>JAPDVU010000002.1:100996035-102324785 GCA_026230045.1 Corynorhinus townsendii
TCATACATTTTACATTTTCATTTTGGGAGAATGGGAGGGGGAGAAATTTATGTGCAAACACAGGTTGGATGAATGTGAGCTACATTTTCATTATTTGGTGCTTACTACATTGCATTGCAATTGTTAGTTTAACTATCAGTTTCCCCAAATAAATTTTACGTTCCTTGTAAGCAGAAATCATAATTAGCTTCGTTAGCACAGTGCCAATTATAGAGCAGTGATCAAAAAAATGTTTATTAAGTAAATCTAAAAATTAATGAATAAATGCATGGAATGAATATGTTATATATTATGACATAATTGAATTTTTCAAGAAGATGCTAGAAGCTAGCAATTCAAAGTTCAATAGCTAGTAGGAGTACAATAATTGCAACTAATTTTAATTATCCTTTAGGAAGAAATACAAACATTTAAGCATAACCAATGGACACAGACAATAGAGGGGTGAGGGCCTCTGCTGGGGAGTGGGAGCAGGTTGGGAGAGGTCAATGGGCAAAGGAGACATATGTAATGCTTTCAACAATAAATAATTAGAAAACAAACAAACATTTAAAATTACATATTATTTTACAATTATTTGATTTGATTATGAAAAGATCTATCGTTGGATTATATTAAAACCAAGACAAATTATATTTTATCACTTTTTAATGTTTATGTGATCATGTGTGTATATAAAAGACAAAAAGTTATAGTCAAAAGCCCGACTGGCGTGGCTCAGTGTTTGAGCTTTGACCTATGAACCAAGAGGTTGAGGTTCAATTCCTGGTGAGGGCACATGACCAGGTTGTGGGCTCGAACCCCCCTGGGGGCATGCAGGAGGCAGCCAATTAATGATTCTCTCTCATCATTGATATTTCTATCTCTCTCCCTCTCCCTTTCTCTCTGAAATAAAATAAATATTAATTTAAATAAAAGTATTAGTCAATAGATGGATTTATTTTTTGCATCATATTTTTAAAAGGGGGTGGGGAAGAAAGAGAAAGAGAGATTAGATATTGGAGAGAGAATACAAAACTAGTGACAACTTCAAATTGTATGAAAAGCATGCGAAGTTATTAAAAATAATTAAAAAGATGTTTACCAGAAAAAATAGGTCATTAGTAGGAAACTAATGACTTAGGTTTATTTTCATAATTACTTTATTTAAGAAATAACTTCAAAGCATTAAGACTGCCTGATTCTTGGCTTCTTTTATACACATATGTGCACATGGGGACACAAACATAGACACAGACAGACACACACACCAGTTAAAGCTCACCTTTTCATCTACGACAGAGACTATTGCCTTTCTCATCTTCCTGTTTTCCCTTCTAAAATAATGATTAGTTATTTCAAATTTTAATGTTATTAAATATTTTCAATATTTGACTTGATTTCCCTTGATAAAAAATAGCCCAGAACCTTTCTTTCTAAATAATAAATACAACACCATGATTCCTTGCCTAGTCTTTTAATTCTTTACCATCACCTGATTCAGTTCTGAACTCTTTTGCATGACTTGTGTGACTTAACCAAACCTTATCTAAGAACTACAGTCCTGGTGCATGGATCCCTTAGCCTGGCCTGTGGGATTGGGCTGAAACCAGCTCTCTGATCATCCCTGAGGGGTCCTGGATTGTGAGAGGGCACAGGCCAGGCCAAGGGACCCCACAGGTGCGCTATCAGGGCCAGGGAGGGATGCGGAAGGTTTGCCAGCCGGCGAGGGACTGCATGAGGGCTCCAGGGTGTGTCTGGCCCATCTCGCTCAGTCCCAATTGACCACACGAACCCCAGAAGCAAGCTAATCTACAGTTTGGAGTGTCTGCCCCCTGGTGGTCAGTGCATGTCATAAGGAGTGGTTGAGTGGCCTCAGCATGTCATTAGCATATTATGTTTTGATTGGTTGAACAGACAACCAGATGATCGGACACAGCATATTAGGCTTTTATTATATAGTACTAGAGGCCCGGTGCACAGCATTCTGCACTGGTGGGGGGTGTGGCTTGCAGGGATTGGCCCGCTGTGGAAGTGCTGCTCATCCCAGTCAGCTGAGTGGCTGTGGACCTGCTCTCTGAGTGGCAGCTCCCACTGTTGGAGCACCGCTCATCCTGGTCAGCCAAGCAGCACTCCCACTGTGGAAGTGCACTGACCACCAGGGGGCACCTCCTACATTGTACATCTGCCCCCTGGTGGTGAGTGCATGTCCTAGCGACTGGTCAACCAATCGTTCTGCCTTTTGGTTGCTGAGCTTTTATTATATAGGACCAGAAGCCTGGTGCACAAAATTCATGCATGGGGGGTGTCCCTCAGCCTGACCTGCACCCTTTCCAATTTGAGAGCCCTCAGAGGATGTCCTACTGATGGCTTAGGCCCGCTCCCTGTAGTTCTCTGCTCTCTGTGGGGCCTGCCTGCTCCACACCATGGCAACTGCCAAACAGGCCATATTGGGTGCTGTCTGTGGCTGTGCTTGCCTGCTCCCCAGTTGCCACGGTGACTGCCAAGCAGGCCATGCTGGGTGCTGCCTGCAGACTGCATTTGCCTGCTTTCAGGTCTCCTGCGACAGCCTGCTTGGCCTTTCTGGGAGCTGCCTTTGAGCCAGGTTGCTGTGACAATGACCAACCAGGCCATGCTGGGAGCTACCTGCAGGCCACACTTTCCTGCTCCCAGATCGCCAAGGCAACGGCCAAGCAGGCTGTACTAGGAGCTTCCTCCTCCCTGCTGTCAGAGGCGATGAGGTTAATTTGCATACTCCTCCTGATTGGCTGGTGAGTGTAGTGGAGGTATGGTCAATTTACATGTTTCTCTTTTATTATATAGGACTAGGGGCCCAGTGTACAAATTCTTGCACCTTGAAAGAAACTGTGGACCACTAGGCTGCTGTGGGCACTGGGGCAGGTCTCGGTCCATCCTCTGGACCCCCTCCTGGTCCCTCCTGTCATGGCCCCTGGTCCCTTCTCTGCTGGCAGCCCCCTCCCGCCACCACTCTCCCATGCGCTGATGGTGCCTGCCCCGCTAGCACCCACTGATGGTGCAGAGCAATTGGGGCCTATACCAGCAGCAGGTGAGAGCAGGGGTGGTGCCGTCAGTAGGTATGAGCAGTGGCTACTGCCCTGATTGCCCCTCAGGAGTAGGGGGAGGTATAGAAGCCCTCAGGGGCGATTGGGGCCAGCGCCGGGCACCAGCAGTGGTTGCGAGTGCCAGATGGGACCACAGCACATGGGAGCAAAGAATTTTCAGTAACCGCCAGAGGCTCGCCCTGATCACAATGACCAATGCCCCACCTTGGTCTGGCACCCCCACTCACCTGCTCCACCATCCCACCACGGCCGATGCCCGCCATGTTCCGACTCTGCCACCTGCTGCCTATGCCCGCCATATTCCATGCATGCCCCCTGTGGTCAGCGCACATCATAGTGACCAGTTGTTTGGTTCGTTGTTATGCCGTTCCACCATTCGGTCTATTTGCATATTAGGGTTTTATATATATAGATGGTCTTAGCCATAACTGCATTTGAAATTAATTATCTCCAATGATTCTGTCACAATGAACTTTTTTACCATTTCCTGAAGCATGCTTTGCCTTTTCTTTAATGGGTACTGTGGCAGACCCTTGTTTGCCAAGTCAACATAATGAATATGAAAATGTGGATGCACGATAAAATGTTATGCAAGGTGTTTCCTTTATATGATTTATACTTTTTTGGCAGGGCTATTCAATTTTCAGTCATTGATATAGTTCTCCTATGACCTTCTTCATGAAGTGTTTAAAAGCTAAAAAGGAGAAAAGAACTATAATCTTAACTTTAACATTTCATCTATTTAGTAGAGATATAAATTAATGGTTTCATAGAAGGTGGAATAAGTCCAAAATATGTAAAAGCCCATAGTATAAGTTCCCCTTTTAACACTAGTGTTTAAGGAAATAGAGAATATTCCATTTAAAGGACATATGGCTCTCCTTTGCTCTTAATTCTGGATGAAGAACACTGAGGCTCTTTCTCATCTGACATTGATTTGACATTTTTGGCATTTCATAATTTTTTTTTTTTAGAAAACAAACTTTTTAAAATTATTAATTTGAAAATAAAATCAATAGAATGTTTCCAAAATTGTCTTCTCTTTTAATTTCTTGCCTTTAAAGTTGACCACAAGGAATCAAACTCAACACATTCTTAATGAACCAGTCTTATTGTGAACATATTATTGTTATATTATGTTAAACTAGAGGCCTGGTGCACAAAATCCGTGCATGGGGGTGGGGGGGTGTTCTTCAGCCCAGCCTGCACCCTCTCCAATCTGGGATCCCTCTCACAATCCAGGGCTGCTGGCTCCCAACTGCTCACTTGCCTGCCTTCCTGATTGCTCCTAACTACTTCTGCCTGCCAGCCTGATCACCCCCTAACCACTCCCCTGCCAGCCTGGTTGACTCTTAACTGCTCCGCTGCCAGCCCGATTGCCCCTAATTGCCCTCCCTTACAGTCCTGGTCCTCCCTAACTACCCTCCCCTGCAGGCCTGGGTTCCCCACAACTGCCCTTCCCTGCAGGCCCAGTCGCCCCCAACTTCCCTCCTCTGCCGGCCTGGTCACCCCAACTGCCCTCCCCTGCAGGCCTGGTCCCTCACAACTGCCCTCCCCTGCTGGCCATCTTGTGGTGGCCATCTTGTGTCCACATGGGGGCAGCCATCTTTGACCACATGGGGGCAGCCATCTTGTGTGTTGGAGTGATGGTCAATTTGCATATTACTCTTTTATTAGATAGGATATTAATACCCTTAGTGGTTATTGAGGCCATTAGGGATATTATACTTAGTTTGTTTCTTGAATTTTTAAATGTCCATTTTGTTAATTTGTAAACCTTTGCTTTTGATACTTAATTGTTAACTTATAAAGCTTGACGAATAGTTATGTTTTTATTAATGCTGAGGCTGCCAAGGCATAATAATGATGCAGACTTGTGTAATGTAAACTGTGTATAAGATACTTTTCTACGTTCTTTATGTGTATTAACTCATTTATTCCTCACATAAAATTATGTACATTTTACATATGATGAAATGGAGGAAGAGAGAGTTTAAAATATTTTCCCAATAACATAAGACTAGTAGGAATTTGACCCTAGTTGGTCTGGCTTCATTGTCTGTGGTTTCATCCTTCGTGCTATGATGCCTAGGTAAGTATGTATTCAAATTTCAAACTATATTATGAATGTGTATAATAAATAAATAAGAGTTGTATTAAAATTTTAGAAGTCAAAGGATGTGTAAAAAGAGTTAAAACCAAGATGCATGGATTTAACTAATATTTACAGTGCAGCTAGTATGTATCAAGAAGCTTGAAATGATGTGGGAGTAATGCAGACATTTTCCTGTCCTCAGGGAACCAATGGTCTAATGGGCGATACAGGAACGAGTCCAGCAGGAGGATCTATCCTATTCCTGCAATAGCTATGGTTAACGTTTTGTATTATAAAGTTAAAGATTTCTCTCTATCCTCAGGAAAATTAATTCTATTTTATACACTTTCCTCAAATATGCTTATATTTTAAGAACTATAATTTTCTTGTAAAATGTATTAGCAATTTTAAGATTTAAAAACTCCTTACTCTTTAGTTACTTTGGTTAAATCTACAAAGTGCTAGAAATTAAAATTGAAAGAAAAATTTTTAAGTTTTTTCAGATTAACCTGAATAGCTAGAATGCTTTTAGAAAGCTAACCTGTGTGACTTAAAGTTGAGGAAAAGGACTATAATAGCAAGGCATGGATTCTAAAGGCCACCCAGAGAAAAGCACAAAGTTGAGTGCAAACTAACTTAAAAATCTACTACTCCAAATTATACATTTTCAATTACATACTAGTTAATTGTACTGTTCTCTTAGATAATCACTTGAGGGGGAGTTTATCTTATTCCTAAGAATACCTTGGTGGTATGACAAGCTGTAGCTTTTATATTACAATGTTTATTGTAAAATAGTTTTTGGTTTGGAAATTTATTTCTTTGTCAAACAATTAGTATTTTGATATCAGTATGATTTCTAGAACAAATAGGGTTTTACAAATCTCTTTATAGATATTATGGAATTTATGAAGACCATGAAATTGTACTCAAATTTTAGTATTCTTACTTTTTTTGAAGGAGAGGCAATGTGGCTTATGTAAGAGACTCAGCAGGATCTCTGACCAGGAAAATATTAGAATCATTGGTCTATGGCAGTGGTAGGCAAACTCATTAGTCAACAGAGCCAAATATCAACAGTACAACGATTGAAATTTCTTTTGAGAGCCGAATTTTTAAACTTAAACTTCTTCTAACGTCACTTCTTCAAAATAGACTTGCCCAGGCTGTGGCATTTGTGTAAGAGCCACACTCAAGGGGCCAAAGAGCCTCATGTGGCTCGCAAGCCGCAGTTTGCCAACCACTGGTCTATGGAACTTTAGTTTTACTGTATTTTACTCTGCGATGGATTCTTTATAAGTAAAATATTATCTGATGAAATGTATCTGGTAAGCAAGATTGATTACTTTATTTATTGGAAGAGTAGACTAGAGATTTGAAGATTCACACCAAACATTGAGCTTTTTAAATGATACAGTCAAATATTATTTTATTAGAAAAATATTCTTAAGTATTTTGTGGGTTGTAAAATCACTGTAAGAACCTAACTCTTTTGTTAGTTTTTTTTTTTTCTCTTCAAAACTGACTGATTCAACCAAAAAGCTAATAGGAAACTTTTATGTCAAATAGGTTATGACTATATCTTTTTACTAGAGTAAACATCAAAGGAATGGTCCTTTCCCCCAACGTAGACTATTATCACAGGCTTCCAGAGATAAGGAAATGAAAACCCAGACTTTCTTTTGGGAGGCGGAGGATGTTCTTTGTAGCCCCAGTTTCTCATTAACCTTCAGCTTACTATCTCAAGGCCATTTGTCTACCCTGCACTCAAAGTTAAACAAGACCACAAAAGGATGGATATTTCCTGCTAAACCTTGTAATCCAAGAAAGACAAATATTAAATTACAAATTATATCTATCTAAACTACTTAAACAAAATAATACTTCATTACTTAGTATTACTATATATTAGTATTCATTTACCTTGTCCAATGATATTGTAAAGGAACTATTTAGGCTCCAGTTACAAATTTAAACTTAGAATGAACCTTCTATTTCTAAGATAAACCTGAGTGATTTTTTTTTTTTAATAATAAAGGACTAGTTTCATTTACCAATTTTTTTTGCCAAATGGATACCAAAACTTCAATTTAAAAGAGGTTTTAAAGGACAGGGGAAAACACAAAATTCACAAAGGAAAACTAAAAATAGGGTTATATAATCAAATCATCAGAAATCAATAATGTGTGTCTAAAATCTGAGGTGTAATTCACTACTCTAATTTTTTCTTATTTTGCATACTTTTAAATGTTTCTCCAATTTTATTAGAGAGAACATTTCCAGCAACTTTAAAACTTTGTGCTTTGCTACAAATGTGTTCCACCCCTCCCCCCCATTATACCTTGAATTTAGCATAATTTGAAGCACTATGACAAAATTGCAAAACAGGCTATATTGTAGAATTTCGTTTTTCTTCAGTACCCACTCTGTTCAAACCTCTTTGGGATACGTCTTCCTTTGTCCCAGATAACTTTTGGTATTCATTAAGCTAAAATCACTGGCAAAAAGAAAAACAAAACCCATAAATAGTTTTGAGGCTGGGTGGTCTATGATTTCAAGAATTAGTTATGGTTTTACAAATTAACTTCTTTGATTTTTCTGCATAAATTTTATTGGAAAAATGTCCTATGTGGAGACTTTTCCTTCTGGGGGTGTGGAAACTTTTTTCCTTTCCATGTGTGGGTGGAAAGACTTCATTTGTAGTGCAAAATGTTACAATTTATTTAAAATGCTGAAACAAAATTTTGCCTGGAGTTTTCAATTCTACTTTAATCAAGTGATATTGAAAATAAATACACATACAAGTGATTTTCTTTACCTGAAAACGTGGAAAAAAAGTAAAGAAAGATACATTTGTGTGACACTGATTAAAAGTGACAAGATTTTAAAAGAACAAAAAACATATTATTGATGCCATCAGTTTTGCCAGCCTGGGGTACCGCTTGAAGAAAACACATTATTTAGTTTTTGGTAGTATCATAGTGGAATATGTATACTATTAGTTAATGATAATCCGGGAACTAGAATATAGTTCTTCTGTTCTTTGATGCATGAAAGAATCTTTATATATTGTTTATATAAACCCTTGCTGTAATGTGAAATTAGTATAGAATTAAAGCAAAATTAAGGAAACTAAGGAACTAAGTAGTGGACAACTCCCTTCATCCCCCCAACTAATACCAATTACTAAACTCAGTTTTATCCCCTCTTTCTCCTTTCAACATCTACTCCTCCCCATGGGCTTTGAGTAGAATTAAAATACTCTATACATATGACTAAGTTTTTCCTATACATTACTCATAACTTTGAAAACTCAAGCTATTTTCTTGTCAAAAGCCCATGGAGGCACTTTCTTAGTCTAAAAGCTTTTTCTTGAACTCTGACCAGGTTGCATAACTTCCAAACCAGGGAATACAGAGAAACAAAGGAGGAAAGTAGAGAAAAAGGAGAAAATGGGCTGGGCATTGTTATGCATGAAACTCCACAATATAATGCTTGTTTTAATGATCAGAATCATTCTTTCTTCTCCTAACTACAAGTCTCTTTCCGGAGCCAGATCCAGTGATGTCCTGATATACACATTCCTTTCCAATCACTTCAAATAGGCATCTAAGTTTTCAGCAGCCTCTATAAAATGAACCCTAGACAGATTTGCTAAGTCTTTTTGAACATAAATTATTGAAACAAGTAGAATTAAATATGACTTTTTAATGAAAAAAATACACATTTATTTATTATTTTTTTTTCAAATGAGGACTAAACTTGATTCCGGTATTGCCCAGCTCTTTGTTTAAAGTATGTCATTTTCCTACTTAATAAAGTAGCTAAGGAAATAGATAAAATCCTGGAATATTCTAGAAAAGAGCTTCTCATAACCATTAGAGCATTAGAGATTGAATCTTTATTGCCTTGTTTATTTCAAGTCCAAATAAATGTATAAGGGTTTGAGAACTACCTCAAAAATATGTTTCAGAAATCCCAGTCACATGAAATTACAGATGTAAATAAATAAAACATTTGTAATCAACTGGAGAACCACAAAGTAAGAATTTTAAAAAATAATAATAACCTAATGCTTGATAGACACCAGATGACATATGCATGTGTGTTTTCTAGTTTTGGGGGGTTACATTTTAAAAATAATTTTATCACCTAAATCTATATTAAACAGAATTGTATTATACTGAAGCGACTGGAACTTTAAATAGTTTGTCATCTATAAAAAAGTCAGCAAGCTCTAAAAACCAAGGAGCTATGTGTAATATTAAACTGAAATGTTTTTTGATCAGTTTATGGGTTGGTTCCAATTTCTCAATATGTGTCTTAAGTTATTTTTAAACTGATTAAATAACAGAAATATTACTGTGCTGTAATTTCATTGTCCGTGGTAATAATGATTTCTGGTTTAAAATTCTTAAATATGCTCAGGCTGCCACAGTCACTCTGTTGTTCATTTTCCTTATAAAATGCAGTATATAAAGCTCAATCTAATTTTTATGAAATATTTGTTTTGATCATTTATCTAATGATTTAGGGGGTTCTTTAAGTCTCAGATCTTTGCCTTCCTGTTTTCTCTATCAAATTTCTCTGCCTCACTAATCTCATTAAATTTCATTTAAATCCCTTTTTTTATGTTAGCAATTCCTAAATTTAGATACTCAGTAAAAAGACCATTTTTCTGAGCTCCAATCAACCTATGCAATTGCTTTCTTGACATGTTCTGTTTGTTCTGCAGACATCTCAAAACTAAGGTGCCAATAAATAACGGCACACTCAATTTCTACTGGTACAACTCTTACCATCTCCAGCCTTCCTCATGTCAGCTAATAGCATCTCCTCCCACTGAGTTAGTCCAGCCAAAACTTTTCATTCTTTTTAAAAAAAAATTCAGAGTTTATTTCTTAGAGAAGTTTTAGGTTTATGGAAAAATTGAGTGGAAGGTACAGGTTTCCTATAAACCCCTGCTCTACATGCTTCCTCCTTAGCAACATCCCCCACCAGAGTAGTACATTTGTTACAATTGATAAATCTACACTGACACATCATTATCAAGTCCTCGGTTTACATTAAGGTTCCCTCTTAGTGTCCATTCTATAGGTTTTGACAAATATATAATTATGTATTGTTGTAGATCTATTCCTTTTCTTCTTCACCTCCATCTCTAGTTCAAATTAATCTACATGGATCTCACCTACAAAAATGTTTTCTGAATTTATCCTTTTTGTCGATACTGCCTCTCACATCACATCTGGAATAGAATACTAGGCTCCAAACTGCCTTCCCAACCTCATTCATTCTGGCACACACCCTACCATCAAAATATGTATACTGTAAATAGCAACCAAATCAATTCACTTATGGCTGGATGACTTTTGATTATGCCTCACATAAAATCCAATCTCTTTTAAGATATCTGCCAATGATACATTCAATAAGGGGTTAATATCCAAAATTTACAAAGAACTCATACAACTTAACACCAAAACCTCAAAACAATACAATTAATAAATAGACAAAGGACTTCACTAGACACTTCTCTAAAGAGGGTACACAGATGCCCAATACAAATATGAACAGATGTTCAATGTCACCAGTGGTCACAGAGATGCAAATTAAAATCACAGTGAGATATCACCTCATACCTCGCAGAATAGCTATCATCAATACATCCACAAACAGGTGTTGGCAAGATGTGGAGAAAAGGAAACCCTTGTGCACTGCTGGCTGGAATACAGATTGGTGCCAAAAACAAAAACAAAAACAAAAAAACCAGCATGGATGTTCTTCAAAACATTAAAAATGGAACTGCCTTATGATCCAGCAATTCAGATATATCTGAAGAAATCCAAATCACTAATTTGAAAGAATATATGTACCCCTGTGTTCATTGCAACACTGTTTACAACAGCCAAGATATGGAAGCACCCCCAGTGCCCACTAACAGGTGAGTAGATAAAAGTGTAGTGGTACATGTATACCAGGGGTCCTCAAACTTTTTAAACAGGGGGCCAGTTCACTGTCCCTCAGACCGTGAGGGCCGGACTATAGTTTAAAAAAAACATTCCACACATGCGCACTGCGGGCCCCGGATGAGTCGGCTGCTAAGCAGGACAGGCAGCAGCAGCAAAAACACCCGGTGGGCCGGATAAATGTCCTCGGCGGGCCACATGTGGCCCGCGGGCCGTAGTTTGAGGACCCCTGATCTATACAATGAAATATTACTGAGCCATAAAAATGCGCAACATTATAATTTGCAACTTGGATGGACTTAGAGGATATTATGCTAAATGAGATAAGTCAGAGAGAAAAAGACAAATACCATACGATTTTATTTATATATGGAATCTTAAGAACAAAATAAGCAAATAAAACAGAAACAAACTCATAGATACAGAAAACAGACTGATTGTTACCCAATTGGAGGCAGGGAGGGGGGGCTTAAGTAAAAATGTTGAAGGGACTAAGAAGTACAAATTTGAAGTCACAAAATAGTCATGGGGATGTGAAGTACAGCATAGGAATATAGTTAATAACATTGTAATAATGTTGTATGGTGCCAGGTGAGTACTAGAATTATTGAGGGATCACTTTGTAAATTATATGAATGTTTAACAACTATGCTGTTTGTCTGAAAATAATATAAAATTAAATGTCAACTGTAATTAAAATGTTTTTAAATTCTTTTCTAAATCAATCTCTTTCCAAGGACTACATGCCTTTGCCTACCTTTCCAACCTCCTCATGCACATTCCAGCCCAAACTCACATCCTTCCAGCAGGAGGACTCTCCATTATCACTCAGACCTTCACACTCTGGTTGGCTTTAGCATGTTTGCACAACTGTTTTCTTTCCCGGATGCTCTTCTATTCGCCACATCCTTTATGCGACCAGTACCCTCGTGACCTCTAGATCTCAGTTCAAATGTTCACTCTGGAAAAAAACACCTCCATTGATCACCTAACCCAAAACAGGGTTATAATTCAAACTCAACCACTCCCTGACTAACATTGGGCAATTTTGAAAACTTCTCTGAGGCTCAATATTTTTACCTAAAAATGAATAAATTGATGACAGTGTGTGTATACTTCATTATGTTGCGAGGCTATGTGATTAATGTGGACAAAGTGCTAGAATATAGTAGCTGCTATGTGGTGAGCTTTCAGAAATTATGTTGCTTCTTTTTCTCTTTCATTAACAAGTTTAGAATTTCTTTTTTCTCAAACGTACTCAACCAACAGCATTGGGTTTACAGTATTTGGACTTCAGATTTTCTCTCTCTATTCCTCCCAAACAACAAAACACCTCTTGTTAAATTTTAATTTTAGATTATCTTTTCTGGTAGCAGTTTTATCCACTTAGAGAGTTCTAGATAATAATAATACAATTTATTTAAAACATACGATATTTTATATTAAATGTTGCACAGGGTTCTTACCATAATGATTAATGTCCCCGTATTAAACTTATTATATTGACAAAAACTAGATTTCTAACCTTCTCCTTAGGATTTTAAAACAAAAGTACTAAGAAAATGTTGAAAAAAGCATATATTACAGAAAGAAGATACTGAGAATATTTTATGTGGAAATATGCAAAGGAGAAGCTAGCAACAACCTAAATCACCTGCTCATGTCAAGTATGTTAGCTTTGAAATTAATTTATCTTTTCTTGCATTAATCAACATTTGCATTACTTATAGTATTGTGATATTGGCAATGTCAGGAGGAGGGAAAAAAGTAAATTTTAAATTGGCAGCTTTAGAAGGAAAAATAATAATAAACAGGTAATTAAGTCTGACTTAATTCTCTGTTTATTTTTTTAAATATATTCATATCAAGAAGTATATGAGACCATTTAATAACTAACTTTTGAAAATAAGAAAAAAGCAAATATATTTCTAAAGTATTCAAATAGTGCTTGGGCTTTCAGAAGTAAGGATCATACACTTCATAGAAAATAATAATTTTCAGTATTTTAGCTCATTTTTAAAGTATCACCAAGAGTTTTCTATAAGTTCTTTAATCTAAATAGATTTTTTAAATGCAAAGAATGGGAGGTTTTATATGTCAAAGAAAAATTAGATTCCTTTGTGAATTGAGGATTTCTAATCATCTTTCTCTGCACAATGTTTAGCTTTAATTACTTTAGAAAACATACCAGCCACACACAGCAATAATTTTTATAGTTATGTTGACAAGAGCTTAACTGTACTCAGAGCACCACAAAATCCATCACCTCTAATCCCAATGGCTCTGGGGAAATAATACTAAAGAAACCTCAGCTTAATTTAAATCTGCAATAAGCCAAAGAAGGAATAAAGATAACTGTCCCAGATTAGTACACATTCTGACAATTTTAAGAAAATAATTACTACAACTTTCTTATGTGGAATTGCTAATTTTCAAGGCACAAGTTAGAATAAAATTGAAGACTAGCAGCATTTCACCACACAATAATATTGTACCTAAAGTAGCAAAACCTTTATCTGATTTCAGTGCCTATACCAAATGGACTAATAGTGTTATTTTTGTTAACAGATTTCACATTAAAGTATCCATGTTGTCCACGCTGTAGGCCGAAGAAGTTGAATACATTTCCATGGGGAGAAAAAACTGTTTTCTTCCAAATTTAACTTATAGATTTTAGCACTGAATTGTGAAGTAAGCTGCATAAAACTTTCCTATATGCAGTTTTAAATATATGTAACTACACACATACCTTTCTCTATAGCTTTTGATTTTAGTATATAAAATAGTTCAGTGTAATTAAAACAAGAGATTTAAAAAGGAGAATTGTCTATAAAAATAAAGACACTAAGGTATGTATAAGATATTATGAAATTGTAACAAGGTTTTGTTTATTTCAGGTAATTTAAAACATTTTTCTTTATTCTTTTTAACAGAAATTTAATTGACCAACATTTCCTAGAAGCAAAACATAAAGATTCAAATGATTTAGATATAAAGGCACTATTTAAGAAAATAAAGGCTAAATAAACCTGAAAGTATTCGGAGGTTTTGGAGTAAAAAAAGACCTACGTTAAAGTTCTGAATCACAATTGACAATATTAGTGACCACTGGCCATCCTGTCCCTTCTGCCAACCAGAGTTAATTATATTTCATAAGTGGCATTGTTGCAGTAAGTCTACAAGATATGACTAGAGCTAGCCTGCTTATAATAATAACAATAATCATTCTTGCAAATAAAAGTCAATAACACATAATCAGTATTTACTCTCTGCCAGGTATTATTTCAAGGGCATTCATTAATTATCCCATTGAAAAGTTATATAAATTTTCCCAAGTAACCACTCTTATTATTCTCATTTTACAAATATGAAAATTGACTCACTGAGAAATTAAGGACTTGCCCGACTTCATACCTATATTAGTGGCCAAGTAAGAATTCCAACCTAATTGCCTGCCTCCAGATCTTCTCCTTTAAGCACTGCACATGATATGGAGTAAATGTCAAATAAATATATACAACATGCATCTATTCATATAAAAACACAGACAATATTTTTCAGAGAAAGAGGAATCTTAGAAATAAAAACAAAATCAGAGATCCAGCATTGAATTTAAAAGATGAGTAACTTTGAGTTCACAGAACTCATTTGTCTTTCTAGTGAAGAATTTGAAACATGATTATCAATATGCTTCCCCTCTGCCCTGTGTGCCAAGCACCTACACTGTAGATAATAATCAAAGTTTCCCTTATACCAATTCTGATCTTATTCCATTAATTCCAAGCTTATTATAAAAAGAACCCAGAAGAAGGTAGACCAGCTACCTGACTAGACTTCAAATAAATAAAGAGAAAATAAAACTCGACAGATTAAGAGCATGGTTTCTTCCTCTAACTACAGGTTAGTGATGAAAGGTCAGGAACAAATGATAGTTACAGAGAAGTCAGCAGAGTCCCAAATTTGGGAATGTAGTAGAAGCTACTAGTAGCAGTCACAACTTATTTTTAAGTCCTACAAAATCATTTCCCATAATTCAAACATATATATTTTAAATTAAAAATAATATTCCCCTTTGTTATTACAAAAGTACTATATAAATAATGGAAAAAGTCTTAACCTTTTGTGTGCTCTGTAAAGAAACAATGAATCGTTGCTGCTTCCCACTCTAGGGCCACATGCCTAGCAAAAATTTGCTCTTATGGGATCTGCTAAGTGTAATCTGAAGAAATTTGAACTTGGTCCTAACGTCTTAAAAAGCATTAAGGTCTGGAAATATCATTTCAACTTATTGTTTTCTGTAGGACTATAGTTGAAGATTTGAGTTCATTTTTGATCTACTAAAACTTTCATTATAGACTGGGGAGGTGGTCTATTGAACAATTTTGGAATGAACACTATGGAGATAAATTCTGTTGCCAAACAAGGTTGCACATTTTGTCCTCTTTGAGAATAAGGTTGTTTCTTTTTAGATTATTTTTAAACTGAGAGGTGGAATTTAGACCAATGGTTCTCAATCTTGGCAACACTTCGAATCACAATTCTAAAGAAATGCCTATTCCAAGGGCCTCAATTGAGAAATTTTATTTATTGACACTAATAAAAGGGAAAGATGCAAATTGACTGTACCTTCATGATGCCCACCAGCCAATCAGGAGTGAGCATGCAAATTAGCAGGACTAAGATTGTGATGGCCACAGAGCCAGCCAGAGCGAGTGGGAGGCTTGGGTTGCCCCTGGCAATGGAGGAAGTCAAACTTCCGGCCTTCCAGGGCTGGCCGCCAAAGGAAGGACCTGCAAGGCTGAGGGCATGGAGCTGGCCCTGGCGGGTGCGCGGAAGGGTTAGATTGCCATCGTTCTAGCTGGCTGCCGAGGGAGGGGCCTGCAAAAGGTCCTCAGCCCCTTACCCAGGCTGGCCATGCCCCCATGGGGTGAGGGTCCCCATTGGGAGTCTTGGTCAACCTGCAAACAGCCATCAGCCCCTCACCTAGGCTGGCCAAGCACTCCAGCAGAGACCCGCACCCCATGGGGGTATGGCTGGCCTACAAACTGCCCAGCCCCTTGCCCAGGCCAGCACCATCCCCAGTGGGGACCCCCATGCCAGTGGGGGTGTGGATGGCCTGCAAACCACCGCAGGCCCCTTGCCCAGGCCTCCTCGCCCCCAAGGGAACCCCACCCTGATCTGGGACACCCTTCAGGGCAAACCAGCCCATACACCAGGCCTCTATCTATACTAATAAAAGGGTAATATGCTAATTAGACTGAGAGACCTTTCAGACATTCTTCTGTACAAAGTCATGGTGGTGGGGCTGAGGTAGAGCTGGTTAGGGGCCAAGAGGGGAGGGCAGTTGTGGGTGATCAGGCCGATGGGAGGGGTGGCAATTGGGAGTGAGCAGGCTGGTAGAGGGGGGCAGTTGGGAACAAGCAGGCCAGCAGGCAGAGTGGTTCAGGGCAAGCAGGCAGGCAGGCAGGTGAATGTTTAGGAGCCAGTAGTCCCAGATTATGAGAGAGATGTCCGACTGCCAGTTTAGGCCTGATCCCACATCCTTCAAGGGGTCCCAGATTGGAGAGGGTGCAGGCTAGGCTGAAGGACACCTCCACTCTGTGCACAAATTTCGTATACTATCTTTTATTAGAATAGGCCAGGTATTTTATAATTTTTAAAACATTCTCAGGTGATTCTCTTTTGTACCAGAGTTAGGGACCACTGCCTTAAACTAAGTATAATGGATTGCTGTTTGCTTCTTTAATTCCCCCTCTTCCTCTCCCACTTTTTCCTCTTCCTTCTGCTTCTTCTCCATTCTCTGAAACTAAGATAACATCAGGGGTTTGGATTTTCCCTGGGTACACTATCTGGGTACATGATCAATGACATTTTTATTAAGGAATGTTAACTTATCCTATATAATAAAACCCTAATATGCTAAGTGCCTGGTCAGCCGGTGGTCTGTTCAACCAATCAAAGTGCAATATGCTAATGATATGCTAAGGCTGCTCAACTGCTCGCTATGATGTGCAGTGACCACCAGGGGGCACACAGTTGCTTGCTGATGGGGTCTGGCTGATCAGGACTGTGCAAGGTGGGCTGGACATGTCCTGGAGCCCTCCCATGGAACCTTCCCAGCTGGCCAACTTCCCACATCCCTCATGAGCCCTGATCGTGCACCAGTGGGGTCCCTCGGCCTGGCCTGCACCCTCTCGCAATCTGTAACCCCTTGGGGGATGTTGGAGAGCTGATTTCAGCCTGATCCCACAGGCCAGGCTGAGGGACCCCATTGGTACACGAATTCGTGCATCGGGCCTCTAGTATACTATAAACACAAGATAGATAAACTATGGGAAGGGAATCTAATAGTTCTAAGAGTAGTGTATATAGTTCTAGTTTAAAATTTTCTTTTCAAAAGTATAATTATTTTCTGCTACTTCAGAGCATCAATGTTTTATTAATTGATATAGTAAAATTTGTAGTGAAGTTTTGACAGGGCTCTGTCTAGTCTGAGGTACAGTGGTGCCTACCCTGGTGTGGGTGATAGGTACTGAGGCATGATAGTTATCATAGGAAACAGGTCTAGGATCTACCCCTCAACTCTTCTTCTAGGTTAGAACACTGCAGATGTGACTAGTGGCTAGATATCTGTCCCCATCCCAACTCCCTGGAGTAAAAAACGTAGTTGAGACAAATAAAAACTGTTGTCAGCCAGAGTTGACAGCCATGTTTATCTACATTGTGTCTTTGAAGTCATACTATCCCAAAAAAAGAACTACCATCCTGGGAGGAGCGACTGAAATGAGCTACACCAACAACCAGAGAGTATGACCCACTCCTACACCCTACCCTTTCTCATAGCTGGTAAAAGCCTCAACCCAGACTCCCTAGGTGTGACTCTTTTTCTTAGTTCTCTGCACTCCCTTCCTTTGTGAGTGTGTACTGTCACCTTAATAAATCTGCTGTGTTTTGCTGAATCTCTCAGTTTCGTTCTTGAATTTTTTCTCATGCAATAGGACAAGAACTTGGACACAGCCACTGGGTTGAGGCCTTCCTTGACCTCCCAGTGAGGCCTCTGGCATCACTACAAACCCAAAGAAGAAAGCCCAAATGACAACAAAATGACCCAGAGGAAGTTTGATGTGGCCCTGAGCCAAAAGTTGGCTGAGGTGTGTGGGAAAGGAGAAAATTTCCTCTTCTCCCTCTTAGTTTTTCTGGCTGGTCTAATAATTTAAATGATGTAAGACATATTAACAGGAGAAAATAATCAAATTTAATTACATATGTACATATGGTATACATATGGGTATTCCATAAAAATGTGGAGCCTGAGGATAAATTGGGCAATTGAGGTTTATATTCCACCTTCATATAAAGAGAAAGGGAGTAGTGGTTTGGGACTTCAAAGGGGAAGGAAGGCGATTTACATGGAAATGGAAAAGTAAATGTTTGCTAAATAAAGGTTTGCTGGGCTGCCCTTTACAATGGGACACACAGAGAAGTTTGATCAGAGGGGCTTTGGTAGGTTCCTCGCTGTCCATCACACACTAGTTTACATTAACTATAGTTATCTATGATGATAGCTCCCTTCCTGGAGCAGCTCCTCTAGCTAAGTTGCTTGAGGCAATTAGGAGGAAAGCCAAAGTTCTTCCGAATCTTTTGTTTCTTAAAAATAACCAGCTTAAAATGATCAATATCTCAAAAAGACATATTTTAGGGTGGCAAATTCTGCTTCCCTTCAAGAGAAAAAAGACTACATAAAGGATTTATGCAACATGTCAGCCATCTTCAGAGATTTCCAAAGATGCAAAGTAAGCCAAACACTTGGAGCATGAAATGAGCAGTCTGGATATTGGGTAATGACTAAGGTTGAAATCTGCGGAGTATGGGAATATCTAGGTTACTTCAGTTCATTTTAGAAAAACAAATGTACACACACATACACACACACACACACACACACACACACACACACAAGAAAGCCCCAAGAAACAGAAAATATACCTGCAACTCTACCTGTAGAGACTTTGTTTTCTTTTTATCCAACCAATGTACAATTTTGCTTTTTAAATTTCCCCTTTAAAAACTTAACAATATAGTTCATGTTGCAAACATGGTAATGTGTAAATAAATTTACTACATCCATTTAAGGCAAGGAGGCCTTTTAAATAATTAATTTTAAAACAATGAAAAACAAACCTTATCATACTTTCAAGCCATAAGTTAATGAACATATGACTCCACCAACCAGCACCATGGAAAATTGCCTCCAGTAAATGCAGAAACAAGCATGAATTTATATATCCCCCAATACTTTTGTATATTGGGAATATTAAGAAAAAAATCCTCCAGAGGTGTTTAATTCTGAGACTTAGGCAAAAGAAAAAGAAGTTTTTTATTTTTATTTTGTTTTTTTGCTTAAAGTTAGACTGTATATTTTAAAAACCTTTGTCCTCAGTATTTCTGTAGTGTAAGGTCTGAATGAATGCAGAAGTTGATCCAAACTCCTGTAGGGCACACTATACAACTGAGTCCTGTACAAGTCTGTCAATGCAAAGCTCCAGCCTAGGAGGGCTTCAATTATAGAAGACTCTAAACTAAGACTAGTTTGGGTGTCCATGTAAGATGGACTTCAGTGCCTTTATGAACCACATACAGTAAATATAGAAGGCTCTATGTTTGTACATGTGAATTTTTATAAGGAGAAATCATTGTTCTTAAAGGGAGTCATACTCTAAGAAAAAAGGTAAGGAGGTCTGTTCTACATTATATGGATTGCCTCAGGTCTCTCTGATTTCTACTTGGGAATTGCAGCAAGGAGATTACAAATCTTAGAGACTCTGCTTGCCAGGGTCATCTGTGTTAGATCAGATGGAAAGGTTTTAGTAATCCTTCATATCCTTCAGAAAACTTGTCCACCAGAGGAAGCTCAGGGACCTTTGCACCAGTATTATGAGACTCTCATTTCCGATGGACTGAGAACTAATCTTGAGACTGTGACTACAGATGGTTATGTTATGCCCTTATATTATGAACAATAGTCTGAGGCTCCAGGCCACTTTTTAGCCCTTTTCTACTTGGATTAAATACAATAAATGTTTTATGGCACTCTCAATGGCACTATTAAGCTTTCCTTTAAACCAGCGGTTCTCAACCTTTCTAATGGCGTGACCCTTTAATACAGTTCCTCATGTTGTGGTGACCCCCAACCATAAAATTATTTTTGTTGCTACTTCATAATTGTAATTTTTCTACTGTTAATGAATCGTAATGTAAATATCTGTGGTTTCCGATGGTCTTGGGCTCTACAGCAGTGGTTCTCAGTTGAGAACCGTTAGCAAGGTTGCTTTAAACAATGGAAAGTTTTTATTTATTTTCTTTACACTAAATCTCTAAATAAAAAATTTAAATCTCAATGCATAGTGTATTTTTATTTAAAAGAAATGCCCGGAGATAGCAGAAAACCAAGATGGCAGCATAAGGTATACACCTGTATGTGCTGCCTCTCACAACCACACCAAAACTACAACTAAGAGACTAAACGACTATCACCCAGAACCACGGGAAAGCTGGCTGAGTGGAAGTTCTACAACTAGAAGGAAAGTAAAAAACACATTGAGACTGTGTAGGAGGTGCATAGCCTTGGAAAAGCAGAGGTATGGAGGCGCGCATGGAGAGGGCTGGCAACTGAGGACGCAGTTGAATTTTTCAAGCAGGAGAGAGACACAAGCTCCCGACTGCTCTGAAGTCCAGTTTCCAGCGAGACTCTGGGGACCCAGACTCCTATGGGGAGAAACTGGACTGTCTGACATCAGATTGGAAAGTGAGGGTGGCTTTCTCACAGAGGTGCATGCAGGAATCATTGTTTACTGCGCTGGGGCACAGGACTCAGGGATGCAGAAACACAGAGATGCAGAGACAGCTGACTGGCAGCCATCGCTGTTTGCCATGCCCTAGTGATTCCCTGAGACCCTGCCCCACACATTTACAAACCCACCCAAACTGTGTGCAGTGGCTTTTGCATATGAATGGCCTGCCTTATCACAACTTAACCTCACAAACTGCAGCTGGGTAAGCTTCAAAACTTCCAAACCCCAAGCAAAGAGAAATATGCAGATATCTCTGTAGCTCCTGCTGGGTGGCCTCACACAGGAGCTGACTTGCACCTCCTTGAGGATCCAAGAGCCAGTGTACCTAGTGGTCAGTGTGAGAAAACACCATATTTCAACTCTTCACATCCATAAGTGACACACTCAAGAGGCAGACTCAGTGAGCACCAAGCCCCATTGAAGCAAGTCCTGCCTCATAAGGGTGTCTCCAGTACAGAAGTTCTTCCATTATAGATACAGCTGATCCTCACAGCCAATTGGCTTGAAGGTCAGTTCCTCCCAGTGTACCAACAGCAATCAAGGCTTAACTACAACAAGACTGTGCACCCAGCCCACAAAGGGGTGCACCAAGAGTGTCCACCTCAGGTGATTGGGGAGGCTGAGCCACTGGGCCCTATAGGTCACTACCACACAAAGCCACTCCATCAACACAGGGAAGCAGCCAAAATGCGGAGACAAAGAAACATGTCATGAATGAAAGAAATGGAGGAAAGCAAACTACTGGATATACAGTTCAAAACCACAGTTATAAGGTTACTCAAGAATCTTCTAGAAACCTCTGAGAAACTTAGTGAGACCACTGAGGAACTTAGTGAGACCTTCAAGGATCTTAATGAGAATGCCAAAAAAAGGGAAAAGGACCAGTCAGAAATTAAGTGTACACTGTCTGAAATAAAGAATAATATACAGAAATCCAACAGTAGCCTAGAGGACCCCAAGAATCAAAACAATGATTTGAAATATGAGGAAGCAAAAAACACCCAACCAGAAAAACAAAATGAAGAATGAATAAAAAAATATGAAGGTAGTATAAGGAGCCTCTGGGACAACTTCAAGCATACCAACATCCAAATTATGGGGGTGCCAGAAGAAGAGAGAGAGCAAGATACTGAAAACCTATTTGAAGAAATAATAAAAGAAAACTTCCCCTACCTGGTGAAAGAAATAGACTTACAAGTCCAGGAAGCGCAGAGAACTCCAAACAAGATGAATCCAAAGAGGACCACACCAAGACACATCATAATTAAAATGCCAAGGGCAAAAGACAAAGAGAGAATATTAAAAGCAGCAAGAGAAAAACAGTTAGTCACCTACAAGGGAGTACCCATACGACTGTCAGCTGATTTCTCAACAGAAACTACGCAGGCCAGAAGGGAGTGGCAAGAAATATTCAAAGTGATGAACAGCAAGAACCTACAACCAAGATTACTCTACCCAGCAAAGCTATCATTCAGAATTGAAGGTCAGATAAAGAGCTTCACAGATAAGAAAAAGCTAAAGAAGTTCATCACCACCAAACCAGGATTATATGAAATTCTGAAGGGTATTCTTTAAGAAGAGGAAGAACAAGAAAAAGGTAAAGATAAAAATTATGAACAACAAAGTGACAACAAATACATATCTATCAACAAGTGAATCTAAAAATCAAATCAATAAAAAAATCAGATGAACAGAATAAACTGGTTAATATAATAGAATCAAGGGCATAGAAAGGGAGTGGACTGACAATTCTCAGGGGGAAGGGGATGTGAGAGGTGCGGGAAGAGATTGAACAAAAATCTTACACCTATGGATGAGGACAGTGGTGGGGGGTAAGGACATGGGGAGAGGGAATCAGGTGGAGGGGAGCTATGGGGGGGGGGGAAATAGGAACATCTGTAATAATCTGAACAATAAAGATTTATAAAAAAAAAAAAAAAGAAATGCCCAGAATTTCTCAAAAACAGTCTGTGTGTTAAGGTCTTATTACTTGGACTGTGGTTCCCCAGGCTAAAGCAGTTCCTGGAAAAATTAAAATGCATAGTCTCAGGTCCCATCCAAGTATCGCTAAATCAGAATCTGTATTCTTAACAAGATCCTTAGGTGATCTGCATGAACATTAAAGTTTGAAAAGCATTATTTATGCTGTGTAATTTCATTTTTTATATGTATGTGTATGTGTGTATGTGTGGTGTGTTGGGGAGGTAGAACGTGGTTGGGAGATATCATCCATCTTTACCAGAATTCTCTGACTTTTATCTTTGTAAAGCTTTGACATTTTATTTCAAGTCTTCAGTGACTGCTGTCAACTGGAACAGAGGATCCATCTGGATTCCCTTAGGTAAAGGATGATAGCCAGCGACTAAGAGTCATGAAGTTCCCAATTCACCTGGGACATGGACACACTTGCAGCATTCTGATACCCAGCACTAGAAGTATTGCCACCTAGCCCTGCCCCCATAAGTGCACTTTTAAGATTATCAGTGTCTCTTGGGTTGCCCTGTAGTTTTTTAAACTATATTTTTATTGATTTTGAGAGAGAGAGATAGAGAGAAACATCAATGTGAGATAGGAACATCAATCAGCTACCTTCTGCACCTTTCCCTCCCCCACCCTGACCAGGGATCAAGTCCAAAACCTGGGCATGTGCCCTGACCAAGAATTAAACTGACAACTTTTCAGTGCACAGCATGGCACCCAACCCACTGAGCAACACTGGCCAGGGAAAGACCTTGTAATCGTAAAGAAGGCACAGGCTCTGTACATGTTGTTTCTTTAGGATTTTTAATTTGTCCATTTCACCTTTTGAAAGACATAATGATAAGGCTGCGGCTATAGTTTTTAGTGTATCACCGTTGTTTTTTTGGCTTTTAGAATTCCAATTAAAGTGTAAATTTCTGGAAAATGCTAAGAATTATCACTGATGAAATTTCTAACTGGCTAGACTACATAAAATATCTCTATAAAATTTAATAGTAAAGGCAGTTGTCAAAGGGTAGTTCTGATTTGGAATGTCTGTAAGATGGCATTGAAACTAGCTATTAAACTTTTTCTATATTATGTTCAAACATTTTTAATCATCCATTCTTTTCTATTCTATTTTATAGGTCACATTGTGAGGATAAAGAATAATAAATAGATTATTTGTTTTCTGGTAGTTAAAGGAATATATTATTCATGAAAATAAAACTGAACTTAAAAGGAATTATTTTCAGGCAATTTTTGGTAACCTAGTTATGTATTCTTTAGTTGTACAAACAGATCTTTGAATTTCTTGCCTATTTCAAGTTTTGTGTTACTCCAGAAACTATCCTATTAGGTTCTAAAAAGTTATAACAGTGAAAGCAAATATTTCTATTTGTAATCTGAAATATTTTCCCAGAAAATGAGGACAATGATTTGTAATTCTGCCATGGGTATTTTTTAAAGTTAACATTTATTGATTTTTACTTAACTACATTTCAAGCATTTATCATATGTGAGTGGGGGTTGAAGATTATTTAAATTTTGCACCTAACATTTTTTAAATGAGAGAGACAGAGAGAGAAACATTGATTGTCTTTTGTATGTGCCCTGCTCTGACCAGAATCCAGCCTGCAACCTTCTTTCAGGGCAAGCGATGCTGCCAACCAACTGAGCCATTCCAGCTGGGCTCACAAAATAAGCCAGTCAGAGAAAGATAAATATCACATGATCTCACTCATTTATGGAATATAATGAACATCATAAACAGATGAACAAAAACAGATCCAGAGACAGAGAAGCATCAATCAGACCATCAAACTTCAGAGGGAAAGTAGGGGAGGGTGGGGGTAAGGGGGAGAGATCAAGCAAAGGACTTGTATGCATGCATATAAGCCTAACCAGGGGACACAGACAATGGGGGGGTATGAGTGGGGGGAAGGAGGGGAAGCAATGGAGGGGATAAGGACACATACCTTAATCAATAAAGATAAAAAAAAATGTGCCTACAAAATGGCCATAAGACTCCTGTGCAGGTGACTAGTTAATATATTGCTAACTCTTTAGAAAAGCAAACTGTTAGGCCCTGCTCCAGAAATTTGGACTGGAGCTCAGTCCTCTGGTTTAACAAGCTCTCCTGGTGTTCCTGATGCACAAAGAAGTGTGAGAACCCTGCACAAGGTAGAGTTCCTAAGAACTGTTCACTGGAGAGGTAAGGACCATAACCACATTACATTGGATTAAGGAATGAAAAAAGGAGAATACTGAAGATGAAGAGGTGTCAAGAACATATTCCTATATTAGAAAATGGAAATGAGAAGGAGACGGGAGAGAATACTAAGACAAGTATATTTAGGAAAAACTGTAGGTTATTAGTTGCTGTTTTTTCCCCAATGAAACCACTTCACATGCTGTTTTAAAAATATTTTTATTTATGTCAGAGAGGAAGGGAGAGGGAGAGAGAGATAGAAACATCAATGATGAGAAAGAATCATCAATTGTCTGCCTCCTGGATGCCCCCTACTGGGGATCGAGCCTGCAATGCAGGCATACACTCTGACTGGGAATCGAATAGTGACCTCCTGGTTCATAGCTTGATGCTCAGTCCCTGAGCCATGCTGGTCAGGCTTCATATGCTTTTTTAAAATTATTTTTTCATTGAGGCACAAGGGTAGTGAAAGAAAAGAGCACAGTTTGCAATCCAACAGAACCGATAAAATTTATACAGGGAGAAACATATATGATAAACAAATTAGAAAGGTTTAAACTTCTGAAAATAAAAGTTATATATCAATAAATTTGCAATACTTTTCAATTTACACATAAAAGTAGCCATTTCTTTTTTTTTTTTTTTAAATTAAGTATAACACCCAATATTTGTGAACTTGTAAAGAAAGGAGTATAGTCTACATACTGCTGTTGGCCACTAAAATTGGCATATTCTTTTATGATGACTAAATAACAAAAAGTATAAAAAGTCAATTATGGTCATTGTGTTTGATTCAATAATTCCATCTCCATGGATCTACCCTAACAAAATAATTCAAGAGAAGCAAATGTCTCTGTATAAAATGTATTGTTGTATATCCTGTCTTCCTTCCTCAATAGTACACTTTTGGATATTTTTACTCATGTGCCTCTTATATACCCTACTAGAGGCCTGGTGCACGAAATTTGTGCATGGGGGCATCCCCTCAGCCGAGCCTGAACCCTCTCCAATCTGGGACCCCTCGGGGGATTTCCCACATCCCTCTCACAATCCTGGACCGACCTCTGGCTCCTAATCGCTCACTTGCCTGACTGCCTGGTCGCCCCTAACTGCCCCCCCCCGCCAGCCTGGTCACCTCTTACTGCCCCACCCTGCCAGCCTGGTCGCCCCCAACTTCCCTCCATGATGACCTGATCACCCCCAACAGCACCCCTTGCTGGCCTGATCACCCCCAACTGCCTCCCTGCCAGCCTGGTTGCCCCTCACAGCCCCCCCACTGGCCTGGTCATCCCACACATCCCTCACTAACCCCCCTGCCGGCCTGGTCGCCCCATGCAGCCTGCTTGTTTAGTCATTTGGTTGTCTCTTGGGCCAGCCCTGGGCAGCTGGGCAGCCACCATCCGAGGCTTGCCTGCACCTCAGCTGGCCCTGGGTGGCTGGGCAGCCACCATCCAAGGCTTGCCTGCATCTTGGTTGGCCCTGGCGGCTGGGGGGCTAAGGGGCCTGGGCACTGCCAACTTGTGGCTGTGGGTGCTGCCATCTTTGAAGGCAGGGCAGTCAATTAGCATATTACCTCCTTATTGGCTGTGGGCACTACCATCTTTGCGATGGTGTGAGGGTCAATTAGCATATTCCCTCTTTATTAGATAGGATGGGTACACTAGCATAGATCTTTTCATATTGCACTATAAATAGTTTCATTTACTATGTCTATGGTAAGAATCCTTAAAATCTATTTCTCTTTCTTACAATGTAATACTAAGTAGAACTTAATTTTCTTTCAACTGGACTCACATTTTCCCAGAATGAAAATATTGTCTAGCATCCCTTAATGCTAAGTATCACCATGACGCCTATGACACCTGGCCAATGGAAAATAAAGTATTGTGTGGCAGTTTGGGGGAATCTTTTGTAAAATATGCTGATATCAACCTATTGCCTTTGCTTTCCATTCCAGTTCCTGAAAAGTAAGAGTGGGGTCTGGAATTATCTTAGTCTACGAAGAAGAATGCTACACTCTAGAGATGACAAAGCAGAAAGCTACAAGCTGAATAAGCAGCACTGAGATTTCTACATCTGGATATTTATTTTAAAAAGAAATAGATTTCTTTCTAATAGAAGTAATATGTATGGGGTCACTTATTCATACACAATCCTAATAAAATTATATAAAATTTATCTTTGTGAACTACTTGAAGGAAGAAAGTATAGTTTATTCACTTTTGTCTTTAGTACATATTGCATAAAAATATACTGTATAAAATCAGTTTTTTATAAACCATAATAGATTTCTGAAAGTTCCTTAAATTAAGTTTGCCAAATAAAAATGCATTAGAACATTAACATAATTACACTAACAATGATTCATTACTTACCTTATTTTTTTATTTTTAAAAGACATTTTAATATCAAGATGTAGAGAGAATATAATTTAATTTTTATTTTTTTATTTCAAGAAACATGATTTTAAATATAATTATGTTAATTGTGATAAACGTTAATATTTCAAGAAAAACAATCTTAAATATAAATATAATAAAGTTACATGCAACAAACATTAATATCTCAAGAAAAACAATTTTCAATATGATAATGTTTCATGCAATGAACATCAATTATTCAAGAAAAATGATCTTACATATAATAACTAGAGTCCGGTGCACGAATTCATGCACCAGTAGAGTCCCTTGGCCTGGCCTTTGGGATTGGGCTGAAACCAGCTCTCCAACATCCCCCGAGGGGTCCCAGATTGCAAGAGGGCACAGGTCAGGTCGAGGGACCCCACCGGTGCACAATCAGGGCAGGAGAGGGACACAGGAAGTTGGCTAGCCAGGGAGGGACTGTAGAAGGGCTCCAGGGCATGTCTAGCTGCCTCACTCAGTCCCAATTGGCCGGACCCCAGCAGCAAGCTAACCTACTAGTCAGAATGTCTGCCCCTGGTGGTCAGTGCACGTCATAGGGAGCAGTTGAGTGGCCTTAGCATATCATTAGCATATTATGCTTTGATTGGTTGAACAGATGACCAGAAGACCGGACACTTAGCATATTAGGCTTTTATTATATAGGACTAGAGGCCTGGTGCATGAAATTTATGCACAGGGTGGGGGAGTCCCTCAGCCTGGCCTGCATAGTCTTGCAATTTGGGAACCCTCGGGGGATGTCCGACTGCTGGTTTGCAGTCAGACATCCCTGTCTAAATCCAGGACCACTGGCTCCTAACTGCTCACCTGCCTGCCTGCCTGATCGCCCCTAACCACTTCTGCCTACCTGCCTGATCACCCCTAACTGCTCACCTGTAAGCCTGATTTCCCCTAACTGCCTCTGCCTCAGCTCCCACACTCAGGACCCAGGCTTCCTTCCCTCTGGCTGGCTGCAGGCAACTGGTACCCGGGCTTCCCTGTGGCCAGCTGCAGGCACCCAGGACCTGGGCTTCCCTCCTTCTGGCCAGCCACAAGCACCTGGGACCCCATACAGCATTGCCCAGGCCCTGGCTTTGTCGGGAAGGATGTCCAGAATGACGTCCAGAAGACGTCTGGTCTATCCAGTCTGTTTAGCATATTACCCTTTTATTAGTATAGATATTAATGCAATAAACATTAATATTTCAAGAATAAAAGCATTTTAAGTATAATATTACCAAAACTCTACTAACATATTATGAAATCACAAAAGTTGTAGAAAATATTAAAAATCTGCAAATAACAGGATTACTTATATTATATTCTAGCATATTTTCCCCCCTCTCACTCTATTTTTGTTCAACAGTTTATGTTGTTCATTATATTCCACAAATGAGAGAGATCATATGATTTTTATCTTTCTCTGACTGGGTTATTTCACTTAGTATTGATGCTTTTGAAGTCTATTTTGTCAGATGTATTGCTACTCCAGCTTTTTTTTTTCTTTTACATTTGCATGGAAAAATTTTTTCCAACCCTTCACTTTCATTCTGTGTGTCTTTTGTTTTGAGGTCAGAGTCTCTTGTAGACAGCACATAGTTGAGCCGTGTTTTTGTATCCATTCAGCTACCCTACACCTTTTGACTGGAGCATTTAATCCTTTTACATTTAGGATTATTATTGAAAGGTACTTATTTATAACCATTTTAATTCTGTATGGATAGGTTTCTCTCTCTGTTTCTTCTTCTCAGCAATCTCTTACAGCAATCCCTTTAGCATTTCTTGTAATGCTGGCTTGGTGGTGATGGACTCCTTTAGCCTTTTTTGTTTGTTTGTTTGGGAAGCTCTTTATTTGACTGTCTATTTTGAATGATAGCCTTGCTGAATATAGTAATCTTGGTCTCAGATCCTTGCTTTCCATTACCTTGAGTACTTTATGTCATTCCCTTCTAGCCTGTGGAGTTTCTGATGAGAAATCAGGATTCAGTCTTATGGGAACTCCTTTGTAGGTAACAGTTTTCTTTTCTCTTGCTGCCTTTAAGATTCTCTCTTTGTCTTTAATTTTTGGCATTTTAATTATGATGTGTCTGGGTGTAGGTCTGTTTGGGTTCTTGTTTGGGGTTCTCTGTGCCTGCTGAACTTGTGTGACTTTTTCTTTTGCCAGGTTAGGTAAGTTTTCTAACATTATTTCTTCAAATACCTTCTTTATTCCTTTCTCTCTTTCTGCCTCTTCTGGCACACCTACTATTCTAATGTTGTTAAGTTTTACATTATCCTACAGGTCTCTGGAACTGTCCTCCTGTTTTTTAACTTTTTTTTTTTTCTTTTTGGTTCTCTAATTGAGTGATATTTTCAATTCTGTCTTCTAATTCACTGATTAGATCCTTAGTTTCCCCTAATCTGCTGTGTATTCCTTCCAATGTATTCTTTGTTTGGGTTATGACATTCTTTATCTCACACTGTTCTTTTTTCATAGTTACTATATCATTTTTATACTGTTGAGCATTTTTAGCATCATTACTCTGAACTCTGTATCAGATAAATATCTCATCTCTGCTTCATTTCTCTCTTCTGAAGAATTCACTAGTTCTTTCATTTGGGGGTTGTTTCTTTGTCTCCTCATTTTGGTTGTCTGTTTGGGTTTGTGACTATGTTTTAGGTAGATCCTCTAAACCTCTCAATCTCTAGTGCAGGACAGTGTTAAAGGCTGTTTCTGACTAATTGGATCAGGCAAAAACTCAAAGCTTCCAGAGACTGCCCCCTATCCACAGTCTAATAGGATTCTGACTTGAATTGCCCCCAGGCAATCATCTCAGGTGTGGTGAGAGTTTTTTCAACAGGGTAGGGCAGTTGTTTCTGCCTGGAGGCTAATTGTTACTTTTAATTTCTTAAGTGGCCCCAGGGCAAGGTGTTTTCCAATAGGGTGTGTCGACTGTCTTCCCCCCCAGGCAAGGCAGATGTCTGTGTTGGAAAGATGTTCTCTGCTGGGTGAGGGAATGACTTGGGATATCTGCCTTCTGAGCTCTATCCCCGAGTCCCCAGTCTTGGGTTCTGCTCTCACAGCTCCAGTTCACTTCACCCTCCATCTGCTGGAGCACAAGGTGGGTGGCTCCACAGGGAATTTTTGTGTGGTGGCCCTTTAATAGGTGCCTGAACTTTCAGCTGCCACTCCCTGGCAGACAGCATCCCACTGTTTTTCACAGCTAGATGTTATGTGGGTACCCTTCTCAGTTTGGTACTCTTTGCTGGGGAGCCCAGCTTGGGGATTAGATCCCAGAGTTCTCAGTGGCTCTCCCCCATAGCTGAGATAGTTCTTGGGACTTCAGATGCTGTCTGTGGGTGCCCAGCTAGCCCTTTCATGCTTCCACCCCTCTTATCTGTCTCTATGCAGTCTCCACCTTCAGTCCTTGGGTATCAGGGTTCTCTCCTGTGAGTTTTCCATCAATTATTCAGGAAGCCTTTCTGTATTTCAGTTGTAATTCCAGCTTGTTCCTGGGAGCATGTCCATGCAGCATCCTCCTACTCTGCCACCATTTTTAATCTTCCTTACCTTAATTTTAAATTTGACTGGGAATCTTGAATTTTTATTGGCTAAATCTGGTAACCCTAAATTAAAGACTTTTGAAAGATTATCTTTACTAGATAGGTCTAAATTTTGCTTTATAATAAAATCTCAATTAAAGTTTAACATTTTTAGGACATTTGAATTATACAAAAATGTTCTATTTGGTGTTCATAGTTCACTAAAAAATTATTTTCAAAGTACAAGTATATTTATATGTTTTTAATACCTACATAAAATTTTGTGTTTAATTTTAATATTTTCCAAAATATCTATTTCTAAATGAAATATTTACATGTTGACATTTAATAAACATCAGATTCTTATAAATATTGTATGAATTTTAGTTTTACTTTAGAATTTCCTCTTCTACATCTCAATATATTATTGCTAAGTACAGAAATTTCACTTGCAATCTTAATAAGTTTCAAGAGTTTCAACCAAGAATGAACATATTCTTTCATGTTTTCTACAGATTTTATTAAATGACCAAAAAAAGCAAAACAAATAGACAAACAAATAAAATTCAAGAAAAAATAAAACTAAAAAATCAATTGAAAAATAATAACAAAAATATGTCTCAGAAGACAGGGATCTTAGGATATTTAATAGTGTATCTCTATAAAACCTGAAAAGTTAAATAATCATGTGATTAGTGTTGTTTGAGACATGTCATGTCTTCTGAAAGCAATTGATAAACATTAAGAATTATAGAAATAAAGACATTTCTTCTTTCTGTTTTGAAAACACCGCACAAAACAAAGAACCCAAGAACAGAAATTAGGAGGTTTTGCTGTTATGAACAAAAACATATGGAAATGAAAGATTGAGAATAATGATGAATAACTTCACATAAAAGAAGAAGACGAAATCTCAGGATCTAGAGAAGAAAGAATATTGCAAGAAGCACGCTGGCTTGCCCAAAAGATCTTAGAAATTCTCAAAAATGTGATACCCCAAAGCAAAGGTGTGAGTGAAGATAAAAATAGAAACAATTAAAAAATATATATTTAAAAAGCAATTAGAACCTCTGGTACCCATCCTTACCCGCTTCCAGTATCTAGGAGACCTTCAATGTCTTCCCTGACAAACTTCATCAGCGATGCTGTAAAAATGAAACATCTCAGCAGGTGAGATGCGCTGTGGGATTACCCTTCAAGATAGCTTTCCAGGCTCATATCCAAGTTTCAAGCTCTTGGGCAGGAGATTAGAAGATTCTTCTGAGAGAATCTGAACCATCACCTAGAACCATCACCCATAGATGCTGACAGCTGGGGAGTTGGAACCCAAACCATCATAGATCAGAATTATTGGCTTAATGAGTTTATGGAACCTCCATTGCTTTTATTTCTTGAAGTAATTTTGTTGTTGTTGTATTGTTTTATTTTATTTTATTTTTAAATTGCAGTTTATATTAAATATTATTTTATATTAGTATTAGTTGTACAGCATAGTGGTTAGAAAATCATATACTTTATAGAGTGTTCCCTTAATATTTTCAGTTCCCATGATATTTCAAAATTATGACAGCAATTTATAAGATTGAATGTCCAGAATTTTCAGATACATGCTTTGAAATCACAAAGTTGAATTCCTGAGTAGTATTGTGTATGCATGCTGTTCAAATGACAATATAAATGTTAGACACATTCAAGTGAAGTGAATTGCTTTTCAAATCAACAGGTATAATACTCCAATATCAAATAAGAGGTGTTTCCACAGCGGAGAAGGTAAACATTGTTTCCTGAGTACTTACTGCAACTGATATTAGATATTTAGATGGTTTAAGGAAAAAAAAAAAGCCCTAAATGAATATATGCCCAAAGTAACATCTTCCACTTATTTCTCAGGAGTAATCTTATGCAAATTGTATCAAAAGATCCTCAATTGTATGTTTCCATTAAGTATTCTTGCTTTGCCTATTTAAAAAAAGATATGTCTGGGAGAATCCAAGATGGCGGCGTAGGTAAACACCTAAGCTGCTGCCTCCCACAACAATTTAAACTGCAACTAAAAGACAAAATGTCTATCACCCAGAACCACGGGAAAGCTGGCTGAGTGGAAGTTCTACAACTAGAAGGAAAGAGAAAAGAGCTTTGAGACGTGCACGAGCGCTGAAAAGCTGAGGTACGGAGGCGCGTGATCCGGGCTGGCTGTAGGCGACTGGGTGCGTTGCTATTTTCAACCCGAATGGAGACAAGCCCCCGATTACTCTGAAATCCAGTCTCTGGGGAGACGCAGGGGACCCAAACTCCTACGGGGAGAAGCTGGACTGTCTGCCAGCGAGGGTGGCTTGCTTGCAGAGCTGCGCGCAGGAATAATTGTTTACTGAACTGGGGCAAGGGACTCCCGGATGCCTTTGGGGACACAGAGCTGGCTAACTAGCAGCCATTGCTGTTTGCCACGCCCTAACCTAGTGACACCCTGAGGCCCCGCCCTGCACAACCTACAAACCCACCCAAGCCCCAAGCAACCGAGTTAGCATAAGAAAAGCCTGCCCTATCGCAGCTTAACCCAGCAAACTTGCAGCCCGGGTCAGACAGTTCCAAAACCTCCAAACCCCAAGCAAAGAGGAGAAAACTGCAGCTCTCACTGTAGCTCCTGCTGAGTGGCCTCAGACAGTAGCTGACCTGCACCCCATTGGAGATCCAGAAGCCAGTGTACCTAGTGGTCAGTGTGAGACACCAGATTTCAACTCCTCACATCCATAAGTGACACATTCAAGAGGCAAACTCAGTGAGCACCGAAGCCCCACTGAAACAAGTCCTGCGTGTCTTCAGCACAGCAGTTCTTCCATTACAGACACAGGGAGTGCTCACAGCTAATTGGCCTGGAGGTCAATTCCTCCCAGCATACCAACAGCAATTCAGGCTTAACTACACCAAGACTTTGCACTCAGCCCACAAAGGGGTGTACCAAGAGCATCCACATCAGGTGATTGGGGAGGCTGAGCTACTGCCCCCTATAGGTCACCTACCACACAAAGCCACTCCATCAACACAGGGAAGCAGCCAAAATGCAGAAACAAAGAAACATCTCACAAATGAAAGAAACGGAGGAAAGCAAACTACTGGATGACATAGAGTTCAGAACCACATGTATAAGGTTACTCAAGAATCTTCTAAAAACCGCTGAGAAACTTGATGACACTTCTGAGGAGCTTAGTAAGACCTTCAAGGACCTTAATAAGAATGCCAAAAAAAATGGAAAAGGATCAGTCAGAAATTAAGCATACACTGTCTGAAATAAAAAATATACAGAAACTCAACTGTAGATCAACATACCCCAAGAATCAAACCAAAGATCTGAAATATGTGGAAACAAAAAACATCCAACCAGAAAAACAAAAAGAAAAAAGAATCCAAAAATATGAAGATAGTGTAAGGAGCCTCTGGGACAACTTCAAGCGAACCAACATCCGAATTTTTGGGGTGCCAGAAGAAGGGAGAGAGCAAAATATTGAAAACCTATTAGAAGAAATAATGACAGAAAACTTTCCCTACCTGGTGAAAGAAATAGACTTACAAGTTCAGGAAGCACACAGAACCCCATACAAGAGGAACCCAAAGAGGACCACACCAAGACACATCATAATTAAAATGCCAAGGGCAAAAGACAAAGAGAGAATATTAAAAGCAGCAAGACAAAAACAGTTAGTCACCTACAAGGGAGTACCCATATGACTGTCAGCTGATTTCTCAACAGAAACTATGCAGGCCAGAAGGGAGTGGCAAGAAATATTCAAAGTGATGAACAGCAAGAACCTACAACCAAGATTACTCTACCCAGCAAAGCTATCATTCAGAGTTGAAGGTCAGATAAAGAGCTTCACAGACAAGAAAAAGCTAAAGGAGTTCATCACCACCAAACCAGGATTACATGAAATGCTGAAGGGTATTCTTTAAGAAGAGGAAGAAGAAGAAAAAAGTAAAGATAAAAATTATGAACAACAAAATGACATCAAATACATACCTACCAACAAGTGAATCTAAAAATCAAGTGAATAAAAAATCTGAAGAACAGAATGGACTGGTGAATATAATAGAATCAGGGACATAGAAAGGGAGTGGGCTGACAATTCTCAGGGGAAGCAAGTGTGAGGGGTGTGGGAAGAGATTGGACAAAAATCTTACTCCTATGGATGAAGACAGTGGCGGAGGGTAAGGGCATGGGGTGGGGTGGGGAATCAGGTGGAGGGGAGCTATGGGGGGGGGGGGAAAGTGGAACACCTGTAATAATCTGAACAATAAAGATTTATAAGAAAAAAAAAATAAAAAAAGATATGTCACTTAGTTAATTGCTTAATACTTTATGACTTAAGTTTTCATTTATTTGTTTTTAATTATTTCAACAAGTGTATAAACTGAGGACAAAAAAAGATACATTCCCCATTAATGACTCATAGAATATAGAATAGAGCCAAACAGTAGATTTAAAAAATTTAGTTAATCTAATACAAATCATTTGATTTTGGGGTTCATAGTCAAACATATAAAATCCACAATTTTTAACATCAGAACAACAATAACAACAATAGAATAATCATTGCAGACTGAATACAATAGTAGAATGACATGAATTTACAAGTAGAAGTGTAAAACAACCTTTTTTCTAAGTACCATAAATACATGTCCTTTTTATCGTGAAATACTCTTATTCATTCATTGTGACACCATGAGAGGCTCCAGTTATATAGTGGTGGGAAAGACAGCAACAGCCACTCCTTCATGCCCCTTTCAGTATAAAATATATCAATATGAATTAAGGATGCAGATTTACCCAGGGGATAGAAAGCCTAGTGAATGGAGCTAGAGAGATTTGAGGCTAAATCCCTGCTTTGACACCAGTTGACTATTATGTAGTACATTAAATATTGGTGACATTTCTGAAAGCCTTACCAGTGCTATTTGATCGCCCATTCTTCACAAACTCATAGGATAAGGAAGGCCAAATAATTTGACCTTTGCTTGGCAAAACTAGCCTAGAAACACAACTTACAAAACTATTAAAAAAAAAAAAAAGCTACTACAGGGTTCATCTGGCTCTTTCATAAGTAAAAAGTTATTACAAACATGGAATTTATGAAATGTATGAAAGCTAAAATACATAATGCATTGTGCATTTAAATGAAAACATGAATTAAAACTAACTTGTATACAAGTTTTATGAAAGTATAACCATTTCCTTAAATAATAAAAGCTTAATATGCTAAGTGTCCAGTTGTCCAGTCATCTGTTCAACTAATCGAAGTGTAATGTGCTAATGATATGCTAAAGCTGCTCAACCACTCGCTATGACATGCACTGACCACCAGGGTAGACAGTTGATTGGTCGACCAGTCGCTATGACATGCACTGACCACCAGGGGGCAGATGCTCCAACCGATAGGTTAGCTTGCTATTGGGGTCCTGCCAATCGGAACTGAGCGAGACAGGCCGGAAATGCCCTGGAGCCCTCCCACAGTCCCTCCCCAACTAGTCAACCTCCCACACCCCTCACCCGGCCCCGATCGTATACCAGTGGGGTCCCTTGCTCTGCCTGCGCCCTCTAGCAAACTGGGCTGAGGGACCGCCCCCCCCTTGAGTGGGTGAATTTTGTGCACCAGGCCTCTAGTACGTGTGTGTGTGTGTGTGTGTCCTTAATAATAAAAGGCTAATATGAAAATTGACTGAATGGCAGAAAAACCAATCACTATGATGTGCACTGACCACGAGGGGGCAGACGCTCAATGCAGGAGCTGTCCCCTGGTGGTCAGTGCACTCCCACAAGAGGAGCACCACTCAGCCAGAAGCCCTGAGCCGGGCTCACAGCTGGGGAGTGCAGCAGCGGTGGCGGGAGCCTCTCCCACCTCCATGGCAGTCAGACATCCCCCAAGGGCTCCCAGACTGTGAGAGGGTGCAGATAGGGCTGAGGGACGCCCCCTCGCCCCCCGCCCCCCGTGAGTGTACAAGTAAACAAGTGACAGTTACTGACTGTATATAAAAATCATAAAATATGTAGCTTCAATACATGCATCTCACATAAGACAATCTGTCCTATGCAATAAAGCGTTAATAACAGCAGAATGACCATCCTGATGACATTTCGGACAACCATCCAGACCACCTTCTGGACCAAGCCCAGGCTGCAAGAGCCAGCCAGGGCTGCAAGGGGCTGCGAGGGCCAGCCAGGGCTGCAAGGGCCGGCCAGGGCTACGAGGGCCGGCCAGGGCTACGAGGGCCAAGCGCCTTGAACGAATTTTGTGCATCGGGCCTCTAGTTTATCATCTTCAACCTTAATTCTATTAATAAAAATGAGTATGTGCATGGTCATTGGAAAAATATGATTATAAGAGTCAAGTCTTAGAAATTATTATTATATATTGAGTAGTGTGAGAGAGCCAGTCTCTTTTAATTAAAGATTCTAATTCAAATTAGGATCCATAAGATATAACAATAAAAATGTGTACTGAGAAGAAACCTTGAGAAGTTAATATATTAATAAAAATAAAAATTTAATTAAATTCATAAATAAATTCATAAATTCTGAACAGCAATAGAAATAGTAAAAGCTCTGAGCCACTCTGGTTATAGCTTTCTGCATGCATCCCATCACTCTTACATAGTCCAGAAGAGAACTGGTCCCCTGCTGACAGACCATCAGCTTACTAAAAGCAAGCTAAAACTGTACTTCAGCAAATAAAGTTTCCAGGACTTCTCTTATAAGGCTTGGGCATGGTGCTAGCAGGGCAGCAATGGAACTAACCTGGCCAGGCTTGTGTCCAGCAGATTCTTTCTCCTGGCTTTCCCCTCGCAGCTTCCCTTTAAGGTCCCTCTCCCTCTGCCTCAGAGCAGGTCACCCCACCCAAGGACTTCCTACTGTGGATTTATTCTTGTGTTCTTTGCCTAAATGAAAGTTATTTTGCAATTAAAGCGGGAAATGTATTTTATCTTTACATTTTTATGAAATGTGGGGGGTTATAAAAATATTTCATAAATACATTTGAGTAGGAGCAATGTTAGGAGAAGCATTTTACCTTCCCTGAAACATCCAAAATGCCCTACCCTTTCCTCTGTTTTAATATAACTGAGTGGGATTCCTTCCCTTTAGACACAGAAATGACAGTGAAATGGAATGAAAAGACAACACTTAAGGACTGCTTTCACATTTTTTAACATCATGATCTAGAATACTAAATTTGGAGCACAGTGTGTTCCTGAGGGAGGCGCTTCCCCATTGCCCTTCCTTTCTTTGTGTTTTCCTGAGAAAACACCATCACCTGTCAATTTGCCACTAAAGTCCCTTGTATTCTGTATCCCAGGAGGACGATTTCTAGATCCCTTCTTCCTAGCCATCCTCTACCTCCAGAGAAGAAAGGAAGAAATCCATTCAACCTCAGTCACCTGCCTTTTCACTTTGTTCTCCAGCTACACTTTAAAGTCCTCAGGAATAAACCATAGGTGGCCAATCATGCCCAGACTGACAGCTTACTGTTTTTCCCCCCCTCTGATTGTGAAAGTTCCAAGCTAGTTAGAATTCAATTTGTTTTAACAAGCAAACCCCATCTTATTCGTGGGAATGTGCTAAAATCTATGTCCAGTCTTCCTATGAGATTTTCCTTGGTAAAACAAATAAATCTTTCATCAGACTTTGTAGAAATAGAGTACTGGGGGCTAGGCCGAGGCGTACTGTTTACTGGAGCAAGTCACAGAATGGCAACTTTGTGCTTGGCCAGTTGCACAGGGGTTTTGCTTGGCCTGCTCCCAGGTGTTTCATTTTTAAATTGAATGTCTTTAGTTGGGGCCTAAATTCTCCAGACCTCTTAGGTTCTACTGGTCAGGTTATTTCCACCAGGACCTTCCCATGTATAGATTATCTGCTTAGTTCTAAGGTGTTAAATTTGCAATTACCATATGGACTACTAACAATGTACCATCATCAGGAAAGAAAGAGGAATATTTTGGCCTATGTCAGGCTTCTTCAAATCCATAACTGCCAAAGTAGTGAAGTTAGTACAATTTATTTTCTAAATTCATTTTTATTAACTTTTAATGGAAATAAGTGCTCAAGACAATTAAAAAAATTTTGAGATTGCAAAATTTTATGTTGGAAAAAATCCATGGATTAAAAATTATATATACTTTATAATAAATTTATATATATATTTATATATATACATAGTTTATATATAAATATTATATATATATTTTGTTAAAGAATCCATGAATTAAAAATTATATATATAAATAATATAAAAATTTATATTATTTAATATATATTTTAGACCTGTAACTTATGCAGTAATGTATAAAAGCCTATTTTTATCAAATCATGTCATAAAATATTTATTATAATTATTTTCCTTTTATTTCATCTCATGAAATATGTGGTATTTTCTATTTTATTATAATAAATGAAAAATTAAATTACATATTATATAATGAAGCAAAGATAATTTAACAAACTATATAGAGGATAAATGAGCACAAATGGTTAGCCCACAGCCAAAAATTATCCTAAAACAATAAAAAAATAATAGTATATAAACATTAACAAAAAATGCTTATTTATTTTTGATTGTTTTGAAGTACACTAATAATAGTATCTTCAATTAAAATGTATCCAAGTAATTATGTTTTGTGTGGTTTGAGCATTAACCTTCTTATTTTTAATTTGAGTTTCAAGTCTGTTACTAAATAACATGATAGTCTTTTTGATCACTACTGCTTTTGCAGTGAGTAAGAGAATCAGAGGCTGGGGCACAGAAACCAATGAGAAAGCCCAAACTCCTAACAGTGTTTGGCAAACACTATTGAATTTGGATTTAGCTTTCAACAACTACTTTTACAGTAATAGAAAAGCAGAGGATTGCTCTTGGGAATCTTGTTTGTATTACATGTGTTTAATATTTCAGTTAAATTGTATTCTAAGTAGATTGACAATTTGTCATCAGTTCTTAGGGTTTCCACAGTCAGCTATCAGTAACTAGTCTAAAAAGTCATTTTAAGTTAGAGTTGTCCTCTTTATAGCACTCTAAAATCTAACTGCCCTCACCTGTAATTGCTCCGCTGGGACATTTTATGCTACAAAAAACATACTTTTCAACACCTTTGTCAGTTTCTCAACAAAAGTGAGTAATGATAATAAATATTGTGTAATTGCTCTTTCCAACATATGCAAATGAAAATGTGTCATATCCTCTCAGTTAAATGCATTCTGAAATGTTATATATGCCATGTCCACAAATATAAATATTACTAGAGAACAAGTCAATAAACCATTGATGAAATTCTGTCACTGCTTAGGATAAAAACTTTCTAAATCATCATTAGTTATTTTTTTGAACACATAAACAAGATTCAATAAAGGATCAATAATAAAATTAATTTTAGAAAAGTATGCTTATGTGCAGTTAATAAAGCAAACCAGAAGTAGACAATACAATTAATTTTTTGGAGTTAAAAAATAATAATTAAAATAAGTTTAAGAGCCAGTTTGGCTTCAATGGTAGAAAGAGTTTCTAAATATAAAATAATCAGTTTGATTGATTTTTTTCCACTTTTCAATAAACTATTTGAGCCCTGGGAAATCCAAGATCAGAATTAATTAACAATATTTCATTTGATGGACCTCCTGTTAGATAATGGAAAGTTCAAGGTTCTGCTCAGATAGGCCAAGTTCACTAATGTTTTTATTGTGCAATTAAGTATGAAATGATATTAAGTTACTTTGAAAATGTTTTGCAAGATTCACTTGAAATAATTATCATCAGCCAGGACATTTGTGTCACAGTGAACTAACCTCACCTAATAATAATGGTTAAATTGCCTGATTAAAATTTGGTCATCACTGAAAACTTCAGCTCATAGTCCAATTCCACAATCAGATGAGGTAAATGTATTTAAACATTGTACCTGTTATATGCTAAGCAAATGAAAAATTAAACATTTGCCACAGATACTTCAGAATTATATTATACAAATGTATATCATAGAGTGAAATATTAATATTTATCTTCTTAACAGTTTGAAAATCTCTACAAGTGCCATATTTACAAAAGTAGGAAAGGAAAACAAAATAGTACAATTGGGTGGAGAACACACACATACAGCACAAACATATTGGATAAATGAAATATAGTTAGGTTTTAAGAGCACTACTAAGTTGTTTTGGAATTTGGGCATAAAGATGAATTACAAATTTTTCCACAGACTGATATGATATAAAAATAATTTTATGGCTTAAGCTCAGAATCTTGGCCATTGATAATATCAAGAGCCAAAGGCTATAACTTCACTGTGAAACAGTGGATATGGAGATAAGGAGCCTTACTCTTAAACCATGAAAATATTTTACACTGAAGATATTTACCTGCATTGTCTCACTATTATTTCAAAACATCCATACTGTTGAAATTTGGGTGAATAAGGCATTATCTGGGACATAAAAGAGAGGTGTCGGTGGTCCAGGACTTGAGAATGATATACCAGAGGGCAGGCAGCGATATTACAGAAGCTCTGGGCACCACATTGGGCATCAGGCATGATTAGAATCTTAGGTCAGTTTCTTGCTATGTAAACTTGGGCATATAGTTTAACTTCTTTAAACTTCAGGGTTTTTTTTTAATTTTTGTTTGTTTGTTTGTTTGTTTTAACCTGCAAAATTGTACAATAGCATCTAGTGTTGTTGTGAGGATAAAAATCTATAACAATAAAAGCATAATATGCTAATCAGACTGGATGTCCTTCCGGATGACCTTCCAGACGAAGCTGCCAAGACATCAGGGGAGGATGGGGCAGGGGCAGCAGCAGAGGTGGCTACCTCATTGGGTGGGGACAGAGGCAGAGGCCAAGGCAGAGGCAGCTGCCACGGTGGTGGGGACGAGCCCCTTGCACAAATTTCATGCATTGGGCCTCTAGTAATATATAAAAGTGTTATTTGAAGTGTGCTATTGTTATTAGGACTTAAAACTTAGACAGCTAGTGACTACAATGAGAAATGGAGGTAAGAATGCAGAATCTGAGAAGAAAGAATCAGGTATGATCTAGCTTCGGTTCCTGTCAGCACACTGAAAAAAATGGTTCTATCACATAATCTGTGACCTCCTAATCAACAAATCCCATACAATGCCTCTGCCTCACTCAACTTATATCTGCAGCACTGACTCTGTTGACAACCTTTCTTTCTAGTACTCTCTCCTGATTCTTTCCATCTGACTTAACCTGGGTCCCATGCTGGCTCTGAGTTCTTTAATTGCCTTCTAAATGTCACCACTTTTCCTCCAAATATTTTGTTCTTGGTCACCTTCAATTAAATTTTATTTCATTTTATTCAGCTCAACTAACTGAACATTCATTGAACTTATTGATGTGCAAACACTGAGTGATGCGAGGAAAGCTGGGATGGTGTGTTTAAAGATATATGTGAGTCGGTCTTGAACCTTAAGAAAGTTTTATTTTAGTGGAGGATATAGAAAACTATATATATATATTCTCAACCTGGGTGATCTGAAGGTTTTTAAAGCACTTGATCAGGGTGATTTTGCATATTTATCTCCAGCCTTAACTTCTATCCCAAACTCCAGAATTCAGATTCCAAATGCTCTCTGGACATGTCAAATGAACTATTTTCAAATGTGGCCTCATTACGTCTCCTTCTGAACAGCTTCCTTTTCATGTAACTGAGCAGTTAGTAGTCACATGATTATTCCTGTTATCGAGATTCACCTGAATCAGTCCAAACACTTTCAAAATCTTCTTCCAAAACGTCTCCCATTTTTATTCTCTATTCCATTTCTACTACTCACTCCTTAACATCAGACCCTCAATCAGACAATTAGAAGAAACATAAACGTGTTTCCTATGTTTACGAATCCCCTTTTGTACAAGTTACCTGTTTAATTTTTACAAAGTGCAATTCTAGTCATGTCTCTCACTATTTAAAACTTCCCCATAGCCCTGGCCAGTTTTACTCAGTGGTTAGAGTGTCAGCCCACAGGCTGAAGAACTGCAGGTTTGATTCCTGGTTAAGGAGTGTACCTTGATTGCAGGTTCAATCCCCAGCCCCTACGGGTGCCAGAGGGACAACCAATGGATGTGTCTCTCTTACATCAATAATTCTCTCTCTCTCTTCCTTTCCCATCCTCCCTCCCTCACACTCTCTCTCTAAAAACAATGGAAAACATATCCTGAGATGAGAATTACAAAAAAAAATTTTAGCTCCTAAAACAAAATCTGGCCTCTTTTATGTGGAACTAAAATGCTACAACTCTCTCTATTCATACTCTTTTCTAAATTTCTCATCATGCTCGCTATCTCACCAATAATTATTAACTCCAGACCTGTTGCAGCTAAATGCCTTTTCTTATGTAATCTCTTACCTCAGATAACAAAATGCTTGACTTATTCTATATAATTAAATCATAGCTGATATTTAAGTCCCAGCTCAGATTTCAATTCCACTTCGAGATTCTACCCTCATTCCTTTTTTTAGAGTCACAATTAATGGCAAATTTCTTTTTTGCATCCTAGATATTTTTTCCTATATTTATTTAGCTGTAGGTTATTATTATTATCTGTCATTTTAGCTCTTCCATGGAAAGGCAGAGCCCTATGTATAGGTGTACTATACCAGTAATAGACATTTGTTGGTCAGGATAAAAACTAGTAAGGGAGGACTACTGGAATGCTAAATAATATTTTGAAAGAACTGCTAAATAATGTGATACACCCTCACCTCTCACTTTTACTTCTCCCCAGACAGCCTCATCTACAGACAAGGTTTCAGTTAGTAGCCACATGCTGAGAACAACAAAATATATCCTGGAGCCCAGCTTTCTTTTCTCAACCTGCTTAAAAATGAACTCAGCTTTTTCCTTCCTATATCTGACTTCTCTTCTTAATATTCTCTCTATAGATGGTACCATTACTCAACCAGTTGCCCAAAGAAAAAACTTGGTGCCATTCCTTATCTCTTCTTTTCCTTCATCTCCTATATCCTGCAGTTATTTTACCTCTTAAATATTTCTCAAGCATGTCTATACTATTTTGCTACTGTTAAGAACTGAATGTTTATGTCCTCCACAAATCCATACATCAAGATGCTAACCCACAATGTATTAAGAAGTAGGTCTTTTGTGAGATGATTAGGTCTTGAGGGTAAAGTCCTCATGAATAGGATTAGTGCCCTTTTGAGAGACTCCAGAGAGCTCTCTTGCTCCTCCTACCTTGTGAGGACACAGCAAGAAAACACCTGGCTATGAACTAGGAATCATGTCCTCATCAGATACTGAATCTGCCAGTACCTTCATTTTGGACTTTCCACCCTCTTGCATTGTAAGAAATAAATATCCGTTGTTTATAAGCCACCCAGTTTATGCTATTCTCTTATAGCAGACAAAAACAGATAAGTCCACAAGTCCACATTTCTTTCCTCTAAAATCTGCAGGCTGCTACACTGCTTTACATAAATGACTCACCTGCTTTATAGCTTCTTCTGCACTTCCCTATTCCTCTATGTGTTTCTACAACACAGAGTAAAAGACATTCCATGTCCTTTCTTACTGACGTCTCTGGGTTCATTTCTGTTATTCTGTGCCTCATTTTCTGTGCTCCTTCTATCCACTGTATTTCCCTCTTTTACTTGATTCTTTCACTTTGGTAATGCATGCCTTAAATATAGATGAGTCATTATATTCACTGGGAAAATCTACAAATTCCTGAAATTGGGTTGTTTCTCACCTTTCTCCCATTAGCAATACCCTATCTTTCACTTTTGTTTATCTTCCATAAAAAAAATAAACAACAACCAAACTGAGTTTATTTAGGATGGGGGACATATTCAGCTATGTTTGAATTTATTTGTTCTATGGTGACATGGTCAGTTGGCTTGTTAGAAAATTTACTCTGGCCTCAAGTAAGAACTGTCCAAATGTACATTTCATGGACCTTATACTTTGATTTGAACTGGCTAGTGAACTTTAACTAATTATTCTTGTTTGTCTACAGTATATTATTCAGGTGCCCTAAAATAACACATTCTAACACCCTAAATTGTCCCATTGGAAACCAAGAACTTCCAGAAACTAGATGAAGCACTGGAGCTACTTCAGAGAATTTTCTCTTAGTCAGTTTATTCTAACCAGACAGGTTCAATTAACATGTAAACAAAATTGATAATATGGATAACAAGGTTACTGTAATTAAAAGGAGTCTGGCTTCCCATTTAAAATTTGTTGTTTCCATGACTAATCAGACATTCACTTCTTATTAGTTGAATTGGGAAATTTTCTGTATCTTAAGTCCTAGAAAAAGCTCCATTACTCTTCATTTTTTAGAATTTTTAAGAAAAAAGGTATATATCCTCATTCATCACAAATATATCTATAAGAAAGAAAACTTTAATTGATGACAAAATTAAAATGAATAAGACCATAAACATTCAATAGCTATAGATTCTTTTGAACATCTAAATGTCAAAATAGCTTTGATTTACATAATTACATTTGCCAAATCATTAGCCCATAATGTAATGGCTCTTGGTAATATTCAGGGGGAATGAAACAACTAAGCACTTAATGTTCTAAAATTGACTACAACACTAGAAACGATTTCCACATAATTGCTAGAAAGAGCTAAATAAAAATGATTTATTGACAGTACATTTGAGTGGGTAACAGTTTGTATAGGTCTTGCTTTAAGACATCCAATTAATGTTTCCGTGTGGTGTAGCGATTATAGCAGTTCCCTTGGAAAGCATTATGGCTTTAAATGAGGGTACAGCCCAAACTTTAGGATCATCCTTTCATACATCTGTTCATACATAGTTTCATACGGAGTGTAAGATGGACTTTTGGTCTTCATTCTTAAAAACTGAGTGTTCATTTGGGAATTGCAGTTTTAATCTTAATCTTTTAATTCATTATACTTTATGCATACTTCCTCTGAATTATCTTTAGCACTTCTGAAACATTCAATGGTAAAGGACTAGTCACTTTCTTTTTTAACATTTCAAATTCCTTACAGATTATATTTTTGTCAAATATACTGAAATTGAATTGCTCAAAAACAAAATAAAAAATACAAAGTACACATCAAATCTTTAATCTACATTTATTAATTCCACAAATATTAAATAACTGGCAAATTGCTATGGCTTGGCCATAGTTTTTCTAGCTCCCACTCTTACATTTGTTGATTAAAACTCAGGAGTGGCAGTGTTTTTTATTTACTTACTAACTCTGCTCATTTAATGTCAAAGTACTTCCTTCAATCCAGACGAGTGTTTTGTTTCCTCAGACAATTCTTTAACAAAAACATTTCCTGAATTTTCTTATACTTGCATTTCAACATCTAAATATTAGGCTTTGTTTTCAAACCTGTATTGCTCTAGGACTTGTCTATCCTGGTACACTATTATGTGGAAAACCAGGAACCACAGCACAAAGGCAATGGCAGGAAGAGGAGGTACATCTGAGTTAAAAACATACACAGAAAGTACAGCTCAAGACAATGCTACCAAGTGCCCATTAGCTGAGAGAAATCACAGTACAGGGTTAGCCAGTCCTCACTGGCCAACAGTGTACATATCAAAATGCTGACCTAACTCATATATATGTGGATATATAAGTAATTATGCAAGCTCTATAATGGATTATATAAGTTACATACTTTATATATGAACTAGAGACCCAGTGCACGAATTCATGCATGGATGGGGTCCCTCAGCCTGGCCAGCGACTGGGGCCAATCGGGCTGACCAGCTGGGGAGAGGGACTGCGGGAGGTTGGCTGTAGGAGTGCACTGACCACCAGGGGGCAGCTCCTGTATTGAGCATCTGCCCCCTGGTGGTCAGTCCACACCATAGCTAACGACTGATGTTCCGGTAGTCTGGCCGTCCGGTCATAACGGTTGCTTAGGCTTTTATATATACAGATTATTTGTCTAATGTAGATTTATATTTATGTGTAAAATATCTGTATGTATAAACATAAACAAACATGCATTCAAATACAAGTTCCTAATAACCCTCCTCCCCAGAAAATACATCAGGGACAAATAATATTATAATAAACAATTAGAACATAGATTATGTTAAATGTATATCTTAAATTTAGACCATTTCTCTGAACTCAAATAGTCAAGTGCAATTCTATACTCAATAACTCCCTTAGAATTTTTTAAAGGAGCTGAAATATCAAGATGTCCAAAATTAAGTTCATTTTTTTAAGATTATTTTTTATATTTCAATTACAGTTGACATACAATATTATGTTAGTTTCAGGTATATTCCCCAGGGATTAGACATTATAAAATTTACTAAGTGATCATCCCAAAATATTTCATACCCACCTGACACCATACTATGTGTTTGTAGGAGGATTTTAGTACCACATTTACCTACACTGCCATCTTGACTGGAAGCCCAAAATTGAACTTTTACCTGGCTCCTTGAGCCCCACTTTTTCTAATGAAACCTGTCAAATTGCCCCACTTTAGCAATTTATCTTATGAAAATTCAGAGTCAGTTCATCTTTTTTTATGGGAGCATAATAACTACTGGTAAAAGATTAATTAAATAACTCTACGGCTATTCAATGGGATATTATTCAACCTTTAAATGAAAACCATGTTTTTGTATCCTCACTTGTAAAGATATGTTTCAAGATACAATGTTAAGTTAAAAGACAAATGTCAACATAATAAGTAAAGTATGATTAAATTATGTATAATGATAATAGAAATATAACCTCTTGATATAGATATAGGTGAAAAACATTTGAAAGAAAACATGTAAAAAGTTCATAGTGGCTATAGCAGGGTACTCAGATGACAGAAAATGTGCACTTTTAGAAGTATCCTATCTAATAAATAGGGAATATGCTAATTGACTGTCACACCCTCAAAGATGGTGGCACCCACAGCCAATAAGAAGGGAATATGCAATTGATTGACACACCCTCAAACATGGTGGCACCCATAGCACAAGATGGAAGTGCCCAGTCCCCTCAGTCTCACCGGAGCCTTGCCACATGCCTGCCTCTGGAGTCCCCCAGTCCCCTCAGCCGCCCAGGAGCCCAGGGCCGGCCCAAGGCGCAGATAAGCCTTGGATGGTGGCTGCCCAGCCAACACCCGAGGTGAAGGCAAGCTTCAGATGGCAGCTGCCCAGACGCCCAGGGCCACCCCAGGCTCAGGTAACCAGGGCAGGCAGAGGCTTGCACTGTCGGCAGTGGCAGCAGCAGAGGTGTGATAGGACATTGCCTTCCCCTGATCACCGGGTTGCCTCCCGCCCCTGAGGGCTCCCAGACTGTTAGAGGGGGCAGGCCAAGCTGAGGAAAACCCTCCCCCCCCACTTCCAGTGCATGAATTTTCATAAACTGGGCCTCTAGTTTCTATAATAAATGACTAACATTTTTTCATTTTAGAATTAGAAAATTTTTAAAAAGTTCAAAAAAGTGGGGGAAAAAGATATAAGTAAAGTGGCCAGTGAGAAACGCAGTAAAAAGAAGAGAAATCCAAGATAGGAAACCCATAGAGAAGAAAAAAATATTAAGCAAGGTAGTGCATGAGACTTAGTTATCATTTGAATTGTGGTTTGCCCAAAGAGAGAGTCAGGTCAGAACCAAACAAAGCTACCATAACGCTGCTAATTTTTAAATGAGAGTCAAATTATTCTTTAAAATGATAAAGAAGCCTTTTGAGTGATAATACACATTTTACTGGAACTTCACTGAGTTCCTGATACCCTCAGGCACAAGTGCTCTGTCCACTAGTTCAAAACTGTCAAACATCTCAGAGGTATGACATTTTCAGTGAGTGAAAAGACAAATGATGAACATTTAATCAAAGCTTGAAGTCTCTAAAACCTGGGAAAATAAATAAAAGGTAATGAGCTCTACAATTGCTCATTACCTTTTTTGGAAAGATGGCCTCGTTTTTTTGGGCAATTTTAACTGATCTTTATAAGTAATACTTTCAAAATATTTGAAGGTAATGTGTGGTGAGTAATGTGATTAAGAGGGCTATGTGTGGTATTTTTGAGAGTGTTTTTGTTTGTTTGTTTTTACTTGTTTGTTTAGAGATGTAAAAGCTAAGGGTACTGACTGCATTTCTGGGAACAAAAGATACGACAACGTTTTGATAGGAACACAATATAGAAAATATCGTTATACCAATTTTAAGCAACTTTGACCCTTACATATAAACATAGAACTTTTAGCTACTGACAACTACTGTACTATTTTGGCTTCTACAAGCAATGGGACACTAAGCACAAAGCAACAAGCCCAGGATTTGTACTTTTAGTCACAAGAATTTTTTTTTTATGTGCCACCATTAGTTTATTGTACCCATTTTACTACGTTTTATTGTTTGCTCTTTGCTGCTTTTGCTTAGTATACTTAAAATTTGTTTAATAACAAATCAACATGTATTTAGACAGATGCACCAACAATTATTATATCAAAAGCAAGAAGAATATGTCACCATTAACCTAAAATTTCTAAGAAATTTTCTTGTTTATATTTAAAACAAGTCTTTTTTAGAAAATAAAGTAATAATGTCATACAATAAAAATTTATTTTTAAAGAAATTTATCTTAAAATAATTATATTAATCATAATCTTTGGTTCATGCCACATTATCATCATCAGTTCATGACTCCCTTCTTTCTTCCCTTCCTTCCTTCCTTCCCTCTTTCTTTTCTTGCTCTCTTTTTATTTGTTTCTTTCTTTCTCCTTCCTTCATCATTTATTAAAAAATAGTGAATAACAATGGACCCAAATTCAAAAATTAGATTACCAAAACTTATATGGATATACTAGTATGTGTTCTCTCCATACCTCTTGTTTATTTCTCTACCAGTGAAATAACTAATATTCTCAATTTTTCATTATTCTTTCTTTAAAGAAAAAAATCAGCATATACTACATATATGTATTTATTCCAAAGCAATCTATTATTTTCTAAAAAGGAATTTATTTTTCTAATAACTAACATGTAGTTTTGTAGGTTCTGATTTTTTAATTCAGCTTGGTATTAAAATTATCATTTATTGCTTATAGTTAGCTGTAGTTCATATATGTATAATATCTCACTGTGCACTAGCCTATAGCTGATCTCTTCACTCTCCTGTTGAAAGACTTTTGAGTATTCTCTAATGGCAAACCCAGCATTTCCACCCCTGGGAATATTAACAGGATACATTCTTGTGCATGTAGCAAAACTGTTTACAACTATGCTGTAAATAAAAGAAAAAAAAAATCAGAAATCCTGATTTTGAACTTTAATCCAAGAAATTTATTTACTAGGACTGTCTATCATTCTCATGCAGGTATCTGTTGTGAAATCAATTGAATATTTACTATCTTTATTATTATTTTAACATTATTTTTTTGGATAAAACTAACTATATTCAAGGAAAAATTTTCTGAATGTACTCACTTATCTTCACCTACATTATTAACACTATTATTACTGATACCATTGTAATTAATCTAGTTACTGACATCAGGAAAGAAGCAAAGGGAAGGCCAAATATTATAGACATGTCATTTGGGCAGCTTTACCAAGAAGCTAAAGCTTTATACCACCTGGGTGTCACCAGTTTATTCTCCTGCAGCTCACTGGAGGAAGGGACAGAACAGGGAGGAAACTGGGCTCATGAGCAGTAAGGTGGGGTTATGTCAGAAAAGTACTTGCTTGTCAGTCAAAGCTGAGAACAGGTCACTGGCCAGAATGGGTGTGGCCACTGCAAGGACATGAAATTGGGATGTTTAATCCCAAACAAAGGAGTTCCCTCTCCTGTGTGTTGTGCTTGACTCCTGGCTTGGGAGGCTCTCTCCTTGCTGCTTCCTGGCTGTGGGCCATGAGGCACAATAGACTAATGGACTGCTGCTAGCCTGATGCTGAACTGGAAGTGGCTGCAACTTTGAAGGGAAAGTCTGGTCACTGGCTCTTCCTCTAGCAATATTGAAACCCCAGCTACACTTCTTCTATGACTGGAATGGGACTTTGGGACTCAGGGTTGTAATTTCATACAAATAAAAACCATTTATCCTCCCGTGCAAGTCTCAGACAATTCTTTTTCTAGAGATATCATAAGGACCCCAACCCCAGCATCCAGTTGCGAAGAGGACACCCCAGTTCCCCAATAACACTACCACTATACAAAATGGATACCTGGTAACCCTTTAGCTGTGTTCGAGTCCTTGGCATAGACTTCTTATTAATTAATATTTTCTTTTTATTTTATGATTTTCTATCTTTGAACACCTGAACACCACTGTATCATCAACACTGAACAGTGCCTTGCACACAATAGATGGTCAGTAGATATTTGTTGAATGAAGAAGCTATGGCCAGTGTAATGTGGATATATTATAGTGGCCTGATGATCCCCACCCTTCTGTGTGGCTGAAGAGTGTTTACTATTTTAGGAATGTGAACACAGTCTTTAAAACATGTTCTGTAATAACAGTATATTCTAACTTCATCAAATATGCGGGATTCTAACTGCATCAACACAGTATATTCTAACTTGATCAAATTCAGGATTCTACAATCATCAAATACAGTATTCTTGTGTTCAAGTCTGCTAAAATGCAAATAGAATTTTTTTCATCATTTATTAAGTACCTCCATAATTAACACACAATACTTCTTTTATATTCTGCCAAAAAAGTAATAACATTTTTGGCTAGAAAATGTAAAATTCAACCAAAAATGGAGCATCTATCTATTTCAGAGGCCTCCTGGTGATGATTATGGCCCTAATTAACATTGGCTTTCTATAGTGAGAGGGAATTGCTGACACACACAATGCAAGGGGCGCTGTGAGAAAAATGAACAGTAATAAATATTCACTTTGAAGTTTGCTTGACAGAGTGCCTAGATTATGGAAAGCTGAAAGACTATCCCCAATATGGCTGATAAATGGGATTCCTTTCCTGACCCTTGCTTCAATTTTAAATGCTGCAGTTTGGAAGCCTGGCCTCTGAAAGTCAAAGATTTATGGTGAGTGAAAAATGTCCATATTAAAAGGTAAGAGGAGAACCGGATGATATTCACTTTTGACCACTATAATTAATAGCTGAATCTTCAGTGGTAACTAATTGAATGGAGGTCAGTATGTTGCCATGGTAATGTCCTAGCCAAGCAATTTTACCCATTTTCCAGTCTGTTGCCCCTTTGCATAACTGAAGTTATAAAATGCTTTAATTGCAAGATTTGCAAATGATGCAACATCTGGGCTCTAATATACATATAAAGGGAGAAGTTTAGAGGAGTTATTAGCATATCTGTGTGAACTTCTCAATTTTTACATTTAATTACAAAACCTGCAGTTTTACCAATGAAGTCTGTGTATAATAATAACAATAAAGCATAGTTAGATATAAGAATCAGGAAGTAAGTTTCCACCATTTTATTTTAGGAAATAAAAATTTTTAATGGCGAATCTACTTTGACTCTCGCTTAAGTGATTTAAGAAACTTGGTAAATGGCAGAATTATGTAAACATTTAAAGACCTGCATAATTCTCACGATTATATATTAAAATAAAAGTGTTAAAAATGTGTATAGTGCCCTGGCCAGTGTGCTCAGTGGATAGAACCTCAGCCTGAATGGGTAATGGGTTCAGTTCTCAGTCAAGGGCACGTACCTGATGCCCTTGCAGGTCTGATCCCTGACTCCAGTCAGGATGTGTGGTAGGCAACCAATTGATGTGTCTCTCTTACATCAATGTTTCTCACTCTCTCGCTCTTCCTCTTACTCTCTCCTTCTCTTATCACTCTCCCTTCCACTTTCTCTAAAAATCAATGAAAAATATCTCAGGTGATGATAAAAAAAATGTCTATAGAGCATGCTTTAGAAAATTAAGCAAAAAAGAAAGAAATGTAAACTAATGTAACAATTATTACTTAGTTATAAGCAGGTGAGAATTCCTGTAATAGTATTTTACTAAGATAATAGAATATATGGAATTTATAAATTAACTAAATGAACTGATTCCAGGTAATATAGATAAGTGGTATTTCTACAGTAATGTTCTAAGAAATAGGAGTAGGTTAAGTGTGTTTATAAATTTGGTATTACAGGTGTTTTCTGTAAAAACTAGTGGCCCCATGCATGAAATTCGTGCATGGAGGGGGGGTTCCCTCAGCCCAGCCTGCACCCTCTCCAATTGGGGAACCCAGAGATCAGGCCTAAACCAGCAGTCGGACATCCCTCTCACAATTGGGAGCGCTGGCTCCTAACCACTCACTTGCCTACCTGCCTGATCTCCCCTAACTGCCCTTCCCTACCAGCCTAATATCACCCCCAACTACTCTCCTCTGCATACCTGATCTTTCCCCCAAATGCCCTCCTCTGCCTGCCAATTTGGTTCTGATTGGTCAGTTTTTATGCCAGTCAGTGTCAAAAGCTCTGCCTCCTAGGAAGCCATTGGTTCCTCACACTTCACCCCGATTTGGTTCTGATTGGTCAGTTTCTATGCCAGTCAGCATCTCTGGGCCTATTAAAGGAGCCTGGTCAGAAAGGTGGGGCTGATGGTAGAGGCTTGGAGAGAAATGGAGGCTTGGCTGCTGGCCAGACTGGGAGAGAAAGAGACAGGCAAATGCTGATCAAAAGCTGAGACAGAGGCAATGGATCAGTCCCTGCTTCTCCAGGCCTCTCTCTGGCACTGATTTGCAGCCTCCTCAGCAGTCAGTGCTAGGGCACCACACCTGCAGCAGAAGCAGTCAGCACTAGGTTACGATGGCAAACTAGTGCTGACTTCCGGTTGGTCGAGCCTCTGTTGTTACTGGTCATTATGACCCAGGGTTTTTATATATTAGGATAAACAAACAAACAAAAAAAAACTTCATTAGCATCTGAGTTTATTTTGGCTATTGGGTTCTTGAATGAAGTTTCTCAAGGATCCTCACAAAATTTTTAACTGTGTAGATGTCCTGAATACCCTTCCAAACAACATGGTAGTTACAATGGAACTACTTTACTGGTCTCAAATGCAGAATACTGAAAACCAGGAAGAACAGTGCTAGAATTAAAAGAAACAAAAAGCCAGAACCCCTCACTATCTTTGTAATGGACTTTTATAAGCATCATTGAGCTTTCTGGTAGTAATTTTATGCCCAAGGCATCTTTTCCCACCAAAGCCATGACTTTCAACTGTATTTTCCAGGATGCTGACACAGCTCATTATCTGAGACCTCATACCTTAAATTTCAATATTTGCAGCAAAGTTGGGTTATAAAAAGAACTAAAATATGAAGGTTTAAACATAAAAATATAAATTTAGGCATATATATCTTACACTATTAAATTGCATTGAATGTATTCTTTTGTATTTAACAAATATTATGTTAAATGTGTTCATCAGGAAGAAAATCTCATCTGAATGTAAATTACACAGTACAGCACAAAGAGAAAGGGCCTGGGTCCTGGTGTTCAGAGCTGTATCAAATGCCAGTTCTTTCTCAGGAGCTGGGGGAATTCAGGTAAACTAGGCAACATCTTAACACAGCCTTTGCATCTCTAATGTGGGATTGGTAATGCTTACTAACCATCTTGTTATAGAAATTTAACAATGAAAATACAATCCTTAGTAGTACACTTAATATATGTACATAATAACCTTTAAGTAATAGTACATCATATAATTTTAACTATCCACCTCATTTGTGGGTACAACTATTACACCAATAGAAGTGACTGAAATTGGTTAGAGAAAGATAAAATCATGACAGGCTGGTAATTCTGAGTTAGCCTATGGTCTCCTAATGAGAGCATAGTCTTTTACTAATAGCCAATTTGTTGGAAATAAAGCTGCTTTTGAAGTTCCATCTAGGCTCACATTTTTTTCATTGCTGTACTAAATTTTCTTGCTGCTGGGCTATAAGAAATCCCACAGAGAACATCAACCTCTGGTAAGTCAAAGGTGTCAGAGTAGGCAGTTAGCTAGTTATTAATGAAAGAGCAAAGTGTTCTGGTTGAGCCTGATTAGGAAGTGGCAGTTTCACAGTCACTCGGGGTAGTAACCTGCATCGTTCTGGACATCATCCTGCCTAGTCAACTGGGCAGGAAAGACAGCCTTGCAGCCACCCAGGTAGATAACCAGCATCACTGAGCCGGATTAATGGGGAGGGAGAAAACAGCAGGGGACTTCCTTTACTAAGTACATGCACAGTAGAAGCCAAATGATGACGTGGAACTATGAAGCATGCTTAGTTGGAGCCAAAACGACAACCATAAAAGGGGGAGGGCACTAGCCTGGGAAAGTCTGGGGAAAGGATCAGATTGGAGAAGGGCACAACCTCCAGAAAATCCAGGAAATAAATGGATTGGGTAAGGGAAGGGCACCAGCATGGGCTGGGAAAAGCCAGGAAAGAGATTGGATAGTTTGAAAGAAAACCTCCTCTTTTCCAAACCCAAGGAAGTACATAGAAGCTTAGCAAGGACCTCAGGGCAACCACTATACTAGAGCCTGCCCAGTCACCTGTCACTTTTCCTTTAATAAATCTTGCCACTATCACTTAAAACTCCTCCTTTTTGAGTGTCCCTGAAATTCTTTTACTGTGACATTAGTCAAGAGCCTGTGCCTCCGGTAACAAAGGTAGTAGAAATTTTCCTCAAGAAAAGTCTGGGAGGAACTGTATTTGGCAGGAAGAGGGAGGTGCTGGTTGAGATCAAACAAGAGTTTACAAGAATGAGGTACAAGAGTGAGGGAAATGAAAAGCTGAGAAATGGAAAAAATAGGAACCAGTACATTTGTAGGTGGTCCCAGAGTAGCTAGAGGCCACACAAAAAGGAAAGCAAGTCCTTTTATGTATCAATGGCCTTAAGAGGGGGAGGCAGAAGGATTTAGATTAATAAAGAGTTCTAAAGAAAAACATTACCATGCATATTTTTCAAGTGTAACTAACTACCTTTAATTATGCAAACAATTTATCACTTTTTTCTTGCAATTTTTCAATCTTAAAAAAACCTGTCCAATTCAAATAATGATAGTTCGTCATTAATGCCTGAAGACCACTCTTTAAATATATTTTGATTTACATGTCAGAGCTCTCATTTAATGCAGAGGAAACTAAGATCTAAAGAAATTAAGCAGTGCACTCAACAAATATATATTAAGTAATTTTTATTTATGTTAACCTGTGAGGATGCAAAAACATATAAGACTGAGTTCCTGCTCTTCTGAGACATATAGTCTCCTAGGAAGTGGGCATAGGAGCCTGCTGGGCCAACCCGAGCACCTCATTGGGAATTCAATGGTTCCATGATGGGCATTCCATCCAAAGAGATCCTTCTCTTGATCTTTGGCAGAATTATTGGGTTAGCTCTTTTCCTTCAGGAATTAGAACTGGAACCTTAGAGATTCTTGGGGTTATTGTCGCCACCATCTGGGAAAATCCTCTTTGTAGATGACATAGAAGGTGAGCTGAGAGTTGAAGGGATACAGATTCCTGATGTTTTGTGCCTGAGTTTGCATTGATGGCTGAAACCATCATACATTTATTTATTTATTTATTTGTTTATTTAATATATTTTATTGATTATTTTACAGAGAGGGAAGAAGAGGGATAGAGAATTAGAAACATCAGTGAGAGAGAAACATCAATCAGCTGCCTCTTGCACACCTCCTACTGGGGATGTGCCTGCAACCAAGGTACATGCCCTTGACCGGAATCGAACCTGGGACCTTTCAGTCCACAGGGCGACGCTCTATCCACTGAGCCAAACTGGTTAGGGCACATCATACTTTTAGATTATCAATTGTGGAAACATACAACCCCTCCTCTTCCTTAAACACTTAAACATTTGAGATGGATTGCTGACTTTTACAACCAATGTACAGTTTCTGACTAATAAAATTGATTTAGAATTTGTAAGGGTGGAAATATACAGACAACCACAAATTAATTTTGTTTAACAAAAGCCCTTTAACAGCTAAATTTATTTGAGGTTAATGTGCATGTTTTTACTACACTTTAGCCATCATTAACGTTTTAGGGTTTAATACTTTCCTGTATTTTGTTGAAATTAAAAATAATCTAAGTGCCTAAAACAATATTGCTCCAATTGATCATGCTATGCTACTTCTTAGGCTTTATCTGAGCAGTTGTAGAGCTTGAAAAATGCTTGGAATTTTAGTGGTTATTTCTATTCCAGAATTCTGCTTAGACAGTGTGAAGCCACTACACGAAGCCCCATGCCTGTACATTTGTGGTAAAAATAGAATTTTTGTTAACAAAATGTGATGGCTTGGAAATAACTGCTACCTGCTTGTACCTTCGTGTTGCAAAACTGTCAAGTACTTCAACCTGTTAATTATCACCAACCAGAGCTTGGAATGGCTTCACTAGGAATAGAAACATCTTCCCTAAGTGTGAGAGAAAGAAAGACAGGGGTGGGAAGGGGGAGAAAGAGACAGTGGAGAGAAAGAGAGAGAAAAAGGGAGAGAGAGAGAGAATGAATTCGGTTCCTGGTAAGCCCTCGTTACTTAAAAAATAAAAACGAAACCGAAAACTCAATTATTAGGATTACAAATGCATATGGTAAAACTATAAAGAATGATAAACAGAAATTAGTAAAGTAGCTAGCTCTGAGAGGAAAGGAAATGGGCTGGAAAGAGCCAGAAAGGTGGCATCTAAGTTGAAGCAACATTTTATCTTTAAATCAGGTGAGACACAGACCAGACAAGCGGTCATTGCATTAGTAAACTTTATATCAAATATGTATTTTAATAGGATTTTGTAGTTTCAGTTTCACATTGCCTTTTGTATCCTTGTTTTCTCTTTGTTTCCCTATCATGCCTTTAAAAATAAATTTTAATTTTCTTTTGATTATGTTTATGTTTTCCTAGAAAGGATGAGTGGGGAAGAGAGATTAAAATACAACAGATAATTAATGTTTGCATATTAGGTAAAATATAACTTAGCCACTTAAATCAATTTGTTTTTTCTCTCTCAAGGAAATATTAATATTTTAAATAAGTTTTTAAAGGGGAATAAATGACATAATATATGACCTGACAATTAGTAAGCTTCAATTTATTTTCATTCCTTGTGTTATTGTTACTCATAGATTTTAACCAGTTTGTTAATGTGATATTATAGGAACAATATCTTCTCTATTTTTATTTTTTTAAATAGTTTACTGGTTTTTAGAGAGAGAGGAAGAGAAACACAGATTGCTGCCTCTCGCATGTTCCCTATCGGGTATCTAGCCAGCAACCGGGCATGTGCCATGACTGGGACTCAAACCAGCAACCTTCAGTGCACGGGATGAAACCTAACCAACTGAGCCACACCAGCCTGGGCTCTCTTTTTATTTTTATTTGTCCTCTTCCTCTTCCCACTTAAAAAAAAATGAGGCTCCTAACTCTGAGAACTATTCACTATCCACCTATTTTTTACATACATCTTTCAAAAATAATTTTAAAGCACAAATCATTGATTTAATATCAATTTTTAGTAAAAAAATGGTCATTTATTTAAATAGACAACAATGACTTACAGTAATAAGCAATTAATTACACCAATATAAAAAAATAATGCTATCACAATATTCTCAAAATCCATTAACCTCAGATATGTTTGGTTTTGTTCTGTTGGGTTTTTTTTTACATGGTATTGTACAATTTAAGGACTATTATGCACTGTTTTCTTGAAGTTGATAAAAATGCTTTCTTTCTTTTTTAAGAAATTTATTGGGGTGACATTGGTTAATAGGATCACATAGGTTTCTAATGTACATTTCTATGATACATGATCTGTATATGGCATTGTGTGCCCACCACCCAAAGTCAAGTCATCTTCTGTCACCATATATTTGGCTCTCTTTACCCTTTACTACCCCTCCCATCCCCTTTCCTCTGCTAATTCCCATACTGTTGTTTGTTATCTATGAGTTTTAGTTTTATATCCCACATATGAGTGAAATCTATGATTCTTAGCTTTGACTTCTTTCTCTTAGCATAATATTCTCAAGATCTACCTATGTTGTCCCAAATGGCCATATTTCATTTTTTTCTTGTGGCTGAGTAGTATTTCATAGTATACATGTTCCACGTCTACTTTATCCGATCTTCTATAGAAGGACTAAAGTGTTGTCCCCATGTCTTGGCCACCATGAATAATGCTGCAAGGAACATAGGGGTGATATATCTTTGCGAATAAATGTTTTCAAGTTTTTCATGTAGATACCCAGAAAAGGGGTTGCTGGGTCATGTGGTAATTCTATTCTTCATTGTTTGAGGAACTGCCATACTGTTTCCAAAGTGGCTGCACTCAGATATTTTTTCAATATCTGTATTTAACCGAAATGTAACTGTGTCTTCTGTGGCTGGCTTTGCTATAACCCAGATTCCTCATTGGTGTTAGTGTCATAAGTAAGTAAATAAATAAAAACACACTCACAAAGCTATTCTGAAAATGTTTCTGAAAACAATTGTTTTTTTACTTCATATATATCACAACCCACAGAAAACATTTTTTATATAACGTTAATCTTATTTCCACAAATTTCTCACCCTGTGACATTTGCCAGATAGCTCCCTAGTTTATCTGTCTCATCCCTCCCAAGACAAGGATCCTCTCCTCTCCACCCACACACCTGATTCCAAAAATCTTGTTCACTCACATATCACTCATAAAACAAAAATACCGCCAAGGGCACAATCACATAAGGCTCTGCCACCATAGCCTTAATCATACCAACACTCCTCTCAAATCATGTCTGTAGTTGAAAGGCGCTTTTGATATTTTTTAAAGTTTTACCCATTTTTAAAATTATTCTTTTATTTCAGTGTATAAGCTGCTGTCCCTCAGCTCCAGACTCACCTTTCTGTACTCTGCTTTGTGATGTTGCAACTGCAACTCTGCTAGCCACATCTCTGCCCACTATTCTCTGGTAGGTTCTGCCAGTAGGGGACCTAATGGGAGCCTGGACAACCGGAGGAGGAAGCAGCACCTTGTTCCTTACAATTCCTGGGAGATCCTTCACATGAGCAGCAGCAATTCTTTGGCATAGCAGCTGCCTTTATTTTCCTTCTACACTTGCAGAGCTAGCTATATCATACCCTCTGACCCAGACACTGTCACTAGTCTGTAGTTCACCTTCCCCAGAGGCCTGGGGCCCAGCTCCCTGGAACCTCTATTCTGACCTCAGAGACACCAGACAAGGCAAGCAATACCCCTTCTCTGAGGTCTGAGTTCCAGTTTTTCCAAGCTTCTAAGTTTTAACTACTCCCACCTCTTCTCTGTGTTCCTCCTGCGTAGGGTGGTAATGTCTTGCTGAATTGCTAACGGTAGTGACTTTGCATTTTTTCATGTCTTTTCAGTTACTCAGTCAATAACTTTACACCTACTTAACAGTTATTTATATTAAAATCTCTGTTCAATCACTTGCTGCGGTTATTGTGTCCTGATTGGATCTTGACTTATGCAACTGTCATTTATAGTCCATCCCTCACTTTCAGAGTGGCTCCTTGTCAGTAACAAAGAGTCCACAAAGCTACTGAGCTCAGGTTGATGTGTCTGTGTGCAAATCATGGAACACTGTTATCATTTACTCAGCATTTACTCTGTCTAGGAAGTGTGCTAAGTGCTTTACTTGCATATTCATGTTTAATCCTTACACTAGCACCAAGAGGTAGATGATATTATTCACATTGTACAAGTGAGAGAATGGAGGCTTATTGTCACCAATAGATTATTGGCGCCAGTCCTGAAGCAGGTAAGTGGAGGCACTGAGATTATTGCCCTGGCTGTCTGACTCCAATGCCTGTGCTTTAACCACAAGCCTTACCAAACAGCGGACTATCTGTACTATAATATCAGAAACTCTGAAATTTCTACAAGCAAACCCTCAGTAACTTCTCTCTCCATCAGTATTGGCCTCCTGTCTGGTCACTATTTCACAGATAAGTAATCCTGTTTATTTAGTATTTTCATTTATGGGTCAGAAGTTTAGGCTTCCTCAGGACTCCATATCAATGGAAACTTCCTGTCCTGTAGCTCCTCTCTAATCTCGCATACAAATCTACACAACTTGTCTCTAATAATGTCATTCTCCTCCTTAAGGTATTTAAAGGATCTCAGTTACCATAGGAATCAAGTTCAAAGCCCTTAGCCAAGTATTTCAGAACCTTTGTGACCGATCCAGGCCCAACTTACCTTTCTGCCTCCCAAGCACTGAGTACTCTTCACATCAAACCATTGTAAATACACCCAGGGCACAGGGTCCTTTTCTGTTCTTCCCTATACCAAGTACAGTTCTGGATATGCAGTACATGATTTGTAAATAAAGGCAAGAATGAATGAAAACCAATACTGTAGTCATTACTAAGTGAAATTTTCTGTTTCCATAAATTGCTCTCTTCTGATCTATAAAGTCAAATTTCCTCTTTTTTACCCACTCATTTAATCCACAAATTTATTGAAGGCCTGTAACTAGTCTCATTCTTCAATAACTGTCTCTGATTCTCTAGTGCTTCTTCAATGAAGCCAATCCTGAAACCCCAGGTCACAGACTGCTCCCCCTCTCTCTCCTCCTCCCTCCCCGCACCAATCTCTCTCTCCTGAGATTTCTTATATTGCTTTCCTTATGACACTTATATCTATTTTGATGTTGGGAAAAAAAAATCCTAAAGGTAAAGACTGTCTCACTCATGTTAATTCCACAAGGAGTCTTTAAAAAAAATGTAGACATCCTTTGTTACCTGAAGAAGGTCTCGTCAGAGAGGGCTGCATGTTCAGCTGAGCCCAAGACACTGAAGCTCATGTATTCTTTGTTCCTCAGAAGATAATGTCCTTATTTCTGTTCCCAACTCACCTATAATAAAAGGGTTAGCAATCTAAAAGGAAGTATTATGGGATATATGAACTTTTTGCAATCCCCTGCATGCTTTCATGAAAGAGGAAGATTTTAAATTTTAAAATAACAGCAGTCGTTCATAATTTTAAAACTATTAAGTTTAAAATTAAATTATCAACTAATTACAAAGATTTCAGACTAAGACTTGCCTGTAGTCTTTAGTTTTTATTTTCACCTGTTCCTGAAAAGCAGTGGAACCTGGGACCCTAGAGACATGGGTTCTAAAGTCAGGCATATTTGATTTTTGAATTGTTGCTGCCATTTCTTGGGATTGTGATGTCGGAATATTATTAAGCCATTTTAATCTGCAAATTCTTGTAAATAAAACAAGAAAATACCAAGTACTCATTTCATTGGGTTGTCATAACGATTAATTAAGATGATGCATGTAAAAGGTTTAGCATAATGTCTTCTATATAGGAAGCACATAATTAATGTAAACTATTAATATTAACTGCCTCAGCATCTTCTAGGCCATGAAAAGCTCCCCAACACAGCTGTGAATGTAGTTAAGATATAGAAATTTGGTTTCAAAACAATGTCAGCTCTAGAATGGAAAGGGCAGAGAAATAAAAATCCATTATATCTGTGAGGTAGAAGGGGTTGGAGATGGATTATGTGGCTCTCAAAAGTATTAATTATGGTGAAGACTTTAGGTTAGTCCTAGGGGAAGGTCAGTGCAAGTGGGAATAAAGGTTAGTGATCAAGGGAAGACAGAAATACATTCATGCAGCTGGTGACACTCTGTGGGCGGCAATAGTTATTATAATATATGGAGGGCCAGACACAGAAAAACCCAGAGGACCCAGGGCAACACAGCTCTGCAGCAGAGTTTTCAGTGAATAATCAAGGGTAACCAAGAGGAGTGGGCTGGTCAAATAAAAATCTAATTTTAATTTGTCTAAGTTATTTTGTTTACAGGCAGTTTGTCCTCTCCTCAGTTGCCAGGGTGTCCTGAACAGAAAGACTTGAATGTCACTTGCTTCTGATATGTGGATAGCTTCAGTCACATATAGCAGGGTTTCCATGTAACTAAGGGGATGTGCTCCTGGCCTCCACAGACATGGTAAGCATGAGCTATTAGCTCTGACAAGTAAGGACATTGGCTACCATTATTGACCTTAATGGAAAAGAACAGAGGAAATGTGTTGTTAGCCAAAGATAAGGTGAGTAGTGTCACATGTAGTTTTTAATATTTAATGAATCTATATGGGCACAATCCATTATGTGACAATTTAATTATATGACAAAAAAGTTTGATAAATAATATTGTGGTAGGACATCTAATTCATTATTTAACAAAGAAATCAATACTTTCATAAATCATCGTTCTCCGCAGATGTACTTTTTTCCCCTCCAAGTGTGTAAAAATCCTTATTCAGATTCCACAGGCAATTTATTTTCTGGTCAGGGCAAATTTGAATGGAAGTTTAATTGGGCCCAGGACAGACATAAATTCTATTTACCTCTTTTATTTTTTTAACCATTGCAGGGAAAAGCCTTTGTTACAAGAACTTTTCAGGAAGCCTTAACCATGTCCAGAAAAGATTTCCCCATCATGTTTCAAGAGCAGAAAGTAGTGGTGGCCATAACGTATGTATAAAACTATAAGAAAAAATAATAATAACACAAGAATATTTTTGCACACTAACCTTTATATATAAGTATATAATACATATATAATAATCTACATAATAAAAGAGAACCATGCAAATTGACCATACCTCTACTATGCCCACAAGCCATGTCCACCAGCCAATCAGGAGCAAGTATGCAAATTAACCCAACCAAGATGGCTGCAGCCACGGAGCCAACAGGAGGCTTGGGTTTCTCCGGCAATGGAGGAAGCCAAGCTTCCTACAGCCCTGGCCTGCCCTGGCCTCCACTCAAGGCTACAAAGTTTCAATTATAGAAGATAAATAAATCCCAGATACCAGGGCCTCCACTTGGGTCGCCTGGGGGCATGGCTGGCCTGAGAACCATCACAGGCCCCTCACCCAGGCCACCCCATGTCCCAAGGGAACCCCACCTTGATCCAGAACACCCTTCAGTGCAAACCAGCTGGCCCCCACACATGCACCAGGCCTCTATCCTATCTTATAAAAGAGTAATATGCAAATTGACCATCACTCCAACACATAAGATAGCTGCCCCCATGTGGTCAAAGATGGTTGCCATCAACTGGACACAAGATAGCCACCACAAGATGGCCAGCAGGGTAGGGCAGTTGGGAGGGACCAGGTCTGCAAGGGAGGGCAGTTGGAGATGATCAGGCCAGCAGGGGAGGGCAGTTGGGAGGGACCAGGCCTACAAAGGAGGGCAGTTGGGGGCAATCAAGCCTGCAGGGGAGGGCAGTTAGGGGCAACCAGGCCAGCAGAGGAGGGAAGTTGGGGGCAACCGGGCCTGCAGGGAAGGGCAGTTGGGGGGGGTGCAGGCCTGCAGGGGAGAGCAGTTGGGGGGGGCAGACCTTTTGGGGGGGACAGACCTGTAGGGGAGGGCAATTAGGGGCAAACAGGCTGGCAGGCAAGCAGTTAGGCATCAATCAGGCTGGCAGGGGAGTGGTTAGGGGGTAATCAGGCTGGTAGGCAGAAGCGGTTGGGGTAATCAGGAAGGCAGGCAGGCGAGCAGCTGGGAGTCAGCAGTCCTGGATTGTGAGAAGGATGTCTGACTGCCTGTTTAGGCCCGATCCCTTGAGTGATCCCAGATTGGAGAGGGTGCAGGCTGGGCTGAAGGACACCCTCCCCCATGCACAAATTTCGTGCACCCGACCTCTAGTACATATATATTAAGATAACACCTTTTCTTTTTTTACTTCAGTATTTTTCAAGTCTTAGGTTTGTAAGCATCACAGAACTTAATGCATTTATTAAATAGATGCCTCCAGATCAGTACTGACTTTGTTTAGATGTTATTCCATCTAGGAGAAAATTATTTTATTCTAGTTTAAATATTTGTTATATATAATATATTACTCTCTCATATAAATTAAATCCCATCTTATTTTTTAAACTATCTTAATGTACTTTATATAATTCATATTCATCTACTTTATAATTTAATGGTTATGCTTCTTTTGTTTGAAATAATATACATTATCACATTCACATTCTAATCACAAATGATATTGAACAGAAGAAATCAATTGTGTAATACATTTTTTTCCTCAACTTAGGTTGCTTCTGATTGTTGATCATATGTTAGTAAAGTATTTAAGATTCCTGAATTCCTCAACAGAATTAGCACTTTAAAAATCTATTTCCATTGATAAAAATGACCTATTTTTTATTAGAGTCCCAAACTACTAATTCTCTATCACAAATTCAGAACCAGAGTACAGCCATCTAAAGCCTTCTTTGAATGTAACAAAATACATTATTTGTAATTTTGCATCTAATTTTAGCAACTTTATTGCATTAGTAACTGCCTGTCATTATATCTTATTATTAATGATTTTTTTTCAGAAAGTAATGAAGCATAAAAGCCTTATGGATGCATTTTCATGTTTGAATACAAATAGTACCATTTAGTTATTTTGTAATATCCTACTTAATAGTTCATGTTTTGACATTTGGTTAAAACTTACTGCAGGAGAATAAAGTTTTCTTACATCACTTAGCATTGAACATTGTAAAATAGCATTTCCCCCCCAGAGGTATATTTAATATTATGGTGTAGTAGCCTAACAAACGTCAAAGCAGAATTAAGAGCAAGTATAAACATTTCTGGATTAGCAGAGCCTCAGACCACATAAAATCATTGTGGCTAGGGTCTTGAACTTGAAATCTGGCTCTGCCATTTTCTAACTGGGGGATCTTTGGAAGTTTATTAATCTTTCTGTTCTTCACTATTTTTTTCCTGAAAAATGAGGATAATTGTATTACCTTTTTCATAGTCAGAGCACTGAAACAATTTTTTTAACTTTTAATTTGGAAATAATTTTAGACTTAGATAAAGTTACAAAAACAGGAGAAAGTTCACATAATCCTATGTTAACATCCTGTAATGCTAACTATGTAAATAAGCATGGTATAATTCTCAAAGCCAGGAAGTTAAAATTGCTGCAATACTATTAACTAAACCAGAGACCTTATTAGATGGTCACTTAGATTCCTTCAAATGTATATATATTTTTTTCTATTTCAGAATTAAATCCAGTATTCTACATTGCATGTTATTATGTCTCTTCAGCCTTCTTCCAATTTGAAATAGTTCCTCAGGTCTTCCTTGCATTTCATGGTTTTGGATACATATATATTTCAGAGAGGAAGGGAGAGGGATAGAGAGCTAGAAACATCCATGATGAGAGAGAATCAATGATTGGCTGCCTCCTGTACATGCTACACTGGGGATCAAGCCCACAGTCCGGGCATGTGCCCTGACCAGAACCGGAATCCAATGGTGATTTCCTGGTTCATAGGTCAGCACTCAATGACTGAGCCATGCTGGCTGGGTATGGTCTTGGCCCTTTTGATGAGATCAGGCAGTTATTTCATGGTTGATATCTTAGTTTTGCTTTATGTATTTTCCTTTAGTCTTTAGCTGTATACTATCCAGTCAATATACTGCTCTTCAAAATTAGTCAGGATAGTGTATATATATATATATATATATATATATATATATATATAGTGCCAGAAAAATGTTCTTTTGTTTAATTTAGGTAGGGGACAAAAAACTCTTTCTAAACCTGTTGGTCTCAGTTTGAGTTAGCAAGAGAGCTCTGTGGATTGGAGCTAGACTTATGGCTTTAATATTTTTCTTCCTCTGCCCTCCCAAGCAAGATTCCCCCTGATCTTTGTTTCCCCTTAAAGTTGACAAAATAATATATACCTTGGAATATATTAAAAATGAAGATAAAAAGAAAATGGAGGGACCTAGTACAGTATATTATTGATACCATTTTGGAGTATTTGATAACTTGGGGAGAGATTGTGGGGAATTAACAGTGTTGGTTATTATCTAATTTCAAGTCTAAAGAAAGGAAACCAAGAGTTTACAATATCCTGAGTCTGAAATACAAAAACCCACTAGTCACAAGTATTATGTTTTTAGTTTGTTTGTTTTTTAATATTCTCAGAATAAATTGCAAGCCTAATACATGCTGAAAGATTATAATAGGCAGAAAAGCACTTCAGGTTGATAATAAATTAAAAAAGAGCTGATCTCTATCATTTTGAATTTACCTGAAGATAGCAACACTATACCTACTATGCCTGATTTTAGACATTCTGCTATTTTCTGGAAAACATGCTGACAAGCACCTTTCAACTAATGATTTAAATTATTTTAATAAGTAGAAATTTTATCTTATAATTGGACATAAAATGGACACAAACCTGATTTAAATATTTTTATTCAAAGGTAAGTATTTTCCATTACTTTTCTTACTATGCTAAATAAGAACATAATTTGGTATTCTGGAGTTGGAGTTAATAAGAATTGTGAAGTAGCATGTTCTTTTGAAATATTGACTGATTTTTTTCTTAAAAATTATTTTGCCCTCCCAATATTTTAAATATTCATGTTCAAAAATGGAATGAGCAACAGAACCATCAGATAACCAAATTACCATCACATCAAGGCTAATGATAGGACTGTCTCTTTCATGAATCATCAATGATTCATTTCACATAGTTGCAAAAGCATGCAAATGCGTTTACGTGGAGGTCTCCCATAACTGGATAAAAATGTCAGGAGGTTATTTAGGCAGGATTTACTGAACAAAGTTGAAAACCTAAGACTGAATCAAGTCTACATGACAGTTTCTTCACGCTTTCAAACACTCCTTAAACAACAACAAAAAAATTTAAACAAAAAATAATCTGGTTCTACCACTTAATACTCTAAGAAGCTATGAACTGTCAGTTCTCTTCAATTAAATTATATATTTTATAATTAATAATTATACCTCTATAAAATTATAGCAAATACTCTATAGTTCAGCAATAAATATTGTTATAGATTCTATATAAATCTGCTTGATCTCAAGTCACATGTTCTGCGAATTTTGGCAGCGCTGATTTTACCAGGATAAAAGCTTAGCATTTCCTAGGTTAGTCTCAAGGTAGAAGATAATACAGAAAGCTTTTTGGAACCATGTTAATATGTAGTATGGTTTATATAATAGCCAATATTTTCTATTATCATTCAATGGTCTTTCTTAAGTTTTGAAAGATTTATATTCCGTTGAGTTATCCAGAGTGAGGCAAAAGTAGTTTTACAGTTGTTCTTATGAAAAATAAAACAATAACTAGTAAATAATAATAAAAAAATATACTCTGCTTCATGTACTCACAACTATAAACCTACTTTTGCCCCACCCTATATAAGATAGTGTGTGTACATAGAAGAGCAGACTGTTAGAATTCAAATTAAAATAATAATATGTTTGTATATTTTCAGAAAACAACTCCAAGACCATGTGGATTCCTGCAACAGAGAGAAATTGACAGGTCTACTCCAACTATGAAGACAAGAGGAGAAACAGTCCAGAGATGGAAGATGCTGACGACGCCTTGCCACGTGAGCAGTCAGCAGCTGTGCACCGCTGCAGGTTGCCTAGGACCAAACCAGAGAGGGTCGGACCTGCATTGCCACCATGTGCCCACCATCCAGATATCATTGCTGACATGTACACATAAGGAACTGTTTGACATTGAAACGGGGACTCAGAACTGTTGGACATTGAAATTGGGACTCAAACATTTTTTGTTATTATATGTTTATTTCTAGTCTGCGGAGGCAAGATTTTTTAAAAGGAAAGAAATGGGTGGAAAAATAGATACAGAGGCAAAGAAGCATTGAACAGACTGTCAAACTACAGTGGGAAGGCAGGGGAGTTGGGGGGGTGGGCTGTAAGAGATCAACAGAAGGACTTGTATGCATGCATATAAGCATAACCAATGGATACAAGACACTGGGGGGGCGGGCAGGTGAAGGCATATACTGGGGGGTAGGGGACGCTGTGGGGAGGTCAATGTGGGGGGGGGAAGGAGACATATGTACTACTATTTGGAATACTTCAAACAATAAAAAAATAAAAACAATAATAATAATAAAATAAATACATGTATGTGGGAAAAACTGACTTGAAATTACAAACTTTAAGAAAATACTATCTCCCTGCTTCTCCTCACCATCCCCCACCCTGCAGACTGTCCTCCCATATGCCATCCTTCCTGTTCCAGTCCCCTGGTGTGGTATAAGCAGGTCTACCCCCAAGTGTATTTTTTTCAGTTTTCATTTCTAGGGTACTAGAAAGATAAAAGGAATGCAGGTGCACAAAGCACTTGAAAGGGTTCCATTTTCCTAGAGTGTACGCATCAAATTCCCTTCTGTCCTTTGAGCCCAGGTCAACTCAGCTGCAGTTTGAAACTCCTGAAGCTCCTAAGTCCACAGGGTTTATCTCCTCCTGGAGGCTTCCACCTGCTGGTCATCTCCTGTCATGCAGCCTTGATGGGCTCCTCCTTGAGCTGCAGCTGCAGTAAACACAGCACATAGAACCCCTTCCTGGTTCCAAAATGGCCTCGGCTCCCTTCATTTCATATCTGCACACCTGGTCTCCCTTCATTCCATACTATTGCACAGGCATGTTGACAATGTCCTGGCCATACAAGCTCACAACTCTCAAGTCTTCCCTGGTCTCAGCATGGTTTGTCCTCCGTAATTCACGCAGTGACAGCATGACTCTGAGGTCACCCTAGTGCCCCAGGAGCTGCAGTGGCTGCCTGACAGCTGCTTGGTGGACAGGTCAAACTTTGGTCAGAGACTAATGAGAAATTTCCCAGCACTCTGCTTGACTCAGACTACTTCCAAGCTTTGCTCATATTATCTCCCCGGTTTCCTTGGTCCCTGCTTGTCTTTGGATGTGGATTTATGAATTCCGTCTAATTTAGATCGTTGCCTGAGGTCACAACGGAGACTGGTGGCTCACAATACACGCTCCTGGTGGCCACCAGAAGCCATCTCCCTGGAAGAGTCCTGTTTCTGTGCTATGGCTCTGCCAGCACCTTTGAATAAGTGCCTTTCAATTTGGGGAACATTCTGGCCCATAAACTGTCTGGCCCATTATCATTAATTGCAAAGTCTCTACTGGTGGCCTATAGAACTAAATATGACAGCAGATGCTAATAGTATTCAGCTAAATGTGATATAAATAACATTTTTATCACTGCTTTTATACCAAAAAGTATAACTCAAGCTATTTGACTCTTATATCTGGGATCAATATCTATACATTTCCCTTCTATTTCAGTATCATTACTCCTTTGGGATTAATACAGTATTTCTAATTTTCAGTACAAGAAAATGAGGTCAAATGATACAATACATGAAATTATGTATAGTAATTTTTAAAAATATTTTTTTTATAGATTTCAAAGAGGAAAGGAGATGGAGAAAAAGATAGAAACATCAATGATGAGAGAGAATCATTGATCAGCTGCCTCCTGCATGCCCCACACTGGGGATTGAGCCTGCAACCCAGGTATGTGCCCGACCGGGAATCAAACCGGGTCCTGGTTCATAGATTGATGTTCAACCACTGAGCCATGCTGGCTGGGCAGTAATTTTTTATAATAAGTGTGACTATTGTTTTATAAAATACTAGAGGCCCAATGCACGAAATTCATGTAAGAGTAAGCCTTCCTTCCCCCACTGCCAGCACTGGCTTCCCTCTGGCACCCGGGACCTGGGCTTTCCTCGCAGCCCCGTCTTCATCCAGAAGGTTGTCTGGAAGGACGTCTGGTCTAATTAGCATATTACATTTTTATTATTATAGATGTTCACATAATTAAGTGGATAATTAAGTCTCAAACATATCTCCTCTAAGTCATCAATATAGAAACATAACGAGCAAGGTCCCTATTGGTTGTTAGCAGGACCAGATTAGCAGATGGAGCTGGTAGTCCTCTAAATTTCTCCCTTTCTGTGACCCAGAGTGACCCTGAGGCTTTGCTCTTGCAGCTCTGTTCTAGAGAATTGTTTCAAGTAAGAGTTAGTGGGCTAGGTAAGCTTGGAGTCCTAACACAAAAAGGATTTTGTTAAATCTTACAATTTTAATATGTTGGAAACCAAGTTGAATTGTGTATCTCTTTGTTTATGAAGTTATGCCTGAATTTACTGAATGCCACAGTCTTACTGAAGACAGATATCAGTGTGTATGGCTTTATAATGATTGACCAAATATAAATGAGATAAACACTGACACAGAGGTGGGAAGGTCAAAGGCAATGGAAGAGTAAGCATGAAAGCTGTGGGGCCTGGACAGTAAAAAAAAGATGAACATTTGCTGAGTAACTTCCACTTCACAGACACCATGCCTGGTCCTTTACACACAACATGCCATTCGGTTCTCATAGCAGTTTTTTTAATTTAGACATTATTAACCCCATTTTACAGTTTGATAGACTAGACATACTTATTGACATATCAAAGGCCCACTGTGAAGGAAAGTTAATGTTCTACTTAGAAGTCTTGAGTTGTAGTCACCAAAAACTCTAGCTAACTTAGGGAAAGCAAACAGAAAAGCATATGTATGTATGCAGATGACAGGTTGGTTTACAGAATTAGGGAAGTTAAAGACAACTCAGAAAGTTAAGAACCAGGCAGCTCCAGTATTTAGGTAGCAGATGCCTTCCAACTGAAAGGAAAAGACTTAGCCAAAGTCACACAGTAGCCAAACCAGCTAAGCACTCCCATCATAACTGTAAGTTTAGTATTTATTATGAACTGGACTGTGTTTTATTTGTTGAAAACCTAACCCCATATACATCAGAATATGACTGCATTTGGAGATAGGACCCTTAAATAAGTAATTAAGACAAATACCATTTGATCTCACTTGTATGTGGTATCTAATGAACAAAATAAACTGACGAAGTAGGTCTAGAGGCATGGATACATGGAACAGACAGACAATCTCAGAAGGGAAGTGGTAGGGGGGACTGGAGAGATTAGCTAAAGAACATACGTGCATATATGCATAGCCCATGGATACAGACAACAATGTGATGAAGGTGGGGGGAGGCACTGGGTAGAGGAAAGCAAATGAGGGAGGGGGGACAATGGGGGGCATCTGTAATAGTGTCAACAATAAAAAAAGGCAAAAAAGTGGCTAAGTTTAAATGAAGCCATTAGGGTGAGCTCAAATCCAATCTGGCTGGTGTTTTTATAGGAAGATAAGATTTAGACACAGAGACACCAGGAATGAAAGTGCACACAGGAAAGCCCATGCAAGGACACAGTGAGAAGGTGCTGTCTGCAAGCCAAGAGGAGAGGCCTCAGCATAACTCAATCCTGCCAACATGGATCTTGGACTTCTAGCCTACAGAACTGTGAGAAAACAAATTTCTGTTGTTGAAACCAGTCTGTAATATTTTGTCATACAGTGTTCTTTCCATAACATTATTTCTTTAATTAATGAATCTTATTTAAAAATAATTATAAGGCCAATATTCTACATAAATACATTTACTTGTAGGTATCCAGTTAACTCTGACTCATTGATGCTTACCTGGGATCGGTGTAGCATAGTGAGTTAGAGTGGAGGCTCTGGGCACGGGAAGCACAAATACAGTTCTGACACATCTTTGCTGGTTTTCTTTGGTCAATATTTTTAACCATTCCCTGCATCATTCTCCATTGGCAAAGGGGATAATAATTGCATCCAACACATGAAGTTTTACAGATTAATCTATGTAAAGAACTTAGGATGGGGCCTGGTCTAGATTGCTTATTCTAGATACATCCTTCAGGGGCAGGTAGAAGTTGCTTGGAAAAGCATTTTCAGTGGTGCGGTCAATCCAAGCAGGCCATGTTCCCATGTCACAATTGCCTTGTTCAGTTAGTGATTCCTAAATTAGATCCTTCAACATTCTAAGCATTCACCCTTCTTCTTCCCTTTTCTCCTTCTTCTTTAAATTTGTCATGGTCTTGTGTGTGTGTGTGTGTGTGTGTGAATGAGGAGGAAGTGGCCATTTTATTTCCTCTCCACATTTTACCCCAAACCCAAAGTGATTATTTTCACACAAACTCACAATTTAGTCACAAAATTAGCACCAACTGAGGATACTCTAAAACTAGTAGGTAAAGTTGCTAAAGCCCTTGCATGTCTGATTTCATGCACAGAAGCAGGGTGATAAATAAACAAATAGGAAAATATTTGTTTTTATTGCTATGCATCTTATAACCTGTTCTATAAGTCATTTTTTTTTGCATTTTGATACAGTATTTGCATCAAAAACATTAACTGGTATCGACATATTCAAAATACTTTGTTTTTATTAGTTTCAAGCTATATCTCCACTGCAATTTGTACCTTTGAGAGTGTGGGTTTAATTTAAATCCCAATAATCCTATAGATACATTATGACATCGTTCCCTGTGGGCTAAGCAAGTACTATTCAACTGGGAGGTACAATGCTATTATGAATTATTCTTTGTCCTTTCAGCAAGCTGAATAAAAAATGTATTTCCCACAATCTATTCAACTAGAGATTTGATTAACACATTTTTCACTGTATTGTTATCATGACAGCAATGGCTTTTAAAACAATTTAGCATAATAGATGAAGGGATGGGCCATTCAAACATGTCAGTTAGTTTGCACCTACAAAAACTCCAACAACCATATGTATATGACTTTATGGGATAGATTTTTACCACATATCACATGGTTGTTTTTGAGATTTATTCCATGAAAACTCCTCTTGTGATTGCGTTTCTAGTTTGTGTATTATATAAGTTAAAATGCTCTGTAAATTATCTGAATCCTATAGATAGTGATGCTTTTTATGTGACAATGAGTCGCTTTTCTTGGTATATTATTTCCAGCTTCTAGTTTTCATGTATTTTGAAGGTTTGCTATGAATCTCCAAATTTTATTTCCTTGGTCCTGTGACATTTGGTAAGGATTCCACTCTAACTTATCTCGCAGTGATGCCAATGTCTTTAGATAACACTCATTAAACTCAAGTAGCCCAAATGCCAGAGAAACAAATCAACAGGCAAGGCTGGGGGCACTTATCTGTACTTTTATAAATATAATTGAGGCTCAGTGCACAAAATTCGTGCATGGGGGTGTGTCTCTCAGCCCAGCCTGCACCCTCTCCAATCTGGGACCCCTTGAGGAATGTCTGACTGCCCGTTTAGGCCCACTAGGATTGGGCCTAAACAGGCAGTCTGACATCCCTCTCACAATCCAGGACTGCTGGCTCCCATTTGCTCGCTTGCCTGCCTTCCTGATTGCCCATAACCGCTTCTGCCTACCAGCCTGATCACCCCCTAACCTCTCCCCTGCCAGCCTGATTGATGCCTAACTGCTTGCCTGCCAGCCTGTTTGCCCCTAACTGCCCTCTCCTGCAGGCCCTGTTGACCTCAACTGCCCTCCCTTGCAGACCTGGTTCCTCCCAACTGCCCTACCCTGCTGGCCATCTTGTGGTGGCCATCTTGTGTCCACATGGGGGCAGCCATCTTTGACCACATAGGGGCAGCCGTCTTGTGTGTTGGAGTGATGGTCAATTTGCATATTACTCTTTTATAAGATAGGATAGAGGCCTGGTGCATGTGTGGGGGCCAGCTGGTTTGCACTGAAGGGTGTTCTGGATCAAGGTGGGGTTCCCTTGGGACATGGGGTGGCCTGGGTGAGGGGCCTGTGATGGTTCGCAGGGCAGCCATGCCCCCAGGCGACCCAAGTGGAGGCCCTGGTATCTGGGATTTATTTATCTTCTATAATTGAAACTTTGTAGCCTTGAGGGAGGCCAGGGCCAGCCAAAGTGGGCGGGAAGTTTGGCTTCTTCCATTGCCAGGGAAACCCAAGCCTCCTGCTGTTTCCATGGCCACAGCCATCTTAGTTGGGTTAATTTGCATACTTGCTCCTGATTGGCTGGTGTATGTGGCTTGTGGGCGAAGTGGAGGTACAGTCAATTTGCATGTTTCTCTTTTATTAGTGTAGACTAGAGGCTCAGTGCAGGAATATGTGCATGGGCGGGGCCTGCCAGCCAACTGCCTGTGGCTCTCCCCTTCCCCCCGCTGGCCCAGCTCAATGGATCCCCATCAGGGCAGGCCAGCCCTGCCCCAGTCAGGGTGAAGGGGCCAATTATGGAGGGGCCAGCCAGGGGGAGGGCAGCTCCCCCTGTGGTTAGTGTGATTCTCTTAATTTGACCTCTACTTTCTGAGACTGAACCTGGGTTTTCCCATCACTCCTTCTCTTCATTCGTGCACTTTTGATTTGTGCATGGCAACATCTCTAGGACATTTAGGGCTCCCGTCTTTGAGCTGCTGTTTGGTTACCACCTCCTTCCCCTGCACCTTCCCTTGGGGCATGGGGCATTCCCTGGGGGCATGTGATGGTTTGCAGGCCAGCCTTCCTACTTCCCCCTTCCTCTGGCCAGGTTTACTGAGTCAGTAGGTGACTCAACCTGAATGTGGACTCACTAATCAAATTAGTGGGCATTTGTTAATTTGGCTCACAAAAAGGCTCACAACAAAGGTGTTGGGAGCCAATTGGGGGCTGGCCAGGTGGGGGGGCAATCAGATCAGGCTGGTTGGCTGCCACAGTGAGTGTCACAGCCACTGGTCATTCTACCATAACAGTCACTGGGCTTTTATATATACAGATTATAAGCCTAGTGCATGAATTTGTGCACTGGTGGGGTCCAGCTGGTCTGCCCTAATGGGGAATGATCAGTGGCCAGGCCCACTGAGGGGAGGGGCTGTGGGAGATTGGGGGGGGTGATCAGAGCCCCTATCGGGCTGGTTGGCCTGCAGTGCTTGTCATAGTGACTGGTCGTTCTAGTCATTCTGGTCATTCTAGTCACTTGGCTTTTATATATATAGATATCTTTTTGTTTTAAGAAGTATTTATCTTACACGTAAAGAAGTAATTTTAAATCAGCACCTCAAGCTTTCTAGTCTTTATCAATTTCTTCATTGCCAACTCAGATGGCTTGGGTCAACATTTCTCCATGTTACCAAAGGAAGTGAAGTATACTAAGAAAAGTCAGCTAAAGGAGAAAGCAGCAGCAGAAACATTGCGTAGGTGCTCAGGGCATCAGTGCCACCTGATTCTGTCAACAACAATTAAGAGAAAGAAGGTAAACACAAAAAGAAGGAACATTAAATGTGCTATCATGACAATGTCAACTGCTAGAATTTTCCGACAAGGCCAGTAATCTGCTTGGAAGAGAGCACTGGATAATTCGTCTTAAAGACATATTTGCATAGTTACAAGCATTCTATTTTATTTAGATTAGATTAGTGTTCAAGTCTGGTGGTATTATATTTATTCTGGGAAGATATATCTAATCACATTCTACCAAAGAAAACCAGCTGTGCATAATAAAATTATTACCATACTGTACATCAGTGCCTCTGAAAAAGAACAATATATGGATTTGGGGTGAATGTTTTCTTACCCTTTACTCCATACAAGTGATTTTTTGGAATCATCTATGTCATGGATCATAACCAGACATGCTATTTACAGGGAACTAAGTAGTTTCTCATAGTTCCAGATCTTTTCCAAAAGCGTGATGTTGGTTTCAAGGGGCTTCAGATGGGTGGTGTATAGTCAATTCAATTACATAACCACTTCTGCAAAAATCACTCTACATTATGTCAGCTTTTTGTGTGTTCAGCACATTGGGAGTGATGAGTACCGTATATAGGTTCGACAATAAAAGTTTCTTCTACTCACCTTATATTAGATTTGTTGAATTGTCATTAACTGTATTTCAAAAACACCTAAAAAGGACATTGCACTGCTTTTTATTTGTAAAGGGAGTCCTGTAAATTACAGATTGGAAAACTAAAAGGAAAACAACAAAAAAGAATGAAGTACTAGATATTTCTAGATATGAGCAAATAAATTTTTAACATTTCAGCTGGAAGAAAACAATCACTTAACTAGAATTTCTCATGTATTTAAGTATTTTAAAAATCTTAGACAAAATAGAATAACATATACATCAAGCAAAAAAATGTTTTCTTCTCAAAGATACATGAAATGACATAGTTGGTAAGATCTTTTTTTCTTGGATATCAAATTGGAAAAAGAAATAAATCAATAGTTGACAAACACTAGCTGGGAACTGAAAAAGCACAAAAGATGTCCCCAATAAATAAAAGGATTATATATAAAGGAGGAGAGGTACATTTATTCTACTTGGTCTCATTCAAGGTTTGGAAATTATTTTAGGCTGAGTGCTAAAACAAAAAGCGTTCTTTCTTCTAACTTATGTTAAATCACATTTTAAAATTTGTGTCCAAAGAACTTCAAACAAGCACCATCATAATATAGTCAAAGTAACTAATTTATATTCATCAATCATTCCTGCCATTTTATGATGTCTATGTTTTGAGATTTAGCTTTAGGATTATAGCCAAAATTCATACACATCAGAAAAGAATATTAAACAAGGAAAAATATCCCTTAAACCACACAAGGATTAATTACATGTTCAGAAACACCATTTGCTACACTCCCACTGCAGATATAATTAATACAGGCAAATAAGTGAGCATCCCCTGAGACATGCTTCATTTATACACTGAACTCCTATTACAGTTTCCTTCCCTTCCAAATACAGCCATTCAGTGTTTATACCTTAATATTTTTCTCATCAAGTTTTGGAAAGTCAAATAAAACAATCCTTCAAGGAAATTGAAGCTTAGAATATTTAAATTTTATTAGTTATGCACAAGGATTCTTAGCTATGTATTAACAGTTTAAGGGATTAGAGTTGTTTCATCTTCTTATAAATTTGAACTGCTGCAGTAGAAATGTGAGAAATTCCTGAGAAGCCTACTGAAGCCAGTTGCTTTTACCCATGAATAATATGCCCATCTGGGGGCATGGCTAAGCATTTATCTTTATCCCGTACTTCATGAATATGTGGGACACTTTTGCTCTCTCTGGAAGTGTTAGACATAATCCACTTAGATTTTCTCTTTGAGGTGAACAGCAAAGCTCAGATGAAGATTTCATACTTCAATGACTGACATGTAAATGTAGAGGATTAGGTTACAGGGTAATGGGGCTCAAATAAAACCCTATAAGTGAGTTGGTTAATTCAAAAGAGAACGCAAACTAATGATGAAGGAAGTAACAACCAAATAGTCCTTGAGCATTTTTAAAGTTTAAAAAAAGAGAACCATTCTACACTGATAACATGGGTGTTTCAGGAAATACTTTAACTACCTCTAGAAGTCATTAGAGACCTTTCAGCTGTTTGAAATAGAAACATATTGCCCCTAAGAGTCTAAATGAAAGTAAGTTATGAAAGAGAAGGTACTATGCCTGAAGGTGGATGATCAGTAGATGTGTTGGTTTTATTTTTTATTATTTAAACTAGACATGCTATGTATTTTTGCCATTCGAACTTGTAACAACATTGGATTTATTTGGTCACTTCCTCCAAAAAATACTTTCTTCTTTTTCCTGGCTTCTGTGGTAATTTTTTTGATCCCTTTTTTGGACAGTCTTACTTAATAATACAATTTACTTTCCTAACCCAGAAGCCATCTCTCAGACTTTGCTTTGCTACCCACCCTCATTAGGGTGTCTCACCCTGGATCAGACTCTAGATTTGCTCCTAATATCGGAGATGCCCCACTTATAACTCTAGCCCAGATCTCTTCCCAGAGCTCCACATTTTTATATACAACTTTCTGCTCACATGTTCAAGTGTACATCTAGTGGGTACATCAAATTTAATACATGTAATACTAACTCATGACTTCTATCTCAAAAATACTCTTATGATAGTATTCTCCTTTTCAGTAAATGGGTATCCTATCTTTTTCATAGCTCAAGACAGATACCTTAGAATTATCCCATTCTTAGAGTCCTCGTCTACTCCCTGATTTAGCATCAATCTATGTTGGCTATATCTGAAATATGTGCTGACCTGAAGTACTTGTCACCATTTTCATTATGCCTACACTGAATTATTGCAATAATCTGACTTTCCCCTGGATCATTTTACTGGATCAATTGCCTGCCCTGACCTTTGTTCTTTCCACTCAGTCTTTGCAAAATACAAAAGGCAAACGGGTCCTTCCAAAAGATTTTTTTTTTCCCCTGTGCTCAAAACCTTCCAATGGCTTCCCGTCTCATTCAGAGTAAGAATCAAAGTTTTTAGATCAGTTTACAAAGTCCTATATTATCTGATCCCTTTCTTTTGCACAACAGCAGAGTTCCTGCTAATATCCACCAGATTCTTTTCCAGTCAGAATGACTTCCTTGCTGCTTTTCAAACACATCAAGCATATTGATGCCCCAGAGCCTTGGCTCTGCCAGGAATGGTTTTCTGCTATATCTATCCAGACAACTCCCTCCCTGAACCCCATTCAGCTTCTGCTCAAATGTGGCCTCCTCAATGAGGCCTTCCCTAAACCACTCTATCTAAAACTCGTCCTCTGTTTCACTGCATTTTATATACTTTCTGTACACATATTTTTCTCCATTGCACTTAATGCCATCGGACTCAATGCATTTTCCTTGATTATTGTTTATTTGTTGTCTACCACACTCAATGTATGCTCCATGAGAAGAAAGATTTCTAGCTTTATTTAAAGCAGTAACTCTGGTGCTTAGAACAGAACCTCATATAACACCTTAACAAGCTACCAAATGAGTACATTTTTATGCTTTTTAATATATATGTTTCACAATACAGATTTCAAAAAGAAAAGGTAGTATAAAAAATAAGTATAAATTAAGGAAAGCAGTGGTTTCTGCACACAAGTTGGTTTAACACATTTATCGTTTCTTTTAATAAATATCAAACTTCATTACATAATGGAGAGTTTAATTAAAATTAGTGCTTTACAACCAGCTGCTCTGCTATCATGTGGACAAATTAGGATCTCCAAAATTAATAGATGAATTTATGTAATTCTACTTGAAAAGAGATGAGGGGAGGAGCTGGATTAAGGCAACTCATTAAATAGATTATGATGAGATAAGATAAATATAAATTCATGATTAGAAGCTATAGTTAGAAATTATTTACTATTGCATTGGCAAACTTGAAAAATAATCCATTTTACTATTTACAATTTATTTGCCTTGGTGGTTGGCCTATAGAACAAGTATTTTATAAAAACTCACTTTTCAGACACTACAGTTTTCTTATAAAGGCATTCTTGTGGATATTTTCCATACTTTATCAGCAGTCAGAATTTTTTAATGCCCTTTTAGTGGTTGTGAAATTTCTAACTTTATTAGTCAAGATAGAAAGCAGAAAACTTGGCTCCACAGATACCTTGGAGGCAGTCACTTGACTTGGTGCCACAAATCAGATTTGCCCATATATGACTTTGACCGAGAAGGGAGCAAATTAAGCACAGACAAGCACTACTTGTCAGGTTCTGTTCTTAGCCCACGACTAAGTTAGTAAATGCATGTTAAATGTAGCAGTCCCCCTATCTTAAATTGCTTATTGTAGTTTATATCATGTACAATCAAAACTTATAAAATAGTTTCATGTAATGGTTGAAATGAATAAATTTGCAACTTTCTTATATAATTAGATCTATAATCTATCTCAGATGAGAAAACAATCACATTTTGTCTTTAATGGAGAAAGCCTATATCATGATTTATTATATAATCAATAGCCCTTTAAGAGTCCTGGGTGAGTAGGTGCTCAATAGATAATTAACTAATAAAGTATATTATACTATAATTATGTAATAATATACTTTATAAATGTACTCATTAGATATTAAGAACTGAGAGGCCCTATCATCATAAAAAGGGCGAGAATTTCAGAATCATCCAGCCCTATGGCATAACCTTGAAAGTTTTCTTAACTGCCTTTTGCTTCACTTTCCTCTTTAGTAAAATAGGGATCATGATGCTTATTTGCAGGACTGAGATAAAAATCAAACAATGAATTTTACTAGTAAAGCAATTGACACCTAATAAGTAATCACATCAAATGATAACTAGTGCCTACAAATTTAGAGATTTCCAAATAACCTATATTCTGGAGTTACAAGCAAAGTCCTATCTGTGTGAGGCTACAGAGCAAGTCATATCTAATTACCTGCAGAGGCTTGCATAGATTGGACAAAATTTGTCAGGCAGCTGTGAATCCTTATGTGGGTCCAAAATAGCTGGTGTGCATTAACAAATACTTAAGAACTTAGACCTAAATGTTTTTGTCTGTATTAGGATATAAACCATGTAACAGAATGCAAATTATTTAACAGCAATTTAGTAATGATTTGCAGAGTAATAATATCTATTTTTTCCACCAAGGTTACTCTAATTAGAACCAATGAGACTCATTAAAGCTCAAAACCCATCTAGTGCACCAATGCCATAGTAGACAAAATTAACATTGGGCACATTAGTGAGATAGCTCTTCAGTTTTCACTTACCTTCAAGTAAGATGCCTCTGCAGTGTTTCTTTGCAATTTGCATTCCTTAATATGATCAATTGTGTGTATAAAATGTTCTAATCAATGCACATATTGAAAAAGTATGTAAGCCTGAATTTTTATTATTGTTTCAAGTGTAGAAGATCATGCTAGAAAAGGTTCTAACTCCGTTTTATGCCTGAAGGATTTCAGACAGTAGATGGATTCATGCATCACTGGCTTTTCAGTGAAGAGTGAACCCTACCAGAGGACGGAGAGAGAAAAGGTGAGGTTTCAAGGATCTGTGAAGCATGGCAGGAATGCACAGTGCAGGCGAATTGAGGGCAGGCTCTCAGACCAGAGAAGCCTGTCAGGGTAGCAGGGCTTAGCACCTGCCTGGGCTTCAGTGGTAGGATTTTCTTTACTGACACATGTCTGGAATACATGAAGCCTTCCAGCACTGCATTTTGGGAATAGAAACCATATTGTAAGCTAGATCATGAAGTATACATAGAAGCTTGGCCAGTTGGCAAGACAAAAAGAGTCTAGGCAAAGGAACAATGTGTGCAAGATTCTCAGAGGATTGAAAGAGAATGACTCATTTGGGAAACTGTTAGTGTCAATGGTTGGAGCCCAGAGGACATTAGGGAAATGATGGGAAATGAAACTGTAAAGATAGACTGGAGCTAGATATTGAAGAATCTTGCCTGCCAAGCTATCTGGATCCTTGGCTTATTGAGTATGTGTGGATAATGTGATGAGTGATAGAGGATAGAACTGTGGCTAGATCTCGCCTTAGGATCTCCCTTTCCTCTGTGGAGAAGGATGCAAGTTCAGAGGATAAATGGAATTGTCAGTGTAGGTCAGGATGACTCCTTTTGAGGAGTTGAATGAGTGGAGTAATAAAGAAGAAATAAGAGAGGGATCATATCAGAAACTGTATGGAATATACAGTCATTGATGGTGTCAACTGGCGTGTTTGTATGATTAATCAGTAAGTAGGCATTTCAGCATAATAAACATTTTTGTTTGCATTTTAGTACACATCACTGCCAAACTGTAATTTCTTTATATACATCCAGACTTGAAAAAAAATACCAAAAAATGTTATAAGGTAGACTTATAATAATTTTACTTTAAAATCCCTTTGAGTAAAACTAGTGACAGTAACAGATAATTATATAACCCCCATGTTTTGGCACTATTGTTCTAAATGCTTTACAAATATTAATTCACTTAAACCTCACAGCAACCCACATGATGGTGACTGTTATTATTTTCATTTTTCAGATGATCTTAGAGAGGTTAAGAATTTGTCCAAAGTTTCATACTAGTACGTGGTGAGGTTATGATTTGAGCTTAGGTAATTCTATTCATTAGTTCTTAACCATCAGCTTGTGCTTAATAAATTATGTAATAGGATAAAAACATGTCCAATGTAACTTGTAACCACCTTGCTTCTATCACCCTCTTATTATGCTTTGTTTGAAAGAATTTGGGTAAAACCATTTTTAGCATGTAATGCAAAGTAGAATGCAATTATTCACTGAATATTCAGTTTAGTGAGATCCTGTCAGAGTGTAAGGGATGTCTAGCTGCTGAGAAGAGGGGCACATGTAGCAGCACTTATTACATACAATACATGCACAAAGCAGTATAAGTAAGGCAATCACATGGCATGTTATAAAATATCTAACACATATAAATACATAAGAAATGAGGGGGAAAAGGATCAGCCTAAATGATTTTTTTTTCCTAATTAAGAATAAACTAAAAAGGATGTGTGTTGTGTTTGTGGGGTTAGAGGGTGGTGGCAGACCTGCTCCTGGCACATGTGCTCCTTTCTCACCAGTGACCACTCAAAGCCTCAAATGACAACAGATCCACCTGAGAGTACAGGAAACTTCACCATGTTCACTCTTATACAGTGTCTCAAGTGCTAGGGCTTTTCTGCATGCATCTAAAGTTAAAAACAAAAATGAACACATTTAAGTTTTGCATTTGCTTCTGTAGAACATATATACTATACCAATGGTTAAGATAGAGAGTAACTACTTTATTTTTATTCAGTACATATCTAGGATCAGTATTTTGTTATTTTCTATGTATAAAATAAGATTAGAGCTGGTCTCTAAGCTTTGGCATTTATTTTCTAACTAAAAAGCTATAAATTTTGCCTCTGGTTATAGGTGAACAAATATTTATTAAACTAGAGGTCTGGGAGCCCTCAGAGGTGGGAGGTGACCTGGCAATCAGGGGAAGGCAATGCCCCCATCACACCTCTGCTGCTGCCACTGCCAGCAGCACAAGCTTTGGCCAGCCCTGTTTACCTGAGCGTCAGGCGGCCACTAGGTGCTGGACAGCTGCCATCCAAGGTTTGCCTGGGCCTCAGGAATTGGCTGGGCAGCTGCCATCTGAGGCTATTCTCAGGCCGGCCCCAGGCAGCTAGGGGGCCTGAGGGGACTGGTGGACTCTGGTGGCAGGCATGCGGCAAGGCCGGGCCTGCCCTTGCCACATGCCTGCCACCCTGACGGGGTTGAGGGGACTGGGTGCCCCAATCTTGTGGCTGTGGTGCCACCATCTTTGAGGGTGTGGGAGTCAATTAGCATATTCCCTCCTTATTGGCTGTGGGTGCCACATCTTTGAGGGTGGGGCAGTCGATTAGCATATTCCCTCTTTATTAGATAGGATATATACATAGAAAATAAATATATTTTATTTCATAACTTTTTTTCTACTGATTACTAAGCCATTTAAAATACACAAATGTTAAACAAATAAAAATTAGTTTTCGATAATTAGGTGATACATTTTATCATCTTTACTCTTACTTTTATATTCCTGTGCTGAATGAGAGGCTGAAATATCCTCATGTAAATGCAGCAAACACAAACACAGCATCCTCAAACATACTCTTTTGCTTTGCAATAAACCTTTTATTTACAAATGGGTTTTCATTATCTATAGAAAATGCAAATGATGCAAGTGAACTCATTCAAGATTAATTTTATTTGAGAAGTGAAAGATTTGTTGTTCTTCCTTTTCACAGGAAAATACCCATAGCATACATTAATGTTTCATGAGAATGAACAGCATATTAAAGGAATCCTTATGGAGAAATGACATTTCGTCATATCACATACAAATAACTCTGACATTTGTGGGGACAAAGAAACATCACTTTGACATTACCCTTTGATAAGATTTTAAAATAAAACATGGTGTTGTTCTTTCTTTTGTTTCATTTAGATAAGTTCACTCAGCATCACTTAAAATCCCCCCACACACTGATTCCAATTTTATGTACAAAAGTATTTAAATGTTCAATTTCCTTAACCAAAAATGTTTTATGTTTACAAGCCTTAAGCTGAGCACCACTGCTAATGCTTTTTTATTATTTAATTTCTATGAGTTTTGCCTCAGTTGACATAGGATACAATTCCTTGGGAGACTCATTAGGACTTCCATCTGAATCAGAAAAAAAAGAATTGTTTTCTCTCAGAATAAATAATCATTGAGAGCTCAAAGTGATGTAAGGTGCCAATCTTGGCATCTGAGTTCACCTCAGCTGAATGATTTAACAATTTTGAGTTATATTACCCAGGAGGGCTGTGATGTTATGAATCTATCCTCCTCAGTAGGCTCTGCAGTCGAAACTCCTGTCTAATGGTGTGTGCTAATACATAATGATAATGTCCTTCACTGAGTTTCTCTCTAATGGTGTGTGTTACTTTATAATGATAATATGAGAGAGCAAGACAATAACGTTAATATTCCTTCTCTACTGAGAATATACTCCAAATATTATGGCACTCTTGAATGATCCCAACTAGTGGCTCTCTCAAATTGGAAAACAGAGAGTGAATAAAATGGAGAAGAAACATATCTCATTTTAAATTTGCCAGGCAAGAAGAGCAATTGCCCCATGGTAATTCATTAGGATACACAGTATTTCGAAGGACTAGAAGCAGTTGGGTTTTTTTTTGTTTGTTTGTTTGTTTTTTGTTTCACTGTCTTTTAACATAGATGCTCAGGGGTTTATATTTACTTCATTTCCAAGTGGCCCTTGAACATGATTCCCTTTTAGTGAAAAGGATGTTAAGGGAATCACGTTGCTCAATTCCTCCTGGGGGTGAACATGCCATAGTTTTTCTGTAGATTCTCCCATCATTCTATTCAACAAGCATAGCCCAGAATAAAAGTAAAAGTATAAACAAATGTATGATACTTTATGCCAAAGTACTTAGAACTTTATTTACATTGGATAAGTCATCTAATGAAAGCATCCACATCTTTACTTCTTATTAAGGTCAGTCAGAATACATAAGCAAGAGCGCTCTCTGATTTTAAAAGAAAATACAAGTGAGAAAGCAGAACACCTATTTATTACCATTTGAGCATTATGGCATAGGAGTCATCAGGTAAATATGAAGAATCACATACTAAAGTACTAAAAGTTGTCAAAAATGCTAACAGCCATCCCTGGCGAGTGTGGTTCAGTAGTTGGAGCATCAGTCCACACACCTAAGGGTCATAGTTCACTACCTGGTCAAGGGCATGCACGTGGGTTGTAGGTTTGATCCCCACCTGCAGGAGGCAACTAGTCCATGTATCTCTTTCACCAGACATTTCTCTTTCTCTCTCCCCCCTCACTCCCTTGCACTGTCTCTGAAAAATCAATGGAAGAAGTATCATAAGGTAATGAGAGTGAGGTAATTATTTTATATAAATCTAAGTCCTTTATGCCCTGACTTTTCCAGTTTTATTTTTGTGTGTAAAGCTGTCACAATACTACAATTACTAGTAATAAAACAATGTTTGTGAAAACCCTATACACAATTAAACTTTAGTATAACAAGTAGTAATAGTAAAAATAATAGCAACTGCTACCCACTAAGTATTTAAAATATACCAAGAGAACAAAAAATAAAATAAAATAAAATAAAATAAAATGTACCAAGAATAATGTTTCTACATTTATTATCTCACTGAATTATGTTTTAAATGTTTTTATTGATTTTTAGATAGCGAGAAAGGGAGAGAGAGAGATGGAAATATCGATAAGAGAATCACATTGATGGGCTTTCTCTTGCACGGGATTGAGCCCGCAACCTGGACATGTGCCCTGACTGGGAATGGAACCCAAAGCCTCTTGGATCCATGGGACAATGCTCACTCCACTGAGCAACACCAGCCAGATTGAATTCTTTAAAAAATATAATCCTATGATATAGATACTCCTGCACTTATTTCAAAAGTTAATATCATACTTAAACTCAAACGGATAGTAAATGATATAGCTGATCTTGCCTGTCTCTGGATTGTGAGTCCTAATTATGAATGGAGACAAGGTAAAATAATCTCTCCAGTAAGTTTTGTAAGTTGCCTTTGAGGCTCATTTTGCCAGGCTTCTTGGAAGTTAAGTGGTATGTAGATCTGTCACTCTTTACTTACATACCAATTCAAAGTCAATGCCTTGGAATAGAAGGGCTGACTAAAACCAAGAAAGCTCTCTAGCTTCCTTGACTAGTCCACGTGGTGGCTATCTTCATAGTCATCCTTTCCATTGCCAATGTCTCTTCATTATTACATAAAAAATAAAGGAAGAAGAAAGACTTTTTATGAGGTATACTGAACTCTCTTTTAATAACACTGTAGCAATAACAGCAATTAAACCAATCTATAGAAAACATAAGACCTAGATATAACCTTTACAAGAGTTCAGGCAGAAGTTTTTGTCTAGATTACAAAATTAACTAAAAATAATAAAATAAATTTTAAATGAAAGTAAACTTTAACGGAGGGTCAACCAATTGCAAGAAAAAATCCTTAGATGCTATTCTGTGAAGGATGAATTTGGCAGGCTTGGGGTGTTGAAACCCTGCACATTTCAAGAAAGGATGGGTCCTTGGTGGGATCCTAGGGGATAGCCTCTAAGCCCTTAGAATATTCTGGCTGATAACAGTGTCTTTGTACAATTGGGGTTTGGGGTCACGTCAGGTAACTTATGCAAACAATGTGATTTATGTTGAATGATTGCTTTTTTAGTTTCAGGTTTTTGTTTTGTTTTTTTCACCTGATACCTTGGGTCACACTGTTCTAATTAAACTTCAGGGGATGGGTTGGCGCTGGAAACTGAGTAGCTAAGGTCAGTCACACAAGCAATCTATACCTACTAGTATACTACTGATCCCCATAAAGACTCGGGACTCACGGTTCAAGGGAGCTTCCCTGGTTGGCAATGCTTCATGCATGTCTTAATCCATTCTTGCTGAGAAAAGTAAGCATTGTTCCTGAAACTCCTGGATTCCACTCTGTATGGTATTTGTCTCTGCTGACTTTAAGCTGTATGTAACTGTAATAAACTGTAGCTGTAAATATAATAGCTTTCCTGAGTTCTGTGAATTCTACCAAGTTGTCAAACCAGAAGATAGTCCTGGGCACCCAGAAAAAATGGTGATAATAAATTATGGAAACCACGGAGTGAAGAGCTTCAGAGCATGCACTATGGCTCCTGGTAAAGCAAGGCAGATATGAAGAACTGACCTCAACTCCTTCAATACCCTGGGTATTTATAACTTCTGAACTTGCTCAGCTTTGGAAATTTCCCAAGGTCCAGATATAAAGCACAATTTCAAAGTGCATGCAGAGAAAGAAGAAAAGTTCTATTTGGAGAAAAATAGTAAGACAGTGAATTTGTTAGTACTGTATCTCCAAAAAATTAGAGTATCAATTTCTAATTCTCTTTTGAAAAGTTAATTTGTAAGAGACATTAAGCTATACTTGATATATATTGACATACATATATAATTTATTTACATTTATATATATATATTGAAAATATGGTATATTAAGTATTTATATGGCATAACATATTTTAAGAGAGTAATTCGGTTTTACTAGTAAGAGACCCAGTTGCTAGACCATGCTCAGCAACTTCTTACCTTCAAATTGGGGTGATAAAAATGGTCTGAACTATTTAGGACTCAAGAGGGTTAATCTTAGTCCCAACTCTGCTATTTGATAGTTTTGTAAATTAGTTAATTCATTTACACTGTGACCCTCTGGCTTCTCATCCAAAAATAGAGATACTAAATTGTGTATCTCATATATTATGTAAACCCACTTCCACTTTGCAAAGAAAAATGAATATACACAATTATTGTTTTCAATTAATAAAGTAAAACACTTGGTTTGTTTACCGAAGCAGACTATTGTGAGATTATGAGGTATGAAGGCACTAAGAAGACTAAGCATGCACCCACGCTTATTGACAACGCTGATTAAATCTACCTACTCCAAAAAAATCTGTCTTGGTCCTTGCCCACCTCTAGATATAATCTCACATAGCATTTGTTAACACATTTTCTTGTAACAATTATCTTACTTCGCTTTTCAATATTCTCACTTGTATTCCTGTATATAAATTCCTTCCTTAAGAAGAAAACTCTATATTAAATAGAGCAGTCACTAGTATTAAACAATTTGATATTCCTGTCCAAGTGAGACCAATAAATTAAATGTACAGTAGTTTTATTAGAACAGGAATTCTCAACCGTGCCTTTTAAACACTGCCAAATAAAACAACTCAACTGATTTTTTTTAAAAAAGCAAAAAATCCTTTCAGGCCAATTGATTCAGATCTCTAGGAATGAGAAACAAAGCACCTGCATTTTTTTAAAAAAGGAAAATAAATCTCCCAGTTAATTATGTACAAATCAAAGAACCCTTGATCTTGTGTCCAAGTTTTAGTTTAACTTCCTATTGGTTAAAATTTTGAATATTTAACTAGATTTATGTTAAATTACAGAAATTCAGTTGAATTATGGTCATAATCTTGTTCACAAATAGAAATTATTTTTGAAAAGTACCAGGTCTGGTGGCAAGGATCTCAGGAAGCTAGCTTTCTTTAACATTTAGCAGTAAGTGAAGTCTGATAGTTTCTAACTATGTCACCCCAATTTACTTAAATTATTTATGCACAGACATAAACAATCATTATTTAGTAGAGTTAATAACCCATGACAAGTTTCCTTAAAAAATGGGTTCTCAAAATTCAATTTTATTTATTAGCCAATTTGAATTTTTTCCTAGGCATTTATCCATCAAACAAGGCACTGTTAATGCACATGCATTATGCAGCATGTCAGATTAAACCATTGTTGATAAAACAAACATTAGTTATTGAAATTATCCAAATGCCAGCTTGAAATGCTATGTTGTAGCTAATAAATATGCCTAACTTCCAGTACAGAAAGAGTGGGCAAACACGATAATTTGATTTCTATGCCTGTATTTCATAAAAATTAAAAAAAATCTCTCACAAAGAACAATAGTTTCATCTTCTATTTAGTGCTGGGCACATGGTGTTGGCACAAGTAACTTTTAATGGTAGCAAGCATTATCAGCGATACTAACAAGTTCTCTCATTTCGTTTCTTTATTGGAAAACAAATTTTTAACATCTTTAATCATGTGGAAATAGCTTTCCAGTGCTCAATTTGATATTATTTCTAAGGTGTGCATTTCCTAGAACAAGAGGAATGGCTTAAGATACAGATATTTAGATGACTTATCAAAGAAGGGACCACAGTCTAACATTTTTGATCACTTATGAAGTAAAGGAAGTATTTGTTATACATAAACTTATTAAATTCATGCTGATAAGCTTATTCATGGCTCTAAATTTGACCTTGATCCTGCATTCTAGTGAGAAGTACTTGTTGAAATAGCTTTTAGACCATCTATGACAATCTGCCCAGATCTGATACTATAAGATAAACTAACTGTTAAGGTGGCTAGCATTCTCACAAACTATTCTATATACTCAGTGTTTACACCCCTACATCTATCCTCTCCACACTATCCCCCAATGGAACTTTCCATTAAAGAACTTTTAAGGGCACTGTAAAGAATGCACTAAACCATTAATATTTTCACCTTTTTTTCATAAATTCCAATTAATATATATATTGTGGATAGAAACTTGACCACCAATGTATAATGTAATTAACTGTAGAAAGTGTGATTTAAGTATTAATTTTCTCTTTTTCCTCAACTTTTATAAAGCATACTTCTTAAGCAGAGCAAATTCTTTAAAGAGATACATTTTTATTAATAACTAATATGAGTAGGCACTTTACCAAATTCTTTCTCCCTCCCTCCCTTGCTACAAGTGCATATCATGTTCCTACTGGGAGACAGGTAATATTCAGGCATAGGAGACAGTAAACATTACAGACTTGGTCTCTGTCCTTGGAAAGCTTGCTCTTACATTATGAAAATACTTAAACAGGCATCTAATGAAAAGAATATTTATAACCAATGTGTATTTAGGAGGAAGAAATCACTATGGGTACTTATTCTAAAAGCACTTCAGAATAGACTTCCCAAAGAAAGCAATATTTAACCCAGAATAATCAGAATAAATAATATGCAGTCTTGTAAACCACCTTAGGGTAGAGATGAGGGGAGAGTTTCAGACACATATAAGCAACAAAGCAATCTGGGACAAAGAGGAATTGTGCCATGTTCTAGGTATTAAAATTTAATGATATTTAATTTGTAGTGTCTGCAGGAGGGGGTCTCTAACTAACGCTATTAACAGTTCAGACTGGATAATTCTTTTTTTTAAAATATGTTTTATTGATTTTTTTTTTTTTTTTTACAGAGAGGAAGAGAGAGGGATAGAGAGTTAGAAACATCGATGAGAGAGAAACATCCATCAGCTGCCTCCTGCACACCCCCTACTGGGGATGTGCCTGCAACCAAAGTACATGTCCTTGACAGGAATCTAACCTGGGACCCTTCAGTCCGCAGGCCAACGCTCTATCCACTGAGCCAAATCCGTCAGGGCCAGACTGGATAATTCTTTGGGGTGTGTGCGTGTGATGTGGGGAGGGTGGGGAGCATGGGGCTTGTACTGTCCTATCCATTACAGGATGTTTAGCAGCATCCTTTGACCTTCACCTACTATATGCCTGTGGCAACCTCATCCCCAAATTCTGACAAAAATGAGTCCATGCATTGTTCCTTGGGTTGCAAAACCACCCCAACTGACAACCTGGTCTAGAGGTAAGGGGCTTGAGAGTGGGATACCAGGAGACTGCAGAGATTAGCAAAGGTGGCTCTTCTACCAGACCTTCTTGCCAGCTTGTCCTTCCACATTCAATCTGAAGCTTTTTGCCAAAAGGTAATTCTCCACAATCCTCTTCTTTTCTCCTTACTCAAGGTATGGGAAGGTTGACAGAATGGAATGCCTCTCAAAAAAGACAAACCATCATTGTCCAAGTCAAAGAGAAAATAGCTGGAAGTAAGAAAACCAATTAGAATAATAGGTTTACACTGAGTGGCCAGATTATTATGATCTCTGAATGCATAATAATCTGGCCACTCAGTGTACTTCTCTTGAGTACCTCATTTATTTGATATCAAAGATACCATAAATCATACACTTGATCAATTTTCCCCTTTGCACTGGCTGATAGAAAGCTCAGGGCAAATAGGTGGTTGATCTCCAGCAAAAGTCTAGGATACTTTTGGTATCCATTTGAGATACAAACACACTGAGTGGTCAGATTATTATGCATTCAGAGATCGTAATAATCTGGCCACTCAGTGTATAATCTTAGTGAGAAATGTTTAGGGTTGGAGCTGAATAGCCCTGTATGGATGAAATGAGATTTAAAATATTTTAATAGATAGCATCAATATTTGTTCATCATAAATCTTTTATACGTGGTGAGGAAGAGAAAGATGTCAAGATAACTTCCAACCTTACTTAGTGATATCATTCTCAAGTTCTGGGATATAAGTAATATGAATGTTAAAAACTCTATAATAAGGCAGATAGAAATTGAGATAACATAGATTATTCAATTAGGTACTGCATGGGACAAAGTGTGAATAATAAAGAGAAACATTTAGTGGGTCATGCCTTTTCTGAAGGAAGGAATAATGCACATCAATAAAAATACTTTTCAATAAAAAATATTATTATTTATTTTATATATAATTACTATATATATATATGTGTGTGTGTGTGTGTGTGTGTGTGTGTGTGTGTGTGTGTATATATATATATATATATATATATATAACCTTTAATATATAAATGAGTCCAGTGTAACAAAACAGGACCTTCTCCAAAGTAGCAAATACTATAATATGCAATGTGAGATTAATCACTGCTTAGCTTCCAATTGCTTTCTTCTTCCCTCCCTCTTTTCCCTGTCTTTATCTATTTTTATAATTTTATATTTAATTTAAAAAAGAAACAAATAAGTAAAGAAGGAGAGACATCAAGACAGAAAACAAAAATGAGAAGTAATAAAAGGAGTCAATATTGCTTTCCCCAAGGTATGCCAGACTTTATTTTAGATAATGTGCCATAAGAGACATATCTCTTTGGCCCCTAGAGACTTTTAAAATAATTACATTTGGGTTGCCCTTCTTTTATCAAGAAGCCAAAGATGCTATCAATGTGTTTCTATTTTACAGAACTTACAAACCTTCAGTGGAATCTTGGATGTTTTATAGCAAGTATCTTGGAGAAAACACACACCATGAAAATGTTTCTCTATTAATCTTTGGAGTGTTTTGTTCTGCTCTGATCATAGTTCTGGCGATTATATTATAGTGCGTTTACTGTTTGAACTGTAGTTTCTAACTGATCCACAGTGCTCAGGGGATGTAGTAGTTTTACAGATTTAGATCAAAATTAGGTTACACAACACAATGAAGCTAACAGCTTATGCATAGGTGAAAAAAGATCATCCTTTTTCTAAAATGAAATTCAAGAAATCTTTTTATTTCCCTAGTAGAATGAATACACTTCTTTCCCAGAAAAACGTATATTCTGCTACAAGGCAGACAACATATACCATATATACAATATATCTTAGTGGATAAATGTTGGTGTTATAAGGAATCTTAAGAGATATCTAGTCTATCCTGTCTCCAAATAATGAGATTCTGTCTACAGCATCCTAGAAAGATAATGATCCTCTTTATGCAAAGCCTCCATTCTTCTTCTCCTTTATGAAAAGCTACATGCTAGTGTGGCAGTTACCACCTATAGCAGAGTGAACCTGATGAGGCTCCTACTCCTTTCTAACACGCAGTTCCAGGCAACTGGAGAAGAAGACAGGTTATGAAGCAAGGGCCGCTACAAATACAGCAACTGAACTCATTCTAAGGAGCATATTGAGAATCCACAGTGTTCATAGCCAAGATTAAAACACACTTCTAGAGGGTTTAATTTAGAAAGAAACTGCAGGGCACTTTTTTACCTCATTTAATCATTATAGCTCAACGTAATTTTTATTTTAGACTTTTAATAGGTATATCTCTATTGGCCTAAAAGATTTTATTTTTATTTTTCCTTAATTATCTTTTTTTAATTCTTTAACAATTGGGCAAATACTTATATCATTAAAAAGAAGAAATTGAGAATATATATATGACACATAGGCACAGACAACAGTATTGTGCTAGCCAGCGGGAAGTGGGTGGGTGGAGATAGAAATGGGTAAGGGGCAGATAAATGGGGATGGGGAGAGGCTTGGGTGGTGGGCGCACCATGCAGTATGCAGATGCTGTTTTATTAAGTAGTGCACTGGAACCCTGTATGGTTTTTCTTACCAACATCATCTCAATAAATGTAATAAAATAAAAAGAAGAAATTGACATAATTTTGCGCTTATATTCTTAACAGAATGAATGATTTTCTGATAATGAATAAAACATGTACTTGGGTAAGATAGAGTATTTAAAGATTAAATTAGGCAGAAAATAGAAAAGGAAGAGATGTAAAACATGTCCCTTTAAATTGTAATATTAGCCATATATTCTTATTTTGGGAAAGATTAAGAATGTACTGTGAAATTTACCATGTTTCAATAAATCATTTAAAATTAACATAGAAGGCATTTTTTTAACTTAATAAATCTTTATTGTTCAGATTATTACAATTCCTCTTTTTTCCCCCCATAGCTCCCCTCCACCCGGTTCTCACCCCACCCTCTGCCCTTACTTCCCCCCAACTGTCCTCATCCATAGGTGTAAGCTTTTTGTCCAGTCTCTTCCCATACCTCCCACAGCCCTTTCCCCCAAGAATTGTCAGTCCACACCCTTTCTATGCCCCTGATTCTATTATATTCACCAGTTTATTCTGTTCATCAGATTTTTTTATTCACTTGATTTTTAGATTCACCTGTTGATAGACATGTATCTGTTGTTCATAATTTTTATCTTTACCTTTTTCTTCTTCTTCCTCTTCCTCTTCTTAAAGAATACCTTTCAGCATTTCATATAATACTGGTTTGGTGGTGATTAACTCCTTTAGCATTTTCTTATCTGTGAAGCTCTTTATCTGACCTTCCATTCTGAATGATAACTTTGCTGGATAGAGTAATCTTGGTTGTAGGTTCTTGCTATTCATCACTTTGAATATTTCTTGCCACTCCCATCTGGCCTGCATAGTTTCTGTTGAGAAATCAGCTGACAGTCCTATGGGTGCTCCCTTGTAGGTAATTAATTGTTTTTGTCTTGCTGCTTTTAATATTCTCTCTTTGTCTTTTGCTTTTGGCATTTTAATTATGATGTGTCTTGGTGTGGTCCTCTTTGGATTCCTTTTGTTTGGGGTTCTGTGTGCTTCCTGGACTTGTAAGTCTATTTCTTTCACCAGGTAGGGGAAGTTTTCAGTCATTATATCTTCAAATAGGTTTTCAGTATCTTGCTCTCTCTCTTCTTCTGGCACCCCCATAATTTGGATGTTGGTATGTTTGAGGTTGTCCCAGAGGCTTCTTACACTATCTTCAAATTTTTGGATTCTTTTTTTTTTGCTTTTCTGGCTGAGTATTTTTTGCTTCTTTGTATTTCAACTCTTTGACTTGATTCTTGTGGTCCTCTAGTCTGCTGTTAGGTCTTTGTATAATATTTTTTATTTCAGTCAGTTTATGTTTAATTTCTAGTTGGTCCTTTTTCATATCCTCGAGGGTCTCACTAAATTTATTGGCCTTTTCTAGGAAATTCTTGAAAAAGCTTATAACCGTGGTTTTGAACTCTATATCCAGTCGTTTGCTTTCCTCCATTTCTTTCATTTGTGATCTGTTTCTTTGTCTCCACATTTTCACTGCTTCCCTGTGTTGGTAGAGTAGCTTTGTGTGGTAGGTGTCCTCTAGGGCACAGTGGCTTAGCCTCCCCAGTTACCTGAGGTAGACACTCTTGGTGCACCCCTTTGTGGACTGTGTGCTCAGCCTTGTTGTAGGTAAGTCTTGATTGTTGTTGGTATCACTGGGAGGAATTGACCTCCAGGCCAATTGGCTCTGAGGATCAGCTGTGTCTACCCTGGGAACACTTCTGTGCTGGAGAGACTCTTATGAGACAAAACTTGCAAAATTTCAAAAGCCTCTGTGCTCAGCTTGGATGGGGTGGAGTTTCAGGGTGTAGCAGACAGCCTTGGTTTCCCGTCAGCCCTGTCCTATGAGGCCCCTGGGTCTCAGTGTCACTTGGTAATCATTGCCAGCACCTCTGAGAGAAAGCCGCCCTCGAGTTCTGGCCGCTGCAAGCAATCCAGTTTCTCCCTGAATGAGTTGGGGTTCCCAGAAACTTGCCCAGAACTGGAGTTCAGAGCAGTCAGGAGCTTCTGTTACCCTCCCACTTTAGAAAGTGAACCGCGCACTCAGTCCCCCATGCATTCAGCAGTCACTCCTCTCTGTGTACACCTCTGCCTTCTACAGCTCCCAAGTCTCAATGTGCTTTCTCTTTTCCTGACAGTCCAGATTCGCCCCAAATGAGTCTGGTTTCCCAGCATCTCACCTGGGACTGGAGTTCAGTGCAATCGGGAGCTTCCTTCTCCCTCTCACTTTAGAAAGTCAGCTGCGCACTCAGCTGCTCGTGCACCCAGCCGCCAGTTCTCTCTGCGTGTGTGTCTCTGTACCTCAGCCTTTTCAGCTCCTCTGAATATCAATGTGCTTTCCTCTTTTCTTCTAGTTGTAGAATTTCCACTCAGCCAGCTTTCCTGTGCTTCAGGATGGTGTCCATTTTGTCTTTTAGTTGTAGTTTTGATATTGTTGTGCAAGGCAGCAGTTTAGGTGTTTACCTATGCTGCCATCTTGGTTTCTCCTAGAAGGTTTTTTTTAATAGGTTTTTTATTTACATAGATCAAATGGGTAGGTTTTACATGTAAAGACTAATTCAACATTGGGAATCACTTTTGGTTGGCTTTAAAATATTTAGTGAAATTTAAATATAGAATAATGGAATTAGACATAATTTTTTATCTGTTGTATTCCAAAGAGCTTCACACTTTCTTGATTGTTGTTGGTCATAGGGTATAAAGTATTTTGAAATATTGTGAAATATTGATTGACAAAAGAAGTTTTGAGGAATTAGGAATTATTGCATTGCCATTTTATTTTAGACATGGTGATTCACAGTTTGCCCCACTATTTTTCCCATTTGGATGTTATTAGATTCCTTCAATTTTATATCAAGAACTATCAATACAAATGATACTTCACAAATTGCTTTGAAAACTCAAATGACTGCCTTCTTTAATTAAAAATGGTATGGATATAATTATAGATTTACATGCAGTTATAAGAAATAATACAGAGAGATACTGTGTACTCTTTACCTAGATTCCCCCAATGGTAACAATTACAAAACTGTTGTCTAAAACCACAACCAGGATATTTACATTTATTCAATCCACTTATCTGATTCAGAGTTCCCCAGTTTCATGTATGTATATTTAGTTATATACAATTTGTTTTGTTTTACAGTTGTATTCTTTTCTATTGAACTTATTGGAGTGACATTATCACATGTTAACCCACCACCACGTGCAACGGTTCCACCTTCCCAAGGGTCCCTTGAATTGTTCATTATAACCACTCCCGCTTTCCTCATGCCTCCTCTCCCTAATCACTGGCAATCAGTGTGGTCCCTATTTCAAAAATGTTGACATTTGAAATATGTTATATAAGTGGAATTATACAGAATGCAAACGTTTTTAAAATATATATTTTATGGATTTTTTACAGAGAGGAAGGTAGAGAGAGTTAGAAACATCGATGAGAGAAACATTGATCAGCTGCCTCCTACACACTCCCTACTGGGGATGTGCCTGCAACCAAGGTACATGCCCTTGACCGGAATTGAACCTGGGACTCCTCAGTCCGCAGGCCGACACTTTATCCACTGAGCCAAACTAGTTATGGCCAGAATGCAAACTTTTAAGATTGGCTTCTTTCACTTAATATAAGTCCTAGAAAATTCATTTAAGTCACTGCATCTATAAATATGCTATTTCTTTTTATTACTAAGTAACATTCCATGGTAGATAGGTACAACTTAACCATTCATTCACCCATTGAAAGGTATCTGGGCTAGCTTTGGCAATTACAGAGTTACTATAAATATTTATAACCAAGTTTTCATGTGAATATAAGTTTTTATTTCTCTGGACTAAATGCTCAAGAGCAAAATATAGTTTAATCATATGGTAATTGAATATTTAAATTTATTTTAAAATGCCAAATTGTTTTGCAGAGTAGCTATACCATTTTCATATTCTCAACAGTAAGGCACGTGTGACCTAGTTTTCTGCAATCTTTGAAACATTTAGTAGTATTCTCTATTTTTAATTTTAGCTATTGTGATAATTGTGTGATGATATCGCATTATGGTTTTAATTTGCTCATCTCTGATGATTTAGGATGTTGAATTTCATTTTTTTGGCCTTTTATTAATTGGATTTTTTTTTTACTGTTGAATTTAGAGAGTTTATATTTATTCTAGATTGCCCTTTGTTGGATACATAACTTGCAGATATTTTCTCCCAAACTTTAGCTTTTCTTTTCATTCTTTTTTTAAAAAAATATATTTTATTGATTTTTTTACAGAGAGGCGGGGAGAAGGATAGAGAGTTAGAAACATCAATGAGAGAGAAGCATCGATCAGCTGCCTCCTGCACACCCCCTACTGGGGATGTGCCTGCAACCAAAGTTCATGCCCTTGACCAGAATCGAACCTGGGACCCTTCAGTTTGCAGATGGACACTCTGAGCCAAACCTGTTAGGGCTCTTTTCGTTCTTTTCACATGGTCTTCTACAGAGCAAAAGTTACATTGAGTTTAAATATGATTCAATTTATTATTTTTTTCTTTTATGAATTATTTTTTTTAATTCTAAAGAACTCTTGCTTAATTTAGATCTTGAAAATTTCTCCTTTTTTTTCCTTAAAAGTTTAATAATTTTTCATAAATCTTTGGTCCATTTTGATTAACTGTATACACAGGGTGGACCAAAAAATATATACACACTTTAACAGCTAATAGCTCAATTTATGTTTCTTGCTTTTCAGATTTTACCCATCAGAATTAATAATTATTCAAAGTGTGTATACATTTTTTGAGATGCCCTGTATAAAGTGTGAAAGTTTGGTCAGATTTTTTTTTCCTATGGAAAATTGTTGAATGGATAATGTTTCAATATAAATTTTAGAATCTTTATTCCACTGATATGATAGTGCTGATAAAGTCAATACCAAATTGATAAGAAGTTTTAAATACTTTTGTTGCATTTTTATTCAGAGAAATCCTTTTCATATGTTATGTCAATTGAACTATAAACAGAGCATTGCTATTATACAGTATTTGGCACTGTAATGGCAGCTATTAAAATTGATGTCTACTCTATTATCTTTATTAATGGGCCATTGCAGTGAATAGGCAAACAGATTGTATCTTGCTTTTGGGAAAGCATAGCATTTAATCCAGGACTGCTAAGGGACACCAGAACTCTGTCACCAAAGGTACAGAATGCTGTTGATTGCCTCTAGTTTAGGTCAAGTTCCAATGAAAGTGAGGGGAAATCTTATTTCAAGGACCATCTGTTTTCTCAGCTTGTAATCTTCACCTGCATCTTACAAATGATGAAGCCAAGGCTCAGAAAGTTAAAGGAACCAGCGATCCATACTTGTTTGGTCAGTAAATGTCAGAGCAAATTCTACTGCTGCCAAATTCTTACAACCTTTTTAGTGCTCAGAGAGCCTCTCATTGGTTTTTAAATGTCTTCCAAATTTCTAGATGTTATGCTCTTTGTCACTAGTCTAACTACATTCTTTAACCTATTTTCTTATTACTGATGGGGATACTGGTGCCACTGAATGCAACTGCACAATAACACTCTAAGCATTGTCCCATTTTAACTTATTTTCCTTAGATTATTGATAATGGGACATGCCATATAGATATCAAAACTCTGACTCTAAAGGAGAACAATTAGAACCAAATGCAGGATTTTGCACTTATTCTCATGGTTGCAGTAGTCTTCTCTATATAAATAGCCATTGTCACAGGGCCATATTGTTCTCCTTTTGATCTTAAAGTCTTTTATTCTTAACACATTTTCAGGAACTAACCATTCTGTGCCAGAGCCTATGCTTTGACTCTGGAGGCAAGCTTTGTGTGCATTACAGCAGCCAGCATGCTAATGCTCATCACCAACCTGAGCTGCAGCCTCATAATTGTAGGATAGTTAGTGCCTTTATGGTTTTATGTATTAAATATTCAGAGATAAATGGAATATGTGGCTCAGAGATCTATGACAGAAGGATTAATACTGAATTGTTGAATTTCAGATGGACTCTCCAAACTTGGAGGACATGATGTGCCAAGTTACATGTGTAATGTGTTTCTTTGGGCACCTTTATGCTGTAATGGCCCAGACCTACAAAAATATTCTATCCTGACTCCCACTGGAATTCTTGAACTCATAAGAGGCAAAAATAATTTTATAAGGAATCATATCAGTGATCTTGGCCTTTATGTATGATATATGAATTTTATTTCACTTAACGTGCTTATCAATTCATGTGTAATCTATAAATGTTTCTTAAATTTACTTATTTTGTGGCACTTTTAGTTATAAAAACATTACATAATTTTATATTCTCATTACACATTGCCATTGAGTGATTTGTTCTTTACCATTTTCAGTTCCCTCACCACTTGAAAGCCCACAGAGATGAGCACCCTGTAGGTATGAACATGAATCTTGCAATGGACACTATCATTTTTATAAATTATGACTTAAGTATACTTCTGTGAAAATGTTATACTTGTACACAAGAAAATGTAATTATGTAGATGATAAACAATTACCATTTACATGTACACAATGCATTCTAAATCTTATCTCAGTTTGTATGTACCCCCCAGAACTTTTTCCATTTGTATATAGAGATATAACTATAAATTGTCCTCACACAAGTGTATAATTATTATTCTGTGACTATTTTTTTAATTGAAAACCAGCTCAGACATTTTTTTACCTGTTATACTATATAAGTAACCCAGGCTCTCAAGGTTTTTCATTTGAAAATGTGAGTGAGCAATGTCTATATCAAAACAAAGTTGGGAATATCATTTATTCACTCAACAAGTAACTAACATTTATTTATGCATTCATTCATTGAACTCTTATGTCTCTTTTCAGTTTTATATTCTATAGTGGTATCAGAGGTAGGAAAAAAATCACCAAAATAAGCCAATTAGTAACTATGAATGAAAGCAAAACAAAATAAGGGCATAAAAGGTGACCAGGGTGGGAGGTGGGGGGGGAGTGATCAGGAGAATGGTTGATGATAATATTTTGGCTAGGGCCCTTGAAAACTTGTATTAAATATGGGAATATAGAATTTTGGAACAGGGCTAAGTACATATTTGTTATTTCATTAGTACTAGTTTCTTCCTGTCTTTTTTTTTCTTTTTTCTTCCAGATAATCCAGAATGATGATGAGGTTTTAAATCTAAAGGATAATATAACTTCACCATCAGTCCTAAATAGTCTCCTGTGATTTGGTTCAAATAAAGTGCTGGATAGAGAGAAATCAGAGATGATTTGATGCTGCTCTCAACTCCCGCTGCAATGGTAGAAAAAGAGTCTCAATATCTCAGCTTATTTTTCTGAGAAAGAACTAGAGGTTCTTAAGTATTCCTTTACTGGATGTTCTTTAGTCTCCCCACTCTAACCTTAAATGATTCAATAGGATGAAACTATGCTGAACTATAAGATTTCTGATCAAATGTTTATATCACTCTTTATTTAATGATAGTTTGCTACTTTCTTATCAATATTTGTATTATTCATTCTCTTCCCATTCTTAACTTTCTAAAATATGCTCATTTTTACAAAAAATGAGGCAGTTTAATCTCCAAATTCAATTATTCTTATTTTATACATTTAAAAATTATACTAGAAGCCACCATGTTTGCTTTTAAAAATAATATCTGGTAAAATATCTTCAAAAATATGGAAAGCAAACATTAAGCTGCACACATACAAGAATAGTTAAAGAGAGTGACTCAACTATACTTTTAAGCTCTCTAATTCATATTTTCCTTTTTAAATATTTCTTTTTAATATTGTTTCCAAAAGAGTAAATTAAACACATTAATTCATTATTGTACATAAATGTTTTAATTCTGAAATTTTTTATGAAATCACTTAATTTCTGAAAGCCAATAATAAGCTCACATGCTAATCATTATTCTTTCCATATACAATTTGCATTTTAGGCTTATCCATTTCAAAGTGATTACCAGTAAATTAAATTATCTGATCAGATTATTTAGTATGAAAAAAAATTATCTTCCAATTTCCTGGAGAACCCATCAAGATCCTGGCACCTTAAATAAAGTTATTTCAGAAATGCCCTAGGATGTGACTGGATGATCATGCTGGAATATTCTGTCCTCCAGGTCATTAACCAATCTCTGTCTATCAATGATTACAGCACTAGCTTTGGAAAGAAAGCTGGAATTAAGAATAGTCATGATGTCACACATCAAAAGTAAAAGATATTTTTCAGTTTGATGATGAGCTGTTGTAAAATACTCACAGCTCTCTTTTATAAAAAGTGAGGAACTTTATTATTCATATGTATTTTCAGCATCTAGCAGTGAATGGCAGGCACATGGTACTTCATAATAAATATGTTTTAAACTATGGTCAGGGGTTTTATTAGTTGAGTTTATTGCTTATCATTATTAGTGATTATGATATATTTGTAAACTAGACTTTTCCAAAGCAATCACTGTGGAATTGATAGTACATTTACAATACTAGGAATACTGTTGTATAAGGCATTATACAACAATTACAATACAATAACTGTTTATTGACAAAGTTAATGAGTGCAAATAAAATAGTTTCAACACCCTTTTTCCCCTCATGGATGAGAGCAAAGAAGAAAATGAAAATCTCAATACTATAACCACAAGGAATTAAATTCTGACAACCACCTGAATGACTTTGGAAGTGAAGTCTTCTCCAGAGTCTCCAGAATAAATCTCTGCCTGGCACACATTTTGAGTGTGAAACCTTGAGCAGAAAGCCAGTGAATCTGCACTTGGACTTCTGACCAATGGAACTGTGAGATAACAAATCCATGCTGTTTTAAGCCCTTAATTTTTTGGTAATTTGTTACACAGTGATTGCAAAAGGTTTAAATGGCTGTAGAAATATATATACTAGTATATATATATGTGTATATATATATATGTGTATATATATATGTGTATATATATATATATACACACACACGTAGTATTTTGATAAATTCTTGATATAATGTTGATATTGTTTATATCTCAAGTCTATTATCTGAGAATTACATTTGATCTTTAAAATCATGTTAAAATTGCCTTTAACAAATCTTCAATATGAACAGGATAGCTAATAAATATGAATAAAATATTTTTGTTATTCTTTCTAAAAATATGCTCTCTTGATTCTCATTGGGGAACTGGTTTAAAAGTGCAAATTACCAGGCTAACCAGTTAATAATGCAGATTTTTTTTCAATAGATGGAGTTATACATATGTTGATATATATGCGATATGATATGTATGCTATTTTGTTGTATTGACAGCAAGCTTCAAAACTTTATACATCAAATTTGCTGAAAGTGTTAACATCATAGGTATTTTTACACTTAAAAATGTCTAATTTCATGCCAAAAAAAGAGCATTTGCAGGAAGTTTTAATTCATTGTTTTATTTTGAAGAAAATGTTATCATATTCTTCGGAAGCTTATGGTGAACATGTTCCATCTTGAGATACTTTTGAATGCTGGTTTAAATGCTTTAAAAGTGATGATTTAGATGTGAGAGACAAAGAATGTCCAGGTCAATCGAAAAAGTTTGGAGAACAATAATTAAAAGCATTATTGGATGAAGATGCATGTCAAACTCAAAAACAACTTCCAGAAAGATTAAACGTTGCTCAGCAAACAATTTCCGATCGTTTATAAATAATGGGAAAGATTTAAAAAAAAAGAATGGATACCACATCAACTGAATGAAAGACAAATGGAAAACCGAAAAGTCATCAGTAAAATGTTGCTTCAATGGCATGAAAGAAAGTCTTTTTTTGCATTGAATTGTGACTGGTGATGAAAAGTGGATTTATTTTGAGAATCCCAAATGCACAAAATCATGGGTATGCCAGGTCAACCATCAACATCAACTGCAAGGCCAAATCACTTTGGAAAGAAGACAATGCTCTGCGTTTGGTGGGATCAGGAAGGTGTGGTGTATTATGAGCTTCTAAAACCAGGTGAAACCATTAATACTGATCTCTACTGACAACAAATAATCAATTTGAACCACACTTTGATCGTGAAATGACCAGAATGGGCCAGAAGACATGGCAAAGCAATTTTGCTTCATGATAACGCATCATCACACACTTCAAAACCAGTTAAAAACACATTAAAAGATCTTGACTGGGAAGCATTAACCCACCTGCCATATTCAGCAGACCTTGCTCTTTCAGATTACCACTTGTTCCGATTGATGGCACACACACTTTCTGAGCAGCACTTCAAAACATACAAAGAAGTGGAAAATAGGGTCTCTGAATGGTTTGCCTCAAAACAAGAAAAGTTCTATTGGGACGGTAGCCACAAATTACCTGAAAGATGGGGGAAATGTGTTGCTAGTGATGGACATTACTTTGAATAAAGAACTTTTGATGTTTCTCTTGCAATTATCTTGTTTTCTTTGATTACAAAATCCTCATTATTGACTGGTAAACCTGGTAGCTGTGAAACAAAAACAACCTTAAACTGGTGTCCTCACATCTTATTCAACACTTATTTCATCTTGTAAAGTAGGTTTTAATTTAATCTAGAAATAAGAGAAGGAAAAATATTTTAGGTATACACGTACTTTCAGATTTTTCTCATTGTTTTAAAAGAATAAGAATATTTTATTTTAATATAGTCCTTAAAAATGTGACATCTTCCTTTAAGAAATGTTTATAGTATGCCCTAAGATATTATTTACTGCATTTTCCGTGTATAAATGTGAATATAACACCAGTATAGTAGAGTACCAGACTCTGTGTGATATGATTTAATGGCTGAATTGTTATATTGTATGGCCTGGTGTTTTGATTAATACACTGAATTCCAGAACACTTTCAATTTTGAGATCATGCTCATGAAGAGTGTGGGAACCATGCCAGAGGCACCTAATAGTCAAGGCCAGTTAAAGTACAGAGGCCTTGTTGTCAATACACCGGACTGTCCAAGGTCACACTGCCTAGGCTGAGGTATCACAAGCAGGTGCAAGGACACACAATACACTGTGTCCTTCAGTAGCTAAAACGATGTAACTATTGGTAACTAGCCTTCTTTGTCTGTGGAGTAATATATGTTACTTACCAGCTAGTCTGCGGAAGTGTGTGAAGACGGAGCTGAGAGAGAAGCTCGGAGGTGTTAGCTACAGAGACCAGCCAGTGTGCTGGGCAGGCGAGACAGGAGAAGCTGCTAAGGCAGAGCTGAGATGCCACTATGATGTGAGGTGGTGAGTCTAGGGCTGTGGTCAGCAAACTCATTAGTCAACAGAGCCAAATCAATAGTACAACGATTGAAATTTTTTTTGAGAGCCAAATTTTTTAAACTTAAACTTCTAACGCCACTTCTTCAAAATGGACTCGCCCAGGCTGTGGTATTTTGTGGAAGAGCCACACTCAAGGGACCAAAGAACCGCATGTGGCTCGCGAGCTGCAGTTTGCCAACCCCGGGTCTAGGGAGTAGTGTGCGGCTGCTCAGATAATAGCTGTGGGTACAGAGACAGCTACTACTGTGTAGGAAAGATATGTATTTACCAGCCTATATGTGATTGCTGTGAAGAACTGTCTTGTGTGATGGCTATGTGGCCACTGGCTTCAGCATAAAGACTCATTCTTAGATACCCACAACTTCTCATGGCTTTTCTGTCTAAGACCCAGAGTCCAAGGAGCTCCAGCCCTGGCAGAGGGGCTTGGACCCGGCACCTGTACTTAGTGAGCAGAGGATAAGGAAGGAACTTGGACTAAATTCTGAACAGTTAGTACAGTGGGCAGAATTCCAGAAGAAATGTGCTCTGGCGTAGTCAGGAAGAATTTAGAAGAATATATGGACTCAGAGCAACTCAGAGCCGCAGTGCTGAGCAGTGCTTGTGCAGGGCTCCTGCTGTCTCTGACAGAGTCACAGGTATATCACCAAAACAGTAAAAATAAATTTTAAAGAAAATTACATTAAAATATAGGTTCTTAAACATTTTTCTACATTATTTGAATAGGAAAAATATTCCTATTTTGTCTGCTATATGCTGAAAAATGCACAATATTTCTTATTTCTGAAATAAATTGATAGCTTGCATCTCAAAAGAAAAGTAAAATATTGTTTGACACACAAGGTTTACTCTATGGCAAGAGCTATTAACCTCAGGTCCACAGATACCAAAGAGTTCGCAGATAGACAATAGGGGGTTTGTGCTATTGGACAAGGAAAAAAATATTTTTCAATAACTTCTGTAAAAGTGGAAAACAAGCTACAGAACTATTAGGGGTATACATGACTTAGAGATCACAATAATCTTCCTATTATATTACAATTGTTGGAGGTATCTCAACATCGATTTTATGAACATCATTATTTTGAAATGTTGTTAGTTATTCATCCTGAAATGAGATCTTCACATTTAATGTGTTGATAACAAATTTCATATCTATGATACCACATAGTTAATCACATAATAATTTGATAAATATTTCAATATACTTTGCAGGTATTTTATTATACATATTTTAAAACACTATTTTGATAATGTGTTTATAAGCTCTACAGGATTTCCAAGTGATTGATGGCCCAAACAAAGAAATATTAAACTTCTTGGGTGTTTATCCAAAGGAAACAAAAACACTAACTTGAAAAGATATATGCCATGCCCCTGACATATTCATTGAAGCATTATTTACAATAACCAAGACATAGAAGCAACCTGAGTGTCATCAACAGATGAATGGATTAAGAAAATGTGATTACATATACATATGCAATGGAATATTATTCAGCTATAACAAAAAGAAAACCTTGTCATTTGTGACAATATGGATGGATCTTGAAGGCATTATCCTAAATAAAATAAGTCAGGCAAAGAAAAGCAAATACCATATGATCTCACTTACATATGTAATCTAAAACAAAACTAAAACTCTGAACTCATAGATACGGGAAACAGATAGATAGTTACCAGAAGTGGGAGATGGATGGGGGAGGAGCCAGTATAATGGGTCAGAAAGAAGGTCAGAAGGTACATACTTCAGTCATAAAATAAGTAAGTCCTGTGGATATAATTTACAGCAAAGTGACTGTAGTTAATAATACTGTATTGTATATTTGAAAGTTGCTCGGAGTGTAGATTTCAAAAGTTCTCATCACAAGAAAATAAATTTGTAACTATGTAAGGCAATAGGTGTTAACTATAATTATTTTGGTAGTAATTTCACAATATTTTTATAAAAATATTGAATCATTATGTTGTATCCTTCAAACTAATTTCATGCTATGTGTCCATCATATTTCAACAAAAAAAATTAGCACTCCTTATTCAATGCCCCCCCTTTGGATTATTATAATTATGGTATGTTTGATGGAGTCTTAAAGAGATTTCTACAAAAATATATTCTCCTTTGGTGGATAAATATACAAACTTCCATCCTCAAAAGTTGAAGTTCTTTTCAGAATAAACTCAAACATTTTACCCTGTCATTTAGTTGATGTGTTGCTGTCTAAAATATTGATTGATGGTTGACAGCATTGATGTCATAAATTATGCATGCCAATTTAGTGAACACAATTAAACTGAGGCAGTATGGGTAATTTCAATAATTACACATATAAATAGTATTATTAGTCTTGTCAAAATCAGCACCTATACTAAATGTCAGCATTTAGTATCAACAAAGTGTACAGTATTAAGATTCAGGATTTTATGCTCTTTGGTTGGGAGACTGATTTCAAATTCAATGACTTGTTAAAATTAAATTAGCATACATTTGTCTGACAATTTTTGTTTTTTTAGTTACATTTGAAGTTTGAGTAAGAATGTACACTCTAGATTCTTGGTTACTTCTATTGTTTAATGGTATATAGAAGTTAAAAACGAGCCATTTATAATACATGGGAGAATTTTTTCTTTTTTTTTCTTTTTTAGTTTATCTTTATTGTTGAAAGCATTACAGATGTCCCCTTTGTTTTTTTGTTTGTTTTTCCCATTGAACCACTCCACCCTGCACCTGCCCCTCCCAAGCCTTCACCACTCTATTGTCTGTGTCCATGGGCTGTGTATATAAATTCTTGGGTTAATCACTCCCCACTAACCCCCTACTCCTGTCTTCCCTTTGAAATTTGTCAGTCTGTTCCATACTTCTGTGTCTCTGGATCTATTTAGTTCATCAGTTTATTTTGTTCATTAGATTCTACATATGAGTGAGATCCTGTGATACTTTGATGCTTATATTTCTCTGCCTGGCATATTTCACTTAGCATAATACTCTCCAGGTCCATCCACGCTGTTGCAAATGGTATATACATATGTATATGTATATATATGTATATGTATATCTGCATAATATTCCATTGTGTAAATGTACCACAGATTTTTTATCCACTCATCTGCTGATAGACACTTGGGATGTTTCCAAATCATAGCTATTATAAATTGTGCTGCTACGAACATAGGGGTGCATACCTACTTTCTGATCAGTGTTTCTGGTTTCTTGGGATATATTCCTAGAAGTGGGATTACTGGGTGAAGTGGGAGTTCCATTTTTAACTTTCTGAGTAAACTCCATACTGTTTTCCACAGTGGCTGCACCAGTCTGCATTCCCACCTGCAGTGAATTAGGGTTTCCTTTTCTCCACATCCTCACCAGCACATGTTTGTTGATTCGGTAATGATAGCCAATCTAACAGGTGTGAGGTGATACCTCATTGTAGTTTTAATTTGCATCTCTCTGATGACCAGTGACTTTTAGCATGTTTTCATATGCCTCTTGGCCTTCTGTTTGTCCACTTTGGAGAAGTGTCTATTTAGGTCCTTTGCCCATTTTTTAATTGGATTGTTTGTCTTCCTTTTGTTTAGTTATATGAGTTCCTTATATATTTTGGAAATTAACCCCTTATCGGATGTATCATTGGCAGATATGTTCTCCTATGCAGTGGGCTCTCTTTTCATTTTGTTAATCGTTTCTTTAGCTGTACAGAGCTTTTTATTTTGATGCAGTCCCATTTCTTTATTTTCTCCTTAGTTTCCTTTGCCCTAGGACTGTGATTGGCAAACTGCGGCTTACGAGCCACATGTGGCTCTTTGGCCCCTTGAGTGTGGCTCTTCCACAGAATACCACAGCCTGGGTAAGTCTATTTTGAAGAAGTGGCATTAGAAGAAGTTTAAGTTTAAAAAATTTGGCTCTCAAAAGAAATTTTAATCGTTGTACTGTTGATATTTGGCTCTGTTGACTAATGAGTTTGCCGACCACTGCCCTAGGAGATGCATTGGTAAACATGTTGCTATGAGAGATGCCTGAGATTTTTCTGCCTATGGTTTCTTCTAAGATGTTATGGTTTCATGCCTTACATTTAAGTCTTTTATCTATTTTGACGTTTTTCTTGTGTATGGTTGGTGGTCTAGTTTTTTTTTTTTTTTCATGTACCTGTATAATTTCTCCAACACCATTTATTGAAGAGACAGTCATTACTCCATTATATATGCTCAACTCTTCTGTCAAATATTAATTGAGCATAATGACTTGGGTTGATTTCTGGGTTCTCTGTTTTGTTCCATTGATCTATTTGCCTATTGTTGTGCCAGTACCAGGATGTTTTGAGAACAGTTGCTTTGCAGTTAAAGTTGATATCTGGTATTGTGATTCTTCCAACTTTGTTCTTCTTTCTCAAGATTGCTGCAGCTGTTTGGGGTATTTTTTGGTTCCATATAAATTTTTGTAGTGTATTTTCTAGATCTGTGAAATATGCTATTGGTATTTTAACTAGGATTGCATTGAATCTATAGATTGCTTTGGGTGGTATGGACATTTTAATGCTGTTAATTCTACCAGTCCATGAACACAGCATATTCTTCCACTTGTTTATATCTTCCTCTATCTCTTTTTTCAATGTCCTGTAGTTTTTCAAATATAGGTCTTTTACCTCCTTGGTTAAGTTTATTCCAAAGTATCTTAATGTTATTGTTGTTGCTATGGAATTTTTTTCTCTCTTTCTGAGAGTTCATTATTGGCATATAAAAATGCCATCAATTTTGGGGTGTTCATTTTGTATTCTGCTACCTGGCCAAATTCATTTATTAAATCCAGTAATTTTTTTGTGGAGTTTTTCTATGTACAAAATCATGTCATCTGCTAATAGTAACTTTTACTTCCTCCTTTCTAATTTGGATGCCTTTTATTTTTTTCTTCTTGTTTGATTGCTATGGCTAGGACTTCCAGTACTATATTGAACAAGAGTGGTGAAAGCGGACACCCCTGTCTTATTCCTGTTCTTAGGGGACATGGGTTTCGTTTTTGCATGTGAGTATTACTTAACTAGGTAAAAGTTTCCCCCAAATATGTCATAACTACATTTTTAAAGAAACTTCTGAATGTAGGACATCATTGTATTCAGTAGTGAATCAGTTTTTGAACTACAACCTTGGGTGGATAGGTTTTATTGGTTGGCTTTTGTATTTAATAGTGATTTGGATTTAATCCTGAAGAGTTATCATATTAATAGAATACTCTTAAAGATCACTATAGCATTTTCATAACTAAATAGTTGAAGAGAAATAAAGACTCAAAGAATTTAGGTAATATGGTAGTTCAGCTCTATCTAGGAAAGTAATAAATTCTTCCATTTTAATATTCTTCTCCCATTTGAGAGTATGTAGAGGATATTGACTACTGTGTGCATCTCAACTCAAGCATTGCAGTGCTTCAAAGTACATAGGACAAGATTCCTAGATGGCTCTTAGGTTATCTGTTTATGAGAGAGTATTTTAATATTTTTAAAATATGTATTTACTAAATGTTAGGAACTGACTTCAGATCATTTGAAACTCCAATATTTGTTAGTTTCACTCATTCATTCTGATGAATATATCTTACATTCAAAGGGACATTATACATTCACTTGGGTAAAATAAAATTCACTTCAAATTAGATGAATTCGTAATTATATGTTATTACCAATTTTAATCCATTTAAGTGATATGTACAGAATGCCAAGTATACTTTCAACTGAAAAATATATATTTTTCACAAAAAATGACTTTATGCAAGATAATTTAATTTACATATAAAAAAGCCCAGTGACCAGAACGACTGAACAACCAGTTGCTCTGACGTGCACTGCAGTGGCCAACTGGCCCAACTGGCTCCTTCCAATGGCTCGCAGCCCCTCCTCCTAGCCAGCCCCGCCCCTGATCAGCCCTCCCCCCCCCCCCCCACCATCCCAATCTGGAGCAGGGCTGGCCAACTTCCCACAGGCCCCCTGCCCATCCTAGCCCTGATTGGGTCCCCCCAGACTCCTCCACCCTATTGGGGGTGGGGCCGGCCCATCAATCTCCCACGTCCTCTCCCCCATGCTGGACTGGCCAGACCCCACTCATGCACAAATTCATGCACTGGGCCTCTAGTCTATATATATAAAAGACAAACTGTCTGACTGTGCATCCATCCAACCGTCCAACTGACCAGCAGTACATATGAAGTACAGTGCCAATTTAAAATAGACATTGATTTGGGTTGGATATTATTGAAATCCCCCCGTGAAATGATTTGTAATGAATCTATTATTAAAGCTACCTTTGGAAATAGTATATCTATAGATATATTAAAAATATATGTAAATGTGTGATTTTTTGTCCTAAAAATAAGCACATTCATAAATCAAATGAAGATATTTTGGATATACTCGATGGAGATTTTCACACGTATTTGAGTGATGATTCCATCGATTCAACGGATGATGCCAAAGAGGAAAATTTTTCCATCAAATTTCTTAATAGTATAACTCCTTCAGGAATGCTGTGCCATAAGTTAAAATTGAAAGTAGGTGCAATCATCATGCTACTGAGAAATCTTAATAGTAAATGGAGTCTTTGTAATGATACTAGATTTATTATCAAGATTGTGACCTAACATAATCAAAGCTGAAGTATTAACAGGATCTGCAGAAGGAGAGGTTGTTCTGATTCTAAGAATTGATTTGTCCTCGTCTGACACTGGCCTCCCATTTAAATTAATTCAAAGACAGTTTCCCATGATGCCAGCATTTGTGACTATTAATAAATCACAAGGACAAACTCTAGACAGGGTAGGAATATTCCTACCTGAACCCATGTTCGGACATGGTCAGTTATATGTTGCTTTCTCTCGAGTTTGAAGAGCATGTGACATTAAAGTTAAAGTTGTAAATACTTCATCACAAGGGAAATTAGTCAAGCACTCTGAAAGTGTTTTTACATTTACTGTGGTATACAAGGAGGTATTAGAATAAGTTTAGTCAATTTATCAGTCATTGTTTTTATCAATGTTGTTTTTATATCATGTTTTTGTTATTTTTATATCATGTCTTTGTTGTTACTATATTGTGTTTTTGTTTATTTATTAATCAACTTATATATATTATTTTCATATACATTTTACTAATTTTCTTTCATCTCTGATACTTCTATAATAGAGAAAGGGCGAATAGCGATATTAAAATATTTCTCCTAATTAATTTCCTTTCAATGTGCACGAATCCGTGCACCAGGCCACTAGTCTTAAATAATATTATATGTAATGTTTTCCAAAGTAATTTTAATCAGATAATCACTATTTAAATGTCTCTATTAAACATTATATTCTTTTTGTCTGTTATTTAACAATGAACTTTTACACATAGGTTTAATTTTAAAATAAAAGTTGCAGAATCAGCTGTGAAAATTATTATTGCTTATGTACTCCACAAGACTAAGTAAGTTGGTGGTTGGAACATAAAAATTCTGAATTGTATTGAACAAGTTAGAAGCCTATTTGAAATACAGAAACAAACCCATTAAAGGGGAATTTTTAGATTCTCTCCTAAATCAAGGCTCTGAATTTTTGCCCATTAGGGATTTTCTGTCAAGTAGGCAATTACACCTATATATGACACAGTCACATACTCTTGAAAACTTGCATATAGTTAAGTTTCCAAAAGAGTTATACAGATAGAAAGCTATACAGGCTCATGAGAAGAGAAAGAGCAAATGTAATCTGGAAGCAGTGTGGCCCTTGAAGATGGGTAACTTTAAAAGAAGAAGGAAAGGTCATTTTTATTCAATATCCATGCATGAGACACACACATACTTAGTTAGTATTTTGAAACATTTGTAATTTTATAAATTATAATATATGGCAAGCAATCATTCCAACAACTTTATGAAATAAAGTCATTCATCTCGATTCAGTAACTAAATTGTCTCAGACATAGAGTTATATGTAATTACCCAGGGCAAGTGAATAGTGAAGGGAGGACTATCTCCACTATGAGCCCTACACTCCTCCCTCCACACAATGCCAGAAGAAATATGGAAAGGAAGAATGTGCAATGACTGTGTAGTATAAACACTGTTTTAAATGGATGACCTAGAGGAAAAAAAATATTTTCTGACATATAAAGAACTCATAAAGGGTGAAAAAAAGTATTTATTCACTTGGGTACTTACAAATTGCATATGTATTAGGAATACAGCAGTAAATTGAACAGTCAAGGGAAGTCCCTGATCTCATGAGACTTATATTAAGTGGAAAAACAAATGTATAAAGAGAAAAGGAATATGGTAATGGGTATGAAATGGGCCCAAGGAAGTCATTTTAGACAGGAATAATTAGCATAGTAATGATACAAACTTATAGATGTCCATCCACCAGCCTTCCTTGCTCAGTGGCAAATGTAGAAGCAATTGTATCATATTGTTGGACTCATCAAGTTAAAAATTAGCAGACTTACAGTTCTACAAAACCATAAAGCTGACTCCAGTGAAAACTGTCAAAGGCACAGGGTGAGGCTTGTCAGCATGCAGCTCCCTCCACCTTTTCAGTACTAGCTTCTTAGTTCACTTTCTTGGCTGTTCTCTGGAGACAACGCCAGTGTGTCAAGCTTCTACAATCTGGGGTCATTTCTTTGCATCTGTACATGGTGCTCCTATTTTAATAAGTGTACTTTTAGCTAAAAGTAAAAAATCTCTTCATAGTCCATGACAAATGCTTACAATTTTCCTCTCAAGCTAGTGCATAAGTGGAAATGGTATGCTCTGACACTGTGCTGCTCAGCAGGGTAGTTCCTTGGCACGTGACCACAGAGCATTTGAACTGTGGCTGCTCTGAACTAAGATGTACCGCCACAGTAACATACACACTATGGTTTTAAGACTTTGAAAACATTGGGTTAAATAAAATCATGTAATTTACTTGTTTCCACTCTTTATAAAATATGACTACAAAAATATTTAGTTATGTGTATAACTCATTACAATTCTGGTCTAGCGGGAAGGGACTCAAAGACTGAGAAGTAGGCCTAATCTCTAATGAATGGCTCTAAGCCCACAAAAATAATTCCAACAGCAGGTATTCCTCTAGCCACTTGAAAATCAACACTGTTCTATTGACAGTATTGTGAATTATATGTATAACTATGGCTAACTCATATCATCCATAAGCTATAACCTGCATGAATTCCTTAATGGCTATTTGCATGTACCTATTGCCAAAAGCAGTTGAGCTGTATATTTTTGCTTTCTAAGGACCACTATAATTTTGCAGTTATACTGCACACTTAAAAATGTTGATCTTGCAAGGAATATCTTAAAGTTCGAATCTTTTGAGATCCCTCTAAATCATTGTTAAATCCAAAAAAGCCAAGTATAACTGTATTACTCTATTTGTATTCAGTAAAGGACACTAGAGGAGCCTCAGAGAATAACAAAGTTTTTAAAAAATCGTGTCTCTGTTAACATGAGGACAATTTAACATATTATGCTGTTTGTTTTTTTCTAAACTAAAATAATTTATTTAAAAAATAAGAATGCTCCATGAGACCCATGAATTTATTCATAAGATTAATGTTAAGAATTATTTTGTGATACACACACACACACACACAAATGTATATAACAATGTAAACATAGAGCACATGAACATTTTCCCAACAAATTATCTATTTTGCCAAATATGCCTGAAATAAAAATAACCATATGTATAGAGAACACTAGCAAACTGCTCTGTGTTTTTTTTCTAAATATAACAACTGATTAAACATTTAAAATCAGACATATACTCTCTTTTCTTTCCTCCCCTTGGAAATAATGTATGCTTTTGGAGAATTTTGTGAGGTATGAGGGTTTTTATTAAATAATAATGGATTTAACCAATAGTTCTCAAATTGTGATCCTTGGATCAGCAGTATCAGCACCATCTGAAAACTTCTTAAATAAGCAACTTCAGCATCCCCATCCTGTCCTGACATACTAAATCAGACATTTTGGGTGATACTCAGAATACTGTTTTAAAAAGTGATCCAGAATTTTTTTTTGGCGAAAGTTTGCAAAGTTTGAGAAACATTGGATTAGAGAAAAACTTCAGAGTGTAATAAATTGCCTAATAAAATTTTAGTGAGCTAAAATAAAACCAGCATTTATAAGCTTAATATGGTATTGAAATTCACAATGAAAATTCACAATATGCCTGAAAAACATTGTTGTACTAATTTTTCTCCCAAGAAAATAAACACATTACAGAAAAAAATCTCCCTCAATTCTTTTATAATTTTCCATCCTAGCTCAGAAGAGGTATTGTCTAAGTCCATGAATAAAAAGATAGCAAGGCCAGCAATTCTATTTATGCTTGGAACAGTGCCTGGCACATATTAAGCATCATATAATTGTTAGCTACTATTATTATTTTCATTGTTGTTTCTGTTTTCTTTGCTAATACTCAATTCCTAAAGGACATTCACAAGGTGAAAAACAAACTGCTGTTGAATGAGAAATAAGGTCTTATGATGAAGTATGCTTATTTGTATCATACAGTGTGAAATGTGTCTACCAATGGTTTAAGCACTAGACTCTGAGAATACTGAAGATTAAAATTCTGCAAGAGGACATCTTGAAAATTCCCCCTGAGGTCCCATTTGAATGGTAGAAAGAAAAGTGGTTCCTATACAGACATGTTATTAGCAAGGCAAGATGGCTAACAGTGTGTACGTGTGTGTGTGAAAGTGGTAAATGGAAGTTGTTTTGGTTTTCTAGGACTGCCATAATAAAGTACAACTGGGTAATTGGGTTAAATAATAGACATTTATTACCTCACAGTTTTGGAAGCTACAAGTCCAAAATCAATATGTCAGTAGGGCTGGTTCATTCCAAGAACTGTAAGGAAAACATCTATTCCAGGCCCCTCTCCTGGGCTTGTAGCTGACTATCTTCTCCCTGCATTGTTTTACATCGTCTTCCCTCTACACTTGTTTCTGCATCCGAAGTTACCCTTTTTATAAGTACAGCAGTCACATTGGATTAGTGTTTACCCTAAAACCTTATTTTAACATTATTACTTCTCCAAAGGCCCTATCTCCAAATATCTCCATTCTGATGTACTGGGGTTTAAGATTTTAACAGATTAATTTAGGATCGGGACACAATTCAATCCATGACAGGGATTTAGTGGGTAAAATAGATTGCTTTGAGATTATACAGTATCATACATACAATGCCACGTTTATACCTTTTTCTGATGATGACAATGCATTATTAGAGGATTCTAAAGAGAGGAATGATATAATGTGCTTTCTGGGAGCCACATGCAATAAGGATTGGAATGGGAGGAAACTGGGATAGTCAATGGCTGGAGTCAACAGCCACTTCAAAAGGCTGCTTGAATATAAGAGAGAAAGAGAGGTTGAAGAACTCAGTTAGGAATTTAAGAGCTATATCATATGAAGAAATGTGTTCAGGTATTTTTGTTGTTCTTATTTTTTTTAAAAAAGATCAGGAAGTCATTTAAAAATAACCTCTAGGATTTTAGTTGGGCTCATTATTTGTGTGGAGATGATACTAGAGAAAAGGCATGATTGAGTAAAGTATTTATGAAATTAGGTGTGGAATAGAATTCAGAGAATATCTGCATCTGCGAGGCCCAGAGAGAGCCAACGCGAGCCAGAAAGAATATCAGTTAGAAATAAAGGCCAATGGGTTAGACGAGACGGGGGCTGGGAACACCAAATTAGCACAGGGAAGGTATCAAAACCATGGGAATAAATAAGCACACTCAGTGGAAATTTAGAGGAAGTGGGGAATGAGGTTTAGCAGGAGACATTGAAGCCATTAACATCTAATGAACAGCTATAGAAGAGACTGTGAAACCCAAAGAAATTAGAAGAAAGGAGGCTGGCTAAAATTTGCATTGTGAAAATCCAGAAAGGAAAGGAGAGTCTAGGAAAAGTAGAGTTAAGATGTTCAAATGCTGTGAAATGGCAGGTACTTCACAGCCTTAAAAGGGGCCACTCTGAATTCTAAAGACAGTAATATAGAATATTCTAGAAGATGTGTGTGTGTGTGTGTGTGTGTGTGTGTGTGTGTGTGTGTGTGTGTGTGTGTGTTTATATCATATGTTAGAACTACATAATGTTCTGGGGAAGAGTTCATCTCAAAAATTTTAGTCTCTACTCTACTGCAGCACAGAGCTGTCAACCTCCTTTGCTAATTCATTTGCTCAACCAAATATTTAATAAGCATCTATCATGAGCCAGAGACAGAGATAAAATCTGGAAATATACAGTAAAAATTTTATAGCTTCTATCCGCAGGGAGCTCTCAAATTCCTGTGATTTTGACAATGGAGAGTTATATTTGGTTCTCATTTGTTGCCTCCTGGCACTCTCAGGTTTTCTTCACCTGAAGCTGAGTTCTATTAGGCGTTAGCAAGCAAGTCAGGTGTTTTCTGAAATCTATCCCAAACTAAAATTTTATAACAGATTGTTGTGATACTTCTTGACATTTTATGAATTACTTGTTCCCCTCTGTATTGAAGAAGTGGATAGAAATAGAGTTGTTATAAAATAGAAATCTACAGGCTACCAAATTTCAAAACAGGTTCAAGTGTTAAGGAAAGTTTCTAACTTTTGTTTGTGTTACCTAAAGTGGCTAAAATATTTTGAACACTCTGTTTCCCAGTTAATCTATGCACTATTATTACTGCTGTCTTAATTGTGATTTCAATCATAATTATCTCTACCACTACTATTTGAAAGAGAAAACTAGAAATATAAATAAAGACTCTTGAATTGAAAATTACCATCTTGAATTTATTTGTAAATACTAAAGTGAATGAAATGAATCCCAACAAACTATTCTGGTCAGATTTTTTTCTCTTCTCTATTTTTTTTTCCTTTTCTTTTTCTTTGGTGGAGGGAGAATTTTGAAAAACTTACAAAGGATATCATAAACCATGTGTACAATTATGGCCAAATGTTTCAATTAAAATTACATTGTGTCACAATTTTATGTTTCACAAAGAGGTTTTCTAAAAATTGGATTTTCTTGTGTAACCTAGTAGAGTATCCTTGAATATACATCTGCTCATAAATATTATTAACAGACCAAAAAGCTGACATTTAAATGTCATTTCTATAAATAAACCATACACTTGGATGCTTGACTTGAAGGGTTAGTGTTATAGAGTAACTGGAGAAAAATTATTTTTAAAGGAAAGAATCAACTTTTGATTTATGGTACAAACTATTTCTCATGTTAAAGAACCCAAACTAATTTAATTAAAGGTTAAGGATAAAAGCCAGGCTAATTTTGTGTTCAGAATAGTTAATGGCTCCACCATTTTCCTGGTCACTTTGGCCAAAAACCTGGGAGTCACCTTTGATCTCTCAAGTCCTGTCAATCACCAACTAGAATGCTGCCTTCTTCACATGACTCATTTCTGTTATCTCAGTCCAGTTCAGGTCATACCCATTTTATGCCTCAATTACAACAATAATTTTTTACCTGCGCTAAAATTAGTGGCAAATTTCATAATGCATTTTAAAAATCACAGCAGACAGATATTATGAAACTTTGCAAAGTTAGTATATTTTCTTAACTGATTTTTCTTCATTTTCTTCTAGTTGATCTACAGAACAGCATAATGACTGAGTTGTGCATGAACTAAATTTAAACTAGTGGGCCTAATATTTAACACAACATGTTAATTTCTTTTATCCTGCCCAACAAAATTTTTTTTTCTTCTCCATTACTCCCCAAAGCTAATTCCCTATTTCAGTCATTTCCCTCTCACTGTCTGGGTGACCATTATGCACATTCACAATGTATGGTCATTCTCTCCTCTTAATTTCTACCCCAAACCATGTCTTATAATTAAAAGAAAATTAAACGTATTGCAAGTGATGTCTCCTTGTCTAATCCCAGCCTATGACATGTTTTATTTTTGCTTAAATGTGAATCTATATCATGCAAATTAGCACTCAAGTCTATATTTTATTACATACTAGAGGCTCGGTGCATGAAAATTTGTGCACTGGGAGTGGGGGGCCCTCATCCCAGCCTGCTCCCTCTCACGATCAAGTGAAGGCATTGCCCTTATCACCCCACTGCTACAGCCACTGCCAGCCACTGCAGCCGCCAAGGTGTTTTCATCAACGTGGACTCCAGACACTTTCACCACGAAAAAATGACAACTTTCTTTAGGCATTTTTCAAGATGTCTCTTTCAGAGAATATGACATTTCTTTCTTTTTATTTTATCCTCACCTGAGGATATTTTTCCATTTATTTTTAGAGAGCATGGAAGAGAGAGGGAAAGACAGAGAGAAACACCAATGTGAGAGGGACACTGATTGGTTGCCTCCTGCATGAGCCCTGACCTTGGCCCCAGCCAGGGTGGAACCTGCAACCTAGGTACATGCCCTTGACCAGAATCAAACCTAGGTACATGCCCTTGACCAGAATCAAACCTAGGTACATGCCCTTGGCCTGTGGTCGGCAGGCCAAGGCTCTATCCACTGAGCCAAACCAGCTAGGGCAGGATATGACATTTCTTAGCCCCTCCAGCAGTGGACCTCTGTTGTTTTCTCCAGGAGTGAGGTGGAAAAACCCTAGATCACCTTCTTGGATTCTTATTACCCAAGTGTGTGGTGTACGGCAAGCTCACTCAATGAGTGGTCAGAAAAGGTGTTTCCTGTGCATCTCACGTGCAGAGGAGGCACTTCCAGCTTGCTTTGGCTCTCTCTGGGCTTCGCAGCCACCAGGGATGCCAGGCTGTCTCTCTCCAGGCCTGGCGGCCACAGAGGCTTTGCCAGGAAAGACATCCAGAAGGTCACCTGGAAGACGTCCAGTCTAATTAGCATACTACCTTTTATTAGTATAGATGGTTTTCTTTCTCTTTCATGCATTTATGTTATGTTCTCAAGTACTGGACCTTATGAGTACCACAAGGGCAGTGACTTTAAACATTGCCTTGGTGAAGTACTTTATTTGTTATTTTACTTATGAACTACATATTTTGAAAGCTTTGTCTAACCAACTACACTCACTAATCAAATGACTAATTTGTTTTTGCATTAGATACTCAGAATTACTATTCTTCTGTTGATACTTTAACTATTGAACTTGCAGAAACACTGAAACTAATTCAAGAACTCCCATGTTTTACTTTTAGAACTCGTAAGACTTTGGGGCAACTGCTGTGGATAAGGGTCACTTCTTATTTTTGTTATACTCTCATCAACTAGAAAAATTTCAGGTTTTCAATGCTCTGTGTAGCTTAATGACTCTAACGGGAGTATTGGAGGAAGAGAATAAACCTAAGACCTCAGGGAGCAAAGGTAGTTGTGGTAAAAGAAACATGCTTTTCAAATGTGGACTAAGTATAAAAAGTTGAGAAGCACTTGTTTTTTTAAAATAAAGGGCTTCTGTTTTTCTGACAATGACGTATTTACTATTGAAGGCTAAAAAGGTGGCTATAGGGCCAATAGGAGGGAAAAAGTAATTTATTTATTCTCTCAAATCTCTCTTTATTGCTGAGCTCTTACAGGTAAGATCCTTTTAACAGTAGATTCTGCAAAAGAGAGTAAAATACTTAAAGTTAGTTATCTGAGCTGATAAAGCTCAGCAGATAGATTTAATGGCACAGATAATAAGCTAACAGAACAAGTAGCAAGAAATAAAATAAATGTAGAATTGAAACTACAATAAGAACAACAGCAAAAGAAACATCAATCATGCTAATTTAAATGGACATTTATAAAGTTAACAGCATAATAATCTGAGTGATGACTTTGATAAAAAGTTTGAAATTAAAAAACAAAACAAAACAAACAGAAGACAAAGATGATAGAATACCCGCCTCAAAAAGAAATCTCATCCTAATGTCCTAACTCAGGAGCAGGGATGGGAAGAACTGAGTGGACGTTCAAGCCAGCCTGCTCAGCTCTCCTTCTCCCAGGGTTGAGGGCCTCCGCAGGTGACCCCGGGAAGTGAGCTCAAGGATGAAGACTAAAGCTAGGTATCTCATGCCTGAGAGGAGGGCCTGACAGAAAGGGTAATGACATCTGTTTCTCAGTGCTTATGGACATGTCTATGCCACATACCATTTCATCTTCATACTAGTGATTAAGGTAGGTGTTATTATGTTTATTTTATGTTTAAGAAGACAGACTCATAATTTTGTGTGTGTGTATATGTGTGTTTGATTTGTAATTTAGCCAAAATCATACCATTTCTTGGAAGGAGAAATAAAAAGTATGCTCTATTTTCCCAGCTTCCAAAGTTCATACAGATGGCTCCAGCTGACCCCCATATGGTTTTTATAGGTAGACAAATTACACACAAAATTCCCCTTCTAACACATGAACAAAAAGTTTAAGTAAAGGATTTACAAATAACAAAGATAAAATTCCATTCTTTTACTGTTGATATTTTCAGTATGGCATATGGTTTACTGTGGGAATAGTTGTGGAAGCTTCTTTTGATAACTTAATCATGCCTTCAAGATTTATTTATTGAACTAGTAACAATACAGATTTAGTAGAAAAAAAATGTTCTCTGGCTTAATGATAGTTACATTTTAATAATAAAGAGTAATTAATAAAATAAGAGCATAAGGAAAGATAGCTAAGTAGATGATGTGAGAAGGGAGGAAAGGGCTGGCCAAAGAGACAGTGGAAAGGAGGGGGGAAGGGGTGCTGTGCGGCCCAGAAAGACAGAACATGGGCTGTGTCCAATGCAGCTTAAAGCTCTCAGAAGATGGCAATTGAACAGTTCATGTTTACTATGACAACGAAGAGGTTATAAATGATGTTAATGTTAATAAGAGCAATTTCAGTGGAATAGCATTGGAAGTAGGGAGAGAGGGGGGACCGTGAATGGGAGGTGAGAAGTGAAGCCAGCCAGTGCAGACAACTTTTAAGGAAGTGTGCTTGGGAGGAATGGGCACAAAGAAGAGCAATAAAACCGTGGTGTGATTTAACTATATATTCTACAGCATGTATATGAATGCTCCTGGGAAACATTAGGTACTTATAAAGTAACAACAGCTAATGTCCCAGTGTGTCCCATGTGCCCGGAATTATTCCAGATGTTAAACAACATAGACTTATTTAATACTCTTGACAATCCTATGGGTTGTTGCTACTCTTTTACATTTATAGACATGGAAATTGTGGCACAGAAAGTTGAACTTGTCTAAGGTCCCAAGTTGGTAAGTGACAGAACCAGGATTTAAGCAGTCTCACTCTGGTTTTACCTCTTGATATTCTACAATATATTAGTTTCTCCATCAGAGAGGGCAAGTTGCAAGTTTAGGAGAGAAAACAATGGATGAAGTCCACATGAAGGCAGGAGAGAGAGAATGAAAAATACACGTTGGATTTTGAAGTGTCATAATGAACCAGGACTTGTTTATTATATCTCACCAACTGTGATTCAGTGAATCTTCAGATATTAATAATGATGGTAATCCTTTCTTTTGAGAAAAAATAATACGGATTACGACTTATTCCCTAAACAAATGCTCATGATTTTAACTTACAGCACCCAAGCAGTATACTTTAGAAATTGAAACCCTCAATCCAGATGTCTTCCCTAGTACCTCTAGTAAGTGTTAAATTGCTTCTAATTTGATGAAGGACAGAAGTGATTATGTGGTGTTGCTGGCTACAAGTCAGGTGCGGTTCAAGTATAAATAAAGTGCTTTTGTATACGCTAACAGTCAACAGAGTTAATTAAAGACAATGATATGCTTGGCTCTTTGATTTGGAGGGTTCTTGCTAGGATGATATAAACAATGAAATGTAAAAAAAAAAAACTGAATTTTGAGAATCTGTATCAGCAGAATTTGTTGGTTTCTAAAGTGAAGCCATGTAATCTCCTGACATGCAGAAACAAAATTTTTCTGGAGGTCTATGAAATTATTATAGCTACTAATTTAAGGAGAAGATGGATATGGAGGATGAAGGAAATTAAAAAAAAAGAAAGATCTTTACTTACTGACAGAATTTTAATGAAGATTTGAAGGAATCAAATCTTTCATAATATCTGGCCTGTGTGACTCAGTTGGTTGAGTGTCATCCTGTGCACCAAAGGGTCGCCAGTTCAATTCCTGGTCAGAGCACATGCATTTGACAAGGGCACATGGGGAAGGCAACCAATTCATGCTTCTCTCTCATCTTTCTCTCTCTCTCTCCCCTCCCCCATCCTTCCCTTTTCATTCCTCTCTCTCTAAAACAATCAATTAAAACATTTTTAAAAAAATCTTTCTTAAAATCACTAATCTATTTATTTAAAAGTGATAAATATTTTAGGTTTAAAAAGATACTATGCAGTAACATATAGGGATATATAATATGCATGAAGTTTGTTTACTAATGATATTCTTCTCTGATTAGGAATGAAGTCCCTAAGAGTTAATCCATTCAGGAGAGAATTATACTGTTTTGTTAGATAGAATAGCAATAGACTGCTTCCATTTTCCTAGGATAGATAAAAAGAAATCATGTTTAATTTCTTTCTCTCCTACCAACGCTCCTCTCTTTTCCCTCTTCTCTGTTTTCCAAGCACAATTATTGCAGATGTACAAGGTGTAATATCTCCCAGATGTGAGAGATTTCCTGATTTACTCCTAATTACCCTCAAAGAATAATTATCAAAGAATTGCTTTAGAATCTTAAAGAGAAAAGAATAATTATTCTAGTTTTCTATATAATATGATCCAAAAATATCAAATTGGGAATTTATTTTCAAAATTAGGTTCCCATAACTTCTCTTGGGGCATTAAAATAGATGGTAATATGCCCAGCATAACCTATAATTGCCTAAATTACAAATAAAAGGATATGAAAATTCTTGATAACTTTGTATTCTAATGTTACTATTTAATTAATAATAAAGAACAGAAATGTGTGCTAGAAAAATGTGGCAATTACTAGAGAAAACAAGATGGTGGCATAGGTAAGCACCTAAACTGCTGCCTCACACAACAATTTCAAAACTACAACTAACAGACAGAACAGACACCATCTAGAACCACAGGAAAGCTGGCTGAGTGGAAATTCTACAACTAGAAGGAAAGAGAAAAGCTCACGGAGAACTGGAGGAACAGCAAAGGGTTAAGGTACGGCAAAGGGTCTTTGTGCACGCAGAGAGGAAGGGCAGCTGAGAGCCTGGCTGACTTTCTCTGGTGAGAGGGGGAAGGAAGCCCTCCACTGCACTGAACCCCAGTTCCAACTGCACTGAACCCCAGTTCCGGGCAAAACCCCATGGACCCAGGCTCATACAGGGGGAGTCTGGACTGTCAGGTAGAGAAAAAGGCACTAGGAGACTCAGAGACCTGGGGGAGGGAGTCTGGAGGCACACCTGCCAGTGCACACAAAGACTGAGGAGGTTGCCACAAGCTTTCCCTAGTAGAAGGAAGTCAGAAGCTCCTGACTGCCCTGAACCCCAGTTCCAGGCGAGCCCCTGGGGACCCACGCTCTTGCAGGGGGAATCTGGACTCTCGGGTGGGGAGCCGGGGAAAAAAGAGGTCTGGAGGCACTCATGCACAAGAGCAGGGCTGACTGGAAGCCAAGACTGTCTGCTCTGCCCTGAGACTCCACCCCATCCAAGCTGAACACAAGAGGCTTTTGCAATTGGGCAAGTCTAATCCTATAAGGCTGTCTCCAGCACCGAACTTCTCCCAGTGTAGACACAGCTGATCCTCACAGCCAACTGGCCTGGAGGTCAATTCCTCCCAGTGATACCAACAACAATCAAGACTTAACTACAATAAGACTGTACACACAGTCCACAAAGGGGTACACCAAGAGTGTCCACCTCAGGTAACTGGGAGGCCGACCCACTGGGCCATATAGGAAACCTAGCACACAAAGCTACCCTACCAACTCAGGGAAGCAGTGAAAATGCGGCGACAAAGAAACAGATCACAAACGAAAGAAATGGAGGAAAACAAACAACTGGATATAGAATTCAAAACCATGGTTATAAGGCTTTTCAAGAATATCCTAGAAAAGGCCGACAAATATAACGAGACACTCGAAGATATGAAAAAGAACCAACTAGAAATTAAACATACACTGACTGAAATAAAAAATGTTATACAGAGACCCAACAACAGACTAGAGGAATGCAATAACCAAGTCAAAGAATTGAAATACAAAGAAGCAAAAAACACTCAACCGAAAAAGCAAAAAGCAAAAACAAAAATCCAAAAAGTTGAAGATAGTGTAAGGAGCCTCTGGGACAACTTCAAGCGTACCAACATCAGAATTATGGGGGTGCCAGAAGAAGAGAGAGAGCAAGATACCAAAAACCTATTTGAAGAAATAATGACTGAAAATTTCCCCCACCTGGTGAAAGAAATAGACTTACAAGTCCAGGAAGCACACAGCACCCCAAACAAAAGGAATCCAAAGAGGACCACACCAAGACACATCATAATTAAAATGCCAAGAACAAAAGACAAAGAGAGAATATTAAAAGCAGCAAGAGAAAAACAGTTAATTACCTACAAGGGAGCACCCATACAACTATGCAGGCCAGACAGGAGTGGCAAGAAAAGTCAAATTCAGTAAGTGTAAATAATTTTTCAAACCCTATTATTGTGCTAGTGTGTGTGCACACAAGCATAGGGAGAGGGGGGAGGCAGGAGGGAAGGAAGGCAGAGGGACAGTGGAGTTCCTTAAAAGGAAAAGGAGATCGGAAAACCCTCAGGGGATGAAATGAAAGCAGGGAGGTAACGTTTATAGAGAAAAGGAAGCGGTCAGAAAACCAATAAACAGCCTGGGAAATGTTGAGCTGCTCTGGTCAGTGGTGTCTCTCTGAGCCCTGGAATACTCCTCCTCCTGGTCATGGCTCCTTCCTGCTGCCAGTACAGGCCTCCTTTCAGCCACCCCCCATTCTGCAGCCAGCGATTCTTCTAAATGCAATCCTGACCATGTCTCTTCCCTGTTCAAAGCCTCTGTGATGGTTCCCTATTGCTCCTGGGATAAATCTATTCCTATTTAGCATCTCACTGGTTCCCTCTTCCCTCTTCCTCTCCCCCAACACTGCCTCTCTTGCTTCTGGCCTCTGCACTAGCTGCTTCCTCTGCTTGGAATAACCCTGCCCCCACCTGCCATTTCTTTCCTCGCTAACCCCCTTTATTCTTTTCAATTTACTGCTTAGAAACCTCTTCCTGGAAAGCCTCTCACGTCCTCCTCCCTCAAGTACCCGAGGTGTCCCATTGCATGCTCATGTTCTGAGCTCCTGCTTTATAAGGCACCCTATTTATTGTGTTTGCATTTTCCTGATCTGTGAGACACCCTAGATTGTGACCCATCTGATAACATTCTAGGGTGCATCTTACTCCTTATTATACAACCACTATCTAGCAAAGTCCATACTATATAGTAAATAGCCAATAAATATGAAGCTAATAAATGAATAAATGAATAAACGAAAGTGATTTAGGTGAACTGTAAAAAAAGAACAGAACCAATATACAAAGGATTAAAATTTATAAATATTTTTAGTGAGACTCAAAAATAAACTCATATACTCAATCTGCTTTTCAAAGCTTTTAAGACCTCAGTAAAATAGAGCCTTTCTGATTTGTTATTCTATCAATAGCACACCAATGATATATGGTCCATTGACAAATGGAATGCTTTGCAGAGCTAGAAAACCAGAGTAAAACAGAACAAACTGATTAGATTTAAAGATTATGTAGAGTCAGAGCCTTAAGAATCTTGCATTTGAGAATTCCCAGAAGTGAGAGTATGATAGCACCCATAAATCAATCCTCCACGTGAAGAAGCACATGAGTGATGTGACTGGGCTGAAGCTTCTGCAGCTCATAGCCTCTAAGAGTTCATTTCAGTACATGAAGCTGCTAACGCAAGTGAGTGAATACTACTTACATGCTACTTTTGTGTTACTTAGTAACTCAAAAGGGAATTCATTTGGATTCCTGCAACAGAGAGGAATTGAAAGGTCTGCTTCAACTATGAAGACAAGAGGAGAAACAGTCCAGAGATGGAAGATGCTGACGACGCCTTGCCACGCGAGCAGTCAGCAGCTGTGCACCGCTGCAGGTTGCCTAGGACCAAACCAGAGAGGGTCGGACCTGCATTGTCACCATGTGCCCACCATCCAGATATCGTTGCTGACATGTACACATAAGGAACTGTTTGACATTGAAACGGGGACTCAGAACTGTTGGACATTGAAATTGGGACTCAAACATTTTTTGTTATTATATGTTTATTTCTAGTCTGCAGAGGCAAGATTTTTTAAAGGAAAGAAATGGGGGGAAAATAGATACAGAGGCAAAGAAGCATTGAATAGACTGTCAAACTACATTGGGAAGGCAGGGGAGGTTAGGGGTGGAGGGCTGTAAGAGATCAATTGAAGGACTTGTACACATGCATATAAGCATAACCAATGGATACAAGACACTGGAGGGGGGGGGCAGGTGAAGGTATGTACTGGGGGATAGGGGAGGCCAGGGGGAGGTCAATGGGGGAAAAAAAGGAGACATATGTACTACTATTTGTAATACTTCAAACAATAAAAAATTAAAATAAATTAAAATAAAAGAAAGGGAATTCATATGTAGGGCACAGCCTGACAGGACAGGTATGTTTCAAATACAATAATTCCTCCACTCAAACAGGATCTATACATGCATTTAAGAATAACAGTGTGCCCTAGCTGGTTTGGCTCAGTGGCTAGAGCATTGGCCTGGGGACTGACGGGTCCCAGGTTTGATTCCGGTCAAGGGCATGTACCTTGGTTGCGGGCACATCCCCAGTGGGGGGTGTGCAAGAGGCAGCTGATCAATGTCTCTCTCTCATTGATATTTCTAACTCTCTATCCCTCTCCCTTCCTCTCTGTGAAAAAATCAATAAAATATATTGAAAAGAAAGAATAACAGTATAAGGAGACATATGTAATACTTTCAATAACAAAGATTTAAAAACAAACAAACAACAACAAAAAACACAAATTGAGTTAAAAAAACAAAAACTGGCTTATTTTGCTTAGCATAATGCTCTCCAGGTCTACCCACACTGTTGCAGATGGTAGGAACTCCTTCTTTTTAACCGCAGCATAGTATTCCATTGTGTAGATGTACCACAGTTTTTTAATCCACTCATCTGCTGATGGGCACTTAGGCTGTTTCCAAATCTTAGCTATGGTGAATTGTGCTGCTATGAGTCTAGGGGTGCATATATCCTTTGAAAACAAAAATAAAAAGTGAATTGTCTCTTGCCCTGGCCAGTGTGGCTCAGTTGGTTGGATGTTGTCCCATGCATGGGAAGGCTGTTAGTTCCCTTCCTGGTCAGGGCACATGTTTGAGTTTCAGGCTTAAGGACTGGTAGGGGTGTGCAGGAGGTAACCGATCAATGTTTCTCACATTAATGTTTCTCTCGCTCTCCCTTTCTCTCTCCCTAAAAATCATAAAAAGTCATTTAAAATAAACGTTAATTGTCTCTCCATAGAAATGGTCCCGGGGTGGGGGAAAAGTTCTCTCAAACTTCTTGCCTTTTAAACTTCATTTACTCCCAGAGACAAAGATATCAAAATGTCACTTTATAATTTTCTGCTATACCACTGCAACATTTAAAAACTTAGATAATTACCATGGTGATTACTGGGTATCATGAAAATATAAAGACAGTTATTTTAATATTATTATTAAATGTATACACATTATTTTGAGTGCTTAAAATAGTTGTTTACTAACTAGAAATTTTAGCGATAACAAAGAGTTGTTTTATAGAATTATAAAAGGAGCAAATGTAGGGTTTATCTTGAAGAATTTTTCATTTTTTAAACAACCTTCTGTATCACAGTGCATATTAAAGTTGTACAGCAAAGGGAAAAATAAAAATTATTAAAGGTAGATAGATTTTCAAATGTTGAATTCTTCAAGGCATTTTTGCTATCAAGAACAAGACTAATATCTTTAAGATGAGTATTCATTTTCTTCCATTTTCACTGAGCAAAAGCTAGAAAGATATTTTTCTACCTCCTATCAGTTTTATAGAATAATGTCAAAATTTGAAAGGTGTGTTGGAAGAAAACTAACATCCAGGAAGTGGATCCATTTTTAAATAGATGTTCTAACCCATAGTCCTCAAAGTGTAGTCCTTGGTCCAGCAGCACTGGCAGCACCTGAAGGATGATGAGAAATGCAGAATCTCTTGGTGTTGCTCTAGACAAGCTAAATTAGAACCTTCACGGCCCCCAAACTCCCTGGAGAACTATATACATATTAAAGTCTAAGAAGGCATATTTTATTCCACAGTTTCATATAGGTCATTCATCCTTAAAGCTCAAGGAGATTTATCATAGCTCATATTTATAATGTTTTTCTATCATAGTGAAAGGCATTTTTAGGGGTAAAATAGGCAGGTTTAGGAAATTTTAGGAATTAATGGGTCCATGGGAAAACCACAGGGCTGCAAAGCTGGTAGCTGCCAGAAGGTACATTTCCATAAATAAGGAACCTGCAGAAGGTATACATTTACAGTATAAACGGAAGGAAGCCCCTCATTCAGAGAGGGAAGAAGAAGGCCAAAGGGAATAGAAAAACAATAAGGGAGAAGAAGAGGGGAACCGCACGTGAGGTTTGAGCTCTGAAGCTGCTACAGTGACCAATCAGAGGGGATATCAAGATACAAAGAACTGCAGCCTTTTTAAACCATAGAAAAAAGGGACTTAGTGGGACTCTCTCCTCCACCCCAAGTGGGAGTCTGTGCTTGTTTCTCAATAAATTTCCATCTTTTCCTGTACCACTTTGTCCGTGGTTTGATTCTTCAACTCCACCTGGACAAGGACTCAGGAATTATCCTGCCCAGAGGAATACCATTTGTTCCAGTTCAGTTTTTGCATTTCAATAGGAAGGGATATGTTTTAATTTTACAGACAGAAAAAAATAGTGTGTATAAGAGATGCAATTTACCACATATTACAGTCAGAAAAGATAAATTTATTGATGAGCTATCAATATTAACATGTTTTCTTCATATTGTTCTATGATGTGAAGCTATAAAAGGAATAACATTTTAGGTAATAAAAGCAGACTCTTGTTAATGTCCTTGAGTTTTGATGCAATTGAAAGTTGTATGATGTATAAAGAACTGTCTCCAGAATGAGTTTACTTTGTGTGTTATTTTATTATTTTAACTGTCAATAATTAGAGATTTGTAAATCTGTGTGATTGCATAATAATAAAAACCTCTATACTTTTTACTGTCTATATTTAACTGTTGATTAATTTCCTGATTTTATTATACCATCCCCAATCTGAATAATTTTGCTATTTTAATAACTTTAATTGATTCATTCCATTGCTTTGCATGCCTAATGCTAACAAATATTTATTATTCTACACTTGCTAGGGCAAAGCACAATGTAGGGAATGGTGTGTATTAAATGATGAATAAGATACAATCTCTGCTGTCATATATACTCCAGTTCATCAGGAGAGTAAAGACATATACACAAATAACCATGATTAATTTCCAGGACAAAACAAAAATGCTATGGGAATACAGAGAGCAGTCACTTCTGACTTGTAGACTTAGTTAAGACTTCCTGAAAGAGAAAGCATTTAAAAGTAGGCCCAGGAGGATGGTTGGGATAATAACAAGAAGTAAATATTGTAAAAGGCATTTTGAGTGTGAAGAAGGCAAGAGTATATCTCCATGTGGTGGATTGTTTCAAAAACTGTGCAGGGGATGAAGTAACCAAAAAACTTTCAAGTACTTACCTACTTGTATTAAAGTATACAAAGTTAAAGTTATGACTTGCAAACATATATATAAAATAAGCTTCTTTAGCAGATTTAAAAACAGATTAATGAGTGAAGTTGCCATATGATAAAGGCAGTTCAAAGGAGAATAAAACAGGCTGCTTAACATAAAGGCCACTGTGGGGGAATCTCAGGGATCACTTTCAAATTTAGATACATCACTGGTTAATGTCCCACAGGCAATAAACATGTAACCTTTGAGGTTACCTTTTCCAGTGGACAGAAATCATGTGTTACTTATCAATCTCCTAAAAGTTAACATCTGACGTTACAGTCTGGCCTTAATCAATAGTAAACCAGTTACAACTCTCCTGGACACCAGCTAACTCTTAGGTTGACTGTTTGATAATGCTCAGACAGAACTTCAAAGGGCATTCCTAGATGGTAATTTTTAAATTGATTTGTCAACACCACACCCTTAACTAGCTATTATCTCTCCGAACTTGTAGAGGAAACTGAGTCTTAGGGATACACTCAAATTATCCAAATCACATAGATAATACATGAAAGAAGTGAGCTCTTAAAAACAAACAAAACACTGAGACCTTAATCCAGATTTGTTTGATTTCAAAGCCATAGCCCTTGAACTACACAAAAGGTAAAGTTTATCCTTATCCTGTCTCAGGCAACATTTAAGTGATAAACTAATTAAATTCAATATTTTAAACAAAATGAACACCCAGCTCACCCCCAAGCCATAAGGTTGTTGGATACCTGCTGCACAAATTAAGAGGCTGCCTGACATGCAAAAGAGCAAGAGGAGGAAGGGAGGGTGGTGCAGTCGGAGGGGAAAGATCTGGGAAAAGAGCTGGACCCAGAATTCTCAGATTGTACAGTGTGTTCAATGCATAACACACTCCAGTGTCCTGAGGACAGGACAGACCAAAGCTATGGTATCAGGTAAGTGTGGATGGAGATGCTACTTGCAGCCTTGCCTTAATCACTTTTGGATCATATATTATTCAGAGGAAAGTTACAAAGTCATTCGGAAATGTGCATTTCTGTACTTACACAAAATTTTATACGCCACCATTCAAGGCCTATACATTTTTTAAGATGCTAAGATTTTACTTCTATCAAAAAATACCAACAGGTGGGCAGTGAGGACTCCTAGAAGCATTATAGACATTGGATTAACCTACCTATGCATTGTTTAAGCACACCATTTAATAAGTAAATGAGGTTTCAACTAAAATAGGGAAGATGGAGGAGAGATCAACCAAAGGACTTGTATGCATGCATATAAGCCTAACCAATGGACACAGACAACAGGGGGGTGAGGGCATGAGTGGGGAGATTGTAGGGTAATGGGGGGATAAGGACACATATGTAAAACTTTAATCAATAAAGAAATTTAAAAAATAAAATAAAATAGGGAAGATGGAAAATAATGTAATTCTTGTCTTCCCCAGTTAGCACCAAAACCAAAACCCCTAGTTCAGGTTGATCCAATTACAGCCACGATTTCATTAAAACAAAACAAAACAAACAAACCCCACACCGTGTCCCCAGCAGGAGTAGAAAAGTATGAGCACAATAAGGTAGCTAAAGGTAGAAGCGCTGAAGGTAGATGCCCAGGTTTCAACATCAAGTTCTCTAATTCCTAGTTGTGAGGTTTTCAAACTTGTCTGTTTCAATATTCTTATTTGTAAAGAAAACATAATGATAGGACTTACCTGTGATGAGGTTTCGATAAGTTTGTATTTATGTTTACAGTGTTTATTTAAAGCAGTGTTTAAAGCAGTGTTTAACATATAATAAGTGTATAAAAGCGATTTGCTAAATAAGTGTGCACACCCCACAAGTTTTTTCCATTTTCATTTGCTTAAAACATATAGAAAACATGTTTATCAAATACTCAGAGTCTGCAATATCACTGATGAAGCTCTACAACACTTCCACGACTGCATTTTGGAGAATATAACTCCATCTCTGTGTCTTCAAAAGTCTTCAGGATTGTCCCCGCCAGTGTGGTTCAGCGGTTGAGCACTAACCCCGGAACTAAGAGGTCACTGGTTCGATTCCATCAAGGCACATGCCTGGGTTGTGGGGGCTTGATCCCCAGTAGGGGGTACACAGGAGGTAGTTTATTTCTCAGGAGGATGTTCCTCTCTCATTGGTGTTTCTATTTCTCTATCCCTCTCCCTTCCTCTCTCTCTAAAACTCAATAAAAACATATTTTTTAAAAAGTCTTCAGGATTCACAAATGACACTCTCTGATGACTTAACGAAACATCAACCTTTTAAAATCTGGGGGAACAAAGTTTTTTTTTTTTTATGTTCCTAAAATGGAGATATCACCTATAAATTATGTTTTTTCTCCATGGGCTAATATAGTTTCACTTACAGTTTCTGGTATTTCCTGAATGATTAATTATGTAATGTTAAATGTGAATTCATTAGAGAAATATGTAACTAATGTATATTCTTAACTGCTACACTTTATCTTATTGTACTTTGTCTTTTGAAATTAATTTATCTAATTGAATTAATAAACTCTACCATTATCTTAATTATGCCTTTATACCTTGGTAATTCTCTCTCATAAAATTAATTACTATTTTGCTTCTCATTATCTTGGTATAAATATCTCCAAATTACATAGGTACTCTTGGTGTTTTACTGAAAATATATTTGTGACTTTTCATATTTTAATGCTTGTGATTTAGTCACAGTTCGGATAATTCTATATCTTGTTTTAACTCAGGAAAAATACGAAATGTATACATTGCCTCAGTAATGGGAAACCTTCCCACCCATTATATTAATTCTGATAAGGAAAACTCTGCTTCATAACATCTAACTTGGCCAAGAGCACACAAGTTTGCCTTTGTGAAATATTTTCTTTTGTAGATTAATACTATTTGAGTATTCTTAGGTTTCTCTTTCAAAATCCTGGGAAGTATTTAACACTTATTTCACTCAGGACTTGTGAATCTTCAAATATTTTAAAGATGAAAAGACCTTACATAATTTCATGTTGTGATGCAAACATGGTATATTGCTCACCCCTGGAGTTATGAAGCACATCATATTGCAAGCCTTCTTTAATGTCCACTATGTGAACTTTGGGATGTTTCTTATTATATTATCTACAAGGTAGCTTGTCATACTTGTAATGATTTAAAAAATAAGATAGTTACTGGTAAAGAGAGGACAGTTAGAATTTTGAAATGAGCATATTTCTGTATCCATTTATTGCATTAAAAATAGATTTTTATTTGAGAAGCATGGATAAATAAAACTATATATATGTAAGTTTAATTGTACACAGAGAGAAATTCACTTTTTTGACTGAAGATACTATTCTTGCCATATCTTCACACTAGATTACTTTCATTAGTAAATTTCAATGAGTATGTTCATATTTGAACAGTAGAGGGAGCTCTAAAAGAACTTAGTAAATAAGTGAAAAGTCGAATAAAGTTATAGCTGATATAAGATTTTAAGTAAAAAATACTGAAAATTCTTAAGTCATAAATAAATAAATACATTTTATTGTCAAAATGACATGTTCTTTAAACTCCTTTAGATGGTTAGTAAGTTTTCCTTATTTTTAAAATCTTTAAAATTTGTCTTATTTTAGGTTCTAGACATAAACAAGTCATTTGTTGTTTCATTTACATCCCATTAAGCTTATGTATAAATTTACTTAAACATATCTGGTCTAGATTCTTTTATATATATGATATACTCCCTATTTTTACATGCTACAGTTGGATTAAAAGTTTGTGAAAATTTATACTATTAAATCACCAACAACTTTGTTGTGTTACAGTATGACTCACTGACTCTGTAGGTCTAAATAAAAGTGGACTGGAATAAACATAACTCCTTAAAATCCGAAAACTATCCAATGACTGTAGCTAGTTGATGAACAGTTGATATCCCTCAAGTGTTCATTGGAATCTTAATGCTGTTCTTGGTTCTCTAATAAACATAAAAGGAATTCAACCAAGTGAAGGTGTTCTCAGCAGCCTGGGAAAGCTGTACTGCTGGAGGGAAGGGGTCGGTGGTTGAGCATTGACCCAGGAACTAAGAGGTCATTGGTTCGATTCCCTATCAGGGCACATGCCTGGGCTCAAGAGGTGTGGGGGCTTCTCCTTCTAAGATGAATAACTTATTAATACATGAAGGCTCATACATCTCAGTCTTGATTTGAAGAATATATGATATAATGAAGGTACTTTTCTTAAACTATTACTGAACCACAACTTTTCAATAAATAGTATTGTATTCCATACATATACACCAGAGCTAGTAAGTGTACATAATTCATTATTCATATTTCCAAAATCTAAAAATCTTTGAAAGTGATATTATTTTTCGTATAATTCACTTTGTGGCAGAGCATAGCCTGATCCAAACCAATTCAGCAACAGGGTATGACCTCAATTGATATGAAGTTACATATAATCACTATATTTTACACTTTATTTACATCATCATTTTGCTGAACAATAGCATGTTTGATTACCAGAGGCTCACACAAAAACCTATGTGGATTTTATGTACTATGTAGTATAGACATCCCAGTATTGTTGTAGACTCTGGAAACTTCTGAACTCTAAAACATTTGGTTGCTAGAATATTAGATGAGGGATTGCAGCCTATGGCCCTATACCCATCTCCAAACTGTTTCAGTCTATGTTATGATTGTGTTTAATTTATGACATTAGAAAGTATATATCAGTACCTATCATGCAGAGAAGATCTGATCAATAATCCATCATTAGGCAGGCTGTTATGGATTGAATCTTCGGGTATCCTCCAAATTTGTTAGTTGAAATCCTTACCCCTGTTCTATCCATCCTCCCCCCCCGCCCCCATACCATGTGATGATATTAGGAAGTGGGCCTTTGGGAAATAATTAGGATTAGAAGAGGTCATGAGGATGACCTTATAAGTGCCCTTATAAGAGTCAGGAGAGAGTTTGCTTCCCCTTTCTGCTTTCCACCATATCAGGATACAACAGTAATCAGCAGCCTACAACTTAGAAGACAGCCCTCTCCTGAACCTGAATATGTTAGCAACCTGATCAAAAACTTTGAGAAATACATTTCTCTTGTTGATAACCAACCCAACTGTGGCACTTTATGTCATAGCAGCCTGAACTGACTAAGACACAGGACATGAAAGATGCAGGAATCTACATCCACATCAAGATGCTTGATAACTGACATTTAAATTATCTAAGCATTATAACAGTGTTATGTGAAACCACTGTGCCTTCTTGCTAATCATACTAGTAGAGACTATTTTTTCAAGAGATAATGACAACCTATTTAGTTGCAGATTTTCCCCATCAATTCTGGTCTATAATTACATCATTTAGTAGATAGAATGTGAAGGGCCAACATATCATTAAACACCACAAAATCTGTTAGATAACAGGTAACAAATCAAAGAGACAATGATTCATAATAATTATTATTGAGACAGAGCTGATAATAAGATGATTTACAACATATCTAATAGATTTTAAAAATGATCTTGGTTCTGCACTAATGATTTGATAGGACAACAGAAACACTACAGGAATATAAAAACTGTATTTAAGGACATGGATTGTTTTCTATTTCTGAAAATGAAATGTAACAAACTTAGAGAAAATAAAAACACGGATGTCAATGAAAGTGACCAGTTTAGACTCTAGGAACTTCTTTTTCTAAGTAGTTTACCATTATGCATTCAAATGTCTTTAAAATATAGTATGTCAATCATTTTGACATGGCATTAAAGCAGCCTAGTATGTACATCCATATATATTTTTTTCTTCTTGATCCATAAGAGTCCCTTCCCCTCCCAGAAATGTTCAATGTTAGCCTTAAAAGCAATCCATAATTCATAGTTTCAATAGCTATGTAAAGAAAAAATAAAAATGTTTAGATACTTTCATTATGTAACAGATATTATACCAAGATATATGTATTTCCAAAATAATATAAGTATAGCACTAGCAAAGTATGAAATGGCATGAAAAGAATGGCTTATTAAAGGAAATTTATGAATATGAGTTCAAAATCACAAATACAGAATAGACTGAAAGTAAACTAGCACACTGAACACATATTTCCTTCTAAAAGCACAATCTTGCAGTTTCATGAAATATAAGAATGTAGTTATAAAAGGTTATCACTACTTTTCTCCTTCTTCATGCTTGAAATGATAGGCTGCTTTTGTCTTTTGTCTCACTTTTTTCTTTCCCCACTGTGGAAATGGTTTATTTGCTAGTCACAGCTTTATTTTGGTTTCCCCTGCTGTGTTGGTGTTAAAACAAATTAGTTTAATACGTTTTCCTAAAGGTAACTGAGACATTTCCTTTCATACGGATAAAGATATAAATGGTTGAATATATTTATTTTAAGGTAGTTGAATTTTAGTGCCTCTGTGACTTACTTCCTGCTGAGGAATCTCACTACTTCAAAGTGAAGATTTTGAAAGATGCCTGAAGAGCTGGCCTGTTGTTTCATCTGATAGGCATACAAAAGTTATGCAGAGCTTTCTTCCCTTCTTGTTTTTCCTTTTTTCACTCTCTTCTATTCCTCTCTCCCTCCCTTTCTCCTTCTTTGCCTTCCCTGTGTTCCCTCTCCTCTCTCCCTCTACTGCATTGATATTTGGAATACTGTTGGGAAGTATTTTGAAAACATTAATGATGAGAAGACCATGTTAGGAGTAAAACCACTTGTATCCATCTTTCCCTGTTGTTAATCTTTTCTTTTATAATAAAATTATACTCAATAAAGATCATATGACTTTTTAAAACTAATTTGCATTCCTTAGTGAAATATATTTCTAATGAAGGTTGACTTAGAAGTTTCTCAAGATAAAGTGTTTTGAGCAATAGAAAGACAGAAATCAGAGTTTCTAGGCACTCTCCCAGGCCTGAGGAGCAAGTGGCTGGAGGATTCCTGGGGCCCAGGCAGCAGGTACTCAGAACGGAGTGATGCATTAGGTTGTGATAAGGGCTCTGAACTGTGCTTCATGCTGCTTCTCCACCTGTGCTCTCTCTGCAGCCCAAATCATTCCAAGTTTAGAAATTCTCTTTGTTACACTTCTGTGTTAATAGGCACTCCATGCACATATGATTAGGAAGATTCCTGAAAAAACTGTGTCATGATAGACCTTTTTGCCTTACTCTTTTGCAAAGTCCCTTGGTATCCGACCCCCTACTGAGTCTACTAGTGTGAGAGTTCGCTTTTGTTGCCCTTAATACAGATTCTACACTTACAAGGCAAGGAAAAGGCCCCAGGAACCCTTCATACAAGCAGTTTACTGCCATTTCTGTAATTCAGTAGAAACTTTGTGGACAAAATAAATCATATATTTTTGTTTGTTTGTATGTCTTTTTTTGTTGTTGCTGTTCTTAATCCTCACCTGAGGATTTTTTTTTTTTTAGAGATAGTGGAAAGGAAGGGGAGAGACAGAGAGAGAGAGAAACCCCCACAGGAGCTGGGGATGAGTCTGAAACTGAAGTACAAGCCGTTGACTGGAATGGAACCCATGACCCTTCAGTCCGAGGGCCGACACTCTAACCACTGAGCAAATATGGCTAGGGTGACTTACATATTATTGAGATGAAACTGATAGCTCTGTAAATTCTTGCTCACGGTGATAGAGAACTCGGTGATCAGTGTAGTTGGCAATTAAATGTTCTCAGATTGTTGATAATGTCACAGGAACAGGTGATGGACAAGATAGGAAAGTGATGTGTTACTATAAAACAGCTATTTAGCTATGGGATGATCTGAGATTATAGTTAATTCTCCTGCACTACTGTATTTGACTACACTTGGTAGAACTTTAGAGATACCTAAATATGTGTCACCGGTGTGTGGCAAATCAAAACATTTATTTATTGTTTATTAACCAGGAACAAACTATAACAAAAACAACAACTTCCTTTTTTCCTTAAGATCCCATGTTATGGACTGAATGCTAGCATCCCCCAAAATTCATATGTTGAAATCTGAACCTCCAATGTAATAATAATATTAGTAGGTAAGGCCTTTTATCTCCAATATATGAATTTTAAAGTGCAAATCCACAAGACTTTTTTTGTTTATAAACTCTAAAATGGGGAGAAATTGACATTTTTGTGCTTTAATAACACTATGCTTTATCAAACGTGATGCTGTGTAACTGGAATCCAAGAACCATGGAATTTCAGAGCTACTATCTTTACAGTGGATAAATGTTTATAATTTTCAGAATTCTATGGTTATTGTTTGCCAATGACTAAACACATGTATATTTTTGTTTGTTTTTGAGTAAGTATTAAATATTTTTACATATTAATATATTATTTCTATTGAGGTTAAGTTATGATTGCACAAAAATAGAAAAGCAACTGATTTCCTAAACATATTAAATCACATGGAATATATCAGAAACCAATGAGAAATTTTCCCATGTATTACTTACTCTCAGACATCTTAAGGCATTGATATCTTGTTAGAGTAAAGAGGATGAATAAGGAGTAGTGTAGAGCAGAGCTACCTTTACCCGTTTGGATAATTCCACATCTACTTCAGTTCAGATGGCTGATTGTTACAAGCAAAAGGTCAGTAGGTGACTCAACTTGCCTGGGATAGTCATGATTTACACATTGGTCCTGACTTAATTTTTAGCAGCCCCTCTCTCCTTTTATTCTCAAAATCCTCCAATTTGAACAATAAAATATATGGTCACCTTGTATATGTGACCCTTTTTTACTAAGTAAATATAAAAGAAGTTGTAAGACAAATATTAAATCTCTGAGTAAAAGACAAAATATTGCCAAAATTGAATTTAAAAATAACAAAAAATCTGTTAAATAGATACATTAGTGTTGTGAAGATAGAGGTTATCATGGTTATCAATTTTCTGTGTTTTTCACTGTGCTATAACTCATTATTGATTTGGTCTACTTGGAGCTCATAGTAAAAATGACAACACTTGTAAAGAAATGTGAACTATGAAGCCTAACTCCAATGTGCTCCCACCTCTGTGCTCTTGGGAGATGAGTTAATAGTTCCAGGCCACGAAGGTTCCATTTTGGTACACTCAAAAAGACTGGCATCACGGAGCCTGAACAGATTAATATGCTTTCAAAATCAGAACAATTAACTTCTTGCTCTCTTATGACAGACATGTGGGTCAAATAAATACAATTTGAATAAAAATGTGAGGTCAAAGTTCTTTTGATGGATCTGAGATTTTCCTACTTGTTAAAATTTTTCTATGTTATCATAGGGTCATTGCAGGCTAAGAGAAGGCTGGTGGACTACTGTCATCAAACGTGCATAAATGCAGTCCAACTATCCATTTAAATATGATGCTCTTCCTTTATTAGTAGCCATGACTTTTCTTTGGCTCATTGAAGCATTTAATATGTACTTTAAATACAAAGTAAACACAGGATTTTCTATGTAAAAATGTGGGAATTGGAAATATGAGTATCATAATCTATCTATATAAAACCTTAAGCAACCGGTCGGTATCACACGCACTGACCACCAGAGGGCAGAGCTCAATGCAGGAGCTGCTCTCTGGTGGTCAGTGCGCTCCCACAGCAGGAGCACTGCTCAGCTGATCCACAGGTGCCAGATGCCGGGCTCATGGATGGCAAGCACAGCTGTGGCATCACAAGCCTCTCCCACAGACACTCTCCCTGCGTGCTCCTTCCCCCATCTAGCCTGAGCAGTGGCGGTGGCAGGCACAGTGGGGCCAGTCTGAGCAAGGCCAGCATGGCACCTGGCCTGAGCTCAGGCTCCTCCCTGGCTGCCTACCACTTGGCACACTACTACATCCCTCAGGTGATGTTGGATTGCCGGTTTCTGCTGGATCCCCGCAGGCCACTGGGGATTGGCCGAAACCAGCAGTCCGACATCCCCCAAGAGGTCCCAGATTGTGAGAGGGCGCAGGCCAGGCTGAAAGACCCTATGGATTCATGCACTGGGGCCTCTAGTATTAATATAATAGTATTCTTTTAGATTATATTTTCATTAAAAGAAAACAAGAACCTTTAAAAACAGGGAGCTGTTTGGTTATAACCTGGACTTAAACATCTTTATATATGTATATCATTATTGGGGCATATTTAAGTAAAAAGATATTGCTTAAGATATGGCAATTAATAGTGTACACACTGACCATTTACTTTATTATGATAACACATATTATGTCGTGAAAAAAATGATGATACTGTCTCTTAGGGATGCACTGTGTTCTAAAGTTTCACCTGATCTACATTCTACTTATTTGAGACCTAAGGTAATTGATGCCATCACAAACTTCTTATACCATCAACATGTGATAAAAAAAAAATTGACAACTAAGAAGCACATAAAGATATGCAGAAATAATAAGTTTGAATTCCTAGATCAAAATTAGCTCATCAGTAATGCAAGTTAGCATTTAACAAGCATTTTCCAGTATTGAACGATAATCCACAATAATAAAAGCATAATATGCTAATTAGACCGGATGGCCAAACAGCAGAATGACCATTCGGACAACCCTCTGGAACCACATTATGACACCCACTGGCACCAGGCCAGCCAAGGGTGTGATACAATTGGTCGGGGGCCCAGCCATTGCCCCATGATTGCCCTGCAGAGGGAGGCCCAGGCCACTGGCCTGGTGGGGGGGGGGGCTATCAATTGGGGGGCTCCATGGTTGCACCAAAGAGGGAGGCCCAGGCCATTAACTGGTGAGGGAAGCCTGGGTCTTGTGTGCCAGCAGCTGGAAGAAAGCTGGGACCCAGGTGCCTATGGTGGCCGGAGGGAAGCCTGGGTGCCAGAGGGAAGTTGGTGCCAGCAGCCGGGAGAAGGAAGGCCTGCTCTTGCACAAATTTCATGCATCGAGCCTCTAGTAATTTATAAAACCCTACTTGATTATTTTAAAAAATCGAGAGAAGCATTTTAAAAGTTCTGAACAAGCATCAGCAGATGTTTTATATTACTTAACATGGACAACTATGACAGGTTTGTGGTCTCAACATTTTTATAGTTACTGACTCCCTAGAATTCATTAAAATATCCAGCAGTACTATTAACAAAAATTAGTTAGTAAAATATCACTCATAAAAGAAGTGATTGGCAGAGTGTCTGATGACAGAAATTGAATATTTATTGTGTTTTCTAATACAGAAATTAATCAAGTCATTAACTGACTCTTCTCCAAATTTTTCAAAGTATTTCATACAGTTTAATAATAAAAAAAAGAGATCTTTTTGATAGAGGAAGGGTAGGCAAATTTTAAAGATCCTGCAAAGTTTTCCTATTCCTTCCCTTTCTGTCATCTATCCAAGATATCATTGGTTCAAGTCTGAAAAAAAAAGTAAACAAGCATTTGAGGGACGGAAAAATACAGAGAAAAAAAAAGAGAAAGATGCTTCTCAGTGTTAATCAGGCTCCCCAAAAATAATAATATATTTTATTCATTCTTTGACTTGAAGATTTTCATTGAAAATATTCATTTCACCACAGAGATATAGAATAAGTGGAATTAGAAGATGGAATTTTAGTCACAAACATTATTCTTAGTAAAGAGCACAAAGGAAAACATGACAAATGTTATTTCAGGTGTTATATTCTGCAAGATATAGTCCACAGGACAAAAGAAATCTGCTTAATCAGAACTGTTTGAGGAGGATGACATTTATTCTCCAATTGTGGTTTTATAAGATTGGAATAATAACAGTTGAATAGAAAGGGGCATCTGAGACTGTAAAAGGAATGTGACTAGAGAGATAGTTCACACTGTGCTGATCTTGGTAACAGACACAAGGAGGAGAATGAAAAGATTTAAAAAATTCTGTGCCTCATAAGATAGATCAGCAGGAAGTTTGAAAGACACAAAGCAATCATAAAACATTTGTGACTAAATATTATCTTCATTCTAATCCTAATATTAATCTCTATCAATTAATGAGTATCTGCTATAAGCTTGGCATTGATAGCAGTATTTTATACCTATTGTTTTCAATTGTATTAAGAATCCTACAATGGAGATAGAATTATACTTATTTTATAGAGAGAAACTAACCCCAGGGAAGTAAAATATCTTATCCAAACAAAAGCCAAAAAGAGACGAATCTAGAATTGCAAGTGTGGTCTGTCTTCACTTGATATGTATTTGTCAGCCTTTGTTCTGTGACTGCATGTCCCAGATAGATCCTGGGCTCAAGAGATAAATAAGACATGTCACTAAATCTCAAGAGACTGACACTCTAATAGTTGTAAACAACTATCACAGATGTTGCCAGCTCACGAGATATTTGCAAGGGGAAGCCAGCAGACCTCTATAAGAAAAGTTTCCTGAAAGGGATGTATGAAGTCCTAAATTATAGAGAAGGTATAGGAAAATGGAAGGAAGTGAGGATGAACAGATTAGGACTTCAGGAGGATGAACAGCATAAAGGAAAGGCTTGACCAATTATTGTGAAAGGGGTGTAGAAACATTGCTTTATTGGATATGATTTTGCAATATACTTTATTTTTTTATTTTTTTTTATTGTTTTAAGTATTACTACCTACATTGATAATATTTCCTAATTCTGTGTTTCTAAAACAAGGAGAGGTTGATTGCCTTCTCCCTTCCTTGTCTCTTTAACCCCCATGGACTAAATGAATTTACTTTAGAAATGAACCAATTCTTTGTATCAGTATATGTATTATTATATCCCCCCTCCTAGTTTTTATCGACATATCATGGAAGGTGAGCAATGATGACTTAATAAAATAAAGAAGGGATAATGTAATGTCAGATAACTAGTTAGAAATAAAGTGAGTCCAACAACTTGTTTGGTGCATGTGCCAGTGAATAGTTTGATCTAGTTTTAAATTAATAAGCTACTATATTGATTGTAATGGCAGGCACCTTTCTAGTCATTTAAAGAGAGGCCTTAGAATGAAGCAGTAACATACGTGGGAAAGAAAATGGGGGTCATTTTTCACTCTAAGTTTAAAGGGAGTTGATAATATCATATGTGTGTTTGTGTGTGTGTGTGTGTGTGTGTGTGTGTGTATTCAGAGTATTAGTAAGAGTATGATCATGATAATCAAGGATGACTAAAATAACAATAGCTACTATTACTGAGTGCTTGCTCTGTGCCAGGCCCTGTGCTGAGCTCATTACATCTCACTGAATTACAATAAGATATGAGATAGGTAATAGCACCTGCTTCTCCACGGGGTAAATTGAAGCTGAGAGAAGTGACTTGAGTAGTCAATCATGATCACACAGGTAGTAATGTCAAAACTGGGATTTGTACCCAGGTTCATCTGGTTCAAAAACCTATTATAGTATTCACAGCCAAGGAATCTGTAGCTCCTTTAAGCTCTTTGCTATTAGTTGCAACTACAGGATCTCCTTTAGTACTAAAATTTATGGACATTGTTGAATTGGTGTGTTTTTCAAGTAAAGTGGCAGAATGAAGAAAGTGCCTGAAAACCAGGTTTTGTGGCATTTAGAAGTATAATTAAGAGAATCTATGATAAATTTTAAAAAAATATAGTTGAAGGCTAATCATGTAAATGTGTAGTTCTGATGCAAAATATTCAGTGCAGAGAGATTTGGGTTCCATATAAGGGATATTCTGATAACTGCTACGTATTGAAAATAAATGGTCTTGTGTCTAGAGAAGTAATTCAGATCATACGTTGCATGACAGATGTATATTGTGATCATTTGCCATGTCTATTGGGTGGGCAGTATTGATCAGGTGGGAAATTAAAAAAAAAAGATTAGAAGTATTAGAAGAGGGAAAAATAAACATTTTAGCTTGGAGATGAATAAAAGAAAAAGACAATTAGTAGATTCAAGAGAGTCTATGTAACTTTTGTAGAGAGAAGAAAAGGCCTAACAGTGATAATACAATTTAACCTAACGACTGCATCGAATTCCTTCTAAGAAATTTAAAATGTAGTGTTATCTTGGATAACAACACATAATCCATTCCTAGTTGCTCTTGCAAGAGGAGTTCCCCTGGGCAATAGCATTACAATGGGAAAAGAAATTGAAATAAACAGTAATTAGAGGCAAGCTCAACTGTGATCTTCAGTAAAAATTTGGAGAGAAGTTGAGAAATAGTTTGTGCCATGGCAATGAAATGAAGACACAAAGCAGTTTGAAATTATATACAAAAATACTGTATAAAAATGGTCATACCGATGTTAATGTAGAGATAATAAATTCAGAGTTGCTTATTCATATTAAATAACCCATTCTCCTGGTTTACATTCATAGGAGGCAATATCAGGAAACACAGATGCACTATTCAGTGGGCCCAGAATAGCAGGGATTATTGCAGTCTGCTTGTATTGGTCCTCCCACCCTTTCTGGCATCCAGCTGGTTTTGGCCAAGGGTTGGGGATAGCAGGACATGACATAAAAACATTCTAAAATAGCTAAATGATTTTTATTTTAAAACTAGAGGCCTGGTGCACAAAATTCATGCATGGGGGAGGGGGTGTATGTGTCCCTCAGCCCAGCCTGCACCCTCTCCAATCTGGGACCCCTCTCCAATCCAGGACTGATGGCTCCCAACTCCTCGCTTGCCTGCCTGCTTGATTTCCCCTAACCGCTTCTGCCTGCCAGCCTAATCACCCCCTAACCACTCCCCTGTCAGCCTGATCCATGCCTAACTGCCCCCCTGCTGGCCAGATCTCCCCTCACTGCCTTCCCCGGCAGGCCTGGTCACCTCTAACTGCCCTCCCTTGCCAGCCTGTTTGCCCCAAATTGCCCTCCCTTGCCAGCCTGGTCACCCCCAAATGCCCTCCCCTGCAGGCCTGGCCCCCCCAACTGCCCTCCCCTGCTGGCCTGGTTGTCCCCAACCGCCCTCCCCTGCAAGTCTAGGTCCCTCCCAACTGCCCTCCCTTTCAGGCCTGGTCCTTCCCAACTGCCCTACCCTGCTGGCCTGATTGCCCACAATTGCCCTCCACTGCTGGCCATCTTGTGGCGGCCATCTTGTGTCCACATGGGGCAGCAATCTTTGACCACATGGGGGCATCCATGTTGTTTGGAGTGATGGTCAATTTGCATATTACCTTTTTATTAGATAAGATGTTTGAAAATAATTTATTTAAAAAGGGGAAATTTACAGAGGCATTATTATCCTTAAACACTATGTGTCTATCACTCACTGACCTGAAAATGTACACACCTTGAAGGAAAACCAATCATTTTGAGTGGCTCTAAATTCCTATGCCTTGCATTGATGGGCAGGAAAGAATGGTTAAAAACTGCATGTGTCTATGGGAGTGCCCTGTATGTAAATACTGTCTACTTGAGTGTTCTGTTTAGAAATAGCTGTGAATAATGCTGCAAGGAACATAGGGATGCACATATCTTTACAAAAAATGATTGGATAATGAAGATGTAGTACATATATACAATGAAATGCTACTCAGCCATAAGAAAAGATGAAATACTGCCATGTGACAACATGGAATATTATGTTAAGCAAAGTAAGTCAGACAGAAAAAGTCAAGAACCATATGATTTCACTCGTATGTCAGATATAATACTGAAAGTAACAAATGAACAATGAAGAAAAACAAAGACTCATAGACACAGACCAACAGTATGGTGATTACCAGAGAAAAGGGTATTCAGTGGCAATAAAATGGAAAGAGGGTCAAATATATGGTAATGGAAGAAGATTTAACTTTGGATGTTGAGCACACAATTCATTATAGTGAAGATGTACCATAGACTTGTACACCTGAAACCTATATAACCTTATTAACCAATGTCACACCAATAATTTTATCTTTTAAAATTTTTTTAGTGTTCTTTCTTTTTTTTTTACATCTTTATTGAGATTATTACAGATGTCTTCATTTGCCCCCATTGCCCCCATCCACCTGGATCCCAATCTGTTCCAGCCTTTAACCATCCTACTGTCTAAGTCCTTAGGTAAGATCTTTGGTTAATTTCTTCCTGCACCCCTCCTCCTCTTCTTTCTGAGATTCATCAGTCAGTTCCATGCTTCCATGCTTCTGATTCTATTTTATTCACCAATTTATTTTGTTAGTCAGATTTCTTATTTAGTTAGTTTTATTTTTAGATCCAATTGTTGATAGATATGTATTTGTTGCCATTTTTTGGGTGATATCTTTCCTCCTCCTCCTCCTCCTCCTCTTTCCTTAAGAATACCCTTCAACATCTCATGTCATAATGGTTTGGTGGTGATGAACTCCTTTAGCTTTTTCTTATCTGTGAAGCTCTTTATCTGACCATCAATTCTAATGATAGTTTTACTGGGTAGAGTAATACTGACTATAGGTCCTTGCTATTCATCACTTTGAATATTTCTCCCCACTCCCTTCTGGCCTGCATAGTTTCTGTTGAGAAATCAGCTGACAATCATATGGGCAATCCACTGTAGGTAACTAATTGCTTTCCTTTGCTGCTTTTAAGATTCTCTCTTTGTCTTTAGCCCTTGGCATTTTAATTATGATGTTTCTTGATGTGGATCTCTTTGGGTTCCTCTTGTTTGGGGCTATTTGTGCTTCTGGGACATGTAAGTCTATTTCTTTCACCGGGTAGGGGAAGTTTCCTGTCATTATTTCTTCCAATAGGTTTTCAATATTTTGCTCTCTCTTATCTCCTTCTGGCACCCCCATAATGTGAATGTTGGTACGCTTGAAGTTGTCCAAGAGGCTTCTTACACTATCTTCATATTTTTGGATGCTTTTCCTTTTTGCTCTTCTAACTGGGTGTTTTTTGCTTCCTCATATTCCACATAGTTGATTTGATTCTCAGACTCCTCTACTCTACTGTTGAATCCCCATAAATTTTTCTTTATTTTAGCTAGTGTATGCTTAATTTCTTATTGGTCCTTTTTCATGTCTTTGGCTTTCTCACTAAGATCCTTGAAAGTCTCATGAAGATCCTTGAGCCACCTTATAACCATGGCTTTGAACTCTGCATCCAAATGTTTACTTGCTTCCAGTCCTTTCATTTGTGACATATTTCTTTGTCTCCCCAATTTGGCTACTTCCTTGTGTTTGTTTCTATGTATTAGGTAGAGCTGCTATGTCTATTGAATTGGTATAGTGGTCTTGTGTAGTAGGTGTCTTGTAGGACCCAGTGGATCAGCTTCCCCAGTCACCTAAGCCGGGCACTCTTGTTGCATCCTGTGTGGACTGTGTACACAAGCTTATAGTTAAGCCTTGATTGCTGTTGGTGTCACTGGGAGGAAATGACCTCCAGGATAATTGGCTGTGAGAAATAGCTGTGGCTACAGTGTGAGAGCTGTTATGCAAGAAACACCCTTATGGATCAGGACTTGCTTCAGTGGGGCTTTGGTACTCAATGAGTCTGCCCCTTGAGTGTATAGCTCATAGATGTGAAGAGTTGTAATCTGCTATGGTCTGAAGCTGTCCGTTGGGTGCACTAGCTCTGGGGCATTCAGGGAGGAGCAAAATCAGCTACTCCCTTGAGCTACCCTGCTATTTGTATTAGGCTTAGAAGTGCCCAGGTAAGGCCCAGCTGTGAAGCAAGGCAGGATGGTGCTAGTGCTGGGTTTTGAGCCCTTTATTGATAGATTTGGTACATGCTGAGCCAGCTGCAGCTTGTTTGAGATATTTTAGCAAAGTCTGAATCCTGAGCCTTACAGGCCATTCATATGCAAAAGCCACTGCATACAGGTTGGGTGGGGCTTCAAATTGGATGAGGCAGGGTCTCAGGGAATCACGAGGGCAGAGAAAACAGTTATGGCTGCCAGTCAGCCTTATGACCCACTGGGGTGGTCCTAGCACAGGAACAATGACCCCTGCGAGCACCTCCATCTGGAAGAAAGCTGCCCCCAAGTTTCTGCCTTGATGCCAGATAATCCAGTTCCTCCTCATATGTGTCTGCATCACCAAGAGCCTCACCTGGTTCTGGCGCTCAGAGGAAGTGGGACCTTGTAAGTTTAGTTCATGTCCCAGCCCTTTAAGAGGAAGAGCTGATTCTTTAGTAGCCTCTGTGTCACTGAGCCCCAATCCCTGCTGGTTTTTTCAGCCCTTGGTTACTCATTACAGGGACTTATTTTCCAAGTCTGGGAGCCTGGAATTGGGGTCTAGTGTGGGTCTGAGATCCCTTGCTTCTCACAGGTGCCTCTGCAGAGATGATCTCCCTCAGGATTAAAAAGCAGTCTAGCCTGTTTAGCATTTCTGCCCCTCCTACCAGTCTCAGAGTGCTTTCTTCTTCACTTCTCTAGTTGTAGGACTTCCATTCAGCCAGATTTCAGGCAGTTCTGAACGATGGTTGTTCTGTATTTTAGTCATAATTTAGGATGTGGTTGTGGAAGGCAGTGAGTACTGGTGTTTACCTATGCTGCCTTCTTGGTTCTAATAAATTTAATTTTAAAGTACAAGTGTTGAGGATACTACATTGGATTCACAGCTTTTAAAATCATGGACCTTTCTCTGTGCACATTATATGTTTTAACTATATTCTAGAGTTTGGGATATAAAAGATGCTTGATATCATAATGCATGCTTGCTAAGCTCAACCCATTTCTTTAAGTGTTTAAGTAAAATCTTGCTAACTTTGGCAGTAAAAGTTCTCAGAAGTTGTTTCTTCCAAATAAATTTTTATGTATTCCATTAACCAATATGGCTGCCCTTGTAATATTCATGATTATTCAATGTTTTAAAACTGTTTTAATATATCTTACTGTCATCTTGCTGTTATTGTTTGTCCAAAGTAAAGAAACTTGGTTGCATTAGCCCTATAATGGTTGGAAGAGATGCACTCCATTCTTTATCACATTTTTCAAAAAGTACATTTTTAGGGGAGGATAATTGAAGTGCAAATTTAAAATTATAAATCTAATTTTTTTATTTGTATAAAATAATAGTAATTTAGCCCTGACTGGTTTGGCTCAGTGGATAGAGCGTCAGCCTGCGGTCTGAAAGGTTCCAGGTTCGATTCCGGTCAAGGGCCTGTACCCTGGTTGCAGGCACATCCCCAGTAGAGGGTGTGCAGGAGGCAGCTGATCGATGTTTCTCTCTCATCGATGTTTCTAACTCTCTATCCCTCTTCCTCTCTGTAAAAAATCAATAAAATATATTTTTAAAAATAAAAATAATAGTAATTTAGAAGAAGATGAATGGTTCACATTTCTTGTAAGATTGTTTTTAAGGAAGAGGCATCATTATCCTGATGGTTCATGGTGTATTATAACTTTATAAAATATTTCAAAATTGCTATTACAATAAACTTAAAGCAGTTATAAGTTCATTATGACATTTTCTTCCTCTCAACAAAGATAAAACATGTATTTTTCTTTTAACTTAATTTTGAAACTCCCTAAATAGTACTTGAAGATTTTCATGCTTCTTGGAATAGTTTATCTTCATTTATTCCTAAATATAATAAAATCATTGAGAAGTGTCAGAAGAGAAGAAACCCTAGGGAAACTATTAACATTTTTTCATCTCCAGTTCATATGGGAATATGGATTCCAGAAAATGCAATTATCACAAAAGAGGGAGTTGATCTTCTTCGCTGAATTTATCTTTGGTATGTTATCTTAAACAGCAAAAGAGAACATGTTCCTTTACATTTTTGGTGTTTTTTAAGGCAATTGTTATCAAAACTGACAGGATTTAGTCCAAAGAGTGTCTACCATATCATGATCAGTGTACCAACTATTTTGAGTTTTGAAGCTCAATCACTATGTTTAGCCAAAGTAGTATAGTAGATTAAAAACTACCCAGAAAAATAAAGCTGAAAATCAGGAATAAATAAGGCATAGCCCTGGCTGGTATCTCTCAGTTGTCTGGGTAGAAACATCAATGTGAGAGGGAAATATGGATCAGCTGCCTCCTGCATGCCCCCAATTGGGGATCAAGGGCATATGCCCTGACTGGGAATCAAACTGTGACCACCTGGTTCATAGGTCAATGGTCAACCACTGAGCCAGGCCAGCCAGGCCAGAGACAATATTTAAATGAATATAACTCTCTGGAGGCTTTTTGATAACCAATTTTTAGTTTTAAACTTTAAGTCAATCATGGCAAGCTGAATTATGGCTACTATCCTATATAATAAAAGCCTAATATGCAAATTGTCCCTTTGGGTGGTCATTCGGCTGGGAGTTCAACCAGGAGACCAGGAGTTCAACCACTAACTATGATGTACACTTACCACCAGGGGGCAGCGCAGAACATGGCAGGCGTCAGCGATGCGGTGCTGGCAATAGGTGGCTGTAGAGGTGCTGCTGGCACTGATAGGCCCCGACGAGAGTGGGACCATGGCAGGATGGTGGAACAGGTGAGCGGGTGGCACCAGGCCAAAGCAGGTGCAAGCAGGGGCCCAATTGCCCCAGTGATCGCCCTGCAGATGGTGACCAGCAGCAGTGGCGGGGGGTGGGGCTGCCACCCAGCTGCCAGGCACTGAGGGAACTGGGCAGGGGACCTGGCCCTGATCAATCGCCCTGCAGGCAGGATGGTGGAGCAGGTGAGGAGGAGACACCAGGCCAAGGTGGGGTGCCAGGAGGGGCTGCAGGGCTTTGAGACTGGGGGTACAAGCTGGTGCCTGATCTTCATAGACCACCCTGAGAGACCCCACCCATGCATGAATTCATGCACTGAGCCTCTAGTAGACTATAAGATGTTATGAACCTTGACAATATAAAAATAAGGGTACACTAAAAAAATTGAAAAGTGGCATAGAAGATTTTATAACAGAAGAAATGATAGGATGCTAATGGTGTCATTCTAATTAGTGTGAGGTTTCAGACACAACATAAAATTCAGGAGACAAAAATGTATAGTCTCTGTTTAAAGCTATATAATAATCAATGGAAGAATTAAAAATAGTGACATAAATATGAAAAACCAAGTAGGAAATGAAAAGGGAAAGTGTAAATAAGCTAAATGATCATCTTTTAACACAAGAAATGAGTCTCCAGGTAAATCCTATCTAATAAAAGAGTAATATGCAAATTGACTGCCACTCCAACACACAAGATGGCTGTCCCCATGTGGTCAAAGATGGATGCCCCCATGTGGTCAAAGATGGCTGCCCCCATGTGGACAGAAGATGGCCACCACAGATGGCCAGCAGGGGAGGGCAGGTGGGAGGAACCAGGACTGCAAGGGAGGGCAGTTGGGGGCAATCAAGCCTGCAGGGGAGGGCAGTTAGGGGTGACCAGGCCTGCAGAGGAGGAAAGTTGGGCACAACCAGGCCTGCAGGGAAGGGCAGTTGGGGGGGACCCAGGCCTGCAGGAGAAAGAAGTTGGGGGTGACCAGGCCTGTAGGGGAGGAAAGTTGGGGCAACCGGGCCTGCAGGGAAGGGAAGTTGAGGGGGGGGCAGCCCAGGCCTACAGGGGAGAGCAGTTGCGGGGGGGGGGGGGGGGGGAACCAGGCCTGGAGCTTGAAAATATCATATTAAATGAAATAAGTCTATCAGCAAAAGCTAAGAACATTGTGATTTTACCCATATGTGGGATATAAAACTGAAACTAATAGGCACAGACAACAGTGTGGTGGTTACCAGTAGATAGGTGGTTGTGGTGGGGATAGTATAGGGTAAAGAGGGCCAAATATATGATGATGGGAAAGGGTAAAGAGGACCAATATATGGTGACTCTGGATGGTGGCACACAATGTGATATATAGATCATGTATTATAGAAATGTACACTTGAAAATTATATGATGTTATTACCCAATGTCACTCCAATAAATTTAATAAAAGTGTAAATTAGTACACAATATATATCTATAACATACATGTGTATTCAACACAACCAAAACCACTGTCTGTATTATTTTCTTCTGAGATGACTTAAGCTTTTGAAAATAATGAATACTTTTTTTTTAGTTACTTAGGATCATAATATTAGTAATGCAAATAACTAAATTCACAAAAAAATTGGCGTACTAAAAATGCTTAATGAAATAACTAAAACAAATCAATCATCAGCCATTCTCATTACTGACAACTTATAATACACATGTATATCTATTGTCATGATACAAGTATGTTCACTGAATCTAGTATACTGAATTACATTTGGCTTTCTTCTCTTCAAATTTAACCCTCTTTTTATACAGATAAACTTACTGATTTAATTTTTTCTTCATTTCTCTGACTGGGTAAAAATACATAACCCTCTTTCCTTACTGAGGCCTAAGAATTACAAGGTTCTGTCTGTATTGATCTGCCCTCCAATTTCTTCATGTCCAAGGGGAAAAACCAATGGAAGGTGAGTTTCTTCTTTAATACATCTAACTTGGAAATGTGCTGCTATTACAGTAGTGAGAATTCCTCAGAGGAGATGAGATACTCATTTATCCTAAGGGCTTAACCCATGGAGTTCTCTCTGGAGTTAAATAGCCTTCCCTTTCAGAAACCATTCACAAATTACTAGCTGCCTTGATCCAATTGATATAGTAATGAATTTTATAAAATTAATAGTATCTTAGGTGCATATATATAAATACAGATATATATATATATATAGGGATATATGTGCATATATATATATATATATATATATATAATCTTCATTTTTAAAATTTAAGTAATGAGAAATTTACAGAGCCATCTTCATGAACTTTTTTTTTTTAATAAATTGTCCTTCCAAAATGTACCTGAAGCTTTGGAGGGACATGAATTGATATCAAGCACTCTTCATACACTATGATCTTGTTTATTGCCACTTGCACCTGAAGAAGAGAGAGATCTATTTTATTTATTTATTTTGGGTGCCTCTCCATAAATCTTTTTCATGTCCTAATTTTAGAAAACTCATATAATCCCTTGATAAATCACTATTGAAAAGTACTCTTGAAATATTGCAAGCATTCATAATCCTATTTTACTTTTGTCCCTTTCATATAGTTTGCATAACTCCTGGAATAGACTAGGCATTTCTTATCATTTCAATTAAGTTTACTCTATTTCATAGTAAAATTACTAGTAGTGACCTTGATTTATGTATTGTTCATTCTGGGTACAGATTTTCTATAAAAACATTTTGTGCTTTTAAATATAGTTCATATTTGCTGAGGATAAAATTAGATTTGAACCACCTGCTTGTTGTGTGCAAGCATCAACATCAAATTCACAGATCATCATGCCATAAATACTCATGCCTTGGGAACATGCCAGACACATGCCTTTTTCAGTAATGTGATTTCAACCTAAGTCCCCACTACAGAATTGTAACTCAAGGCAGAAGCCAAACCATTCAGAGAAGACACTTAGAAATGTGCCTTTGATATAAACACACATGTAAGATCAAGGCCCTGTTCATTTTAAAATAAAATTAAATACTCAAAGCCTATCATTGCATACAAGAAGTTTCCCTACACAGTTGTCAATCTTATTTTAGGTGAATATTGAAGGATGGAGCTTAAGGAAAGTGGGGCATACTGTAAAGTAGAGGAGATAAGGAGCCAACATTTAAGCAGTTACACAGTGCTGTTTGCCTTTAGACATACAAATGCAATCTAGGCAGCAAAGTAGGATATGGAGCAGGAGGCAGTGAGAAATGTTTAGGGTTTAAATAAAAGCATAAGTTGTGAGACACATAACTTTTGTTTCTATATTTTTTATCATAAAAGTAATACATACACATGTGATAAATGTGCAAACTGAAAAAAAAAAGTCCTGAATGAATCCAAAGCCCCCACTGTAACCTACATCCTCATAGCTACTCCAGGAGATAATTACTATTAATGGTTTCCTTCCTGACATTTGCTGATATGTGTGTATATAATTTTTCTCTTAAGTGGTAAAAAGCTACTCATGCTCTTCACCCCTTTTCCAAAAGAATTCCCCTTTCTCCATGCCCTAGCTAGTTTGGCTCAGTGGATAGAGCATTGGCCTGGAACGGAAGCTTCAATTCTGGTCAAGGGCATGTGCCTCAATTGCAGGTCCATCCCTGGCCCTGGTCACGGTGTGTGAGGGAGGCAACCAATGGATGTTTCTCTCTCACATCCACATTGATGTTTTTTTCTCTGTGTCTCTCCCCCTCTCTTCCACTATCTCTCTAAAAGAAACAAACAAAAACAGTGTTCCCGAGAATTCAGAAAAACAAAACATTTCTCCATATTATGTCATGGATTTAGCTCATTTTTTAAAACAAATTATAAAACATTCATTGTATGGGTCTAGCTAATTTTATTTGTGTGTGTATGTGTGACTGCAATCCACCCTAACATATAGTGTGTTTTCACGTTTTTCTATAAGTTAATTTTTTGGAGTAAAATTTGTAAAATTTCTAGGTCTTTTGGTATGCATATTTCAAACTTTGCTGAATATGCCCAAATTCTTGCACTAAGAAGGCCTAACCGCCCCATTGCACTCTAATGCATGCTTCCCACACCATGATGATAATGATAATTATCAAACATTTTAATACCCACCAGCCTGATATAGTATTTCATTGCGCAGTTGAATAGGAAAAAAAAATACAACTTTTGGTATATTCAAAAAACTTATAGACAGGAAGATGGCGGCTAGTAGGATAGCGATGAGGAAGAGAGTGTGAGAGAGTGAGGGAGCGAAAGGGGAGTGTATGGATATGTGTGCTGTGTGTGTATGTGAGGGACAGGAGAGACCCCATACCACTGCAAGCACTCCCTGGCAGTGGCGCTGGCACAGAAATCACACCATCTTGAAGGGCAGAGCTGCTGTGACAAGGAGCCCGCTCTCACCACCACCCTGACTGGCCTGAGACCCTACAGCCACTCTGCACAAAGACCTGCTACCACAGCTACAGACACAGGGACACCGAGACTCAAGCCACCCTGGCCTCAGGTTCCTGTGAGTCCTGGAGGGTGTTCCCCTCCCACCTACCCGCCACAGTGGCATAGGTGCTATGCAACCCAAGCCACCCCTGGCTATCAGTGCACAAGGCTACTGCTGGTTGTGCCACTCAGGTCCCCCAGTCAGCCCCTAACTGTCACACGAGACTCCTGCTGGACTTCAGCAGCCACACATCTCCTGGGCATGCAAGCTGGCCCCTGACTCTGCATGCACAGTTTGCACCAGCCATATCCCTCAGGAACCCAAGCCGGCCCCTGACTGTCTGCACATATGCACAAGCACAGCTCTCACTGTCTGCACCTCTGAGGCACCTGAGCTGGCTCCTGACTGTGGGTGCGTGCGGCTCCAGCCAGCTGCATCTGATGGACACCCCAGCCAACCCCTGACAGTTGGCACCCATGGGGCTCCCACTTGCCTGCAGCAGACGCACCTCCCAATATCCCAAGCCTGCCCTCAACTGTCAGGGTGTGCTACACTCTCACCAAGCCTGCTGCTGCAGTTCAGGCCCCACACAACTCAGCGACTGGACCCTTCAGTGAGAGCAAAAATGGGGAGACAAAAAGCAACCCCCAAAGGAAAGGAAAGGATGAATCACCAAAAAAAAAAAAAGGAAAGAAAGAACTAAAGGAAAAGGAGGCATGCAATATGTTAAAAAATTCAGAATGATGGTCATGTAGTTCATATACCATATGAACTAGAAAATCAACAACCTATGTAAGAATCAAGAAGAAATCAAAAGTGACATAGGTACAATAAAACACATGATGGAAGGTTTCAACAGTAGATTAAGAAAAGCAGAGGACCGAATTAGTGAGCTAGAAGATAGGGTCTAGAGAAACAAGCCCAATCTGAACAGCAATTGGAGAAAAAAATGAGATAGCAGGAGGACAGCCTAAGGAAGCTCTGGAACAATAAAAAATAAAGTGACATATGTATAATAGGGGGGCCAAAAGGACAAGAAGAGCAGCAAGGATTAGAAAACTTATTTGAAAAAATAATGACAAAAACTTCCCTGATATGAAGGGGGGGAAAATTCACACAAGCACAGAGTCCCAAAAAAGTTGAACCCCAAAAGACCCACCCCAAGATACATTATAATTACAATGGCAAACGTTAATGACAAAGAGAGAATCTTAACGGCTGCAAGAGAGAGACAGAGAGTAACCTAAAAAGGATCTCCCATTAGATTATCAAATGATTTCTCAATAGAAACACATCAGAACAGAAGGGACTGAATCCAAGAACACTCTATCCAGTAAGGCTATCATTCAAAATTGAAGGGGAAATCAGGAGCTTCACAGACAAAAAAACAAACAAACAACAACTAAGGAAATTTATCAAACCAAGCCAGAAATGCAAGAAATGCTATGTTGTAGAAGAACCAAAATGGCAGCATAGGTAAACACTTATACTTGCTGACTCTCACAACTACATCAAAATTACAGTGAAAAGTCAGAACAACTACCACCCAGAACGCAAGGAAAGCTGGCTGACTGGAAGTTCCACAACTAAAGAGGTGAAAAAAGCACATTGAGACTGGTAAGAGGTGTGGAGGCATGGAAAGTGCTGGCACTTGGATGTGCTGCTCTTTTAATTGGGAGGGAAATACAAGCTCCCACTTGCTCTGAACTCCAGTTTCAGGTGAGACTCTGGGGGACCCAGACACATAAAGGGAGAAACCGTACTGTCTAGCATGGGGACAGGAACATGAGGGCTGCTTTCTCTCAGAGGTGCTCACAATGATCATTGTTCCTGCACAGGGGAGCAGAATGAAGAGACCAAGAGACCTCACTGGCAGCCACTGCTATTTACCCTACCCTGGTGATTCCCAGACACCCCACCCCATCCAATTTACAATCCCACCCAAGCTGTGCCCATCAGCTTTTGCATATGAATGGCCTGTCTTTTCTCCTAAAACCTGTAAAACAGCAGCTAGGTCAGAGAGTCGCAGAACTTCCAAAAGAAGGCCCAAGGACTGGAAACAGCAGATGGCCTTACTTCACAGATGGCCTTGTCTGGACACTTCCAAACCCCATACAAAGAGAAGGAATCTGCAGAAGTTTCTGTAGCTCCTGCTGGGTGGCCCCAGACAGTGGCTGACGTTGCACCTCCTTGGAGATCCAAGAGCCAGTGTACCCAGTGTTCAGTGTGAGACCATACCAGATTACAACTCTTCATATCCATAAGAGACACACTCAAGAGGCAGACTCAGTGAGCACCAAAGCCCCACTGAAGCAAGTCCTTCCCCATAAGGGTATCTCCTGCCCAACAGATATTCCAGTGTAGACACAGATGGTAATCACAGCCAATTGGCCTGGAGGTCAATTCCTCCCAGTGATACCAACAGCAATCAAGGGTTAACTACAACAAGATTGTGCACACAGCCCACAAAAGGGTGCACTAAGAGCATCCACCTCAGGTGACTGGGGAAGCTGAGCCATTGGGCCCTATAGGACACCTACCACACAAGGCCACTTTATCAACTCAAGGAGACTTAGCAGCTACCCAGAACATAGAAACAAACACAGGGAAGCAGCCAAAATGCGGAGACAAAGAAACATTTCACAAATGAGAGAAATGGATGAACGCAAAATACTGGATATAGAGTTCAAAATCAGTTATAAGGTTACTCAAGAATCTTCTAGAAATCTCTGAGAAATTTAGTGAGACCTTCAAATATATAGAAAAGGACCAATCAGAAATTAAGCATACACAGACTGAAATAAAGAATAATATACAAAGATTCAACAGCAGACTAGAGAATCCCAAGAATCAAGTCAAAATTTTGAAATACAAAGAAGCAAAAAACACCCAAGCAGAAAAGCAAAAAGCAAAAAGAATCCGAAAATATGAAGATAATGTAAGGAGCCTCTGGGACAACTTCAAGCATACCAACATTCAAATTATGGGGGTGCCAGAAGGAGATAGAGAGAGCAAAATATTGAAAACCTATTTGAAGAAATAATGACAGAAAACTCCCCCCTACCTGGAGAAAGAAATAGACTTACAAGTACAGGAAGCACAGAGAATGCCAAACAACAAGAATCCAAAGAGGACCACACCAAGACACATCATAATTAAAATGCCAAGAGCAAAAGACAAAGAGAGAATCTTAAAAACAGCAAGAGAAAAACAGTTAGTTACCTACAAGGGAGTACCCATATGACTGTCAACTGATTTCTCAACAGAAACTATGCAGGCCAGAAGAGAGTGGGGAGAAATATACAAAGTGATGAATAACAAGAACCTATAACCAAGATTACTCTATCCAGCAAAGTTATCATTTAGAGTTGATGGTCAGCTAAAGAGCTTCACAGACAAGAAAAAGCTAAAGGAATTCATCACTACCAAACCAGTATTATATGAAATGCTGAAGGGTATTCTCTCAGAAGAGGAAGAAGAAGAAAAAGATAAAGATAAAATAATTATGAACAGCAAAGCGACAACCAATACATATCTATCAACAAGTGAATTTAAAAATCAAATGAATAAAAAACCTGATGAACAGAACAAACTCATAAATGTAATAAAATCAGGGGCATGGAAAGGGAGCAGACTGACAATTCTAGGAGGGAAGGGGATGTATGGGGTGCGGGAAGAGATTGAACAAAGAGCTTACACCTATGGAGGAGGTCAGTGGGTGGAAGAGGTTGAAGGCTTGGAGTGGGGTGGGAACTGGGTGGAGGGAAGCTGTGGGGGGGAGAGGAACATGTTTAATAATCTGAACAATAAAGAATAAAGATTTTAAAATAAATAAACAAACAAACAAACAAACAAATAAATAAATGGATTGTTGTAAAAAGAAGGAAAAACGGGGTGGAGGAACACAGGCACAAAAAATAAAAATGGCTACAAACAACTACCTATCAATAATAACTTTAAATGCAAATGGATTAAATGCTCCAATCAAGAGACATGGAAGGCTGAATACATAAGAAAACATGACCCATATTTATGCTGTCTATAAGAGACCCACCTCAGAGAAAGAGACTCACATAGACTGAAAGTGAAGGGATGGAAAAATATCTTTCAAGCAAATGGAAATGAAAAATAAAAGCTGGGGTATCAATACTTATATCTGACAAAATAGACCTCAAAGTGAAGGCCATAACAAGAGATAGGGAAGGCCACTTCATAATACTAAAGGAATCATACAACAAGAGGATATAACTCTGGTAAACATATATGCACCCAATCCAGGAGCACCCAAATACATAAAAAAACCTTCTGGAAGATATCAAGGGAGAGATCAACAGCGATATTTTCATTGTAGGGGACTTTAATAACCCACTGACATCACAGGATAAATCCTCTTGACAAAAAATCAGCAAAGAAACAGCAATCCTGAATGACTCACTAGATCAAAAGGACTTAATTGACATCTTCAGAATATTTCACCCCAAAGATAACAGAATATACATTCTTATCCAGTGCACATGGGACATTTTCAAAGATAGACCAAATATTGGGGCACAGGCAAAGTCTCTCAATTCAAGAAGATTGAAATCATATCAAGAATCTTTTCAGACCACAATGCATAATATTCGAGTCAACTACAATAAAAACAATTTAAAAAAATCAAACACTTGGAGGCTTAATAGCATGCTACTAAACAATCATTGACTTACCAAAGAGATCAAAGAAGAAATTGAAAATCCTGGAAACAAATGACAATGAAACACAACAACCCAAAACCTATGGGACACAGTGAAAGTAACCCTGAGAGGGAATTTCATAGCTCTACAGGTCTACCTCAAAAAACAAGAAAAAAATGGTAATAAATTATCTAACTCTAGAACTTAAAGAATTAGAAAGAGAACAACAAGAAAAGACCAGAGTGAGCAGAAGGAAGAAGATAATAAAGATCAGACCAGAAATAAATGACATAGAGACAAAAACAAAACAAAACAAAAAAATCAGTACAAATGATCGATGAAGCCAAGAGCTGGTTCTTTGAAAAGATAAACAAGATTGATGAACCAGAGACCATGCCATCTTGAAGGGGAAAGTGGATATTATCGGAAACCTGAAAATTTACAACTGTGACACCCACTGAAATGCTGAGAACCCAGAGCACCGGTCCCCAATTGGCGCAAACACATAGATTCAGAGGAGCTCTACACTCCACCATGGAAAGGTCAGATTTCACCTAGGATGAGGAGAGAGAGAACTACATAACCAGACACCTGGAGAAGAGAGACCATGGGGAGACAAAGAAACAGCCAGCATGTGAAAGAAAAGCAGGCATCACCAGAAAAGGAAGTAAACGAAATGGAGGCAAGCAACCTCTCAGAGAAAGAATTCAGAGAAATGGTCATAGGTAGCTGAAAAGAATGGAAGACAAATTCGACAATATGAGTAAGAACCAAGAGGAAATGAAGAAGAACCAAGAAGAAATGAAAAATGACATTGGTGCTGTAAAGAACTCAATAGAAAGCATCAAGAGTAGACTAGAAGAAGCAAAGGACCACATCAGTGAACTAGAAGACAAGGTGGGGGAAAAAGCCCAAGTAGAGCAGCTTCTAGAAAAAAAAAAATTAAAAAGCAGGAGGAGAGCCTAAGGGAACTTTGGGACAACACAAAACAAAACAACATCTGCATAATAGGGGTTCCAGAAGGAAAGGAAACTGAGCAAGGAATAGGAAACCTGTTTGAAGAAATAATGACAGAAAAAACCCACACAAATCCAAGAAGCTCACAGAGTCCCAAGCAAAATGAACCCCAAAAGACCGACGCCAAGGCACATTATAATTAAACTGGCAAACATCAACAACAAAGTAAGAATCTTAAAAGCGGCCAGAGAGAGACAGAAAGTTACATACAGAGGAATCCCATCAGACTAGCAACTGATTTCTCAACAGAAACTCATCAGGCCAGAAGGCAATGGAATGAAATATACAAAGTTAGGTAAAGGAAGGGTCTGAATACAAGAATACTGTACCCAGCAAGGCTATCAACCAAAATTGAAGGTGAAATCAGGAGCTTCACAGACAAAAAAGGACTAAGGGAATTTATTACCACCAAACCAGCAACGCAAGAAAGGCTAAAGGGTCTGCTGTAAAAAAAAAGAAACAAGAAGCGAAGAAGGAACACAGGGATAAAGAATAAAAATGGCGACAAATAAGTACCTATCAATAATAACTTTAAATGTAAATGGATTAAATGCCCCAATCAAAAGACATAGGGTAATGGCCTGGATAAGAAAACATGACCCATATATCTGCTGTCTATAAGAAACCCACATCAGAAAAAAAGACGCACACAGACTGAGGGTGAAGGGATGGAAAAAGGTTTTCCAGGCACATGGAAATGAAAAAAAAACTGGGGTAGCAATACTTACATCTGACAAATTAGATCTCAAAGTGAAGGACATAACAAGAGATAAGGAAGGCCACTTCATAATACTAAAGTGAGCAATCCAACAAAAAGAAATAACTCTGGTAAACATATACGCACCCAATACAAGAGCACCCAAATACATAAAAAAACTCCTGGAGGATATTAAAGGAGAAATTAACAGCAATGCAATCATAGTAGGAGACTTTAATACCCCACTATCACCATTGGACAAATCCTCTAAACAAAAAATCAGCAAAGAAACATCAATCCTAAATGACTCATTAGAACTGATGGAATTAATTGACATTTTCAGAATATTTCACCCCAAAGCCACAGAATATACATTCTTCTCAAGTGCACATGGGTCATTTTCAAAGATAGACCATATGTTGGGTCGTAGGCAAAATTTCTTCAAATTCAAGAAGATAGAAATCATATCAAGCATCTTCTCAGATCACAGTGGCATAAAACTGGAAATCAACTACAATAAAAACAATCCAAAAAAAAAAAAAAAAAAAACACATGGAGACTAAACAGCATGATATTAAACAATATCTGGGTTACCAGAGAGATCAAGAAAGAAATAAGAAAACATCATGGCAACAAATGATAATGAAAACACAACAATCCAAAATCTATGGGACACAGTGAAACCAGTCTTAAGAGGGAAGTTCATAGCTCTACAAGCCTATTGCAAAAAAAACAAGAAACAATCGTAATAAATTACCTAACCCTACAACTCAAAGAGAGCAACAAGAAAAACCCAGTGTAAGCAGAAGGAAGGAAATAATAAAGATCAGAGCGGAGATAAACAACACAGAGACCAAAGAAACAATACAAAAGATCAACAAAACCAAGAGCTTGTTCTTTGAAAGGATAAACAAGATTGATGAACCTCCAGCCAGGCTGAGCAAGAAGCAAAGAGAGAGGACTCAAATAAACAAAATCAGAAATGAAAGAGATGAAATAACATCAGACCCCACAAAAATACAAAGGATTGTTAAAAAATACTATAAACCACTCTATTCCAACAAACTGGACAACCTGGAGGAAATGGACATATTTCTAGAAAAATATAACCTTCCAAAACTCAATCAGGAAGAATATAAACATCTCAATTGGCCAATAACTATGGAAGGAATTGAAGCAGTCATTAAAAAGCTTCCGGCAAACAAAAGCCCGGGGCCAGACAGATTCACAGAAGAGTTTTACCAAACATTCAAGGAAGAACTAAAACCTATCCTCCTCAGACTATTCCAGAAAATTCAAGAGGAAGGAATACTTCCAAGCTCCTTCTATGAATCCACCATCACCCTAATACCAAAAACAGATAAAGACAACACAATGAAAGAGAATTACAGGCCAATATCCCTCATGGACATAGATGCCAAAATCCACAACAACAAAAAATTCTAGCAAATCGGATCCAGCAGTACATCAGAGAGATCATACAACATGACCAAGTAGGATTTACCCCAGGAATTCAAGGATGGCACAATATCTGCAAATCAATAAACGTGATACATCACATACATAAATTGAGAGATAAAAATCACATAGTCATATCAATTCATGCAGAAAAAGCATTTGACAAAATCCAACACCCTTTCTTGATAAAAACTCTCAACAAGGTGGGAATAGAAGGATCATACCTCAACATAATAAAAGCTACATATGATAAACACACAGCTAACATCACACTCAATGGGCAAAAACTAAAACCATTTCCCCTAAGAACAGAAACAAGACAGGGCTGTCCACTCTCACCACTACTGTTTGACATAGTACTGGAAGTATTAGCCATTGCAATTAGACAAGAAGAAGAAATAAAAGGCATCCAAATTGGAAAAAAAGAAGTAAAGCTGTCCTTATTTGCAGATGACATGATATTGTACATAAAAAACCCGAAAGACTCCATCAAAAAACTAATAGACTTAATAAATGAATTCAGCAATGTAGCAGGATACAAAATTAACGTCAAGAAATCTATGGCATTTCTATACACCAGTAGTGAACTTACAGAAAAAGAGACTAAAAAAAGCAATCCTATTTACCATCACACCAAATAAATTACGATACCTAGGAATAAACTTAACTAAGGAGGTAAAAGACCTATACATGGAAAACTACAGGACACTGAAAAAAGAGGTAGAGGAAGACATAAACAGATGTAAGAACATACCATGTTCATGGATTGGTAGAATCAACATCATTAAAATGTCTATACTACCCAAAGCAATCTATAGATTCAATGCACTCCCCATTAAACTTCCAATGGCATATTTCACAGACCTAGAACAAACTCTCCAAAAATTTATCTGGAATTAAAAAAGACCCTGAATAGCCACAGCAATCCTGAGAAAGAAGAATAAAGTAGGTGGGATCTCAATACCAGATTTCAAGCTGTATTACAAAGCCACTGTCCTCAAAAACAGCTTGGTACTGGCACAAGAACAGACATATAGACCAATGGAATAGAATAAATAATCCAGATATTGACCCTAACCACTATACTCAATTAATATTTGACAAAGGAGGCATGAACATATAATGGAGTCAAGAAAGTCTCTTCAACAAATGGTGTTTGGAAAATTGGACAGATACATGCAAAAAAATGAAACTAGACCACCAACTTACACCATACACAAAAATAAACTCAAAATGGATACAGGACTTAAACATAAGACAGGAAGCCATAAAAATACCAGAGGAATCCACAGGCAGCAGAATCTCAGACATATGCCTTAAGAACTTCTTCACTGATTCTGCTCCTAGGGCAATGGAAGCTAAAGAGAAAATAAACAAATGGGACTATATCAAAATCAAAAGCTTTTTCACAGCAAAAGAAACCATCAACAAAACAACAAGAAAGCCCACCGTATGGGAGAACATATTTGCAAATGTTATAAGTGATAAATGTTCAATCTCCAACATCTGCAGGCAACTTATGCAACTTAATAAAGGAAGATAAATGATCCAATAAAAAAAAATGGGCAACGAACCTAAATAGAATCTTTTCAAAAGAAGACAGAAGGAAGGCCAAGAGACACATGAAAACATGCTCAAAGAGATGCAAATCAAAACAACATTGTGGTGCCATCTCACACCTGTCAGAATGGCTATCATCAACATATCAACAAGTGACAAGTGTTGGCAAGGATGTGGAGAAAAAGAAACCCTTGTGCACTCTTGATGGGAATGCAGACTGGTGCAGCCACTATGGAGAATAGTATGGAGTTTCCTCAAAAAACTAAAAATGGATCTCCCATTTGACCCAGTACTCCCACTCCTAGGAATTTATCCTAAGAAACTAGAAACACCAATCAGAAAGGATATATGCACCCCTATGTTCATAGCAGCACAATTTACAATAGCTAAGATTTGGAAACAGCCTAGGTGCCCGTCAGCAGATGACTGGATCAGAAAACTATGGTACAACTACACAATGGAATATTGTGCTGCTATAAAAAAGAAGGAACTCTTACCATTTGCAGCAACCTGGATGGAACTGGAGAGCATTATGCTAAGTGAAATAAGCCAGTCAACAAAAGAAAAATACCACATGATCTCACTCATTTGTGGATAATAAAGAACATTATAAACTGATGAACAGAAAGATAGATACAGAGGCAATAAAGCATCTAACAGACTGTCAAAATACAGTGGGAAGTTTAGGGAGAGGTGGGGGAGATAAGAGATCAACCGAAATACTTGTATGCATGCATATAAGCATAACCAATGGATGCAAAACACTGGGGGGTGAGGGAATGTATGGGAGTGGAGGGGGGCAATGGTAATATATGTATACATATAGCACCTTAATTTAAAAAATGGAAAAAAATACTACACACACACACACACACACACACAAATAAAAAAAAAAGATTGATGAACCTCTGGCCAGGCTCACCAAGAAACAAAGATAGAGGATCCAAATAAACAAAATTAGAAATGAAAGAGGCGAGATAACAACAGACCTCAAGAAATACAAAGGATTGTAAAAAAAATACTATGAGCAACTGTATTCCAACAAACTTAACAAACAGAAGAAATGAACATATTCCTAGATAGATAAGACCTTCTAAAATTCAACCAAGAAGAATAAAAAAATCTAAACAGGCCAATAACTAAGGAGGACATTGAAGGACTCATCAAAACACTTCTAGCAAACAAAAGCCCAGGGCCAGATGCCTTCACAGGGAAGTTTAACCAATAATTCAAAGAAGAACTAAAACCTGTTCTTCTCAGACTATTCCATAAAATTCAAGAGGAAGGCACACTTCCAAGCTCATTCTATGAAGTCAACATTACCCTAATCCCAAAACCAGATAAAGGCACTACAAAGAAAGAGAATTACAGCCAATATCCCTGATGAACATAGATGCTAAAATCCTCAACAAAATTCTAGCAAATCACATCCAGCATTACATTAGAAGTATCTTACACCATGACCAAGTGGGACTTATTCTAGGGATGCAAGGCTGTTACAAATCAATAAATGTGATACAAATCAATAAATGTGATCACATAAACAATTGAGAGACAAAAATCACATAATCATATCAATCGATGCAGAAAAAGCATTGGACCAAATCCAATACCTTTTTCCTGATAAAAACTCTCAGCAAAGTAGAAATTGAGGGATCATACCTCAACATAATAAAAGCCTTATATGACAAATCTACAGCCAACATCATATTCAATGGGCAAAAATGAAAAACATTTCCCCTAAGAACAGGAAGAAGACAGGGATGCCCACTTTCACCACTCCAGTTTGATATAGTACTGGAAGAGCTAGCCATAGTGACCAGACAAGAATAAGAAAAAAAAAAAGGCATCCAAATTGGAAAAGAAGAAGTAAAACTGTAATTATTCACAGATGACATGATATTGTATATAGAAAGCCCTAAAAACTCCGTCAAAAAAACTACTAGAATTAATAAATAAATGAATTGGGCAATGTAGCAGGATTACAAAACTAACACCCAGAAATATATGTTTTTTTATACACTAATAATAAACTTACAGAAAGAGAAACTAAAAAAACAATTCCATTTACCATTGCAGCAAAAAAATTAAGACACCTACCAATAAATTTAACCAAGGAGACAATGGACCTGTACTCAGAAAATTATAGGACATTGAAAAAATAAATAGAATAAGACATAAACAAATGGAACAATATACCGTGTTCATTGATTGGTAGAATCAGCATAATTAAAATGTTCATATTATCCAAGACAATCTATGAATTCAATGCAATCCCCATTAAAATAACAGGTATATTTCTAAGACCTAGAACAAACTCTCCAAAAATTCATCTGGAACAAAAAAAGATTCCGAATAGCTTCAGCAATCTTGAGAAAGAAAAACAAAGTTAGAGGGATCACAATCCCAGATATCAAACTATCTTACATGGTCACTGTCCTCAAAACTGCCTGGTACTGGCACAAGAACAGACATATAGACCAATGGAACAGAACAGAGAACCCAGAAGTCACCCCAAGCCATTATGCTCAGTTAATATTTGACAAAAGAGGCAAGAGCATACAATGAAGTCAAGACAATCTCTTCAATAAATGGTGTTGGGAAAATTGGTCAGATACATGCAAAAAGATGAAACTAGATCACAAACTTACACCATACACAAAAATAAACTCAAAATGGATAAAGGACTTAAGTGTAAGGCGAGAAACCATAAAAATATTAGAAGAAGCCATCCATAGCAAAATAGCAGACATTTGTTGTAGCAATATATTTACCTTAGTTTTCCTAGGGCAATGGAAACTAAGGAGAAAATAAACAAGTGGGAATAATCAAAATAAAAAGCTTCTGCACAGCAAAGGTAACCATCAACAAAAGAACAAGAAAGCCCACTGCATGGGAGAACATATTGCCAATTTTATCTCTGATAAAGGTTTAATCTCCAAAATTTATAGGGAATTCATACAACTTAACAAAAGGAAGATAAAAAATCCAATAAAAAAAATGGGCAAAGGACCTAAATAGACACATTTTGAAAGAGGACTTACAGAGGGCCAAGAGACATATGAAAACATGCTCAAAGTCAGTAATCATCTGAGAGATGCAAATCAAAAGGACAATGAGGTTCCATCTCATACCTGTCAGAATGACTATCATCAACAAATGACAAGTGTTAGAAAGGAAGTGGAGAAAAAGGAAGTCTCTTGCACTGCTGGTGGGAATGCAGACTGGTACAGCCACTGTGGAGAACAGTATGGCGTTTCTTCAAAAAAATAAAAATGGAACTTCCATTTGACCCAGTAATACCACTTCTAGGACTATATCCCAAGAAAACAGAAACACCCATCAGGAAGGACATTTGCACCCCTATGTTCATAGCAGCACAATTTAAAATAGCTAAAATTTGGAAACAGCCTAAATGCCCATCAGCAGATGAGTGGATTAAAAAACTGTGGCACATCTACACAATGGAATACTATGCTGCTATAAAAAAGAAGGAATTTCTTACCATTTGCAACAGCATAGATGGAACTAGAGAGCATTATGCTAAGGGAAATAAGCCAGTCAGAGAAAGATAAATATCACATGATCTCAATCATTTGTGGAATATAATGAACAACATAAACTGATGAACAAAAACAGATCCAGACACAGAGAAGCATCGAACAGACTGTCCAACTCATGAGGGAAGGTGGGGGGATGAGAGGATAAGAGATCAACCAAAGGACTTGTATGCATGCATATGAGCATAATCAGTGGACAAGACGGGAGATGGAGGCTGTGAGGGCATGTGCTGGGGGGTGGGGTTTTTTGGGTAGAGGTGAATGGGGGAAAAGGAGATTTATGTAATACTTTAAACAATAAATAATTTAAATTAAAAATTAGCAAGATTTAATACAATCACTTTCATCTAATCTACACTGAAGCAGAGAGTTCTTAAGAAATCTACAGACTAATTTATGAAGGTCCCAGATTTATTCTGATAATTTTTAATGTATGAAGATCCACAGTGAAGGAAGATTTTAAACATTATTTCACATGGGTAATAACACTTACAGTTTTTAGGACTCTGGACAATGTCAAAGAACTAATTAAGGTAGAATTTAATACCCATATCTCTTATCTCTGCTCAGAGGTACCTTGCTTCTGACTCCTGACAGTCCACTGAAGATCCAAGTTCACAATGACTTTCTTGTCATTAAATCCATATGTCTCTTTTATACTCTTATTAAAACCTGTGAATTTGATGTTGATGCTTGCACAGAATAAGCTGGTGGTTCAAGTTTAATTTTGTCACCAGCAAATATGAACTACAGTTAAAAGCATAAAATGTTTCTATAGAAAATCTGTATCCAGAATGAACAGTAAGTAAATTAAGGTCACTACAAGTAAATTTTCTATGAAATAGAGTGAACTTAATTGATATGATAGGAAATGTCTAGTCTATTCTAGGAGTTATGCAAAATTTGAAGGAGAGGAAAGTGAAATAGGATTATGAATGCCTGTAACTTTTCCAGAGTACTTTTGAATAGTGGTATATTAAGAGATTACATGAGTGTTTTTAAATACTTGGATAGCATACGACACCATGGTTCACTCTCTTCTGGATAGTCATTTGCTCTTGGCTGCCTTGTTGCACATTGTTGGTTTTCTCTCTTGCCGCCCTTGTTTCATTTGGAATCCCAGGTAGGTGCCTTTTTTTTGTCCATCTATAATATCTTGCAGCTCCTCAATACTCTGTATTTGACCCTTTTATCACTAATTAAGCAATCTTTCAGTCCTTCATTTATATTTATATTTTGATTACTCAAATTTATATCTTTATCCAAGTTTTCTCTCCAAGACCTTGATTATAACTAAGTCTTGTCCATTTTCACATCCAAACTTCCCTACTGAACTCTCTACTCCACCACATGCTTACCCAACCATCCGTCAAATTTGCTAATCAGGGAATCCAGAATATTTTTCAAACCAAATCTTATTTAACAAGCATCTTTCAATGGCTTACTATTGCTCTTAAAGTCCTAAGTTACTTAATATGATCTATAAGACTTGTCATGATCTGTTTCCAGATTAATATCTCATCTTCTCAGTACTAAAACTTTGAACAATACAACTAACCAGATAGAAACAAATGGAACTACTTTTAATACCTTAAAAATCCATGCTGTGTCTGATCCTTTATGTCGGCAAACTCATTAGTCAACAGAGCCAAATATCAACAATACAATGATTGAAATTTCTGTTGAGAGCCAAAAACCGACTTCTGCGCCTGGGTCAACAAAGTTTCAATTGCACTGTACGTGCATGCCCACACCATATGGTATTTTGTGGAAGAGCCACACTCAAGGGGCATAAGAGCCGCATGTGGCTGGCAAGCCGCAGTTTGCCGACCACTGCTTTAGGTTAATTTGGGATATCAAAGCCTCCGGATCCACTCAAATATCGGGAATATATTTATACTGGGTTTATAAAAGAGTTTATTGATATGATAGTTACCATACTGCATTATAACTGCTTGCTCAAGAGGTTTCTTTATCTTCCTCACAGTAGATTGTTAAGTCTATGAAAGGCTTATTATTTTATTGTTTTTGTTTTTTACTCTCTACCATGGCATGGAGCACAAATAACTTGTTCAATAATTAGTACTAAGTTAATAATATGGAAAAAAAATAGAATCTAAAGCTTCCTTCCCTTTTTCTCTGACAGTCTTTGGCTACTTCCTCTAAGCTGGTACTATATATATGAAATTTTTCACTTCATATGTATAGTACTACTATTTTAGGCATCAGAATAAATGTTGTTATAAAGTAAATTCTTGCTAATACACTTCAAATCCAGATTGCTCGTTATCAATTACTTTATTTATTACATGCTAACTTAAAATATTTAGAAAATACTCTCAGAAAAATGTTATTGCTCACAATTTAAGTTTTCCCCCTATATTTTGTGAATGAAGGATTGAAAGACTCAGCATTAAACATGTGACACATGAAAGGGAACTAGCATTTGAAGAAATACTGCAAAGGTCATTTTGTAAAGAAGCAAAATTGTGAGATACAAAGAAAGTAAAACTAAAACACAAAAGCAACAATAATACAACCAAGAACTTTATAATTACAGTCATATGCTTATTATCTTGTTTATGTGTGACATTTAAAAATCCAGTTAGATTGTCAGCTGCTTGATGGCAGGGAGCTATAAAAAGAAAGAAGAGAGACTCAGCTTTAGAGTAATAGGAAACAAATTTACTTTTATATATATATAAAGTTTGAAGTGATGGTGGGACTTGGTGTTTTTAAATACTTGAAAACTGTCAAAGTGAGAGATAGACTATATCTAGGACTAATGGAGGAACATTTTAAGAAGGCAAATGCCAATTGAACCTAAAGAATAATTTTCTATTAAATGAATCTGTTTGAAAATGAAATAGGCTTCTGATGTAGGAATCCACTATCACTAAAAATGCTTCAGTACATTATTGATGGCCACTGATCCAAGGCTGATGCAAAGGAAATAGGCTGAGCTATAGGAAAGTGTATATTGATGGGATATTCTGAGGTATAAATATATGTCCTGCTCTACTTGTTACATTGAAATGTCAACTTGATTACAATCAGTAAGTGATTTAATTTAAAAATTCTGGAAACAAACAGCCCTCTCAGAGGATAGTTGATGGCTTCCTCCCTGCTGTTACACAGCATTGTCTCAGGGAATATCTCTATAGAGGCCAGGAGATTATAATGCATTTCTAATAATTATATCTAGAGGCAGTAAAATTTATACCACAGTTACTGTGGCCTACTCTTTGGGACCAAGATTATAGAAAATGATGCAGAATTTTGTTAAGGACTTTGGAAGCAAAGAGTTCAAGAACTTGGTACATTTGCTCATATGAAATTTAAGAGTTGAAGGAAATTTGCATTTTGTGAATAATTTTAAAAACTTACAATGAAAAATATAAACTTATAGATAATTTAGGAATATTAATATCCTATTTTAAGTATCAAATTCCTACTTGTAACATTTTTCTTATACCCCAACTCCAATAATATTTGAGATTGAAAAATACAATTTATTGTAAGAAACATTTTGACAGAGTAGTGGTCAATGATGCATACACATCTGTATAAATTTTAGAAAAATTTTAACTCACTTATGATATATCATCTTATATCAATATTAGTCTTTTTAGGCATTAAGAATTTGAGAATTGCAAAAACTGTGTATATTCCCCCACAATCTGTACTTTAATCCATGGGAGTAGGCAGTGCTTCCTTGATAATTTTCTAGCAAGTGATAGTTACCATCTTATTTAAACACTTTGCTCATCTTTCCTTTGTGATTGTTGTCCTTCCCACCCTCACCCCTCACCCCAATTTCTCAATATACACAGGAACCAAAATCCTGGCTACAGTGAGAAATAACTGTTACTGTCCCATCTTCCTCAAACTTTATTGATTTCTCCTTGATGTTGTCTCTCTCTTTTATAAAAGTCTCCCTCTAGTTCCCACCTATACTAATAAAAAGGTAAAATGCTTATTAGACCAGGAGACCTTCTGAACGTCCTTCCAGACAAAGCCATGGTGGCAGGGCCAAGGCAGAGTTGGTTAAAGGCAATCAGGCCAGGAGGGGAGGGCAGTTGGAGGTGACCAGGCAAGCAGTGGGGGGAAGTTGGGGGCAAGCAGGATGGCAGGGGGAGGCAATTAAAAGCGATCAGGCCAGTAAGGGGGGGGGGGGGCAGTTGGGGCCAAGAAGGCCAGTGGGCGGGGGGTGGGGGTGGAGATAGTTGGGGCTGAGCAGGATGGCAGGCAGAGTGGTTAGGAGCAATCAAGCAGGCAGGCAGGTGAGCGGTTAGGAGCCAGAGGTCCTGGATTATGAGAGGGATGTCCGACTGCCGGTTTAGGCCCAATCCTAGATTGGGCCTAAACCGGCAGTCGGACATCCCCCACAGGGTCCCAGATTGGAGAGGGTGCAGACTGGGCTGAAGAATACACCCCTCCCTCCCCATGCATGAATTTCATGCACTGGGCCATTAGTCTATAATAAAAGTTATAGATGATAAGACTTTTTTTCTATTTAATTCTCAATATCTCAATATTTATTTCTTAGTCTGTTCTTTTGAAATGTCTACTATTTAATGCTGCCATTGTCCCATCTGAGATTCTCTGTCTCCTCTGTTTTTTAGTGTTCTCTTACCAGCTCTCCAAGACAGAGTGCAACCTGCTCTGTATTCCAACTCCTAATCTTGGCCTCTCAGCCCTCCTCTAATTTTACTTTATTTACAGGGCTGAAAGTTATGAATGTCCAGATTCAATTTTAAAAAAACATAATGAATATTGACTACAAAATTTTTTTGTCAGTGTAGAGAAAGGGCCAAACCTACAGTAAGCTCAATGAATGTTCATTGAATAAACTGAATGTAAATAAACACTCTCCTTTTAACTACCATTTCTCTCCTCCTGGGAGATGGGAGAATCAATACCAATTAAAATAAATATTCTGAACATACAAATACAACATGATAAATTTACTAAGGACTATAATAAAGTAATGATTTTTATACACACACTGTTCTGAATGAAAAGGTGATTGATTTAGGAATATGGAATGTTATTTAAAAGATTCTGATCTCTATCATGTGACTTGCTTGGCGTGACATTAAAACAAATAATCCAATCTTACCAGGACTGTAACAGCAATCATATGATGTCCATCATAGTAGATGTAGGGTTCTTATCCTCATAGCAACATCTGTAGTACTTATGCTAATCACTTTAAATTAACCTTGCTATGAAAACAAAACAAGAAAACCCTAGGGATAAAGCTGCTGTTGTGGCAGTTCAGATGAGTAACATAATTTTCTAATAAAACTCCACAGCAAAAATTAGGATAACAAGATCCTATTAGCAAATTTTCTTAATATGCATTGGTTAAACCACAGCCTCAGTGATAGCACAGGGGTAATTAGAGATATCACAGATAATGAGCTGCCTTATTGATGATTGCCCTTTTGTAACCCAGCCTACTTGTGGGGGAAAGGTATTTTGAGTAATTTATAATAAAAAAACACAAGATAATGATAATTTTATGTTTTTAACTTTAAATTTAGTATGAGTTTAGTGCTATCTTTTTTTTAGTGGGCATATCTGCTAGAGTCAGCAGAATATAAAAACAACTTTACCCACCTAGACATAAATTGTAAACTTTACCCGCATAGACATAAATCTGTGGCTTAAAAAAAGAACCTGTTTTGTAAAGCATGCAGTATTGTACAAATGAAAACACATGGGCTTTCTGGCACAGTCATACATTTTCACCATTGGTCCAGGGAATTAAGAAAGTACTTTAAAAAATTAAAATTTAAAAGCTATCAAGACTACATTATAAAATTTCCAAAAGTCTCCTAATATTTAAATTAAAAAGGGGAGGTTAGTAGAAGAATATCATGTAAGGAAAAATATCCTGTAAGTAAATTACATCTAGAAAATTTTTACTTTAGAAAATTAACTTTCATTTGTAATGCTAACAGCGAGACACCCATGAAAAACACACATGCTGTCAAAACAAGCCAAAGGAAAATCGTTTGGGCAAAAAATGAGAAAGGATCCCAAGTCAAATTTATAGAAAAGATTCCTTTATTAACTTTTGGTTGAGAATATGTTTGTATACCTTCAAAACCATGTGGATTCCTGCAGCAGAGAGGAATTGACAGGACTGCTCCAGCCATGAAAACAGAAGAGAAACAGTCCAGAGATGGAAGAAGCTGATGACGCCTTGACATACTAGCAGTCAGCAGCTGTGCATCGCAGCAGGTTGCCCAGGACCAAACCAGAGAGGGGCATTACCACCATTTGTCCACCATCCAGAACTGAAATATCATTGCTAACATATACACATAAGGAACTGTTTGACATTGAAAGTGGGACTCAAAAGAACTGTTGGCCCAGAAAGAAACTCACTACATACTGATTCATATGCCTCTCAGCATAACCATTATTGCTTGTCTCATTTTCGGTTCTTATAAGTGTATTTCTAGTATCACATGATCTCACTCATCTAGGGGAAATATAATAAACAACATAAACTGATGAACAAAACCAGACCCGGAGATAGGGAAGCATCGATCAGACTGTCAAACCTCAGAGGGAAGGTAGGGGAGGGTGGGGATAAGGGGGAGAGATCAACCAAAGGACTTGTATGCATGCATATACGCCTAACCAGTGGTCACGGACAACAGGGTGATGGGGGCATGCCTGGGGAGAGATTTGGGATGGGAATGGGGGGTGAGGACAAATATGTTATACCTTAATCAATAAAGAAATTTAAAAAAAAGAGTTTATTTGGTTCAGGTATAAGGTATCATGAAATATCATCCTCTATTGACCTAATAATTCAAGCCCATGAAGGGCATTTTGAGAGGCCCTGTTTCATTTAATTAAATTATCCAGAAAATTGGTAAATTTTACTCTAGGCAAAAGATTCAGCATGATAAAAAGTTTGTGTGTTTGCAGCTGTCTTTTTGAAATAAGCTATACCTAAATAAAAACAAGCTATATTGTCCATCTCTTTCCTAACATAAGCAATTTGGTATCATGGTGATAAACTTAAAAGTCTAAAACCAAATAGCCAGGAAAAAACATAGACTTGATAGGCGAAGACAAGAAAAGAATTTTGCCTCTATGTCTATACAGCATGACTGACACACTGAGGATATTGAATAAATGCTTGTTGAATTAAAAAGTGAGTATGTTTAGAAGTTTATACATAAGAGAAAAATAAATATGCTATAAGATTTTGCAAAATGCCTAAATGGAAGGCCATTTAATTTTAGTAAAAGTAAATTATGGAATTTCCTATTAAATATCATTTATTTTAAAATACATTTTAAGTGTTTATATTTTAATAAATATAAAATAAGAACTCAAGTTGTGTGTAGTTGAAATGTAGCAAGTAGATTAAAAGGGAAGAGTATTTCCTGAAAGTAAATATAACTGCTCCTGTGCATTGAATTTTAAATATTCCCTAGAGTAATTAAGTAATTAGGTTTTGCTTCTGAACTGGATTGCTTAAATATGGGGTAGTTAATTTTAAAAACTGTGAACCCAAGAGCTGCTTGGTCCAAGGGACCAGCACTTGAGGTGGAAATATCACCTTTTTGGTAGCTTGGATTTGGCCCAGATCAATATACCAAAGATGTCAAGGCAGAGTTGTGGAATTTTGTGTGAAATAAAATCAAGTTGTTCAGAATTCCTTGTAGAAAACTAAAAATATTCACTGACAAACATTAAAGATAGTGTTGGTATAGGCTTTGGTAGTGTATTTATTTTCTATTGTTGCTATAACAAATTACAAAAAAACTTAGGAGCTTAAAACAATAAAAATGTATTAACTTATAGTTCTGAAGGTCAGAATTCCAAATGGATCTCACTGGCTAAAATCAAAGTGTCAGCAGTACCGCATTCCTTCTGGAGGCTCCAGGAGAATCCTTTCATATGTATTTTCTAGCCCCTCACCACCATCAATGCCCTTGACTCAAGACTTAATTCCTCCATCTTCTAAACCAGCAACACAGGAGTTGTCTTTTTGATGCTTCTATCTAACGGGCTCTCTGCTGCATCTTTTTCCCTGGTTCAGGGTCTCTTGGATTATATTGGACCCACATGGGTAATCCAGTTTAATCTCCCTAATTTGATGTCAGATGCTTAGCAACCTTACCCTATCTGCAACCTTAATTTCCTTTCCTTTGTAATCTAATTTCTTGACAGGTTCTGAGGATTAGGACATAGATATTTTGGGCACCACCTGCTTACTACAAGTGTAATGGCCAAAAATCACTGGGTAAACCTGAAGAATTCATTAAGTCATTTGTTTTACTAAATGACAGGAAACAATACAATTATTTTCCATTGTACTAAGTTCCTTTGTAAAATTATACTGACTTAAATTTGGATAATGCTAATTAATGTCTAATAACTATTTAAATTTCTGATGAAAGAAATATTTTCAGACTTATGCTATCCTATATAATAAAAAGTTAATATGCAAACGGTCATCACACCCTCACACCATCATGCCATAATGGCTCAGACACTCAACACTGGGAAGAGAGGAATGGGGACCAGCCAGGCTGCGGCCCAGGAGAGGGACAAGTCATCCGCCCTGCAGCCCTTGGTGCCAGCGGCTGCACCTGCGCCTGCCACCCGGGAGAGGGACAAGCTGCTCGCCCCGAAGTCCCGGGCGCCAGCACCTGCGGCTGAGCACGGGAGAGGGACAAGCTGCCCGCCGTGGTCCCAGGTGCCTGCACCTGCAGCCTGGGTGAAGCCATCTACCCACAGTCCCCGGGTTCTGGGTGCCTGCAACCAGCTAGAGGTGGGAATCCTGGGTCCTGGATACAGGGTGAGGCAGGGACAGTTAGGGGTGATCAGGCCAGCAGAGGAGCAGTTAGGGGCAATCAGGCAAGCAGGCAGAGGTAGTTGGGGGTGATTAGGCAGGCAGAAGTGGTTAAGGGCAATCAGGCAGGCAGAGGTGTTAGGGGTGATCAGGCAGGCAGACAGGCAAGCAAGCAGTTAGGAGCTAGCAGTCCCAGATTGCAAGAGGCAGTCGGACATCCCCCAAGGGGTCCCGGATTGGAGAGAGTGCAGGCTGGGTTGAGGGACCACCTTGGCACCTCCCCCTCCCCCCCCCCGCCTCCCACCAGTGCATGAATTTCGTGTACCAGGCCTCTAGTTTACATATAACTTTGTAGATGAGCAACTCTTAAAAAATATGTCTAGTTGAGATTTTGGAAGCAGTTTACCATGAAACATCTAGATACATTAAATTGGACCATAATACTATCTTTGAAATAAAACTTGAAATGAAAACTTAGCCATTGACACTCACTTTACTTTGTGAAAAGTCAGGAACAACACTAAAAATAACCTTCTCTGCTATGTGTACTTTAAAGTTACCTTAAATCTCTTTCAGAGCATGAGAAGATAGTGCTTTCATAATAAAGTGAATCTTGCCATAATCCAAATAATTTAAGTTGCATAAGAACTAATTGAGCATATCACTAATACTAGTATATTAGTAGGTGAAACTAGGCATTAATTTGGAAGAATAAAATAATTTAGAGAAAAACTATACCTTTTGAAGAAGAATAATAGGATGCATTATAAAACATAAAATATATTCAATAAGAAATATCAAAATAACTTTGGATATTGAAAAAATTATCTAGTATGAATTTCAATTTATAAAAATAAAAATATATATATTTTGTAGGAATATATTCCACTAGAGTCAAAGTTAAGGCTATAACTGAATAGGATTAGAACAATATTACAAAAATTAACAATGATAAAATCATTAATGGGAAGGCTATTGAAGACAGCACACATAATTTTTATGGCTCAAGGAGAATCATTTCAGTTTCATCACTAATTATTTATAAGCCTTATCCTAAAAAAACTTTCACATTTTCAAAGGAAAATGCTTATCACTTTGACAGAAACATGAAAAACTCTTCTAAAATTTTTAGGTGATGATTTCATTGACAGGTATACAGTATTAAGATCTTCACTAATCACATCCAAATCTGGACTTCATTTATCCTACATAGACAATAATATACCTTAAATTTTACTTTACTTTTCAATGACCCATTTGCATTTCAAATATAAACTATACACATGTTGTTCAATTATTTCACAAGCCTGGGTACCCTAAAAATGATCAAAGTATCCACTTAAATTGGGCCACTCTACCAGAAACTTCTGTAACAGCAATACTGAACAAAACAAGCAGTGGATAACTTTAATTAATGCTATTATTTGACACCGTATGAAGAGGAAGAATTCAGTATTGAGTAGAACAGTAAACAGGAGTCAAGGAAGTGGACCCAGTAAGTATGGACTGTCCTTTCAAGACCTTTGGAAGTGAAAGGAAAGGAGAGAGAAGTAAACTACTTGGTAGATTCATGAGCTGATTTAGCCCATGAAAGTTGTTCTCAGATCATTTTCAAAGAGAATAAGTCTAGAATTTAGCCCTAGATTACATTAAAAAATCTTTATTATTTCCTCCCCCATTGCCCCTCTCTGCCCTACCCCAGGTCTACACCAACATATTGTCTGAGTCCATAGATAATGCATATATGCATATAAGTTCTTTGGTTAATATCTTCCTGACCGCCCCCCCCCCCATTTCCTCTGAGATTCATCAGTCTATTCTATGCCTTTGATTCTATTTTATTATCAGTTTATTTTGTTCATTGGATTTCGTGTCAGTTTATTTTGAATTTTAGAATCAATTGTTTTTTGGTTTTTTTGTTTTGTTTTGTTTTGTTTTTTCCATTTTTTTTAATTAAGGTATTATATGTGTACATATCTTACCATTGCCCCCCCCCCACTCCCATACATGCCCTCACCCCCCAATGTTTTGTATCCATTGGTTATTCTTATATGCATGCATATAAGTCCTTCGGTTGATCTCTTATTTCCCGCACCTCTCCCTAACCTTCCCTCTGTAATTTGACAGTCTGTTTGATGCTTTACTGCCTCTGTATCTATCTTCTTGTTCATAAGTTTATAATGTGTTTTATTATCCACAAATGAGTTAGATCATGTGGTATTTTTCTTTCATTGACTGGCTTATTCCACTTAGCATAATGTTTTCCAATTCCATCCAGGTTGCTACAAATGGTAAGAATTCCTCCTTTTTTATGGCAGCATAGTATTCTATTGTATAGATGTACCATAGTTTTCTGACCCAGTCATCTGCTGACGGGCACCTAGGCTGTTTCCAAATCTTAGCTATTGTAAATTGTGCTGCTATGAACATAGGGGTGCATATATCCTTTCTGATTGGTGTTTCTAGTTTCTTGGGATATATTCCTAAGAGTGGGATTACTGTGTCAAATGGGATTTCCATTTTCAGTTTTTTGAGGAAACTCCATACTGTTCTTCACAGTGGCTGCACCAGTCTGTATTCCCACCAGCAATGCACGAGGGTTCCTTTTTCTCCACATCCTTGCCAGCACTTGTCATTTGTTGATTTGTTGATGATAGCCATTCTGACAGGTGTGAGATGGTACCGAATTGTCGTTTTGATTTGCATCTCTCTGGTAATTAGTGACTTTGAGCATGTTTTCATGTGTCTCTTGGCCTTCCTTCTGTCTTCTTTTGAAAAGATTCTATTTAGGTCTGTAGCCCATTTTTTTATTGGATCATTTATCTTCCTTTTATTAAGTTCTATAAACTGCCTATAGATGTTGGAGATTAAACCATAGATATTCATTTATTGCCATTTTATTGTTCATAGTTCTCCTCCCCCTCCTTCTCCAAGAATATCCTTCAACATTTCATGTAATACTGGGTTGGTGGTGATGAACTCCTTTAGCTTTTTCTTGTCTGTGAAGCTCTTTATCTAACCTTCAATTCTAAATGATAACTTTGCTGTATAGAGTCCTTGCTTTTCACCACTTTGAATATTTCTTGCTACTCCCTTCTGGCATGCAAAATTTCTGTTGAGAAATCAGCTGACAACCCTATCAGCAATCAAACAGGTTTTCAATATCTTGCTCTTTCTCTTCTTCTGGCACCCCCATAATATGAATGTTGGTACCCTTGAAGTTGTTCCAGAGGCTCCTTACACTTTCTTCATGTTTTTGGACTCTTTTTTTTTTTTTTTGGCTCTTCTGCTAATAAAATTATATAGATTTCAAGTATACAATTCTATGATGCATTTTTAAAAGAACTGCTGGTTTCCCACTCTTATGTGATGATAGTTAACCTGCTTGCACAGCTAACTGTTATGGACTGAATGTTTGTTCCGCACCCCCATTTATATGTTGAAATCTAATATCTAATGTGATGTTGTTTGTAAGTGGGACCTTTGGGAAGAAATTAGGTCATGAAACTGGAAGCTCCATGAAAGGGATTTTTAAGAAGAGATCAGAGAGCTAGCTTCTCCCATTTCCATCATGTGAGGAGGTAGAGAGAAGTCAGCCTTCTGCAGCCTGGAAGGGAATTTCACCAGAACCTAGCACCATTATCTCAGACTTCCAGCCTCCAGGGCTATGAGCAAATAAATTTCTGCTGTTGATAAGCTACCTACTTTATAGTATTTTATTATAAAAGCCTGAGCTGATGAACACAGCTGCCCACAGAAGCATGTGCAGCCAGGATTCAGTGTTCCTAAGCCTTCTGGGGAGACACATCCCCGTTAAACTGGGTCATAGTGTTGTGCTTTGTGATTACTTGTTTTCAACTAATTTGGAAATCAGGTAATGCATCTTCACAAAAAGAGGAGACTCTGAAGTCAGCATTCTGCAGAGAAACTGGCTGCTAAGAAGAAGAGGAGAGGAGAATAAAAAACATACTTGAGCAAAGGAAGGTGGTGGGACAGGGCAACATAACCCGAGAAAGCCATGAAGTCAGGAGAGGCAGTGTATTAGTAGGAAACAATACTAATTATTTTCTAAGAGCTTAGGTTTTAGTATTTCAGAGAAATGGATATAACTCCTGTTCAGACCCTTACTAGCTATGTGACCTTGGGCAAAGTACTTCACTTCTTTGACTCTCAATTTCCTCAACTGCAAAATGAAAATTATGATAAGCCTATCTTAGAAATTGGGAAAATTAAATATGATAATGGGGTAAATGTTCTATGTGGACCAAAGTGTAATACGCATTTAGTGACTGGTAGCTTTAATGTTTATTATTGAAATAAAGCTTGAGCATTTGGATATTCCAGAGTTTAAAAATAGTGTTTGTTATTTGTTTGTTTGTTTGTTTTCTACTTTTTCAATAGGTAGTGCTAAAAAATCAGAAACAATATCCAAAACTTTACTGGAGCTCTGTTGAATTACCTAATTGACAGAATAAGCATACCTAGGATACCAAAAAAGAAACATCACAAACAAAACACAAAAGAAGAGAAGATGAGAATAGCTATAGAGAAATTATTTTATCTTTTCATGGTGCAATTTTATGTCATATTAAGTCATATTATGTTTGTTTATTAAAATTAAAATATACTGAGAAAATAATATTTTAATATTGTGTCTTGTAAAGAATATAAGAATAGCTGAGGACACCAAAAGGTATCCACTGAACTCAAAAGAAGAGAAATTTAAACCAGAACAAAGTCTCTTATCACTAAATCCTTAGTGAGATGAAGTAAAAATTGTTATCAAAAGCTTACTGTAAAATATCCACCCTAGGTTGGGTATGCATTTGGTAAAATTATTGAATGGTAAACATTTATAGTTCTAATTTTAGAATAAACTTTCATTTATTCTTAATACATTATTTTATCATTTCTTACAATATTTCAAACTCAAGAACATTCTTGATACATACCTAATTCCTTTTTCCCAAGGCAGGGAAAAAAATAAACTATCTGTCTCATGTTCATGTTCATTAGAATTCCTAAGTTTCATGACTTCGTTTTTGGCAAAGACCCAAATAATATTGGAAAGTAAAACTTTATGCTTTAATAATTATTTATATCTTAGTATAACTGAATTTATGACTTCTTAAAATGAAGAAAGAGAGAGCATGGATGTGGGGAATATAAGCAAGAGGGTTGGGGATTCTTCAGGTAGGAAGGGCAGTGAGCCTAAAGCTTATTGTTTACTAAAATAGCATAGGCCAGCCCAGTTACTATCTTTATTCATGCAGCAGGACAATATATTTTTAGAATTAGTATCTGGTCTATATTTTATTTCTTAATAATTATCATTTTCCCAATTCCTCCACCATTTGAAGCTTGTGTATTCATTTCATTGGAGGCAAGGTGGATAGAACCTAAAAAATATAAAGTGAGCTCCATTTTTTAAACTAAGGTTTTGCCTGTACTCAAACTAAGGCTCACTTGCATGATCAAGAGCCAAGTCTTTGAGAGGAAATGAGATTTTCCGATCCAAACTCTATGGAGACTGACTATAGCGTAAATTATGATGGGGAAATGGGGGAAAAAATCAGGACATGACATAGGGGAGTGCCCATGATGATCAATGTAAGATGTATATTGGGTGTAGCATTTTTAGGCCGGAAGAGGCCCCTTGGATGATGTTTATAGTTATCTGTGGCCCACAAGTGGTATGAGTGAAATCTAACTAACAGTGTTTTTCGGGTAATCATCAGAAGAGTCTATTATCTCTACATTCATAATATTCAATTCTACCTACCTGGTCCAAGCCATGATCATCCTTGCCTAGTTTATTGCAATTCTCCCTAATATAACCTTCTATTAGTCCCCTCACACTACACCCCTACCCTGTTAGTACACACCCCGTGAAGAATATCACTGATGGGGCTTCTGTTAAAGGTAAGCCACATTAGGTTACTCTCCAATGGTATCCTATTGATCTCAGAGTCAAAGCTGAAGTCTTATGTTTACTAATGTCTCACCAGTGACTTACAAGTCACCTGGACCTGTAAGAAGTCAATAAATATTTATTGGATGAGTTAAAACACACATGGTGTCTAAATAAGACAAAGGAAAATCGTTTGAACAAAAATAAAAAGGATCCCAAATCAATTATATAGAAAAGATTCCTTTATTAACTTGTGGTCGAGAATATATTTGTATATTTTCAGAAAACAACCCCAAGACCAGATGGATTCCTGCAACAGAGGGGAATTGACAGGAGTGCTCCAACCATGAAGACAAGAGGAAAAAACAGTCCAGAGATGGAAGACGCTGACAACGCCTTGCCATGGGAGCAGTCAGCAGCTGTGCACCGCTGCAGGTTACCTAGGACCAAACCAGAGAGGGTCGGACCTGCATTGCCACCATGTGCCCACCATCCAGATATCACTGCTGACATGTACACATAAGGAACTGTTGGACATTGAAATTGGGACTCAAACATTTTTTTGTTTTGTCTTGTTTTGTTATTATATGTTTATTTCCAGTCTGCAAAGGCAAAACTTTTTAAAGGAAAGAAATGGTGGGAAAAAGATACAGAGGCAAAGAAGCATTGAACAGACTGTCAAACTACATTGGGAAGACAGGGGTGGTTGGGCGAGGAGGGCTGTAAGAGACCAACCGAAGGACTTGTACGCATGCATATAAGCACAACCAATGGATATAAGACACTGGGGTGGGGAGGGAGGGTGGGCAGGTGAAGGCATGTCCTGGGGGGTAGGGGAGGTCGGGGGGAGATCAAAGGGGAAAAAAAAAGGAGACATATGTACTACTATTTGTAATACTTAAAACAATAAAAATAAAATTAAATTAAAAAAAAATAAATGATGAAATGGTAAAAAAAAAATCAATGAAAACAAAAAAAAGAATAAATAAATACATTTCTTCTCATTGGAAGTAAAAGCTAAGGACTTTTTGGTTGGCTAGGAGTTTTAAAGTTCTGTTCCTCAAACCCCATTTAATCTCTAACCTTCATTTTCTCCCTCCTACTGGCTAGAGAGAGTATTTCACAAACTTAGCAGGCACACTATTGCCTCAGGACCATAAGTATGTCCATTTCTTCTGCCTGAAATGTTCTTCCACAAGATAGCTGTGTGACTCCACATTCTCTGTCTGCTAAAGGCTTTGTAAATTCTTCCCTGACCATCTTATTTAAAATTATAATACATACACATCCCTCTGTTCAGCTATATATTCTACATCCTATTTAAAATTATAAAATATATTCAGTTGGTGTGGCTCAGTGGTTGAGTGTCAACCCATGAACCAGGAGACCATGGTTTGATTCCCAGTCAGGGCACATGACCACACTGCAGTGGGCTCAATCCCCAGCAGGGGGCATGCAGGAAGCAGTCGATCAATGATTCTCTGTCATCGCTGATGTTTCTCTCTCACTCTCCCTATGCCTTCCTCTCTGTAATGAATAAAAACATATTTTTAAAAATTATATAATATGCTATATATTTTAACTTTTTAATAATTTACACCCCCCCACACACACACACACACCAGAATATAAGTGTAGGATAGTGCTTATTTTCATTTCATTTATCCACCCCTTTTTTCCTAACTGGAACAGTGTTATTTGGTCTATCATAGGCATTAAAAAAGCATGCATAGATATGATAAATGAATCAATTAATGATAGGAAGGTCTGGTTTGGTTCACCAAGGACCAAAGAATGGAAAAGAATATTAGGAACTCTGTAAGATAAAATAAAAATAAATGCATTTAGATGTTACTCCTAACGTTGCTATTCATGGACTATAGCATCTTTAAATACTTTTTGTACATCCTTTTTTAAAAGTAATTTCAATGTTTCATCTATAAGAAAATTTTGAGTAATATCTATAATAATAAAAGCATAATATGCTAATTAGACCAGATGTCCTTCCAGACCACCTTCTGGACGAAGCCAAGGCTGTGAGGGCTGAGGCAAGCTGCCACGCTGCAAGGGCTGAGCCCCTTGCACGAATTTCATGCATTGGGCCTCTAGTCTATACTAATAAAAGGGTAATATGCTAATTAGACCAGAAGACCTTCCAGGCTACCTTCTGGACATCCTTCCAGACAAAGCCATGGTGGTAGGGACAAGGCAGAGGCAATTAGGGGTGATCAGGCCAGGAGGGGAAGGCAGTTGGGAGTGATCAGACCATCGGGGGGGGGGGGGCAGTTAGGGGCAAGCAGGCTGGCAGTGGGGGGCAGTTGGGGGTAAGAGGGCCAGTGGAAGGGCAGTTGGGGGTGAGCAGGCTGGCAGGCAGAGTGGTTAGGGGCAATCAGGCAGGCTGGCAGGTGAGCGGTTAGATGCCAGCGGTCCCAGATTGTGAGAGGGATCCCAGATTGGAGAGGGTGCAGGCTGGGCTGAGGGACACCCCCCCCCCCCTCCACCCTGTGCACAAATTTCTTGCACCAGGCCACCAGTGTTATATAAGATCCTTCGCATCTCTGATTTTTTTTTTTTAATGATAGATTGACAGATTTTATACTCCATTCTCTGGTTCCATTTCAGAAAATAGAAATTCATAACTATTTAAGTGCTTATGTATCTGTATTAGTCTGACTTTTGTCAGGATTACATGAAATGTAGCATTTTTAATAAGTCTCCCCCCCCTCCCAGTATAAACATAGCATTTTTTACCAGTACATTTTCCCCTAATATAAACAATTACTAAAGGTACATTTATGAATTTGATGTTACGCTTTCCAAACTAATGATGACATGAAAGAGAAAAATACAACTCCACACACACACACAGCTGAAATTTATCAGAAAAAAAAATAAGCCAATCTCCTCTGCCAATCTCCTCTTCCAGGCACCCTGCCCCAACTGGTCTAAGAACATACATCATCATGGCTTCCAAATTTTAGTTTACAAGAAACACATATGTTAGTTTCAGAGGTCTTGATCATTACAAAATCACAAATTGCAAGGTTTGTCTCCTCAGAAACTAATCAAAAGGTAACACATTCTGTTAACTTCTATTATGCATTCATAATATCATCTTTCAATCCAATGTCATAAAGAATTCATGTAGGACATTAATCATGCAAGACCACTAAATTGTTCTCATTTCAGTGATAATTGTTTACTCTTATAAATGGTTTTAGTTCCAACAATTCCACTGAATAAAATATATCTCCCACTCACACTGGAATGGGAAAGAAAATTAACCTATGAAATAACATACTGAATGTGTAATATGACTTGTAGAGAAAGTAAACTTTTGTAAAGTTCTCTGTTTAATGACAAAGACCAATGGCACAAAGGATACTTTTGTAGGCTCTAATAAAAAACAAAATGAAACCAAACCACAGCAAAATCAAGTATAATCAGCAAATATCTATAAACAAACCCTCTTTAATATCTACATGAGACGGTTGACTCTGAAATCAGCTAAAGTATCTTGTAAATGAAATGATACATCTTGCTAGTCAACAAAGCTAAATCTAATTAGAGTGTCAATCATTAGCCAGGAACAAAAGAAAAGGAAATCTAATGGTAAATTAATTCAGCAATGTCTGGTGAAATGGCATGAGAACTGCCCGTCTTATGATCTGACTTCTAATCCTAAATTCACTAATGCTTCCATAACCTTGAGATTGACGCCTAAACTCCTGTCTCAGTGTCTTTCATGAGTAAAATGAGAAGGCAGGATTCCATAATTTGGTAGGTTTGTCCTAGCACCAACATTTTATGAGTCTATAAAGAAAGCTAATCAAAAACTCTGATTAAAAATCCCCACAATGATTTGTTACCAATTTTTTTACTTCCCAACTGCCTATTGAATAGAACAAGAATGGGATCAATTTGAGACAGCCCTTTTAGCCTAAAGGTGCCACAACTAATTCACTGTCTATTCCTGCTTTCTAAATGGAACCTTTCTGTATACATATTTAAAGTGTCTACTTTATGAGCATAATAAATAGCAACTGCCCTTTAATGGCAACTTTAGCTGTGACCGTTATGACACAATTTAAGTGCTTAAAAACACTAATGGGAGTGATCCAATGTTAATTATACTAAGGATATGACGGCTATACACAAGAACTCTTTCAAAACTAAGTAAAACCCTGGCTAATTCTAATTACAATCTGTCCGGAAATGATAAAAGAAATTAAGCATCCCCTTTGCACTGCTTCTTTAATATAACAACACTATTTGCACACATGGGTTGAGCAAACATTGTGACACAGGAAAGTGGGATTCTGAAATAAAATTTTTTTTTTCATTTTAAAAGAGAAAAGAAAAACGATGAATTATTTACATAGCAAATGCATGCATGTTAAAACAGTGCTAACTTTCTTGTCTCTAAGCCTATGGTAACCCATATTTTAAAGAGCTTATTCATTAAATTTTCAGACACAAATTTACATCTCCAGTATCTTTTTAAACTTGTTTTATGAACCATTCAGAATAAATACATTTTAAAAATAAAACCATGAAAACTCTCCTTCACCTTAAAATTGTGGATTAAAAAAAATTAAAGGCCATATCAATTATTTTTGTTACTTTCAGAAATATCTATTCCTGACTCTCTAATCTTTTTCCTTCACTCATTTATTGAATGCCTTCTATCTGCTAGTACTGGGTGTTAAAATAAAATGGTTAATCTTACTGCCTTTAAGGGGTTTATAGTCCAGTAGAGACAGACTTGTAAAAACAAAATAACCGTTCATGTTTACATCTTAGCATCTGTTATGAGAGAAATACTTTCTCTTTCTGCCTTCCAGATCATTTTTCCTTTTTTTCCTTCACATTCTCCTGCTTTTCTCATTATAAATTGGTTTACCTGGATACCTGACTAAACTAAACTGGAATAGTAGAAACTAAGTGACTGACTTATCCAATCTTAATAATTTGTTAGAAATAAGAAGGTCATAGGATTGCATGAAAACCATCAGCTGGACAGCCTGGCAATTTCAAACTGCTACATTTTGAAAACTGGCGCAAATGGCATTTCATCAATAATGAAAATAATTGGGTAACAATGTTCAATTTTCAGTATGCACATTGTTTTAAAATATCACAAACTAAGTAAAACATCAAGAGGACAAGAGAAATTCACTCATTTTAAAAATAAATAACAGTCCTAAACTGATTTAAATTATTTAATTCCACTGAAGTGTCCCATAATCTCTAAATTATAGGTATTTGTACGTTAACCCAGATAGTTATGGCAAATACCTTGATACTTTACAAATCACCTGAAATCATGTATTATCTATCACAGACTTTCTAATCTGTCTATCTAGTTTGAAGTGACCCATTGGGCATATGTCAAATACCTGCCTTGGAAGGTTATTTGTCATTTCAGCAACATCAATTTTATAGCAGTAGGGTAGTTTCCATGACATTTAATCTGTGTTCCCTTGGAAAAATAATTGTATCACTGTTCCTAAGTATATGTTTTCAAAGCAGGGCACTTTGCATCTTATGCTTTTTTCAATATATGCAGATCCCCATTGTCTCCTGTGGCCACGTCAAACTAAACACTAAGATCATTTATACATGAATCCAAAGGTTCCATTGGCATTCCTGGTAATACATTTCTTTGTGTTTTTATATTTTAAAGACTACATTCTATTAGCAAGACTTTTAAAACCTGGGCATGGTTTTTCTTCAGATTTTTCTAAGATTTTCTTTTGCCAGGTGAACACACACACACACACACACACACACACACACACACCATATTCACTAAAACTTTTCTCCCTGTTTTCATTCATAGGCTTGCAGTTAGTGTTTTTCACATTTTCACATTGCCCCTTACTGGTAAACAACGCTGCATCTGATTCTATTTCTTTACTATTTGCCTATTTTCCCCCATACTAAATGTCATCATTGTAATCACCCATCTTATATTTTTAGCCTCTTTACTGATAACCATAGCATTTTCTACTTAACATTCCCATCATTTCTTATTAAGGTTATTTATTCCTTTATTAGATGGTTACTCTATAGAAACATTCTTCCTTTCACCAGAAAATAGATTTAGAAATAACCTAGAGAAAGCATCAAGGACAGAAAAACAGGTAAGATGATGAGAGAATGTGGAAAACACAGGAATGAATAATGTGCTGGAGAGTGGAAAATGATGGCAATGGGGCTCTATAGAGGAGAGGCAATGCTAGACCACAGAAGCCTGAGATGCACCCGTAGAGAGGGCAGGTGGCTGACACAAACTCTCTGTGTGACTTCAGGCAAGCCACTGAATTTCTCTAGTATTGTTTCTTCATGTCTGAAACAATGAGTTCAGTATCCTTGGAGGATATTCCCAGAAGGAACACAGGGAAAAGGCAGACAATTTAAGAAGTGCTCAATTATCAAAAGATTGGGGAAAAGAGAAAAAAATGGGAGAAAATAATTTAAACACTGGCTTTAAGAACTTGACAGGCATCGCCATTATGAAACAGAGTATGGCGTTTCCTCAAAAAATTAAATATGAAACTTCCATTTAACCCAGAGATCCCACTTCTAGGAATATATCCTAAAAAACCTGAAACACCAATCAGAAAGAAGGTATGCACCTCTGTATTCATAGCAGCAGAATTTACAATAGCTAAGATCTGGAAACAGCCCAAGAACCCATCAGTAGATGAGTGGATAAAAAAGCTGTGGTACATTTATACCATGGAATACTATGCAGCAGTAAAAAAGAAGGATCTCTTACTCTTTGAAACAGCATGGAAGGAACTGGAGAATATTATGCTAAGTTAAATAAGCCAGTCATAGAAATACAAGTATCACTTGACCTCACTTATATGTGGAATCTAATAAACAAAATAAATTGAGGAACAAAATAGATCCAGAGACATAGAAGCATGGAACAGACTGTCTAATCCCAGAGGAAAGGCAGCAGTGGGGAGGTGGGTAGGAAGAGGTCAACCAAAGAACTTGTATGCATGTACACATAAACCATGGACACAGACAATAAGGTGGTGAAGTCCTGGGCAAGAGGTTCGGCTAGAAGGGATCAATGGGGGACAAAGATAAAAAAAAACAATCTAATCAAGCAAAAAAAAATTGGTAATTATCTAGAATCACCTATAGAAATAAGCTTCAGTTTTCTCCTTTAGAGAGGTCTCTCTCTCTCTCTCTCTCTCTCTCTCTCTCTCTCTCTCTCTCTCTCTCTCTCACACACACACACACACACACACATATACACATGCACGCATGCACACTAGGATACAATTATGGTAGAACTTAGTGTATTATCTACTGGAGTTATGTAGAGGCTAGAAAAATAAAAATTTTGGGTGCTTAAAGTTGGTCCTTTATAAAACAGAGGGAGACTATATTATTACACTGGTAATACTAGCTGTAGGCTAGATCCAGAATGAGAGAGAGAGAGAGAGAGAGAGAGAGAGAGAGAGAGAGAGAGAGAGAGAGAGAGAGAGAGAGGAGGAGAATGAGAAAGGTAGGAAAAGAGATAAAGGTAGAAGGATAAATTGATAATTACATAAGATAAATGAAGATGGAGCCAAAAACTCTAGAATTGGCCCCTTAGATTTACTTTTATCATCTGAGAGAGAAAAGTAATGGGGATCTGACCTCCAGCTTTCATTGGAAATTATTCAATTTAGCTTGTATCAGAATAAAAAGAGGAGATGAACATTAATGGCAATAGAAAGACATCACTGGATAATCAATTACTGCAATTCACTAGCTTTACATATATTAATAATTAGTATAGTGAATGTAGCATAGGTAAATTAATTGCCCCAGCTAAATGGAGATAGAGCACTCGCTACAATCTTAGTTCAATATACCACAAAGGTAAATCATCTGTCTAAACATATAGATTCTTTAGGGTTATTGGTATCCTGGTGACTTTTTGCTTGTTACTTCTGCACTTGAAAAGACTGCATAACTCCACATATTTTTAGATTTCTTTTATGGACAAGAAAAAAGCTTATCTGATTATATTTTTAAACTTGAAATTTCACTTTCCAAAATTAATTTAATTTTTACAAATATTGCCTTGATTCTGCTTTCTGATTCAATGTATTTTACTAAATAGAAACAGAGAGCACTAGAGTCATGGACCACCAGCTGGAATAGAAAATAAGCAGTGGTGTGAATAATCCCCAAACATTGGGTAATTATAAGAACAATTCCATTTGTCTCTTGAATACACACAATGAGTTGGAGAGAATAGACTTACTAATCTAATTACTCTCTGTTGTAATTGGGCCAATACTGAAATGACTATACACCCTGGGTACACACCAACTGTTGGATGTAAGCAGGGACCTATAACCATACTGGATACTGAGGGAAAACATTTTTAACATGTAATCCATCCTTAGAGCTGTGTCTGAATTATGACAAAACTGGTCAATTTCTGTAGTTCAGATGAGAAATTAAACAAAATTCTTTAAAAGGAAAATCAAGTTGGAACTTTTTACCGGTATATACTAAATTGATCTCTTCAGTCAAAATACCTAACTTCAAATGCAGATATAGTGAAAGTAAAAGTTATAGTACCAAGTGGCTTATAAGAATTGATCATTTTTTCCTACTTTATACATAAAAAATTAAAAATGACTCGTGCCATATTTGTAATAACTATATATAAAGTGATGATTATGTAAAAAGACTGAATACTTTTAAAGTTCACTGTCAAAGAGGAAATGCAGACAAAGAAGGTAAGGGAAAAACATAAATTAAGCTTCCATCTCTCTAGCATTTATTGTGTATTGTGCATAGTGCCTGTCTATAGGCAATTTACTAAAACACTCAAAACAATTCCCAAATATGTAGGTATATTATTGCTGTGTTCCCAAAGAGGAAGTGGAGGCTAGCAGAATTTGAGAAATTTATCTTAAACAAGATACTGAGTTGGTAAGTGAAAGCTTTCTAATTTGGACTAAGCTATGTCTGTTTTAAAACCTGGCTTTCCCCATTCGTGTCCCCTTAAAAAGAGAAGACAAAAGGGAAAGACAGAATGCAATGTCTTTATATTGTCTAGAATAGTGGGACTCACCCATCCAAAGCGAAAGAGCAGTCCAAATCTGAAAGTCACATTCTGAACCCCAAAGCCAAAAATAAAAAAGACCCTTTTTCAAATTTAATAGGATTCATTTATTTATTTTAAAAGATGTGGCTGCTAGCATTCTGTAATGTAGAATTTTCTTAGAATTGTTTGATTTATGTTAGCTTTACTTAAAAAAGCAGGTGTTGAAGAGACTTGGAGTCATCAAGGTCCAATTAGGCCTTGACTAACACTAGAACATGTTATCAGTCTAGACCTGGGTTACCTGCAGAACAATAAGATGTTGAAATCAATGATTTTCAAGATTCTTTTCAGTGATAAAACTCGGTTAATATAAGCACCCTGAATCTCAATTCAAAATTTTTTGTATATACCAATCTATCGATTATATTACCATATATCTTTCAGATGTGCTGCTGATCAGTGATTCAGTTCATCAAGAGCTGATCAGAACAAATATGTAAAGACACAGAGAAGCAACCATGTTCAGTTTCTCTGTTGTCACCTGACATGGAGAGGGGCTAAAGATATATTTATATTGTGATTACAAGGGATAAAGGACCCCTATTTGAATCAGTCCTCTGAGTCTGTTCTCATGCTTTTGGGCTGACCTACTTATTTGAGGGATATAAGTTTCTTGATTGTCCCTCCTCCATTCAAATTGTATTGATCCTGTCAAGTGCATCAATGTATCAGAACTCTATGAAAAGGGAAGGATTGATCCAGGTCAAAGGTACTAAACCACAAGGAGAAAAAAAGAGTCTTGAATGGAAACACATATTTACAACTTTCTTCCTTTACTTTGTTTCTCTCTCTATTTCTGTTTCTGTCCTATAATTTTCTAATAAGTGAATTAAACCTCTATTTTCCATTATGGCAGTTACTAATATCATAACATGCAGCTTCCCTGGTACAAAAAAGTGAAGGGGAAAAAAAGTAAAATCTGGGACATTTGCCATTTTCATAGAGGCTACAGTGGTGGTTGTTTCTTTTGAGATGTCAAGTTGTTCTAGTGTATTTATTCCCTGACTGTAGTGTATTTATTCATATTTAATTTACCATCATATTTTGTTTTGTGGTTGCAGCCAGGGAATTTGAAAATGTTTAGAATCATACATTTAATTTATTCCTAAAATAATCAGATCATACTTTATACCTGCACAAATGTCTTTAATGTAAATCAGGGGTCAGCAAACTTTTTATATAAAGAGCCAGCAGTAACTATTGTCATCTTTATGGGCATACTGTATCTGCTTCAATTACTTAAGTCAGCTGTTGTAGTGTACAAGTAGCCATCTATAATAATAAAAGCATAATATGCAAATTGACCAAATGGCCAAACAGCGGAATGAACATCCAGATGACCACACTATGATACCCACTGGTACCAGGCCAGCCAAGTCGGGTGTGATGCGATTGGTTGGAGGCCCTTCCATTGTCCCATGAACGCCCCACAGAGGGAGGCCCAGGCTACCTGGCAGGTGGTGCTGAGGCGGGTGGGCAGGCCCTCTCTCTGCAAGGCAATCAATTGTGGGACTCCCAGACTGTGAAAGGGCACAGGCCAGGCTGAGGGATGCCCCCCTTCAGTGCACAAATTTCGTGCACTGGGCCTCTAGTAGATACATAAACAAGGATTGTGGTTGTGTTTCAATAAAACTTCGTTTACCAAAACCATGGCACAGGTCAGATTTAGCAATAGGTTGTAGTTTGATGACCTTGATCTAGATCCTTTGATTTCTGGCCATACATTCATCTTATGTTTTCAAGCATCGAACTATTGTTATATGTTGAACATAAATACATATGCAATACGGTTTTGGAAACCTATTACTTCTGTCTGGGTTGTTCTTTCCTTCAGTTACAGTGGAATCCTACTCAACTTTCTGAGTCCAGATCAAATTTCATCTCTAGGGAGCTTTCCCAATCCCTTCTCATGTCCACCCTTAATTTACAACTCAGTTATTCCTTCTTTGTATAGCTGTAACTTCTCACATATATTTAACATTGTATAATATGACAATTTTATGTGTTTGTTCTTCATCAAATTGTAAGTTTTTAAGAGAAGGATAAATCACTATTCCTCATAGATCCCTATGAACAAGAACAAGGACCAATTTTAGCTTTAATTAAAAATTCAGTGAGTGCTTCTTCAATATGCACTAGGGAAATTAAGTTCATTTTTTTTTTTTTTACTTTATAAGACAGTTGATCCTTTTGAATTTCAGACAACATGATAACATAAGTATTATGTTTATTTAATTTAAAAAACGTAATTTTTAGCTAGGAGGTGGACTGATGCCATAGCCATAGAATATGCAAAGTGTGTCCCACAAAAAAAAATTGCATACATACTTTAACAGCTGATAGTTCAATTTTGAAAATGAAACATATTTTAATAAACACTGCCTTTATAATTATTCAAAGTGTGTAAACATTTTTTGGGACACCCTATATTTGCTTTTTTAACAAATATGAAATCTGAAGATGTCAAACCATCATAAGACCTTAGATAAAAGACTACTTCACCACTCCCATTACAACTAGGTTCTAATTTCTAGGCAATAATAGAGTGGGTGGGTGGAAGGAGATCAACCAAAGAACTTGTATGCATATATGCATAACCCATGGACACAGACAATAGGGTGGTGATGGCCTGGGGCAGGGGGCGGAGGTGGGCTAGCAGGGGTCAATGAGGAAAAAAAAGGGACATATGTAATAGTTTCAACAACAAAGATTTAAGAAAAGAAAAGAAAAGAAAAATAATATTTAAATGAAAAATGTTGTGTGGAAGTTCCAGGAAGGCTTCTTTAAGAGACCTAACCCAGCTGCAAGGAGCATACCTCTTGCCTTTCCTATCTTCCTTTTTCATTTTTTCTGGAATGTGAAAGTCATGAGTCAGTCTCAGTGGACATCTTGGAACAGAAACACAGACTATACCTGGGTTCACTTTTGAACTTCTGTGCCCCTTGTGGACTGCCTTCTCCAAAATTATTTTATGCCACATTGTTGTTTCTGGTTTCTATTGCAGAAACCTATCTGTTAATATATAACTAATACAGTGTTACATACACCATTTAACATTAAGTAATTTCTCTGTATGCTAAACCTTATGCCAATGTATCTTTGTCAATAGAGAAACAAATTAAAACCCCTTGAGTGATAAAAATATAAGAATAATGATAAAGAAGATACTAGTAAACATCAGAAAAGATAAACATCAGGCCTTTCCAAAATGAATCAGTAATTATTTATAAATTATAATATTTAAGATTATTTTAATCTAAAATGAGATACAAACTGTGAACATGATCCTTTCCTAGATCTCTCATAAAACTACTCATTTAAGGCAAACATTTAGGATATTTGTAATGGTAGGAGAAGAAAATACATGTATATATTATTGTAAGCCATTTAAGTATTAGTCTGTTTTGATTTTTGGGTCTGGATTTTAGCAATATATGTGATTGATAATTTAGCAAGATTTGTGCTCCAATCTAGTTTTCAGAAGGTTGACCATGGTGAGGGGTAAAGGGTTCCTACTTTGCAGAGCATTATAGATAAGTGACAGCATGTACAGAGTCCAGCCAGACCACCTGGCTTTGTATCTTGGAGGTGTCGCTCCCCACCTGTGTGCACTTCAGCAAGTTATGGAAGTTCTTAGTGGCTTCAGTTTTCCTATCTATAACACAGTGATAACAACATCAATCCCATTGGGCTCTAAGATGGTAAAATGGATAAATATATGTAAAATACTTAGGAACAGTAAACACTCTTTTACTTGTAGCTAACGTTTTTCTTTGCCACCAATTGTATTTTAGCAGTGACCCATAATCTGCCACTTGCCATCTATGTGACACAGAAAGAGACACTTAACTACTTTGAAGCCTTAAGTTTTTTTATCTCTAAGATGAAGAAAAACAAACCCAGTGATGCTATTTTAGAGATTAATTAAGATATATCAAAGCCACTGTTTCAGTGCATGGCCCATGATTAGCGCATAACATTTTGTCATCCCTTTACTTTCTCTTTTCCTTTTAGTTATTGCTAATCATATTTTCCCCATCTAAACCTCTAAGTAGGCAAATGTAGTTAGAATGAGATGGAATTCACGTAATTGGCAATTGCATTTTTTTTTTACAAACTTACACATATGTATACACACTAAAAACATTTAAATGTATTATTTGCATGTATAATCAACAAACACTGTACTTGCCAATCACACTGTGTGGATATTTTATTACAGATAATGTAATATATTATATCCTATATAATAAATAGGTATTATGCAAATTCATCATCACTCCAACACATTAGATGGCCACCCCCATTTGGTCAAAGATGGCCGCCCCCATGTGGGCACAAAATGGCCAGCAGGGGAGGGCAGTTGGGGGAGACCAGGCCTGCAGGGGAAGGCAGTTGGGAGGAGGACCAGGCCTGCAGGGAAAGGCAGTTGGGGGGGACCAGGTCTTCAGGGAAGGGAAGTTGGGGGAGACCAGGCCTGAAAGGGAGGGCAGTTGGGGGCAACCAGGCCTGCAGGGGAGGACAGTTAGGGGCAACCAGGCCTGCAGGGGAGGGCAGTTAGGGGTGACCAGGCCTGCAGGGGAGGACAGTTAAGGGTGACCAGGCCAGCAGTGGAGGGCAGTTAGGGGCAATTGGGCCATCAGGGGAGCAGTTAGGCATTGATCAGGACGGCAGGGGAGCAGTTAGGGGGTGATCAGGCTGGCAGGCAGAAGCGGTTAGGGCAATCAGGCAGGCAGGCATGTGAGTGGTTGGGAGCCAGCAGTCCTGGATTGTGAGAGGGAGGTCTGACTGCCTGTTTAGGCTCCGTCCCTGTGGGGATCGGGCCTAAACGGTCAGTCCGGCATCCCTCGAGGGGTCCCAGATTGGACAGGGTGCAAGCTGGGCTGAGGGACACACACACACACACACACACACACACACACACCCTGTGCATGAATTTCATGCACTGGTTCTGTAATATATATATTATACCAGTATATATACCACATCATGTAAACAATCTCTCATTTAATAGATAAAATTAAACACAATCTTAGTGAAAAGGGATTCTATATTTCTCATCTATGTTTTATAACTGTGTAAAAAGCTCCCCATTCCTTTATCTTCTCCTTAATTTTAAAAATTAAATTTATTGGGGTGACACTGGTTAATAAAATTATATAGGTTTGAAGTGTACATTTCTATAATACATGCTCTGTATATTGCATTGTGTGCCCACCACCCAAAGTCAAATCTTGTATTTGACTCCCATTACCTTTAACTATCACCACTCCCCTTCCTTCTAGCTACCACCATACTGTTGTCTGTGTCTATGAGCTTTGTTTTTTGTGTGTTTTGTTTGATCATTTGTTGCTTTCAGTTTTATATCCCACATATGAGTGAAATCATAAGGTTCTTCACCTTTTCTGTATGACTTATTTCACTTAGCATGATAGTCTGAGGATCCATTCATGTTGTCGCAAATGGCAGTATTCATTTTTTCTTCTGGCTGAGTTACACCCCTTTAAAGAGAGGAAACCTGAACTGACTTAGAGATTAATCAAGAAACCATCTGCCTAATTACCTGCAAGAACTTGCAGACTCTTCCAAATATCATTCTGTCTGGGAGCTCTCCCCCTAACAACATTTATGATTTTCTGGAGATTTGTTTCACTAAAAACAGTTGGCAGAGAGGACCAAAAAAAAGGAAAAAAAGAGGAGAAAAGAAAGGAGAGTGCAGAAGAGAATACTGGTAAGTTTAAAACTGCAGAGAGAGCCATGTTCTCAATCCACTAACACATTGAGAAAAATCTCATATCACATTGTTACTGCCTTTGCAGTAATGAAAGGAAATCTACAGTTGGCTCTGAGAATGTGTTTTGGATCACATTTTGAACTTCCAGTTCGCTAATGAAATTTTTATAAAAGTTTCTGAAAGCTGTGGGAAGGTCATAAAAAAGAAGATACTCATTCTGCAAGTATATAGATTCATTCCTGGTGTGAGAAACTTTGGATTTGGGCATGGAAGTAGAATGGGAGGAATGAGCAACACTGAGGCATCTGGTAGAGTAGAGAGAGAACCTTCTCACAGCTCTCCATTGCTTATGGAGTCCCAGTTATATATTGCACTGTGCAATACACATTATCAGTCCAAATCTACATAGTAAAATATCCACTCCTTACTTTATATAAATTGCACAGAATTCAGTTGTAATTCACAGATATGGAATCCTGTTGAAGTTGCATACATATTGCAGGGGAAAATTCCAAATAAACCTACGTCTATTAGGCGTCTAAACCTAGCTTTTCACTTTTGACCTTTTCGTAGCAGCTTAATGTGTTTTCTACTTTCCACCTGCTTAAATGCTTCAGGGTTCTCAGTACCTCATGCTAACAACCAATATAAAACCTGTAATTGGAACTGAGAGGAAATGGATATAAATGAAATGAAAAATCAAGAAACTGCACATGTTCCTTTGAAGACATTTTAGAGTTTCTACTAGTGACAGTTGGAACAAATTGTTTTAATTGCAAAAGAGAAAGTAATGAATGCTTGACAGAGGCAAGGGTTACTCATTCAGTTGTTAACTCTTTGTAGAAACAAGGCAAAACTTGTTTCTCGCTATATTTCTAAAACAAGACACTGTGTCTGACACAGAAGACATGTATAATAAATTATTTTAGATGTTGTTAAGTAAAGGAGCAAAGTAATGCTTAGGTTTTATGTGCCAATATAAACAATAGAGAGGCAAAAATATGTATGTATTTGGTTGGATAAATTTAAAAAAACCCAAATCTAGTTTTGAAAATAAAAATATTCCAAGTTTTAATTTGTTCATTTTTATTTTTGTTTGGTGATAGCTTGGAAACAAAGGAAATGTATTTGGGAGTAAAGTAATAAACATACCAATTTCTGAAAGTCAAAGTAGCCCCCAAACTATCAAATTAAGTTAACTTTTCCCTTTCATTTAAATATTTCGTTGAATTACAAAGATTGCTTAGCAATAAAAGGCACAGAGGGGTAAAGTAAAGGTATGAAGACACAAAATTTAAAATTGGATTAAGAAAAGAACTAGAACAAGACACAAATCAATGAAAACCACTATTTGAGCATTCCAGATTAGAAATTGTCAATATCAGAGAATGTAGATTAGCTATGAAAAGTGTTTGCAGAACAGAAGTTCAGGGAGAGAGGAATAGCACAGAGGAAAGTTAGAAATAAGTCATGAGAAGAGAGAGAAAAGGCTGCATTTAGTTTTAAATTTAGGTACTTTTAACCCTATTACTTTCTTAGGCAAAAAATGCAAAGTATTAACACCACCTCTAACTTGGGTGTGTCCCAAACCAAAGGCTGATCTGCTGATATCAGTCAGTAGTTGCTACTGAAGAACACTAAGAAAAAAAAAGCAAAAGGAACGTTAATAGACCATTCCCATTGTTAACTGTCCTCTAGGTTTTCTTAGTAATAAACAATAAAAATTTATAATGTTCACTTAATGAAGGAGAACAGAATCCATAAGTAAATCTGCTCGCAGGAGAAACAAAGTTAAAGGAAAAATCACAGGAGAAACTGACATTCAGAAGAGCTTTATGTGAGGTTAAAAATAAAATTAAAAAAGACCTAAAAGGATAAAGTGGACCCTCCAAAGGCATCAACAACAAGTACTTATGATTTTTTAATAACAGAGATTAAAAGGCCAATGATAACATATTTAAATAATATATTTGATATCTACATTACTACCATTTTCACAAAAAACATTTTCCAAATGATTATTGGTTAGCATAAGGAGACTATACTTACACACTAATAAAACACAATTATGAACTTTTCTGCAGAGCCAGCTGAATGAAGGACAATTCTCAGCTGCTTTTGTGAATGTTACCAAGTTCCTCTCCTGCAAGGGACTGCATCTTAGGCAAAGCTTGATGTTGAGGAAGTGAGAGAATAGCTTTAAGCACAGGGTGGGCTACAGGGAAAAGTCTTTTATTTTACTTTAAATTAAATATTTATTGTTGAAAGTATTACATATGTCTCCTTTTCCCCACCATTGACCCCTTCTTGCCTGCCCCCACAACTCCCCCAGGCCATCCCCACCCTATTGTCTGTGTCCATGGGTCATGCATACATGCATGAAAGTTCTTTGGTTGATCTCTTCCCACCCGCCTCCCCACCCTGCCTTTCCTCTGAGATTCCACAGTCTGTTCCATGCTTCTATGTCTCTGGATCTATTTTGTTTCTCAATTTATTTGGTTCATTAATTTGCATCTCTCTGATGATCAGTGATTTTGAGCATTTTTTTGTATGTGCCTTGTGTATATCTGCTTTGGGGAAGTGTCTATTTAGGTCCTTTACCCATTTTTTTAATTGGATTATTTATCTTCCTTTTTTAAGTTGTATGAGTTCCTTATATATTTTGGAAATTAACCTCTTATTGGATGTATCATTGGCAAAGATACCCTTTTCATTTTGTTGATGGTTTCTTTTGCTGTGCAAAAGCTTTTTATTTTCATGTAGTCCCATTTCTTTTTTTTTTAACAGCATATGATTATATTTAATACACAACTTTGATACAACCAAAAAGTAAAACACCAGAATAAAATACTAACAAAAAAACATGGTATTTTATTTTCAATGCATGAGAAATGGTTAACATCTTTAGTCATAAACAAGCTCTTAAAAACCAGTGACACTATAATAATGCAAGGAAACTGGAAAAATAAAATGAAAAAGTACAAGTGATGATTAAGCAGTGAGCATATGTGATTTTGCTGACCAGTGATGGAAAATAACTTCTCTGCAGTGTCAGTGAGCAGAATAAAGACACTGACACCTAATAGTCTACAGCTTTGAATGGTGTTGTGCAGTTTGAACTCTCAAACAGCAGGAGGCAGATTAATGAGAAGGACCTAGAATGAGGGGAAAGCTAACTTTTGAGTCTATATATAAATTGAGTATTTTTAGCCAGAGCATTTCCAATTCATTGGAATTTTTTCAACAAGTTAGTTGAATAAATTCAAAAGGAATGATATAAAAGCCTGTTTAATGCAGAGAAAATGTGTGGTCAGTGTAAGCGCCTAAAGCACATTTTTTTTTTTTCTCCTTAGCTTCCTTTGCCCTAGGACAGTGGTTCTCAACCTTCCTAATGCTGTGACCCTTTAATACAGCTCCTCATGTTGTGGTGACCCCCAACCATAAAATTATTTTCATTGTTACTTCATAACTGTAATTTTGCTACTGTTTGGGGGTCACCACAACATGAGGAACTGTATTAAAAGGTCACGGCATTAGGAAGGTTGAGAACCACTGCCTAGGAGATGTATCCTTAAACATAGTACTGTGAGAGATGTCTGAGATTTTGCTACTTATGGCTTCGTCTAGATGTTTTTATGGTTTCATTACTTACATTTAAATCTTTTATCCATTTTGAGTTTACTCCTGTGTATGTTGTAAGTTGGTGGTCTAGTTTCATTTTTTCATGTAACCAATTTTCCTAATACCATTTATTGAAGATACTATTTTGACTCCATTGTATGTTTTTGCTTCATTTGTCAAATATTAATTGAGCACAATGGCTTGGGTTAATTTCTGTGCTCTCTGTTCTGTTCCATTGATCTATATGCCTGTTCTTGTGCCAGTACCAGGCTGTTTTGATTACAGTGGCTTTGAATTAGAACGTTATATCTGGTATTGTGATCCCTACAACTTTGTTCTTCTTTCTCAAGGCTGGTACAGCTATTTGGTGTCTTCTTTGGTTCCATGTAAATTTTTGAAGTATTTGTTATAGATCTGTGAAATATGCCCTTGGTATTTTAATAGGAATTGCATTAAATCTGTAGATTGCTATGGATATTATGGACATTTTAATGATGTTGATTCTACCAATCCATGAACATGGTATATTTATCCACTTGTTTTTATCTTTATCTCTTTTAACAATGTACTATAGTTTTCTGAGTACAAATCTTTTACCTCCTGGGTAAAGTTTATTCCTAAGTATCTTGTTTTTTGTTGTTATTGTTGTTGTTGCAATGGTAAATGGAATTGTTTAATTTCTCTTTCTGAGAATTCATTATTGGTATAGAAAAAAATGTTATTTATTTCTGGGTATTAATTTTTTATCCTGCTACACTGCAAAGTTCATTTATTAAACCAAGTATTTTTTGATGGAGTTTTTAGGGTTTTCTATGTACAATAGAGTGTCATCTGTGAATAATGAAAGTTTTACTTCCTCCTTCCCAATTTGGATGCCTTTTATTTATTCTCTTGTCTGATCGCTGTCGCTGGGACTTCCAGTATGATGTTGAATAAGAGTGGTGAAAGCAGACAACCCTGTCTTGTTCCTGGTCTTAAGGGAAATGGTTTTAGTTTTTGTCCATTGAGTATAATATTAGTCATAGGTTTGTCATATATGGCCTTTATTATGTTGAGATATGATCCCTATATTTCCACATCATTGAGAGTTATAAAAAATGGGTGTTGGATTTTGTCAAATGCTTTTTCTGCATCGATTGATATGATTACATGACTTTAGTCTTTCAATTTGTATATGTGATGTATCATGTTTATTGATTTGTGAAATTGGACTAATCTTGTATCCCTGGAATAAATCCCACTTGGTCATGATGTATGTTCTTTTTACTATATTGCTGGATCTGATTTGCTAACATTTTATTGGGGATTTTAGCATCTTTGTTCATCAGGAACACTGGCCTGTAATTCTCTTTCTTTTTAGTGTTTTTATCTGGTTTTGGGATTAGGATAATACTGGCCTCATAAAAAGAGCTTAAAAGTGTTCCTTCCTCTTGGATTTTTTTGAATAGTTTGAGGAGTATAGGTGTTAGTTCTTTGAATGTTTGGTGCTCCTCTGTGAAGCACTCTGAACCAGGGATTTTGTTTGCTGGGAGTTTTTTTTTAATTATTATTATTACTGTTTTTATTTCATCAATTGTTATTGGTCTACTCAGGTTTTCTAATTCTGCTTTATTCAATTTTGGAAGACTTTCTTTTTCTGGGAATTTGTCTATTTCATCCATATTGTCCAGCATGTTGGCATATAGTTATTCATAGTATTTTCTTAAAATCCTTTGTATTTCTCTGGTGTCAGTTATTACTTCACCACTTTTGCTTATGATTTTATTTATTTGGGTCTTCTCTCTTTGTTTCTTGATGAGTCAAGCTAATGGTCTATCATTCTTGTTTAACTATTCAAAGAACCACCTCTTAGTTTCATAGATCTTAAATATTGTGTTTTTGTGTGTGTGTTTTTAATCTCGATGTCATTTATTTTTCCTGTAATATTTATTATTTACTTCCTTCTACTTACTCTGGGCTTTTCTTGTTCTCTTCCTAATTCTTTAATTTGTAGGGTTAAATTGTTTATTATTAACTTTCCTTGTTTTTTTAGGTAGGCCTGTGGGGCTATAAACTTCCTTCTCAGGAATGCTTTCTCTGTGTCCAATAGATTTTGGGTTCTTGTGTGTTCATTTTCATTTGTTTCCAGGAAGGATTATATTTCTTTCTTGATCTTGTTTGTAACTCATTCATCTATATATATAAAAGCTTAGTGACACCAGTCACTATGACATGCAATGACAACCAGGAGGCAGTCAACTTGGACAGATGAAAAGAGAAGCAGGTGATTGAGTCTATGAAAGATCACAAGCAGGTGGGGCTAAGCAGCAGTTTGCATTGGGAAGCTAGGCTATCAGCCCAAATTACACCACTCCCCAGGCACTGCTCTGGAGGTACAGCACCCCTGACCCCTGTCAACCCCTCCAGCTGCATCCTCCTGAGGGATGGAGGGAGGGAAAAAAGAGACCACGATCTCTGTCCCTAGCGCCCACCTCCTACTATGAAACCTGAGGCACCCTAGGACTTGCAGGATGGTGTGCAAAGTGGTGGCCTCACCGTGCAGCTACTGCGACTCCCTAGTCTATCCCTCGGGCACTTACCCCATTTCTCTGAGTTTCAGTCTGCACCCTTAGCAAGGCCATGGGAGCTCAGCCCTAGGGACCCACTTTTCCATAGCTGGGTGCAGCAGACCAGGAGATGCAAGGGTCAGCAGTGGAAGACAGGGTCAGATGCTCAGCTGAGTGGAATGAGAAGGGCCAGGATGAGCAGGAGCAGCTCCTCCCTGACCTCCTGTCACTTCCCACACTACTACATCCCTCAGGGGATGTTGGATGCTGGCTATGCCGAGGGACCCCATGGGTGCGTAAATCCATGCACCAGGCCTCTAGTTGTTTAATAACATGCTATTTAGTCTTCATGTGTTTGAATGTTTTTTAGTGTTTATATTGTGGTTTATTTCTAATTATATTCAATTGTAATCTGAGAAAATGCTTGATATTATTTCATTGTTTTCAAACTTGTAGTGACTTGTTTTGTGTCCTAACACGTGGTCTATCTTTGAGAATAACCCATGTGCACTGAGAAGAATGTATATTCTGCAGCTTTGGGAGAAATGTTCTATAGATGTCAATTAAATCCATCTGATCCAGTATGTCATTTAGAGTCTTTCTTTCCTTGTTAATTTTTTGTCTGGAACATCTATCCTGTGAAGTCAGTGGGGTGTTAAAGTCCCCTATTATGTTTGTATTGCTGTTGATCTCTCCCTTAAAAATCTCCAGAAAATTTTTTGTATATTTATTTGCTCCTATATTGGGTGCATATAGGTTTTCTAGGGTTATATCCTCTTTTTGGATCAATCCCTTTAGTATCATGTTGTGCTCTGTACTATGTCTTGTGATGGCCTTCCTTATGAAGTCTATTTTGTCAGATATGAGTCTTGATACCTGAGCTTATTTTTCTTTTCGTTTCCATAGGCATGGGAAATTTTTTTATATCCCTTCACTCTCATCCTTTGTGAGTCTTTTATTATGATGTGGGTTTCTTGTAGATAGCATATAATTGGATCATGTTTTTGTATCCATTCAGCTATACTATGCCTTTTGATTGGTGCATTTAATCCATTTGCATTTCAGGTTATTATTGATAGGTACTTATTTATTGCAATTTTAATTCTGCATACCCATGTTTCTCTCTATATATATTCTTCTCAATACAGCAGTCCCTATAGCATTTCTTGCAGTACTGGTTTGGTGGTGATAAAGTCCTTTAACCTTTTTTTTTTTTTTTTTGTCTGAGAAGCTCTTTATTTCACCATTTCTTTTGAATGATAGCAATGCTGGATATAGTAATCTTGGATTCAATTACTTGTTTTACCTTTAATACTTCTTGCCATTCCCTTCTGGCCTGTAGAGTTTCTGATGAGAAATCAGCTAGCCTTATGGGAGCTCCTTTGTAGGTAACAAATTGCTTTTCTCTTACTGCCTTGAAATTTCTCTTTTGATACATTTAGTTTTTGGCATTTTAATTATGTTGTGTCTGAGCATGGGCCTCATTGGGCTCTTCTTGCTTGAGACTCTCTGCCTCCTGAATTTGTGTGACATTTTCCTCCACCAGTTTAGAAAAGTTTTCTGCCATTATTTCTTCAAACATGTTCTCCATACCCTGCTCACTTTCTTCCTTTTCTGGAACTCCATTTATGTAAATATTGTTATATTTATTGTTGTCCCATAGATCCCTTAAGCTATCCTGCTGTTTTTTTAATTGATTTTTCTTTTTGGTTCTCTGATTTTTCTTTTCTATCCTGCCTACTAATTCATTGATTTGATCCTTGGCTTCCCCGAATATGCTATGTATTCCTTCCACTGTGTTCTTTATTATGCTACATCATTCCTCATTGTTACTATATCTTTTCTCCTGCTGTTGAGTATCTTTGCCATCATCATTCTGAACTCTATGTCAGATAAATTTCTTATCTCCATTTCATTTAGCTCTTTTTCTGGAGAATTCTATATTTCTTTCTTTTTGGGTTTTTTTTATTTTCTCCATTTTGGCTGCCTGTTTGATTTTGTGTCTATGTATAATGTAGATCTGCAATGATGCCAGTTTTCTAGTGTAAGACAATGTCAGATGCTGTTTGTGACTGTCCCTGAGTACAGTTTGGACCTATCAGTAATCCACGCCTTGTGGCTCCCTGTGCTGGGGCTGGGTGCCTTTGGAAAGGACCAATATGTGTACCAGGGTCTGCTTTACTTAGTCCCAGGCCAGGAATTAGATCGGACAAAGATTCTAAATCTTCAGAGATCCATCTCTTCCTACAGTCCTGTTGACACTCACACTTGATTAGCCTCAGACTATAGACCACAGGGTAGGGTGAAAGGTATTTCCATGAGGTGGGGAAACTTCCTTTCCCCTAGTCAAAGATACCAATGTGGTTGCCCTTCAAGCTCCAACCGCAGAGTCCCAAATCCAGGCTTCTGTTCACACAGCTTCAGTCCTCTCTGCCTTTCTTCTGCCAGAACACAAGATGAGTGTCTGCCCACGAAAGTTTGTGCTTTGGCCCTTTAAGAGTGTGCCTGCATTTCCAGCCATCTCTCCCTGGCAGACTGCAACCTTGCTGCTTTTCACAGCCAGATGTTATGTTGGCACATTTCTCACTTCTGGTCCTCTGGACAGGGGAACTCAGTTTGGGGTTTAGACCCCAGAGTTCTCACTGGGAAATACCCACATCTAAGATATCCCTCCAGAATTTCAGCTGCTGTCTGTGGGAGCCCAGCCTGCCCTTTTGTGCCTCTGCACTTCCTACCAGTCTCTATATGGTCTCCATTTTCTGTCCTTGGTTATCAGGGTTCTCTCTAGCTAGTCTTCTGTTGATTTTTCAGGGAGGTTGTTTTGTTTGTTTGTTTGTTTGCATTTTAGTTGTATTTCCAGTTTGGTCCTAGAAGAGTGTCAGTGTAACTTCCACTTACTCTGCTGCCATTTTGGAATCTCTAAGAGTCTTTTCTTTAAATATTATTTTTCACTTTCAGTTTACATTAATATTATTTATTACTCATTTCAGGAATACAGCATAGTGGTTAGATAAACATATACTTTACAAAGTATCCCCCAAATATTTTCAGAATCCATCTGGCTTCATACTTCATTAGTAAAATATTACTGACTATATTCCCTCAGCTGCACTTTACATCCCTGTGACTATTTTATAACTATCAATTTGCATTTTTAATCCTTTTACCTTTTTCACCCAGCTTCCCAATCCCTTTCCCCCTAGCAAACATTAGTTCATTCTGTTTGTCTATGAGTCTGTTTCAGTGTTATTTGTTTTGTTGTTGTTCTTTAGATTTCCATGTAAGTAAAAGTATATGGTATTTTTCTTTCTCTGACTATGATATTTCACTCAGCATAATGCTCTCCAAGTCCATCCATGCTGTCACAAAGGGTAAGTTTTCATTCTTTTGTTTGTTTTCTTTTTTATTGAATTGTTTGGGGTCATTATTTTTTATGGCTGAGAAATATTCCACAGCATTTTTATTTTACTTTTTTCCTCACCTACAATATGTTTATTGATGAGAGAGAGAAAGAGAGAGAGAGAGACGAGAGAGAAACATCAGTTGGATCAATTGGTTGGCTCCCATAAACTCCCTGACCAGGAACCCATCCTGAAACCCAGGTATGTACTCTGACCAAGAATCAAACCCTTAACCTTTTGGTTTGTGGGATGATGCTCCAACCAACTGAGCCACCTGGCCAGGGTTTTCATAGCTTTTTATACCCACTGCTTATTGTTTGGCACTTGGGTTGCTTCCATATCCTGGCTATTGCAAATAACACTGCAATGAATATAGCAGTGCATATATTCTTTCAAATTACTGTTTTGGATTTCTTCTGATATATACCCAGAAGTGGAATTTCTGGGTCATAAGGCACTTCATATATATATATGTGTATATATATAGTAATATGCTAATTAGATCAGACAGTCGAATGTGCTTTTGGATGAAGCCGTGGCTGCAAGGGCCAAGTCCCTTGCACAAATTTTGTGCATTGAGCCTCTAGTATATATATATTTAAATTAAAATTATTGGGGTGACATTGGTTAATAAGAATACACAGGCGTCCAAGTCTCTGATATATGATCTGTATACTGTATTGTGTGCCCACCACCATAAGTGAAATCTTTTTCTGTCACCATATATTTGACCCTCTTTACTCTTTACTATCTCCCATTCTCTCTGTTAACCACCGTACTATTGTCTGTGTCTATGAGTTTTTGTTTGTTAGTTTTTCTTGCTTGTTCATTTGTTGCTTTCAGTTTTATATCCCATGTATGAGTGAAATCATATAATTCTTGACTTTTTCTGCTTGGCTTAGTTTGCTTAGCACGATGTTCTCAAGAATCATCCCTGTTTTGCAAATGGCAGTATTTCCTTTTTTCTTATGGCTGAGTAGTATTCCATTCTATTTATGTACTGCATCTTCTTTATCTAATCATCTATCAATATCCACTTCTATTGGTCTTGGCCACCATGAATAATGCTGCAATGAACATAAGGTACATATATTCTTGCTAATAATTTTTTTTTAATTTTTGGGGTAAATATATCAAAGAGGAGTTGCTGGCTCATATGGTCACTCTATTCTTAATTTTTTGAGGAGCCTCCATACTGTATTCCATAGCAGCTGCTCCAGTCTGCATTCCCACCAACAGTGCATTAAAATGCCCTTTTCTCCACATCCTCATCGACACTTGTTTGTGAATTTATTAATAATAGCCATTCTGACAGATATGAGGTTATATCTCATTATGGTTTTAATTTTAATTTCTCTGATAATTAATAATGTTGAGCATCATTTCATATATGTATTGACCACCTGTATGTCTTCTTTAAAGTGTGTAGTCAGGTCTTCTCTCCATTTTTATTTGTGTTGTTTTTTCTTTTCCTGCTCTTGAGTTGTCTGAGTTCTTTATAATTTTTGAATATTAACCACTTTTCGCATATATCATTGGCAAATAACTTCCCCCATCCAGTAAGTTGTCTTTTCATTTTTTTTATGGTTTCCTTTGCTGTACAAAAATATTTTAGTTTGATGTAGATCCATTTGTTGATTCTTTCTTTTGTTTTCCTTACCCAAGGAGATATGTCAGAGAAAAGATTGCTAAGAGAAGTATCAGAAATTTTACAGCCATTTTCTTCTATGAATATTATAGTTTTGAGTCTTAATCCATGCTCTTAAGTCTTTAATCCATTTTGAGTTCTTTTTCTTGTATATGGTGAAAGAAGGTGATGTAGTTTAATTTTTTAATGTATCCAATTTTCCAAACACCATTTTTTGAATAGACTGTCTTTACCCCATTGTATGTTCTTGCCTCCTTTGTCAAATGTTATTTGACCATATAGGCCTAGTTTTATTTCTGGGCTCTCTATTCTGTACAGAGGAGTGTCTTAACTTTGACTGAATGCCTGGTGAACTGAAGGAGAATCTTAAACCACATCTTTTATATGTAAACCCAAGTTATAAAAAATATAGGACACAGGAACATGTTAAATGATACCATGGGGATGAAATTATCCAAATTTTGCATGTGGGGAATAAACAACACAAGTGACACAATTTTATCAACAAATAAATTGAAATAAAAAAAGAAATTTAAAAAGAGCCATAGGGATTTATCAAGAATATATAATGAGTAAACCTTAGATATTAATTCAAATAAATCAATTATGATATATTATTTGTAATACACTTAAATAAATTTAAACACTAAGTATTTCATGACATTAAGAAATATTTTAATAATTGTGGAAGTGTTAATAATATTAATGGTTATGTTTTAAAAATTCTTACATTCTCAAATATTTAAGCTTAAAATAGTATATCTGGGAATTGTTTCAACATTTTATGAAATTGGGGATAAAGTGGGTAGGTTTGCAGATAAAATAAGATTTGCACAGTTTGATAGTTGTTCAAGCTGAGCAATGGGTATGTGGAGTTCATTACATTAATCTCCCTACTTCTTTTTACATTTCAAAATTTTCAAGTTAAAAAATATTGGAAAGTCACTGAGAGCTCTAAAGATGAAAGTAAATAATGAAACAATTCACTCCATGACATATAAAATTATATTTAGATATTTGATGTTTAGTGTTTTTAGTTTCATCATTTTTAATTATTTATGGTAATTTTGAGGTGGGCAATGTTTGAGGAGGGAACCAGGAAAGCTGCACAGTCAGAGTTCATAGAGAAGTTAACACCACGGGCCCTGCCGCCCCGCCCTCACTGCTCCAGTTCTTCTTGGTGTAAAATTCAGAGTTCTCCAGGTCCATCCACGCTGTCACAAAAGGTAAGATTTCCTTCTTTTTTATAGCCAAGTAGTATTCCATTATGAAAATGTAACTGTGTACTTTAGGTGATGGAAGGAGATTTGACTTGGGGTTGTGAACACACAATACAATATACAGATGATGATTATAGAATTGTACACCTCAAACTGATATAAGCTTATTAACTTATGTTACCCCAATAAATTCAATAAATATTTAACAAATATTTTGTGGTTCTTATGATGGCTTATAAGGACTCACAATCTACCCCTGGTTACTGCTCAAATTGTCAGAGGCTTTCCTTAAGCATCCTTTTCATTATACTCAACAACTTTGTCAGGCTTTATTTTCTTTGTGGCATTATCCCTATATTATATTATATTATGTATTTCTGTATTTGTTGGTTTTATTATTCTCCATCTTATTTGTGGTAACATTTTTTCACTTTGTTTTTGTATGTAACCTGAGCTCTTAGAACAAAGATAGACAATATTAGACATTGAAGAAATATATGCTGAAAATGAATTATGAGATCCAAACACAAGTATTCATGATAGATAGCTACCTGGGCTTTGCTAGAGTAATGTTGTGTTGGGACTCTCACAACTTCATGAAGAACAGCAATTGTTAGAAAATGTTGCCTTTTTATTGGGTTGAATGTTTCTTGTTCTACTTTCCACCCATTGCCCTTAATTTTCCCTCTGGTGTTAATGTGAGCATGCCATCATCTCCCTTAGAACAATTAGGAGCTCCTTTCTTCACAAAGTTGGTGATTAGTGTGGCCTGGAACCCGGAGCTCTTCCTCCAGCAAAGAGCAAATTATTTTTTTCAGGTTCTTTCAGAAAATCAAATTCTTCATTTTGCATTCGGCCCAAAGATTAAATCACCACTTGTTCTCTTATTTATTAATTAGAGGCCCATTGTATGAAGATTCGTGCAATAGGCCTTCCTTCCCCTGGCTGCTGGCACCAGTTTTCCTCTGGCACCCGGGCCCCAGGCCTTGGCTCTGGCCGGACCCTCCAGTGTTCGCTCCAGCCGGAGCCTTCAGTCTTCTCAGCTCTGGCCAGAGCACCACTCCTGTAGCTCCCTCCGCCCCTGCCCTCCCACTCATAGCAGGCATCCTACCCTGCCTGGCCACTCCACACCTGCATATGCAAATTAACCAGCCATTTTTGCTCCAGGCCTAAGCCATCAGTCAGACATCCTTAGTGCTGCTGTAGAAGTGAGAGAGGCTCCCGCCACCACAGCTGTGCTCACCAGCTATGAGCCTGGTTTCTGGCTATGAGGCGCTCTCTCTATGGGAGTCCACTGACCACCAGGAGGCAGCTCCTGCATTGAGCATCTGCCCCCTGGTGGTCAGTGATCGTCAAAGCGACTGGTCATTCTGCTGTTTGGTATACTTATATATTAGCCTTTTATTATATAGGATTGATATAAATATAAGATTGCTTGGGGCAGTTATTGATAAGGAAAGGATCACTGGTTTCATTTATAAAAAAATAATTCTCAATTCTTTCATCATACAATATTGTGTGTGTGTGTGTGTGTGTGTGTGTGTGTGTGTGCTCTTCTAAATGTATTTCAAGTTCTTTCCAAAACAAGGAATTAGGAACCCCAAAGTTCAAGTATGCCTCTGGACTGGGTCCAATGCTGTCTTGTATTCATGCTTGGGTATAGAAAATGTGAAGAAGAACATCTCCTAACTGTGATGCAGGACCCCCTCTTCTAAGGCATCTGTCCTTGGTTGATTCCAGAGTTGGCAGCAGTGGCCAATGTGGAAAACACACTGGACTTTTCCTTTGGAAGTGGGACATCACCATCTTTTCCCTGACCCTTCCCCTCCAGTTTCTTAACATATAGAAGAAAATAATCTTCTTTGAAGAAACTGGGTAATTCTAAAAAACAAAAACACATGCTTCCAATGCAGTGTGCTTTCAGACATTCTAAGTTTAGTTCAGCTGCCGGATGAGCTGATTGATGTGTTCACCTCGATAACCAGGGAGCCACCTCGTTGAGGAAGCCCACTCTAGACTTGGGAGCATGACGGGCCACTGAGAGATGGAAAGGGCCAAGAACCCTGAGATCACCTGGAAATTCTTAACTGGGAAGGCAATTTCATGAATGAGGTCTTCCAAGCAAATGACACCAAACTTCCCCAGATGCTCCTCAATCACTATGTTGTCTGTAAAAGGGATGATGATCTTGACCTTGGCTTGTCCATGTTTCAAGATGAGGTCCCGGACAGACTTCAGATTTGGAAATCTCCAGGTCACATAAGGTTCCATTGTACACAGTGTTTTTATGGTCTGGGGGGGGGGGTCACTTTAATAAAGACACCACTAAAAATCTTCTTCAGGCAAAGCCTTGCAATGATTCTTTGTTCCATTAAGCTCACTCCATTGATCCATTGATACAACAAAGGCCAGGGAAGGTTCATCTGGCACTTCCAAACCATGAGGTTTCACCTCTAGTGGTCTGAGGCGCACCTTGTCACGTTGTTGCTGCCAGGCATCATATAGGAACCATTCTAGTCACTTAAACCTGGTATCTTTTCCTTTCCTCTGCTCCTCCTTTTCCAAAAGAGCTCATTTTGCCTGGGTGGCTTTCAGGGCATGATAAGCCTTCCTCTTTTTCAGGAGATTTTCTAAACCAAAGGGATTTTTCTTTTCTTTTGCTCTTTCTCTGCCATCTTTCCAATGCACATCAGCATACTATTTTTTAAAATATGATTTTTATTTCCAATTTCCTCTTTTCTTACTTCTGAATCATTATTTATCCTGTTTCCCCATTCCTTCTCATTTACTATACACAAAGTTAAGCTCAGTATAACCTGCAAATATAATAAATACTAGAGGCCTGATGCACGAAATTCGTGCAAGGGGCTTGGCCCCCACAGCCGCAGCAGCTGCCTCTGCCTTGACCCTCATGATGCCGTGGCTTAGTCCAGAAGGTCATCTGGTCTAATTAGCACATTATGATTTTATATTATAGATGTGTGGTTTTACCTCTTCCCAGTTAATGATGAAAGACAAAAACAATATTGCACCTGGAAACCTAAAATAAAGGCTACCATCAATAATCATATTAGAAACTAGCCTGCACTAAATAAACTGTTTTACAATGTAAAATGTATATTCTAAAACGACTGATGGACATTTAGTGAAGGAAATAATCAGAAGTGATGATAAGTTATGCCTACCAAATTACAGTCTTCCAGAATTGTCACTTTCAACGGGTAATAGATTGATCTGATGGGTCTCATAGTTCTTCACAGTCATTAGGTGCCAGCTATTACTTTCTGCATCACTGTCTGTCTCTCATATTCTAAACGAATTCTTATTTATGTCTCTTATCAAGTCAAAGTTTACTTTTCTGCGATTAAAGTAGTGCACTCATACAACTGTATAGTGAACACTGGAAACACTCTCAAACATTGTCTTATACATTTTTAAGTGTTCTTAGTGACAAATCATTGTAAAGCAAAGTATCTATGCGATGCATATTTTCATTAATTACTATTCTAATAGTAATTTGAACCATTGTCCTTTGCCAGATGAGCAAAGAAAGAGAGCAATATGAAAAAATAGTACTATTCTATTTACACATCATGGCAAATAATAAATTTGAAACAGTAAATTTGAGCTTCATTTATTGATAGTAACAATTGTGTAATGCATTTGGATTAAAAAGGTGAAACAAAAACTAGATGTGTTAAGTGAATTATTTAAAAACTAAATTTTAAGGAGACTGTTAGAGAATATATTGCAATTAATCATCTATACTGATGAAGTTTTTTTTTTTTCCAGTGGTTGCTTTTATTCAGTTTGTTGTCATTATATAGAAGGATCATATAACTTTCAAATAAAGGTTTTACTTTTCTTTGTAGTTATCTGTACATGAAATCTGTTATCTTATTCAAATCATAACACTTCTATTTTTGAAATATATAAATTATATCCTCATTTTTTCATAAGTAAAATGTCAATTCTAAACATCAGATTTTATTTAATTTATACAGTTAGAGCACCTATTACATTTATCAGAGTAAATACGTTTTTACACATAAGCCTAAACTATTTCTAATTCAGCAGTGCACGGGGGATTTATATTTTAAAGCAAAGAAAAGAGCACTCAGCACATATTGCCACAAATCTGTTCAGGTGGAACAAGATAGGATGACATGACAGTCAGGCAGCAGGCATGGTATGACAGCGTATAGACAGACAATGAAAGGGAACTTTGAATAGAGGAGCAGCTCTATTCTGTTGTATTATGCAATTAAAGTTATTAAGGCAAAGGGAATTATCTTCACTTCCACCTTCTTGATTCTGGGCTATCTCTCTGCATTGTCCTAACAAAGCCTGATGTATTCATATTTCATTGTGACAAACAATTGGTGTCATAAACATTTTAAAATGATCACTGTATAATATATACTTTTAAGAAACACTGCATTTATTATTATAAATGTTCAAATACTTATTCAGAATGATACTGAAGTTCATGTACATATACTTTAACTATTGTCAATGGCAAAATAAGTCATTTTGAAGACGAACTTTCTAATTAGTTATGCAATAGTTGAAGTTTCTAGTCTCTTCCCAGAAATTAGTTATAAGAGAAAAAAAAATAATGATAAGTCAAACAGTATACATCATTCAGAATCCACTTATCTATATATATAAAAGCCTAAGCAACTGTTACAATGGAACAACCAGAACAACTGGTCGCTATGACACACACTGACCACCAGGGGTCAGACGCTCAATGCAGGAGCTGCCCCCAGCCCTCAGGCCCCCATTGCTGGATGGGGCCTGCCAGCCAACCTCCAATGGTCTCTCCCCTGCCCGGCAGGCCCCCATCACCTGATAGAGGTCTGCTGGCCAACCTCCTGGTCCTTCTCCCCGGCTGGCAGGCCCCCATTGCCTGATCGAGGCTGGGACCCAGACTGGGATGGGGAACTGGAGATGGTTGGCAGTGGGCATGACCCCTTTCCCAGGGGGCCAATGGCTGGCTCCCTTCTCAGAGCTGATGGCCAACCTCTCAGGTCCCCACCCCTGGCCAGGAGGCCCTGATCAGCCTGCCGCCCACTGGCCACGGTGGGTGGTTAACTCCTCCTCTGGCCAGCAGTCCTGATTGCCTGATCAAGGCCTGCCAGCCACCCCCCTGGTTTCTCCCCTTGGCCGACAGGCCCTGATCGCCCAATCGAGACCAGGCTCCAGGGTGGGATGGGGAACTGGAGGTGGGTGGGCAGTGACCAATCTCCCACCATGCCTGGGAGGGAGCTATGACCTCTTGCCTGGCTACCTGGGGGCAGGGGTGATGGAGACGGAGGTGTGGTGAGAATGCAGGGTGTCTACTGAGCTTGCTCTCACTCCCCCTGCTAACCTCTCCCAGGATACCAGGGTTCACGTGCCAAGGAAGCTCCTGCACTCAGGTGCCAGGTGCCTGCAAGGTGCCAGCCCCTGCACCTGCATGGCCTCTTTCAGGTGAGCCGGGCAGCAGCCACTGGGACCACAGGGGCTGGTTGAGCTCCCCGTGGGTTCCAGTCTGGCCCAGCTCCTGCCCTGGTGGCCTCGGCCCCGATCAGGCTCAGCCTCTGCCCTGACCCCTGGCTCCACCTGAGGCCCCCACCCAGGCACCGAATGTGCTCATGGCCATGGCCTCAGAGCAGGCACCACATTGGGTCCCTTGTTCTCTGCCCACAGCCCCACCCTAGCCACCTAGCTCTGCGCTCACCACTCCTTGGAGTATAGCTACAGCTGCTGCTCCTGCTGCTTCTTCTAGATAAATGCCACGGAGGGCGGAGGGTGTGGGCGCAGGACGCAGGGACACCGCTGCCACTGCCTCGCAGGAGCCGGTCTGCGAGGCCAGCCAGGAAAGAGCATGCTGCCTGCCTGGCTTCCATGTGGCGCCGCTGGGCAGCCCAAGGGCCCACACTGCATCCCGACCCGCAGTGTTCAGCTGCGCTCACCACATCTCTGTGTGGGGACTCAGGCACTGTGACTCAGAGGTGGGGTGGGGGGGGGGGGGCGTGCAGGGGCTGGGTGGCCCAGGTGTTGCCCAGGGCCCAGAGGTCAGCTGGGACCTGCCCTTCCATGCTAGACGCTCGCACTTTGATTGCCGGCCAGGCCTAGGGACCCTGCCCATGCATGAATTTTGTGCACTGGACCTCTAGTATTTTTATAAAAATCAGTGTAAAAAGACTGTAAATGTTAGCTTTGGGGTTCATAGACATAAGCCACTCTCAGTTCCCTGAGTATGCATATCTCTACATTACTCTTTTGTGCCTTGTTCACATAAAATATTAGACAAATTATAGTTCTATGTTTAGTTCAAAGATGTGAGCCTTTATTATTAAACATATCCCACTATTTAAAATGAAATATAGACTGAGATGAGGAAAAATGTAATATACAAGCCCTGAATTCTAGACAGACCTGGGTGCAAATTCTGGCTCTGTCACTTATCTGCCAAAAAAAAAGACTGTAAATGTTAGCTTTGGGGCTACTTCATTCACAACTAGCCCAAGTGCTAAGAATAGTGCCTGGCACACATTCGACCTATGATACTACCTGCTGGGTGGAAAAATGAATGAATGATTAGCCCTAGGAAGACATTTAGAATGGTATTTGTAAAGTACTATGTATTATAGTCCTCTCTGACTTTGATTCTTCATATCTCCTATACTTTCCACAATAGCAGCTAGAACAATATATGTACTGAAGTTTATCATTGGAGTATTTGGGTTCAATTATTATATACTAGAGGCCCAGTGCACCAAATTCGTGTACTGGTAGGGTTCCTAGCTGCTGCCAGCTGCCGGGCAGGTACTCCCTCCCTTCCCCAAGCCGACTCGTCCCCTGGTCGAACTCCTGGAAGAACTCTGATCGAGGGGACAATTTGCATACTACACTTTTATTACATAGGATAGCAGAATATTTGAATACCCATTTTAAAAGGGACAAACTAACAGTAGACATCTTTGATTAAAATGCAAACTTAATAGTTCCCTCAAACATCAAAAGAACTTAAGAGACAGAGGTGACATCTCTTTCCAAACTAAACTTATGTTTTATATTAATAAAATCTAGTTTAAAATAAAAACTAAACAATTGTGGCACAAAAAGTAGAGTGAATAATTTACAAACAAGTAAAGTAACAGCTTTTATTTGTACCCTCATTTGGGCCTTGCTGATATTTAACAGGATAAGTTATCAGCCTCATGATGTATACGAGAGCAGCACCCTCTGCAGTGTCCCACCAGTTCTGCTTGGAGTCCTGACTCAGCTGGAAGCTACTGACTATGGGACAAGTCACAGCCCTACAAAATAGCATTTCTTTTAAGGAAAGCTATTCTGAATAGCTACCATTTTATTAAAAAATTATACTGTTTTTATTTGTTCCTTATTCAAAAAGGAGAAGGGACTCAGAAAATTTTGAACCATGTAATTTTAGAATGTGGAAGATATCCAACTCTCAACTTTATCTTCTAGAACTGACTTTAATAAAATAAAAATTAGCTTTTATCACATGGATTTTTCAGTCTTGCACAGAGCTTTTCAGAGCTGTCACTCTCTCACACAAAACTAATGTGATTGCCTTTGTCAAGGACAAAACTAATGGAGCCTCTCCATCTCTCTCTGCTGTGGAGGAGTTTATACTTTACAGGAAAGCTAGACCTTCCTTGGTGCTGACTTTGTTTCATAGTGTTACCCCCATTGGCTTTAGGCTAATTAGATACTTCACAGCTGTCCTTATACAGCCATATAATGCCTTCCTTATTTTTCTCCAAACTATTTTCTTTTCTTCCTCTCCTCTCCTCTCCTCTCCTCGCCTCTCCTCTCCTCTCCTCTCCTCCCCTCCCCTCCCCTCCCCTCCCCTTCCCTCCCCTCTCCTCTCCTTTTATTCTTTCTTTCTTTCTTTTTCTACCATTTTTTTCTCTTTTTTTCCCTAGTAAAAGTCAATTTCCCTCAGGGTATGGGGTGTATGCTTCTCATTCTTTGATTAAAAGGTGGGAAAAAATGACAACAACAAAACCGAGTTTCCAATCCTTTGTCCAGGTCCTTGAGTAGATAAGTTTGTCTTTGTTCTTCAATAAGAATATTGTGTTCCTTTTCAAAATAAGGTTTAGTAATAGATCCTATTTAATTTTATATTGGTAGACACCTGGGCTGGGCTGGAAACCATAGTAAATGAAGGAGAATGTACAATCCACAAAGCAATGTAAAATTCTGTCTTCATTGTGGATCTGAGGGGTGATAATTGTAGATGATGTTGACTTTCGAAAATTGTTTCTTTTCATCGATATAGTTTGAATGTATACTCTTTGAAATGAGTGTTATGTGTATGCACACAGAAACACTTGTTATCTATATTTCCTTTAATTTAGTGTTTTGTCTAATAGTTATCCAAAAGAAGATGACTGTGGGGAGAATGAAAAGGTGTAAATTAATTTAAAACTAGAAAAAAGATCTCAAAGGAGATAAATTGTGATGTTTAAAATTTACAGTTGATGCCTTCTATATAATGATTGCCTAGAATGAATAACTTAGGACATGGGAAATTACTGTGGAAAATCAAGGACTCTCCTTATAAGTGGAAGGAGATGGAAGCTTGGGCATTGGGATGGAGAAGCAATACTTAGAACTAAGAGCTGTCAATAAGGGACTCTTATGAAGGATTTATTTTTATTTTCTCCTATTTTTCTTGGAACTCAGGAACAATCATATTTAGAGTGCTTATTTTCTCCCACTTTTCAGTAAAAAACATTGTCCACACAAAACCTTATGTTGGAGAGAATTTGAGGGAAAGGGAAATATAAGCTTGTGTGGCATTCTAAACATCAGCCCTCTAATAAAGTCAAGGAAGTAATTAATTTTGGAGTCCCAGGTGTTGGTGAGAAATAAAGTCAAGCTGAGCTAGCCTTATGAGTAGCCAAACAAACTGGATAACTAGAAGTGAATGGGGTGCATACAAACCCATGCATATATATGAGTCTGTATTTTCTAATTATACCAGCACCTGGAAAAGTGAAGTGGATATAAACTTGCTTACAAATGCATTTTTATTGATTACTATTTTTATTTTTCAACTTTCTTGAAGTATACTTGACAACTGAAACTGCAGTTAAAGTGTACAATGTGATGATATGATATCATGTATACATTGTGAGATGATTACCTCAATCAAGTCAATTAACATATTCATCACATCACAAGTCTATCATTTTTTGTGTTGTGGCAAGAATATGTAAGATCTATTCTCAGCAGACTTCAGGTATACAATAAGGTATTATTAACTGTAATCACCATGCAGTACATAGATTCATAGAACCATTCATATAATAACTGAAAGTTTGTACCTTTTGACAGACATCTCTCTATTTCCTACATTCTCCAGCTCCTTGAACCACTATTCTACTATTTCTGAGTTCAACTTTTTTTTTTAAGATTCCACATATGAGTGAAATCATACAAAATTTGCCTTTCTCTCTCTGGCTTATTTCACTTGGCATAATGTTCTTTAGTTTTATCCATATTGTTGCAAATGGCAGGGTAGAGATAATGTGCTATGTACCTATTATTCTATTATTTAGTCATAGAAAAAAGAAATCCTGACATTTGTAACAAATGCATTTTAATACCTGGTAGTAAAAGAGTTGTTTCAAGTAATTACAACTTATAATATTTTTGAACTTTTGTGCTTAGTTATAGATTCATTAAAAATAAGTTTGAAATATATATATTTTTGAAAAATACATGTTAAGGATTTTTCCAAATTTCCAGAATGACAAAAGTGAGAATAACATTGAAAATTTATTCCTTCTTGAGCTTATCTTCAAATAGAGGAGTCAAATAATAAAGGAGTAAACAAAGAAATATAAAATGTAATATGAGGAAGTGATTAGAGGCATGAAAAAAAGAAAAACATTTAAGGAGATAAAGAGGTATCAGTCAGGGTTCTCCAGAGAAACACAATCAATAGGATATACTATATGTATGTATGCATGTTAGCCAAAAACATACATGTATATATGTGTGTATATATGTCTGTCTGTATCTATCTGAGACAGATATAGATTTTAAGGAATTAGTTCATATGATTGTGGGACTAACAAGTGCAAAATATATGGAAGGCTATCAAGCTGGAAATTTTGGCAGGAGCTGAAAATGCCATCTTGATTCTGAAGGCAGAGGAAGAATTCCTTCCTCTTTGGAGATCTTATTTTTTTCTCTTAGAGCTTTCAGCTGATAGATGAAACTCACACACATTATGGAGGGTAATCTATGTTACTCAAAGTCTACTGATTTAAATGTTATTCATATCTTAAAATACTTTCACAAAACATCTAAAACCATTTTTGTCTAAGCAACTGAGCGTATAGCCTAGTGAGGTTGACACATAAAATTAACAATCACAAGAGACAAGGGGTACTCCTTTTAAAGGACAGGACATTTAAAAGGAGACATGAAAAAAGTGTAGAAAGTGAGCTTTCAGAATACCTGGAAGAATCTTCCCAGCAAAGGAAAAAGTCCGTACAAAGCCCCGAAGCAGGAATAGCAGGCAGTGACAAAGAACAACCCAGAGGATTTATACTATGGCTTGAGTGCAGTGAGCCAGGGAGAGAGACTATAAGATCAAGGAGCAGTAAGGGGCTGTTTGGCCTTTAAGAACTTTGCTGTTTCTTTTAAGCACAAGGGAAAGCCATGTAGAGTTTTGAGCAATCAACTGCATGATGTGACTCAAGAATAAAGAAGTTCATTTTGGCTATTATGTGAAGAATAGACTACTGAGAGGCAAAAGGGTAAGCTGGAAATCTATTGAAAATCATAATTGTGGATTGGGAAGCCATGGTGGCAATGTGGTTGATGAGATATGGTTAAATTCTGAACATATTTGGAAAGTAGCAACAGATTTGCTGATATTTTGGGTAAGGGCTGTAAAAGAATTAGGTAAATAAAAAATGATTCTAAAATTTTAGCCTTAGCAATGAAATAAATGGTATTGCCATTTACTGAGATGAGGGACACTAAAAAGGAGTCTATGGAGTCAAGATTTCAGCTTGGATCATGATAACTTTAAGATGCCTTGAAGGTATCCACATTGAGAAATCAAGTAGGTGGTTGGATATAACAAGAGTCTTGGGAACATCAGAGGTAAATTTGGCAGCCATGGAAATATAGAGGTAAAAGACATTTGTAATGGGTGGAATCATCTAAGAACTGAAATTAGATAAAGAACATAACAGGTTTGAGAATAGAAACTGAGCCATTCACACATCACTTTTTCTTCCATATAAAATTTAAAAACATCATAAGGTGCAAAAATTGGATTTTTATTGAAACTATATTAAATTTATAAATTAATTAGGGTCATTCTGTTCTTTTAAATTTTATTTATTTTCCCATAAAATGTGATCATATTTAAATCGGAACTTAAATAATGAACAGTGTGATTTGTCAGGTGAGGATGGAGAAATAGGGGAGAATGGGCAGAATGTTAGACACATCCTTGTACTAATTTGTATAACAGTTAAATAATCATGGATTTGGAAATTATCCCCATTTTACAGGTAAGGGAAAACAATTTGCTTAATAACCACAACATTTTGTCTGAAATATAAATGGAGACTCCAAAGATAATTTTGGAAGCACTTCCATTGCACAATCTTACATTGCTGACTTCAAGGACTTTATAGTATGGCTGTTACCTATATGAAATATTATATATGAATTATGAAATATTAATAGGCATATATTTCATGAAACACTCTACTTTCATAAAAACATGAAATCATAGATAATTGAGCAATCACTATCCATGGCTTTTCTAAATTATTGATATAAAAGTGAGAATCAGACAGGCACTAGAATTATTTTACACATGGATTTCATATTTTGTATTCTGAAACATTGGTGTCCTTCTTTAAAGGCTATGTAAGAGACCAGTTACATAACCCCATTATTTGAACATTTTCACCCAATTTTCAAGGACTTTTATAACACAACTGTTGACCATATATTTCTTCCATAAGTTTGATGATGGTTTTAAATAAACAGAACACATACATCTAAGGGAAGTAAAAATAGACAACAGCCTAAGTGACCTAAAAATAATATATAATACCCAGCACCAGAATGAAAACATTTATGATGTCAGTGAACAAATGATTAATCACTTAATCATATCCAAGTTAATAAGTATTTTAGTGGTAAGGCACTTAAGTTTTAATTAGTTTTCACTTATTGAATGTGAGGCTGTTTGAAGGCACTAAGATATGACAGGGCCTGTATTAGTACTCCATTAAAACACAACTCAGCAAACTCAAATATCTCCAACCACTTAAATCAGGTATTAATTAAACAATAAAAATAACTCAGAGCAACTGAAGGCTATTACATTCTTTTTGTGCCTTAAACTTTGGAATCAGATATGGGAAATAAGGAATGAAGAGTAATTCAAAGTACTATTAAATAAAGACAGATTCAGGGCACCACTATAGAGAAAATTATATAGGTGATTATTTCATTTGCCTTTATCTTGAAATGTTGACCCCCAAACATATATGTAGGAATATTTTTCCCTTTAAAAAAAATGAGGTGAAATCACATAACATAAAATTAACCACTTTTAAAGATTTTTAAAATTTTTTAAATTATAGATAACATGCAATATTATATTAGTTGTAGTTGTGCACCCAGGTATTAGGCCTTATATAACTTCTAAGTGATTATCCTGATAAATCTCATACCCATCTGACACCATACATAGTTTTTAAAATATTATCGGCTATATTTCCTATGCTGTACTTTACATCCCTCCAAATACCCTCCCATCTGGCAACTATCAAAATGCTCTCTCTCTCTCTCTCTCTCTCTCTCTCTCTCTCTCTCTCTCTTTCTATATATATATATATATATATATATATATATATGTTTCTGCAATGCTGGTTTGTTTATTTTGATTTTTAGATTCAATTGTTGATATATATTTATTGCCATTTTATTGTTCATACTTTTGATCTTTTTTCCCCTTTTCTTCTTAAAGAAGACCCTTTAAGATTTCTTATAATACTAGTTTGGTGTTGATGAACTCCTTTAGCCTTTACTTGTCTGGGAAGCTCTTTATCTGTCCTTTGAATTAAATGATAGCTTTTCTGGGTAAATTAATCTTGGGTATAGGTCCTTGCTTTTCATCACTTTGAATATTTTTTTAAATATATTTTTATTGATTTTTTACAGAGAGGAAGGGAGAGAGATAGTTAGAATCATAGATGAGAGAGAAACATCCATCAGCTGCCTCCTGCACGCCCCCTACTGGGGATGTGCCCGCAACCCAGGTACATGCCCTTGACCGGAATTGAACCTGGGACCCCTCAGTCCCCAGGCCGACGCTCTATCCACTGAGCCAAACCGGTTTTGGCACTTTGAATATTTCTTGCCACTTCCTTCTGGCCTGAAATGTTTCTGCTGCTAGTCTTAGGAGTGCTCCCTTGTAGGTAACTAACAGCTTTTCTCTTGTTGCTTTTATGATTCCCTTTGCATTTTAATTGTGATATGTCTTGGTGTTGGCAGTTTTGTGTTCATCTTTTCTGGGACTCTGTATTTCCTAGACTTGTAGGTCTATTTTCTTCACCAGGTTAGGGAAGTTTTCTGTCATTATTTTTTTCAAATAGGTTTTCAATTTCTTGCTCTTTCTCTTCTCTTCCTGGCACCCCCATTTTGCAAATATTGGCTCTGAAAGTGCAAAGAGATGGATTCTACCAGCAACCTCAGGAAGCTTTATTAAGTGTGACTATGATGGAGACTATAGCCCCAACTGGCACTGGGGTTGCAGGTTTCTGAGATCCTAAGCAGAGCACCTAAGTATGCTGTGCCTGAACTTCTGCCCCAATGACATGAATCTGAAATATGGCAACTATTGGTGTTTCATAAGATTTACTTTCTGGACCACTAGGCTTATTTTTAAATCTCTTGAAAGTTTTGCAAAAGTGTAGTAAAATTCATCTCTTACTGAAATAGTAACAAAATCTATATATGCATAACAGAATAATATTTTTAAAGATATTAACCTATATTCCTTTTGTTTCTCTTGCCATTTTCATATTTCTCTTTTGCCCTTTCAAGTACATAGATAATTTTACTGAGATCCATTGCCATACAAAAGGATATGATGAAATAGAAAGCAAAAAAAAAAAAATATGTGTTTGGCTGGGTGTCACAAAAGCTTCATTCTCTTGAAATATTTAGAGGGTTTAAGATATAACAATTACTTAGGAAAGATATCATGAAAACATAGGGCAGGTGTAGAGAAAGGAAAATGCATATTTCTCAGTTGTATATTGTCCCCTGGCCCATTCATTACAGGGCTGAAAAAAACAAACTACAGGTCTAAGAGAAAGTGGCTAGATAGAAGCAAAGGGACACTGGCCCTTGTCATCTTTCCTAGGTTATTGTTGGGCAGGAGGTAGGATACCAGTGTTTAAATGGGTGCATAATGTGTATTGGCTTATGGTCTTTAAGGCAGCCTTGAAGACACTAACATGTTCTCACATGCTTTTGAAGTTGCAGAAATGCTGTTCTGTCTCTTGCTATTACTTAGAAGTAAACTAGAGAGTTTCAGTACTGTGAGAATCAGGGGAGAGGACATCAGCATCATGGATTCTATTGAATCAAAACCATTTCTTCACTTTGGCATTATAAAGGACCTCAAAATATATAAACACCTAAGTCAGTGGTCGGCAAACTACGGCTCACAAGCCGCGTGTGGCTCGCGAGCAGCAGTTTGCCGCTCTGTTGACTGATGAGTTTGCTGACCACTGCCCTAAGTGAAAGGCAGAACATCCTAAAATATTTTTATTTTTCAAAAACTAGTAAGAATCTATTAGTGTTAAATACAGTACTAATAGTTGAGGATATAGCAGATAAATTAGATTCTTGTCTCTCTGAAGATCCCATTCGTGTGTGTGTAAAGCAGTTAATAAATAAGTAAACACACAGTATGTCAGATTGTAGTAAGTGCTACTGAGAAATGAAAAGCATAGTAAGGAGATAGCAATAGAGATTAACTCTCTCTGGAATTTCAGACTCATCAGTCCAACCCCTACTTAATATCACTCCATAGTATTTAATTGATATTTCAAACTATAGTTAAACAGAATTTGAGATTCCCTTCCTACCCTGGGATTTCCTATCTCAGTAAGTGGCCCTGTCACAAGCCAAAAATCAAAATATCATCCTTGACTTCTCACTTGTCAATCCATCAGCAAGTCCCACTGAATCTACTGTTAAGTATACCCCAAATATGTCAACTTCTTTCATCTTTTCCATTAGCCTGTACCATCATCATCTCATTCAACCCAGTTGTCTATTCTTTCTTCTTTGACCTCCCAAATTCTAGTCTTCCCATAGCAACTCCAGTGATCTTTAAATAATATCAATCACCTTTTTCACCAGTCCACCAACCCCACTTCCCCTGGAAATCATCAGTTTTTCATTATTTTATTCAATGGAAACAAATAAAACAGATACCTATGAGTCTGTTTCTGTTTTATTTGTTTATATTGTGTGGAAAGGTGAAAGGATTGAGAAGTATACAATATTGGTTACAAAATAGTCATGGGGATATAAAGTACAGCACAGGAAATTTAGTTAATAATATTCTAATGACTATGTATGGGGCCAGTTGAGTACTGAAAATATCAGGTGGAACACTCCTTTCTTCCTACTTCTCTTCCTCTCTATTTTTATGGAAATTATATTCATCATCCTGAGACTAAGGTCTATGCTCTTAACTCATCCCTTTCTGCCTCCCTAGCAATTTGCTCTTTCAATCACTTCAGCCCTAATTCCCTCCCTTCTCCCCCTTTCTCCCCATTCTCAAAAAAATCAAATCAAATCCAAATATCAACAATGAATCAAACCCAAATTATCCCAACCCCAAATATCATTTTGTTTCCTTCCAAATCTCTCTGTCTCTCACTCCCCCATCTGCTCGCTATTCTAGTATATTTTGCCCCACTCACTTTTTTCTACTTACATAACACCAGGAATATATTTTTGCCAAGGTTACCAAAAATCTCTCCATTATTTTATTCAATAGAAATTTATTGGTATATCTTATTTGCTCCAATAGCAACATTTGACATTTATTATATCCTTTCTCTCTGGTTGTTATATCTTCTCTGCCTGAAATCCTCCATCTTTTTGTGGTATTCTTTCCTCTGGTTAGAATTTTGGTACTTACCTCTTTCCATTCTTTACATTTCTAACAAGATTCCATTTCTAACATATTCTTATTCCTTATAAATTTATTTCTTACCACAGACTTATATATCCAATTATTTTCTGGGAAATCTAGCATTGCTGAAAGCATCTTGACTCCTTTCATTCCTTCAGCCTAATATCCAATCGATTTGTGCACTTTAACTCTTGTAAATCTCTTTCATATGTTACCTTTTCCACCCCTTTAAGAACCACTTATCATCTTCCTAGTTTCCTTCTGCTTCTAGTCTCTCCTCCTCCTGAGCTTTAATTATGCACATGATAATCTATTCAAATTGTCAATACCAGCATTTTGCTTCGCTGCTTGTGATTTGTCAAAATTTCATACTTATATTGTTTCTTGTGTCTGAAGTTTCGTATGACACTATTCTGTGCCAATAATTTACTTGTACTTATTTCTTTAAGTTAATAATCAAACTATGGGAAAATTCTAATGCACCAAATTTAGTAATCTTTCTATAAGTTTCCCCCATATTTTGAAATAAATTAATGTACTTAATTAGTATTGTGCAATCATTATAATTTGAAGATAAAAACTTTAAGGCATGGATCATACACCAAATAGATCTCATATATGCTGCTCAGAAGATAAATATATTGCTGTCAAAAGTGAAATACAATAGCATGGAAAAATAATAATATTACATATTTTATTTCTAAGAATAATAAATAGTAAATATCATTTTGAGATCCAGAACACTAATAAATAACAGGAAAATAAAACATTCTTTAGAATTTGCCCACACATATTTATTTTGAATTTTCTTATACTTGAGAAGATTCTCACTGATCCTTGCCAAATGTCATCATAGGACATTTCAAAGATATATGAATTTTCATTATCACATAACCAGGGATTTTTCTGAGTAAATATTTTTTTAAAAATACTTGTTAGACAATCTTTACAAAAATATTCAAAGGCCTAGCTACTCTTACATAAAGGATGTGTGTTCCATCTAAGCCACCAATGCAAATCAAAATTGTCATAACTCAGTTTACCTCAGTTTTATATATAAAGGAATAAATCTTTCCACATAAGCACAAATCATTAGCCTAAAAAGGATCTGAAAGAGCTACACACATAAGAGCTAGAATCTGTGTATTTATTTTTCTTCTGGAAATAAATTACTGTAAAAAGCTCTAACATTATTTATTTGATCATTCCCCCAAGGCTGCAATGTCCTTTGCAGTGAAAACTAAAGTTATTTATATACCACTTTGAAGTTTACAGACCAGGTTCACATGTATTATACCACTTGATGCTCCCTTCAGCCCCTATGATAACATACACAGGACTTAGTTTGCAACTTCATCATTAACAGACAGGAGATGAAATGAAACAACGACTTGCCCAAAATTATGTAGCTGTAGAGTGACAGAGTTAAAACTTAAACCAAATTTATAAGAGCCATCTTACATTCTTTTCACTTTTCATGTTTTAGCCTGGTGAAAGTATATGAAATTGTGTATGGCAAACCAGTATAAAAGTTGAATTTTGTGTGGAACTTGAGTTCTAGACAGTTTTACTTCCATTGAGACATCAACCTCAACTTTGAAAAGCATTTTAGAATAAGATAGAGATATGTAACTTTTGAAAGGAAAAATAGGTGATACCCATTTTTAAAAGCAGACTCAAAAGACTCCTGAAAGCAGTTAAAGCAACATAAGTGGTGAATATCTTTGCATGATTCTTAGAGGGACTGCTGGCATATTGTTGCCTTATGAAACAATGATTGGGGAATAGAATATGATGATCAAAGAGAATGGATAGCTGATCAAAGAAGGCCCTGTCAAAAGACATGTGTGGGGGAAAACATGCCTAGTTAATAGGATTTGTATAATCAACATTTTACTAAAATTCTCCTTAGAATAGAAATATTTTTATTTTATCCTGTTTTTCTTTATTTTGATTGTCACTAAGTTAAAAAAAAAAGATTCTTGCTAGACTATAGGGATACAACAAATAAAACAAATAAAGAATTATCTGACACTTGAAATGATAAGCTAGAAACATGCATGTATAGAGTATGATAAGTGAGCATAAATCTAAATTAGATAATCTAATCAAGATATCTAATTCCTCAGCACTGCAGGAATTTTACTTCAGAAGTTTTAGAAAATTTAAACTATACATGTAGAAAACTAAAATTCACTAATTTCAACTTCCTGGGAAAAAAGGAATGCTTGGTTTTTAGATGTTGATTACTGCTTCTCTTCCAGCTTTCTGTGCTGCATTGAAAACTCCCTGCTTGACTGTGAGCTCATTGAGAGTAAGGGCTGAGCGCTCCTACCATGTAACACAGGTACCTGTTACTGACATACAGAAGATACTTCAACAGGTATTTTTCGATGAGAATAAGTTCAAATGTGTGATGTAAACTTCGACTTTCTGGGAGAGATGATATGGATCCTGCATATGGTAGTTCCATATCCAGCCTATTTATTGATAGCACATATAACTTGTATAAATAAGTTATAATGATTTTTTAAACAATGAGAGTAACATATTTCCTGGTAGAAAACAGAATGTCCAAAAACAAATAAATTATTCTATATAACTCAATAACATTTATAGCATCATATATTTTAGCAAACTGTTTCTAAAAACAATTTAAAATATCTGTAACTATGCAGGGTCATAAACACAATAGTGCCTATTAGTATTAGCTGTTATAAAATTATCTTTGAATAGCAATAAAGTTACATCAGATATAGCATGGAAGTAACGTTACAAACAAAAATACATTTGCATCTATTTTCTTAAATGAAATTTACCATTTTCAATGCTGATAATTTGTTTAATAAAAATGTGAATTTGAGGATGTTGGAAATATAAGAATTATTCCTGAAAACATCATGTTACATAACTGAGTTTATGTTAAATTCTGCATAAAATCCAGCTAACCTAATTTTTTAAATTGCTTGAAATTGCAGATGAAGATATTAACAATTCTTTTATTAAAGAATAAAGTGGCCATAATACCCAAGGCAATATGCAGATTAAAGCAGGTGCAATGGAAGATAACCCATAAGCTTCATAATTCCTTGGATAATAGATCAGTGATTCACTGCAATGTGCATATTAAGCAATATGGAAAATTGGGTCAAATTAGACAGTGAGATAGATTTGTTCATATATGTCATGGTTTGCCATGGAGATAATCAAAGTGACATTTCTTAACCTAAATCTCTAGAGATAAGATACTTGGCATCAAATTAGTCAGTTACCTAACCTTTTAGAAAATTTATGGGTGTGATCATTAAAAGAAAATTGCCTTAAAATGTGCAATTATGATATACAGTAAAATTGTAGGGGACAATTTTTCTGTCTAATAGTAAATTGAAACTCTGCTTTGTTGAAGAAGCGAGAGTTTAGAAAAAGGCACTTTGTGGTCATTTGCATAATGTATCTAACTTATTCTCATGATGGCTGTGCTGTGTGGCCTTAAAGCACTCTAACATTCATGGGAGAACAAGTCCTCAGAGGGCCATTGTAAGATTTAAATAATTGGTAGCATCAATCAAATTTTGGTCAGCTTTTCTGAAATGGAAATATTTAATATTTTTCATGAGGCAAAACACTTATTTTTGTAATGCCCAGATTTTGGGGTCCCCAAATGTCAACCACCAGGGAGCCACTTCCAATGCAAAAAAACAAAGAGTCTTTATTCAAGCCCAGGCTTGGCTCCCAGCCTCTTTACCGACGCAGCGGTGAGACGAGAGAGCGAGCCCCAGGGGAACAAAGGTTATAGGGCTAGTCATTTGGGTGGGCTTGGGTCAGTGACGTGGGTTACAGAGAGTGGTCACTTTGGTCAGGGTTTTTCTGCAGGGTCTTACGGCACAAAGGCCAGGAGGTGGCTAATAAATTCCAAGGTCTGAGCCATCCCCCTACCATTGCTTCTTGATAGCCTTATTAGGACCTTAGCTACATTCCTGGAGCTTCATTGGTCTACTCAGGCAGCAGTTGCGGGAGTTAGGACAATTCTGACATTCCTGTGGTGACCCCCAGTGGGGAGGGTCAGCTGAGGATCTAGCTCTGCAAGATGGGGGATAGTCAGTTCTGCTTTCTTCTTTCAATTTTGTTTTGAAAAGATGACAGGAATAAAAGCTTAACTGCACAGAGTGATGCTATGTTGGTTATTAATTAGGGTCACACTCAGGGAAATTTGAAAGCAGTTTTTTTAGTAGGGGTTTCCTGGGAAACTTCTGAGATTTGGCACTTCCTACCCAAATACAACTGCATAATGACACTTCTTTTCTTTAATCACTAACTTTAGCTAAAGTTGGTGGGCCTTAAATATAAATCTGATTAATGCAACCCATGTTATAAATGTATTCATCTGATTATCTTTTTGATACATATGTTTAGATGACTGGGGAGTCCAGCTCACATAGGCCTTTGTGAATTCAATAGGAGTCCAATTCCCAAACAGTGTTGGCCTCATATATACAGAGGATTTGATACTATCATGTTTGGACATGCTGAGGCACCCGTATAGTCTCCCAGACAGGGGTATTGAAGGATCTTTGCTGAGAATAGAAACCATTTGCATTATGTTAAAAGGAAATTGATTCACCTTCTTGGAGACCTTCAGGCTGTTTGAATCATGTCATCTTACTATGCTTATTTTCCTGCACCCTCAGGCCAGTAACTTCCTCGTTCTTGACTTATCTTTCTCAGTGGTTCTGACTTGAACCCTCATGGGATTCATCTGCAGGGCTTGTTGAAGTACAGATTGCTGGGCCCCATCACAGAGTATTTGTCCAAGAATTTGCATTTCTAATGAGCTCCCAGGTGATACTGATGCAAACTTTGAGAGCCATTGTTCCTCTGTGGCTAAACTGAAGTAGCTTTTGATTCATTCATATAGTCCTCAGTTATTTTTTAATATGTTATCCATTACATTATATAAAATATAGATATACTTAGAATAAATGTCTGGAACCATGCACTCTGTAAGGGACATTACATAACAACAGATCTTATGGTCTTCTCCTTTCCAGTTGTCCCATGCCTTCCTGCTGCTCTCAATCCCAACACAGTGATTCCTCTCTCCAGACCCTCTAATCCTTGGAGGAAACTCAACTTTAAAATCGTTCCTTTACCTAATTCTTAATTAACTGCATTCGTACAATCTCCATTTGCTTTACGCAGATGCAGGTGATCTCATTTGTGTGGCATGAAGAATGCAATCTACCTAAACTAATACATACTAATGCTTGAGACTTGGTTTGACTGTTCACATTTTAGAAAAAGATGCCTTTGAGATAGCATCAATTTCAAAAACCATGACAACATGAAGTGAGAACTGTCAGGTAGTTGAGATGTGATTTTTCCCTCATATCTCCTATCTTTGCACCCACCTAGTTAGTACTGCAAATGATTCATCTAGATACAGAGCTCTGGGCAAGATGAATTAGTTAGAAGCTACTTGAGATATTTAGTAATTTTGTAGAAACCACATACAATTTCTGTTTTAATTAGTGTGTCTGCATATTCCTTCAATCAAAAATTGAAAAGTTATAAAGCTCTTGTGATAACCAATAAATCTACCTAACATCTGTTCTTTTTGGCAATGTTCCAATAAGATATTTCTGTTTTTATAAGGTGAAACTATTATCCATTACATGGCCATAGTGTTACAGAAAACCAAAGAAGAACAAAGCAATACTAAGAGAGATGGAGTTACATTTATTACACGCGGGTCCAGAGGAAAATGTCTCTCAAATTCTGGGCCCCAACATGCAGGAACCTTCCCTATTTATATGTTTCCACCTTCTTTGTCTCCCAAATATGGGGTGTTTCCGGCCCCTTTTACAAGTTCTTAAAGAGCCTGTATGTGCCGGGACCTTGAGACCTCAACCAGAGGCCTGGCCTGGCGACAGCACTGATAACCTTGTCTGGGGAAGGTTTAACAGCCTCTCTGAAGTGGGAGTAGTCTTAGCAAGCAAGAATTTACAGAAGCCAAATAGCAGGGTTAATATTTCAAACAGCAGTATTTATATAAGATGGATGCTTCAATAGAAGCCCATGGTTCAGGTAATTACATTATAGTTTTCCCATCAAAGGTATATATGAGTCCATCTCTCCTATACAAATTTACTTCCTAGATTTTTAAATGGTAAAACAGCATAATATATTTAATAGAAGTGATTCTAAAATCATTGCTAGTCTGAGGACTAATATGAGAAAGACAATATTGGCCTACAACAGCAAGGAAGGAAGGAAAATATGCAAGCAATTAAAAAGGTACTAAGGAATAGAAGGGCGGAGGAGTTGGAAATTGTGCTGAATGATGGTGGCGACAATCTGGAGGAATTGGTAATTATGAATCATGGACCTCTGAGCTGATGTTGCCGAGGCCGCCTTGTTGACTCTCCCTCCTTCACTTCCTTTTTCCTTCTCCTCTTTATTATCTTTCATCTCTTCCTTCTCACTCTCTTCATCTTTTTAAATTTGCTTTTTATTTTGTTGTTCTTTATTTTGACTCTGCCCCCCATCTATGTATTCATCAATTACCAACTTTATTTGCTGATTTGATGGTTTCAGCTAACATAAACAATTGAAAATAACTATACATTTAGTCCCAATTTCACTTTATGACAAATTCCTTTGTAATCTGATTTACACACACACACACACACACACACACACACACACACACACACACACACAAATAGATTTTACCCAAAATTGGATATTGTCTGTCCCTAAAGGTAAAATGCTGGGCAAGACACTGAGGACTCCTCTGGGTCTTATTTTCATCCCTTAGCAAATAGCTGAGTTAAACAATTTCCTGCTCTAAAGTTTATTTTCTACATTTTCTAATCCTACATGATTATTGCTAAGGGAACTTTTATTACAATTTGCTAGGCCATGTAGAACTAACAACTACTTACATTTATTTTTAAAACATATATTTTTATTGAATTCCCAGAGGAAGGGAGAAGAAGGAGAGAGAGAAACATCAGTGTGAGAGAATCATTGATTGGCTATTTCCCATACACCCCCAAATGGGGATCGAGCCTGCAACTCGACATGTGCCTCAACTGGGAATCAAAGTATGGCCTCCTGATTCACAGGTCAACAACTGAGCCACATCGGCCAGGCAACAACTACTTACTTTATTGGGGAAATAAACTTAGGGAGACAATGAGAAGTATTTTCAATGGAGAAATGACATGACATTTATTGTGAAAGTAAAACTGCTGAGCTGTGATGCCTCGCATATTTTCTATCCCATATATATATATTTGCAAAATATTTTCCTCAGTTATAATTAAAGTTTTTATCTTGTGCTGACTGCAGTATTCTATAAATGTTGTTTTTATTGTGGTGTTTTTTTCCTAGCACTAGCATTTCAGGCCTTTTATTTTATTTTATTTTATTTTATTTATTTTATTTTATTTTTACAATTGGGTACTCCAGTATAAACTGGAAATGTTGTAAACAGAACCAGCCATGCAGACAGTATGTGAGAGCTTTTTCTGGTAAAAATCTCACACAATGTACTCAGTCCATTTGCATTCTCTCACTGAAGCTTATAAAACAAGATAGAAAAGGCAGATGTTCACATTTGCTCAGGCAGAGGTCAGAAGCAACTTTCAGAGGGAATTTGAAGCTTAGGCAAAAATCCAACACATAAAAGCACATCCATTTTAAAACCAGTAAAAATGAACTGTTACTTGGAAGAGCAGATGGCAATGTTTTATGAACTATTTTGTAACATTATAGAATTCCCAGCATCTACTAAAATTCAGCTTCATGAATAGCATTAAAGAAGTTCTGCTGTTTTTCCACATGGTATTTTTACGTGAAATGCTATATAGTGAACCTAAAAAGAATATCTTAGGATGTGAAATGATTGCTAATGCAGACAACGGCAGGTGAGCACCAGGTCAGCGTGATGTGAGCCAAGGACCTTTTTCCATGCTGTGAAACACCGTGGTATTGAAGTTACTATATTTCTGTTTTAAAGGAATTTGTAACTAAAATGTGTAAAGTTTGATAAATCTCAGTTTATATTAGAATATATATATATATATATATATATATATATAAATCCTTCCCCGAGGACATGCTTCTATCAATTGTTGTTGTTTTTTGGGGGGTTGTTTTGTGTGTGTGTGTGTGTGTGTGTGTGTGTGTGTGTGTGTGTGTTTTGAGAGAGAGTAAGGGAGCGGGGAAGAGAGAGAGAAAAAAGAGAGAGAGAGAGACATAAATGTGAGAGTGAAACATCAATTGGCTGACCACCACCGCCCCGACCCCCCCCCAACCCACCCTCATGTGCTAGACCAGAAACCTGGGTACTGCTTTGACCTGGGATGGAACCTGTGACCTTTCAGTGTATGGGAGGGCCCTCCAATCAACTGAGCCATACCAGCCAGGGCTAGAATATAATCTTTTACTGCACAGATCTTGACTAAGATCTGTACATATATATATTTTATATAACATTTATATCACAGCTAATTAGCACCTAATCCTATATTATTATTGCTAAGGAAACATTTACTACAAATTGGTAGTCCATGTAGAACAACTACTTATTTTATTGTGGAAATAAACTTAGTAGGAGAATGAGAAGTCTTTTCAATGGAGAAAAGACATTTATTGTGAGAGCAAAACTGCTCAGTTGTGATGCCTCACATATTTATATATTTCCTCTTCATATTTTTGCCAAATAGTAAGGAAGGAGATGGAAGAATTCAGAGGAAAGGTTTGAAAGTCTTTGAAAATTTTCTTCAGTAGTTGGACATAAGAAACAGCAGCAAAAGGGATGTTTGATTAAATTTCATGTAACCAGAAACCAGAAAGGAAGGGAATTGGGGCTTATGACCTTTGAAGACTATATAAGTTTGAGTGGCAAAAGGTTCAAATTTTAAAATAAAAATTAACATTACTTGATTCTTATTTCCTCAAAAGTTAAGTAAAAAATAATTATGTTGTTAAGGTAACTTTTAATAAATTAATTTATCAGAGATACTAGAATTATAAAGAATTCTGATATTTTTCAATAATAGAAATATTAATTCATTAATTTCATATAGAATTTGGTTTAATATATAAATCAACATATTTTACAGTAAAAGTTTAGGTTTGTTATATTTATGGCATTGCAACTGCCATATTTTAATATGTTGATCAATGTTTTATAAGCTATATATAGACAGGTTGCTATATAATTACCAAGAAACTTATCATAACTATATTTAATAATTTGGGATGAGTGCTGCTTTTTATCACTAAGTAACCAATTAATAAGAATAATACAATTTTTCTCCATCTTTTAACTTCTGGCCCAGCTGAGTATCAAAGAATCTTATAAGTTATCAATTATCTTTTTTTTCTTTTTTATTGTTTACAGTATTGCATATGTCTTCTTTCCTCCCTGATTGACACCTCCCTGGCACCTCCCACCCCTCAGGACAAGCCCCCACCACCCCAGTGTCCATCTCCATTGGTTATGCTGATATGCATACATACAAGTCCTTTGGTTGATCTCTTACCCCCTCACCCTCACCCTCCTCTGCCTTCCCTTGAGATTGGACTGTCCGTTTGATGTTTCTTTGTCTCTAGATATATTTTTGTTCATCAGTTTATATTGTTCATTATATTCTGCAAATGAGTGAAATCATGTGATATTTATCTTTCTCTGACTGGCTTATGTCACTTAGCATAATGCTCTCCAGGTCCTAGACCACCAACTTACACCATTCACACAAAAAAACCTCGAAATGGATAAAGGACTTAAATGTAAGATGGGAAACAATAAAAACCTTAGAAGACTCCATAGGCAGCAAAATATCAGACATACGTCATAACTATATCTTTACCAATACAGCTCCTAGGTCAATGCAAACTAAGGAGAAAATAAACAAATGGGACTACATCAATTATCATTTAAAAACACAGAGTCATGGTTAATATTTGTGATCAAGAATCAGCAGTAAAACAATTTATTTTTTTTTAGAATTTATTTTATAACAGATAAGAGAATAGGCATTGCACGTAATTATTACAGTTTATTTTCACAGACACCCCCAGGAATGATTATTTGCATAATAGAGCTAATATTAGTAGCTTGACTAAGATCATATGGATAGACATGATTATTTGCATATTAGAGCTAATATTAGTAGCTTGACTAAGATCATATGGGTAGTAAGCTTTGAGGTCAGAATTTGAACTCAGTACTGCTTAACTGCAAATTCCATGTTCCTTTGATCATATCATTTGGGCTGCCACAGTACACAACCAGTGAACAACATTCATTTGCATTAGCTGTGATAAAATTTCTCTGAAATTTTGATACCTCCTGAAATGTTATATAAAATCATTTCCCCCAAGAACACTCATTTTATTGTAATAAAATCTGTGTTGGTAAGTATACCAAGGGAATGTAGCTCTTAGATATATCAGGTCATTTCCAAGGTTTACCTGCTGGTGGCTCAACCTTACTGTTAGCCCTCTGTCCATGTGGAAGTAGACTCTTGAAACCTGTGATTGCAAACTTCTGTCATTAGTGGCAGAAAATGCAACACCATCTCCCAACACTCTGGGGTAAAGAGTGAAGGAACATAGCAATAGCTAAATTTTATTGCTAAGACATTTCTTCATATAAGTAACATTCCAAATAAAAAATAGGTCTAGCAAGTAAACACAAATGCCCTAATCCTTAATAAAAAGAAAACTATTTCAATAGACAGGTGCTGTCATCAGGAGAGGGGAAGGTAAATAGATCCATGTAGCAAGTGTTTTGCCCCTCAGCTTTCCATGGGAAATCCATCAAAACTCAAAAAGGGTAGAGAGAATCAGTTCAAATGCAGCTGAATTACTAAGTTTCAAGCATTTACTTAATATCAAGAAATAGCTTTGTAGAATTCATAATAAATGCATTTTTAAAAGGAGCCCAGGAAAAAGCAAAGTTGACTAAAGAATCAAGTGGGAATAGTTTTCTTAATGCCCTCTAAAGGGATTAATTCAAATCTAGTAACTGACCTGAAAGTGGTGCACTAGTATCTCTAACATTGAAATGATGCTGAGACCCAATTCCAGCAGGTATTAATTACAAGCGTTTTACCAAAAGGTTGGTGAAGCTTGGGGAGCTCAACAGGTTTGAGCCACATATGTAATTTACCGGTTGGAATTGGCTAAAAGGCATCTCCCCCAAACCTGGATAGGATTGTTAACTGCCGACAGCTCAGGGCATTTTATTGCCTCCTGTTGGCCAAACACCTGAACAGCTGTAGGCTAAACACCTGAACAGCTGTAGGCTATTCCCCAAACTGACAATGTTTCTGTATACCCTTTGATACAGACCTTACCTTGGGACAAATTGTGTTTAATAAAAGCAGGTTCCTTGGTCAAGGAAGAGAGCCTTCTAGCTCCTTCAGCTTGAAGCTCCTCTGACCCCCAATGCCTTCAAAACTATCTTTCGTCCATGGACTCCTTCTTAATCATCTAAATGCTGAACCCTTTGTAAGGCTGGGGAAAAGAACCCCGGCAAAATGAAACTGCTTTTGAATTGTTTTCTTATTGGGTTATTCCACATGTTGTTAGAACAAGATCAGAGGGAACTACATGAACAAATGAACTACATGAACAGATATTTATTAAGGTGACACTTTAAGGATAGTAAGGTTCCAAATGTATGTAACACACAGTCCATCTCTCCTGCACAAATTTACTTCCTAGATTTTTAAATGGTAAAATAGCTAATATATTTAATAGAAGTGATTCTAAAATCATTGCTAGATCTGTCTTATCTAAGTATAAGTCAGCAATGTCTACCTTTTTTCAAAGTGACTGCGGTGTCCTATCCCACTCAGAAAAAAATTCAACATCTTCACGTGGCTGCACATAATAGGGTCAGTTTCTCTCCTTGGCCTCAGTCACACTCATTCCTTCACACTCATTCAAATTTGGCTGTATTTCTTGCTGTACTTGACCAGACACACATGCTCCTACTTTAGAGCCTTTGAAATAATAGTTCTCTCTGCTTTAAACCTTTTTCCCTCAGTTATTTTCATGTCTTACTATTTCACTATGGTTCTCTGCTCAGTTACCTTATCAGTGATATGGTCCTGGCTACCCTATTTAAAGTAACGCTCCCCCTCATAGCTCTATATTCCCTTATGCTATTTTGTAGATTAATATTCACTTACTGGGAAAACTGTATTCCCCATTCCTGGGCTTTTTCACTCATTTAGGCTAAAATGATACAAGTAGAATTATCAATACACAGCATGGTTCACCCCGATCTCTTGCACTTCTGACATTGCCACGTGAAGCACACGCCCATAGCCTGTCAATTCCAAGAGTTGGGTGAGAGAAATGTGGAGCCTGGTCCTTCAAGCCCAAACTTCTTAGTCAAGTCCAGCCTACTTTAACCACACTCCAGTCTGCAGGTCCATGAGTGCCCAGCTGAAATCTGCTCAGCCACCTGCAAAGCTCAGCTGATCTTCAGCAGACTCTGGATAGTTGAGGCAAATAAAGGTTGATTGCTGCAGGACACTGATGAAATTTTAGTGATTGTTAATATAGCATTTTTGTGATGTCTAATGGATACATTCTAAATTTTATAGTACATTTATTATCATACATATTATACATTTAAATTTTTTACTTGCTTATTATAAAGTGCATCTTCTATAATATATATTTCTTAGAAGAGAGACTTATTGTGTTTATTGCTATCCTCTCACCACCAAGAATGGAAGTTGGAATTCAGTTGTGTCTCAATAAATATTGTGGAATTGTCTACTATATGTTATTGTAATTATCTGAAATGCACAGGAATAAAGGAGATAAATGGAAATAAAAAAGAAATGTACTCTATGCTTTCACAGAAATTATAATCTAAGTATTTAAAAATATGTATATTTATATTTACTAGTATAAAATATTATATTATTTAAGTAGAATTAATTTAGAGCCCCAAAGTTATACTTATAATTTTACCTCCAGTGGCATCAACAAAACAAAATTTTTGTTACAAGAAAAATATTTTCACTTACAGCATTTCCTATAAAATGGCATGAAACTAATCATCTTTATTTTAATCATCCTATTAAAATATACTTATGCATAATTTGCCTAATGTAATATGTTTTATAATTCAATTATCTCTTTTTTTATCCTTTTCAGAGCTCTGCAAATCAACTAACTCTACAATCTCCTCCTGTCCTTCCCTCCCATTCTTTCTTATTTTACTATCAGATGATGATTTAATATTTGCAAAGCTCTATAGCAGGCATTTAAAGTTAGTGGAAGGTATAAAAGAAGAACATGGTAAAGTCTTTAGGGTTTAGAAGATGAAATATCTGCCCCCAACAGGGTAGACATATAAGCAAACAAATATGACCCTCTGCAGCTTAATCCAGCATATATCAGCACCTAAGTTCATATCACTCTCCTGCTCATGAAGAATTTTCTAAATGTTCTTTCTTTTTTCTTTACACCTCTTCTTTTTGCCTGTGCTATTTGTTATGTCTTCCTAGATAACAACTCAACACTTCTTCAGTTGGAAAATAATTTATTACTTTTACGAAATAATTAAAAGTGTTACCTAGCCAACATTTGTTGATTTATTGATGATAGCCATTCTGACAGGTATAAAGTGATATCTCAGTGTGGTTTAATTTGTATTTCTCTGATGACTAGTCATTATGAGCATCTTTTCATATGTCTATTGGTCATCAGCATGTACTCTTTGGAGAAGTTTCTACTCAGGTCCTTTGTTCTGTTCTTAATTAGATTGTTTTTGGTGTTGAGTTTTATAAGTTCCTTATAAATTTTAAGAATTAAGCTCTTATCAAATATGTCAGTAAATATGTTCTCACATTTAGTGGGTTGTCTTCATTTTGTTGATGTCAAGTATGTGGAGAAAAGGGAACCCTTGTGCACTGTTATTGGGAATGCAGATTGGTGCAGCCACTGTGGAAAACAATATGGAATTACCTCAAAAAATTAAAAATGGAATTGCTTTATGACCCTGTGATTCCACTTCTAGGACTATATATGAAGAAACCAAAAAAAGTAATTTGATAGTATATATGAACCCCTATGTTCATTGCAGGTTGTTATTAATAATAGCCAAGATTTAGAAGAAGCCCAATTATCCATCAGCAGATGAGTGAATAAAAAAGAGGTGGCACGTTTACACAATGGCATACTACTCAGTCATAAAAAGGAAGCAAATATTACTCTTTGCAATGGAATGTATGGACCTGGAGAGTATTATGCTGATAGAAATAAGCCAGTCAGGGAAAGACAAGTACCATATGATTTCACTTATATGTGGAATCGAATGAACAAAATAAAATTGGATATAGACTTATGGTTACAGAGAACAGCTTAATAGCTGTCAGAGGGGAGAAGCTTGAAGGGATTAAGAAAAAAAAAGACTCATGTATAGACAATAGTATGGTGATTACCAGAGGCAAGGAGGTATGGGTGAGGTAGAAGAGAGTAAGGGGGGATTTTTTTCAATAGATGGAGTTACACATATGTTGATATATATGAGATTTGATATGGATGCTATTTTGTTGTATTGACAAGCTTCAAAACTTCATATGTCAAATTTGATGAAGGTGTTAACATCAGATATTTTTATGTTTAAACATGTTGAATTTCGTGCCAAAAAAAGAGCATTTGTGGGAATTTTTAATTCATTATTTTGAAGAAAAAATTATCGTATACTTTGGGAAGCTTATGGTGAGCATGATACTTGCTCAAGATACTTGTGAACGCTGGTTTAAATGCTTTAAAAGTGATGATTTGATGTGAAAGACAAAGAATGTCCAGGTCAACCAAAAAAGTTTGAAGACCAACAATTGCAAGCATTACTGAATGAAGATGCTTGTCAAATAAAAAACAACTTGCAGAAAGATTAAACATTGCTCAGCAAACAATTTCCAATCATTTACAAGCAATGGGAAAGATTTTAAAGGAAGGAAAATGGGTGCCAAATCAATTGAATGAAAGACAAATGGAAAACCGAAAAGTCATCAGTAAAATGTTTCTTCAGTGTCACTAAAGAAAGTCTTTTTGCATCGAATTGTGGATTTGAAAAGTGGATTTAGGGTGGAGCAAACAGCAATGACTTCCCATGAGCCCTGCCCTAAGAGGCCCCTGGGTCTCAGTCCCCCAGTAATCTCTACAAGCACCTCTGAGAGAAAGCCGCACTTGAGTTCCGCCTGCTTCTATACAGTTCAGTTTCTCCCCGTATGAGTCTGGGTTCCCAGAGTCTTGCCCGGAACTGGAGTTCAGAGCAGCCGGGAGCTTGTGTCTCTCTCTGGCTTGAAAAAGCCAGCAGCATACTCAGTTGCCAGCCCTCTCCGCACGTGCTCCTCCGTACCTCTGCCTTCCGCACCTCCTCTGAGTTTCAGTGTGCTTTTTTCCCTTGCCTTCTAGTTGTAGAATTTCCACTCAGCCATTCTTCCTGTGGTTCTGGATGATGTCTGTTTTGTCTTTCAGTTGTAGTTTTGAAGTTGTTGTGTGAGGCAGCAAGTTAAGGTGTTTACCTATGCCACCATCTTAGTTTCTCCTCCGCTCAAGCTGTGAGCAGAGGCTTTTGCATATGAATGGCCTTCTCCCTTGAATTCTAAACTTACCTATGAAACTACAGGTGAGTCAGAGAGACCCAGAACATCCAAAAGAAGGCCCAAGCCCCACAGCAGCTTGCATTGCTTCACAGCTGGGCCTCATCTGGGCACCTCCAAAACCCAAACAAAGAAGAGGAATCTGCAGATCTCTCTGTAGCTCCTGTGGGGTGGCCTCAGGCAGAGGTTAAATTAGCACCTCCTTGGAGATCCAAGAGCCAGTATACCCAGGGGTCAGAGTAGGACCATCCAGATTATAACTCCTCAGATCCATAAGGGACATACTCAGGGGGAAGACTCAGTGAGCACCAAAGCCCCACTGAAGAAAGTCTTGCCTCATAAGGGTGTCTCCAGCACAGAAGTTTTCCTATCAGTGACACAGCTAATCCTCACAGCCAACTGGCCTGGAGGTAAATTCCTCCCAGTGATACCAACAACAGTCAAGGCTTAACTACAACAAGACTGTGCACACAGCCCACAAAGGTGTGCACAAAGATTGTGCACCTCAGATAACTGGGGAGGCTGAGCCACTGGGCCCTATAGGACACCTAGCACACAAAGCCACTCTATCAACTCAGGAAAGCAGCCAAAATGAGGAGACAAAGAAACAGGTCACAAATGACAGAAATGGAGGAAAGCAAACTACTGCATATAGAGTTCAAAAACATGGTTATAAGGTTTTTCAGGAATTTTCTAGAAAAGGCCAATAAATTTAGTGAGACCCTCGAGGATATGAAAAAGGACCAACTAGAAATTAAGCATATACTGACTGAAATTAAAAATAATATACAGAGATCCAACAGCAGACTAGAGGATCGCAATAATCAAGTCAAAGATTTGATATACAAAGAAGCAAAAACACCCAACTGGAAAAGCAAAAAGAAAAAAGAATCCAAAAATATGAAGATAGTATAAGGAGCCTTCTGGGACAACTTCAAGCATACCAACATCTGAATTATTGAGGTGCCAGAAGAAGAGAAAGAGCAAGATATTGAAAACCTATTTGAAAAAATAATGACAGAAAAATTCCCCTACCTGGTGAAAGAAATAGACTTATAAGCCCAGGAATCACACAGAACCCCAAACAAAAGGAATCCAAAGAGGACCACAACAAGACACATCATAATTAAAATGCCAAGAGCAAAAGACAAAGAGAGAATGTTAAAAGCAGCAAGAGAAAAACAGTTACCTACCTACAAAGGAGTACCCCTACGACTATCAGCTGATTTCTCAACAGAAACTATGCAGGCCAGATGGGAGTGGCAAGAAATATTCAAAGTGATGAATACCAAGAACCTACAACCAAGATTATTCTACCCAGCAAAGCTATCATTCAGAATTGAAGGTCAGATAAAGAACCTCACAGATAAGAAAAAGCTAAAGGAGTTCATCACCACCAAACCAGTATTATATGAAATGCTGAAAGGTATTCTTTAAGAAGAGGAGGAAGAAGAAAAAGGTAAAGATAAAAATTTATGAATAACAAATACATATCTATCAACAAGTGAATCTAAAAATCAAGTGAATAAAAAATCTGATGAGCAGAATAATCTGGTGAATATAATAGAATCAGGGGCATAGAAAGGGAGTGGACTGACAATCCTCGGGGGGAAAGGGGTATGGGGGATGCGGAAAGAGACTGGACAAAAATTATACACCTATGGATGAGGACATTGGGGGGAGGTAAGGGCATGGGTTAGGGTGGGGTGGGAATCGGGTGGAGAGGAGTTATGGGTAGGATAAAAGAGAAACAACTGTAATAATCTGAACAATAAAGATTAAAAAAAGAAAAGAAAAGTGGACTTATTTTGAGAATCCCAAATGCACAAAATCATGGGTTGATCCAGGTCAACCATCAACATCAACTGCAAGGCCAAATCGCTTCAGAAAGAAGACAATGCTCTGTGTTTGGTGGGATCAGGAAGGTGTGGTGTATTATGAGCTTCTAAAACCAGGTGAAACCATTAATACTGATTGCTACCGACAACAAATAATCAATTTGAACCAGGCTTCGATGGTAAAACGACTAGAACAGGCCAGAAAACACAGCAAAGTAATTTTCCTTCATGATGACACACTATAACACACTTTAAAACCAGTTAATGATGTTAAAAGATCTTGCCTGGGAAGTATTAACCCACCTGCTCTATTCACCAGACCTTGCTCCTTCAGATTACCACTTGTTCTGATCAACGGCACATGCACTTTCTAAGCAGCACTTCACAACATACAAAGAAATGGAAAATTGGGTCTCTGAATGGTTTGCCTCAAAAGAAGAGACGTTCTATTGGGACGGTATCCACAAATTACCTGAAAGATGCGGGAAATGTATACCTAGCGATGGACATTACTTTGCATAAAGCACTTTTGATGTTTCTCTTGAAATTATTGTGTGTTTTTTTGTTACAAAATCACCATTATTAACTAGTACTCCTAGTAAATGGTGACCAGAGTTGGTTGGAAAAAAACAATACAATATACAGATGATGTATTGTAGAATTTTATACCTGAAATCTGTATAATTGTATTAACTAATGTCACCCCAATAAATTCAATAAAGAAAATGTTACCTGGAAAGCATACTCACACTTTCATGATCTTTATGATTGTATCCTCTAAATTTCTGCTCTAAATATTATGTGAATATATTTTTTTAGAGAAAGGCATTGTTTCTGGCCATTATTCTAGTTTGATTTTCAAAACAAAACGTTGACTCTCATATTGAATAAATTATTCACTAGCATATAAACCCTTTAAAGGCAGAGTTATTTCTTATTTGTTTATGACTAGCCTATAATGTAGGGATTTAGAAAACATTTATTGAAAGTAGAAAGGATTAGTGAGATAATCAGTTAGCTGTGAATCATGAGCTCTACATAGAGTAGAATAAATCATATTAAATAAACTATTTTATTGGCTCAAAGAAGAGCTTACTAGTATGTTGAGTTGGCACACTCAGGTTAAACCTCAAAAGAGGCAGATTTTGAAAAGGGCCCAGAGGGTGGGCATAAATATCATATTAGGATTTGACAACTAGCCAAATTAGATGGAGAAGAAAATAACAACTCAGAAAATTTGGGGTCTGGAATGGGTTTTGAATGCCCGGGTGAGAGTCAGTCCATAGATGTGGAGTGCTGATGTGTGCTCTTTTAAAACAAGGTGCATTCATTTTGAAAACTTATCAGCTTTGTTTGATTGTGAAGACAATGGAAGGCCTTCTTTTAAGTTAAATTACATGAGAGCTGCATTCTTGGATATGTAAACATCATTGGTAGTCTTCTTAATGCTTCTTTTGACCTTCTAAAATTTTTCATTTTTAGACTCTGACAGCAGTGATCACCTGTGTGTGCTCAGTATTTTTTTTTTTTCATGAGACTGGCATACTGTCCCACTTATCAACAGCACTGTGATTTATCAGCTTAATAACAGGAAATCATTTGGAAGCCCAGCTCTATTTTGCTTAAACACTGACCTGTATCTTTAATCTGATGCCTTTCAAGGTTCTTTGTTTTCCCATATAAGACCAATTAAATTGAAGCATTTCAAAGTTATACTTGAGCATTTAAAATGAACATTTCTCTCAAAAAGTTAAAAAAATAAAATATTTAAAAATAATAAAAATTATTTCAATAATATAGTTATTAAATCAATGGACTTATGCTACCCGAGAACAATTTTTAAAATAAATGTAGTGATAGAGAAATGCACAAGCCTCATTTTATTTATTAATATAACATATATAGATAATAAGATAATAATTATATTAGTTATTCTTTTCATAACAGATTTCTCATAAATCTTCACATCTACTTCTTAGCATAATATTATTATAGTTAACTCTACTAAACAACTGTACAAATGATATTATACTAAGACCTCTTATAAACTACTGAATTTAGGAAAAAACAGGTATCCTTAAAGTATTTATTTCAATATAGAATATGTTACTTATTGCCTTATTTCAATACAAATAAAATAGGAAGTAATCACTGCCAATTCTGATTATGTGAAACATATTTTTTCCTATCACTTAATTGATGATGGGAAATGCGGTAGTTTTATGGGAGAAACAACACACATACAAAAATAATCATGGAAGCACAGACACTGATATCAAATCACAGAGAAATGTTATACTTTTAGACATGTTATATTATTAATGTGATGAGAGTTGTCATGTGAATTGAAATTATTTACTCTAAGATTTTTTAAAATATCCAAAACTTTAATTTGTATACAATGGCATGGAATTTCATAAAAGCATGTAAAAAATCTCAGCCTTTAGTTATGAACATTTTTATTGAAATTTCACAAAATAACCTTACTGTCAAGCAACCAGTGCAGTACGTTACTGATAGTTATTGGGCTTCCCTTGCATTTTATGTATAATTCAAAGCTTATCCTTAAGTCATTTGGAAGAGAAATATGCTCATAATGAAGTGGTACATATATTGGGAAAGACTGAAAATTAAATCCACCATAAGTACCTTTTAAAAAGTGCATAGCCTCGGAGCAAAATAAGTGCTTCTATTTATGCAGTCATTCTACAAGAATTTATTGATTACCCTACTATTTGCCATGACCTCTTCATATAAAATTGATTAATAAATGACTGATGCCCTTAAGTAACTTTAAATGATTGCAGTATGTGAGGATATAAGTGTTCACAGGTTGCAATAAGGATATAAAACATCTGGAGGAGTGTCAGAGAGGCTACTTATAAGGGGTAAGAACTTTTTTATTTGTATTCTAAAAAGTCAAAGTCAGATAAAACTAGCAAATAAAAAGCAAGTATAAAATATCTTGAAGAAGAGCATATAGGAAGGTAAGAAGGCAAGGTGGCATAAAATTGCATGCTTACTGTAGTTAGAGAACTAAATTCACTCAGTGTAGCATATGTATAGGCAAATGGGATTGCAATGGGGTAAAGGCTAAGACAAGGTGTAGGCAAGAACAAGAGTATGAAGTCATTGATATATATTATGGGAAGCTTTGGAGATTGTAGCAGTCCTCAAAGATGGACCTCAAAAGAACCATCCTTCTCAGTATTCATATTCTTTCTGTTTATATGAGCTAACCTGGTGTGACTCACTTCAACCAAAAGAATATGGGGAAAGTGATGCCATGTTCCTTCTAAGACTGGCTTCTACCTAGGTTTCTTGGGCAGCTAGCTTTTGGTATGCTTCTTCCTGGAACCTAGCAGCTATGGTGTGAGAAGCCACATGGAAAAGCCACTGTAAATGATCCAGTCAGCAGCTCAAGCTGAGCTCCTAGCCACAGTAGCAAAACACATGGTGACCCATTTTGGGTTGTCTAACCTACTGGAGACTTCAGATGACTAATTCTGGCCAACACCTAATTGCAGCATTATGAGAGACCCCAAGCAAGAACTTACCAGCTGAGCCTTGTCAACCCACAGGATCATGAGAGATAATACATCTTTAGTCATTAAGTTTGGGGAAGGCTTGTTATATAGCATTAAATAATTGAAATAGGGTCCATTTCTGAAATAGGGTTCATTTAAAGATTTTAAATCTGGTCCATGTTTTAGAGAAATCACTCCAGTTTTTATATGAATGGTAAACAAAATAAAACCTGAAGAGCAGCAATACTAGTTATTGCAGAAATTTGAATGAACATGATGAAGACTTGGAATTAAGACAATGGAATAGAGAAGATCTAAGGAATATAATATACAGGACCTGATGCCTTGGTATTTCACTGGATTTGAGTGTAGAAGGAGTGGTAAGCAGAAGTGAGGAGTCTGGGTTGACTTTGCAAGAGAATATATTTTACTTTACTTATTCATTCATCCAGCAGATGTACATTGAACCCTGATATCTGTGGTAAAGGTGAGCAAAAAAAGCCAAGCTCCCTGGTCTCATGAATCTTAAAACCTAATGGGAGAAGACAAAATTAATCACATAATCTCATTAAACCACTAAAATAAGTAATCTATAATAATAAAATCAGAATATGATCATTAGATCGACAGTCAAATGTCCTTCAGGATGACTTTCTGCACAAAGCTGGGGCTGTGAGGGCCGAGCCCCTTGAACAAATTATGTGCATCAGGCCTCTAGTGTAGAATAAAGGAAGCCATTAGAAGTATATGGAACCCTACTCAAGGAATGTAGGAGTTTGACAGATGACTAAATAGAGAGATTTCAAAGATAATTAGTAATTGATTCTGTTGAGTCCGAAGGAACAGCCATTCTATGTTCACAAAAACATAAATAGTAAACACAGGATAAATTACTTAGTCAATGAATTAAAAGACGCTGAGAGACAGAGCATAATGGAAAGAGATGATAGAGAGTAGCCTATATAAGTCAAGGCTCAAGAGAGGTAGGTAAGAGTAAAATCTTACAGGCCTTGCCAGCTAGAATAGTCTTTATATTTATTCTAATAGCATTTGGAACTCATTAGGTGGGTTTGAGAAGCATTGTGATACCAGCATTTTATCTCAATTACATAATTGTGACGTTAGTGTGGAGAATAAGTTGAAGAAGAACTAGAGTGCATGAGAGGACCTGCTAGGAGATTATCACAGTACAAGCCCTTCAGTACCTGGCATATATTGAGTATTCAGTAAGTCAATAAATATTAGCAGTCATTATTATCATTACTAGAGGCCCGGTGCATGAAATTCATGGACAGTGTGTGTGTGTGTGTGTTTGTGTGTGTGTGTGTGTGAGTGTGTGTGTGTGTCCCTCAGCCCAGCCTGCACCCTCTCCAATCTGAGACCCCTCAAGGGATGTCTGATAGCACAGTTGGTCCAACTGTTTAGGCAGTTGGACCTAAACAGGCAGTCGGAAATCCCTTTTAAAATCAAGGACTGCTGGCTCCCAACTTCTCACCTGCCTGCCTGCCTGCCTGATTGCCCCTAACTGCTTCTGCCTGCCAGTCTGATCGATGCCTAACTGCTCCCCTACTGGCCTGATTGCCCCTAACTGCCCTCCCCTGCCAGCTTGGTTGCCCCTAACTGTCCTCTCCTGCAGACCTGGTCACCCCTAACTGCCCTCCCCTGCTGGCCTGGTCACCCCTAACTTCCCTCCCTTGCCAGCCTGGTCACCCCTAACTGTCCTCCACTGCAGGCCTGGTTGTCCCAACTCCCCTCCCCTGCTGGTCCGGTCACCCCTAACTTCCTTCTATTGTCAACCTGGTCTCCCCTAACTGCCCTCCCCTGCAAGTCTGGTCCCACACAACTGCCTTCCCCTGCAGACCTGGTCACCCCCAACTGCCCTCCCCTGCTGGCCCAGTCACCCCTAACTGCCCTCCCTTGCCAGCCTGGTCACCCCTAACTGTCCTCCCCTGCAGACCTGGTCCCACCCAACTGCCCTCCCCTGCTGGCCTGGTCACCCCTAACTTCCTTCCATTGTAAGCCTGGTCTCCCATAACTGTCCTCCCCTGCAGATCTGGTCACCCCCAACTGCCCTCCTCTGCTGGCCCGGTCACCCCTAACTGCCCTCCCTTGCCAGCCTGGTCACCCCTAACTGTCCTCCCCTGCAGACCTGGTCCCACCCAACTGCCCTCCCCTGCTGGCCTGATCACCCCTAACTTCCTTCCATTGTAAGCTTGATCTCCCCTAACTGCCCTCCCCTGCAGGCCTGGTGTCCCCCAAGCTGCCCTCCTTTGCAGGCCTGGTCCCCCCAACTGCCCTCCTCTGCTGGCCTCCCCTGTCAGCCATCTTGTGGTGGCCATCTTGTGTATTGGAGTGATGGTCAATTTGTACATGACCTCTTTATTATATAAGATTGGTATTGTCATTGCCATTGTTGTCTCCAACTAGGTCGATGGAGATTGTGAATAGACATATTCAAGATACATTTTGTAGTAATATAAATAAGTAAGGCTGGTTTGACTATGGGGTAGGAGAATAGTGAGAAATGAGTAAAATATGACTCCTGGGTTGTAGGTATATGCAACAGGATAAAAGGTGGGGAAATATATGATGAGTCTGTTGGAGACATGATGATTCTGAGATTTCCTTTAGACACGTGTGTGTGTGTGTGTGTGTGTGTGTGTGTGTTTAAATAAAAATCATCTATAGTTGTTATATAACATATTTGGAAACCAAATCCATAATGGCTGCCTCATTAAGTTACTTTAAAAAAAGTAAGGGACAAGCTAAGTGCATCTTTATTTTGACCCACCATCCAATGGCCTGATTGAACAAATAGTTGTGAGGATATTGGATATCTAGCACAAGTTATCTCTTGATACTTATATCTTGCTGAAGATGATAATAAAGAATATATTTCCTTATTTCAGTTCTTTTTATTGCATATAGGTTTATAGATATTACATTGTTTTTCAGTATCCTGAAACTTTTTTAACAGTTAGTTTTTCTTCTAATGTTTAAAATGATATCATGGAATCTCAGCATAATGGTTTATTTATTTTCTCAAGAGAAACAAATTCATTGTTGTACATATAAGCTTACTTTTAAAGCAAACTTTATTTCATGATAGTGAATGATGATATGAGTGCAGTGTTGTGAATTTAATGTCTGATCGAGCAGTGAAAAAGGTCCTCATATATTTCATATACCTAAAGATTCGTTATGACAGAGGGTATTCAATGCTTTGAATATACAAGATTCAGTTTTGGCAATATAACCTGCATATCTAACCACCACAGTCCAGAAATAAAACATGTAGAAAGTCAGCCTAAACTTTCTCATAGTAAATGTTAGGCCATGAAAGAGTAGTGTATAAGTCTTATATTAAAAATATCATAAAGTAATATAGACAAAATATTCATCAAATGATAATATTTATGGCCAACACATTTCTTTGTGGGGGGGCACTATTATTCATTCACATTTTATCTTTCCTCTTGGAAAACAGTTCCATGTAATGGAAAAAAATACAGTATAGCATATCATTTTTCTATTGAATGAAACAATTAGTAGTGTGTTTGATCTTCCTGAAAGCCTGCACATTCTGATTGATAGCACACTTTATTCTAAAAGTAGCATATGCCACTGCAATAATATTAATATAGGTATTGCCAGGGCTTAAATACTAATTAATGCAGTTTATTGAAATGTGATAGAAATCAACAAGACCAGGCATTGGCAGTTTATCCTGACAACAAATGTGAATTATTATAAATGCTAGGACAGAATATAATTCCCTACCAGGCTAAAGATAAAGATATCAGATGTTGTGCATTTACACAGTTTGGTATTCTAGGAGCAATTCAATGGTTCAATATCATTATCATACATGTAATCTATGTACCTAGTTCCAATAAAATTTTGGGGGAATATTCTCTACTTTAAAAAAAAATCTAGGATATTTTAGTAGTGTGAGAGGGAAGAGAGGATAGGGAGGGAAGGAGAAAATGTGTAATAGAAAAGAACAAGTGCTTTTCTTTGCTTGTTAAACTAAAAGCACCCTACCTAACTTATAAGCCGAAAGCAACAAGAACAATTAAAATGTTTGGACTTCAATCTTTTTTAGACTGGAAACAGTTTTCATTATACTTGAATGTTAATAGTGTGACACTGATGGATATGTCCAAGAAAATAATACATATATAAAATAATACATAACAATACATGCTTTTCTTGTGAAATGGATTGGAAAAAATATGATAGCATAGGAATCATATTAAAATTAAGGCATTTTAATCTATGAATATAATGAGTGTTACTTTCTCCAAGACATTGTTAAAATTAGAAACATTCATCTTCAGCCAATTCTTAATTATCTACATTTAGTTTATCCACTCTGTGGATTATCTGCTGCAATTTAATATTTTCAAAGAATTTCTTCCTTTTGTCCAGCAGTTTTCTGAAACAATCTTCCAACATTTCAGTAATAAAAAAACTCAATAAGGCAAAATAAAATGGGGTGTGGTGTGACTTGGGGGAAGTGCCTCATCCCTGATCCTAAAATTGATTTCAAATCTCATTGTGAACTATTTTTATTACCCAATATTTTATACTATTCACAATATTTCTTCTATAACTGGTCAAAAAATATAATGTCAAATGCACTTTTTAACATAATATTTTCATATGAGTCCACCTATACTTTTGATTAATATAAATCCTTCCTATAGAAATATATTTTAAGAGCTATCTGGATGGCATGTTTTAAGTTATCTGGATAAAAAGGGGACTCACCCCTTTAGATGGCCTACATCCTAAATACCCTTCGTACTCATGCTTCATCAAAAACTATAAAAAAATATGATCTGCCCTAGCCAGTTTGGCTCAGTGGATAGAATGTCGGTCTGTGGACTGAAGGGTCCCGGGTTTGATTCTAGTCAAGGGCACATGACAGGGTTGTGAGCTGGAACTCCAGTAGATGGTGTGCAAGAGGCAGCCAATCAATGATTCCCTCTCATCATTGATGTTTCTATCTCTCTCTCCCTCTCCCTTTCTCTCTGAAATCAATATATATATATACATATATATATATATATTCCATATATTAAGTATTTATTGAGTTTTTTGCATTCCAAACACTAATATAGGCTTCAGAGTTTGGTTACTTATAAACCAACCTGATAAAATACTTTCCCTCAATGAGTTTATTTTCCTTTTGAGAGAGACAATGAACATGTAAACAAATGAATAAATGAATGAATAAGTCCTGTTTAGAATATTCCAAACAGAGAAAGGCCCTGAAGCAGATTATAGAAAAATGTGTATAAGTACATTTGTGTTTGTGTGGTTGTATACTCATTTTTCTGCTTAAACTAGAATGTCTATTTGATCTATCTTTGGAAAATAAATGTTATCTTACTTCTAAGAGATGACAGGGTAATTGTGTTTCTAATGATTAGTTCATTTCTACCAGGGCAAGGGAAAAGTAGTTTATTTTGTATTATTTAAAATTCTTTTTAAAAATATATTTTTATTGTTTTCAGTGAGGAAGAGAGAGGGAGAGAGAAACATCAATGATGAGAGAGAATTATTGATTGGCTGCCTTCTGCAAGCCCCTTATTGGGGACTGATCCCACAGCCCAGGAATGTGCCCTTCACTGGAATTGAACCCAGGACCCTTCAGTCCATAGGCTAATGCCCTATGCACTGAGCCAAACCAGCTAGTGCATATTATTTAAAATTCTTAAACCCTAAGTTCTCTTTGGAAATTATTTGAATGTAACACTGACCCCTAGTGAGATGAAAAAGAAACTGAATAAGAACATTTTTGAGTATGTGGTGAAGGCTATTCCTAGAGAGAGAGAGTAGTTGTGATTCTTGAGAGCATAATTAAGAGAAAGAAAATAAAAAGAGGTAGGTACATGGGTTTGTCAGTGGGGGCCCAGTCCTTAGAGTATTGTATTTTGTTGTTGTTCCTTAGAAATGCTAAAACAGAAAACCTATCTTTTCAGATCAATTTTGTATCTTTGGGAGTGAGATATTCCCTTCTGATGATTCTTAGACTCCATATACTACTCATCTAATACTCACATGATTGACATCAGTAACCTCTAGATGAGAAAGAAATTTTGTATGCTGGAATCTTTTAGCCTTCCTTTAAGAAAGTATTCTTACTCAAACTTGGGACAATCCCAAGTCTGAATCTGTACTTTGTAATCAGATTGGGACATGTGAGAGGCCCAAGACTGTGAAATGAATTTGAAATATGAACAAGACACATTTGCCCTTCTTCCGTTAATGTCTCTTTCTCCTTCTAGCTCCCATTCTTTTCCTTCTTTCTTTCTACGCTTCTCTCTCTCCCTGATCTTCTATCAAACACTTACATCCCATTTAATCACTGCTAAATTGCTAATAAACAACTATGCTTTTTTTTCAGTGACTTAACTAACAGAGGGCAATGGGACAGACACTGAAGGTTGTTTCCACTAAGGGTCATAGTAAGGGTTCTACCTAGCCACATTGGGCTCCTCATACCAGTAAATTGTGAAAAATGAAAGGAGTTACTTTCTTTGAAAGTTTCTAATAGAGTAGATCCTAAAAGTTATTATCAAAAGGAAAACAAATTGTAACTGTATGAGGTGATAGATATTAACTAAACTTATTATGTTAATAATTTTGCAAAATATACATATAGCAAGTCATGCTGCATACCTTAAATGATGTTGTGTATCAATCACATCTTAATAAAACTGGATGACCAAGAAAGAAAAGAGTTGGCTATCCTGAATGAAGAACTCTGACTGCCTCTTCACAATGGTGGTAAGGAGGAGTATGTCCAGGACCCAGGCCATGCACTGGGAAAACGCTTAGTGCTTTTGTGTCCAATGATAACATGAAATGAGCAATGGTGGTCACCACATCCAAACAAGAGAAAGGCAACTAAGGGCTCAGACTTCTCAGGAATGAAGTTTAGATCATAGAGCCAACCCCTGCTCTAAGGTGTGGGACCCAGATTACTAGACATTCTAGCATAGGACTGGGAAATCTGGAATGGATGATGAAGATGAGAGATGACAAATGGGAATTAAAAATCTAGGATTAGCAGCATCATAAAAACTGTAGCTTGTTTTATAACTCCAAAAATTTCCTTTTCTTTCAAGGAAGAAGTGAGGGTATCTTGTAGATTCAAATACCATAAAAGGATGCTAGTATGAATGGATGAGGTGGACATTATCCTACCCAGATCGTATATCACTCCAAACCATAGAGCCCTACCAATAACCTTGGGTCTCAACTGCTATCATTGATTACCCAGCTGTGGCAGCCTGGCAATGGGCCATGCCATACCCATGATAATAAATATATTCTTTACTGTCACAGTGTAGGAGATCCATGTGCAGTGATGACTGGCAGGTGAGTGTACCTATGCAAGGGCCAGATTAGACCTGCAGATGTTGAAGTTGAATAACAACACTGGCAATTAGCCAATTTGCTTGGGCTAAGTAATGCAATTTGTTTGGGCAAAGAATAGGGTTATAGAAAATACCCATAAAACTAGTACAGAAATGGGGCAGGATCTTCTTTGGAGGGAAATTTAATTAGTAGCTTTCAACTATGACCAATATGACTATGACCAATCAGAGAAAGACAAGTATCACATGATCTTACTCATATATGGAATCTAATGAACAAAATAAACTGATGAACAAAATAGATCCAGAGACTTAGAAATATGGAACAGACTGACAAATTTCAGAGAGAAGGTGGGTACTGCCTAGGGCTGTATCTGAATTGAATACAATGAAATCAATCAAGCACCTAGCTCAGTGCCAGAAAAGTTCTAGTTTCCAATTTTGGAAAATGACTAGGCTGGATAAGACTAAACATCTACAGCATAATTTTCCAAAGAATTAAGAAACAAAATTACATAAGGCAGTCCACAATTAAACATTTTAAAGTAAAATAAATTTGTTAAATTTTGCATATCTTCCCTCTTTCTTAAAGATTGTGATAAGTCATTCAGTAAGAAAAGTTTTGAACTTTAATTTAGGTTTCCCTTGAATATTTGACCATAAAACTTTTTTCCATACCAATTGTTAACGTCCTACCATATCACTATTATTTAATATATTTTTGTCCAAGATAAATGTCTGAAAAATTCTCAGACAACTTATTTTTCAGTGTCTGAAAATAAGGTCATAATAAGATGATTTCTGAAAAATTGAATAGTTAAATAATTATTTGAACAAACAAATATATATTGGCATATGCATTTCTGTACATACATACCTAAATTGTTGAACTTTTCATCATAGTGATATAAAAACTTGCAATCTTGAAAAAATTGTTTGATGTGTGTTTTCTATGTGCCAGTCACTGTGCTAAATGCTTAACAATTTATTTTTTAAATCAAGTCCTTACATTGAACAAGACAATGGTAAGAATGATACCATTTTACAATGTGGAAGTTGAAGCTTAAAAAAGTTAATTAGTTGCTCAAATTCAGAAATTAGTAAAGAATGACCCAATTATTCCAGTTCTAAGAATGTATCCTAAGTACCCAAAAACACCAGTCAGAAAGAATATATGCATCCCTGTGTACCCAATGCACAAAATTCATCCAAGCGGCTCAGCCCTTGCAGCCACGGTGGCTTGCCTTGGCCCTCGTAGCCCAGGCTTCATTCTGAAGGTCATTCAGCTGTCCAGTCTAATTAGTATATTACGCTTTTATTATTATAGACTAGAGGCCTGGTGCATGAAATTGGTGCATGGGGGAGTGTCCTTCAGCGTGGCCTGCACTCTCTCTAATCTGGGACCCCTCAGGGGATATCTGACTGCCTGCGGGATCATTCCTAAACCGACAGTCAAACATCCCTCTCGCAATACAGGACCAATGGCTCCTAACCGCTCACCTGCCTGCCTGCTTAATGCCACCAACTTCCCCCCCACCCCTGCTGGCCTGATCACCCTCAATGGCCCTCCTCTGCTGGCCTGGTTTCCCCTAACGACCTGCCGCTGCTAGCCTGGTCACCCCCAACTGCCCTCCCCTGCCGGCCCGGTCACCCCCAACTGCCCTCCCCTGCCGGCCCGGTCACCCCCAACTGCCTTTCCTTGCCGGCCTGATCTCCCCTAACAACCTGCCAGCCTGATCTCACCCCTAACTGCTCTCCCCTGCCAGCCTGATCACCCCTAACTGCCTCTGCTTCAACCCCCACCACCATGGCTTTGTCTGGAAGGAAGTCAAATGTCCAGAAGATGGCTGGTCGACTTGGTCTAATTAGCATATTACCCTTTTATTAGTATAGATAGATTATATAGGATAGGATTGATTAAATGGGGAGGGAGCCTTTTTCAGCAGGAGGATATGCCCTTGGCAGACAAAAATACATAATCACTATATCTGGACTGATAACCAGCCATATGCACTATACTGCCAAACCAGTTATTAAAAAATTGAACCACTTTCTTACAACTTACACTAAACAGCTGTTGCCCTTTTAATATATATATATATATATATATATATATATATATATATATATATTTTATTGATTTTTTACAGAGAGGAAGGGAGAGGGATAGAGAGTTAGAAACATTGATAAGAGAGAAACATCGATGAGCTGCCTCCTGCACAACTTCTACTGGGGATGTGCCTGCAACCAAAGTACATGCCCTTGACTGGAATCAAACCTGGGACCTTTCAATCCCCAGGCCGACATTCTATCCACTGAGCCAAACTGGTTAGGGCAGCTGTTGCCCTTCAAACCCCTCCTCAGCCCCCACATTAGATTCTGCCTTTGCAGTTCACCCAGATTAGGTTCTGGTTGGTCAGTTTCTATGCCAATCTACATCAAAAGCTCCACCTCCTAGGCAGCCATTGGCTTCTCACAGTTCACCCAGATTTAGTTTTGATTGGTCAGTTTCTATGCCAGTCAGCATCAAAAGCTCCACCTCCTAGGCAGCCATTGGTTCCTCTGGGAAATCCAGAACAGCCCCGCCTTTACGTCCATGCCAGCCCTTCAGTCACCTCCTCCCCCAGTCCACTACCAGGTGTATCTCTGGCCACTCTGAGAAGCAGCACCTCAGGTCTGTACTGGTGGCAATTTTGAATTCTCATCCCTGACCTAACCTTCTTAACAGTGCAAGCTCCGTGAAGGCAAGCATTTGTCTTGTTCATTCTTAGTTCACTCATAGACTTTACCTGTGTCTATGCATCTATGCTAGCACCACATGGTGACCAGTCAAACGGTCATTTCAGTCATCGTGGTCACTGCCTTTTCATATATAGAGATAACCAAGATCTGGAAACAGCCTAAGTGCCTATCAATAGATGAGTGGATAAAAAAGCTGTGTAGGCAATAGAATACTATATGGCTGTAGCAAAGGGAGGGAAAATTGGAGACATCTGTAATATTGTCAACAACAATAATCCTATATAATAAAGAGGTAATATGCAAACTGACCATCACTCCAACACACAAGATGGCCACATCCATGTGGTCAAAGATGGCCACCCCCCTGTGGACACAAGATGGCCACCACAACATGGCCAGCAGAGGAGGGCAGTTGTGGGGGACCAGGCCTGCAGGGCAGTTGGGGGAAACTAGGCCTGCAGGGGAGAGCAGTTAAAGGCAACCAGGCTGGCAGGGGAGGACAATTAGGGGTGACCAGGCCTGCAGGGGAGGGAAGCTGGGGGGGACCAAGCTGGCAGGGGAGGGCAGTTAGGGGCAATCAAAGAAGTGGTTAGGAGGTGATCAGGCTGGCAGGCAGAAGTGATTAGGGGCAATCAGGCAGGCAGGCAGATGAGCGGTTGGGAACCAGTAGTCCTGGATTGTGAGAGGGATGTCCAACTGCCCATTTAGGCCCCACCCCACTGTGCATGAATTTTGTGCACTGGGCCTCTAGTAATAATAATAATAATAAAAGAATGAAACCAGTATTTAAACCTGATTTTAAAACTCTGACCAACATGCTTTCCTGACTTCCAACCACCTTTCAGTGCCACAGAGCTTATATTTAGGAGAAGTCCCATTCGCCTTAATCTCCTACATATTGTGATCACACACTCCTCCACCTGTTCCAATGATACTTTTTCTGGAAAGAGGTAACATACACTCCTTTCCAACCTGACCAACTTAATCCATTTTTGCTTAAAATAAACTTTGGCCAAATAACATTTACAGATTAACAAATTCATATTCCTTTTCAGTTTGCATTTAGCACATCATATCTGTCCTTGTGTGTGTTTTTTGTTGTTGTTTTTTTTTTTTGGAGTTTTTTTAATCTCTGTATATGAGCTCTTGAAAGCAATGACAATGAGTTAGATCTGAATCCCAGAATGTGATCCCTGATAAGTACTCAATAAATGTTTTTTGAATAAGTGGATAGATAAGAGAATCAATTAAGAATTGAAAGAGAATAATCACATTTACTGAAATAAGTCTCTTCTGCATCACTTTTCAGTGCCTTTGGAAAAATACACATCCATGTATAAAATACAGGATAATGAGCCCTGTGCCTGGTGGCAGTAGGTAGGGACATGTACACTAATGGGCTCTGCAACTCCAAAGGCACTCATTCTCTGGGCCTCTTTTTCTTTATTTGCAAATTAATATATTCAGTTCATATATTGATATATTAATATATTTATTGCTTAGTCATTATACTTTAATTGAGGAACTACTTACTACCAGATAATTTATTAAATACCGACTACTAAAACAAGCATGAAAAATTAATATTTACCTTGTTAGGGGCCAATTATACTAAATTCCTATTTTAAAGAATTCAAAAAGGCCTAATTGCATACCTGCAACTTTTTTGGCAGGTTGCTTTACCAATTAAAAACATTTATGTGAATTTATGATATTTTTAAAGTTATAAGAGAAAAGAAATTAAAAATACAAAGATTTATTAGGTTTAATAGTATAACTATAAAATATTCTCCAACAAAGACTGGGAAGTTGAGGGGAATATTTAAGCAAATTTAACTTTTGCCAAGTTTTGATTTAGCTGCATCAAAATGTAGTCAGAAAACAGAACAATTTCTTTGTTCTAAATAACTTTGTCTTTAACTGCATCAACATAATCTATAAAATAAGGAGAAATAATTTGAAGATATAAATTCTCAAAGGAAAGTTTTAAACACGGCTTCTTCTTTGTTGATGATATTACTATCTTCTTGCAAGTGAGAGGGGCTATGCTCACTTTGTTAATGACTCCCTTCTCATCTCCCCATTCATTCTCACACCTTAATGCCTACAGGAAAGAATGTCATAAATAATTTTCCCACTCTGCTATTATTTTAACTTCTAAGCAATGCAGACTGAATCTAATGATTCAGGAAGGCAAACACTTAAGGTATTATAATAACGTATTGATTTATGAAGTGTCTTTACCTGGCTTCAAAGTGTTTAAAAAACTATGACCTTTTTACATAGTGGGAGACTGCCATCACTGTCCTCCACAACTGACAGAGAAACAGCCAGTGGTTATGCCCAGAAAATTTAAATAATTCTAAGGACAGAACCTTAGGTCAGGATTTGATGAAATCTTCCATCCTCATGTTATAAATTTCACAGATGCCAAATGAGGGATATTCCTGGAAGTTAATAGTTGAAGATTTTTCTAGGAGAGGGGCAATCAATGTTTTCTTTGGGCCATAGTTTTCTCCCCTCCCCCATGATTTCCTAGTAAATAAACTGCTAAGTTTTGTATAACTTAAAATAAATACATTATCCAGTTTTTGGACCAGCAGCACTGCCTTGCAGTGACTCCATGTCTTTTTTTATTTTTTTTTAAAGAGTATCAAATGAAGTGATATATTCTTGTTTAACCAACCACAGAAGTAAGGATAAATACTGCCATGTTTGTGCACATGAGTAGACTCACTATTATTCATCAATATTCTGCTTTTTTTCCCCTTTGTGGAGACAAGGAGACCCCATTTCTCATTCCCCTTTGAAAAGGCCATGTGACTAGTCGACATGACAGATCCATGGGCAGTGTAGGGAGGTGCCACATGTCAGTTTTAGGCTGAGGCACTGACAAGCTTTGTGCTCTTGCCCTGGTGTGCCCAATGTTACACAGTCTGCTGAAACACACTGGAACCCTAAATGACAATGTGAAGAACAGTCTCCCTAGAAAGGAATCTGGGGCCAGTGTGCACTTTGCATAAGCCGTACATTAACCTTTGTTGTCTTAAGTAACACAAATTTTGTAGTTGATTATTACCACAGAACAACATTAGCCCATTATAAATGCTATAACTGGCATTTAAAAAATTTGAAAAATTATTTCTAACAAAAAATGCTCTAATATTTTTCAAAATTTCTTTATATAAATGCTTTTAAAAAGTACTGGCAATATAAGATATGGAAGAAACCCATTTGCTAATCAATAGACAAGTGGATAGGTACAGCTCTAGCCTGGTTTGGCTCAGTGGATAGTCAGTCTGCAGCCTAAAGGGTCCTGGGTTTGATTCCAGTCCAGGGCACATGCCTTGGTTGTGAGATCAGTCCCCAGTGGAGGGCATGCAAAAGGCAGCGTGATTCTCTTTCAACATTGATGTTTCTGTCTCTCTCTCCCTCTCCTTTCCTCTCTGAAATCAATAAAAATATATTTTTTAAAAAAGTTGTGGTACATACTATATACAGGGTGAGTCCAAAGTAATTTCATCTTTGTCCCTATGGAAAAGAATATAATAACTAATAAATATAAGAACACACACACACACATATATATATATGAATATAAATATAAGAATATAATAAATATAAAAATATAATATAAGAATAAACTCTGTTTCACATACAACTGAAAACCTACTTTTGCCTCACCCTGAACAATGAACTATTACTTGGCCATAAAAAGGAGTGAAATCTTACCATTTGGGACAGCATGGATGAATCTAGAGGATATTAAGCTAAGTAAAGTCAGTCAGATAGACAAATACCATATAATTTCACTTCTGTGTGGAATTTAAAGAAAAAAATTAATGAACAAACAAAATTGAAACAGACTCAAAGAAACAGAGACTGATGGTTGCCAGAGGGGTAGGTGGTTGGGGAATGGGTAAAAAAAAGTGAAGAGATTAAGACCTACAAATTGGTAGTCATAATATTATCACGGCGATATACTAAAGTACAGCATAGAGAATACAGTTAATAATATTGTGTATGGTGCCAGTTTGGTACTGGAGATATTGTTGGAGACACTTTGTAAAGTATAAGATTGTCTAATCAGTGTGCTGTACATCTGAAACTAATACAAACTAATATTGGATGGAAACTGTAATTGAAAAATAAAATTAAAAATGTAAAATAGAAATAAAACACTGGCAGTAAAATATATTTAAAATCAAGTATTTTAGAATGATTTAATTGTTGTTTTATGATTTTTAAAAACCTTCATTAACATTAAATGCAAGAAATACACCCATCAAATTTCAGTAATCTTTGAAGTTTAAATAATATCTTAATCAAAAAGTTATTTGTTCAAATTTTCAAATTTTTTACTGTCAGATTTTAAATATTTACCCTCAACATTTCAGATGAAATGTTAAGAATAAAAATTAGTTTTAATTAAAAGTTTGGGTTGATTTTATTACTTAAAATTAATTAATTATAGAACCTAAAATTGAAATATCATTACTTAAAAATAATATAAAAGTAAATTGAAAGTGTGAATTGTGTGATACATCACACTTTCCTGAGGTTTTCACTCTGACTCAGTCATTTAAACTTTATTTTAAATATCTACTTTCTCAGATGACTCTTTATTCTAAAACCTACTTAATATTGATTATTCAAGCTTCACCTCTATCAGCATGAAAAAACAAAAAACATAGGGTCAGAAACATTTTACCATTTCTACATTTGTAGCAAGTGTGAGCTGGTCAAATATTTACTATGTTTTGAATATCCAATATATGCAATATTTCTAAAATTCAAAATTCAGTTTGAATTTTGCAGAGTAAGACAATTGCTTACCAGTATTTATCTTTTTATTTTTTGACATCTTTATGGGCTCTGGTCAGAATGCATTGACCCCTGTTGCATCTACGCACTCTCCACCTCCACCTCTAATTATGGCATAAGCTGACATTAGTAACAATAAGGCTCCTGCTTGGAGAAAGCCTGTTTGACAAGGTATGGGCAGCCATGCACCTGAGGGGCTCCCTCCTCAGCTGACTTCCATGTATAAGATGCCCCTTGATTTTCAGTCTAACAATTTTAGAGAAAAAAAATAGCTCCTTATACATGGAAAAATACGGTAATGATGAAAAAACTTAATAATAGCTTTCTACTGAATTGCACCTTGTTCCGCAGGTGTTCCATTCTTGGGTTGTCAAACATTTCTAAAGTGTTTATTAGTGATTCCTTTGTGAGCAAGCTAATAATGCTGAACAAGCATTTAAAGACTCTTGTTTGGAGACCTCTATCAGATTCTGGGAAATGTTGTTTGGAGGAGACAGAAGGAAGCTAGGTAGTCAAGAATAGCTACCTAAAATCTAATTCATTATAACCATGGGGGCAGGGGAAGGAAGTAAAACCAGAAAACCAACTATGTGGAGTTACTAAGGCAACCCAACTGGGTGGGGAAGGAAGGGCACATGTGGGAAACATGAACTTTAAAATGAATGAATGTTGCTAAGACAGGCAGCTTGCAGATAACCAATCACAAGACAGTGAGGCATATAACCAATCCCAAGAATGTTATTAAGGCAGAATTCTTTGAAAGGATCAATCAGGAGCTAGCAAGGCCTGTATCTGCCTCTAGATTAAAAACCATGTGCTTCCTCTCTCCTCAGCATGCTAGATTCTTGGGTTGATGGTAGGAGACATGCTCCCCTGCACCCACAAGGCTTATGGCCATATGGGACTCTACACATGGACTAATAGACTTTAATTTGCTTGGATGCTGAACTACCAGTACACACAATTGCAACATGGAACCCCAGCTGTACCTTCCCAGTACTGTTTTCTCTCAATAAATTTTGCCTCTGTTTACTGTTTTTGTCTGCAATCCATTCTTTGTTTTTGCAAGACAATGAACTTGGGCTCAAACACCCCACATTTTGGTTTCAGTTTCACTTACCCAGAAGTAAAAATCTAAAGCTAATATCACAGCACAATGCACCAATATTAAACTATATTTTGGGGAAAACAAACAGAACTGACTTTTGCTATGTATACTATCTAAATTGCAAATACTGTATCTAGAGAGTTTCCAACCAACCAGGAGCATTAACCAGCTCTAGAAATATAGAAAATCAGTTAATTTAAATACTGTTAACAGACATTTTATAAGATTGTGAAATTTAATAAACAGAAGCCCCATGTAAAGTGAAGTCAAGAGGAAAGAAGTAAGAACTCTCCAGCATGTATGTCACTCAAGGGCATCTACTGACCCCAAGCAGGAAGAAATACAGCTTGCATCACTAACAGGAAGTGCTTCTGCATAACTACCTCAGTGGGAGGAAGAAAAGATTTCTCCTTGAACAGTAACAGCCCAGTCAGTGGGAGACCATAACTCAGCCAATGAGAAGACACTATACTCTGATCCTTTGGGTTCCTTAGTGGATTCTTCATTTACAACAGCCTCTCCCAAGTTATTAAAAAAGTTCCTCTACTTTATTTCTCCAAACTTGTGCCTGGTTCACAGTTGGACTGTTACAGAAAACCGGAATAATCAAACAATGCAGGAGAGTTTGGAGGCACACTTTATTTACCGCGGTGGGCTTAGAGAAAATGAATTCAAAATCTAAGCAAAACTACAAGCAGGACTTCCCTTTTTATTAAGGAGCCAGCCCTCTGTGCAATTAGTGGTTATCTCGCTGCTGTCTTTGAAAACAAACACAGTTCTAAAAAATTATGGGCACATCTAGTCTCTGGCCTACCAGGTCAGACAGCTAAGTTTATGGTCCTCATTATTCAAGCATGCTAAAGCAGGCTAGAAAGCAAAGTTATTCTTTTTAGAATAAGAGGCCATCTAGGAAAAACAGCAGAGCATTCTAAACAGCAGTTTTTACAAAATAGGGGTTTGCCTTCTCAGGACCACATGTCCGAATGGGATAATCGCTTTGTTGGTGAAATACCTGGCTGTCTATTTGCTAAAAGTCAACATTAGATACACACATAGAAGCAACTTCCTTCCCCAGAAGTTAGCCTCCAGATTTACAAACAGACAGCAAATTGTAGAAGTGAACTATTCCTTTACATCCACCCAAGGTTAGTATGGCTTTCTTGCTGAAAGATCTGTTGTAAATGCTAAGAAATGCACAAAGTAGGGCAGGCAAAATGATTTTGCAGAAGGAAGAGAAATAAAAAACAATTTGAGTCATATATTTGAACCCTTTAAATATGCATTTTAATATCATGGCTAACAAATCTAATTCATTATAACATATATTATTTATACATAGTTCTAAATACATATATTTGGCAAGGTCAAAACATTTTATTGACAAGGGAACATGTTCAGTAAGTTTTGAAATCACTGTGGTATTACATGAAGTAAATATATCCTCTTTATTATTTATGAATGAAAAATCATTGTGATATGCTTTGATTAAAATTTATAGTTCCATTGTTCTTTACAGTTTATAAAATGCTTTTGTAAAAATAAATTCCTTTTATGGGACCTATGCTATGGGAACCGGATTAGTAATGATAAATAGGAACATAGTGATTTAGACTTGCATTTCATTAGTGATCCAACTACTTACTATATGCAAATCCTGGTTACTTAAAGTATTCTGAAGTTGATTTTTCATCTAAAAATTGAGATAATTAAGTTTATCTTTTAAAGTTATTTTGAGGAATACATGAATTAATATGTAAAGTCTGGTTGAAAGTAAATGTTGAAGAAACTTCACCTATAAGAAAATTTCTATTGGTTCTAACAATTCCTAGTACTTCTCTAAAGCTATTTGAAAGGATTATTTAAGTCAGAATTTTAAGAACATTGAAGGAATTAGTTATAAACCACAGTTTAGTAACAGTTCTAGAAATCATAAATAGATAGAGCAAATGAAAAAATTTTGGTAAGACAACAACCTGGTGTTAATCAGCATTCTCCTCCCTTAATCAAGAATGGCTAGCATGATGATTTTGCCTTTGGTGGATTGTCCTTGGTGCTCATTACTCATAATATGCACTCTTTTCACAGGAAATTGATAGCACACTGAGGATATTTCCTTGTATTAAAAGTTATTAGCAGTTGCCAGAGACCTCAGTGTTCTATACATGAAGTATAGAGACCTACTCCCAACACAAACTCAGTGAGCATACATACACTAAACATTCTTGTTCATTTAAATGTGCTACCACACATATTCATGCACAGAGAATTTCAGCTTGGGAAATTGATTGTTAATGCTCACTGCATAAGCCTATTAGACTTTAAGGAAATTAATTTTAAAATATGGTTTATGTAATAAACTTGTACCATTAATAAATATATTAATTTTATTCATAAACTACTTAGAAAATATCTTCACCTTCTTTTGCTAATGAACTAAAATCTGCTATAACATCATGGAATGGTGAGAGTATATCATGATATTTTCTTGGTTTTAAATAAAGTAAATGGATATGATAAAGATGTTAACTCAGCATTTTAATATTTTCAAAAACCCTGGAAATAACCAAACTAACAATCTATATATATAAAAGCCTAAGCCACCATTATGGCTGAATGACCAGAACAACCGGTTGACCAGTTGCTATGATGCATACTGACCACCAGGGGGCAGATACTCAACGCAGGAGCTGCCCCCTAGTGGTCAGTGTGCTCTCACAGCCAACCTCCTGCGGCCCCTCCCCCCAGCAGGCCCCCTCGACCAGCCCCTATTGGGGGGCCAGCCGGCCAACCTCCCACAGCCCCTCCTCCCAGCTGGCCAACCTCCCATACCCCGCCCCCCAGCTTGTTACCCCACCCCTCCATAGACCTCGATCACCAGCCAGGCTGAGGGACCCCACTTGTGCATGAATTCGTGCACTGGGCCTCTAGTAGTAGAGTTGATAAAATGCCTGTGTATAATTTTGATAAAATGACATAAAACTTTAAAAAATGATGTAAGTATAGAAAAATATTTAATTACACCAAAAATATTTACTATATATTTTTAGTAAAAGGGAGAATAAAAAAAAAAAAACTATAGGATAATTCTGACCCATTTCTGTGCAAAAGATGTAAATAAACCTTTGAGACAATATTTAGAAGGTCAAGTTACCTTTGTGTCTAGATTTTTTTTGCCAAATTTACAAATATAAATGTAATCACCTTAAAATAATGATAATAATAATATAAAATATATTTTAGAGAAATGTTTGGCCACATTGTATATATGCACTCTACAAAATGTTCTACCAAGAAAGGTCAAATTCATTTGGCTAGCTCTTAATAAAAAATCTATCAGAAGTTCTCAAATTTTCTCATGAATAAGAGATACCTGGAGTATTAATCTAAAATGAAGATTCCTAAGCCCCAATTCCCAGAGATTCTGATTAAGTTAGTCTGACACGCCTGCCAATGAGCTGCATTCCTAAAGAGTACTTCACATGGTTCTGACTCAAGTGCAGTTAAAAAACAACACAAAAACCTGGACTGAAGCTGACACTCAAAATGCGCTTTACCTTTTCCTACTGATTATTCTTTACATGGTAGTCCACACTGTGTGTAGAAAGAGGCGTTTTTACAGGGAGAAACATGCTGACCTGAGAAGTTTCTTCTGAAGCTCTAAAACATACCCAGACGACCTTTAATAGCAGCAGCATTAGTAGTGACAGAAGCTAATACTTCCATGGCACTCACTCTGCAAAGGTTACTGCCCCAAACCACACATGAAGAGCCAACTCAATAAAAATAATAGAAAATAGTAATGTCTGGTAGATGGTTCTCAGGCCTGCACTAGGGTAAGTTAGCAAAGGCTAAAGAGGTCTTAGGAGAGATTATGAGAGTATCCTGACTACATTATGAGATGCACAGATAAGTTACTAGAGTAGTTTTTGACTCAAAGATAAACACAGAATATTCCTAGGTCTTTTCATTCTCTAGTAATTCTTAAAACCTTATAGCTCAGCTAAAAAATAGAATCAAGTTCTAAGGTGTTCTCTGTGCTGCTTTCTGAAAGTGCTTGTAGCTCAGTTCCTCAGTTTGGGGATTATCCAGAATCCTCACTTGCTTTTCCTCTTCCCACTTAGAAAATGGCCTTTGGCCAATTCATTCACTTCATTTCTTCTGAAAGGCAAGCAGGAAGTGGACATTTCAAGGAAACTTCCATATGCCCCAATTTCTTTCTTTTTCTTCTCTTCTTTTCTCTGTTCTTTTATTTTTTATTTTAAAATATATTTTTATTGATTTCAGAGAGGAAGGAAGAGGGAGAGAGAGATAGAAACATAAATGATGAGAGAGAATCATTGATGGGCTGCCTCCTGCATGCCCACACTGGGGACTGAGCCCACAACCCAGGAATGTGCCCTTGATTAGAATCAAACCCAGGACCCTGAAGTCCCAAACCTGCTAGGGCTCTCTGTCCTTTTAAATGCAGTACCCTTGCTACACTAAAGCAACAACATAACACAATTTGAGTTTTCAGTTTAGAATTGAAAGTTGCACTCTCTGAGACCAAACAGTTTAATGGCTGTGAGTAGACATTAGGCAATCCATCTTAGAGCAAGAAGTGTCAAGCTATTTCCTAATTTTTAACACAAAAATCACCTTGACACACCACATTTCTTAATCCTATATAATAAAGAGGTAATATGCAAATTAACCCTCATGCCCTCACAAGATGGTTGTCAACGAACAGGCTGGCAGGGGGGTTAGTGAGGGACGACCAAATGACTGAACAGCAGGCTGCATGGGGTGACCAGGTCAGTAGGGGGGCTGAGAGGGATGACTGGGGAGGGGCGGGGGCAATTGGAGGCAACCAGGCCGGCATGGGACGAGGGCAGTTAGGGGCAATCAGGCCAGCACGCAGAGGCATGAGGGGCAATCAGGATGGCTAGGGGGTGACCAGGTAGGCAGGCAGGTGAGCAATTAGGAGACAGTAGTCCAGGATTGTGAGAGGGATGTCCGACTGCCAGTTTAGGCCCGATCCCGAGGATCGGGCCTAAACTGGCAGTCGGACATCCCCCAAGGGGTCCCAGATGGGAGAGGGTGCAGGCTGGGCTGAGGCCGCCCCCATGCACGAACTTCGTGCACTGGGCCTCTAATTTAGTTATAAGAGATAAGAAAGGACTTGTGTCCAGACACAAACCATCTCCCTTGCTTTCACACTTGAAGGTGTACACTCACTTTTTTTTTTTTAATGCTGATAGGAGGAACATGGACATATTGAATATATCTCGTTTTTCCAGGTATACAACGCCCCCCCACTTTTCCAAACTAAAATGAAGAAATCAGTATTTTAAGCATTTTGCTGGTTTTCTCTTAAGGCCTTCTTCTTTTTCTGGCATCTTAAGGAGTTGTTCTTCCTGTTTTCTCCACTGTCTGATCATACACTCAGTGGGAGGAGGTCCAAATTGTCTCTCTGCAGCTCTATTTCCATGACCTTTTGCATAGCTAATTACATTCAGTTTGAATTTTGCAGAGTAAGACAATCACTTACTGGTATTTATCTTTTTATTTTTTGACATCTTTATGGGCTCAGAACACTCCAGTCCCTGTTGCATCTGAGCACTCTCCACTTCCACCTCCAATTATGGCATCAGCTGACATTAGTAACAATAAGGCTTGTGATTGAAGGAAGCCTGTTTGACAAGGTATGGGCAGCTACGCACCCATGCAACTCCCTCCTCCGCTGACTTACGTATATAAGACATCCCTGGATGATCAGTCTAACGATTTTTTTTAAATAATAGCATTTTATACACAGAAAAATAAGGTAATGATGAAAAAACTTAATAGCTCTCTACTGAATAATACCTTGTTCTGCAGGTGTTCCATTCTTGGGTTGTCAAACTGCTTCTGCTGAAAACTATATTTCTGCCCTCTGGTTTTTAATATACAAGTTTTTAAAAATGAATGATTCTTTTCTTCTTCCTAATACTGAAGATTCTTTTGACCAACAGTTCCTTTGTAAAAGATCTAAATTTGACTAGGGAATGTTTCTTTTTTAAATTTCTGCAACTTCCATTCATGTTGCTCAAGTACTGACAAACCTTACTCATTGAGGCTTCCTACATGGGCCTTTGCAAAGGGGAATGGCACTACCAATATCCTGGATTTCTTAGAAACTTTACTGTACTCTTTATCAACTCAAGTAATTAAACATATATCTTGAAGTTGTCCAAAACATCCCAGCGCTGATTTTAAAAAAAAAGATCGGCATAATAAACTTTTAGTTCTATCAAGATAAAGCATCTGGACTGGTTTCCTCAGGGTAGAATGAATATTTCTATCACAGTATTTTCCAGTACTTAACATTTACCAAGTCCACTGAATACAACACAAAGCCTTTCACAAAAATCAAATTCAAAATTTAATGTCCAGTATATGCTCTGACGTATGTGCTAGATGTCAGGTTAGAAATGGATCAAGGGGGTGAAACAACATTGCTATATACCAGCAAAGTTTAACATCTTTTTTTTTTTTTTAGTTTAACATCTTTAAGTAAGGGACCACACAGGTAGCACTTCTAGAGCCCAAAGGCTGTTTACTTTAAATACCTTGTGACTCTTTGCCCTCAGGTGTTGTGCTATCCTGGGGGCAAACTTGATCCTTGTTCAAGGTAAGCAGGAAGTGCCAGAGAATGAGTGCCTCTGGGAGCAGTCTTCCACCAGTAATGATGGAGACGTGGTGAACACATAACCCATTTCAGCACTTAGAGGGCTTAACTTAGACGTGTCTTACTCTGCCACTCAGACTTTTCAGAAGAGTTGTGCCTCAGTGGCCCTCAGTGGTAGTCAGCTCAATAAAGTACAACTTTATAGATCTCTTCTCTTTCTTTTTCTATTTTTTTATTGACTGCATCCTGGAGTGCAGCTATATTCATATCCTGGTTTTGGATTTGGTTGGGATTATGTATCCGGGGTCTCAGCTCTCGCTGAATTATCAGTTCTCCTCCATGTAATCTCACATTTTATCCCTTACCCTGCAGTCTCTAACAAGACAGGTATCTCCCATGGCCTTTGTAAAAAATAATACAGATGAAGCCACTTAAAATTGGAATCAGAGTTGCCATCCCAGAGGAACTGCCATCCAGAGGGACATCTTATACCTCAAACTTTTGGAATGCTAAAACAGGGCAAGACAACTTTTGCACTGGGCCAAAAGCAACTGTTTGCAAATAGATAACAAGGAAGCAGATAATACTACTACTGGACTGAAAATTTAAAACACTGTTTAGAATTAGCATCACCATGTTAGCTTATCTGCAGCTATAGAAATTCCTTCCTTCCATTGATGTAATTCTTCCCTTTCCTTTTCTCTTGCTTTTGCCTCCTAATAAAAATACTATTGGGATTTCTGCCTGAATTAGTGCTTTCTAGATAGCTACTCTTTTGGATCTCAAATAAATGCTTGTTTCATCTCACTTTGGCCTTTTAAGTTAAAACAGTTGAGGGCTCCATTGAATGCAAATGTAGAAACTGTCACTTCTTAAGGCTAAATCCTGGAACTGAAATAGTGTCACTCCTACCACATTCTAGTAGTTAAAGCCCTCCATAGGACCTGCCCAAGTGTAAGGAGAGCTCACAACACAAAACACATTGATATCAAAAGACAAGGTTCCTTGAAGTCATCAATCTAATGAACTACCCACCGTGGATATATGAGAATACTTACTGCAAGTCAACAGCATTAGAAAAAGGGTAGGAGGCATTTCTAATACTTAGCACATGATTTAACTAACCCTTCCATCACTCATTGACAGTCGAATGTTAAAAATAGGCTGAGGTTAATAATCTACAGCACTCTATTTTTTTTTCTTTAATTACTTTATTCTATAAGGAACTGTGGAGCATCTCACATGTGCCCTAAATTTTGCTAAGCACTGTGGAAGTACTTGTCCTCAATAAGCATGAGCAATATCATTATTTTGGTCATCTTTTAGTGCTTGGCATGATCCTTGTGGCTAGAATGCTTTATACATACTGTTCTCTCTGCCTGGGTATCACTTAGCTCTTCATTTCATCGTTACCATCTATTTTTCCTTCTAGTCCATATCTGTGTCACTTCTTTAGGGACATATCTCCAAGATTCAGAGCTCATTGTACCTTTTCCTTGTAACCTTTAGCAGAATCACATTTCTTTTTCACTTTTGTTTCAGTCCCCCCACTAGTTCTGAATTCCACGAAAATAGGAACCCTTGTGTCTTTTGAGTCACCATTACCCAGCATCGAGCATAGCACCTGAGACACAGTCAGCCTTCAACAAATATTTACTGAATTAATTTGTGATTAAATGGTGGTCCAGCTAGTTACACATTTGTGATTAAATGGTGGTCAAGCTAGTTACACATTCTATTTCTTTACAGTTATATTCTAGAAATATACCTTAAAAAATCATCCTTTCTCAATTGTATCCTCCCCTCTTCAGCAATGTTACCTAATAATAGAGAAACATGTAAATTGACCTTACCCTAGGCCCACAGCCAATCAGAGTGAGTATGCAAATTAACCCAACAAAGATGGAGGTTTATTTGCATACATACCTGGTCCCGGGAACCTCCTCAGCACCCTGCCAGCCAGCCATGGGGGAGTAGGGTGGAGGGGGAGGGGGTGCGCTTCCCAAGCCTAAAGCCTGGGGCTTGGGAAGGGGCCCAGCCTGCAACCAAACGCAGACCATGGGGAAGTCAGCACTGGGTTGCCCAGCTGCAGCCTGGCGACCCAACACTGACTGCTCAAATGGCTGAGATCCAGAAAGTGAGTCAGGGTCTGATCTGCAGCCTCAGTGGAAGCTGTTGATCAGTGTACTTACCTCTCTCTTTCTGTCCCTCTTTCTTTCTGATCTTCACCAGCAGCCAGGCTTTTCTTTCTCTCCCTGCCTCCTCCCAGCTGCTGTTAGCCCCTCTCTTTGATCAGGCCTAGAGATAGGCCTGGAGATGATGACTGGCATAGAAACCAACCAATCAGAACCAAAGATGGGTGCTGTGGGGAACCATTGGCTGCCTAGGAGGCAGAGCTTCTGACTCCAGCTGGTATAGAAATTGACCAATCAGAACCAAAGGTGGGTGCTGTGGGGAGCCAATGGCTGCCTAGGAGGTGGAGCTTTTGATGCTGACTGGCATTGAAACCGTCCGATGAGAACCAAATCTGGGTGCTGTGGGGAGCCAATGGCTGCCTAGGAGGTTAAGCTTTTGATGCTGGCTTAGGAAGCAACAATCAGAACCAAATTGGCCAGTAGAGGAGGGCAGTTGGGGGGGCGACATCAGGCCTACAGGAGAGGGCAGTTAGGTGTGATCAGGCTGGCAGGCAGAAGCAGTTAGGGGCAATCAGGCAGGCAGGTGAGCAGTTAGGAGCCAGTGGTCCCAGATTTTGAGAGGGATGTCCGAATGCTGGTTTCGGCTCAATCCCTGGGATCAGGCCTAAAATGTCAGTCGGACATCCCGCAAGGTGTCCCCAATTGGAGAGGGTGCAGGCTGAGTTGAGAAAATCCCCCCTCCAAATTTTGTGCACCGGGCCTCTAGCATATAATATAACCACAACGCAATAGTCAAGGAATGTAAAAACAGCAATAATCCAGAAGTTTTCAACATAATTTTAAAAAAACCTCATACAACACATAACTTTTAATGACTATCTGAGAATCTCCTTGTTTATTTTTTCTCCAGTGAGTCCAGTGTCTTGAATTTAAGATGTAGGTCCTTTATCTCTATATTGCATATATTTGAGATAGATTCTAAATACCTGTTGATTCAGTTAATATATACATTTAAATATCATAGTTGATCATTTAACTAAAAACTGCAAAAGAAATGGTATAAGATGATTCTGTTTTCAACTTGAAAGTTAATAATTTAACATCCAATTATTCCTATTAAATATATACTGAAAAATGCAATTAACCCCAGGGACACAATCTGGCATTTAACCTTTTCAAACAGATTCCTACTTCTGAGTTGTTCTCTGGTTAAAATAACAGTCTACTTGTTTAACTTGCCCAGTCTATGTTTGGGAAATTAGGCATATGAGTTAAAGAGATGGACAGTCTTTTTTATGGTTTACTCAATATAAAATGTGTATCACCATCAAATTGCATATTTGTCAATTTATTGCATTTAATATTTTAAAAGTCAAGATGCCCCTAAATGTAGGCTACATATCAATTGATATATAGCATACACCCAGTATATACACTGAGTGGCCAGATTATTATGCATTCAGAGATCATAATAATCTGGCCACTCAGTGTATATTCCACGTATAATTGTTTAAATAAGGCACAAGTTAGAGTATTCTCACTCTACACAGAATATCTATAGCACTTTATTACTATAATACCAATTAAAGATGACATTGTAAGTGAAATATAAGTAGCAAATATTTACACAAATATTTTCAATAGATAGGCTTCCCTAATAAGCCTCTGCTCAGTATTGGCCAGAAAATATAAATAATTTCTCAAGAAAGAATATTGCCTGCCTTCTAAATGCTGTGGCTTGCACAAAAACTTGCAAATCCAACAAAGTTTTATGTTCCTAGTCGACATACAATTTGTCACTCTGGTGCTGGGGCTGTATATGCTTAACCTTTTTTGGTGGGCCTTTATGTCCTTGAGAATCATCAGCTCACTAGAGAACAAACTTGTATTTTAGCATGCAGCTGTATGCCGACCATGTTTTGTATGTTTGAAGAAGCAGAAAAAGCTAGCTGGCATCATTAGCTAGCCATCAGGCAGGGGTGTTGATGGCATTATTAAAAACCTGATAATGATATTAAAAAGGGAAAATACTCAGCAATAGAAGGCAATATTTTGGAAGCAACATTATATTTTGTTTCTTTTTCATTATCCATTTGTATATGTAGAGCACAAACAAAAGTGACACATTACAAAAGCTTCCTCTTTGTTTACAGGAGGAAATTTCTGAAATTTTAATTCATAAGTATGTATAATAATTTTAAAGTCATCACAATTTTTCAATTTTTATTAAACCATCTGCTCATTTGTTCACAATTCAGAAAAACACTAATATTTTTTAGTGTGCTTTAAAATCCAAATGTGACACTCTAATAAAAGGAATTGAAAATAGTTGCCAAACCATTGGTAGGATTAGGGATAGTGTTTGAAATTATTTTGAAAAATTCCTTCTGTGCCATCTGTTGAGTTCTTTCCCTTTGAATATCAATTTCCCTGCTTATAACTACTTGAAAGACTGACACTGTGTGTGTTTTTTTTCCAGTTGTATGAAATCCAACTTCGATTAGAAAGCAGTATACTAGTGTATTTTCATTTATCTTCTTTATCATTATTTATTCTTAATGCCATTATAAACTGTTTTTCCTTGGAATACTAAATTCCAGCTCTATTCTTTGTATGGTTCTACATCAGATCACATATTAACAGAAAAATTTGGCTTTGAGTAATATTTCAAAAGCTTCACTGTATTAGCATCTCTTATATCCAAACATTAAAACACAGATAATTTGTAAAGATCAGATAATTCTCCCGCACAAACTCAGTTCTGAATTGTACATTAAGAAAACACAGCTGTTGAATATTTCAATGGTAACTGTGATAATATTTTACATTTTTTTGTGTGGTTTGATAGTGTATTGGTAGATTGGTGTACAAAGGAAAGTAAATTGGCCATGTAATTTAAAATCAATGACTCCACATCTTGCCTCTGTGGGCCACAATATCCCACATGTGACCTTTGCAGAAAGGGATGGTGAAGCTAAAAGTACCTTCTAGGTTGGCTAAATGTACATCACATAAAAGTCACTGGGCAGAACACTTTCATGGATGACACTATATTGTCATTTTCCTGAATTCCGCTTGACTTTCTTCTCATGTTTTGGGGATACACCCCCTGCCAAACACAACACACCAACATGCACATGTGCACATACACATTTAATCGCAACTATAGATATTATCTGTTTTTCTTGAATATACTTATTTTGATTTAAATAAAGGTTTGTGTGGCAAACATAACACATAAAGGAAAATAATTTATACCACCTGAAATTTTGTTTGAATAAAAGGTAGTTTCAGAGCTATTTAAGGTAACGTTGCCAGATAAAATACTGATCACCCAGTTACATTTAAATTTCAGATAAAGAAATGTTGCTTATTGTATAAAATATGCATACACTAAATAGTACTTATTGTTTATCTTAAATTCATACTGGTATTCAACTGAACAGCTTACATTTGTATTTGCAAAATCTGGTAACCATCATCTAAAGATATCATTTAGTGGTAATATTTTAAACTTATAATTACCATGTAAGTACCATACAATTTTATAGTCTCTTTTGGAAGACACTCTTGTTTTAATACAGTCCAATAAAAGCTAAAACATTCTGATCAATTAACTGCTAAATGTGAGAACCCTAGTAGGTTGAAACTATTTGACTAATTGATAAAAAAAGAAAAAAAAAAAACCTGATGTTTATAGCATTAGTTTATTTTTCAGATGGCAGTCATAATTTCTAAAATATATAGAAATAATTGCCAAAATTCTTTTCCCCCTTGTTTCCTCCCTCCCTTCCTCCCTCTCTCCCTCCTTCCCTCCCTCCCTTCAGTCCTTCCTTCCTGTCTTCCTGCCTTCCTGCCTTCTTTAGTTCCTTTGTTCCTTCGTTCCTTCTTTTTACTCTCACTGTGATAGCTGACCTCAAAGATGGTTTCTAATCTCGATGCCATGTTTTCTGGTATTTGTGTACGTTCCTTCCACATTGAATTAAGTTTATCAGTGTGACTAATAGAATACAACCACCATGATGATAAGCTGCTTCCAATGCATGATCTTAAAAAACATTGTTGCTTCTGCCTCAGTCTCTTGATCACTCATTCTGGGGGGAGCCAACTGCCATGTTGTGAGAAGTATACATGTTGAAGAACTAGGGTCTCCTCCCAACATCCAGTGAGAAACTGAGGTCTCCTATCATAGCCATGTGAGTAAGCTATCTTGGAAACAGACACTCCAGCCCCAATTAAGCTTTCAGATGATGGCAATTCTGGCCATCATCTTAGCTGTAACCTCATGAGAAACTTTGATGAGTACATAAGGCAATCTGAGACAGCTAACTCTCAGAAATTATGTGAGAAAATAAATGTTTGCTGTTTTAAGCCACTAGGTTTTGTGGAGTACTTTGTCATGTAGCAAAAATATAATTAATACTCTCAGGAAATCTGCTTTGAAAACAGATTAAGAAAAAAAATCAATATTCCCTACTAATGCCTTCATTCCATGTAAATATTTTTGAGCCCATGAAAAACAAAATAAGAGGACTAGTGAAATTTTGTGTAAAGTGAATCTGAGAATGTTGAATCCATGAAACTTCACCTACCAGTGTAGTGAACTTTTGGGTACATTCTGTAAGAGAATGAAAATTTGAGGGCACATGGTAAGTCTACAGGAAAGTAAATGCCAATTAGTTCTGAATTCTAAGAAAATCTAGAACCAGCAAGCATGATCAAGTATTGTCAGAAGAATCAGGTATCCATGATTTTTATTAATGCCTGAATAACCATGTCATGCCTACTCTTCCTTATGTTCAATCAATATCAATTAACTATTTTAGTAAAATATTCTGCTAAATATTAACCTGAATATGATGCTCAGGTAATCCTCTAATTACTTATTTATGTACATTGCTGTGATCAGTAAAAACTGTTCGAATATAAGAAGTAATGGTGATGGTTAGAAAACCCCATTGCTGTTCTAATATCATCAACTATAGTCATCATGCTGGATATTAGGTCCACAGAAATTACTTATACTTTATAGCTACAACTTCATACCCTTTGACCAACATCTTCCATTTCCCCCTCCTTCCTGTTCATAGTGATCACCTTTCTGCTCTCTGCTTCTAGGTGTTTGATTTTTGATGATTCCACATATAAGATATCATGCAGTTGTTTTGTTTGTTTTTTTCCCCTGTGTCTGGTTTATTTAACGTAGCGTAATGTCCTTCAAGTTCATCCACCAATGCATCATGCATATTTAAACATAATGCTTTACACCTTAAATATGTACAAATTTTATTTTAAAAGGTGGTAAATAAAAAGAACTGAGGACAATTCCAAAAATAAAATCAAAATGCTGTTGATGAAATTATTGAAAAAAATCACTAAAAGTATAGTATTTTGTTTAAATGCATTAGTCTGTTTTGTAGTAACCCCTAGTTTTAATTTAGTTGAAGATGAAGAATATGTTGAAAATGGAACATGATATCTAAAGTAGTAAAATGAATTATATACGTATAAAGCTAGCAAATGATAATCGTCATATAGTATTTTCTTGTGAACCTGAGTCAGATCCAAAAGATATGAACCTCCCCCCGCCCTCGCCACAATGTTCTAAAAATTACAGAATGCTAGCACCTATTGATGTGGAGTATAATTCAATATTATTACATATCTAAAAGTACATAAGAAATAAATAGAAGAAAAATATAGATTTCTGATTAATAAAAAACAACACAAAACACAAAGATTGTGGGAAAGGGATACATCAGTTTGAAACCAAATGAAACCTGTGAGATATTTTGAAAGGGGAATATTCAACTCTTACATAGTTTTGATCACTAAAGAGTTTTGTGTTTTTACACCAAATTTGGCCTAGAACACCAAATTACTCTTAATTTCATATCAATATGATAAGAGGGAAAGGTAACAACTATTCTGGCTTCAGGAAAGTGGTATTACCTACCTGTTGTAGGTGATAGTTGGGAACTTGGGTGGATCCTACTGAAGAAATATAGAAGGTATTAGAGACAAACTGCACACGTCTATGTCTTCTGTAATTAAACATGAAAAAACATATCCACTTTGCCTTATTCCTTGCATATCCTACTCATGTGATTTTAGTGCATCGAAGAAAGGTTCTCTGTCCCAGAACCATGGACAGGTTGACCAGGAACCTGAACAGTCTAAGTAGACTGTTATTTTGATTACTCTTCTTGACTTTACCATTTCCCAAAGTAAGGTCAGCCTTGAGTTGGGAGCAGAGCAGGGAGGCAATACCTCAGCTTTTTTGCTTTTTTTAAAATTTTCACCTGAGGATATGTTTAGAGAGAGGGAGAGAGAAGCATCTATGTGAGAGAAAAACATGGATTGGTTGCCTCCCATATACACCCCAACTGGGGGTGGAACCCACAATCTTTTGCTATATGGGAGGACATCTAGCAACTGAGCCACAATGGCCAGAGCAACACCTCTGACAATATTCTAAAATGGGAAGATACCACATTAGATGTCAAAAAAAAAAAAAAAAGTCCTAAAAGAAAATAAGTATGCCTCCAGATTTATATTTATATTTACTTTTAAAAAATGTTGAAGTTATAATTTCTGTAAACCTTGTGCCTCTGAGTTTATGCGTACAAGACATTTAGTTCAGCTAAATTTAAATTTGATTAAGAGAATCTGTGATATGTTCTACTTATATTAATTTTTATATTTATTGCTTTTGTGGAAAACCCAGTTGTTTCTCTGGAAACTTTTTCTGCTATATGGCAAACTGTTACATATTTTTTCCATTATACCAAACAAGATAATCAAGAATAAAGAAATTAGAACACATTCTTAAAACCATTAAAGTTATATTTATTGAACTGATACTTATACATTACCTGAAATTATTCTAAGTGCTTTAAAACATAATCTCCTCTTCATACCAACCCTAATAATGGGTTTTCCACAAATGTTAGTTCTTTGTCTCTTTTTTCCAGGCAAGGATAACCACTCCCTTCTGTCTACCCCTAGGGACAGACATGTCTCTCCCTATGTGTTGTTACACACACATAGGACTGTGAGTTTTAAGAGAGTTAAAACTTTATCATATTTCTGAATCTACAAGAACTACCATATGCTAGACATACATAGGAAGTCAACAATGATGATATTACTTTATTATCTTGATCCTACAGGGTACTGGAATTTGAAATTGGATCTTCCATCCTTAAGGTTTTGGGTAAGAAGTCATAGGAGAAGGAAGAAACAAGATGGCAGCATAGGTAAACACCTATACTTGCTGCCTTTCACACCACATCTAAATTACAACCAAAAGGCAGAACAACTATCATCCAGAGCCATGGGAAAGCTAGCTGAGTGGAAGTTCCACAACTAGAGGTGAAGAAAGCACATTGAGATTGGTAGGAGGTGCAGAGGCACTGAAAGGGCTGGCACCTGGGTGTGCTGTTTTTTTAATTGGGAGGGAGATACAAGATCCAGCTTGCTCTGAACTCCAGTGCAAGGGGAGACTCTGGGGGACCCAGACACACACGGGTAGAAACTGGAATGTCTCACATCAGGACAGGAATGTGAGGGCAGCTTTCCTTCAGAGGTGCTCGCAAGGATCATTGTTCCCGCACGGAGATACGGGGATGTGGGGACCTCTCCAGTGCAGGGCTGACTGGCAGCCATTGCTGTTCGCTCCACCCTGGTGATTCCCTGAGACCCCACCCCACCAATTTACAACCCCACCCAAGCTGTGCACAGGGGCTTTTGCATATGAATGGCCTGTCCTTTCTCAGCCTAAAACCTGTCTAACAGTCATCAGCTGGGTCAGGGAGCCCCAAAGCAATCAATCTAGCAGCAGCAGCCTGCCTTGCACACAGCTGGGCCTCATTTGGGCACTTCCAAACCCGATACAAAGAGGAGGAATCTGCAGATCTCTCTGTAGCTCCTACTGGGTGACACAAGGCAGTGGCTGATTTTGTACCTTCTTCGAGGTCCAAGAGCCAGTGTACCCAGTGATCAGAGTGAGACCATACACAATTACAATTCTTCACATCCATAAGAGACACACTCAAGGGGCAGACTCAGTGAGCACCAAAGCCCCACTGAAGCAAGTCCTGCCCCATAAGGGTGTCTCCTGCCCAACAGAACTTCTAGTGTAGACACAGATGGTAATCACAGCCAATTGGCCTGGAAGTCAATTCCTCCCAGTGATACCAACAACAATCAAGGCTCAACTACAACAAGACTGTGCACACAGCCCACAAAGGGGTGCACCAAGAGTGTCCACCTCAGGTGATTGGGGAGGCTGAGCCACTGGGCCCTATAGGACACCTACCACACAAGGCCACTCTATCAACTCAAGGAGACTTAGCAGCTACCCAGTACATCTAAACAAACACAGGGAAGCCACCAAAATGCAGAAACAAAGAAACATTTCACAAATGAAAGAAATGGATGAAAACAAAATACTAGATATAGAGTTCAAAACATGCTTATAAAGTTACTCAAGAATATTCCAGAAACATCTGAGGAACTTAGTGAGACCTTCAAGGATCTTAGTGAGAATACCAAAAACACAGAAAAGGACAAGTCAGAAATTAAGCATACACCGACTGAAATAAAGAATAAAATACAGAGATTCAACAGTAGATTAGAGGACCCCAAGGATCAAATCAAAGATTTCAAATACAAGGAAGCAAAAAACACCCAACTGGAAAAGCAAAAAAAAAAAAAAAAAAAAAAAAAAGAATCCAAAAATATGAAGATAATGTAAGGAGCCTCTGGGACAACTTCAAGCCTACCAACATCTGAATTATAGGGGTGCCAGATAAAGATAAAGAGCAAGATATTGAAAACCTATTTGAAGAAATAATGACAGAAAACTTCCCTAATCTGGTGAAAGAAATAGACTTACAAGTCCAGGAAGCCCAGAGAACCCCAAACAAGAGGAATCCAAAGAGGACCACATCAAGACACATCATAATTAAAACGCCAAGGGCAAAAGACAGAGAATCTTAAAAGCAGCAAAAGAAAAACAGTTAGTTACATACAAGGGTGTACCCATATGACTGTCAGCTGATTTCTCAACAGAACTATGCAGGCCAGAAGGGAGTGGCAAGAAATATTCAAAGTGATGAATAACAAGAACCTACAACCAAGATTACTCTACCCAGCAAAGCTATCATTTAGAATTGAAGGTCAGATAAAGAGCTTCATAGACAAGAAAAAGCTAAAGGAGTTAATCACCACCAAACCAGTATTATGTAATATGCTGAAGGCTATTCTTTAAGAAGAGGAGGAAGAAGAAAAAGGTAAAGATAAAAAATTATGAACAACCAAGTGAAAATAAATACATATCTATCAACAAGTGAATCTGAAAATCAAATGAATAAAAAACTGATGAACAGAATAAACTGGTGAATGTAATAGAATCAGGGGCATAGAAAGGGAGCAGATTGACAATTCTCAGGGGTAAGGAGGTGTGGGAAGTATGGGAAGAGTTTGGACAAAGAGCTTACACCTATGGACAAGGACAGTGGGGGGTAAAGGCCTGGGGTGGGGTGGAAACCGGGTGGAGAGGAGCTATGGGGGGAAAAAGAGGGAAATATCTCTAATAATCTGAACAATAAAGATTAAAAAAACAACAACACACAAAAACTTGACAGGTTGGAAAAAGGTTTAAGAGAAAGAGAGCTTTATGTCAGTTTCATATCATACCACTCAATGCTACCAAATACATTTGTGATAATCCTAATGGGTCATGAATAAGTGCACTTTCAAAATACAGTGAAATATGGGAACAGATCATTTACTGTTGCTATCCCCAGGTTTACCACATGTATACAACAAAATGAGAATATCGATTAAAATTTTAATTTGGGCCTTTTATAGCAGCAACATTTGGCACAAAGATGAGCCTCTGTATGCAACTACCTTTATTTAGGGGTTTCACAAGAAGGGGGCACAAATAGGATAGGTGAAAGACAGTTCCACTAAGGGCTTCCTCCTTAGACCAATCAGTGAATTGATCAAAAAGTCAGCACTGGGTTCATAATTTAGAACTAGTTTAGGACTTCATTGACTCCTGCCTTTATTCAAGTCAATTTTTGCTGAAATAAACTCTTAATTAAAAAAAAAATCACAGGAGAAATTGATCTAGGTACAGACACTACTTCAAGGCACCTGGTGGACTGAAGTGCTGGTACCGTATGATCAACATCACAGTCCTGATGATCATCATAGGCAGCTCAGAAGAGATGAGGTCAGAAAACCAGCTTCAGTAGATGACGCATCCCTTGTTATCCCCATCATTTGATTCAGCTCAGGAGTCTATTAAAGCCAATGCTCTATGCACATCTTTTCTGTCCACTAATAATAGTAGTCAATGTAAAAAACAGTTTAATGTATAAACTTTATTAAAAATTTTATATTTTTTTGTTCTTAGGAACCAAACTGTTTTTAGTCCCTAACTTAAAAAACAAATAAACAAAACACACACAAAGCAAAATAAAACAAAAACACTACTATTGTTCTTTAGTGTCTGTTAGAATATAAAGTTGGAATATTAGTGTCAGAGAAGCAAAACACCAACCCTTTAAATACTGAAGCATTTTCACAATATCATGAATCTAAAATTATTTGTTTTCTCTCCTTTTCTCAATTAAAATCCACACTACCTTTACTGTCTGAAAGGGATAAACAACTGTTGGTGATATATTTAAATTACTCAGAGATTATTCCAAAACATTCTTTTAGAATTCCTAAGAACTTCTCTTTAATTCATTTTTTCCAATAATCCTATATAATAAAGATGTAATATGCAAATGGGCATCACACCATGAAGTGTAACAACTGACCACATAACTATCGGATCACGGATCAGCAGGAGGGTGGGGCAGCGAGCTACAAGTAGGCAGCGGAGTGCTACAGGAGGGGGCAGAGCAGCAAGCTATGAGGGGAGGTGGCGGGGAGAGAGCTCCAGGAGGGCAGAGCAGCAGGCGGAGAGCTACAGGAGGGCGGCAGCGAGCTACTGACGTGCTACTGGTGACGGATTCATGCGCAGGGCTACTAGTTTTTTATATAATATGAAAATATGCAATGTAATTATTCCATATCCCCCCCTTTTTTTCAAGGAATCTATAGCATCAAACAATTTTGCCTTTTAACAACTATTTTTATGTGATAGATTCATTATAAAGATGTCCAGAACCTGTGGAAAGAGAGAGACCAGGTATTTGGGCAGATGGAACTTATAAGTTCTATAGTTTAGTACTCATTGCTGAATAGATGCAGAATACTGAAGCAGAAACATCACCTGGTTTCTTATTTTATATCAAAAACATAAACTGAGGGGGGGAAAACATTTTTTTAAATACCATAATTAAAACCAGTAATAAATTCTAAAATTTAGATAAATATTGCAGCTACATTTCCCCAATAGTGTCCATATTTTTAAACCTGAAAATTCTAAGAATAAAAGTAAAATATACACATTTAAGATTGGGCTTGCAGTGTCTGAAACTAGAGGAGAGGTACATACTAATCAGTGTGACTGATTAAGATAATCATGCAAAAATATTCACCCAAAAGCTAGAGTCATAGAAAAAATCTGAAAAGAATCCTGGTCATTTTAAAAAAGATAGACTTAAAGTCATATTACTTTGCAAAAAATCCTATATAATAAAAAGCTAATATGCAAATAGACCAAATGGCTGAACAACTGAACAACCAGTCACTATGACATGTGCTAACCACCAAGGGGTGTGCACGGAACATGGTGGACATTGGCAGCAGGAGGCAGAGTGTGGAACATGGCAGGCATTGGCCATGACAGGATGGTGGAGCAGATGAGCGGGGGTGCCAGACCAAGGCAGGGCACTGGTCGCTGTTATCAGGCAAGCCTCTGGTGGTTACTAAAAATTCTGTGCTCCCATGTGCCACGATCCCACTTGGCACTCACACCTGCTGCTGGCACCAGCCCCACTCACACCTGCTGCTGGCACCCAGAGCCACTGCTCACACCAGTTGCTGGCTCCCAACACTGGCCCCAATCACCCCTTAGGGCTTCTCCACCTCCCCCTGCTCCTGAGGGGTGATTGGTGCAGCAGCCACCGCTTGCACCCACTGCCAGGACTGGCTCTGCTCACACCTGCAGCCAGTGCCAGAACCGCGCTCGCACCTGCTGTCAGTGCCCAGTGCTGGAGCCAGGCAGGGGCACAGAGGATAGGCTGAGATTCGCCCCTGTGCCCACTGCAGCTTCGCGGCCCACAGTTCCTTTCAAGGTGCTTGAATTCGTGCACTGGGCCCCTAGTATAACATAATTGTAACAATTAAAGAACAACTAGAACAAATATCAATGTTAATTTATGAAGGGCAGCAAAATGTATTGTTTAATAATGATTATTGGTTATGCGCATGACATTGGATAAGACATTTTCTTCTTTTAGTGGACTGGCAGTCTGTCCATTAGAATGCTCTTCTGATATCGCCATTAGGAATTGCTCTTCCATTTTCTTCATACCTCCTGAAATCATAAGGACTCAGGCCATATTATTTGCAGCCAAAGGCTATTTCTGGAACTCTGCTTTGCAGTTTTTACTTAACTTGTAAACTTAAAAATTCCAAGTACAACCACTAACCCTCCATTGTCTGTTCATCATCATCTATTTTCTTGACTATTTCATTATAGCACTTCCACTTTAGATCTGTCATTTTTACATCCAGCATGATATTCTTCCCCTTCCCTCACCTCTATAGTTTCCAGCACTATCAGTTGCACAAATTTGTTACCCATTAAAGGTCAAAACTATTGACCAGAATTCATAATAAATGCAGGAAGCAAGAATACAGCGGTGGAATGGCCCCTGTGCAAAGCATGTGCAATCGAAGAGAGTCATGTAGGGATGTATGTATTACGGTGTCCTAATGCCCTTTGATGAATTTTGAATAAGTTGAGAGTAAATAAGTCAGAGAATGGGAAAATATATATTAGCAGCACCATGGAAACATATTAGTATGCATGTGGGTGCATGAGTGTGTGTCATTAAATAAACAGAGTAAGTCCACATCTTACTCTGGATTTACTTCCACTCACTTCTACCCCTCTCTCCCTTACTCATCACTCAGAAATTCTCTGCTTTTAAATTTGAATACAAAACATTTAATCATCTAGTTGGCTACTCTTACTTGGCTACTCTTCTTTTCCTGTTTTAAAGTTTATCATGTCCATTTCCCCCTGTTCTCACTATTGACACACCTTTGTCTCTATTTCATTTCTATTCATTTTAAATCCAGCTGCTTTCATGCAAATAGTTATGACTTTCTTTCCTAGAGTTGTCTTTCTATCCCACTCATCTGGCAATGTCATCTATCTGCTTTGCTAAAGAACAAGCTGGCTGCTGAGAGCTCCTGGAGAAAATGTAACTGAATACTAGTGGCACCACGCCTCAGGGGGTTCCCAGCTGAGCTGGGCTTAGACTGGTTCTTGGCAGTTCTATGTTTTTCTCATTGGCTCTCTCTTCTGTTTTCCTGAGTGACTATCTATTTCATCCTCCTGTCCCTTTCAACTTGCTAATATTCACCTTAAGTTTTACAGAGAAATATAGAAGCAATTTGATGGTAACTTCCTCACCATGGGGTCAAATCTACAAACTTACCTGCATTTACTACTATTCATTTCACTTTCCCTTCATTTAGGATTGGAGACATGGACCACTTCTTAAGGACAATTCTTCAGATATGGGCAAAATTTAATCTCTTTTCACACCATTAGGTATCCTACTATGCTTCTTCTTCTTTTTCTTTCATGTAACTTTAGTAAAAACCAGATACATTTTTTGGTGTCTTCAGTTCACAAAGAAACCTCACCTTTTTTGCCGAAACCGGTTTGGTTCAGTGGATAGAGCATCAGCATGTGGACTGAAAGGTCCCAGCTTCGATTCTGTTCAAAGGCATGTACCTGGGTTGCGGGCACATCCCCAGTGGGGGGCGTGCAGGAGGCAACTGATGGATGTTTCTAACTCTCTATCTCTCTCCCTTTCTCTCTGTAAAAAAAAAAATCAATAAAATATATATAATTAAATAAAAAGAAACCTCACTTTTTTCTGACCGTGACTTCTACCACCCATTTATTCGCCATTTAAAAATAAAATTTATTCTACCTTTACCACCCATTTATTCTCCCTTTCAAAATCAAATTTCATGAATGGGTTGACTAAAGTTTTTTTGTTTTTTTTCCTACATCTAATCTCCTATCCACTTCTACTTTATTTTAAAAAAAGATTTCACATCCCAAGTGGCTGGTGTAGCTCAGTTGGTTGATAATCTTCCTGAACATCAAGATGTTGCCAGTTCAATTCCCCAGTTGCCAGCTCGAACAAAATCCCAGTAGAGGGCGTTCAGGAGGCAGCTGACCCATATTTCTCTCTCTTACTCCCTCTCCTTTCCTCTGATGAACATAGATGCTAAAATTCTCTACAAAGTCCTGGCAAATGAGATCCAGCATTACATTAGAAAGATTATACACCATGACCAAATAGGATTTATCCCAGGGATGCAAGGATCATACAATATCCACAAATCAATAAACTGAGAGATAAAAATCACATAGTCACATCAATTGATGCAGAAAAAGCATTTGACAAAATCCAACATCCTTTCTTGATAAAAGCCCTCAGCAAAGTGGGAATAGAGGGATCATACCTTAACATAATGAAAGCCACATATGACAAACCCACATCCAAAATCATACTCAATGGCCAAAACCAAAACTATTTCCCCTAAGAATAGGAACAAGACAAGGTTTCTCACTTTCACCATTCCTGTTCAACATAGTACTGGAAGTGCTAACCATAGCAATTAGACATGAAGAAGAAAAAAAGGCATGCAAATTGGAAAAGAAGTAAAACTGTCATTTTTCACAGATGACATGATATTGTACATAGAAAACCCCAAAGTCTCCATAAAAAAACTACTAGACTTAACAAATGAATTGGGCAATGTAGCAGGGTACAGAATTAACACCCAGAAATCTGTGGCTTTTTTATACACCAATAATGAACTTACATAAAGAGAAATTTAAAAAATACTCCCATTTACCATTGCAACAAAAAATTAAGATACCTAGGAGTAAACTTAACTAAGGAGGTAAAAGACCTGTACTCAGAAAACTAGAGGACATTGAAAAAAGAGATAGAGGAAGACATAAACAAAGAAAGAATATGCCGTGCTCACGGATTGGAAGAATCAACATCATTAAAATGTCCATATTACCCAAAGTAATCCATAAATGCAATGCAATCCCCATGAAAATATTAATGGCATATTTCACAGACCTAGAACAAACTCTCCAAAAATTCATATGAAATAAAAAAAGACCCTGAATAGCCGCAGCAATCCTGAGAAAGAAGAAAAAAAGTAGAAGGGAATCGCAATACCAAATATCAAGCTGTACTACAAAGCTACTGTCCTCAAAACTGCCTGGTACTGGCATAAGAACAGACATATAGACCAATGGAATACAATAGAGAACCCAGAAATTGACCCAAGCTAGTTTGCTCAATTAATATTTGACAAAGGAGGCAAGAGCATACAATAGAGTCAAGACAGTCTCTTCAGTAAATGGTGCTGGGGCTGAAACCGGTTTGGTTCAGTGGATAGAGCATCAGCCTGTGGACTGAAAGGTCCCAGGTTCGATTCCGGTCAAGAGCATGTATCTGGGTTGCGGGCACATCCCCAGTGGAGGGCGTGCAGGAGGCAGCTGATCGATGTTTCTCTCTCATCTGTGTTTCTAACTCTTCTATCTATATTTAAAAATAAAAAAATAAAATAAATGGTGCTGGGAAAATTGGACAGATATATGCAAAAAAATGAAACTTGACCACCAATTTACACCATACACGAAAATAAATTCAAAATGGATAAAGGACTTACATAAGACGGGAAGCCATAAGACCTTTGAGCAAAATATCTGTCATATGTCCTAGCAATATCTTTACCAATACAGCCCCTAGGGCAATCAAATTAAGGAGAAAATAAACAAATGGGATTACACCAAAATAAAAACCTTCTGCACAACAAAAGAAACCATCAACAAAACAAGACAACCCACTGCATGGGAGAACATATTTGCCAATGTTACCTGCAATAAGGGTTTAATCTCCAACATTCACAGGGAACTCATACTACTTAACAAAAGGAAGATAAACAGCCCAGTCAATAAATGGGCAAAGGACCTAAACAGACAAGTTCCAAAAGAGGACATACAAAAGGCCAAGAGAAATAGGAAAACATGCTCAGTCATTAATCATTGGAGAGATGCAAATCAAAATGACAATGAGGTACCATCTCACACCTGTCAGAATGGCTATCATCAACAAATCAACAAACAACAAGTGCTTGCAAGGATTTAGAGAAAAAAGAATCCTTGGGCACTGCTGGTGAAAATGCAGACTGGTGCAGCCACTGTAGAGAACAGTAGGGAGTTTCCTCAAAAAATTAATAATGGAACTCCCATTTAACCGAGTAATCCCACTTCTAGGAATATACCCAAAGAAATCAGAAACACCTATCAGAAAGGATATATGCACTCCTATGTTCATAGCAGCATAATTTACAACAGCTAAGATTCTGAAACAGCCTAAGTGCCCATCAGCAGATGAGTGGGTTAAAAAACTGTGGTACATCCTATACAATGGAATACTACTGTGTTGTAAAAAAAACGATGGAACTCTTACCATTTGCAACAGATGGATGGAACTGGAGAGCATTATGCTAAGCAAAGTAAAAATACCAGAGAAAGAGAAATACCACATGAAAACACTCATTTGTGGAATATAGTGAACAACATAAACCAATGAACAAAAATAGATCCAGAGACAGAGAAGCATTGAACTGACTGTCAAACCTCAGAGGGAATGGAGGGAGGGTAAGGGATCAACCAAAGAGCTTGTATGCATGCATATAAGCATAACCAATGGACACAGTCACTAGGGGGTTGAGGGAATGTGCTGGGGGGTGGGAGTGGAAATAGAGAGAATGGAGGAAACAATAATATTGTAATAGCTATGTATTGCCTTGGGGGGGGGGGGTACTAGAAATATCAGGAGGACCACTGTGTAAAGTATATAATTGTCTAACCACTATGTTGTTCACCTGAAACTAATACAGAATAATATTGAATGTGAACTATAATTGAAAAAGTATGGAAAATTGTATGTTATATGTTTTTCATCATAATAAATATGTATGCATATTTATAAACATATTAAAATACTTTGTGGTATCAGACTATTTGAAGAAAAAATAATTTCTACATAAACTATATCATCACTTTGCTTTTGATGATTTTAAGCATGTTTCTGATTCCCAGACTAATGCACATAAGCAAATTTATTTTCTCAGTTAGATAAAAGAACACTTTCATAGCCTTGATCCCATTTACAAGAGCCAACACAATTTACTAAATGGTGCCCCAGTGACCTGAAAGGTTAATTCAGACCAAATGTGCAAGTAGTTTTAAATCTTTGTTGAGAAGTTGATTCACTGTCTAATATGGGAACTCTTGTGACCTGCATCAGGCCTGCTCACGTAGAAATATTTAAGTGTATCCAAATTCTCTTTAGTCATTCTCTCAAACTAAATTTGAGTCTAAATTCATATCTAAACCTTATAAAACAAGGGACTGAAGCCAAAGTATGCAACACCTTGATAGAAAACGATCATAAAATTGTACATTTAAGAAAGGCAAGAGTTGACACAGGGATTCCACTGAAGAAATTGAGGAATAAGCCTATAAAAAGGACTTGTTTTGAAATGTATATTTCTTCCACTTCTAGTCCAGTGTTTCATATATTAGTCTATTACTCCAAAAGGTATTTAAATAAAGAAACTTGAACTTTTGAGTGGACTATATGTGCATGTCAAAAAACAAGAATTAGATGGATGCAGGACTATCAAGAGTTGGCAGAAAGAGCAGACAAAATGAAACTTCAGAAGCATTACAGTATTATATGTAGAGACAATGTAAAAATTGGGGACTAAATATACGTTTCATGGCAAAGTTATGCAAACATTGTCATTCAGTAGTGTTCTAATTCCCTTTATAATTTGAACATCAAAATTACTGGTGAATATTTCAAATGATAAAGATGGTCACACCATCCACACTCCACCCAACCAAGATTTGAACCAATAGGTGGGCAGGAGGGCATGGGTATCTGCATATTTAAAGAGCAGTTCTTTAGGCAATTTTATAAGGTATACCTAACACTGAAAACTGTTGCTTCTTTAAAAATAATACAGACTATATTAATATCAAGTTGTGATGTAATAATCTTGATTCCAGCTCCAATGAATGACATACAAAACTATTTCTTTAGCATTTCTCTCCACACCAGCTTGGTCTCTTTCGCATTACACATGTTCTTGATAAAAAAGTGCAGGCCCATCCCGCGTGGCACACTTTTGGCTGTTGTCATTAGCAACCACGATTGAATGTCCACAAAATTCACCAGAATAGAGACTGTTGTCCACCTAAACATTGCTGGCTGTTGGATCCCCAGGAGGAAATATTCACTAATTATTACAACCAATGTATAAATAAATACCAAAATATGGGTAAGGTTCAAAAGATAAATGTTGGATTTGTTTGTTACAATATTTTCTTAAATTTGGTGTTTATATATTCAGTTGGAAGAGATTCAATAATTTAATAGATGTTTTATACCCAGCTTTGCTGTGAAACTAGTTATGCTACAAATAATCTCATTGTTCTCAGATAATAGGAGTTATTATCAGCCTGAATTTCTTGACCAGCTCTGGGGGTTGAACACAAATTGTTCCTTGCCAGTTCCCTACTCCTTGCACACATGGAACACTCTTTATTAGTTGGTGATAATTCTCATAGATGTAAGCAAATAGAAAGAAATGACAGTTTTCTGCAGAGGTATACAATAATTCTGATTCAGCCTTCAAAAAATAGCTTTTATCAATTAGAATTGGTAATATTTTTTGAGAAAATATGAAATTCTACCACAGAAAATTATTTAGCTTGGAAGTGTTAGGATCACCAAAGAAGGAATGCACAAGGCCAAAAAGGGTGAAAATTATGAATGTATTACTAGTAAGTTGTCTGGATACTCAGATGGGCTAAGCCCCAAAATGGCGCCAGCCTCCTAAGATGGGGAATCAGAGGTTTTTAAAGTACTCTAGGCGAGCTTTTTCTGGGCAAAGAATTCTCTGTGAAGGTCCAGATTCTGGGAAGTCTGGAGGGGAGAGATAATGGTCTTAGCAAGTGGAATATGGTATAAGTAAGTGGCATATCCAATGTGAAGTAGCCTAAAGGGGAGAGAGTATCAATTCGATTATTTGATCAGATCTTACATTCCAGCCTTTTTGTTTTATGGAATAAGGATGAAGGTCATATCTTCTGTAATTACTTCCTTCTGAGGTGGGACATCAAAATCACAGGCAGATGGACTTTGATAATAGTCGGCTGGACAAGGGGTCACAGCAGCATGACTTCCCTAAGAGACTGGTTGGTGAAGGCTCGAAAACAGTCCTGTTAAGTGACTTGGGAGGTAAAAGATGGTCCTGAGGCTGCCATAGCATCACTTGTCTGGTTTTATTGCTTTTCAGGGCCTGAAGCTGAAATACAACTGAGGCCTAGATATTATCTTTCAGGAGGAAAAGATCAAGGGTCTGCCTGACTAGTGATATGAAAGGGGAAGATAGGTTACCTTGGGGGTGAGGTACTTATTTTGCCAGTTTTGGCATCCAGAGCTTTCTTATAGGTCCTGAGACAGGATTTCAAAATATGATAGAGCAGTGGTCAAGCTCCCTATGCCAGTCCCAGCACCTGCTGAGATACTGAGAGTTATGAGGAGAGGGATTATCTGAACTGCCCTTTATTATGGGTTACAGAGACAGGTAAAGACTGATTACTGGAGGCTACATCTACATTGGGTGAGAGAAGAGAGTACAGATTCCTGTCCAGTTGGTTGGGAGGCAGATGTATGTGTCTCTCCATAGAGGAAGAAGGATCCCTGATCATGGATACAAGCTGAAAAAGATGTAGGGAGAAGAGGTGGACTAAAGGATCTGAGGTTCCTTTTCCCAGTTCCGTGCTTTAAGCCAAGAGGGTAGTCGCCATGGCTCTACCATAAGATGGCAGATTAAAGTAGGCAGGAATGCTAGAACGGGCTGTTATCCAGGGGAAAAGTAAAGGGAAGGAAAGGGGCAATTAAAGTCTCAGGCCTGGATGGTTGGTTGCAAGCTGATGATGGGATGGCCTATTGTTATACTGCCCTGTGACTCTGTAAAGCATAAAGGGGCTTGGGAGATTAGTGGGATGTGTAGAGTGATAGGACCTGTGACTGGAAGAGAGGAAGGAGCTACCTTAGCAAGAGATTGAATATGAGAACAGAAAAGAAGGGAGGTTTGATTAGCCTGAGCTGTAGGATATTTACCTGGAAGTGTGCCTGTCTTTTTGAGAAATATAGTTCCCTTTTCTTTTTTATAAGCTAGAGTGGTTTTGCCTGATTCCATCTCTTGATGGATATGGGGATGGTGGTATATGCTGAAGAGGAGAGGGAAAGGCAGAGCCAGCAATTCCTGGATAAGGCTGGATTGGTCTGATTTAGGAGGGAATGTGTAAAATTAAATGTTCGTTCAAGATAAGTGGAGATGAAAAAGTTTCTTATAGGTGTAGGGGAGGAGGATTGGAATAGGATGAGAGAGCTAATTCATACTTCCAAGGTCAGGATTGTCCTAAGGGGGAAGTGTATGTTCGGGATCTAGAAAGAAGGATATCTCATCCCATGGGTAATCCAAGTCCCTTTGTAGAAGGCAGTCCTATGGAAAGGTGAGAATCCTGATGGAAAGGGAGAAGGGCAGCAGCCAGGACCTGGAGGATTTGTATTGGGAGAGGAGGTGGGCTTTCAGGGAAGGTAGGGTTATTAGCGTACATAGGGAGCACCTGCAGGAGTTCTCACTCATTCATCCTCTTCTTCTGGGATTCGGGTAAGGCAGAGTCTGGTGGGCCTAATCCGGTGGCTGTGATACTTAGGGGACTCCAGCGCATGTGATAGAGGTGTTCTGGGGATGGGTTTTAATCTGGAAAGGTGAAATCATGGAGTATGTCCCAATAGTTTAGTTGCAGTTGGGACAGTTAAGAGTACCTGATAAGGGCTGTAAATTATTGATGGATTTTCTTTAGGAGGAGTAGGGGGGATGTCTCCTGTAAAAGTTGAGGGAAGGCCTGATCAGCATGTTCTTCAGTAATTGTATGATAAGATTTAAAACATAGTCTCCAAGAGGCGTCTCTGTGGAAGGGAAGTTTCCTAATAAGAAGGGCTTTCCATACAGGAGTTTAAAAGGACTAAGAAAGGAAGATGCACGGGGGAATTGTCCTGATGTGCATAAAGGCTAAAGGTAGTAGAGTAGTTTAAGGTTCTTTAGTTTCAAGAGTTAATTTAGTTAGGTGAAACTTAATTAAGAATTTGACTTTTCTACCTTGCCTGAAGATTGGGGCTGGGGGAGAAGATGGTTGCTGGTTAGGAGGCCTGGGTTTGGGGAATCTACTACAGGTGAGGGAGGGAATGTGTAAGTGGTGGAAGTTGGTGGTCTGCAGGGTCAAAAGTAGATTCATAATCAGAAGTGTCATTGGTATGCTATTTTGTGTGATGGAGAAGAATCTGATAGGTAGAGCAGGACTGACGGAGAGAGGGTGGAGACTAGAGGGTGAAAAGGCCTGGATGTAGGAAATCTCTGACCATTTTCCATTTCAGTAATAGCAATTATCTAAATTATGCAATGTATTAAAATTGAAAATGCTGTTTGTCCCATGAGAGGAAGGGTGAGTGACAGACCACAAATCCAAAGGTGACTGTTTAGGACAGGCATCTCCACTGCTAAACAAATCATCACGAGAAATGAGAGGTGACCCTCTGGACTGGGTGTCCCTAATCTAGAAGGACCCAAAGCAAAATGGCTTAGTGCTAGGACTTTCAAGGTGAGAGACTTTTGAGAAGTTAGTGAGAGAATAGGCAGAAGACTCGAGAGGAGGGAAATTATGGGACATCACTCACCTAGAGAAGATTGGCCAGTGTGGATGGAGGGTTAGCAATGAACTGTCCTAATCTAGTGTCTTTCTTGGCCGGTTCGGGAAGGTTCATAAGGGAGGCAGGCCTAATAGAAGCCGGCCATCATGTCACCTGAGTAGGATTCAGAGGTAAGTCCAGGTTGAGCTGCCGCTGCCGACTACTCTCTGAGTAACAAACTTGGGGTGATCAAAGCCAGGATGATGGCTCCCCATTCCTATGGAACTCTCCAGGGGTTCAGCACCAAATGTTAGGGTTGCTGAAGGAGGAATGCATGAGACCAAAAAGGGTGAAGAATTATGAATTTATTAGGTCATCTGGGTATCCAGATGGGCTGAGTCCCAAAATGGCGCCAGCCCCCAAAGAACAGGAGTCAGGTTTTTAAAGGACTCTAGGCAGGCTTTTTCTGGGCAGAGAATTCTCTGTGCAGGTCCAGATTCTGGGAAACTCCAGAGGGGAGAGATAATGGTCCTAGCAAGTGGAATGTCCATTGTGAAGTGGCCTAAAGGTCAGTTCCTAGAGGAGGGATTATCAATTTGATTATTTGATCAGACCTTACAGGAAGTAGTTGAAATTTCTTAGATAAAAATACAATTGGTTGAAATATAGACTTCCTAGCTTATTAATGAGAAATATTAATATTTTAATATTCATAAAAATATCTGGTAGTGAGTGACAAAAAGGGCTCTATATGAACTATATGTTTGTCCAATAGTCTTCGTTTATCTAGCACTTAGTGAACATAGTCATTGTTAGTGCTAATTCTTGTCTGGAAGGTATGCTTGTATAACCTATTAATAAAAATATCACCTATAAAGTAGGTATTTTTTTCAACTTTTTAGACTAACATTATACATAGAATTATATCAATGTTGGCATTATTTAAACACATCATTAACCTTGGAAGTATCTATTCCCATTACCATTAATAAAATATGAGGTTAAGTTGATGCATTTGACCCTGAGAATATCATGTTGCCTACTTTCAGGGGAAAAGCACAATGATGTGCATTTCTTCAATAGAGAGACAGAATTGGTCTCATCACTATAACATAGTGTGATCTAGTTTTTACAGTTTCCTTTATGGAACAAAGAAGTGATACACAGGTAGTTCATTTAGAAAATCTTGATTGCCCTGAATAAAAAGTAGTTCAGGTAATAAAACACCTTGCCTGTTTTCACTGCAGGCCAAGTTAACATAAAATAAATGGGGGGGAGGGGGGGAACAACTGTTGGCAACCCTATTCCATAGGTATTTGTATTAATTTGAACAAAATTATTATTTAATTTAAATGTACACAGATATAAGCAACTGCCCATTAACAACATATTGCTATTTATATTCATGTCCAGAGAGGGAGCCAAGCCTCCCTGCTCCTGTAGTTCCTGCTCACTTGTGTGATTTTCTGGTCTCTTGTTTTCTTCAAAACATAGATTTGGTGGGTGTCTTGTTCTGGTCTCAGAAGAAACACAAATAACTTTCAAAGTGTCATTTGGTAACATAATATAGTTCTTAGCATGTATATTGCAATTTTATGGTAATTTTTCCGTGTTGATTCCTTAACCTTCTGTTTTCTGCTCCTATCAAACCTGTTGTCAGTAAAGTCTAGAAAACAAAATACATGGGGCTAGGAAATGAAAAAAAATATGTGTACACTAGTTTTCCTATTATATCCTATATAATAAAAGGCTAATATGCAAATCGACCAGATGGCAGAACAACAGGTCGCTATGACTTGCACTGACCAACAGGGCCCAGACGCTCAATGCAGGAGCTGCCCCCTGGTGGTCAGTGCACTCCCACATGGGGAGCGCAGCTCAGCCAGAAGCTGGGCTCAAAACTGGTGAGCACAGCAGTGGTTGTGGGAGCTTCCCCTGCCTCCACAGCAGCACTAAGGATGTTCGACTGACGGCTTAGGCTTAGGCTTACTCCCCATGGGTTCCTGGACTGCAAGAGGGTGCAAACTGGGCTGAGGGTCATTCCCCGCCCCTGAATGCACAAATTTCTTGCACTGGGCCTCTAATATATATATATATATATATATATGTTTGTGAAAATATTAAATGTAGTTGATTGTTATTTTGATCAGACATACTCTATCAGGAATAAAGAGAATTAAACTTCATACAGTTACATTGACCATGAGGAGAAGTTGAATTAATTCTGGTTCACGAATTTTCCTTTGATCAGCAAACTATGAAACTAATATGACTTATAAACTAACTCAATAAACAGTTGAAAAAACTGATTTGAAAGGTCTTTGAATATACTTTCAATCAAATGAACAATATAAAGGAGATATGATTATTTTTTGACAATTTTTATTTTTACATGGCTCAGTTTATTCAGAAGACCATTTTGGTATGGCATGGTGTAGAAAACACATCCTTGTGAGAATTTTTTTGTTTTTATGTTGATCAATGGGAGTCAGAGAAAAATCTTACCCTTATAGTGAAGCATCCATCTTATACAAATAGTGCTGTTTGAAATACTAACCCTGCGAGTTGGCTTCTGTAAATTCTTGCTTGCTAAGACTACTCCCACTTCAGAGAGGCCATTGAACCTTCCCCAGACAAGGTTATCAGTGCTGGCGCCAGGCCAGGCCTCTGGTTGAGGTCTCAAGGCCCCGGCACATATGGGCTCTTTGGGAACTTGTAAAAGGGGCCGGAAACACCCCATATTTGGGAGACAAAGAAGGTGGAAACATATAAATAGGGAAGGTTCCTGCATGTTGGGGCCCAGAATTTGAGAGACATTTTCCTCTGGACCCACGCATAATAAATATAACTCCATCTCTCTAAGTATTGCTTTGCTCTTCTTCGGTTTCCTGTAACATTATTGGTTCCCTGACCGAGAAACAACTGTGCTTGGCGTTTTTGGCCTCCGGTAAATGGGTCAGGTTTGGGGCCCCGGGGGGCCGGATAGGCCTCGGGGAGGTGCCGCTCTGCTGATTTAGCAGAATTGAACCAGGGGTCTCCGGGCACTCCCGGATCTCAGCCCAGGACCCGGCCGGCATCTGGAGAGAGTGGACGGACACTTCTGGACCTGTCGACAGAATCTGTAAGGTAGGGGCCCCGTCAGTTCAGCCCACTCCAAGTGAGTGGAAGGGGGAGCTTGATCACCTCCCCAGAAGCCATACGGCTTCCTCAGGCAAATTAATCAGGAGTTAGGAATCAGGTGGCTGTTTAAACTCTGGGTAAATATCTGGTAGAAGTCAAAAACTTGGACTAGCTAGTATATAAATGTGGGACTCTAGAGGTGAGTGAAGGAATTATGAGTTCACTCTGCTGTTTGTGTGTGTGGGACTAGCCAATTTGCTACCGAGAAGGGGAACTGGATGCAGTCTTAACTCCTCCAGTAGGTTCTCACCAAGACGTTGGTTGAGAATTCTGTTCTGGGGCATGGGTGCCGGGAGTGCCCCCATGCCCATCTGGGGAGTTGGGCATTGTTTCGTTTATCTGCTCAGCTCCAGTTTGGGCTAGTCTACTGAGAGAGTGTGAGTATGGATGTTTGTCTGTCTTGGCATAATTATCTGCTCATTAACTGGTCTGTGTGAAGCAAAAGCTACTTTGATTTATTCTGCATTTCTGTTGATTCATCTGGCTAAAATGTTTTATTTATTAAGTCTGAACCTGTGATAGTCTGCAAATGTCTTAAGCAGCGCTGCTGAGTTATTTTTCTCAGAGATGTTTGCTCTTTATCACAGTGGGAGGGAATCAGCCCATTTAGGTAATAAAAGTTTCTAATTTTATATAAGTAAGGGTTTCAGTTTGCTCTGATTTGTGAATTTACTGTATTAAATTGAAATTTTAAAGTTCTAGAGTTAATTTAAAGGCATACATTTATAACATTTCAAAGAACAAAGAACTTTTGTTTATGGCGTTCTTATCTCTTTTGGTGGTTGGAGACTTCAAGGGGCAGGGCTTACAGCTCCGCAGGGCGGAGAGATTTACAGGCCCTGTCCCTGCCTGTGACATCATAATCCAATGTGAGCCACCTGTGGTGGAACTAAGACTGAAGTTATTATTAACTATCTATGGACCCCCGATTCTAATAGCATCTGTAACTGGATTAAAGATCTTTTCTTTCTGGAGGCCTTCCAGGCTTTCGGTTCCCAAGAAATCTCCCTACACACCCTTATCTTCCTCCTCCCTATCTTTCCAGGCTGACTGAGAGTCATTTTTCTCCACAGGTTGGACCTCAGCCTTCGAAAGGGAGGACTACTACGGCGGTAGTCTGTAGTTTTCTCTGAAACTTCCACTGTTTCTATTTCTCCCCTCTGTAGGAATTGTCTTCCTCTGACTCACAATCGGGAAGAGAGACAAGCAACTGGACTGGGGGACGGGTCAGAGGAGGGGCCTTGTCGGCAGTTAATTATGAAGCAGGGAGAGATAGGTTTTTGTTGATCTTACTGGCTGCAGACCGCTCTACTGGCGTCCTTGGTTTCTTACTTATCTGAACTATGCTGGCGTAAGGGTATGGTCCAGGTGTCTTATCAGAACTTCACTAGATTTAAGGTCACAAGTTTTCTGCAAGCATAACTAATCTAGCTGCCCTGGTGATTTAAAAGTGGTTGCTAGGCAGACTCATCCCCCAAGAGCCAGATGAAAGAAGGGGGTGAGGGGGGCTGGATGCCTGAGCTGCCTGCAGTGACCCTGGAAGAAGCCACAGCAGCGAGAAAAGTGGGGGCAGCAGACATTTACCTGACACTAGAGCTGCCCCGCTGCTGCCCAGTGAGTAATGAGTGTTTTACACTTATTTACAATAAGCAATACAAGACTTAGGCCTTTGGCTTGCTGGCTGCAGCAGTTAAACCAGAAGCCAGTAACTGCTACTGGCCTTCCTGCAGCCCCAGGAATAGAGCAGCAGGCCAGGGATCTGTAAAAGCAGCAGATAGAGCTAGTGAAAGCTCCCTGTTTGCAAATGTACTGAAAGGGTTCAGTACCTGTTACTGTTGGAAGAGGAGGGGTTGAAATCCCTTTCCAGTGCACTCCCTTGGGAGAGGCCTGGTGGCTGCTCTGCCACAAAGGGGACTGGTGGGAAAACAAGAGGCCTAATACCCAAGCCACTGGCACAGAAGCGCTTTGCAATATGCAGAGCTGTTTCTAACTGCAACTCTGGCTGTTTTGGACTGGCAGCTTAAAGTCAAAGAGCAAAGGAAAGGCACTCTCCCTGGACCAGGGAGCCTTCAGGACTTTGAGATTCTCCAAGAGAGGAGGAGTCTGACTGAGGGATGGCAGAGACCCTGTTGCGTTAGAAGGACCTAAGACCACATGTTAAACTTATAAATTACGGCTTTCTAGGCAGATGTTCAAGCCCAGATACATAGGGGTTAAGCTGCCTGTTTACAGCAAAACAACTTTCTTCCATGCCAGAATAAAATTTAGGGAAATTAGACAGGCTGTGTTTGTGGCTAGAAAGAAGAACTGGCCACCATGCACAGCCCTGACAGTGACCTGCAGAAAACTGTATAATAGACTTAGATGATACCTGTGACTTCATGGACATGACTCCAGAAAGACAAGGACAATTTTACTTTGTGTGGGAAGGTCAAAAATAGACCTTAGTCACCTCCCTAAGATATTTGTATAGCCCTACCATGTGTCATATATGGTAGCAGAAGAGTTGGCTACCTTAGATGGCCACAGTGCCAGTGTTACTGTCTTGCAGGCCTGTGTGACCATGCCCATGTCAGGGGTGGCACAAACCTCAACTTTAGGAAACTGGGGAAGGCCTGTTTGGAACAGAGGGAAGTGGTGTGTACCAGCCCTTTGTTACAGGAATTACAGACCCCATGAGGTCCTGTGACATGAAACCCTATAAAGCAATAAAGCTCCCTTAGTCCTGTCTCAGAGGGCATGTCACCCCTCCCAGAGACCATATGAAATTTTAAGGACAAGTTAAGTAGTGGGAACCCTACTACAAGGATAGCTATAATTGTCTACTTGAATATAGACACATTTTGAATTTCTCCTTGTCATTTGAAGACAGTTATATTTCTCTGAAGAATCCATAGAAAGGACTAACAAGGAAAATCAAGATCTTAAAGCAGGTCAGTATATTTTTCTCCTTATTTAATTCCTCTGAAATTTGGCAATACTTAATAAATCATGGCAATACATTTCTTTGCATAAGTTCAATAAGACCGGTTTCTAATAGTGGTTTTATTGACTGGAAACTTTGGCTGGAGTATCATGTTTTAAAGAGCCTTGCCTGAACTCTGAAGACTTGGAGCCAATAAGAATGCCAAGGAAAAGCCTGGTATCCTGCTTGGGAGCCCTGAAAATGGCTGGCGCTGGAGTGTCAGGCCCATGCCCTACCATCACTGGCAGTTGGTCAGAGTAGAAGGGGAGCAATAAGGGTGCCTCTGCATCCCTGCGGGATCCCCACGCACTCTGAACCACGATGAGTAGAAGGGCCGAGATGGGCCTTGAAACCTAGGTCAGGGGCCAGGGTAGAGCCACTACAGGTGAGGACTTCACCTAACTCAGCAGATACTACAGGCCGGCCTGACGGCAGCTGGATGACTTGGCTTCCTGTCCCTATGGGGCACATTAAGATTCAATCATGAAATTCCGGTAAAGGTAGTCAGTTACCATTCTTGTTGTGTTTATGCAAACAATCAGGCCAAATTAAATACAATAGGTAAATTAGTCTTTATCTGGCTCTTTTGATAAGCATAGAGGTAATTTTAAGGAGAAAAATTCTATTTCAATAGAGGTCACTAAAGCTGAAATGTTTTCTTTCCCTTCCATGGGACCATTTGTTACAGTTTGTCTCTGCCAGGTTACAAGCCCACCTCCTTCTGGGATGAGGCCTCATCATCCCTGTGACAGATAGCAAGGATCTCTTGGCTCTGAGAGAAAACTCCATCCCTCCTCAGCATGAAGCAGTTACAGAAGAAATTCAACGTCCATTTTCCCTAAAAGAATTCAGAGCCAGGATCCTTGAGGTAATATATTAGGCAGTTAGACAGACATGAGCAGAGCAAGGACGATGGGCCAACTAGCGCTACAGGATGTAACTAAGTCTTTCCACCTCTACGTATGCGAGACAAGGGGCATAGCCAAAGAGGTTCTCACCAAAGTCTCAGCCCCGAGAAAAGGCTGGTAGCCTATTTGTCCAAAAGACTTGACCCCTTTGCATTTGAGTGACCTACTTGCCTCTGGGCGGTAGCAGCCACAGCTATGCTTATTTAAAAAAGCAAATAAATTCATCCTAGGGCAGGAACTAATTCTAACTGCCCCACATGAGGTTAAGACTTTACTCTGGCACATACTGGAGTGCTGGATGTCAAACACTCGAGTCACCTAGTTTCAGGCTTTCTGGTAAACAAAAGAAAAATCAGTAACAATTTATACTGATAGCATTTACAACAAGGTAAGGGTTCTCCACAGAAGCAAGAGGGAACTGGGCCACAGATGAAGCTGCCCAGGAGGCTGCCCTAAAACCAGTGGGGCCTCTACAGATTCTAGTGACTCTTGCAGATCCTGACCTACCCAATCTAGAAAAGCTAAAATCCATAACCAGTCTTTATTCAAGTTCTTACAGGCTTTACAGTCTACCCAGGAAGCAATCCAAAGCACATCTGAGACGCTTTGCCTGTACCAACTTCTGGACTGGTTCATCTCTTCCACCCTGGTGACTCTGTTTGGGTAAAGAAATTTGCCACCCAAGGACTGACTCCTACCTGGAAAGGACAATCTCCACGGCAGTCAAGGTCAACGGAATCCCAACGTGGCTTCATCATACCCGGCTTAAGACAGCCCAGGAAAAATTGAGAGTCTAGGACTCTGGACTCTCTAAAGATTACTCCTGGCCCTCATTCCAGGCCCTTATCTTATAAGCAGACCCACTAACTTTATTAGGCAGAAAATTAAGATTATAGTCCTCAGGGGTAAATATAACTACAATGACTAAGAGTCAATGATTTGACTCATGTACATAAAACCAGTGGGGAATGAAGCATCCATCTTATACAAATAGTGCTGTTTGAAATATTAACCCTGCTAGTTGGCTTCTGTAAATTCTTGCTTGCTAAGACTACTCCCACTTCAGAGAGGCCATTGAACCTTCCCCAGACAAGGTTATCAGTGCTGGCGCCAGGCCAGGCCTCTGGTTGAGGTCTCAAGGCCCCGGCACATATGGGCTCTTTGGGAACTTGTAAAAGGGGCCGGAAACACCCCATATTTGGGAGACAAAGAAGGTGGAAACATATAAATAGGGAAGGTTCCTGCATGTTGGGGCCCAGAATTTGAGAGACATTTTCCTCTGGACCCACGCATAATAAATGTAACTCCATCTCTCTAAGTATTGCTTTGTTCTTCTTCGGTTTTCTGTAACAATAGCCTAGATAAGGATAAACTATAAATTAAAAAAATAAATCACTTGAGATGTTTTTTCACCTAGCTATCTTTTTTAACTTAATAGATTGGACTTGCAGAGTCAATTAAAGTGAATTTTATTTCATCTTCTATTGGGAACACTATTGACTATGGACCGCATTACTAGTGTGATGACTTGTACCACATCCTGACCACCTATCACTTGCTCATACTGTAACTGTCCTTTTCTCAGTTATTTGAATAAACTTATCTTCTTTTTTTCACCATGGTAGGCAAACAAAATACATATATATCTTAACTAGTTAAAATTAGAGAGAATAATGGTACTGTGGACCAAAGGAGCCACATGCTAACCTGACAAGCTCAGGGGAGGCCTGCGTAGCAGGCAGTCTTGAAAACTCAGAGACCTAAAATAACCACAAAAGATGGTTTGAAAATTAAATAATTAACTACAAACAAATTATAGTGGGTAGTCATGTCTTAGGCCGATATTTTCCCTGACAAAGATCAACTTAGATCTTCTTTACTGAGCCCATTTGCCTTTTTGCCTCTAAGATAACATATCTGTGAGATGTCTGGGTAACTTGCAACTTCCTTTTTACCCTGGCCCCCTCAGGGCACAACAAATGGCATCAGGACATTCCTTCATTGTTATTGTTATCAAGTTAATTGTCAACTGTTAATTACGTTAAAGTATCCTGTATCCATCTCTGTAAAGGAAGCACATGTCCATCATTTCACTTTTTACCCTATCCCAGAGGTTTCCCTGCTTTGCTTTATCCCACCTCCCTAATCTATCACCAATGAATGTCATGTAACTCACCTATGTCCCTTTCCTTTGATTGCAATGTATAAATACAGATGTAACCCTCCATTTCCCCGGAGCATTATCTCAATTCATTGAGGTTCTGCTTCCCGGCATATGTCGACAGTTTGGCTCAAATAAACTCACAAAATTCTTTACAGGTTTCAATAGTTTTTTTTTTGTTAACAGTACATTCTACTTTTAACTCTGTAATTAGCAGGGTAAACCTTTATCAAATATTTTTTGTTTTGTTTTCCCTTTCTCATACAGAAGGAGAGTAGAAGAATGACAACATGATATACTGAAAAAAACTATAATAAGGTCACTAAATCTCTGTTCTGTACCTTGCTTTTCAGGTAACTTTATGGTCTAACGCTGTGGTCGGCAAACTGCAGCTCGCGAGCCACATGTGGCTCTTTGGCCCCTTGAGTGTGGCTCTTCCACAAAATACCACGGCCTGGGCGAGTCTATTTTGAAGAAGTGGCGTTAGAAGAAGTTTAAGTTTAAAAAATTTGGCTCTCAAAAGAAATTTCAATCGTTGTACTGTTGATATTTGGCTATGTTGACTAATGAGTTTGCGACCACTGGCTAGAGCAAGGCACTTAAAACCTTTTAAAACCAGAGTTTTTTTAATGTGCTCATGACTAGATTGAGTTAGTTGATTTCTAAGGCACTTTTCTGATGGTTATATTTTATAACATGCAGTGTTAAGTGTACATTCATTAGAGGTAGAAATGAAACAGGAATTTTTGAGGGTGAAAAAGGACAGGTTTAGGAAATTTTAGAAATTTTGCAAATTAAGGAGACCATAGAGGAAGCACAGGGCTGCAGAGCAGCAGAAGGTATATTTCAATAGAATAGGGAAGCTGAAAAGCTGTAACAGGTACATTTCCATAGGTTGAGGGAGCTGAGAACAGCAAAAGGTCTATATTTACAAAATAAAGAGAAGGAAGCCCTTCATCCAGAAGGAGAATAAGAAAGCCCAAAGGGAATAGGAAAACAATAAGGAAGGAGGGGCGGGGGAGAACCTCACATGTCCCATGTGAGGTGTGACCTGTGACCCCAGGAGTTACTATAGTAACAAGTCTAAGGAAATAGTGACCAATCAGAGGGGATATTAGGCACAAATATTTGCAGCCTCTATAAGCCATAGGGAAAAGGAACTCAGTGGGACCCCTTCCCCCTCCCCATGTGGGAGTCTCTACTTGTTCTTCAATAAATCTCCACCTTTGTTATACCACCCTCTGTTCATGGATTTATTCTTCGACTCCAGTGGACAAAGAATCCGGTCCAAAAATTATGCATCAAAAAGATCACACACCAAAACCAAGTTGAAATTATCCCTGAGGTATAAGGATGTTTTAATATATGCAAATTAATAAATGTGATACACTGAATTAACAGAATGAAGGATAAAAATCATATGATCATCTTGATAGATGACAAAAAAGCATCTGACAAAATTCAACCTTATTTCATAATAAAAACTCTCAACAATTAGATATAGAATGGAATAACTCAACATAATGAGGCCATGTATAACTTGCCCACAACTAACATTTTACTCAAAGTGAAAGCTAAAACCTCTTTTTTTTTTTTTTAAGATCAGAAAAAAACAAAAAAGATTCTACTGGCACTACTTCTATTCAACATAGTACTGGAATTCCTAGCCAGAGCAATTAGGTAAAAAATAAATAAATAAATATCCAAATCAGAAAGAAATTATTGTGGTGATCATTTTACAATGCATACATCTATCAAATAATCTTGTACAATTTAAAAATATACTTTTTTGTCAATTATACAATAAAGCTGGAAAAGCAAACACTATAATGGAAGGTTTTATATTATTGTGTATATTATTCTGTAGGAATTGACAAATCAAATTTTACATCATCACAAAGAAATGATTTGTATCAAAGCAAACCATACAGAGGCAAGAAAGGATGTTGATGGAGTAGATAATGCTGGGTAGTGGATGAGTATTAACAGTCTCTTCAGATGCTTTGGTCTAGAACCTGTCAAGTCACTTTGTCTAAAGCTTTATAAGGCCTCATAGTCATCATCTCTCCTGTAAATCAGTACACTAAAGTGCTTACATGGAAGTCAGAACAACATCCTAGTGCTTCTCTGATTCTGGAGACATTGCTGAAATGAGCATTGCAAAGCTGTCATTCAGAAAGAATCTACTAAGTTGTTATCTTTAATTAAAATTTTAAAGTCATTTTGAATAACAAAGAATATAAGGTGAAAAACATAAAAGACACTGTTTACTTTTTAAATGACTTTTAATTGTAAACATTATTTTTCTACAAAAAGATATTGAATGTAGATTAATGCTAAATAAAATCATAGGACCACACAATAGTTTCAGGGATACTTAATTCTAAAAACTTAACTTTCCATTAAAATGGAAAATGAGACTGAAATGATTGTGGAAATATAACTCAAATGGTATAATGTGCCTAAATAATTTGTGAGTTAAATTACATATTTTGTTACAATATCAGGGCTGAGATTATTTTACAAAAAAAAAATTATATTGCATTACAACAGTTCAAGCAAATGTTTTCAGAGTAGAAAACATTAACATATTGCTTTAGTATGGTAGAAAAATAGGCCATTTATCATCTTGTTTTAAGGGAAAGTTCACGGATCAGCTCTTGTATGCTGTTTGTGCATGTTTCCTACACTTTGCATTGCTAAATAATTGAGAACATTAGCTCCCAAACCATGAAAAATTCATTTTAACATGATGTATTATTAATCAATTTAATTTAAAATTATCTGGAAAGTTCCAATTTCAGTTGTGATGCTTGAAGATAAAATCAAGCAGAGGTTGGTACTTATTAAAATTGTGTAACTCCTTGTTGTCCAATTTTTTTATTTTTTTCAAAAGTGGGTCAAACTCTAATGAAAACTGCTTAAAAATGATAAGCTGACCATTCTAGTCTATAAGTTCATTCAAATATGTATTACAAAAAGCTATGACAAATTTAGTCAGTCAGCCCTTCATTAATTAGCAATATTATGCTGACACTTTTCAATCCTACATTGATATATGCACTCACACAAGAGGGTATAATTTGAAAACTATGTGCAAATCTTCCCCTTTTTCCTCAGTGCTGACAATTTGGTTTATGTTTTGCCTCCTCAATTTGATAGAATTGCAAAGTAATTATTAAAAACATTCAGTGATTTTAAGACAGGGTTAGAAAACCAATGATTGCTCGGGTAGCTCCTGTGTCCACTGGAAATAACAGTCCAAGAGTTAAAGTAGGGTCCCATGAACACATAAATATCCAGTCATTGTGATTTCTAGTCTTTTATAAAGAGTTTTGACATTTCAGAGAGTTGTACATGTCTCCCACATTTGGATGCTTGCAGAGGTCCCATTGCTTCAGAACTACCAATACGGGGAGCTCCTGAAGTACCAAACTTGCACTGGAGTCCACAATGTGTTTCTGTAACATGATGCATTCCAAAATAAGGAAGATGGGAGATTCTAGTCTCTATTTTTCTTAGGAAGACCAAAGACATATGACTTATGAAGGAGCAAGACACAGAGAGAAAGTGCCCTGGCCCTGATAAGCCCATTATCTTTTGTTCCAATCCCAGTAATAATACACATTCTATACAATAGCATTTGCAAATATTGCCAGTGTGGGTGAAACACTTTTGATTTATGCATCCTTCCTTTCTCCTGTAAGTCACTTACCCAACACCATTTATGTTACTTGAATATAAATCAGAAATAGCCTTTGCAATTGTGATAAATTAAAATATATTTAAATGTTGCAGGAAGACTTGGGAATGTATGAGCCTGTTTGGTAAAGGAAATGTGTCTTCCCTATAGAAGATATTTTGCCTGAAGTATTATCGCAGAAAAATAAAAGAATTGGTTTCAACAAGGTTTAGTTGAGATGCATTTAGGGAAAATGAAAAATTTAGTTGAAAAGGATAATATGGAATGGAAAAGCTGGGAGATCTTTTCTGTAAAATTTCTAACAGAAAATATTTTTCACAGGATTTTATTATGTAGGCCATTTCTATTTATTGTATACTAGAGGCCCGGTGCACGAAATTCATGCACCAATAGGGTCCTTAAGCCTGGCCAGCAACCAGGGCCTATTGGGGCCATCTCATCCAGTCCTGATGGTGGCCAGGTTGGCCAGGGCCTGCCAGACAGGGCCTCCTGGATGAGGGGAGGGATTGCAGGAGGTTTGCCGGCTGTGGGGAGGGACTGGGGAAGCTTGGCTGGCCATGGGAGGTTGGCTGTGGGAGTACATTGACCACCAGGGGGCCGCTCCTGTGTCAAGCGTCTGCCCCCTGATGGCCAGTACACATCATAGCAAATGGTAACAGTCGTTTCTGTTGTGGTCGTTTGGTTGTAATGGTCGCTTAGGCTTTTACATATATAGATGCTTTGTTACTGCGTATATTACATTTATTTTCTTCTGGCATATATGTCCCATTTCCAGAGAGCAAGAACCAGGTCTTACTCATCTTGGTACTCTGCATGGCCATGGTAGAAGCCTTAATATATGTTTGTTGATTTAAACAACTCCAAAGCTTCATCTGGTTATTTGGATTTCTATAATTCAGCATATTAGCTATTTATCATGTGGGCTCTTCTCATATTTAAAGTCTTCCAAATTTCATTCATGGCCAGTAGAATTTTTCATTCAAAAGAATGACTCAACACAATGAAATGCTGAACACCAAAGTACTGTTTATTCATGATAATCTTATCATCACTTGTTAAAACACCCACTTCTCATGTCTTCTCTTAAGCAGAGAATTTGCCATACCCACTTTGAGCTGAGCTTTGAGCATAAATTTTCTTACTAATTCAATTTTTAATGATTGCTCAGAAAAATTATATTTCACACATCTCATCCAATAACAAAAGAACACCAAGTATTAAAATGGTTATACATTTCTGATGATAATATGTTCAAATCATTAACACCATGTATATATTTACATATTCCAGAGTTACCATTCTTTTGGGAAATAAATCTGGGATGTCACAAAAATAAATTAAGATCAAATTCTGTTGTAGAAAAATATAGAAATGTTTAAAAAATGCCAAAAAATGTTTAAAAGGTTTTAAAAGATTTGAATTAACTGTCCTAAAACTTAAAGTGAGATATTAAGGACACATTCCCTACTGCCCTGAAGCGTGTGTATTCTATTGATAAGGACTTGAACTTAGACTACTGACTTAGTGACTAGCCCTGATAACCATGTGTCTGTTGTTGACGTACACTCCTCCCCCTCTCCAGAGTGAGACCGAGTGCTTACAAGCTTGTTTACTGATAAGGCCATTAGAACTAATGTTAAACTTGAGATCTTGTTATGCATTTTGTTTAACAGAATTCCCCTACTCCTCCCTGGACTGCCGTGGGTACTACAGGCTATTTAAAGGGTTCCCGAACACCATTCAGATTGATCATTGCTTGATCGTGGGATGCCTGGTCCTTGCTGATTGCTTTGATCCCTGCGCTGCACTGCTGGATCTGATCTCTGGAAGTTTATCTTCACTGATCACCTTCAGTTTGGGCACAGTCCCCTTCCCTACTCTGCTCAGCTCCACTCCATGCCAGAAGACAGATGAATGGTGGGGCCGCAGATCCATCCGTGCTGTGAGCAGAGATCTCTGAAGGCAATGCCGCCCTGAAACTGAAACTTCCTTCCTGACCTGATCAGCCAGCCAGAGAAGGCACCGCCGCTGCCACCAGAGAAAGCCACATTTGGGAGCTCCCTTTAAGCCTGTACCCACAGCACCAGGAATTTTGTAACAGAAATTTATTATCATTGCTGTGTGTTAATAAACTTTGTGCCCACTGCAATGATAAAAGGAGAATAAACTGCTGTGTGAATTGCAACTGTAACTATTTGTGTGGCATAATTCCTTCCGCAGTCACAATTATACTAATACTAGAGGCCTGATGCACGAAATTCATGTAAGACAGGCCTTCCTTCCCCTGGCTGCTGGTACCGGCTTCCCTCTGGCACCTGGGACCTGGGCTGGCTTCTCCAGAAGGATGTCCAGAAGGACATCTGGTCTAATTAGCATATTACCCTTTTATTATTATAGATAAGGTCAGATGAAATTGCCTACCGTGGTCCTGCCTTCCTAAAGTAGTCTTTTTGCTGGCAACTACTTTGAATGTCCAAACACCTGCATGGTTAAAGTTTATCTCAAGGGATGTCTCAGATAAACGGCCCCTCCTTTCTCAGACAAACTCAAACAGAAATAAAGCAGCTTGGTCTTATAGTCATTTATATTTATTTAGAGAAGAAAAAAAGAAGAAATCTTCCTATAATTTCTAGCTTTGTTTTGATGATGTGATAATGCCAGTGGTTGGCAAACTGCGGCTCGCAAGCCACATGCGGCTCTTTGGCCCCTTGAGTGTGGTTCTTTCACAAAATACCATGGCCTGGGCGAGTCTGTTTTGAAGAAGTGGCGTTAGAAGAAGTTTAAGTTTTAAAAATTTGGCTCTCAAAAGAAATTTCAATCATTGTACTGTTGATATTTGGCTCTGTTGACTAATGAGTTTGCCAACCACTGTCCTAGGCCTTTAGAAATGCCCACAAATGAGTTTTCAAGGGCAGTGAGCATCAGGCATGCAAGGAAGCAATTTCAGTGGTAGTGGCACTTGGAGAAGTTTACTAATAATTCTTCTGTATACCCAGTAACTTTTTCTTCATGAAGATTCTAAAAAGCTAGGTATTGGATACTTTACTCTGAACATTAGAATCTAATAATTTAAAAATTATTCCTGACTGAATGAAATGACATTGCAGTCAATAATTGTATTGATCTCCATTTTACTTTTTTTTTTTCAGTAGCAGTCTGAGTATATTCCATCTATCATCATAATTGTTATAATTTAATAAGATCTGTCCTAATGATAGAAAATATAGAGTTAGGATTTGCTGATGTCCACTGTGGCACACTATTCTGGAGGTATCAGAATATTAAGTAAAATTGAGATTTCTTCTCTCCCATGTGGTACTTAGATATTTTATTTCAGGAATTTTCTGGATTGAGCTCATAACTTAAATATTTATTTTGTCATGTCAAGCAAGATATCAGAGACATTCTCCCCCTCCGCTAGGCTGTGCCTGCCCAGAACAAATTGTTTTGTGTCTATATATATATCCATTATTTCAGTCCATGTAAACTTGTCAAATACAGTTGTATAAAATACAGTATATGGGGGGCCTTTTTAAAAAGCAAGAATTTATTTAGTAGCTAAGCTTTGTATTTAGACAGCTCAGCTATTTAATTGGTTATTGTTTTTATGTAAATACTATCTGGGAAATATTTCCCCCTTTAACTTGAAAGGCCAGAAACAAGAGTATATGAGATAGCTACACTGTATGAAAAGCATTCTTTCCTAGACTAGTCCTTGCTAAATTCAGATGAAGTATCCGAACTATCCCAGGAACTTGACACATGCATGCAGTCATAACTACTAGCTTCTCGGAGAGATACTGGCCAGAGCAACCAGCTTGCCTTGCTTAGAGGATTGTGAGGGACATTGTCCACCAATAACTTACTCATTTTATGTGTTTTTCTTCAGGTGCCGCAGACAGAAGAACTTGCAAATTCAAGCCTGATCCCAACATCCCTCCTACCTTCAGTGCCTTCAACAAGGACTTCATTGGAAGTGGGTGGTCACGAGGACACATGGCTCCAGCTGGAAGTAACAAATTTTCATCTGCAGGCATGTTGTGGGGGAGGGATGGGCCTTTGGGGCTGGCTTTGTGCCGTGGGACTTGGAGATTAACAGCCAAGCAGCCAAACTGTAAAACTTGAGGTTTTCTATACTCTATTCCTCCCCTCCCCCCCCCCCCCCCCCCCCCACTTTATTTCTTGCTCAGATGCTGAGACAATTTTAAGCAGGTTGAGGAAAGCGAATGCTATGTAAAGGAAACTGAAAGCCAAAAGGAACAAAAGCTACTTGTTTTTATTTTGAAAAATGTCAGGCCTGTAGAAAAGTTGAAAAGAGAGGACAGCGAACACATTGTGATACATTTATTTTACAAGTGTGTGTGTATAAAATTTTAACCATCACAGACCTCATAACACTTCATTTCAAAATATATGGCTTAGGAGATTGTATCATTTAAGAAAGAATATTTGTAGATATGACAAGAGTGTCATTATATCCAAAAATGTGTGCTGATGTGTTTTTGTATATTTGTACAATAATTTCTAATATACAGTATGCATTTCAGATTTGCCAAATTATTCTAATTATGTTTTTTACAGCTTTTTTTTGGGATACAGTATCCAATTATGAATCACATAATACATTTAGTTGTCATATGTCTCCAGTCTCCTTTAATTCAGGATAATTCTCTGCTAAAACAGAAGATAAATGTCTTTTATGACATTGTCATTTACTGCATGAATTGTTGGTGACTTTCATTATTAAGAGAGTGGTTCTCAACTTGAGGTACACATTGCAGTCACCTAGGGGAGTTTTAAAAATTTCTGATGCCCAGACCTGTAACCCCGAGCAGGTAAGTCAGAAACTCTTGGTGGTGGAACCTAGGCACCCTCATATGAGGTCATGCTTAGAGAGAAGAAGGAAGGGAGAGAAACATCAACTTGTTGCCCTCCGTATGTACCCCAACCCTGTGGTCGGCGAACTGCAGCTCGCAAGCCACATGTGGCTCTTTGGCCCCTTGAGTGTGGCTCTTCCACAAAATACCACAGCCTGAGCGAGTCTATTTTGAAGACGTGGCATTAGAAAAAGTTATGTTTAAAAATTTTGGCTCTCAAAAGAAATTTCAATCGTTGTACTGTTGATATTTGGCTCTGTTGACTAATGAGTTTGCCGACCACTGATTTAACCCAAGGAAATCTCAGTAATAGGCAGATAAAAATGGCTTTAAATATGAAGAAGGTGTATGAGGTGTCAAGGGATAATGTAAGCATATATTTCAAAAATAAAAGAGAGAATAGAATTGGATTATGAGATAATGTAGCTATAAATGTAGGAGCAAAGTTTAATTTCAATATTAAATGGAGGACACAAATCAAAGAAGAGGATTTCAAGGGAAGTCAGTCTTTGCAATGACATGAGGATAATTTGTTTTGAGCTACTTTAGCAGATAAAGTAATGAAATTTTTATTTTAAATTAAGTGAAAATTAAAACAAAGCATAAAGGAGAAGAAAATGCCCCAAAATTTAGTAAAGCTGCCCAGCTGTTGATAGCCTGTACAGTACAGTAAATTTTAGGATTTTTATAATAAAAAAGTTAGTTTAGGATAGACAGCTAGTAATTTTTAATTGAGATCACCAGGTAAACTGCATTCAATTTCATTTGGTTTTCTATTACATGCTTTGATTTCCACTTAAAAATCAATTTCTCTATTTGGATCTACATGACTAATTTCACTCACTGTGTACAGTCTATCCATAGCTCAATAGCTTATATCCTGAGTTGACTTCATTTAATATAATTATATTCTAAACAAGAAAATATTAAACCACATTGCTTAATAGGAGAAAAGGAAATGTGTGTATCATTAGAATGAAATACCATGTCTAAGAATCATATTATAGGTGAAATCAGATATGATAAGTAGGTACTTGGTGAAAAGAAAACTAGGATGATTATAGGTTATTTTTCTCTTTCATTCTCTATTAAACTAGTTAAAAGGAAAATAAAAATTTAATTCTTATAAGACATAAAAGAAACACTCTAGCTTTGCTATAGCTTTTTTTTGGTAGCTTAAAATAAACTTTGAGATAAAGAAACTTTTATTTAAATAATCAAAATTTCATTCTCTTCTTCTATATAACTGGACACTCAAACTTATTTTAGGCTATAAATGAACTAGGATTACTTGGATGGGAACATAATACATGGAAAAATCTACCTAATAAAAGAGTAACATGGTAATTGACCATACCTTTGTGATCCCCACCAGCCAATCAGGAGTGAGTATGCAAATTAACCCAACAAAGATGGAAGGTTAATTTGCATACACAGGCACCAAGCAACCATGGTGATGACGCAGGCATTCCACACCACCCCAGCTGCTCCAGGCCTCTGGGCAGCATGGGAAGGCAGAAAGGTGGCTCTGGGGCAGAGCAGAAAGGCGGCTCCAGTCAGAGTGAAGGCAGTGCCAGCAGCGAGGGGAAGGAAGGCCCATTCTTGCATGAATCTTTGTGCATAGGGCCTCTAGTTAAAAAAATAAAGAAGTACTGTCAGTGGCCTCAGCCTAGAATGCAATTTAGGACCTAATCTGAAAATGTAGATCCAAAAAGTGAAACTGTCTTCTATACATAAGTACAAACACACACATTTCTCTGCCACTAGGAAATATATCCATTTCAATATGGTAAATATTTAAGTTTGTCTATTTCATTGATGAGGTCATAAAATTTTTAAGTCAAAATCTTCATTGTTTAATAATTTCATAGTAATTTAATAGTTGTAATCCTTATTGTTTAGTCTGATCCTTGTGATAGACAGCACACACACAGTCTGCCCTACTGTGTGCTGTGCCTCATGTATTCATTGATTAGTGAAGAGGTCTGGTGAATGGCAGAATATATCCTCTAAATAATCACAAACAACAACAATGTTGTGCATAAGAATCCAAACCTTCAGGGCTTCACTGAATTTTTGGCAGAAAGAGAAAGTACAAAATTGCTAGAGCATTTTGCTTTTGACAATAAATTTCTATTAGAAATAGAGAAGCCCAAGAAAAAATACACTGAATTAATGATTTTTGTCTAAATAGAGAAAAAGCATGACCATAAACACAAAAATTTTGTTCACTATGTTTCACTTTGGATAAACAAAACAGACTCCTCTCAGAAACTGATATAAAATGAATAACTTAAAAACGACAAATTTCAGTGAACACATGTTTGGGGGAGTAGCACTTTTGCTGGAAATAGATCTGTACTCTATCAAATATCCTCATTGAAATCCAAGAATTAAAAAAAAAAAATGAATAACTATTTCATGTATATTCTTGTCCCAGCACTCTTCCAACTTTGTTGTTCCATTTAATTTTGCTTTTGTTTTTTTTATATAGATCTATTTTTATACACCTTTTACCAATGAGAACACTAAATTCAAAGGGTTTTATAACGTATTTAAGATTATAGTTTACTAAGAAATGAAGCTTAATTTGAAATTCAAGTTTTTCTGCCTCAGAGATCTTGATCTATACTAACATATCAGTTCCTGCTCAATAAACTATCTACTTCTGTATGATTCTTACATCAAATAAAAACTTGCACTGTAAGAATTTTGTTTTGATAAATGAGTAGAGAATTGTCTGATAAATTTCTCTTCAAAGTACTATTAAATATAGTAAATAATAAGTTACCTGATAAAGAAAAAGCTGTTTATAAGGAAACCATTTTTAGAAAAACAGTATTCTATAGGGCTTCCATCCAAGATACCATTTAAAATTAAAGAAATTCTACTAGATCTAGGAGATGTGGAAACTAAGAGAAAAACATGCTTCAGAAATTACTTATTGACAGCATTTGATATACTCTTCTTTTTATTTTTTATTTTTTGCAGCTTTTTTTTATTGTTTTAAGTATTACAAATAGTAGTACATATGTCTCCTTTTTTTCCCCCCATTGACCTCCCCCCGACCTCTCCTACCCCCCAGTACATGCCTTCACCTGCCCGCCCTCCCCCCACCCCAGTGTCTTGTATCCATTGGTTATGCTTATATGCATGTGTACAAGTCCTTCAGTTGGTCTCTTACAGCCCCCTCGCCCAACCTCCCCTGTCTTCCCAATGTAGTTTGACAGTCTGTTCAATGCTTCTTTGCCTCTGTATCTTTTTTCCACCATTTCTTTCCTTTAAAAAGTTTTGCCTTTGCAGACTATATGGTCATTACTAATTTTGATACCTATAATTTCATACTCCAAGTGGATATAAAGATTTCTCAGTATTTAGAAGCTCTCACAGTTTCAATGTACACTTATTTTTTTGTATACCAAAGGTTTTAGAAATTTCTACAATGAAAAATAAAACAAAATAAAAAACTATTATGTTTCAACTTAGTTTCCGATGCTCATTTGACTATGTACTCTTATCATTCAACACCTATAAGAGTCTGAGTGTTCAATCCAGAATTTGCTACAGCCTATTATATTAGAATTCATGTTGAATTTCTACAACCTCCCAAATGTCATCCCAAACTGACAAATTGCATGAATAGTGACATGGGAGAAAAAAACTTAGAAAACTCACAAAGTGTTCTTTCAAATAATATTTATATTTTTTTGAATACTTATAACATTTGAGATATTTTGTAAACACCTCATTTACATAAACTGAAGAAAGAGTGAATAGATTATTAATATACATTTATCCCTTTGATATCATTTTCCTAAATTTCTTAATATTTTCACACTTTTTTCATTGTCCTTTTTCCAATTAATCAATGATAAACTTACATATGAAATATATTGGCCAAATATATTTAGACATTGATGTATACAGCAATATGTTTTCCAGTTATATTCTGCATTTTTTCCCTTACTGAAATAGAGTTGCTTAAATATCTTTTGTTTAAAGCTTTGTTAAAAAGGATACTTTTTGCAAGGTTAAAACTAAGCTAAATTAAAATGATTAAGAATTTCTTTGCTACCCTTGAACAAAAACCACAGGATGTTTTATAGGTTTGACATGAGTTGAATCTTTTGGAAACTATCTGTGTTTGGTGCAAAAACAGGTACCTGGTGAGGAAAGATAAAATATAATTCTGTCCACGAATTTAATGGCAAAAAACCAAAACTGTCTTCATGTTGTTATCCATGCCAGCTGAGCGCACATTTCTCAATTTCTTCCAACTATTACCAGTAGGAAGCTTATCAAGGAAGATTGACATCAGTGTCTGAATTAAGCAAAATGTTGATTTCATTGAGTCTGGTATTTGGAATCAAACAAAGACCAAGATAGACTTTAAATGATATGCTTATTTTATCACTTTGTTATACCTTTAACTATAGGAAAAATGCCTGTATCATCATATTATTCATTCCATATCATAGTTTCTTTCTTAAAAGGGTCTCTGCTGATTATTCTATATAATAAAGAGGGAATATGCAAATTGACCCTCATGCCCTTGCATCACAAGGTGGCCGCCATAACGATGTCATAAGATGGCTACTCCCACATCACCAGAAGATGGCCACCCCCATATTGTCACAAGATGACTGCCACAAGATAACCACCCCCACATTGTCACAAGATGGCCACCACAAGATGGCTGCCCACATGTCAAATAGACACTTTTCGAAAGAGGACATTAAAAAGCCAAGAGACATACGAAAACATGCTCAAAGTCACTAATCATCCAAGAGATGCAAATCAAAACAACAATGAGATACCACCTCACACCTGTCAGAATGGCTATCATCAACAAATCAACAAATGGCAGGTGCTAGAGAGGATGCGGAGAAAAAGGAACCCTCCTTCACTGCCATTGGGAATGCAGACTGGTGCAGCCATTGTGGAAAACAGTATGGTGTTTTCTCAAAAATTTAAAAATGGAACTGCCATTTGACCCAGTAATACCACTTCTAGGAATATATACCAAGAAAACAGAAAAACCAATCAGAAAGGATATATGCACCCCTATGTTCGTAACAGCACAATTTACAACAGCTAAGACTTGGAAACAGCCTAAATGCCCATCAGTAGATGAGTGGATTAGAAAACTATGGTACATCTACACAATGGAATACTATGCTACTATAAAAATGAAATAATTCTTACCATTTGCAGCAGCATGGATGGAACTGGAGAGCATTGTACTAAGTGAAATAAGCAAGGCAGTGAAAGGAAAATACCACATAATCTCACTCATTTATGGATAATACAGAACATTATAACCTGATTAACATAAAGATATATACAGAGGCAGAGAAGCACCGAACAGACTGTCAAACTATAGTGGGAAGGCTGAAGAGTGTTGGGGGGACCAATGGACACAGGACACTGGGGGGGGGGGGGTAAGGGTATGTGCTGGGGGTAGGGGAGGCCGGGGGAAGGTCAATGGTCAAAATAAAGAGATATATGTACTACTATCTGTAATAATTTAAACAATAAAAAGTTAATTAATTAATTAATTTAAAAAACAAGATGGCCACCCCCACATCGTCACAAGACAGCCACCCCCATATTGTCACAAGATGGCCAGTAGGGGAGGGCAGTTGGGAGCAACCAGGCCTGCATGGGAGGGCAGTTGGGGGTGACAAGGCCTGCAGGGGAGGGCAGTTGGGGGTGATTGGACTGGCAAAGGAGCAGTTAGGTGTCAATCAGGCCAGCAGGGGAGCAATTAGGGGGTGATCAGGCTGGCAAGCAGATGCAGTTAGGAGCAATCAGGCAGGCAGGCAGGCAAGTGGTTAGGAGCCAGCAGTCCCAGATTGTGAGGGAACCCCCCAGCCAAGTGCATGAATTTCATGCACTGGGCCTCTAGTAAAATATAACATGATCCTCTTATAATGCTTGGAAAATACTATACACAAATATGTGTGTACTAGAGAACTAGTGCAAAAAATTCATGCATGGAGGGTGGCCCTCAGCCCAGCTTGCACCCTCTCGCAATCTAGGACTCCTTGGGGGATGTTCGACTGCTGTTTCAGCCTGTGGGATTGGGCCTAAACTGGCAGTCGGACATCCCTCTTACAATCTGGGACTGCTGGCTCCTAACCACTAGTCTGCAGTCTCATCGCAGCTAACTACTAACCTGCCTGCCTGATTGCCCCTAACCGCCTCTGCCTCAGCCCCCACCATGGTAGCTTGGTCGAGAAGGACATCCAGAAGGTCATTTGGTTATCCACTCTAATTAGCATATTATGTTTTTACTAGAGGCCCGGTACACAAAATTCATGCATGGAGGGTTCTCCTCAGTCCAGCCTGCATCCTCTCCGATCTGGGACCCCTCGCGGGTTGTCTGACTGTCCTGGGAATCAAGCCTAAACAGGTAGTTGGACATCCCTCTCACAATCCTGGACTGCTGGCTCCTAGTCGCTCACCTTCTTGCCTGCCTGATCTCCCCTAACTTCCCCCCCACTGCTGGCCTGGTCACCCCTAACTGCCCCTGCTACCATCCAGGTCGCCCTCAACTGCTCCCTCCCTGCCGACCTGGTTGCTCTAACTGCTACCCCCCCTGCCAGTCTGGTCAGCCCTACTGTACCCCCTGCCAGCCTGGTCACCCCCAACTGTCCCAGTCTGCTAGCCTGGTTGCCCCTAACTGCCCCCCCTGCCAGCTTGGTCACCTCCAACTGCCCCACCGCCATCCTAGTCACCCACCACTGCCCCACTGCTGGCCTGGCCAGCCCTCACGGGCCCCCCACCAGCCTGGTTGCCTCATGCAGTCTGCTGTTCAGTCATTGGCCATCCCTCACTAACCCCCCTGCCGGCCTGGTCGTAGGCAGCCATCTTGTGAGGGTGTGATGGTCAATTTGCATATTACCTCTTTATTATATAGGATTATTATAGATATGTATAAACAAGAAGAAAACAATAAAATATGATTTCTAAGGACAAATATTATGACTAATTGTTTATAGATGGTATAATGTTTTCCCATCTATTCTCCTGATGATATCAATCACCTGATTTTCCTCATTCTGACACTAAAAATTTTCTTAATGCCCTCCATGTCTCTCATTAGAAGGACTTGCAATTAGGGGAAGATGGGTCTTTTACAAATATTTACATGTTAATTTTCTTCTATCTTTATGCCACTGTTCAATTTGACTTAACATACTGTATGGACTCTTATGTGTCAAACAATTGTCTGGGCATGAGGGATCCACAATGACCAGCATAATATGGATCATCCCCATTCTCATTTTCACTGAGAAAAGCACTGCAATTGACAGAGAAAGAAACAGCCCTAGCCGGTTTGGCTCAGTGGATAGAGCGTCAGCCTGTGGACTGAAGGGTCCCTGGTTTGGTTCCGGTCAAGGGCAGGGACCATTCCCAGTTGCGGGCACATTCCCAGTGGGAAGTGTGCAGGAGGTAGCTGATCGATATTTCTCTCTCATTGATGTTTCTAACTTTTTATCCCTCTCCCTTCCTCTCTGTAAAAAAATCAAAGTTATCAAGACTGCACTATAAAATTTACAAAAGCCTCCATTAATTAAAAAAAGGGGGGGATAGTAGGGAAATATCATGTAAGGAAAAATATCCTATAAGTAAATTACATCTAGAAAATTTTTACTTTACAAAATTAAGTTTCATTTGTAATGCTAACAGCAAGACACCCATGAAAAACACACATAGTGTCTAAATAAGACAAAGGAAAATCATTTGGGCAAAAATAAAAAGGATCCCAAATCAATTATATAGAAAATATTCTTTTATTAAGTTTTGGTCAACAATATGTTTGTATATTTTCAGAAAACAACTCCAAGACCATGGGGATTCCTGCAACAGAGAGGAATTGACAGGTGTGCTCCAATCACAAAGACAAGAGGAAAAACAGTCCAGAGATGGAAGATGCTGACAATGCCTTGCCACGCAAGCAGTCAGCAGCTGTGCACTGCTGCAGGTTGCATAAGACCAAACCAGAGAGGGTTGGACCTGCATTGCCACCATGTGCCCACCATCCAGATATCATTGTTGACATGTACACGTAAGGAACTGTTCGACATTGAAAAGGTGACTCAGAACTGTTGGACATTGAAATTGGGACTCAAACATTTTTTTTGGTTATTATATGTTTATTTCTAGTCTGCAGAGGCAAAAATTTTTAAAGGAAAGAAATGGGGGAAAATAGATACAGAGGCAAAGAAGCATTGAACAGACTGTCAAACTACATCGGTAAGGCAGGGGAGGTTGGGCGAGGGGGGCTGTAAGAGATCAACCGAAGGACTTGTATGCATGCATATAAGCATAACCAATAGATACAAGACACTGGGGGCAGGGGTGTGGGCGGGCAGGTGAGGCCAGGTAGGGGGGTAGGGGAGGCCAGGGGGAGGTCAATGGGGAAAAAAAAAAGGAGACATATGTACTACTATTTGTAATACTTCAAACAATAAAAAATAAAATTAAAAAAATAATGGGAAAAAAAGGAGAGAGAAAGAAACACCTAAACAATATGTTATTTTTCCATAAAAGGTTTTGATGAAAGTGACTGCTATGAAGAGAAGGCAGAATGTTGTCAGAAGGTTACTTTAGATTAGGTAATGAAGAAAGGTCTATCTAGATGAAATATAAACTTTAGACCTGAACATCAAGAATGAATTACCGAGAGAATCCAAGATGGCGGCATAGGTAAACACCTAAACTGCTGCCTCCGACAACAATTTAAACTGCAACTAAAAGACAAAACATCTATCACCCAGAACCACGGGAAAGCTGGCTGAGTGGAAGTTCTACAACTAGAAGGAAAGAGAAAAGAGCATTGAGACGTGCACGAGCACTGAAAAGCTGAGGTACGGAGGCGCGTGATCCGGGCTGGCGGCGGGCGACTGGGTGCGTTGCTTTTTTCAACCCAAAGGGAGACAAGCCCCCGACTACTCTGAAATCCAGTCTCTGGGCAGCCGCGGGGGACCCAAACTCCTACGGGGAGAAGCTGGACTGTCTGCCAGTGAGAGTGGCTTGCTAGCAGAGCTGCGCGCAGGAATAATTGTTTACGGCACTGGGGCACAGGATTCCAGGACACGGTTGGGACACAGAGCGGGCTTACTAGCAGCCATTGCTGTTTGCCACGCCCTAACCTAGTGACGCCCTGAGACCCCGCCCCACACAACCTACAAACCCACCCAAGCTCCAAGCAGCTCAATTAGCATAAGAAAGCCTGCCCTATTGCAGCTTAACCTAGAAAACTTGCAGCCTGGGTCAGACAGCTCCAAAACCTCCAAACCCCAAGCAAAGAGGAGAAAACTGCAGCTCTCACTGTAGCTCCTGCTGAGTGGCCTCAGACAGTAGCTGACCTGCACCCCATTGGAGATCCAGAAGCCAGTGTACCTAGTGGTCAGTGTGAGACACCAGATTTCAACTCCTCACATCCATAAGTGACACATTCAAGAGGCAGACTCAGTGAGCACCAAAGCCCCACTGAAACAAGTCCTGCCCCATAAGCGCAGCAGTTCTTCCATTATAGACACAGCGAGTGCTCACAGCTAATTGGCCTGGAGGTCAATTCCTCCCAGCGTACCAACAGCAATTCAGGCTTAACTACACCAAGACTTTGCACTCAGCCCACAAAGGGGTGTACCAAGAGCATCCACATCAGGTGATTGGGGAGGCTGAGCTACTGCCCCCTATAGGTCACCTACCACACAAAGCCACTCCATCAACACAGGGAAGAAGCCAAAATGCAGAAACAAAGAAACATGTCACGAATGAAAGAAACGGAGGAAAGCAAACTACTGGATGACATAGAGTTCAGAATCACATTTATAAGGTTACTCAAGAATCTTCTAGAAACCGCCGAGAAACTTGATGACACTTCTGAGGAGCTTAGTGAGACCTTCAAGGACCTTAATGAGAATGCCAAAAAAATGGAAAAGGCTCAGTCAGAAATGAAGCATACACTGTCTGAAATAAAGAATATACAGAAACTCAACTGTAGATCAACATACCCCAAGAATCAAACCAAAGATCTGAAATATGTGGAAACAAAAAACATCCAACCAGAAAAACAAAAAGAAAAAAGAATCCAAAAATATGAAGATAATGTAAGGAGCCTCTGGGACAACTTTAAGCGAAACAACATCCGAATTTTTGGGGTGCCAGAAGAAGGGAGAGAGCAAAATATTGAAAACCTATTAGAAGAAATAATGACAGAAAACTTTCCCTACCTGGTGAAAGAAATAGACTTACAAGTTCAGGAAGCGCACAGAACCCCATACAAGAGGAACCCAAAGAGGACCACACCAAGACACATCATAATTAAAATGCCAAGGGCAAAAGACAAAGAGAGAATATTAAAAGCAGCAAGAGAAAAACAGTTAATTACCTACAAGGGAGTACCCATATGACTGTCAGCTGATTTCTCAACAGAAACTATGCAGGCCAGAAGGGAGTGGCAAGAAATATTCAAAGTGATGAACAGCAAGAACCTACAACCAAGATTACTCTACCCAGCAAAGCTATCATTCAGAGTTGAAGGTCAGATAAAGAGCTTCACAGACAAGAAAAAGCTAAAGGAGTTTATCGCCACCAAACCAGGATTACATGAAATGCTGAAGGGTATTCTTTAAGAAGAAGAAGAAGAAGAAAAAGGTAAAGATAAAAATTATGAACAACAAAATGACATCAAATACATACCTACCAACAAGTGAATCTAAAAATCAAGTGAATAAAAAATCTGAAGAACAGAATGGACTGGTGAATATAATAGAATCAGGGACATAGAAAGGGTGTGGACTGACCATTCTCAGGGGAAGCAAGTGTGAGGGTTGCGGGAAGAGATTGGACAAAAATCTTACTCCTATGGATGAAGACAGTGGCGGGGGGTAAGGGCATGGGGTGGGGTGGGGAATCAGGTGGAGGGGAGCTATGGGGGGAAAAAAAGTGGAACACCTGTAATAATCTGAACAATAAAGATTTAATTAAGAAAAATAAATAAATAAATAAATAAATAAATAAATACTATCTAAAAAAAAAAAAGAATGAATTACCATGCCTGGCTGGCATAGCTTAGTGGTTGAGCATCAAGCTATGAACCAGGAGGTCATGGTTCAATTCAATTCCCCATCAGGGCACATGCCCTGGGTTTCAGGCTCAATCCCCAAGGAAAGGGGGGCTGGGGAGTGCAGAAGGCAGCCTATTGAGTCTTTCTCATTATTGATGTTTCTCTCTCTCTCCCCGTCTCACTTCCTCTCTGAAATCAATAAAATTTTATATTTTTTTAAAGAATGAATTACCATGTAAATAAGGATAGAGAAACAAAAATGGTCCAGGAGGAAGAAATAGCGAGGGAAAAATATTTGCTGCAAACAAAACAATTGCTTTATCTGAGAAACAGTAACACAATAATTGGAACATGATAAACAAGGAGAAAAGTGGTTAAAAATAAATGAAAAGAACTGGGGATGGGCTGGCATAGTTTTGTAGGGCTTTGTAGGCCAGACAAATGTGGAACTTATTATAATTGCAAGGTGAAGCTACTAGAGGATTTTAAGCTGGTTGGATTCATGGTGAATGACATTTAAGGAAACCATTCTTATCTATACATATGCAACTTAACTACAGAATGGGATCTTTGCAAAATGTCAAAATTGGATAGGATGATGAGACAAAATGGCGGCAGAATAGAAGGATGTGTCCTGAACCTTGTCCCAGAGCAAATAGAGGAGGCAGCTGAGACGAGCAGAATCCAGCCCAAATTGGCGAAGGAGGCACAGCTGGTGAGACAGTTTGCAGCTGGGAAGAGCAGGGATCCCCTGGATAAAGGTAAAATCAAAGATCTAGGCCGTAGAATCCAGAAGGTCAGGGAGAAACTACGCGGCTTGAGTGCCAAGCCGCGTCCCTGAGGACAGGCAAGGTCTGAAGGATTTTAGACCATAGAGTCTGGATTTGGGATCTGAGCTCAAAGGCAGCCTTTAAGAGCTGCCGGACCGCCAAGTGCTGGCAAGAGAGGAACTGGCAGAGACGCGGTCCTTCCTCGCTCTGGGGCCTGTGCCTTCCCCAACTGAACCTAGTTCGTGGGACCTTTTGGAAACAGGTGCTTACCTGTAACAGAAGTGCGGGAGAAGGGGTAGAGTAGTGGAATCTGGGCAGAGTGGGCAACGGACGGTCCAAGAGAAGTGGTAGCAAGTCTGGTGCTGAGTCATATCTAAGCCCACAGAATCCATTTTCTCCTGAGAGATTGCCCCTCTCCCCAATCTCCAGGCAACCAATATACCCACACCCAGATTCCACCCTGATTAACACCATGGAATCTGAATACTCCATGAGGCCATAGGATCTACTCTAAAGAGAAATCTTTAGAAACTAAGCACCTCAATTACTCAGCTACACTGCCAAGTCCCTCCAGAGTGCTTCAGTGTACCTCGCTGGCAAACTTACCGCCAGTGCTCCTGTGAGCCGCCACCTGGAGAAAGCGCCTACCCACCACAGACACAGCAGCGAAAGTTGAGTCTGCCCACCTCACAACTACAGAACTCTGGGCAACACAGTTACCCCTTTCCAAAGTGTAGCCCCCTGAGCCACATCACCCTGACAGATGGTTCCTTGGTGCCACTGTGAGGCCCCACTGGGCACACGAGATTTAAATTAAGGGTGCAAGTCAGCAAAAATTGGGACACTCCCCTCCATAGCAGCTGACTTCTAGGCACTGCAGTTGTGCCTCTCAAGATTACAGGCCTACATCAAGAGAACCCAAATAGCCCAAGTAGGGAGCTACACTAGATAACCAAGCCCAGGAGAACAGAAAGATTTCACCGGTAGCACCATCACCAAAAGAACCTGGGTAGCAAAGCAATTGGATCTAAAATTAAAACATTTCAGGAAAACATGGGGAGACAAAAAAGCAATACCCAAAGGAAAGAAAAAGAGGAATCACCAGAAAGGGAATTAAATGAAATTGAGGCTAGCAGCTTAACAGAGAGAGAATTCAGAGTAATGGTTCTAAGGATGTTTAAACGGATGGATGACAAATACACACAACTCAATGAGAACTATAAGGAGCTGAATGAAAATGTCACCAGCATGAAAAGAAACCAAGAGGAGATGACGAACGACATAGCTGCAATAAAGAACACATTGGAAGGCTTAAACAGTAGACTAGAAGAGGCTGAGGACTGCATCAGCGAATTAGAAGACAAGGTAGGAAAACACACACAAACCAGCAGCAAATAGAAAGAAGACTTAAAAAGCAAGAGGAGAGCCTAAGGGAGCTTTGGGACAACACAAAGTGAAACAATATTAGAATAATAGGGATACCAGGAGGTGAGGAAGAGAAGCAAGGAATAGAAAACCTGTTTGAAGAAATAATGACAGAAAACTTCCCTGATATTGGCAAGAAAAAAACTATGCAAGTCCAAGAAGTACACAGAGTCCCAAACAAGTTGAACCCCAAAAGACTGACACCAAGACACATCATAATTAAATTGGCGAATATCAATGACAAAGTAAGAATCTTAAAGGCTGCCAGAGAGAGACAGAAAGTTACCTACAAGGGATCTCCTATTAGAATAGCAACTGATTTCTCAACAGAAACACACCAGGCCAGAAGGGAATGGAATGAAATATACAAAGTGATGCAAAGCAAGGGACTGAATCCAAGAATACTATACCCAGCAAGGTTATCATTCAAAATTGAAGGTGGAATCAGGAGCTTCACAGACAAAAAAGGGCTAAGAGAGTTTATCACTACCAAGCCAGCAATGCAAGAAATGCTAAAGGGACTGCTGTAAAAAGAAGAAAGAGAAAGGCAAAAAGAAACACAAATACTAAGGGGAAAAATATGACAACAAAAATGTACTTGTCAATAATAACATTAAACGTAAATGGATTAAATGCACCAATCAAAAGACATAGGGTAGCTGAATGGATAAGAAAACATGACCCATATATTTGCTGTCTACAAGAGACCCACCTCAGAGCAAAGGATTCACACAGACTGAGAGTGAAGGGATGGAAAAATATTTTTCAGGCAAATGGAAATGAGAAAAAAGCTGGGGTAGCAATACTTACATCTAATAAAATAGACCTCAAAGTAAAGGCCATAACAAGAGATAAGGAAGGGGAGGAATCCAAGATGGCGGCATAGGTAAACACCTAAACTGCTGCCTCCCACAACAATTTAAACTGCAACTAAAAGACAAAACGTCTATCACCCAGAACCACGGGAAAGCTGGCTGAGTGGAAGTTCTACAACCAGAAGGAAAGAGAAAAGAGCATTGAGACGTGCACGAGCGCTGAAAAGCTGAGGTACGGAGGCGCGTGATCCGGGCTGGCGGCGGGCGACTGGGTGCGTTGCTTTTTTCAACCTGAACGGAGACAAGCCCCCGATTACTCTGAAATCCAGTCTCTGGGGAGACGCGGGGGACCCAAACTCCTAAAGGGAGAAGGTGGACTGTTTGCCAGCGAGAGTGGCTTGCTTGCAGAGCTGCGCGCAGGAATAATTGTTTACGGCACTGGGGCACAGGACTCCAGGACGCAGTCGGGGACACAGAGCCGGCTTACTAGCAGCCATTGCTGTTTGCCACGCCCTAACCTAGTGACGCCCTGAGACCCCGCCCCACACAACCTACAAACCCACCCAAGCTCCAAGCAGCTCAATTAGCATAAGAAAGCCTGCCCTATTGCAGCTTAACCTAGAAAACTTGCAGCCCAGGTCAGACAGCTCCAAAACCTCCAAACCCCAAGCAAAGAGGAGAAAACTGCAGCTCTCACTGTAGCTCCTGCTGAGTGGCCTCAGACAGTAGCTGACCTGCACCCCATTGGAGATCCAGAAGCCAGTGTACCTAGTGGTCAGTGTGAGACACCAGATTTCAACTCCTCACATCCATAAGTGACACATTCAAGAGGCAGACTCAGTGAGCACCAAAGCCCCACTGAAACAAGTCCTGCCCCATAAGTGTGTCTTCAGCGCAGCACTTCTTCCATTATAGACACAGGGAGTGCTCACAGCTAATTGGCCTGGAGGTCAATTCCTCCCAGTGTACCAACAGCAATTCAGGCTTAACTACACCAAGACTTTGCACTCAGCCCACAAAGGGGTGTACCAAGAGCATCCACATCAGGCGATTGGGGAGGCTGAGCTACTGCCCCCTATAGGTCACCTACCACACAAAGCCACTCCATCAACACAGGGAAGAAGCCAAAATGCAGAAACAAAGAAACATGTCACGAATGAAAGAAACGGAGGAAAGCAAACTACTGGATGACATAGAGTTCAGAATCACATTTATAAGGTTACTCAAGAATCTTCTAAAAACCGCCGAGAAACTTGATGACACTTCTGAGGAGCTTAGTGAGACCTTCAAGGACCTTAATGAGAATGCCAAAAAAATGGAAAAGGCTCAGTCAGAAATGAAGCATACACTGTCTGAAATAAAGAATATACAGAAACTCAACTGTAGATCAACATACCCCAAGAATCAAACCAAAGATCTGAAATATGTGGAAACAAAAAACATCCAACCAGAAAAACAAAAAGAAAAAAGAATCCAAAAATATGAAGATAATGTAAGGAGCCTCTGGGACAACTTTAAGCGAAACAACATCCGAATTTTTGGGGTGCCAGAAGAAGGGAGAGAGCAAAATATTGAAAACCTATTAGAAGAAATAATGACAGAAAACTTTCCCTACCTGGTGAAAGAAATAGACTTACAAGTTCAGGAAGCGCACAGAACCCCATACAAGAGGAACCCAAAGAGGACCACACCAAGACACATCATAATTAAAATGCCAAGGGCAAAAGACAAAGAGAGAATATTAAAAGCAGCAAGAGAAAAACAGTTAATTACCTACAAGGGAGTACCCATACGACTGTCAGCTGATTTCTCAACAGAAACTATGCAGGCCAGAAGGGAGTGGCAAGAAATATTCAAAGTGATGAACAGCAAGAACCTACAACCAAGATTACTCTACCCAGCAAAGCTATCATTCAGAGTTGAAGGTCAGATAAAGAGCTTCACAGACAAGAAAAAGCTAAAGGAGTTTATCGCCACCAAACCAGGATTACATGAAATGCTGAAGGGTATTCTTTAAGAAGAAGAAGAAGAAGAAAAAGGTAAAGATAAAAATTATGAACAACAAAATGACATCAAATACATACCTACCAACAAGTGAATCTAAAAATCAAGTGGATAAAAAATCTGAAGAACAGAATGGACTGGTGAATATAATAGAATCAGGGACATAGAAAGGGAGTGGACTGACGATTCTCAGGGGAAGCAAGTGTGAGGGGTGCGGGAAGAGATTGGACAAAAATCTTACTCCTATGGATGAAGACAGTGGCGGGGGGTAAGGGCATGGGGTGGGGTGGGGAATCAGGTGGAGGGGAGCTATGGGGGGAAAAAAAGTGGAACACCTGTAATAATCTGAACAATAAAGATTTAATTAAGAAAAAAAAAAAAAAGAGATAAGGAAGGCCACTACATAATACTAAAGGGAGCAATTCAACAAGAAGATATAACTCTGGTAAACATATATGCACCCAACACAGGAGCACCCAAATACATAAAAAAACTCCTGGAAGAGATCAAGGGAGAGATCGACAACAATACAATCATAGTAGGAGACTTTAATACACCACTGACATCACTGGATAAATCCTCCAGACAAAAAATCAGCAAAGAAACAGCAATTCTAAATGACACACTAGATCAGATGGACCTAATTGACATCTTCAGAGCATTTCACCCCAAAGCCTCGGAATATACGTTCTTCTCAAGTGCCCATGGGACATTTACAAAAATAGACCACATATTGGGTCACAAACAAAGCTTCCCTAAATTCAAAAAGATTGAAATCATATCAAGCATTTTCTCAGACCACAATGGCATAATATTAGTAATAAACTATAATAAAAACATTCCAAAAAATTCAAACACGTGGAAACTGAATAGCATGCTATTAAACAATGATTGGGTGATCAATGAGATCAAAGAAGAAATTAAAAACATCCTGGAGAATAATGACAATAAAAACACAACAATGCAAATGCTATGGGACACAATGAAAGCAGTCTTGATAGGGAAGTTGATATCTCCACAGGCCTACCTCAAAAAAGAAGAAAAAATGGTAATAAATCTTCTAACTCAACAACTCAAAAAATTAGAAAGAGAGCAACAAGAAAAGCCCACAGTGAGCAGAAGGAAGGACGTAATAAAGATCAGAGCAGAAATGAAGGACATAGAGACCAAAAAAAAAACAATACACAGGATCAACAAAACCAAGAGCTGGTTCTTTGAAAGGATAAACAAAATTGATGAACCTCCAGCCAGGCTGAGCAAGAAGCAAAGAGAGAGGACCCAAATAAACAAAATCAGAAATGAAAGAGGTGGAATAACAGACCCCACAGAAATACAAAGGAATGTTTAAAAATACTATGAACAACTCTATTCTAAAAAACTACACAATCTGGAGGAAATGGACACATTCCTAGAAAAATACAACCTTCCAAAACTCGCTCAGGAAGATTCTAAGAATCTCAATAGGCTGATAACTATGGAAGAAATTGAAGCAGTCATCAAAAAGATTCCAGCAAACAAAAGCCCAGGGCCTGATGGCTTCACAGGGAGTTTTACCAAACATTCAAGGAAGAACTAAAACCTATCCTCCTCAGACTATTCCAGAAAATTCAAGAAGAAAAAACACTTCCAAGCTCTTTCTATGAGGCCAGCATCACCCTAATACCAAAACCAGATAAAGACAACACAATGAAAGAGAATTACAGGCCAATATCCCTCATGAACATAGATGCCAAAATCCTCAACAAAATTCTAGCAAATCAAATCCAGCAGTACATCAGAAAGATTATACACCATGACCAAGTAGGATTTATCCCAGGGATGCAAGGATGGTACAATATTCGCAAATCAATAAACGTGATACATCACATAAACAAATTGAGAGATAAAAATCACATAGGGTCATACCAATTGATGCAGAAAAAGCATTTGATAAAATCCAACACCCTTTCTTGATAAAAACTCTCAGCAAGGTGGAAATAGAAGGATCATTCCTGAACATAATAAAAGCCATATGCGACAAACCCACAGCCAACATCATACTCAAAGGGCAAAAACTAAAACCATTTCCCCTAAGAACAGGAACAAGACAGGGATGCCCACTCTCACCACTCCTGTTTAATATAGTGCTGGAAGTACTAGCCATTGCGATCAGACATGAAGAAGAAATAAAAGGCATCCAAATTGGAAAAGAAGAAGTAAAACTGTCCTTATTCGCAGATGACATGATACTGTACATAGAAAACCCTAAAGACTCCATAAAAAAATTATTAGACTTAATAACTGAATTCGGTCATGTAGCAGAATACAAAATTAATGCCAAGAAATCTATGGCATTTCTATACACCAATAATGAACTTACAGAAAGAGAGACTAAAAAAGCAATCCCATTTACCATCGCACCAAAAAAATTAAGATACTTAGGAATAAACTTAACTAAAGAGGTAAAAGACCTATATGTAGAAAACTACACGACACTGAAAAAAGAGATAGAGGAAGACATAAACAGATGGAAGAACATACCATGTTCATGGATTGGTAGAATCAACATCATTAAAATGTCCATACTACCCAAAGCAATCTATAAATTCAATGCACTCCCCATTAAAATACTAACAACATATTTCATAGACCTAGAACGAACTTTCCAAAAATTTATTTGGAATAAAAAAAGAACCCAAATAGCTACAGCAATCCTGAGAAAGAAGAACAAAGTAGGTGGGATCTTAATACCAGATATCAAGTTGTATTACAAAGCTACTGTTCTCAAAACAGCCTGGTACTGGCACAAGAACAGACATATAGATCAATGGAATAGAATAGAGAACCTAGAAATTGACCCAAATCAATATGCTCAATTAATATTTGACAAAATATGCTCAATGGAGTCAAGACAGTCTCTTCAACAAATGCTGTTGGGAAAATTAGACAGATACATGCAAAAGAATGAAGCTAGATCACCAACTTACACCATACACAAAAACAAACTCAAAATGGATAAAGGACTTAAACATAAGACGGGAATCCATGAAAATACTAGAGGAATCCACAGGCAGCAAAATCTCGGACATATGCCGAAAGAACTTCTTCACTGATACTACTCCTAGGGCAATGGAAGCTAAAGAGAAAATAAACAAATGGGACTACATCAAAATAAAAATCTTTTGCACAGCAAAGAAAACCATCAATAAAACAACAAGAAAGCCCACTGCATGGGAGAACATATTTGCCAATGATATCAATGATAAGGGTTTAATCTCCAACATATACAGAGAACTCATACAACTTAACAAAAAGAAGATAAACAACCCAATCAAAAAATGGGCAACTGATCTAAATAGACACTTTTCGAAAGAAGACAGAAGGCAGGCCAAGAGACATATGAAAACCTGCTCACAGTCACTAATCATCAGAGAGATGCAAATCAAAACAACAATGAGGTACCATCTCACACCTGTCAGAATGGCTTTTATCAACAAATCAACAAACAACAAGTGTTGGCGAGGATGTGGAGAAAAAGGAATTCTTTTGCACTGCTGGTGGGAATACAGACTGGTACAGCCACTGTGGAGAACAGTATGGAGCTTCCTGAAAAAAATAAAAATGGAACTCCCATTTGACCCAGTGATCCCACTTCTAGGAATATATCCCAAGATCTAGAAACATGCATCAGAAAGGATATATGCACCCCTATGTTCATAGCAGCACAATTCACCATAGCCAATATTTGGAAACAACCTAAATGCCCATCAGCAGATGAATGGATTAAAAAACTGTGGTATATCTATACAATGGAATACTACGCTGTGGTAAAAAAGAAGGAGTTCCTACCATTTGCAACAATATGGATGGAGATGGAGAATATTATGTTGAGTGAAATAAGCCAGGCAGAGAAAGATAAATATCTCATGATCTCGCTCATTTATGGAATATAATGAACGGCATAGACTGATGAACAAGAACAGATCCAGAGGCTGAGTAACATCAATCAGAACATCATACCTGAGGTAAGGTAGGGGAGGGAGGGGGCAAGGTGGAGAGATCAACCAAGGGACTTGTATGCATGCATATGAACCTAATCAATGGACACAGACAACAAGGGGGTGGGGCATTAAGAGAAATTGTCTCATGTGACAAAAATTTTTAAATGAAACTCTCTGTAGACTGAAAATTATTTTGGAAGGAAACAAAGAGAAGTTTCCTTCAAAAGTCATAAGGATTGTAATTGAAAGTCAATAAATTTGGCCTCTTGAACTAAAGTAAGTAATTTGTGTTTTTTCCAACCTGACAAAGTTTATATAAAGCTACAAAAAGAAATTGACAGCCAGTTTGAAATGGAATTGCCAGGGCCTAGGGCAAAGAATATCCTTACATGATATTATTCTACAATGTCATTATAATTTTAGATATTTTACAACAGCATATTTTACAAGTATCCCAAACAAACTTACAAACTAATTCTTTGAATGGTTGGCAGCAATAAAAAAAAAAAAAAAAGGACATGAAAGGATTTAATCCCTTGCAGAAGGAATTAAGGCACTGGGAAGGCACTTGAGCATCCTATATTGGCCCCTCTTGCCCTTTGTGCCAAGAGGGACCCTCTTCTCACAATCCAATTGCCCTCAGGTATTACCTGAGCTTTCTGTTCATGCTGAGCTTGAAGCCTCATGGGGGCTGGTACCATGGATCTGTCTCACATCCAATTGTGCGAGCTGGGCCCTCACTGGAGAAGAATCCCGAGTTCCCCGAGATATGTGATCAGCACCAGGACCCTGCCAGCAGGCCAGGGGTTCCCAAGGCAGGTGCTGGGTGTGGAGGCCATGGGGGCATAGGCTACCAAGGAGACAGAACTGAACCTCACACCACCCTGCTTGGCCCCGGAGGATGGCTGGTTAGCCAAAGACGGGTAAGATTCCTCAGGGAAGGAACAACCTAAGACAGGCACAGTTGCAGAGGGGCCATTAGGAGAGAACTTGGGGGGCAACAGAAGTGGGGCACAGACCCTCATCCCCCAACATTGAGGGGCTTGAACCCTCACCCCTTCTGAAGGAGGTCTCCTGCCCCCATGGCTGCTTCGTGCTTCCCACACCGAGCTCAGAACAGGACCCAGGTAACAGACAAGAGACTTGGCCGACAGCAGTTGCCCTATATCTAAATTCAGCCGAGCATCTGGAATGCTCAGGGCCCACTCAAGAATGCAAATAATCCTTCCCACTAATATTTACAGGGTAAACTAAGATTGTTGGTAGAGTATTAAATTTGACAGTAAAATAGTAATCGAGTTTTCAGATTAATTTAAATAGGCTAATTGAAATAAGTGAATATTCAAGTAAAGTTAATTGTACTGGACAAAAAGCTGTTCTTAAAGTAATAACTAAAATTTCTATTGGTATTTCATCTCATGGTAAAATTCCTGAATATGCAATGAACCTAAAGCAGTCATATGTGTTGGGAAAAAAATATTTTAAATTTAAAGTTATCAAGACTGCATTATAAAATTTACAAAAACCTCCATTAATAAAAAAAAAAGGGGGGGCATAGTAGGGCAATATCATGTAAGAAAAAATATCCTATAAATAAATTACATCTAGAAAATTTTTACTTTACCAAATTAAGTTTCATTTGCAATGCTAACAGCAAGACGGCCATTAAAAACACACGTGGTGTCTAAATAAGACAAAGGAAAATCGTTTGAACAAAAATAAAAAGGATCCCAAATCAATTACATAGAAAAGATTCCTTTATTAACTTGTGGTCGAAAATATATTTGTATATTTTCAGAAAACAACCCCAAGACCATGTGGATTCCTGCAACAGAGAGGAATTGACAGGAGTGCTCCAACCAGGAAGACAAGAGGAAAAAACAGTCCAGAGATGGAAGACGCTGACAACGCCTTGCCATGGGAGCAGTCAGCAGCTGTGCACCGCTGCAGGTTACCTAGGACCAAACCAGAGAGGGTCGGACCTGCATTGCCACCATGTGCCCACCATCCAGATATCACTGCTGACATGTACACATAAGGAAGTGTTGGACATTGAAATTGGGACTCAAACATTTTTTTGTTTTGTCTTGTTTTGTTATTATATGTTTATTTCCAGTCTGCAAAGGCAAAACTTTTTAAAGGAAAGAAATGGTGGGAAAAAGATACAGAGGCAAAGAAGCATTGAACAGACTGTCAAACTACATTGGGAAGACAGGGGAGGTTGGGCCAGGGGGGCTGTAAGAGACCAACCGAAGGACTTGTACGCATGCATATAAGCACAACCAATGGATATAAGACACTGGGGCGGGGGGGGGGGGGAGGGTGGGCAGGTGAAGGCATGTCCTGGGGGGGTAGGAGAGGTCGGGGGGTGATCAATGGGAGAAAAAAAAAGGAGACATATGTACTACTATTTGTAATACTTAAAACAAACAAAAAAAAATTGGATAGGACCCTCAAAAAAGAAAATATTTAATCTCTGTATTTTCACACAAATCACTTATGGACATAATTGAATACAAATATGGACAAATATTATTGTTTGTAGTAGGGCTATTGACCAACTAGCTTTGGGCTAGGAATCTGAACATGTTATTGGGATTTTCTACTAGTGTGATCAAGAGTGAATCACTTTCTAGAAGGCTTAGAAAAGGTGAGTGTCACACTGGTTCACCTTAAAAAATTCTACAAAATACATCCTTTTCTCTTTTCCTACCCCTCTTCAAGTCACTTACTTGTGGACTATTTTCTTAAGGAAAAGGGAATCCTTACTAATAAAAGGCTAAGTAGTCATCACGCCCTCACACGTGACCCCCTCATGCCATCACAAGATGGCTGCGTGCACAGCGAAGGTGGGATTCCTATGATCTCGTGCACATGCCGTGGAGGCAGGACCCCTGCTCTGGCCTACCTCTTTGGGGTAATTCATCAAGGAGCCCTGGATAGATTGGCGGGGCCTAACTCTTTGGGGCGATTGATTGCAGTGCTCCCGCACTGTGAGAGGGCACAGGCCAGGCTGGGGAGCCCTCTCCCCTGAGTGCACAAATTTCATGCACCGGGCCTCTAATGAAATATAAAACAACAACAATCAGTGCTGTCCATACTTCTTCTTACTATAAATAAGAAAGTCCCCATTCTCATCTATATTTGCAACTATAGGTACATATTGAGTTTGGAAAAATAACTAATTCAAAAAGTAGTTATCATCAAGAGAGGGTTCCTGTAGCATCAAAATTGTCCAGAAGAAACTTAATTACAGATGTTTAGCAAAACTTGCTTATTATAAAAGGTTGACTATAATTCACTAAATCTATACTTTTTTTATTGTGCTACTTTGAAAAACAAATAGTGCTGTGGGAAATATTACTAAATCAACCATCAAATTATTAAAATGTAAAATAGAGAAATGATTTGATTTTGGGTGGTGGATACATAATACATTATATATGTCATGTATCATAGAAATATGCACTTGAGCCCTAGCCGGTTTGGCTCAGTGGATAGTGTTGGCCTGTAGACTGAAGGGTCCTGGGTTCAATTCTGGTCAAAGGCACATGCCTGGATTGAGGACTTGATCCCCAGTCAGGGGCATGCAGGAGGCAGCTGATCAATGATTTTCTCTCACGATTGATGTTTCTATCTCTCTCTCTCCCCCTCTTTCTTCCTCTCTGAAATCAATAATATATGTGTGTGTGTGTGTGTGTGTGTGTATGTATATGTATATGTGTATAAATATATATATATATATTTAAAAAAAGAAATTTGCACTTAAATCCTATATGAACCTGTTAATCAATGTCACCCCAATAAAAATAAAAAATTTAAAAAAATAAGTAAATGAAACTTTTCCCCTAACCTGTTTGGCTCAGTGGATAGAGTATAGGCCTGCAGACTGAAGGGCTCCAGGTTTGATTCCGGTCAAGGGCATGTACCTTGGTTGTGGGCACATACCAAGTAGGGAGCGTGCAGCAAGCAGCTGATCAATGTTTCTCTCTCATCAATGTTTCTAACTCTCTATCCCTCTCCCCTCCTCTCTGTAAAAAATAAATTATATATATATATATATATATTTTTTTTTTTTTTTTTAAATGTAACTTTTTACTACTGGCACATGTAATTTCTTTTCAATGTCAGAAATGTTTATTACCAGATACTTGGATCAATTTAACCACACCCATTTTTAAAAAGCATACAATATAAGCAAAACATACTATTAAAGGGAAAAGACAAGATACAATAATTACATAAAGAATGCCAAGAATCTACAACATATTACAGAAGTATACCAGCAGATCATTTTCAAAAGGCATGATGAGTTTCCAGATATAATTTGCCCATATGCACCACCTGGCAAAGCAATGGAAAGTGACTCCCCAAGCCTCCAAGCTCTTCTCCCATAGACTATCTTTATGAGTTCTTTCCTCTTCAAGGTTGCTTTTGACATTAAGATTGTGTAAAGAAAAAAAGAAAAAAGATGAGCATAAGGATTAGAGCCAAGGAACCCATGCTTTCCAAACGATCCCGATTGCAGTTCTTAATGATCATTTCAGTAATGACACTGCTGGTTTTGAGCAAAGAAATAAAGCAGGTTGGAAGATTTTGTTAAGTAAAAGAGAACAATAAACCAATTATTTGCTCTTCCAAATTTAGTCAACATTTTAGGGTAAACTTATGAATAATCTTTAGATATCTGAGCTTCATAATTTTCTTCTGAAAAAAAAACTGTATTTCAGTTCTTTGTACATTCCAAAATCATATCTATCTAGAATGAACCATGAGCTAAGAAATATAATAAACAATTATTGGCCTCAGCCTTTCTGTATGACTTCATCTTTAACCAAGTGCTCTCTACCCTTCAGCCATATTGACCTTGCTCTTCCTGGAACAAGCAGCCTTGTTCTCATATCAGAGCCTCAAAGCTTTAACTTCTGCCTGGAATATTCCCAAAGCTCATTCCTTATCATTATTCAAATCTGTGGTCAGATGTCACCTCCTCAAAGAGGTCTTTCTCAATTACTTCACTAAATTAACTCACTCTTTCATTCTTCTTAACATTTGTATTTCCCTTCACATTTATCATTATTAGCTGTTGATTAACAACCCCCTCCATTCTTATCAAAGTAAAAACTCCAGGAAGAGTGCTAAGTGTTGCCTTTTTAATTCCATGCCAATGAATATCATCACATATATGAATATCCCATTAATGTTCAATAAAAATAGAATATATATACATGCTTTATATCTCATTGTTATGTTAGACTTAGTACATTAAAAAATTCAAAGTCTGAATTGTCTAACTTTTTTCATTTTTCTTAGTTTTCTATATTAGAAGCCTTAGATCCATCATTGCTTTTTTAAAATCTCACCTTATCTCTGCAATTTATTCTACCATTAAGTGCTATGATAGTCACCCTCCCAACCCATCATGCCTGCCTTTCTATACCAGTCTTGAAACAACTTATATAATCCCTGACTTTTTGTCTGCCCTGAATGATAAAGAGGAAGTATGCCTAAGAATCTAGCTTTATGTTGTATCTTGCAACTATAAATAAACAAGTTTTTCTCCATAAGCCTAACAGATTGAAGCTAACCCTCTTAGTCTGCAAGGCCAGAGATTTTGTAGCCTTAAATTTTCTAATGTATTTAGATCACCTTTTGTGTCTGTGAGGCTGTTTCTGAAAGATAGTAACACCTTGTGCCGCACCAGCACAGCCAAAGGTTCAGCGAAGGATGAAGAAAAGACAGACAAAGAATAAGCTGGGTCTAGGTGATCTTCTGTGTGTGACTGAGACCACAGAACAGATCCAGACTGCAAGCTGATGCTTTATTTTATAGTCAGAGGTAAACAAGGTAATTTACAATGTTCTTGTAAGTTTCACTTGTTTTGGCAGCACTTGCTGCCCTTCCCACAGCCCATTAGCTACCCAGGAAAGATCTAGGGAGCAGTCACAAGATCAAGCTTAATTATGCTAAGAGGGCTGTGCCCTCTAAGCTGGGACTTGTTTGCAGCTTTACCAGCAGGTCAGTCCAAGGCTTAACCCTATAACCGCTCCCTACAACACCTGACTTTGACTCTGTACACTGAATAAAATAGATGGCCCTCACCAATGTAGTAGGCATCATCTAATTCATTGAGATCATAAATAGAAAAAGTTAGAGAAAGGGCATATTTAATTTCTATGCTTTAACTGGGGTATCTATCTTCTCCAACCCATAGACATCAGACTTTAGAGCTCCTGGTTCTTGGGCCCTCTGATTCAGACCAGTACTTACACCATTGGCTCCCCTGGTTCTCAAGACTTTGGGTTTGAGTGGAATTACATCACCAGCTTTCTTCATCCTCCAGCTTGCAGGTAGAAGGTCATGAGCCTTTCAGTGTCAATAATCACCTGAGTCAGTCCCTGATAGTAAATCTTTTCTTAAATATCTATCTATCTATCTATCTATCTATCTATCTATCTATCTATCTATCTATTTATCTGTCTATCTATCTATCTACCATCATCTATCTATCTAAAAATCTATCTATCAATCATCTATCTATCATCTTCTATTGGTTCTACTAAAGAGAAAATCACAGCTCCCAAATGGCATCACATGTGCTAAAGCCCATGATATCAACTCTAGATTTAACACCTGACCTAATTTCTCTTTTGACCTATCCCAGAAACATCTCTCTCTCTCTCTCTCTCTCTCTCTCTCTCTCTCTATATATATATATATATATATATATATATATATATAGCAGTGCTGTGATATTACTAGTTACTTCATATATATATATATATATATAGAGAGAGAGAGAGAGGTAATATGCTAATTGGTCCTAATGGTGTCCCAGTCATGACCGGTCAACAGGCAGGAGCTGCTGGGCGGGGACAGGGGCGAGGACTTGTGCCACCAGGACATAGGGCTGCCGCCAAGGGCAGCCCCCCTGGCAGAGGTGTGCACAGGCCTGCAGTGCCACCCGGCCCAGAGGGGGAGGGGATCAGGACGGGCCGCAGCAGCCCCCCGGGCAGAAGCATGTGCAGGCCCATGGTGCTGCCGGGCCCAGAGGGGGGGTGTCACAACATGGGCGGGGCCTTGGCGGAGAACTCTCAGCACTCCTGCACCAGACTCTGAAGGCGTGGAGAGGAAGGGAGAGCACATAGGCAGTTAGGGGGTTTAGGCCAGGAGGGGAGAGCAATTAGGGTCATTAGGCTGGCAGGGGAGCAGATAGGGGCATCAGGCCGGCGGGAGAGCACTTAGGGGACATCAGGCAGGCAGGCAGGTGAGCGCTTAGGAGCCAGTGGTTCTGGATTGCTAGAGGGATCCCAGATTGGAGAGGGTGCAGGCCAGGCTGAGGGACCCCCAACTCCTGTGCATGAACTTCGTGCACCGGGCCACTAGTCCTATATAATAAAAGGCTGATATGCAAATTGATTGAATGGTCGAACAACTAGTCGCTATGATGGGCACTCACCACCAGGGGGCAGATGCTCAATGCAGGAGCTGCCCCCTGGTAGTCACTGCACTTCCACAGGGGAGCACTGTTCAGCCAGAAGCCCTGAGCCGGCCTCATGGATGGCAAGTGCAGCGGTGGTAGAGGGAGCCTCTCCTGCCTCTGCAGCGCTTGGACATCCCCTGAGGGCTCGTGGACTGCAAGAGGGCACAGGCTGGGCTGAGGGACTCCCTGAGTGCATGAATTTTATACACTGGACCTCTAGTAATCTTAATAAACAAGTTTGGAATTTTTGGTCAAGTACCAGTAATCTGTCACATGGATCCTCTCTGTCTCCATGGAAAGAAGAGGCAATCTGTGAAATAAAAACCCTTGCCATTCCCTTCACCCCGAAAGAAGACATCCTGGTCTAAAAATAACATTTTCCTTTCTGTGTATGTGGTGTTATTGTTAATAGTTCCTTCATTCCTCCCTTCTTCCTATAAAAACCTTCCATTCTGTAAACCACTAAGACTGCCCTTCAAGTTGCTGGATGGAATGCTGCTGCCTGATTGATGATTCTCTTAATAAAGCCAATTAGATTTTCAAATTTGCTTGGTTAAATTTTGTTCTTTCATAGTCTGTTTATCTGAGGAACCCTGACTAATACAGAGACCTTAGTCCTATAAACTCAAGGACCCAAATTTTGCCAAAATTCTAAATGAGCAGAAAATGTATTCTTCCCTAGAGCCTCCCAAAAGGAATGCAGCCTGCTGACAATCTGATTTTAGTTGGTTAAGAGTTGTATCAGACTTGTGACTTACAGAACTGTAAGATGAGAGACTTGCTGTAACATCAGTGATAGAAAACTAACAAAGAGACTTAATAAGGATGTTAGTAAAAGAGAGTATGTGATTTTAACAGGGAAGAAAAAGAGCTGCTACGCCTGAATACACAATTACAGAAATGGCTTCAAGCATCATCTTCTACTCAATTGCTAAGTTAAGAGTGTAGATCAACATATGGAAGCCCATCATTTACCACTGAGGACATGAGGTTGATAACTGATTATATTCCTTTAACTGAAAAAGTAATTAAATTCAATACCAAGTCAGGATTTAAAAAAAAATACACTTGACAATTCTATACAAACATGAATAAATAAGGAAAACTCACAAGTAAAAAGAAATAAAATTGTTCTTACACATAAGAAAAATTGTTCTAAGTCTAAGGCTAGGTCTATTCAGTACAGTATTATCTTTTAGGGGAACCATGGTGTTTGTTTGTTTTGTTCAAGTATTGTTAACCTCAAAACAAAAAATTCAGAAGTTTCCCCCAGACAAATTATGGGACAGCCTTCCAGGAATTCATATAAAATTTCTGAATTTTTTTTTTGTATTTTAGATATAATGATTTCACTTATTTTATTACAATTGTGTAAGCTCAAACATTTAAAATATTCTACCAGCCATTACTAGATAGCTCAGTTGGTTGGAGCATCATCCAAAAGGTCTCAGGTTTGATTCTAGTCAGAACACATACCCAGGTTGTGGGTTCCAACCCCATACAGGTGAGTATGTGAGGCAATCGATCAATGTTTCTTTCTTTCTTTCTCTCTCTCTCTCTCTCTCCTCTAAACATTATTCTCAGTGAGGATTAAATAGGAACAATAAAAAGATTCTACCAGCTTGCTCTAGAATATGGAGATCTTGTGAATATGTGTGTGTGTGTGTGTGTGTGTGTGTGTGTGTGTGTATGTATGTTTTTTCATTTTAATTAGATTCTTAATGATTTTGACCACTTTTATGATAATATATTTTTATTCTTATATCCCCAGGGTAAATACTTAATTTTACTTTCTCATCTTTGATATATGGATAATGTAAATATCTATATTAGAAATTGATTGTGAGAATTAAATATGGGAGGTGTGTAGAATAACTCTGGATATTTGTAAGACTGTTATAATCATAACTTTAAATTCTTATTGTTATTGTTAATTGCTTATCTTAACATAATCTTTTATTACTTTCATTGCCTTTTTAAAAAACTCCTCTCCAGATGCTGTCCATCTATATTATATGTTACATTTTTTCATTAACTAATAACCTGTAGGTATATGCTAGATATTGAGAGGATTTAAATACAGACTCACCTTACTTTCAAAAGTGGGCAGCATATTCAAATTAGAATAGTAACTAAAGGTCATGTGGTATAACTTTCAGACTACTGTAGGTTAACTACAACAAGCAAACTTCTCCTAGGTCCCTGTATCTGAAGATTTAAACTATAAAGGTTTATTTCTTATCCCTGCAAAGTTGACTGTGGGTCCTGCAGACCATGCAAAGTGTCAATGATAGCTGAGTTTCATCTTTACAGAAACATGTGCCCAGGGCCACTGTATTAGTGAAGGAGGAGAGGTGGGTATATAAATATCTCTACTCACATTTTATTGCCCAACATGAATCTCATGATCATGCCAAACTCAGGAAAATGAGGAATTATAATATCGCCTGTGTCCAGCAGGAGAACCAAATATATGAATGTGTATCATGAATATTTCCCTCCCATGTGTACATCTGCTTTCACTGAATAAATTTTTGAACAGAGGTAGCAAACAGCCAGGCAAGGTTTGGAACCTTCTGATATATTTGGTTTGTATGATTCACACTGGGGATCATAGAGAGAACACTTAATTGTCTAAACTATTTTTTATTTAATTAATTAATTTGTTTGTTTGTTTATTAGCTATCCTTATCCAAGGATATTTCCCCCCGATTTTTACAGAGAATAGGTGGAAGGGAAGGAGAGAGACAGAGAGAGAGAAACATCATTGTGAGAGAGACACAACAATTGGTTGCCTGCTGAAATTGCCCAAACTGTAGCCTGGATGGAGCCTGCAATTGAGCTACGACCAGAACAGAACTGAAACCCTTCAGTCAGAGGGCAATGCTTTAAACACTGAACAAAACTGACTAGGGCTGTCTAAGTTACTTTAGACATTGAAAGGATTTCAGGTCCAGTGATGGCAAATAAGTCTAATAAACTTGATTTTACAAATAGCAAATATTTAATGAATATGTTTTATATCTTTACTGCACACCAAGTTTTATATTGTCATCAAAAAGATGCATTAAATCTGTAATGATGTACTTTTTCAATATATTACTATATTATTGATACTGATAATTTTTCTCAAAATTGAAAATAACCACATACTTGTGAAAAAACAATTGTTTTAAATAAACTTCTCTACACTATATCTTTCTATGATGTAATTATATTTCAGTGTTCACTCCAATTACAGAATTTTTGCCCAACTCATAAATGTTAATGTTCTGCAATTAAATAAGGTGATAACTGTACTTAGAACTTTTATATTCTATTCCATTTGAATATCACTTTATATGTAAATGATATTCTCCTTTTGGATGGGGCACTTTCATACATCTCACCTCTGAGGAAGGAGAGAATCTACAAATATGAATTTCACCATCTCAGTGGCAGAAAACAAACTAGCTATTGAGACAGCCTGATTTATCCAGTTCAATAACCCATTCTAGAGATCCTGGAATAGTATTTTGGTGTAACTTTATACTCAATTTAAAATAGTCCAGTATGTATTTCAACTATAAACTTGTTTTAAACTCTTAAGGTACCATGGGTACCAGCTAAGCAGCAGCACATTGATGAAAGTGTATTTTCAAGTTCTTGGGCTTCTACTAGTATAATTGGTATGTTTCACAAATTAAGTCTATCTTTTGTATAGGAAAATGGCTACCCTAGTGTTAATATCTATTCATCCATTTCCCACGCCATGAGTTATGGAATAACATTAATTTAAAATGGATTCATTTTTGCTCAGGTTTGCTATCATTGATTGTGATATGATGATGCTCTGGGTACCAATCTCTCCACTCCGGTATTTGCTGGAGGCTAATTCCAGCAGGTCATAAATGCAAAAAGTTCATCAAAAGGTTGATGAATCTTGGGGCTTCATCAGGGCTGAAAATCTGCATGTTATTACCTGCTGCCAGCAGCTGAAGGCAGTTCCCCCAACCTGAGAATAATTTATTGTTTACCAAACCTTACCTTTGATAGGTATATCTGCTTTGCTATAGGTCAAAATGTGTTAATAAAAAGCGAGGAGTCCGGAGATTCAAAGAACTTAGTTACTAGAACTAAGCCTCATCTGACTCCCCTAAAATGCCTTCCAAATTCATATTTCTTCTCTAGCCTCTTTATTAATTTGCGTCACAGCCCTTCTCCAGATTCCTGAACCTTAGTAGATGCGGATAAGACCTTGGCATTTGTATAGAAAAATGACTACACTAGTGTTAATATCCACTCATCTGTTTCCCACACCATAAGTTATGGAATAACATTAATTTAAAATGGATTCATTCTTGCTCAGGTTTTCTATCATTAATTGTGATATGATGATGTTCTGGGTACCAATCTCTCCAATCTGATATTCTATAATCATCTTTAAATGTATTATCAGTAGACTTAATAATGTGAGTCTCCCCTATTATTAACTAATTAATTAGAAGATAAAAATACTGAAATGAATATACCAGGCTAAATAGAGCAAGGTAAAAAAGCTAAATTTTTTCCCCATTAAGGTAAAATCATGTTTACAATATAATCTAACAGTGAGTCTGAGTTTTCTAAAATGTTTCTATGATTTCACCAGTTTGTGCTCTTTAGGAAATGGGTCTACAACAAAACTTACATGAGTGGAGAAATGTAGAGTTGGGAGTCATAAGCTGGTTCACTTTACAGTCTATCAGTTACTCCTGGAAAAACCTAAATTCCTACTTCCCAGGATTTAATGTTATTTCTACTTTATCACTTCCTGCAAAGCTTTTTGCATATCCTTTCCACTCTGACCTATTTTCCTGATCTCATTTTAAAAGTTGTTATCTTTGTGTTAATAAATTGTTCAGAAATTCCCCAGGTCTGTCAGTTAATATGTTGGAAGCTCTTCTTGGTACTAGGAAAAGTATATGGTGTCATACCATTCCAAGGCTATGGGATCCCCAGACACCTTAGTTTTAGCTCAGATCCAACAATTAGGCAAAACCTTGCATCCATGTTGTCTTATATGTGAAAGAGTAATTGTGATTTCTCCCTCACAGTGTTCCTCCCTTCAGGTGCTTACATGAACAAAAGATGATCCACTTACAGAGAGACTAACAAAGCATCTGGCACACAACAGATACTTGTCAAGAAATTTCCCCCCAAAATTAAAAAAAATAAAAAAGCAATTTCCTTCTTTTCTACTTATTTACTACTCAAGACAGGTTGCAGGTTTGTATCTTTAACAAATACAAATTCAATTCTAAGAACTTTGGACTTTTATTTTTTCATTTCTGTTTCATCTCTCTGTGATATGACAAGTATAAAATTATATTTTGCCTCTGTGCTTAATATCAACTAAATATTTTTGTATACAATCAAAATGCTCTACAGGGCTATGTGCTAATGTAAGTTATTCTTTGTGGATCATTTAATTGCTGATAAGAGATTTTTGCCTTATAACTTTAGCACCTAATATTGTGTGACTTGACGTTACCATCCAAAATGTTTCCACTTTCACACAGTATCTCTTCTAATCAGCCACCACATATTTGGATTATTCTCATTTCCATCACCTTACACATGTTTCCTCTCACCTGAATACCATCTCTCTTTCCCTCTGCCTAGTCAGCTGTAATTTAAACACAATGAGACTCTTAACTATTACCCCCATTTTCATTGTTTATTTCACCTTTGAATTTCTCCATTTTCATTTGCATTGCAAATATAACCCTTTAATTAAATGTGGCTTTCTATAATTTACTGTTGTTTCATGTATATATTTTGCCTACAAAACTTGATTATAAATTTCCAGATGTTAGAGAGACATGTCTTGAAATTCTTTTGCATACTAACTAATTAATTGACTAAATTATTAAGTTAGGTCAAACCTACTAATATAAATAGCTTTAATTTTCTGCAGGTCATGTGATTTCAAGGAATCTCCCTACTCCACCCCCACTGTCTTGGTGTTATTTTCTTACTAAGCTTTCCCTCTCCAACCTTCCATAGTGTTTCTCAACACAAGTACATCTATCTTTTACTTTAGAAGCTTGTATTTCCAATAAACACAGGGAAACAAATAAGAGTAGGTCAAAATTCATAATACAAATGCTACAAAGCTTTCTAAAATCAGATAAAGTTCTTCACAATGATTATTTAATTCCCCATTAAACCGCCTCTGTTATTATTTTGGTGTCATATATTCCATTCATTTAAAATTTATCTATGAAAATTCATTTATAAAAATATAAATAAAAATGTCAGAACTCTTTGTTAAGTATGACTGTTTCTAATGCGAAGGCACTTTTCTACTTCACTGAGAAACTAATTGTTTTAGTAGTTCTGAAACAGTTTAGAAACCACTTGGGCTACTTAACACAGAAAAGGTCCTTGGGTTCTATATCTAGAGGTTCTTATTCAATAGGAGTGGGATGGAGCCTGGACATCTATATTTTTAACAAGCTCCCCTGTGATTTCCATGTATAGTAGGCACAAGACCTGCAAAGCATGGCATGGTACTGTTAGTGTAGACTTAGAGCAATAACTGTCACCTGTTGGACACCTGACAGGCCCCCATTTAAGTTGTCAGCTTAGGGGAGCTTCCTAACAGCACCTACATCTTCTTGTCCAAATTTATATTCCTAAAAATGTGTGCTTAAACCAAGTCTTGCTTCTATACTAAACTGAATTTAGCCCCAAAGCATAACTCTCTCTCTCTCTCTCTCTCTCTCTCTCTCTCTCTCTCTCTCTCTCTCTCCCTGATAATTTAGCAAGAATTGGGCAGCAGTGCTGTGATATTACTAGTTACTTCATTCTTCACATAATACAAATGTGTAAGAAGGTCATCAAAATTTAGTTCATTTGAGGTACTTTTTATCATAACCTATATCAAAAACAGAACTTCTTAGATTTAATTTGCATCTGGTTGTCATACATTTTCACCTAGTACTCTAACACTTCAAGCCTACATACCTTCTATAAATCATAAAATGACTATTGCTCTTCATTAGTTTATGATGAGAGAAAACAATTGTTGCTTCATTTAATAGTTTTCCAGAAGCTACTCAATCTCTGATGTGGTGAGCCATGCTTCTGTAGTAAAATGTACAAAAAAAGCTAACATTTTATCAGCTGTATTGAAATAAGTCTAATACATATTCAGTCATGATTCTCATTCTTTTAAATAAAGAAGTAAAGAAGCAATATATATATATATATATATATTTAATAGAAATTAATTTATGGGGTTGTTAATACCTATTTTATCTCTTCTAAACCAAAATAATTTATATAGGCAGGTATCTATACTGTATAAATCGTAAGTTTTTCAAGTTCACTATTCACTGTTTATGAAGAACAACTAAGTTCTAAGCCCCAATGCAGAGCTGTAGACAAAATTAAAAACAATTAAGGCAAAACTCAGGATACCCAAGAGATTATTATCCAAATATTCCTATTTCATAGGAAGCCACTGTAATAATGCAGCCAAAAGGATACATCATTTCTAATTTATAATTAAGATTTGAATTATTAATGCCAAGTATATTGTTAATAATTTGGCATAAGTATATACAGAAAAGGAAAATTTTATTAAATAAGTATATTGCCATCTAGGAAGAAAATTAATAATGCTGTGAAAAAATGTAATTAAGATTAGCCTATTCCTGAATAAGAGTACTGACATATATATTTTTACTTATCTATTTAGAGTGCTTAAATAAACTTAGAGTTCACTGTCTTCTAAACAGATCATATTTTATTTTATTTTTTAATTTATTTTATTGTTTAAAGTATTACATATGTCTCTTTTTTCCCAATTTCCCCCCCCTCCCTCCCCACTGAGGATAAGCCCCCACTGCCCCAGTGTCTGTGTCCACTGGTTATGCTAATTGCATGCATATAAGTCCTTTGGTTGATCTCTAACCTTCCCCCTACCCTGCCTTCTCTCTGAGGTTGGATGGTCTGTTCAGATCTTATTTTAAACCACAATATTGTATTATTACAACTTTTGTTTTAGTTTTCAAAGGAACCATTTATTGTCATTATTTTTATTTTCCTTCTTTTGTTTTATGCCTCTGTCTATCTGTTAAAATAGAAATTAACAAAATTATGAAGAAAAATTAAAAAAAAATCCAACTGGAAAAACACTGGATGTATCAATAATTTTTTTTCAGACTAAAGAAACAATGTATGAGTTTATATGTTTTTTTTTTCATTTTAAATAAGTACCTTTTCTACAGGTATATCATATACATGGAATGTATACTGACTTTGTGCATCACAAATATTTGAAAGTGAATAACACACTCATTACTCAGATTTAATCTCAAGATAATTTTCAGCAAAATAGAATAGGCAGACATTATTCATCAACAGGGGTTGGCAACTGTTGTGAATTGAAATCTAGGACCTGATATATGCATCTCACTTAATCACTGAGACACAATTGCTCCATTAATAAAAATGAGAACCTATAACCTGGTCAATGTGTGAAAAATTAAGAAGGACATTTAATATTTACAATATTAAAACCAATATTAATTCATTGTCATTTACTAGGAACTATGATAAAGACATTAAATGGATTATTTAACTAAAATTGAATATTTTTTCTTATCCCTATATTTTTTCTCTATGGCTCAAATTAACAAGATAATGGCTAAAATTACTCTGCTTTATTTGCTATACAGACTTCACTACCTGTGTTATTTGTTAGACTTTACCAATAGGCATTAAATAACATATAGAACACATAGTTCTCTTAGATAATTTAATTTTAATTTTATATGGAAAATTCATCTAGTAGTGGCATGCAGAAAGGTTGGAAGAAAAGTAGGGACAAGATAAGAATTTATTTTAAAAAAGATAATTAACATTTAGAGAGGAGAAAAAAACAGACCTGGGTTCATACTTCAGTGATAGACTTATAGAGGGGTAAAAAGACAAGGAGAGAGGCTAAAAAAGAAACAAGGTAGGCTAGGGATATGACTTTAAGTTTACTACTTAATTTACATAGGATAACTTAGCTAAGATTCCATTAATGGAATTTTAATGTTTCATTTTAGATGCACTGTCTAGCATAGTGGTAAAAATTACTGCTATAATTAACTTACATTAAGAAATGGAAATTACCTCTTTAACATATATCTTATTATTTTCCCTTATGTTAAAATTATAAAATAAAAATTTTGTAATAAAATTAAAAGATAAAATAAAAATAATAAAATAAAAATTTTGTAAATCAGTTTCAAAATATATACACAAATACATGTAGAATACCTTACATAGTAACATAATCACAATATTTTGAATAGTTAAAGCAGGGTCCTCAAACTATGGCCCACGGGCCACACGCGGCCCACCGAGGACATTTATCCGGCCCGCCAGGTGCTGCTGCCTGTCCTGCTTAGCAGCCGACTCCTCCCAGGCCCACAGTGCGCATAGGAATTTGTTCATAGTTTTTTGTTTTTTTTTAAACTATATTTCGGCCCTCCAATGGTCTGAGGGACAGTGAACTGGCCCCCTGTTTAAACAGTTTGAGGACCCCTGAGTTAAAGCATCAAAAAACCTTAATATTACGAAATAAAAAATAAGATATGATGATAGCGCTTCTGGATTTAAATATAATGCCCCTAAATAAACATTTGTTTTTGTTTTTGGTGAAGGGCACATTTTAATGTTTTCAATAGAAGTGAGCTACTATAATTGTTAAAGTACTAGGGTCTGGCCTAAATAAATACAGTATCATCTTGGCAGGGGTGGGTGGGAAGAGATTAACCAAAGAATTTGTAAGCATATATGCATAACACATGGACACAGATACTAGTGTGGTGAAAGCCCTGGGGCAGGGGGCAGCTGTGAGTTAGAAAGGATCAATGGGGAAGAAGAAGGGGGGGGACATCTGTAATACTTTCAACAATAAAGATTTTTTAAAAAGAAGTTGGCTCTTATTTCAAGATAACTATTTTAATCTCTATACCAATAGAAATTTGGTGGAACTTTGCTAACTTTATACGGCATGTTTGAGCCTATGTGAAGAATGACTATGATTCGCTTTCAGTTTAGAATACTAAAAACAATAAGCTAAAATAAATCTATTATTTTTCAAGATAAATACAAGCTATAACATAGAAATAATTTTCTTAACTTTGGAATCCATGTTTAAGTAGAATAAATTGAGAGACTAAAACTCATTGCTAGATGTAATTGATGAATATTTAATTTTAATATAGATGTATATAACAAAGGAAAACGGAAAGACAAATTACCAAGTTACTTCATAAGAAGCTACCAGTATATTATTGCTTGTATTTATATGTTTCATACAAACCTATGAATTTGAAAATAGCCTTGTCTTACAGGAATAATGTATGCATTTTATTAGAAAGACATAGAGGCAAATAATTTCATGGATTTTAAAATCTGTAATAATGAGTTAAGATTTGTAAATACAAAGAATATAGGCTGAAGAGTGCACATGCAGTAATATATTTGAAAAAATTTATCTCAATATGAAATCATAGTTCAAGGTGATATCTTCCTTTTGTTTTCAAATATCCTGCTCATAGGCAACAAATTATTTCCATTCAAAACTTATAGTGGTGAATCAAATTTAGATTTTCATCATGATGCTAACACAGGACTCAGCTATTTTCTTAAAATATTCTATATTCTTATCGTACCAATAGGTAGAATTTTTTCCTTCAGAATAAGTTATTGCACACTGGTAGATGATTTCTCTGCTACATTTTTTAATAACTTCTCAAGGTATTATTCCCGAGGTTTTTCCTTTGAAATATCAGCTAATACCACAGTCAGTAAAATTTTATTGCTCATATTTCAATATCAGTTTTTGTGCATATCACACTCTGACCTGAACATCCAAAATCAATTTATAAAATATAAACTCTGGCCTTAGCTGGTTTGGCTCAGTGGATAGAGCATCAGCCTATGGACTGAAGGGTCCCGGGTTCAATTCTGGTCAAGGGGATATGCCCAGGTTGCGGGTTCGATCTCCAGTAGGAGGCGTGCAGGAGGCAGCCAATCAATGATTCTCTGTCATCATTGATGTTTCTATCTCTCTCTCTTCCTTTCATTTCCTCTCTAAAATCAATAAAAATATTTTTAAAAAATTGTTTTTGCTTCTTAAATTGTACTGGTACTGGAAAATTAAAATAGCCTCAGAAAAATAATAGTTTTAGGTTTAAAAGTCCATTTAGGTAAATGCACTATTTAATTAAAAGATGTTAAATAACATTATATTATTTATTATTTATAAAATATAAAACATTTATTGAATGGATGGATATAAAGATACATAAAAATACTTGGCAGAACTGTCAAAAACTAGACAAACTACGGTTATCAATCAACATTAACTTTTCTTTAAAAAAATTGAAGAGGGAGATATGGAACTAAGACACAGAGAAGTTAAGGCACAGTTTAAAAATCGCAAGTAGTTACATTTATGTAGAAAATCAACTAGGGTCAAAGCTAAGTTTTGGGGCAAAGAAAGTTTGAAGAAAGGAGCAGGGAAAAAACGCAAAAAAGATTTGATACAATTTGCACAGTCATTGAGTTTACACAATTTTACATGGCAATGATACTTTTTTTTAATACTCACCAAGGATGTCTTACTCATTTTATTTATTTATTTATTTATTTATTTATTTATTTATTTATTTATTTATTTATTTTAGAAAGAGAGGAAGAGGGGGAGAGAGAGAGAGAGAGAGAGAGAGAGAGACTTGAAAGGGCTTCCTCCTGTATGTGTCCGAACCAGGGACTGAACCCTCAACATTTTGGTATATGGGATGATGCTCCAACCAAATGAGCCACACCGGTCAGGGCTCAACACATATTTTATTGCTATTTATGTGCTACACAAAATTTTAGATGCTGTATATACAGAAGCAAATAAAATACAGGAATAATCTTTGCTTTCATGGGTTATAATTAATATAATTGGTAAATAAATAGCAGTTGCTATTATTAATGACTTTTCAATACTTAGCTCAATCGTGCTTCCTTCCAGGAAACCCGCCATCACTCCTCCTGGTCCACTGAGGTGAACTCTCCCACCTGCTCTTCTTGTACCCTCTATTATAAAACCTCACACCTTTCATTTTAAGTGATTATAACCTCCTGCTGTCCTCTTATCCTTGAAGGCAATGACCATGGCTTATTTGCCGATTCTTAACAGCTCCTAGCATAGAGAGTAGCCCACAGTTGGAGCGCAGAGCCTTTGTGGAAGAGTGGTGTATGCCATTTCAACACTGGATTAGCAGAATCAACACAGACCTATTCCAAACTACCTGTACTTTAAACTCTGCTTTGATGCTGCAATACAGCTGCAATAATTATTTAGACTCAATGACACCTAAGAAATTACTTTAACATCACTACAGTATCAACACTGAAGATATTTGCCACATGTTAAAGAAGAAACCAATATGATTTACAACCCTAAATTATGTATATTAGATTCATATACATACTAGAGGCTTGGTGCATAAAATTCGTGCATGGGGGGAATGGGGGAGATTGTCCCTCAGCCTGGCCTGCACCCTCTCCAATCTGGGACCCCTCGAAGGATGTCCGACTGCCGTTTTACAGGGATCAGGTCTAAACCAGCAGTCAGACATCCCTCTCACAATCTGGGACTGCTGGCTTCTAACTGCTCACCTGCCTACCTGCCTGCCTGATTGCCCCTAACCACTCTGCCTGCCGGCCTGCTCACCCCTAACTGCCCCCCCACCTCTGGCCTGCTTGTTCCCAAATGCCCCCCTGCCAGCCAGCCAGATCACTTCCAACTGTCCCCTGTGCCAGTGTGCTCGCCCCCAAATGCCTCCCCTGCCGGCCTGCTCACCCCCAACCGCCCCCCCCCTTTTGGCCTGCTTGCCCCCACCTTCCCTCGCCACTGGCCTGCTCACCCCCAACTGCTCCCCTGCTTGCCTGCTCACTCTAAACTGCCCCCCCCCACCACTGTCCTGATCACCTTCAACTGACCCCCACTGACAGCCTGTTCGCCCCCTACTGGCCCCCCTGCTGGTCTGCTTACCCCTAACGGCCCCAACCCCCACCAGCCTGATCACCCACAATTGCCCTCCCCTCTTGGCCTCTAACCACCTCTACCTCGGCCGCACCACCATGGTTTGTCCAGAAGAACATCCAGAAGGTCTCCTGGAAGGTCTCCCAGTCTAATTAGCATATTGCCCTTTTACTAATATAGATAGAGACCTGGTGCACAGGTGGGGACCGGCTGATTTGCCCTGAAGGGTGTCCCGGATCAGGGTGGGGGTCCCGCAGGGATGCCTGGCCAGCCTGGGTGAGGGGCTGGGGGCTGAGGGCCGTTTTCAGGCTGGCCACACTCCCTTCAGGGTGAGGTTTCCCGCTGCGGTGCCTGGCCAGCCTGGGTGAAGGGTTGATGGCTGTTTGCAGTCTGGCCAAGCCTCCCAGTGGGGACCCTCACCCCATGGGGGTGTGGCCAGCCTGGGTGAGGGGCTGAGGGCTGTTTTCAGGCTGGCCACAGCCCCTTCAGGGTAAGGGTCCCCATTGGGGTACCTGGCCAGCCTAGGTGAGGGGCTGATGGCTCCCAGCCCACCCCCCTTTTTTTTTCAGCGCCTCCTTGAGCGGAGGCCAGGGCCAGCTGGAAGAAGGTATCTGGGATTTATTTATCTTCTATAATTGAAACTTTTTAGCCTTGAGCGGAGGCCAGGGCCAGCCAGGGCGGGCAGGAAGCTTGGTTCCTCCATCGCCGGGGGCAACCCAAGCCTCCTGCTTGTTCCAGCTCTTTGGCCGCTGCCATCTTAGTTGGGTTAATTTGAATACTCGCTCCTGATTGGCTGGTGGGTGTAGTGGAGTGATGGTTAATTTGCACATTTCTCTTTGTAGACACTAGAGGCCCGCTGCACAAAACTCATGCACTTGGGGGAGTCCTTCAGTCTGGCCTGCACCCTCTCACCATCCGGGAACCCTCGGGTGGGGTCCCTAGGTCTGGCCTGAGATCAGAGCCTATCGGGGCTTTCCTTCCACAGGCTGCACTCAGCTTGCCCCACCCCTGCTGCTGCCACTGCTTGCCATCTGTGCAGCACTTCCTCCTTCCCCTACCACTGGTGGCTTCCCTCTGCAGGTGACAGGCTAGGGTTCAATGTCTTGGCTGGCTTGGGCCTCCCTCTTTCTATGCTGGGGGCAGGGCCAGCCCTGTGAGGGGCCATCTGCCTACCTGATCACCCCTAACTGCTGGTCTGTCTACCTGATCACCCCTAATCCCTCTGCCTGCCTGCCTAATTGCCCCTTACCGCTTGGGGGTGGGGCCAGTACTGATTTCCAGGTGGTCAGCCTCTGGTCATTACTGGTCTTTACGACCCAGGATTTTTATATATTAGGATACTATCTGAATAAGGGATGCAACATTTAGGAGAGCAGAATTTTTTGCTTGTCTTATTAGCTGTTGTATCCCCAGAGCAATACCTGGCATATAGTATGTATTCAATAAAGTTTGTGAAAAGAAGAAAGAAAGGACTTATAGGTGGAAAGAAGGAAGGAGTAATATAAATATTTGGTTTGTTTTATGAAGATAGCCTATGTTCTTCTTAGTTTAGGTAAACTAATCTACAAAAGTATACATATGTTAAAAACACATATAACATATTTTAATTTTACATATGTAATACTAGTATTTGAATATATGACAAATTGTTATGACTTTTAGTTAGAAAAACATTGGTATTTAATCTTTAAAGATGTACTCATTTAGGACTGAAAATCACAGGTGAAACAAAGTTTACTCTATTAAATCATCAGAGTATAGTTGAGCCTTGAACAACATGGTGTGAACTGCATGGGTCCACTAATATGAGGATTTTCTTTTCCTTTTAACTCTCTCTATATATTTTTCTTTTTCTTTATTGATTAAGGTATTAGAGGTCCAGTGCACAAAATTTGTGCACGGGGGGTGAGGTTTGTCCCTCAGCCCAGCCTGCACCCTCTCCAATCTGTGACCCCTCGAGGGATGTCCAACTGACCGTTTAGGCCTGATCCCCACAGGGATGGAGCCTAAACAGGCAGTTGGACCTCCCTCTCACAATCCAGGACTGCTGGCTCCCAACCACTCGCATGCCTGCCTGCCTGATTGCCCCTAACCACTTCTGCCTGCCAGCCTGATCACCCCCTAACCACTCCCCTACCAGGCTGATTGGTGCCTAACTGCTCCCCTGCCAGCCTGTTTGCCCCTAACTACCCTCCTCTGCAGGCCTGGACTCCCTAACTGCTCTCCCCTGCATGCCTGGGTTCCCCTCCAACTGCCCTTCCCTGCAGGCCCAGTTGCCCCCAATTTCCCTCTTCTGCCAGTCTGGTCACCCCTAACTGCCCTCCCCTGTAGGCTTGATCGCCCCCAACTGCCCTCCCCTGCTGGCCATCTTGTGGCAGCCATCTTTTGTCCACATGGGGGCAGTCATCTTTGACCACATGGGGGCAGCCATCTTGTGTGTTGGAGTGGCAGTCAATTTGCATATTATTATTTTATTAGATAGGATAGAGGCCTGGTGCATAGGTGGGGTCCGGCTGGTTTGCCCTGAAGGGTGTCCTTGATCAGGGTGGTGGTTCCCTTGGGGCGTGGGATAGCTTGGGTGAGGGTCCTGTGGTGGTTTGCAGGCTGGCCACGCCCCCTGGCGACCCAAGAGGAGGCTCTGGGATCTGGGATTTATTTACCTTCTATAATTGAAACTTTGTAGTCTTAAGCAGAGGCCAATGCATCCCTGATCAGGCAGAAAGCTTGGCTTCCTCCATTGTCAGGGAAACCTAAGCCTCCTGCTCTCTCCGTGGCTGCAGCCATCTTGGTTGGGTTAATTTGCATACTTGCTCCTGATTGGCTGGTTGGCATGGCTTTTGTATGTAGCAGAGGTATGGTCATTTTGCATATTACTCTTTTAGTAGCTAGGATTACATATGTGTCCTTATCCCCCCACTTCCTCCCCAACTTATGCCCTCATCCCCCTGGTGTCTGTGTTCATTGGTTAGGCTTATATGCATGCATACAAGTCCCTTGGTTGATCTCTCCCCCTTACCTCTGAGGTTTGACAGTCTGATTAATGCTTTTCTGTCTCTGGATCTATTTTTGTTCATCAATTTATGTTGTTCATTATATTTCACAAATGAATGAGATCATGTGATATTTATCTTTCTCTGACTGCCGTATTTCCCATAGCATAATGCTCTCCAGTTTCATCCATACTGTTGCAAATGGTAAGAACTCCTTTTTTTACCGCAGCATAGTATTCCATTGTATAGATGTAGCACAGTTTTCTAATTCACTCATCTGCTGATGGGCACTTAGGCTGTTTCCAAATCTTGGCTATGGTAAATTGTACTGCTAAGACCATAGGAGTGCATATATCCTTTCTGATTGGTGTTTCTAGTTTCTTAGTATATAATCCTAGAAGTGGGATTACTGGGTCAAATGGGAGTTCTATTTTCACTTTTTTTGAGGAAATGCCATACTGTTCTCCACAGTGGCTGCACCAGTCTGCAGTCCCACCAGCAGTGCAGGAGGATTCCTTTTTCTCCACATCTTCACCAGAACTTGTAATTTATTGATGATAGCCATTTTGACAGGTGTGAGATGGCACCACATTGTCATTTTGATTTGCATCTCTAGGAAGATTAGTGACTTTGAGCTTGTTTTCATATGTCTCTTGGCCTCCTTATGAGGGTTTTTCTATGAATACTGTAAGTGCTTTTTTTCTTTCTTATGAGTTTTTAACATTTTCTATTCTCTATCTTACTTTAGTATAAGAATCCTATATAATAAAAGCCTAATATGCTAAGTGTCCGGTCGTCTGGTCAGCTGTTCAACCAATCAAAGCGTAATATGCAAATCTATGCTAAGGTGGCTCAACTGCTCACTATGATGTGCACTGACCACCAGGGGGCAGACAGCTGACCAGTTGACCAGTCATTATGACATGCACTGACCACTAGGGGGCATATGCTGTGACTGGTAGGTTAGCTTGCCGCTGGGATTTGACCGATCGGGACTGAGCGAGATGGGCTGGATGTTTCCTGGAGCCCTCCTACAGTCCTTCCCCAGCTGGCCAACCTCCTGTGTTCCTTCCCAGACCCAATCATGCACCAGTGGGGTCCATTGGCTTGGCCTGCACCCTCTTGTAATCGGAGACCCCTCAGGGTATGTCAGAGAGCTGGTTTCAGCTTGATCCTGCAGGCCAGGCTAAGGGATTCCACTGGTACAAGAATTCATGCACTGGGCCTCTAGTACAGTATATAATATATCTATACTAATAAAAGGGCAATATTCCCTTTTATTATATGCCTCCCAATAGACCAGGATACCTTTCAGATGTCCTTCCAGATAAAGCCATGGTGGTGGGGCTGAGGCAGATGCAGTTAGGGACAATCAGGCCAGTGGGGGGAGCAGTTGGGGACAAGAAGGCCGGTGGGGGGGCAGTTGGGGGTGATCAGGCTGGCAGGGGACAGTTGAGGGCAAGCAGGCTGGCAGGCGGGTCAGTTAGTAGTCCAGTGGGGGCGCAGTTGAGAGTGAGGAGGCTGACTGGCAGAGTGGTTAGGGCAATCAGGCAGGCAGGCAGGTGAGCAGTTAGGGTTAGGAGCCAGCAGTCCCAGATTGTGAGAGGGATGTCTAATAGGGATCCCACAGGGATTGGACATCCCCCAAGGATCATCCCTACCTGATTGGAGAGGGTGTAGGCCAGTCTGAGGGACACCCCCCTCCATGCACAAATTTCGTGCATTGGGCCACTAGTATACAGTATATATACTATATAAAATATGTTAATTGACAGTTTGTTATCTATAAGTCATCCAGTCAACAGTAGGATATTAGTAGTTACATTATGGGGGAGTCAAAGGCTTATGCAAATTACTGTGTGGAGGGTCAATACTCCAAACCTCCACATTGTTCAAAATGGGTCAACTGTAATTGAAATTTGATTGTTCATCTAAAGTCAACCTTACACACATTTAGCTGGTAGTAGCTTATGTTCTGTTGGCCATAAAAACTGACATATCTTTATGTCTAATAGATACAGGTCTATAGACATGGGAAAATTACCAGTCACACTGCAGAAATAATATGCTGATTAATACATGTTGATAAACTAAATCTTTTCACTTAAAGTAGTATTTCTTTGCTAATCTTTCTACACAGAGAAATTGACCCAAATAGATGAAAATCTATGTAAGGGAGAATAAACTGAAAGACAATAACATTTTGAGGAAGGGCAAAGATAAAATATTTTATAGAGAGGTCTTTGAGTGACCCCAAGAGTCTTGGAATGGTGTATGACTTTAATAATTATGCATTCATGCAAATTATATTTTGGTATTATATATGACCAAATAGTTTACTTATTAGTAAGCTTTCCATGCCAGTCAATAACTCTTGGATGTCAGAAAGCTGAACAGAGCTCTGTGCCTCAAACAGTAGGGGGACAGGTAGGTAAGGTAATTTACTATTCAATAACTCTCCAATTTGATCATGTCAGACTAGACAGCTTCAGTCTATTTTTACCATCACAGATGCATTTTTCTAAGCATACAGATTTTGGGGGTGAATTTAAGAAACTTTACTATTATATAAAATCATTTCTTTTTAAATATTTGAAATTAATTTAAGATAAAATGATAGAGTTAGAGTGCAGTCTCTGTTATGAACTATTGAATGTGGGCAAACACACAAACACCAAAATTTGTGTTTCAATTTTAAGGTTGAATAGGCCCCTCTAATTTGAGGTATAGGTTTTATGGTTTATTTATTTCTCTGCTTTTCTATTCTGAGAGCTTTTCATGACAATAGTATAGCCCCAAAGGGTTGGATCAGATGGTCTAGATGGCTTAAAATGAGCATATATCCAGCAAGCCAATTATCTTGTTCTTGTCTATAAAGTGTGAACTAAAGTGCTTATTGAGAATAAATAGCATATTACGAAGCTAAATTAAGAAGTATATGAACATATCCCTCTGTATAATGTGCACCCAGGGATAGTTTTGGTAACAATTACAAGAAAATTACTTGAAAAAACACAACAACTTTAAGTATAATTCACTCACGCCAGTTGAAATGACTATGCAGTGGGCAGATAAAGCATTGTGTGCCCTTGATTGACATGGCCGATTTATTTATAATCTTTCCACTGTAAACAAACCATTTATCTCTCCCTGAGCTTTATCACGGATGCTCTTCTGCACTGCTGCCTGGCCTGTCTCATCACATGCTCTGACATCTTTCAGTTTTGTGGCAAACACTGCCATTGTGAAGTCTGCGCTTAGACCATTCCATCCTCTGGGAATTCCCTGAACAGAAATTTTTCTGACACTTACAAAATTCAAAGTCTCTAGTGAAGCCTTACACAGAGTTCACAAGATAACCTGGCCTGTTTTATTTATTTATTTATTTTTGGTCACTTATTCTAATTTAACTGCATATTGTCAGATATTTATTTATTTTATTCTAATAGAATTGAGGTGTTTGTTTTTTTAATTATGAATGAACCAAAATCACCATAAAACCATCTGTATTGTTGGCAGTTGCTATAATCCAGATACTTTGTGTATTTCCCTCTCTCACAACACATTAAAAGGAAAAAATATTTTTGTACATTCTTTGAAATAGAATATTGACAATGAAAACACCATTCACTAGGGAATCCATATGAAAAGATTATTAGTTCCAAATTACATATCTAAAAATGAGAATAACATGACTGTAAACTCAAGCATCTAACCAGTATCAAAAGCAGCAAAACTGAAAATAAACCTGTTTTGATTTATGTGTGCCACCTGAAGTTTTGGATGTCTTTGCTAAGCAGTCACTACTGAATATATTCTTCACTTATTAACTGTATAGTTGTATAATGGGAAATAGAGTTGAACCGGCAAAGCTATGTGTTTCACTTCTGTGAACATCTGTTAACATATATTGTTCTTATTTCTCCAGAACATGCAATAACTGAGCTTTTAGAATCCTTGAATAGTCTCTCTCTTTTTTCTATTCTCAGAAAAAAACACACAAAAAAAACCCTTTTCCTAGCTCACCTAAACTCATCCTCACATCCTTCAGAATATTGCCCAATTTTTCCATTTGCTTACAAATTAAATTATTTTTTATTTGATCCTCAGTTTGAAATAATGCTAAAGTTTGCCTATCTTCAAAACAAAATTATCTACTCTTTCATTGTAACATCTTTTCTTTCTTCTTTTCCTTTAGCCTAAATTTGTTTGAAAAATCATCTGTACTTTCTCACTTCACCCTACACCCACTAAACCCCAAGCACAAACTAGAACCACCATTGAAGGCCACAGGAAGCTACATATTAGATGCACTGGCCTTTTTAGTTTGTAGATAGCACTGCCTTCCTAGAAAACCCTCCTTCCTTGTTCTCTGCCTGTTCCTCAGGTTCCCTTCCTCCTCTGTCCAATGTAGATTAACATTCTGATCACAGTAGTATCCTCTTTATTTATTAGTACAATAATTTATTAGTATTCTTCGTTTTTCATAGTATTCTTTATTCTTTAGTATTCCCTTTGCTTGCCTTTCTTTAATGGGTTCAACAATCACAAATTATATAATAAAAGCCTAAGTGATCCTTATGGTGGAACGACCAGAACGACCAGTCGCTATGATGCACACTGACCACCAAGGGGTGACTCAATGCAGGATCTCCCACAGGGGAAGCGTCATTCAGCCAGAAGCTGGGCTCACTGCTGGCGAGCACAGTGGCAATGGCAGGAGTCTCTCCTGCCTCTGCGGCAGTGCTAAGGAGCAGTGAGCCAAGCAGTAAGGAGCAGCGAGCAGGTGGGCATATATAATAGAAGATCAAAAATATTGACTGGATATGTAAATAAATTACTTCATTATCTGATAGCAATAATCTTTACTTCATCTGTATATCTTTTATATTTCTCACCTCCTATCTTATATTGAGGTCTTACTTTCCCCATTAGACTCTTAAGCTCCTTGAAATTAGAAAGTAAGCATTTTCATCTCTATACATATTTTTAGCAGCTTGCAAGTACTCTTTCACATACTAAATATAAATAAATGTTTGTAAACTAGATGAATGAGAAAATGAATTCCAAATCAATCTCTCTCTCTCTCTCTCCCCTCTCTCCTGAAGTGAATATCTAATTGGCATTAAAAGGTATTAGAATGCTTTAGTTACAGTTAAATATCTTCTAGGAATTAGACCTCAAAACACTCAGTTGTTAGACTTGAAATAAACAACTGTATTCCATAAATTTCACCAAAAATTTATTGGCCGCCAAACACAGGATAGGCATTAAATCTGCCAACTAATTTCCCCCCATTGGTACCAGAAATAATATCAGAAACATGGTACAAATACCTACACAACACAGAAATAAGAATAAAAAATGTCACATAAATAAAGAATGTCACATAAATGAACAAAATAAATCACAAGCAGAAAAGAAAGAGCACAAATGCTAATATCAGTAATTGTATTTAAACTCAGAATAGTTATAACATGGTAATGCTGAAAGTAATGCTGGCCAGGATAACTAGAAGCATTTTATTTAAAAAAATAAAAACTAACTTGAATAAAAAAATAAATTGAAAAACCCTAAAGCTTCAATATGGGAAGTTAATTGACAAACACACATCATAAACATACCTGTAACACCACATGAAACAATATTCTTCTGCACAAACTGTCAGGTATTTGCTCAAACCAAACATAGCTGGAATGTATTGATGTTCCCAAAGGCTATATAATCTGCTTCACAGAAACATTGTTTCATATCATTGTTTATTTATCTTTAATGGAAAATAATGACAAAATAAATTCCTACAAAGTATTTATAAATACTTTAAAAAATTGTCATAAAGTTCATGTTCAGGGGAAATTACTTTAAAATAATTGTAAGATTTTTAAATTTTATCTCAAAATAAGAGTATAGAATAAAAAATATTTATACTGATTTTGAGAGAGAGAGGCCAGAAGAGAGAGAGAGAGAGAGAGAGGTGAGAGCATAACATGGATCAGTTGCCTCTTGCAAGTCCCCCACCAGGAATCCAGCCTACTACCCAGGCATGTGCCCATATCTAGAATAGAACCAGCAACCTTTCAGAGCACGGGATTATGCCCAACCAACTGAGCCACACCAGCCAGGGCAAATATGGAATTTTTAATATTAGAAAAATGTTTTCTCATAAATATTGCGTTTAGTGACAAGCTATTACAAAGTAGGTGATTTGACTTATATTTTGTGACATCATTTGATGAATATGTTAGAGATGCTACAAGAATAACCCAAGAACTTTTCAACAAAGAAACAGAAATGAATATAAGGCATTAAGGATAAATTTTAAAAATCGGAATCATTACTCTTCTATGTATAAAAACATTTTAAAAAATAGCAATGCCTTTCTTTTTATGAAAAATATTTTAAGACTAGAGGCCTGGTGCACAAATTCGTGCACGGCGGGGTCTCTCAGCTTGGCTGGGGATCGGGGCCAATTGGGGCCAGCCGGCTGGGGGGAGGGACTGCAGGAGGTTGGCCAGCTAAGGGGAGGGACTGCAGGAGGTTGGCCAGCTGGGGGGAAGGACTGCAGGAGGTTGGCTAGCTGGGAGGAGGGACTGCAGGAGGTTGGCCAGCTAAGGGGAGGGACTGCAGGAGGTTGGCCAGCTGGGAGGAGGGACTGCGGGAGGTTGGCCAGCTGGGGGGAGGGACTGCGGGAGGTTGGCCAGCTAAGGGGAGGGACTGCAGGAGGTTGGCCAGCTGGGAGGAGGGACTGCAGGAGGTTGGCCAGCTAAGGGGAGGGATTGCAGGAGGTTGGCCAGCTGGGGGGAAGGACTGCAGGAGGTTGGCCAGCTGGGGGAGAGGGACTGCAGGAGGTTGGCCAGCTAAGGGGAGGGACTGCAGGAGGTTGGCCAGCTGGGGGGAAGGACTGCAGGAGGTTGGCCAGCTAAGGGGAGGGACTGCGGGAGGTTGGCCAGCTGGGAGGAGGGACTGCAGGAGGTTGGCCAGCTAAGGGGAGGGATTGCAGGAGGTTGGCCAGCTGGGGGGAAGGACTGCAGGAGGTTGGCCAGCTGGGGGAGAGGGACTGCAGGAGGTTGGCCAGCTAAGGGGAGGGACTGCAGGAGGTTGGCCAGCTGGGGGGAAGGACTGCAGGAGGTTGGCCAGCTAAGGGGAGGGACTGCAGGAGGTTGGCCAGCTGGGGGGAAGGACTGCGGGAGGTTGGCCAGCTAAGGGGAGGGACTGCGGGAGGTTGGCCAGCTGGGAGGAGGGACTGCAGGAGGTTGGCCAGCTGCATGAGGTTGGCTATGGGAGCGCACTGATCACCAGGGGACAGCTCTTGCATTGAGCATCAATGCAACTGGCTGATCAGTGCACGTCATAGCAACTGGCTGACCTGTCATTCGGTCAACTGGTTGTAAAGGTCGCTTAGGCTTTTATATATAGAGATATTTTCTCATGTGGTTATAGGCAAAAGTGTAGATTTGAAAAATATATTACTTTCTCATTTAGTTTTTAGCTTAAAGGCTTTTAGCAAGCTTATATTGAAACATTTCTTCCTTAAAAATGCAAATCTGTCTACTATGTATGCCATGCAACATAGAATACCTATTACTGCTTTATTTGTACATCTCAGTTCTTTCCTAAAGCCACAGCATCTCTTTTATACACTATTAAAACAATATCTTCATTTATTAATGTCTGCCTCAGTGTTCATTTTATCTTTGTCCTTATCACCTTCCACCATTAATCACAATCTACTCAGTGCTTATATTATGGTCTTCCATTACTCTGTAAAAGCATAAAATGACTTCTCACCATTGTCTATAGAATGTACAGTCATGTACCTCAAACTAACGCTTTGTTTAATGACAAACCACTTATACAACGGTGGTCCCGTAAGATTATAATGAAGTGGAAAATTCCTATTGCCCAGTGATGTCGTAAAGTCATAGCACAATGTGTTACTCGTGTTTTTGGTGTTGCTGGTTTACACAAACCTACTCTACTGCCAGTCATATAAAAGTATATTACATAAAATTATGTACAGCACATAATACCTGTTAATGATAATAAGTACCTATGATACTGGTTTTTGTATTTACTGTACTATACTTTTAATCATATTTTAGAATTTATTCTTTCTACTTTAAAAAAAAAAAGGTTGTTGGAAAACAGCATGCCATGTTACAATGACAGCAGCTTCATACACCTCGTGTTTACCATGGCTCTTGGTCGCATCATTTTCTCTTTCCTTTGTTTTAATCTTACATTGTTTTATACGGTAATCTGCTGTGCAGTTTTGCAGCTTAGGATTAATAGCCTATTCCATTGGGTAGGCCAGTACAGCAGGGGGGCCATCCAGGTTTGTGTAAGTGTACTCTATGATGTTTGCACAGTAACAAAAGCGCCAAGGACACATTTTTCAGATTGCAACCCCTTACTTAGCGGCACATGTTTTTCACATTCTGGCCTCACTTTTTTGAAATGCCTCCCACCACTTATTGGTTTGGCAAAATGCGATTCCTAGTCTAGAACAAGCTGAAAATTGGATTTATCTGTCAGAAATTCCTTGATATATGTAGGCAGAATTGGTGCTCTGTTCCTTGGGATTTTAGAATATTTTGTAGAAAATAGCTTGTAATACTGCATGTACCACTCTGCACTATAATTATTTGTAGTCTTGTGCATCCTATCAAAGCCTGAACTCCTTGAGGTTTGATACTATATTTTACTTCTCTTTAAATGCTTGTTTAATAAAGATGCAGGGATGACAATTGATGTTTGATTTCAAAGATTGTGTTACACATTTCCTATAAGTTAACATATTTCATAAAAATTAAATCATTAATAAATCTCTAATACTGTAACTACACCTGGGCACATCAGCAAATCCTAGAGCATTTGAAATAACAGACTTTCTAATAACTAATTCACTTTCTGATCTGCTATCATTATTGAGATCAACTTAATGATCTCCTTTGAAACATGAATTTAGAGAGACACCTTAAAGCAATGAGTGAAGAATTTTATTCTTTGTTTCTTTTTAAGGTTTATTTGACTAGTATCCCTTTCACCTAATCACAAAATAGTAGTTAACATTTCTTTAACTGTGTTTATGGTATTTTTATTTTAAGACATCTCATATTATGCTATGAGCTGCCACAGTCTGTGACTTTTCTGCAGGTATATTTCCAATAAAGAGGCACTGACAAAAATGGAGTGACAGAGGGTGACTTTAAAGTCAACCAGTCAGTCACAGATGAGCTTCTAGAAATACATTAGTATTCAGGGACCAAACTGCATGTCACTGAGTTAATTCCTAACACTCTGATACTGGTAGTAATGTATTTAACTGGAAAAGTGCTACCAAGTTGGGTTATTAATGGTTCTTGGAATCATAACAGCAGCATATTTCCATTAGGAAAAATACATATACAAGATAGTATCCCTTCTCTTTATAGGAGGAAGATAATGCAAGCAGTTTGCTAGATATTTTTAGTATAACACTCTGTCATGCATGTGTTAGACAAGAGAATAATAAACAACCATGAACTATGCTCCTCAGTTTTTCTCACATAGGCAGAGCATTTGCTAAAGTGTAAAAAGGAGAAAATAAAAATAACTTCAGAAAAAACTGGAAGCAAGGAGGCCAAGAGCTTAGCAAACAAACAACAACAAAATTGAGGATTGAAGGAACGCCTACATTATAAGAACTCTTTTAGATGTTATCAATTTTCCCCAGGTAATGTTCAGCAGCAATTTCACAGAATTAGAACCTCAATCCTTTCTGTGTGTAGTACTCTTGCTCAGAAAGCAATTAACTATTGAAAAACAACCATCATGCAATCTCTTTTATCAATAAAAGGCAACAATGCCTAAAGCATGACCTCTAAATATGCCTTAAATCACTCCTAAGGCTCTTCCATTAACAGTGCAATTCAGCCATAGCATGTTGTTCTGTGTCAACACTGTGAATGCATCATTTAATTTAAAATGGAAATTGGGAAACTCTCTCATGAGTTACTTTATGACTATTCCTTCCATCTAAAGCTTGTATGTAATTCCACAGATATTACATTTCTGAATCTGGATTTGGAAATATGGTGCACACAGATTTTTGGTGAATTGAATTTTCAGAATATTTTATCAGATTTGATGAACTGTTACCAGATACTGGGAGACCACTGATTCTTGGATTTTCACAACTCTTGAAAAGTTGAGTAGCTGAAAAACTTATACACTACATCTAACTGATAAAAAGCATTTATATTATGATAATAAAAGAACAGTGGAACATAAACAATTTTATTTAAACAGATAATGAGAAAATGGTATCCTCACCTAGGTGGCTTTCCATATTTGGACAAATCCTGGTACAAACGGCATTAAAATAAGAACCTTGTCACTTCTATACAGTATATTTATAAGGCTTAGTATTTTTGTTGAATTTATTGGGGTTAAGAAAGTGATTTAGACCTAAGTGAATACTTTGTTTTAGTTCAAGTTTATTGGTTGGTATTACTAAGATTTTGGGACAATGGAATAGGCTCACTAAAATGCGAGGAACTTAGTTTAAGTCTAAGATTGGGAAGAATTAAGGTAATTAAGAAGGATCAAGAGAAAAGCATTCAGCAAGTATTTTTCACAGTTATGTATGAAAGAAAGACAGAAATATAAGGCACAGTCTTATTTTAACAAATGAAATCAAGTAAAAATACAGATATTAAAAAACCATATACAGAAGTCCCACTTTATCTGTAATTTTGCTTTGTGAGGTTTCAGTTATCTGTAGATATACAGTCTGAAAATATTAAATGGAAAAATCCAAAAATAGACCATTCATAAATTTTAAGTGGCATGCCATTCTAAGTAGAGTAATGAAATTTTGTGCAATCTCACTCTGACTCGCCAAGACATAAATCATTCCTTTGTCCATAGAATCCATGCTGTGTATGTTACGGGCCCATTAGTCAGTAGCTTCCTCAGTTATCAGATCGACCAACAAAGTGCCTATGCTCAAGTAACCCTTGTGTAGAAAGAAGCCTAACTCTACATCACAATGCCTACATCATTCACTTTATCTCAGGAAGAAGAAGGGTGAATACAGTACAATAAAGTATTTTGAGAGAGAGAGGAGACCACACTTGTATAAATTTTATTATAACATATTATTATAACTGTTTTATTTCATTATTAGTTATTGTTGTTAATCTCTTATTATGCCTAATTCATAAATTAGCTTTATTGTCAATGTGTACATATAGAAAAAACATAGTATATATAGGATTTCTTACTATTTGTGGTTTTAGACATCTACTGGAGTCTTGGAATGTTTCTCCTGCAGACAAGGGGGACTACTGTAATACAATAAGAAAAATACTAGAATCTAAGTAATATGAAAGGCATAGGAGATAAAATACTCAAATATGACTTAGGAAGAGTACCGTGTGTGATATGTTCAATAACAATGCCTATACATGAATTAATACTTGAACATTAGTAATTCTGACTCAGTAACGCTATACCTGAACATATCATCTTCCCACTACAATATAACTTATGCTTTATAAAACTGAATTGTATTTTAATTGCTCATAAAGACTAAATTGTTTTCCACTTTTGTAGCACTCTTTGCTTGAATTCTGGTTTATTTGTGAATAATAATCATCATTTTTTATCTATCTTCTATGTTATCTCCCCTATTATTCACCTCCAGCTCTCCAGATAATATTTAGTTACTTTCCCTGTATGCTACCAGAGGACTTTCGATTGATCTCCACTTCATAACTTCTCATCAGCTTACCTATAGGCTTACTTTATCAGGCAGTATAATTCCCGAGAATAAGAATGTACCACATTGTTCTCTGTAATTGCCTCAGTGCTTGATATATAGAAGGCTCTCAATGAATGTTTATTAGATGAATATGTGACTGCATGCCTGGAAGTATCCAAGATTATTTAAGATCACTTAGTGACCTCCACAGTGTGATATGAAGGTTGTTACATTCATTCACCTGCCATTGCTTAAATCCATTTTTCTTGGTCTTGAGGCTAGCCATCCTTGAACACTTTCTATGAAAACTATCCAAACAGTGAGGATTTCATTGGAGATAGACAACTTTCTGAGACAAAGCAGAATATAAAATTTAAGGTAAGTAACAGGTTGTCAAAAACACATTTTATAAATTTCACAGTTTTCCCAAGTCCTAACACTGAAAACCACCTTATCTAGAATTTCATGTTCTCACTCACAATGCTTACTTAGTGTTTATTTTAATAACATCCCCAATATCTCTTTATAGGCATTATCAGATTCAATTATTCCAACTAATGTAGCCCCTGAACTCCTGAGGGGTTCTAATAACCCTTGATGTTGGACCACCTGCTTAAAAAAAAAAAGGAGGGGGAAAAAAAAGCTTATGATAGTCACACTATTGAAGAAGGCTAAAAGAAAGGTCAAAGCTTTCTTTTGTTGAATCTGCTTCGGAAATGAGCTATTATTATCTGAACTATGATCTTCTTAAGGCTGAGTGGAATCAAGACATAAAATAAAACAAAGCCATAAATGAAGGCCTGTACCAGGACAATGAAATTTCCGATTGTTCTCAAACAGATTTCTATAAGCAAGGTTGATTTTTTGCTTAGAATTTCAATGTTATATAGCCTCCCCACATAGGCAGAGGCTAAGTGGTTGTACAATTGTGATTATGGGGGGTAGCAGGGAGGGGAGCATTTTATAGGAAGTAACACTGGTAATTAGCATGTAAACTGGGTTTTTGAAGAGCCTCAGATCCCAGGCAGACAAGATAAAAGAATTAATGATGTTGCTAATGTCACAGGGAGGAGACTTCAGATTTCATAGCAGCTTAATCTCATGACCTTCTAAATGTTTTATCATTATGGTAAATTTCAAAAATAACCACAATAATTTGAGGCTCTTCCTATTAAAATGTGAGAGGACAGGATTTTTTCCCCCCAAATGTTGAAAACAAGTTTGCCTTGTGACTTGCTTTCGCTGGATAAATGAATGAATCAGAAATGTTATTGATTTTAAAAAATGTATTGGGCCTTTAGCCTAGTCCTTAAGAAGACTTGCAATTTGTATTAAGTTCTCAGAATCCCTAATGTCTACTGCAATGTGAACAAGCTCTTCCTGGTGTGTTGGATGGTGAGAGACACATGTTGTAGATACCCTCATTAAACCATTAGCCATGCTAATTGAAAGAAGACACCAGACATTAGAATAAGACTATTTTAGATATCATAGCTCTTGGTCAAAACCATTACTGACCACAGAAGCATGAATAAGCCCACCTAAGATCAGCCTAATCTTAATAGATAAGCAGAAATGCTTAAGTGATTAACATACTCATTCATGATCAATAATAATGGTTGCTGTTTTAAATTACTTCATTTTTACTTTTTATTTTATTTTTTTATTGATTTCAGAGAGGAAGGGAGAGGGAGAGAGAGATAAAAACATCAATGATGAGATAGAATCATTGATTGGCTGCCTCCTGCACACCCTCCTGGGGATGGAGCCCACAACCTGGGCATGTGCCCTTGGCTGCAATCGAACCTGGGACCCTTCAGTCGACACTCTATCCACCGAGCCAAACTGGCTAGGGCTGGTTGCTGTTTTACATGCTAAATTTTGACGTGGTTTATTGCACATCCGAAATTGCCTAATGCATTCTCTATTCTCACACATCAATAACTATTTATTGAGCACCTACTCTGTGCCAGCCATTGTGCTAAGAACTGAAAATATAGAAGAGAACAAGTCATAATCCCTGACTTCAAAGCATTCATCTTTGGGGAATATACACAAAAAATTAGCATTTTAAAACAGTAAAATCAGTACTATCATAGAGACAACCATAGGGTGCCAAGAACCATCCAAGTGCTCAGTTTAAGAAACATCCATATATACAAATTATGCACTTATAAATATTCTTATTTAGGCCTTTTTCTATAAAGTCAAAATAGCCAAACTCATGTTCTGTTTAAAGGCAGTGCACTGAATTGGGGTTACAATAAAAAGAAATTTAAATCATTTCATGTTCTACCCTTTCCAGTAGCAAAGAGGGAGCTATTTATATCCAAACAGGGTCAGGAGAGAGCCAAATATTTCTCAAAACAAGAATGCAGGTATCTGGTATTACAAAAAGGGCAAAATCAAAGACAAGCCAGTGGAATTATTTATTTCACTTGGGCATAGACTCTGTAGTTGTCAGGAATAAACTATGTCCCTAACTAGATAAATCTTATTTCTTAATGATTTAGACAAAAAAATTAGAAGCAACATTTTCTGGCTGGGAAAGTGATCTCTTACTGATGCAAACAGGTAGAGTTAGAACACATACTCCTTCATTCCTTCATTACAAACCAACTATATCTAAGGAAAATCTCACTAATCTTCAGGAAAAATCTCTGCATCCCTAATACACTGTCTACTAGTAATGTTTGTTCTGGTTCTGGGAGAACTTCAGGAGGCATGTTTGGTAGGGGAGGGTGTTAGTTTATCTAACCTCAGTCACTGCAAAAGATTCCATTGAAGTCAGTGCTAGAGGAGCAAAACCTCCCTTGTCTTTCTCACTGGTTTCTAAGTGGCATCACCTCTGGCTTTGGGAAGTAATGGTAAAGCTATGTGCAATCAATCACTGGTCTCAACCCACTCCCAACTCATAATGAATACAGGGATAGTCATCTACAAATATGAGGCTTAATTGGTTTCAAACAATATCATTTTTATGCCCAATATTTAAATGTATTTTCATCAGATAATTTAAAACATAAACTATATTTTATATGTGTCAGTGTAATTTAAGAAAAGTGTGTTCTCATGAGTAAGATATAGTATGGGTATTTAATATTTCAAATATACTATCATATGGAAACGATTTTTCAAGCAAAAGATTAAGCCCTCCCAATTTATTTTAACTATGTTGAGCATTGTTTAAAGATATTCACACCAATTTTACCTCAGGTTACCAGGTCCGTATTATTGTTCAACCTTGGTAGCAATATTCTGTCAGGAGAGGTAAGCCTAAACTCCAGGGACGTTTTAGCTTTTTAAATCTGTATAAAATCTATATCAAATGAGGCACTAATATTCCTAGACTTTGCATATTTAAATTCTTTAATATAAATAGCAAATATAATCACTTGTTTGGCTACACCTGGATGTGGCAACATCACTCATTAAGCTATCAGTTAACAAAGCACAAATATATTTCCTCTAATTATTTTACATTTAATATTATTATTTTTAAAAAATATTTTTATTGATTTCAGAGAGGAAGGGGGAGAGATAGAAACATCAATGATGAGGGAGAGTCATCGATCCTCTGCCTCCTGCATGCCCCATACTGGGGATCGAGCCCACAACTTGGGCAATTCCCTGACAGGGAATCGAACTCTGAACTCCTGGCTCATAGGTTGACAAAACCACTGAGCCATGCTGGCTTGACACATTAAATATTATTTTATATTAGTTTGATGTTACAGCATAATGGTTAGATAATCATATACTTCACAGTATACCCCCCCCCATATTTTCTTTTTTTTTCCTAAATGTATTTTTATTGATTTTTTTACAGAGAGGAAGGGAGAGGGATAGAGAGTTAGAAACATCAATGAGAGAGAAACATCTATCAGCTGCCTCCTGCACACTTCCTACTGGGGATGTGCCTGCAACTGAGGTACATGCACTTGACCGGAATCGATAGTCCGCAGGCCGATTCTCTATCCACTGAGCCAAACTGGTTAGGGCCTTATTTTCAGTACCCACTTGGCACTATATGTAGTTATAATAATATTATTAACTAATTTCTAATAGTCAACACTATGACTATTTTGTAAATACCAATTTGTACTTCTTAATCTCTTCAGCAGTCCCTCAAATCTCTTCCTTTCTGGCAACCATCAGTCTGTATCTGTGAGTCTGTTTCTGTTTTGTTTATCCATTTATATTACTGTTTAGTTTCCACATATAAGTGAAATCATATGATATCTTTCTCTGACTGACTTATTTCACTTAACATAATGTCCTATAGTTCCATTCATGCTATCATAAACGATAAGTTTTCATTTTTATGGCTGAGTAATAATCTACAACTTTTTTATCCACTTGTCTATTGATGGGCACTTGAGTTACTTCAATATATTTGCTATTATAAATAACACTGCAATGAACATAGGGGTGCATATATTCTTCTGAATTAGTGTTTTGGGTTCATTTGAATATATTACCCAGAAGTGAAATTGTTGGTCATAATTTCACCTAACTTTGCACAGAAAGTATTTATGTCAAATACTTTTTAACATATAATTAAATCTGATATAAGTGAAAATAAGAATAACAGGTAGAATTAATTAATGACACTCTACGTAAATGTGTCAGCAGTTGATAATCAAAGTCCAGTCCAATAAGGTGACCCTCTTTTACCCACAATTTCTTCTAAGTAATCTCTTAGAGTACACATGCCATTAGAAAAATTTTGTATTATTCTTGTATAGCCAGATTATTTCCCCATATTATAGGAAAGTTACAGAAATCCTAATAGCTTGATATAAGTTATATGCATTCTTTTTGTGTGTGAAATCTTCCTCATTATTTTTAATTAAATTTTATTGGGGTGACATTGGTCAATGTGAACATATAGCTTTCATGTATGAATTTCTAAGTTACAAAATCTGTATAAATACATTCTTGAGTTTAGTAATATAGTAACTATTCTACTGCCTGGAGATGAATACAAGTTAATATAGTCAAGTAATCACCCAGGAACCAGGAAGGTTGATGTGAATCTTGTTTTGGGTGATACTGATATTTTACATAAACTTGAAGAAGTCACAGTAAAAAAAGTCAACTTGAAAAATGTATTTTTCAATGTGAAAAAATTGAAGCAAATATTTAATATGCAGCTAATTTCTAAGTTTCTTGTTTTGCTTTTTCTCACATCAGCAAATGTCCATGTCAATACAGTATGTGCAAAGCCTCAGATATAATTATGTATATAGCATATTATAAATAGCCTTTCAATTTTTGATGATTTACATAGTTTGTGTGCACAGAATATTCTGGAGCAAGCACATGATAACCAAAGAAAGTCAAAGATAAGATCATCTTAATTTTAATGAAGCCATGTTCTTCTTGCGTTTCTAATCCTTGTGTTCAAATTAAATAGTAAACCAAAGCATTAACTTAGCTACTCTCATAAATGTATACATACACATACAACACATCGTCATATGCTTGGGTTCATCATTTACTGTGTGTCATCTCTGTTCCAGTGTGCCAGGAAATTTCCAGCTTGCAGGGAGTATAAAGTTGAGTAAGTACCTTGGAACTCATGGGAAGGCAGATTCTCTCCCTTAAGGATGAGTACAGTGAAAGATGTTTGCAAATGTTACCATGAGGATTCTGGGGGAAGAAATAAAACCCAACTTATTAGAGAAGAATTTGGAAGGAGATGTCATATGAGTCAGCAACCAGCCTAGTGCCTGGTTATTATAAATATTAGAGAAATTATTTTTTGTCAACTAACTTGTATGGAGCAGGTGTATGGAGCAGTTGCTTATAATAAATATGAATCTTCATGCAAAATCAATTTTTGCCCCATTCCAGTCTGTGTTGCTGCCCCAAGAAAGAGTATCTTTGTCAGCATTTTAGGGACAATTTTACTTAGAATTGTAATTATCTTTATTTTGTATTATGACCAATGAAGAGCTCCTGGCAAGTCTAGCATGTTAACGACAATGTTCTCTATTGTCTTACAGAGATGTCTTTACTCTGTAGTTTCTTTGTAACCACTCCTCCCCCCCACGTAATTATTTTTTTTAAATTTATCTTTATTGTTGAAAGTATTACAGATGTCCCCTGTTCTTTCCCATTGACCCCTTCTAGCCTGCCCCAGGCTCCTGTCCCAGGCTTTTACCACACTATTGCCTGTGTCCATGGATTATGCGTATATGCATATAAGTTCCTTGGTTGAACTCTTCCCACCTACCCATAGACCTATTGTGAGGCTTAGTTTATTTAAATCTCATATAATATGACTCAATTTGCTTTACTAGACACAGATAACTTGTCATAAACTGAAAGAAATCTTAAAAAAATGTAATCTTTAAATCTTTCAGTGTAGAGTAGTTTTTCTTCTCTATGGATACCTCAAACTTAGTAGATTCATGTGAATTGGACTACCTGACATACTGATTAAAGGAGGGTACAAATTCCCATCTGTATATAGAATATAATAAAAGTTCAAGATTCTAGGTAAAAGGGACAATTTTTTTAAAAATTTTTGTTCAATGGTAGGCTACTAACTTTCACAAAACATTGAGAAAGGGAGTAAGATTGACAAAAGATTCTCAAGAGTCTTCTTTTTTTAACCATATTTATATAAAACAAAGAGAAGTCTTCGATTATATTCTTCTCCCTTGGTGTATAACCTTGTGTACTGGGAATACCAACATTGTATGACTATAAATAAGAAGAACCTTATCATTGCTATCTAGTATATGTGCGCGCACGCACACACACACACAACACACACACACACACACCCCTAACCTGACACAATCAAGTAATATACTCATATTCACTAAATATAAAGCTATATAATTTTTATATAATTGATTCTATTTCAATAAAAATATTCACTGTGATATATTAAACTAATTATATAATTTATTAATAGATAATCATCTGAAGTTGAAAAAATATTGTTCTTAATAATGGAGAGACATTAAGTGTTATGTTTTTAGGGTTCATTCTGGTATCTGAGTGGACATAAGACATGGAAACAGATAGGAGGCAGTCATATTGTTCCTATCAAATACTAATGTTATTCATAATGGGGCAGGAATTTAGAAGAAAATTTTAAAATCTAAAATATTTAGAAGTTTGAATCAACAGGACTTGCTAACTTAAGGACTATTAGCAGTTGGAGTGTTGGAAAGGAGTAAGAGAGAAAAACCAGGAATAAATCCCAGTTTTACAATATGAATGACCTAATGAATGATGATATTGCTTAAAAGATACAGTTAATATCAGAGGATGATTGAGGTTAGACATTTTGAATTTGAAGTAGCTTAGGACATCTATTTAGAGATGTCTAGCTGGCTTTTAGATGATAGTACTGAATTTCTGAAAAAATAATTAAAAAAGAGGTATAACTGTGTAAGTCATCACTACACAGTAAAATCACTTAGAGACTAGAGAATGAAAACAGCAGACCCCACTGGCAGAATGGTGGAGAGAACTAACATGTACAGGCTAGACAAAGCAAGGAGTCTCAAGAGAACACAATGTGAAACTTGGAAAACCAGGAGTTTGTGATGACTCAGAAGGCCATCGAATAATTTTCAGATGCAAGGATTGATTAATGATATTAAAGGCAGCAGATAAGTCCATCAAGACCTGAATAATGACTATTCATTGTATTTGGAATTAAAACGTCATTGATGAAAAGAAGGAAGACATTTCTATAAAACACATGAGAAAGAAACCACATTGCTGTGGGTATAGTTGGGCATAGAAACACTGCGCAGTACTTTTGTGTTGTTTATAGATGAAGGAAAGAGAAAAACAGACATGATATAGAGTAATATTGAATTAAGAAAGAGTTCTTATGTATTTAATAGTCTGTTTTGTTTTCATTTTTGTTAATTGTAGACTACAAGTTTGGACAATTCATTGAGAAAGAGAATAAGAATGAGAAACCCTTCTCAAGAATAATTGGGAGAGACATCCTATCTAATAAAGAGGTAATATGCAATCTGACCATCACTCCAACACACAAGATGGCTGCCCCCATGTGGACACAAGATGGTCACCACAAGATGGCCAGCAGGGGAGGGCAGTTGAGAGGGACCAGGCCTGCAGGGGAGGGCAGTTGGGGGGGACCCAGGCCTGCAGGGGAGGACAGTTGGGGGTGACTGGGCCTGCAGGGGAGGACAGTTGGGGGGAACCAGGCCTGCAGGGGAGGGCTGTTGGAGGGGACCAGGCCTACAGGGGAGGGCAGTTTGGGGTGACCAGGACAGCAAAGGATGGCAGTTAGGAGCGACCAGTCTGGCAAGGGAGGGCGGTTAGGGGCAATCGGGCTGGCAGGGGAGCAGTTAGGCGTCGATCAGGCTGGCAGAGTAGTGGTTAGGGGTGATCAGGCTGGCAGGCAGAAGCGGTTAGGAGCAATCAGGCAGGCAAGCAGTTGGGAGCCAGCAATCCTGGATTGTGAGATTGCCTCCTGCCCCTGAGGGCTCCCGGACTGTGAGATGGGGCAGGCCGGGCTGAGGGACGCCCCCCCTTCAGTGCATGAATTTTCATGTACCAGGCCTCTAGTTTTTACATAACAAAATGTATTTTCTCTACATCTTATGAATTCCTTCAAGAAATTTTTAGTATCAATTACAATTCCTGACTTATGTTTAGATGCATTATGAAATTAGGGAAAATAAGTCCTTTAATATTCTTCCTTTTAAAAGTTATGGCCTATGTTGTTCTCCTTTGAGTCTGAGTGAATGCTGGGATGTCTTTAACAAATCTAATACAGTAAAAGAGAAACCATGCTGTTTTCTGATTCTAGGTCTTAAGAAACATGGATCTTCTATTTCCTATCTCTTGACATAGTCTACAGAGGAGCTTTTTTGCTGCCATGTTTGAAGTCTAGCCACCCTAGCAGGATCACAGAGTGAAAAAACAAACCCAGGTAAAAGCTCAGGACTGGTGCAGCCACTGTAGTCAACTGGCTAGCTGAGTCCCACCTTCTAGGCATTTCTGCCACAGAATCAGACATATGACTGAAACTGATTTGACCTTTTATGTCAGCTCATCAGGCTGCTGAATAACAACTGCTGACATAAGTAACTGACACATGGAGTAAAATCACCTAGATGAATCCTGATCCACAAAAGCACAAAATATAATATCACAGTTCTTATTTTAAGCTTCTAAATCTGGGGATAATTTGTTATGCAGCAGTAAGTGCTTGAAACACTATTTAAAAAGATTTTTCTATGTCACACTTTCACTTATGACTATAATTAACTAATTTTATTTTTAAAAGATGTAAAAAGGTACATAAATTATGTTCCATTCAGCCCTCACCTACTTTTTTGGGAAAATTTATATCTTAACTCTTTTTATATATTCAACCTGAAGAAAAACACAGTAGAACCTTCAGGATTTGATTTTGTTTCATTCAATAGTGATACATGATAATTTTATAAAAAGTTTCAAAAGCTAACCTTTACTATATTTAGATATGATGCCAAAATAAAAATAATCACAATTAAATTAATGTTACTTTTAACATTCATTATCTACACTTTTAAATAATACTCCTTAATAAAGAATAATGAATACATATCACTGTGTGGAGGTAAATATTATCCATTGTTGATAATACATACTCCAAGCAAACTGATACAAAAAGATTGATAATGTAATGTTGCACAAAATCATAATGAAACCTCATTACAGCTTCCAAATAATGCTACTTTTCACATAATACTCATTTTGAAAAAACAAACCCAAGTAAGAGTCTTGATGTTCAAAGTAGGTTATTTAGATATTTTTTTCGGATGGAAATTGAAGCCACTTGAACAATGTAAATTATATAAAAAGCTCGATGGAGTCCATTTTCTTTCTTTCATTTTGCATGGTTTCCTGCAGACTAAAATAACCAATTGTTTTATGGCTTAAATAATGTTGAGTGTGAGCATTTTCACTGTGGTAAATTCAGACACAAACCACAGGAAGTAGTGATGCAGTAAATGGAATTTTCCCCTTTGAGTCAGTGTTATCTCTAATATCCTGCAGTGTGTTTAAACTCACACTACTGCTGGCATGAATTATTTTAGGGAAAGCAGCAAAAACAAATATATCTACTTTTTACCTTCAAATTGTTCCCACTTCCCTACCACCATGATGATGGAAAATTGAGTATATTAAACGTAGGTAAGAGTTTTATAAATATCTCCTGATAGAGAGGTAGGTAGTGGCTAGATAGCTGATAGATAGAAGAGATAGTCCCTTTCCACACTGTTCAGAATGATTTATGAACAATGAAATTAGGAATTTTAACTGGTGGCAGGTCAATTGATTATTTTATATGAGAAGTAATTAATATAAATAAATTAATATCTATGCAACTATTTTCTTAGATCAAAGAGTTATTTTAACACTAAAAATAACTACTTTAGGGAATTAAATGTTCAAAGAAAGAATATTATGTAAAATTGCTTATGGCATATATTTATATTTCTGCTTAACTTCTATATTGGGTGTACTTTAATTTTGCTAACAACAGTATGTCATCCTATTATTTAATTTCCTATAGTTTAAAGTAAAATATGCTTTTGATTATAATTTTCATTGCTTGGACTATAATTTTAAAATGCTAAAGTAAGCAATGCTATGTAAAGCAACCTTGTACAAGATGAAAACTAATTAATGTGAAGTACTATTTGAAGATATATATTTATGTAAAAGATCAGATATAGAATACTCTCTCAGTGCGTCATTAGCTAAATAAAATCTGTGAAAATGAACAAATTTTCATAAAACTTATTGTTTGTACAGTAAAGTAAATATTGGATTTCAAGGGATTATATAACATAAGAATATTTCATTAAAATTTTATATTGTGCAAGTAATTTTGACAATAGCATTCCTGCATTACTGTAACATGAAAGCTAATCTCTAGTAATTCATGTGAAAATTGCTACTCTGTTCTCTTTCATTAGTGAATGTAAAATTAAATGATTTTAAAAAATCACAAAGATAAAGGCTAGTAGACCACTCAGTGGTCAGATATTTGTTAGATGGAGTCATGAACAAAACTCCAAAGTATTTGCCCTTGTGAAACTTACATTCTAAATGAAAAATAGAGAATAAAATTAACAAAATATAGTACATCAGATTGTAAGTACTAAGAATAATAGAGCAGGATAAGGGATAGAAAGTGATGGGTCTGAGGAGATTAGTGTTCTATGTTAGGTAGTTTAATCAGGGAAGATCTCTCTGAATAGGTGCTCCTTCAGCAGACCAGAATGAAATAAGAGAGGATATCATGTAGATATCCATAACAAAAATATTCCTTGCTAAAGGAATAGAATATGCAAAGCACCTGAGAAGAGAGGGAGGCCATATGTCATTGTCATGAAACATAAAGTTAGAGCCAATCAAAGAAAGAGATTGAAAACCAACAAAGGTAAAGAGTAGGGGTAGGGTAAGTAAAGATCCTGCAGGACCTAGAAGCCCATGGTAAAGACTTTGAAATTAATTCTCAGAAAGATGGGAAGCCATCTTAATGTTTTGAGCAGAGGAGTGACATTTTGTCTTTGGTTTTGAAAAGATCACTTTGGCTGTTTTGCATAATTAGATACATAATATGAAATTATATTGGTTGTTGTTACAAAGAAAAGTAAATCCAGAATGTCTCATGTTATGAATCATTATAAGAGAGTAAGACAAATCTGGCTCAAAGGTTCAAATTAATAGGTCATTTTCAAGATATTTTCAATGCATTTTATGGGTCTAATTGTTCTCAATCTTGAGACCTTATCATTATTATAATCCCTAATGTCAAATATGAAAATTGGAATTTCTCATTAGGGAATTCTGAAAAGTTCTTGGGTGATCTTCCATTAGCCTCACTTTTACTCCCATTTATAGTCTTGCATGTCTTTCAAGGTCTAAATTACTATTAATCTAGCTCTCATCCTGCTATGAGTAATTTCTAATAGACACATCTCCAGTTAGCTTCTGCATAGCAAAAAGCATGTGATGTACTAATTGAATCTCAATTAGCTTACATCATATCTCTTCCAGAATTTCAAAACATGATTGTTACCATATTAAAAATTCAGAGGAAGAAGGACAAATATTTCTTTCTGTATTGCTATGAAAAGAAATCCAACCACATGTACAGAACTCAGAGTTTTCATTATATTAAAATGTAAAAAAGCTTATAAATAAAAAAATGTATAAGGTGCCCTCTTTTATGAGCTGTCAGAGGATACCATAGAGCACAGGGTACATTTATTTTAGAGTACAGATTCAGGTAATCGTATACACAGGAAGCCAAACCACAGACTCTTCTGTGCTCACATATGACACCGTGACATGCTTCAGTTCCAAACTAATTAGAATGAATTGTGGTTCCTTATTGAAAAATTCCTCAGCTGGCTTACTTTAATCTCTCTTAGGGTTGGTTCACAAAGGAAATCAACAGAGTAGTATTCTGGCTGACAATGGAACAGCCAATAAGTTGGGAGGAAAAAGAAAGCAAAGAAAATCTCACTCATTTGTGGAATATAATGAACATAAACTGATGAAGATAAACAGATCCAGAGACAGAGAAGCATCAATCAGACCATCAAACCTCAGAGGGAAGGTAGGGGACTGTAGGGGTGAAGGGGAGAGATCAAACAAAGGATTTGTATGCATATATTTGTATGCATATATAAGCCTAACTAATGGACACAGATATCAGGGGAGTGAGGGCAGGAGTGGGGGGCGGGGAGGGAATGGAAGGATAAGGACAGATATGTAATACCTTAATCAATAAAGAATTTAAAAAATGGTAGAGAAAATTTAGCATCAGATGATATGCAAACTAATTACAATTTACACAGTACATTGTACTCCCTATTAGAATTGATAGTTTTTTTAAGGTACTATAAAAGGGAAAAGTATCATTAAGCCCAGTAATCTACAAAAGTTTAGAAATTCTTAAAGAAAAGTGATGTTGTATAGGCCTCAAAATAGTCACCATTGTTTGCTCATTTCCCCCAAAGTTTTTTGGTGAAGTGATGCAAAATTTGATCTTATATATGAACAATCAGACATTTCCAATTAATAAAATTATTCACTATCACAAAAATAATAAAAATTTATGGAGAATTTAAAACGAATTCATGAATAATAGCCTTATAAGTTAGTTAGGAAATGTGTGATGAAGAAAGAATCCCCTAACAACTACTTTGCAATTTAACTAACATAAACATACATACTAGTATATATATATTGACACTATTATTTGACAGGAATTATTCTTTTTTAGGAATACAGCTTTGAACATGAAGCACTTGTTTTCATGAAGCTCATATCTAGTGTAAAGAGACATATTGTAAACAATTAAATAAATCGATGAAAAAATATCTCAGAAAGAAATGAATGCTACAAATAAAGTAAAAATAGGGAAAAGTGGTGGAGATTTATTGGTTGAATTAGGTCATACTGTAGATTGAGAAGTCAGAGAAGGAGTTTCTGAGATGTCAATTCAATTGAAACTATGAGGCCAAGACAGACTCATCAAGTAGTATTTTAGGCAGAGAACATGGTAAATGGAAAGACCTAATGAGAGATAAAGCTTGAAGCAATGGTAAAAATTGATTCAGAAAATCTTAGCAGGGATCAAAACTTGCTATTTTAGTGTATGTTAAGCTACTGGAGGGATTTAGTCTGAGGTAGGATCTGATTTGGAATATATTTTTAAAAAGTTACTCTGTTTCAGCTTTATGTGACTGAGGTTGGAAGTTAGAAGGTTGAAATATAAGTTAGAATATAAGTTAGCACAGTCCATATGAAAGATAATGATGTCTTGGGCTAAGAAATTTAAGTGAAGTGTCAGAAGAAAACATCTATAATAATACAAGCATAATATGCCAGTTAGACCGAACATCCTTCTGGACATCATTCAGGATGACCTTCTGGATGAAGCCAAGGCTGTGAGGGAAGCCTGGTCCTGGGTGCCTGCTGGTGGCCATAGGGAAGCCTGGGTCCCGGGTGGCAGGGGAAGCAAAGCCTACTCTTGCACAAATTTCATGCATTGAGCCTCTAGTTTTTACTATAATAAAGTATAAAGTATTTGAAAATCCCTTAAGCACTTTAAAAGCATCCCTAACACATGTACTGTTGATGTGCTAATTATAGATCATTCTGAGCTTTTGATTAATAGTGACTCCCTAAGGAGTTTTATTAAGAAAATATTTGTATTATTAAAACAAATTGATTTTCTGTTAGCGATAAGGGTTAGTTCTTTTTACAAGCAAATGCACCAAACATAAGAGAAAGATCATGTAATGAACATTATCTATTACAGTTACCTAGACATCATCAGAGTCCTGGAAACTAGGAGCAAAACATATTGGCAGCATGATGTGAAATTACAATTACCTGTCCTTACTTTATCTTAAGTAATACTTAAGAACCTTATGATGATGTTGATGATGATAATGAATAATGAATATGCTGTTATAGTACCTTTACCAAGTGCTACCCATTCTGGTTTAAAGTGTTAAGCATCTTAATTTTTGAATTGTTTTTTATTAGTAGTGATAGATTTAGGCCAATTCACCTACCACTTTATTATAGTCTCTGTTGTACTAAATGGCAAGGAGCTTTGTGTTAGGAGTTCAAGATGAGGTCAAGCAGTATAAGCAAAAATTTAAAGGAGACCATGATCCTGATTGTGTGTATGTGTGTACATGCACACAAGTGAGCTTGCAGGGGAGACAAAAGGGAAAGCAGCTATAGAGATTTTACCAAGTGCTACCCATTTATACTATTTCTTCACCTATTTATATCATTTAATCAGAATGAGACAGATCACATAGATTGCAAGCCTATATTCAACCCAAGGCCAAATAGATTATTTAGTGTAATTTCTATTCAAATTTTGGATTTTTTAAAAAGAGAAACAACTAAATAAAGGGAGCTAATGTGTCATCTTCTGATCTGCCTTATACTGTAATCTGGAGAAGGGCAAGAAATCATCAGCATACAAAAGAGTGACTGGAACAATAAATATCAGTTAAAAGCATTAACAAAATCAGCCCTCAGGCAGAAGAGAAGGAGACTAGGGTGGCTGAAAGGGAACTACCCCAGTCTGGTTGCATACTAAAATCTCTTGCTAGCAACAACTGAAAAGAAGGAAAAATCATTCAACAATAAAAATAATTTTAAAAAGAAAGAAAAATTATAAGCACTGTATTTTGCTGTTTCAGATGAAAGGAATTTTAGATATAAAACAGACAGGTTTAGGGAGTCTTAGGGAATAAAGACTTTTAATGGGGGAGAAATGCATATGTGAAGGGCAGGGGTATCTCTGACCTGAGCAATCAATACAATTATAAGGTAGATCAAAAGCAGCCCTGACCTGAGCATCTTGGAGATGCCAAAATGCTTATTTTACTTGTACAAAGGATAGAAAAATGCCACAGGATAAGGGGTGAGGAAGACATACACTCACAGAGGATAAAAAAAAAAAATCATAGGATGATGGGTAAAAGGAAACATATTTTCACAGAAATAGAGGAATGTTTCAAGATAAGGGGAGAGAGAAAGAGTGGGACACCAAGTGGGCTTTGGCCTTTGAAACTGATACTATGTAACAAAATAATCAATGAGGAAAGCATGGGGGTCCTAAATTAATGAAAGGTCCCATTAGAAAGGGTCAGGTTCAAACAAAGAACTGCAGCATACATAAACTGGAAACAAAGGGATATGAGGCAGGATTTTTTATTTTTCCCATTAGAGAGAGAGAATAGGCTTTTCCCATTTGGGGGTCCCTCCCCAGAGGGTCCCCTTTGGGGATAACCTTGCCCAGATAGAGTTTTTATATGCTTCCAATAAACTTCTACATTTTTATTAAATAAATTTGTTTAATAAATTTTCCAAAATTATGATCATAAGCAATTTTTAAAAATGTTGCTTCCTAAAGAAAATACATTCTGCCTTCCTTTTTCACCCACTTTATCCACATCTTTGATTTGCAATTGTATTATATATTTACTTGCATTTCCAGATACAAATTATATATCTACTCACCTGTAGAACAGTTAAGATCTCCATGAATAGAAAACACTTAGGTACAGCCATGGCTACATTGGGATGAATAGTAAATTCTGTTATTTACTCAGCAATGCCTCACTGAAACTGTACTCAATATTGGAAAATCTTAAAACTGGAAAAGCACACGTGGCATCCAAAAGGCCTTAAAAAATCTTCTGTAAACAGTGCTGCTCACCCACCAAACTCAAGATAGCAAATCACATTGTGTTGGCTGGATAATATTGCATATCACTCAAGTGCATTGTCAGGGCTTACTTTTATTTACAGTTTTTGAGCCTCCTTTATCAAGATTAATTCTAGAATTTATTAAAACAATACATTGTTTTCAACATATCAATACAGTATATGAAAAAAAGTGTTATAGCTTCCTTATTTCTGTTGAGATGGGTCACCTGTACTATATTGACTTAACCATAGAGGACTTTTTTTGCTCCCTTAAGATAAAAAGAGTTGTGTCTCTGGCCAGGCGGCTCAGTTGGTTGGAGTGAAATCCTGCACAACAAAAAGTTGCGGTTCAATTCCTGATTGGGGTGCCTATGAGAGGCAATCGATTGATGTTTCTCTCTCACATCGATGTCTCTCTCTCCCTCCCTTCCTTCAGCTCTAAAAATGAACAAAAACATATCCTCAGTGAGTCTTAGAGGAAGCAGTTGGGACCTGATATAGGAGCTTCCCAATGTCATCACAATGGCTCCTTTTTTCTTTTAACCTCACTCTCCACGGAGTTCAGTACTTATCCTCATGCTCACAAGATAGTTGCTCTATTTCCAAGCATTACAGAGGAAAGGGACAACACACAAGAGTAAACAGCAGAAAGCAGATTTTAGCCAGCTCTTTCTCCTTTCAAAAGCTTTGCTCAAAAATTAAAATGGAACTGCCATTTGATCCACTCATCCCACTTCTAGAAATATAGCCTAAGAAACCAGAAACACTGATCAGAAATATATGCACCCCTATGTTCATAAAAGCACAATTACAAAAGCTAAGATTTTAAAACATCCCAAGTGCCCATCAGCAGATGAATGGATACAAAAGCTGTGGTACATTTACACCATGGGATACTATGCAGCTGTAAAAAAGAAAGAACTCTTAGCCATTGAGACAGCATAGAAGTGAGTATTATGCTAAGTGAAATAAGCCAGTCAGAGAAATATAAGTATCACATGATCTCACTCATACATGTGATCTAATGAACAAAAACTGATGAACAAAATAGATGCAGAAACATAGAACCATGGAACAGACTGATGAATTTCAGAGGGAAGGTAGGGGTGGGTGGGGTGGGTGGAGAGAGATTAACCAGGGAACTTATATGCATACTAGAGGTCTGGCACACTAAATTCATGCATGGGGATCGGGCCTAAACCAGCAGTCGGACATCCCTCTCACAATCCTGGACCGCTGGCTCCTAATGACTCACCTGCCTGCCTGCCTGATTGCCCCTCACTGCCTCTGTGTGACAGCCTCATTGCCCCTAAATGGCCCCTGCTGCTGGCCAGGTCGCCCCCAACTCCGCCCCCCCCCCCTCCCCTGCCAGCCTGGTCGCCCCTCACGGCCCCCTGCCAGCCTAGTAGCCCCATGAAGCCTGCTTGTTCAGTCATTTGGTCGTCCCTCACTAACCCCCACCCCTGGCTGGCCTGGTCGTAGGCAGCCACCTTGTGATGGCATGAGGGTTAATTTGCATATTACATCTTTATTATGTAGGATTGACATACGTACTATAATGAAAGAATAAAACATGGGAAACTAGAATAGAAGAAAGAACAAATTCCTTAGATATTCACAAGATTAGACAGGTAGAACAGATTAAAGAGTTTCAGATTACTACAATTTATTACCTGGAAGAATATGATACCAAGTAAGAAGAGACTCAGTCTAGAAGACAGTGTCTTTTTGGAGTGGGAAGAAGAAAGAAAATTTCCAGAGTTATGGCAGTGCAAAACCCCAAGTAAGGAGGAGACTCTTGGGTAAACAAAGCAGATGCCTACTAGTAGAGGGAAGAGTATGGTTATGTATAACTAACCTCTAGGAGAGGTGGGCTATTGTACAATCCATTTGCAGAGCTTTGACATAAGTCTCAGGAAGTCTTACAGCTATAGAAGAAAAACACTTTTCATCTTAAACATTGAATTTACAGAACATTGGCAAAATAAACTATAAAGGGTTATTTAATCAAATAACCAACTAAAATATATGGGGAAACATGATTGTTTCCATTTTACTTCTATGTATTTTAATTATATGTATTTTTAAAATTTGGTTATGATTCATGTACAATTTGTTTCTATTGGATGTTTTTAATTTATTCAAATTGCATTTTTAATAATTATATTTTCTACTTATATATTGTTTGATTATAAAATAGAATTACATTTATTTATTGATCTTATATCCTGCAACCTTGGTAAATTTGCTCATTAACTCTATTTGAATTTTTAGATAGATCTCGTTGAGAGTTTTTTAATGGCAACTATGCCATACATGAATAAAAACTGTTTTACTTCAGTTAATAAATGTTTTATTCAATGAGTTTTGCCAATTGTACACATGTAGCTATCATGCAAGGTAAAGTGAAGAAATTTTTCATCACTCCAGAGAATTTCATTTTACAACCTTCTGGTCAATCTCATCACTCCTGAGAGACTAATTATTCAGATTTGTATTACCATATATTTATTTTGTCTGTTTTTGGAATTCATACAAGTCATACAATATGTCTTCTTTTGATTCTGCTATATTTTGCTTAACATTATGTTTTTGGGATTCATATATGTTGTTGCAAATTTTAGGAATTAATGTATTTTGGATTGCTGAGCAGTATTCCACCACAACTTGCTCATTTTCCTATTGACAGATATTTGGGTTGTTTCCAGTTAGCAGCTATCATAAATAAGTTACTACCAAAAATAGAATCACTAAGGTAGATATATACTTGATTTATAAAAGATTGTAAACAGTCCTCCAAAGCAGATACACTTTTTACACTTCCTGTCAGCAATGTATAAGCTTCCCAATTGTTCTATACCCTCTCTACTTTATTGTCAGCAGATAAAAAATGGCTGTCATTGTGGCTTTAATTTTCATTGTCCTCATGATTGAGCAATTTTTCATACATTTGTTGGCCATTTTATACCTCACTTATGAAATGCCTCACTTATGAAATGCCTGCTCAAATTTTATATATAATTATATATATAATTATATATATATATATATAATTATATATATATATATATAATTATATATATAATTATATATATATATATATATATATAATTTTCCCTAATATGTATCTTACATTTTTAAATATTGTTTAGATGAGAACAAACTTAAAGTTTTAATAAACTCCTATTTGTCATTGTTTTCTTCTATGGTTAGTAATCTTTCAATTCAATCAAGAATTCTTTGTCTAACCAAAGGTGATATGTTTATATTTCTATGTTTTCTTCTAGAAAGCTTTGTGGTGCTAGCTTTCAGATTATATCCATGGCTAATTGGAAGTTATTTTTTGCAAAAAGGGTGAGGTACAAACTTCATATTTTTAGATATTTACTTTATTTAGCACCATCTTTTAAAAAGACTTTTGCTCATTGAATTGATTTGGTGCCTTGCTCAAAATCAAGTGACTAGATATGCATGGGTTTAATTCTGAACTCTCCATCTATTGCATTGATCTCCTTCACATTCCTACTGCTGTAGCTTTAATAGAATTCTTGAAATCAGGTACTGCGGGTCTTCCAATTGCTTCTTTACTTTAAAAATTGCTTCTCTATGTAAATTTTAGAATAAGGTTATCCATTTCTTTAAAAACTCCAACTGGGATTTTGATCATTATTTTGTTCAACTCATATATCAATTTATGAAGAATATGCATTTAACAATATTGATTCTTCTCATCCATGACTATTTAAATCTCCATTTGTTTTCATTTCACATAATTTTCAGTCACTTTTGTTCAATTTGTTCTTAAGGATTTAGGTTATTAAAATTATTGTTAATTTAATATAGAATATAACACTGAAGCCATGTGATTTCTAACAAATGATCAGTTTAAATATACACTGAGTGGCCAGATTATTATGATCTCTGAATGCATAAGAATCTGGCCCTGTATATCCTATATAATAAAAGGCTAATATGCAAATTATCCCTTCAACCAGGAGTTCAACCAGCAGTATACACACACACCACACACACACACACACACACACACACACTCACACACACACACACACACACACACACCAGGGGCCTGCTGCACGAAATTCATGCACTGGGGAGGGGTCCCTCAGACCAGCCTGCCCCCTCTCACATACTGGGAACCCTCAGGGGATGTCCTATTGATGACTTAGGCCTGCTCCCTGTTGGGAGTGGACCTAAGCTGCAGTCTGGCCTCCCTTTGCGGGAGGTGACTGGGCTGATCAGGGGAAGGTGCCAGCCCCATCACCCTGTTGCTTCAGCCACTGCCAGTCACTGCAGCCACCAAGGTATTTTCATCAACACGGACTCCAGTCCCTTCACCATGAAAAAAATGACAACTTTCTTTAAGCATTTTCAAGATGTGTCTTTCATAGGATATGACATTTCTTTCTTTATTTTTCTTTTTATCCTCATCTGAGGATATGTTTCCATTGATTTTTTCCCCTTCCCTCTGATCACAGGCTTGGCATCTTCCCAAGCCTAAAGCCACCACCCCAGGACTCTCACAATCCAGGACTGCTGGCTCCCAACTGCTCACTTGCCTGTCTGCCTGATTGCCCCTAACCACTTCTGCCTGCCAGCCTGATCACCCCCTAACCACTCCCTGCCAGCCTGATAGACGCCTAACTACTCTATTGCCAGCCCGATTGCCCCAACTGCCCTCCCTTGCAGGCCTAGTCGCCCCCAACTTCCCTCCCCTGCTGGCCCAGTAACACCAAACTGCCCTCCCCTACAGGCCTGGTCCCCCCCAACTGCCCTCCCTGCAGGCCTGGTCACCCCTAACTGCCCTCCCCTGCTGGCCTGATCGCCCCCAACTGCCCTCCCCTGCTGGCCATCTTGTAGTGTCCACATGGGGGCAGCCATCTTTTGTGTTGGAGTGATGGTCAATTTGGATATTACTCTTTTATTAGATAGGATTATAAAACAACAGTACACTTCCATTTATCCTGTTCCATCCCTGTGCACTATAAGTCTTATATTTTACCTCTCCCTATGCAATAAATGACATAGCTCATTGTATCCTAAGCAAGGGCACATCCTTCTCTTGTTAGGCTGCTGTTAATGCCAGGGGCAAGTCAGTCTAATCTGGAGTTATACTACATCTGTGCTCTGCTGCAGCTGTAGCTAGATTCCACTGAGCTCCAAATATTACTTATAAAACAAGATGAACCTCTGAATAATATTCTTTGCATAAAATACACTTAAGGTTACTAAAACATTTTAAGCTCCCAAATTCACCTAAATGTTACCTAATACTTGAGCAAGAAAACCCCACAGGAGACACCTTTTATGTTGATGTGCTTTCATTTTAGTAATTTTTATTCAACTTTCTATTTACCCAATCATATTAGATTACTATGCAGGTATTCTGAGTGAAGAAACATAATCCCAATGACAGTCTTATATAATGTACCATATGTGAATGTTAATGAGGAAGTGAATGCACGCATTAAAGTGTTAGTAAAATAAAACACTTAAGAGGATGCATTCTATAGTCAGTTTCCATCCTGATATTCACAATTTGATCTCAGACAACTTCCTTAACACCTTCCAAGCCTCAGCTGCCCCAGCTGAAAATGAGGATTATTGGTACCTATTCCATAGCATTGGCTTAATAATTAAATCACATACTAATAGAAATATTATTAAAATGTTAGCTTTTATCAGGCAATGTGACTTATATATAACCTGCTTGTGCTAATTTAATGCTCTTTATTATCTATTCATAATTAATATTATATACCTAGTATATTGCCACATTTTTAAAAGACCAAAATAGTTGTTATTTATAATTTCAATACCTAAAGTATGGTAATTTACTTGAATAAGTTAGAAACCACATCACATTCTTAGCCAGAGAGTAGTCAAATAACATAACATCACCAGCAAACATACAGCCTGTTTTGCACTCACACACGCACAGTTAGTATAGCACATTCAAAAGTCTAATAAAACATCTCATTTGATCCTATCAGCTCTGAAAAATAGGAAAGCTAAATTTATAAAATTGTTTTAAATGAAGGCACATCATAGTTTAGTAATTTACCAAAAATCTCATGAGAAATCCATGGAAGTTATCAGACATGTAAAAAGACATCTCTGCTGGGAGGACTCCTTTCTCCTAATTATACCCAGCAGTTTTTTCTATATGTAGAAAACAATTTCCCTTCATAATTTATTACATTTCTTAAGACTTCTCTAAAAATATCATATGCCTAGAATGTGTGACAGTGATTGGTGCCACTAAAAATTTATCATTTTCAGATAATTTTTTTCACATCATATTAGATTGGAAATTAGGGTTTAACACATTACTGGTTTTATATATAACTACCCACAAACAAAGCAGTAATAATTTATTGTACAGTCATAATAAGCAACTGAGAGTTCTAAATAATCATAAATAGTAATGACTATCTTCACTGTTAGCATTTGAATAATAATTTATAAAAACATAATAAGTTCTAATGAATCAAAAGTACAGCATCAAAATAATTATTTTGGTAAGGAAATACTTCAGTAAAAGTAGAAGTTATTGTTTCAAATTTTATAAAAGCATCCCCCAAATTTTTTTTTTTAATTTATGAAAATGTTATGTGAATTTATCCAGAATTTTGGACATATTCTTACAAAGAACAGAAAAAAGAAACATCTGGGATTCAAAATATTTAAAAGCATATCTTAACATAAATGAACTGCTCAGTTTTTGTTAAGTATTATAATGGTTCTCTATTTAAAAATTAGTTACTTGTAAAATGAAGCTACTGAATATTTTATAATGATATGTCTTGAATAGAGAGTATGCTTATTCATTTGATTTAAAATGCTTCATCTATGTTGAGTTTTAAAACAAGTACAGAAACAGATGTCAGACATCTAATGTTGCTATTCTCAATCAGAGATCATTTTTAGTTTAACTGTTCCTCCTCTCTGACTGTAATAAATTTGCTTTCACATGCATTTCTGGTCCCAAGAACTGCAACCCCTGAAAAATGTGAAGCAAGCTGAGATTTACAAATGCCCCAGACATTGTTATGCAAAGAAAGTCTCTGTCTCGCCTAAAAGTAAGAATTTAGGTGTTAATTAGAAGTTTGTTTGAGAGTTCTCTAACTTCTAAGAAAATACAGTCTCTTAGAAGAACTCTTCCTGAAGCCATCAAATAAATGCAATATGGTGCTCTTCTAAAGCTGGTTGAAAAACATAAAAGAGACACAGACCATTTTTTGGTTTTTATTTCCATGTTTGATATATACATTTCATGAATGAAAATGATACCATTGTAATTAGTTAATCCTAATATATAAAAAGCTGGGTGCCATCATGACCTAAACGACCTGATGGGATGACTGAACAGCAGGCTATGGAGCTGAGGGAGCGGGAGCTGAACAATCGGTGACAATGGTGACTGGTGAGCAGCTGGAAGGCAGACCTCCTGGTCCCTCCTCCCAGCCCTCAGACTCCAATCAATCCATGGTGGAGGCAGGATGGAACTGGGGCTGGCTCCCTTAGTAGTGCTGCAGGTTCAATCTCAAGAGGACAGGCCAGGCACCAATGGACCAGAGCTGCCAGCACGATCCTGACAGCGCTGCTGGCCTCCTGGATCTTGGCCTCGGGCACTGCAGTCACTTTCCCTCCCTAGATGCTCCACGAGGAAGAAAAGATACTGCCAGCAGTGGCAGGGGTGACCAGCAGTGACTGCTCTCCCCGTGCTTTCTCCAGGTCACTTGAACCGTCCCCCACCTGCAGTGGTGGGGCCCTGCTAGACCTGTGGCTGTGGCACAGACACCAACTTAGAGGGGAGGACTCCAGATGAGTCCTGCAGTGTGGGCCGCATCAGTAAGCAGTGGGGCGGGGGCCGGGGGGTGGGGAGGGCTGCTCATAGAAGCCTTCATGGATGCAGATGACTTTGACTTGTAGTTCCCACTGGATCTGGACATGAGAGTGAAGGCTGTACTGCTGGGAGCCACATTCCTCATTGACTACATGTTCTTCGAGAAGCGAGGAGGCACTGGGCCCTCTGTCATCACCAGTTAGATGGCATCTCATGGTGAGGACCATCACCTCAGCCAGAACTCAAGATGGTCACCTGGCCTGGCTTGGCCCCTCCTCAGAGGCAGCCCCTTTCCTCCATGTACACTGCAAATGACAGATAAGGATGCCTAAGAGGCTGGGGCCATGGTGCCCCATCCCTACTCTATTCCCCTGGCCTCCTTCACCTGTGGCCCCCTCAGAAGAGTATGTATGAGAGCCCTTCCCCTGCTACCTTTTACCACTGTCTCTGGCCCTCCCTCAGCACACAGGCATATCGGCTTTCAAACTTTCCCTATTCACTTCCTCTCACCCTCTTCCAGGGCCTCTCCTCTGGATGGGGCCTTTGGAATCCAGGGCTCTGGGGTTTTATAGCAGAGCTGGGGTGGGAAAGGCTAAACAGCACCAAAGATGGCTGATATGGCCACCCACATCTGCCTCAGCTTGACCAATTAGTTCAGCCTCAGAACGTGGCACTCAGAGGGGATCCCTACTTCCCCAGCAATGGCACTAGGGCCTCGGCCCCAGTGCCAATCTCCTCTCCCCCTTACACCGCCCCCCGCTCCCCCCGCCACCACAGCTGGTGCTTGCTACAGCTCTGTGGGCCTTAGTCCCTTTTACTACAAAGGAGGCTGTATCTTTGTATGTTATATTCATATACACTTTGTAACATTTTGGGGGAAAAAACATGACCAAGAGAATGCCGTAGTCAACGTCCGGAGTCTGGCTCAGGAAAACAGAGAGAAGGGAGAATTCCATAAGTTGGCCGATGCCAAGATATTCTGAGTGACTGCCTGGCGTGTAACAGTTGTGTGACCTCAGAGGAAGGAGTCCAAGTTTCTCAGCAGAACGCTAAGGACTTCTTCCATATTCTGAACCTTAATAAGAAATGTGATACCTCACAGCACCAGGTGCTGGCAGTGTCCCTGTGTCCTCAGTCTATGCCTTATTTTGCTGCTAAATTCAGTCTCAGTGTTACTGATGCATACAGAAGACTCTGGGGCTTCCTCAAAAGCCTTGGGATGCACTGTCTCTGCCATGAAGATAGCTGCGGACTTCAGCATTCTGAAAAGTCAGAAGGAGTCTGTGTGTCGGTACCGCCAGCACTGTGAGGAAGAGCCCCGGCTCCCCATGTTGACCTCTGCCTGCCCTTGCTGGGTTGGTTATACAGAGTGCATGCTGGGTCACCCCATCCCCCTCATCTCAGCAGACCAAGTCTCCCCAGCACAGTGGTCGGCAAACTGCGGCTCGCAAGCCGCGGTTTGCCGCTCTGTTGACTAATGAGTTTGCCGATCACTGGGATAGGGGCTTAATCACAAGGAACAACAGCCTGTAATTATTGGAATCAAGAGTCTAGGTCAGTGCTCAGCAAACTCATTAGTCAACAGAGTGGCAAACCGCGGCTCACGAGCTGTGGTTTGCCAACTACTGACCCAGCAGATCATGGGCTCTCTGGTTAAGGATTACTTCCCCAGATGGCAGAACCTGTCCCCAGGCAAGATTTCCCATGTCATTGTGGCCCTGTGTTATTTTTTTTTCCTGAAAAATGTTTTTTAATTTAATAAATCTTCATTGTTCAGATATTACAATTGTTCCTCTTTTTTCCTCCCATAGCTCCCCTCCACCAGGTTCCTACCCCACCCTCTGCCCTTACCTCCCCCCCACTGTCCTCATCCATAGGTGTACGCTTTTTGTCCAGTCTCTTCCCGCACTCCCCACTCCCCTTTTCCCCCAAGAATTGTCAGTCCACTCCCTTTCTATGCCCCTGATTCTATTATATTCACCAGTTAATACTGTTCATAAAATTTTTTATTCCCTTGGTTATTAGATTCACTTGTTGATAGATACGTATTTGTTGTTCATAATTTTTATCTTTATCTTTTTCTTCTTCTTCCTCTTCTTAAAGAATACCTTTCAGCATTTCATATAAAACTGGTTTGGTGGTGATGAACTCCTTTAGCTTTTTCTTATCTGTGAAGCTCTTTATCTGACCTTCAATTCTGAATGATAGCTTTGCTGGGTAGAGTAATCTTAGTTGTAGGCTCTTGCTATTCATCACTTTGAATATTTCTTTGTTTTTTCCTAAAAATGTTTTTATTTTTTTTCCCCATTTTTTTATTAAGGTATTATATGTGTACATATCTTACCATTGCCCCCCCCCCACTCCCATACATGCCCTCACCTCCCAATGTTTTGCATCCGTTGGTTATTCTTATATGCATGCATATAAGTCCTTCGGTTGATCTCTTATTTCCCACTTTAAATATTTCTTGCCATTCCCGTCTGGCCTGCATAGTTTCTGTTGAGAAATCAGCTGACAGTCGTGTGGGTGCTCCCTTGTAGGTAACTAACTGTTTTTCTCTTGCTGCTTTTAAGATTCTCTCTTTGTCTTTTGCTCTTGGCATTTTAATTATGATGTGTCTTGGTGTGGTCCTCTTTGGATTCCTGTTGTTTGGGTTTCTGTGCGCTTCCTGGACTTGTAAGTCTATTTCTTTCACCAGGTGGGGGAAGTTTTCGGTCACTATTTCTTCAAATAGGTTTTCAGTATCTTGTTCTCTCTCTTCTTCTGGGACCCCCATAATTCTGATGTTGGTATGCTTGAAGTTATCCCAGAGGCTTCTTACACTATCTTCAACTTTTTGGATTTTTTTTTTCTTCTTGCTTTCCCGGTTGAGTGTTTTTTGGCTTCTTTGTATTCCAAAGCTTTGACTTGGTTCTTGCAATCCTCTAGTCTGCTTTTAGGTCTCTGTATAATATCTTTTATTTCAGTCAGTGTGTGCTTAATTTCTAGTTGGTCCTTTTTCATATCCTAGAGGGTCTCATTAAATTTATCAGCCTTTTCTAGGAAATTCTTGAAAAACCTTATAACTGTGGTTTTGAACTCTATATCCAGATGTTTACTTTCCTCCATTTCCTTCATTTGTGACCTGCCTCTTTGTCTCCACATTTCGGCTGCTTCCCTGAGTTGATGGAGTGGCTTTGTATGCTAGGTGTCCTAGCAGGGCCCAGTGGCTCAACCTCCCCAGTTACCTGAGGTGGACACTCTTGGTGTGCCCCTTTGTGGGCTGTGTGTGCAGTCTTATTGTAGTTAAGCCTAGATTGTTGTTAGTATCACTGTGGGGAGTTGACCTCCAGGCCAATTGCTGTGAGGATCAGCCTGTGGCCCTGTGTTATGACAAGAAACTGGAAGCCCTTTGAGAAGATGTTCCCACAGCTGTACATAGTTCCCGGGGTGATGACTGCTGCTAACCTCAGGTGCAATTGTCCAGCTAATGGAACACAGTGACTTCGCCTCAAATGATCCCGCCGTGACACTGTTTGGAGACATGAAAGAGAAGGAGGAAGAGGTGAAGCTCCATGAGGGTGTCAGCTCCGACTGGTACCTGGTACACATCTTTAGGCCCATGGCCAAGGATTCACAGAGGGCCTGGCTCCCTTAGTAGTGTTTAGTAGACACGTGGTGGTGCTCACCTACCACACCCTGAGGAACAAAGACTTCCAGGAGGTCACCCTTGAAAGGGACGGAGAGGTTCTGCTATGCTTTGAGGATGCTTACGGCTTTTGGAACATCCAGAAGGGGTCCTGAAGCTGTAGAGGGGCAAGTTCCCCTGCCACTTCATGGAGGTGCTGGCCTATGCAGGGGATGCCTAAGCAGCAGGGGCCAGGCCCAGGTGGGCGACGGGTGTGCAGATAAGGCACCGCTGTGGCAGATGGAAGGCATCTATGCTGCCATCCCGGTGTGGCCCCCGAAGACCAGCGCCCATGTGCAGGAGCTGTACCAGAAGTGGCTGGGGGTGTGTGTGTGATGGGGAGACCCCCCTGGGCCCAGGCTGCCCTGCACACCACCTAGCAGGGCCCAGGGCAGCCTGCCAGGACATCAAATGGTAAAGGTACAACAGACGCCCGGCCTGTAGGCCGCCTGAGGAGAGGTGTCAGACGTGTGAAGGAAAGGCTTAGCATCCCTGTAATCGCTTTGTTTTTCAGAATTCCCTGCTCCCCATCTGCTGGCTCCCTCCCTCTGAGGGGTGCTGTTGTCATCACATGGGTGCAATCTCGAGAGGATTGCCCCAATGTATGTATCCTTTTATCCAACAATGAAAAAATCCCAAAGAACAAGAATGGAGACAGACTACTGTCCTTTAGGCTTTAAAAAAAAAAACCCGGAAGTGTCCTGCAAAGAGCTGAAACTTGGTTCTGTCCACATGCCTCAGAGAGACTGGATGAGGAAATGGCCCAGCTTGGTCCTGACTTTACCCACTTATGTTACTCTTGAAGGTGTCTTTGCCACAATGTGAATAAACTGCCACCTTTTGGAATAGGGACTCATACGAAAGTCTGCATTCCCAACTTTTCTTGAAACAGATCTATGTTCTGCGCTGTGGCCACCATCCTGAGACCAGGTCTTGTCGCTGGGAATCAGGGGGCACTGAAGTGGAGGCTCGCCCCGCCCTCCCCTTTTATATTCAGGGATTGAGCTAAACTCACTTTGGGGGAGGCCTGGCAAGGGTGACAGGTGTCACAGATGGAAGGATAGAGAATGGAGAGGCAGACACCCCGCTTGGTCCCTCCCTACGTGGGGTCAGGCAGATGAGGGCCGGCCAGCCCGCCCCACAGTTGGGTGAGATAGCATCCTCTGTGTCCACCTCTCACCCCGTGGGCCCGGCCACTCCCCTCAGCTCCTGGCAGCCCTCTGCATTCCACAACAGCACACTCTGCCCTCACATGCTGCTCGCCCTAAATGAGAAGGAAGAGAGCAGTTGGCCCACAGACAACTACACAGAAAGATAGGGCTCATGGCTGGCAAGTGCAGTGGCAGTGGCTAGAGCCTCTCCTGCCTCCATGGCAGCGCTAAGTAACAGCGAGCTGAAAGGTAAGGAGCAGCGAGCAGGTGGGTGGTAAGAAGCGAGGGGTCCCAGACTGGGAGAGGGATTTCCAACTGCTGGCTTAGGTCCATTCCCATGGGCAGACATCCCCTGAGCGGTCCCAGACTGCGAGAGGGTGCAGGCCAGGCTGAGGGACTCCCCGCCACAGTGCAGGAATTTTATGCCCTGGGCCTCTAGTTATTAATAATAGGACAGGAGCAAAGGAAAGGCCAGACATTATCGGCATGTCATTTAAGCAGCTTCATCAAGAAGCTGCAACTTTGCGCTCCACAGGGAACCACCGGCTTATTTCCTGCAAAACACTGGGAAAGGATCCAACATAGGAAAGATAGATGTATGCCTAGTAAAGTTGGGGTGACATAGGGAAGGTACTTGTCTTGTCAGTCACACCTGAGAACAGAAATAATTGACCAGAATGGGCATGTCTACTACAAGCATGTGGAAATTTGGAAACATACAATCTCCTAAAATAAGGAGTGATCTCTCTTGTGTTCTTGAATCTCTCTTGGTTTCCTTGCATTCACCTCTATAGCCATGGCCATGCAGACCCACAGGCAATGGATTATTGTACTGCAGCAGGGAAACACAAGCTAAGCTCGGCTGATGCTGGACTGGACCCAGCTCCAATTTGGAAAGAAAACTTTGGACTCTGTGTCTGATTTTAGCTTTATTAAAGCCCCAGCTACACTTCTTCCATGGCAGGACAAAGGGAAATGGAACTTTGGAAACCCAGGGGTGTGATTCCATGAAACTAAAACCTTCTATTGTATCTCATCTTCCTATGTGAGTGTCAGATAATTCCGTTCCTTGGGATATTACAAGAAATCCACCCCCACTCACAGCCTGAGAGACAAGACCCTCTCCCCTCCATTAACAAAATGAAAGGGATAATCTTTATTATCTGCAAACACCCTTTGATATCTGTGTTAATTTAAGTAAGGTAAAGAATGGGGATCCAGTAAATATGCAAAATGTTAGGGAATGTAGTAGGTATGGCTGAATGTGCAATGTAGTTTTTAAATTCTTCAGGTAGGTTCCAGGAATCTTTCTACTGATTTATTGCAACTATTTTCTAATGCACATACAAGAAATAGTATATTAACATGTAAATAATGTTTTCTTAACTCTTTCAAGTTTCTCATTTCTTATAAAAAATGTATTTGTTCACCCCTGATTAGCACTTAAAGTACTGTTCTTGTAACTATACAAAACCATACCTAACATAAAACATAAAACATGACATAAGACTATTCCTCTCTCAGCATCTGCAAAGGAATTTAGTTACTGAGATGATAGAAATATCATACCAAGATAGTCCTACCTATAACATCTGCATGAAAGAGGTATCCAAAGCAATCTTTTATAATAAAGGTCTAGTGCATTTTTTTTTATTTTAACCTGGCTTATATTTATGTGCATTTATATAAATTCATGTAAAATATGCAAGGTCCAACAGATAACCACATGCTGACAGTGACTATTAAGAATTGTATATCAGGAGAGGAAAAGGCATGCTTTTGAATTCAAATATTGTTTTATATTTGCCAAGTTGTTCTATAGCTTTCTTATATAACCTCTTGTTGAAAGGCACATGTGCCTTGTAACAATGGGGTAATATAATTCATAATTATTTAGTTATAGCGATCTCTGGCAGACAAACTAGAGAGCAGCCACAGTGTATGTTACACATAAAGGCTGCTTTAGCAATTACTCATGAACACAAGAGAAAAACCCAAGTTTTCAAGTCCATTTTTTAAAAAGTCATTTAATAAGGTGATAGTCATAAATAGTCCATATAATAAAAGCCTAATAAAAGTCCACTGTTCAACCAAAGTGTAATATGCTAATGATATGCTGAGGCCGCTCAACTGTTGGCTATGATGTGCACTGACCACCTGGGGGCAGATGCTCTGACCAGTAGGTTAGCTTGCTGCTGGGGCCCTGCAGATTGGGACTGAGTGAGATGGGCCGGACATGCCCTGGAGCCCTCCTGCAGTATCTCCCTGGCCCTGATCGTGCACTGGTGGGGTCCCTCAGCCTGACCTGTGCCCTCTTGCAATCCGGGACCCTTGGGGCATGTTGGAGAGCCTGTTTCAGCCAGATCCCACAGGCCACTCCCCTTGGGAGGTCACCAGAGGCAGGGCTCATGTCTGGCAAGCGCTGCTGTGGTGGAGTGAGCCTCTCCTGATCGGGACTGATTGGGTGTGAGCCCGCAGCAGATGCAGTGGGGCCAGGAAGAGAGGGAGCATAAGGTAGGAGCTGCAGGTGGCATTGGACTGTAGGTTTTGGCCCAATCCCTTCAGACCACCCAGAGGGACCCCACCCATGCACGGATTCGTGTACCAGGCCTCTAGTATACTAAATAAACCAGTTCAACTCATTTGAATAAAAATTTGGATAGGGAATTAAACATTAAACTGGAATCTTATAAACAACTCTATATAATTATTGCAGGTATGAGAAAAAAGGTTTTCAAATTGTTTCATCAAAAATTTCATCTAACAGTTAGCTAGGATTCTACCCCAAATGAAACAAAAGAACACATTAGAATGAGCACAAGCAAAGAGTGAAAGTAGAGGAATGGAAAAATACCAATAGGAACAAGACATGTGCCTAACCTGCCTCACTGAAAATACTAATAGCTACTTCAACAACCTGAGGAGGTAGTGTTCTCTCAAGATAAAAGCTTAGCCATATCTTTAATTCTGCAGACACTGGATAATCTATCAATATAGTTTAAGAGATTAATACACACTCTTAACTTTAGGAGAAAAATTAGCCTACAGGTAATGAAATACTTCAATTTACTAGGTTGACAAATATAGTATATCCATATAAGTTCAGCATAATGATTGCAAATGAGATATAATAAATTTTTAAAATACATTATTTTAACACTTTGTATCTGCTCACTAATATGGTGTTTTTGATATAGCATTATACCATTATTATTAAAATTTATGAACATAAGCTATTTCCCAAGCACTTTGATTACATGTCTGAATCAGACTGCACAACAAACCTGTGACATTGCTAGCAGTACCCCCTTTAAAAACTGAAGAAACTGATAGACTTATAAGCTAAGTAATTTAATCAAAATAACATAGCTAATGCTAGGTAAATGAGCTCTTCCTACATGCCCATGTGGTGGTATGTATGTATGTATATTTATAACAACATGGAAAACAATAAAGACATAATATAGAAACATAAGTCTGTGAAATATTGGTGTTCCTAGTTTATATACTAAAAAACCCAAAAGATTATAATGTGGAGGCATGTAACAGAGAAAATTCATAAATGTGTTACATTGAGGAAGGTACCTTCTACATCAGAATCCTAATGGAGTTAAAGAAAAGAAAATAAAGATTAAGATTTAAGAGCCCCATTCTATGTACAGTGAATCAAAGTATCCAAAGAGCAGGCCCAATACATTTTAGAATTCATCAGGTGGTTCTGATGTTCAATCTAGTTGGTGAACCACTTGAGCCAAAAGTCTCAAAAGTCTGCTAGTTTCCCTATGTATTATATTCTGTGAGACTACTATATTGACCTTCAATTGGGTAAAATTAAGAATAGGAAAATAATTCTATTTTCAAGTTATCTTTTGGGAGGGTAATGTGCAAAAGTTATGAAGGTAGGCAATTACTTACCATTACCATAAAAAAACAAAATTCAGGGCTCTTGACATATATATTGTGATTTATATATTACTCTCTTTTTTCTCCCTCAAATTACATAGAGATGAATCCCATGACTGCTATTCAGCCACATGTGATATCAGTACAATTACATAAAATGTCTATGCCTCATTTCTTTATCTATCAAAGAGAACTCATACTACATATATCATTTTATTGTAAGGACTGAGGAAAAATTCTTGTAAATATGATTGTTAAAATTGAAAGGCCCATGCAATAACAAAACATGTTATTTATAATAAAATAATAACATTAAAATATATACCATTTCATTCATATTTCTAGGACACATCCTTATATGCCTTAATCATTTCCTTCGGTCTTATTATAAGGGGACTAAGATAAGAATACAGGCTTCTTCTGATAACAATAATTTAATTTATTTTCATAAATAAATTCATATAAAATTAAACAACAAAAAAGGATAGTGAGGCCCACATCCCGACTGCGCAGCCAGCCCGGGATGCCCACCCCTGCTGACCCGCACCGGAGGGCATGGCAGTGGTTGCCTGAGAGGTTGAAAAGCCTCTCTCCATAGAGGCACCCCCAAAAGGCTCATGAAGTTGGAATTAAAATTATTGCCACTACAGTGTGCCACTCTGATGCCTATACAGAGTGGGGCTGGTCCTGAAGGGAGTTTTCCCACGATCTTGGGACACGAAGGTGCTGGAATTGTGGAAAGTGTTGGCGTAGGAGTTACTAAGCTGAAATCAGGTGATACTGTCATCCCACTTTACATCCCTCAATGTGCAGAATGCAGATTTTGGCTAAATCCTAAAACAAACCTTTGCCAGAAGGTAAGAGTCACTCAAGGGAAAGGATTAATGCCAGATGGCACTAGCAGCTTTACTTGCAAAGACAAGACAATTTTACATTACATGGGAACCAGCACATTCTCTGAATACACAGTTGTGGCTGACATCTCTGTTGCCAAAACTGATCCTTTAGAACCTTTGGATAAAGTCTTCCTCCTGAATTGTGGCATTTCCCCTGGCTATGGTGCTGCTGTGAACACTGCCAAGTGGAGCCTGGCTCTACTTGTGCCATCTTTGGCCCAGGAGGAGTTGGATTGGCGGTCATCAAGGCTGTAAGGTGGCTGGTGCATTTCGGATCATTGGTGTGGATATTATTAAGAAAGATAAATTTGCAAGGGCCAAGGAGTTTGGAGCCTGTGGATGTATCAGCCCCCAGGACTTCAGTAAACCCATCCAGGAAGTGCTCGTTGAGATGACCGAAGGGGGAGTAGATACTCCTTTCAGAGTGTTGGTAAAGTGAGGGTCATGAGAGCCACGTTGGAGGCCTGCCACAAAGGCTGGGGCGTCAGCATGGTGGTAGGAGTCCCTGCTGCTGCAGGTGAAGAGAGCGCCCCTCCACCCTTCCAGCTCGTCACAGGAGGCACGTGGGAAGACACCGCCTTTGGCGGATGGAAGAATGTAGAAAATGTCCCAAAGTTGGTGTCTGAATATATGTCCAAAAAGATAAAAGTTGATGAATTTGTAACCCACAATCTTTCTTTTGATAAAATTAACAAAGCCTTTGAACTGCTGCATGCAGGAAAGAGCATCGGGCTGTTGTGAAGTTTTAAATTAAAAAAAAAGAAAGTGTGTCCATTCTTATAACTGAGTCATGTGAGCTCATTGGAGCAGCCAGACAAGCTGGAAGAGTTCACAGCCTCTTAGATGTTCGGTAACCCACTCTAGGGAATAATGTTTTCTGTATAATTAATGTATCTAATCAAGGACAAGGCTAATACAGTAATAAATCTGTTTTCTGGACTTTTCTTCTCATGAATAATTACTAGCTCCTTAAGGAATTTTTAACAGAATAAAAGTAATTTCTGAAGGAAAAAAAAAGATGGTGAATGCTATCTCATCAGTGCTCCTATTGGCTTAAGTCTTGCCTTATTTCTCTTTGGCTTTGGACAGCAAGTCATTATTTGCAACACTTTTTATATTTATTAATATCTTAAATATCTGATAAAATATAAGCTTCCATTAAAATAGTTAATAATATCAAACTTTCATGGTCTCTATCAACTTCCAAATCATTAATGATTAGACTAAATATATTTTAAGATTGTTATTTATATGGAACATTATTGAATAGGAAGAAAAGACAATTTGAATTTAGAAAGCAAACAAACTGAGCACTGCTGATATAAGTCATAATATGAAATATCACACAGTTTATGATGCAAATAGAGGAGTCTTTCTTCAATAAAGAAAACTTCAGTTATTACTGCAGATATATTTCAAAGTACAAAGCCTGGTTATCCACTAAGAAAAATGTGATGTTCTCTATGTGTTAAAAAGATGAAGAAGCAAGGATAGATCAATTGTGGAAAACAAATATAAACAATCCAGTATAAATTACCTTTTGTTGTATAAAGTTGGTTTTTTTTTGTGAATTGCAAAAAAAGAAAAAAGATCCTCAGTAGAAAAGTTTAAATCCTTGTCATTTTTATGACAGTCCCATTGATAATGGATTTTATTGGAAGATTGTTCTCCATGTTTCTCATGTTTCTGCATCATATCAAAGAATAGAGGCACTGATATTGTTTGTTTCAGAATACCTTTTCAAGGTATTTGTATAGGGTACAGCCTTGAAAAGACTAAATAGCCCATCCCTCATAGGTTTGCTTATAACTTTTGAAATTATAGATACTTTCTCTTTCTCTGGAGCAAAAGATAAGCACACTTATTGTTAAGTATAAGCGCAAAGTTCCTCTTCTATAAAGTAATCCATCAAATGTGCAGGTATTCCCTAAGTCTCTTCATATTATCCTGTGAAAATTGGGGTACAAGAAAACTGATACAAGAAAAATATTGTTGTCATTGCTACTACAATTTCCTCCATTGTTGTCTGTAAGAAAATGTACTTTGATTGATGCACCTCTTGCCAGACTCACCAAGAAACGGAGAGAGAGAGAGGACCCAAAAAACAAAATCAGGAATGAAAGAGGTGAAGTAACAACTGACCCCACAGAGATACACAGGATCATAAAGAACAAATCTATTCGAATAAACTGGACAACCTTGAAAAAAAGGACTTATTCCTAGAAAAATACAATCTCCCAAAACTCAATCAGGAAGGATCAGAAAACCTGAATAGGCTGATAACTACTGATGAAATTGAAGCAGTAACAACAAAAAAACACACACAAAAAAACAAAAAAAAAACAACCAACCAAAAAAAAAAGCAGACAAACAAACAAACAAAAAAACTTCAGCAAACAAAAGCCCTGGTCTGGATGGCTTCACAAGAGAGTTTTACCAAATATTCAAAAAACTAACACCCATTCTCCTCAAGCTATTTCAAAAATATTTAAGAGAAAGGAACACTTCCAAGCTCTTTCTATGAGGCCAGAGTTACCCTAATTCCAAAACCAGATAAAGACACTGCAAAGAAAGAGAATTATAGGCCCATATCCATGATGAACATTGATGCTAAAATCTTCAACAAAATTCTAGCAAATCAGACCCAGCAATACCTTAGAAAGATCATACACCATGACCAAGTGGGATTTATCCTGGGGATGCAAGGCTGGTACAATATCCAAAACTCAATAAATGTGATACAGCACACTAACAAATTACAACACAAAAATCACATGATCATGTCAATAGATGCAGAAAAAGCATTCGAAAAATCCAACACTCTTTTTTGATAAAAACTCTCAGTAAAGTGGGAATAGATGGATCATACACAACTTAGTAAAAGCCTTATATGACAAATCTACAGCCAACATCATACTCAAAGGGCAAAAACTATAACCATTTCCTATAAGAACAGTAAGAAGACAGGAATGCCCACTTTCATCACTCCTGTTCGACATAGTACTGGAAGTGCTAGCCACAGTGATTAGACAAGAAAAAGAAATCAAAGGCATCCAAATTGGAAAGAAGAAATAAAACTGTCATTATTTTCAAGACAACACAATACTGTACATAGAAAACCCTACAGACTCGCCCCCCAAATTACTAGATTTAATAAATGAATTTGACAATGTAGCAGGGCATAAAATTAATACCCAGAAATGTATGGCATTCTTATACAACAATGATGAACACTCAGAAAGAGAAACTAAAAATAAAATCCCATTTACCATTCCAATAAAAAAATTAAGATACTTAAAAATAAACGTAACTAAAGAAGTGAAAGACCTGCACTTGGAAAATTACAGGAAGTTGTAAAAAGAGATAGAAGAAGATATATTTATTGATTTATGCTCAATTAATATTTGAGAAAGGAGGCAAGAGCGTACAATGGAGTCAAGCAGTCTCTTCAATAAATGGTTTTAGAAAAATTAGACAGAGAGAGAGACAAAATGGCGGCGGAATAGAAGGATGTGTCCTGAGCCTTCTCCTGGAGCAAATAGAGGAGGCAGCTGAGACAAGCGGAATCCAGCCTGAATTGGCGAAGGAGGCACAGCTGGTGAGACAGTTTGCAGCTGGGAAGAGCAGGGATCCCCCGGATAAAGGTAAAATCAAAGATCTAGGCAGTAGATTCTCCCGGACCTCTGTGCCCAGAAGGTCAGGGAGAAACTACACAGTGCCAAGCCGCGTCCCTGAGGACAGGCAAGGTCTGAAGGATTTTAGACCATAGAGTCTGGATTTGGGATCTGAGCTCAAAGGCAGCCTTTAAGAGCTGCTGGACCACGGAGTGCTGGCAAGAGAGGAACTGGCAGAGACGCGGTCCTTCCTCGCGCTGGGGCCTGCGCTTTTCCCCACTGAACCTAGTTCGTGGGACCTTTTAGAGACAGGCACTTACCTGTGACAGAAGTGCGGGAGAAGGGGTAGAGTTGTGGAACCTGGGTAGAGTGGGCAACGGACGGTCCAGGAGAAGTGGTAGCAAGTCTGGTGCTGAGTCATATCTAAGCCCACAGAATCCATTTTCTCCTGAGAGATAGCCCCTCCCCCCAGTCTCCAGGCAACCAATATAGCCACACCCAGATTCCACCCTGATTAACACCAAGGAATCTGAATACTCCCTGAGGCCATAGGATCTACTCTAAAGAGAAATCTTTAGAAGCTAAGCACCTCAATTACACTAGATAACCAAGCCCAGGAGAACAGATTTCACCAGTAGCACCATCACCAAAAGAACCTGGGTAGCAAAGCAATTGGATCTACAATTAAAACATTTCAGGAAAACATGGGGAGACAAAAAAGCAATACCCAAAGGAAAGAAAAAGAGGAATCACCAGAAAGGGAGTTAAATGAAATTGAGGCTAGCAGCTTAACAGAGAGAGAATTCAGAGTAATGGTTCTAAGGATGTTTAAACGGATGGATGACAAATACACACAACTCAATGACAAATACACACAACTCAATGAGAACTACAAGGAACTGAATGAAAATGTCACCAACGTGAAAAGAAACCAAGAGGAGATGACGAACGACATAGCTGCAATAAAGAACACATTGGAAGGCTTAAACAGTAGACTAGAAGAGGCTGAGGACCGCATCAGTGAATTAGAAGACAAGGTAGGAAAACACACACAAACACAGCAGCAAATGGAAAGAAGACTTAAAAAGCAAGAGGAGAGCCTAAGGGAGCTTTGGGACAACACAAAACGAAACAATATTAGAATAATAGGGATACCAGAAGGTGAGGAAGAGAAGCAAAGAATAGAAAACCTGTTTGAAGAAATAATGACGGAGAACTTCCCTGATATTGGCAAGAAAAAAACTATGCAAGTCCAAGAAGTACATAGAGTCCCAAACAAGTTGAACCCCAAAAGACCAACACCAAGACACATCATAATTAAATTGGTGAATACCAATGACAAAGTAAGAATCTTAAAGGCTGCCAGAGAGAGACAGAAAGTTACCTACAAGGGATCTCCTATTAGAATATCAACTGATTTCTCAACAGAAACACACCAGGCCAGAAGGGAATGGAATAAAATATTCAAAGTGATGCAAAGCAAGGGTCTGAATCCAAGAATACTATACCCAGCAAGGTTATCATTCAAAATTGAAGGGGAAATCAGGAGCTTCACAGACAAAAAAGGGCTAAGAGAGTTTATCACTACCAAGCCAGCAATGCAAGAAATGCTGAAGGGACTGCTGTAAAAAGAAGAAAGAGAAAGGCAAAAAGGAACACAAACACTAAGGGGGAAAATATGACAACAAACATGTACTTGTCAATAATAACATTAAACGTAAATGGATTAAATGCACCAATCAAAAGACATAGGGTAGCTGAATGGATAAGAAAACATGACCCATATATTTGCTGTCTACAAGAGACTCACCTCAGAGCAAAGGATTCACACAGACTAAGAGTGAAGGGATGGAAAAATATTTTTCAAGCAAATGGAAATGAGAAAAAAGCTGGGGTAGCAATACTTATATCTGATAAAATAGACCTCAAAGTAAAGGGCATAACAAGAGATAAGGAAGGCCACTACATAATACTAAAGGGAGCAATTCAACAAGAAGATATAACTCTGGTAAACATATATGCACCCAACGCAGGAGTACCCAAATACATAAAAAAACTCCTGGAAGAGATCAAGGGAGAGATCGACAACAATACAATCATAGTAGGAGACTTTAATACACCACTGACATCACTGGATAAATCCTCCAGACAAAAAATCAGCAAAGAAATAGCAATTCTAAATGACACACTAGATCAGATGGACCTAATTGACATCTTCAGAGCATTTCACCCCAAAGCCTCGGAATATACGTTCTTCTCAAGTGCCCATGGGACATTTACAAAAATAGACCACATATTGGGTCACAAACAAAGCCTCCCTAAATTCAAAAAGATTGAAATCCTATCAAGCATATTCTCAGACCACAATGGCATAATATTAGAAATAAACTATAATAAAAACATTCCAAAAAATTCAAACACGTGGAAACTGAATAGCATGCTATTAAACAATGATTGGGTGATCAACGAGATCAAAGAAGAAATTAAAAACATCCTGGAGAATAATGACAATAAAAACACAACAATGCAAATGCTATGGGACACAATGAAAGCAGTCTTGAGAGGGAAGTTTATAGCTCTACAGGCCTACCTCAAAAAACAAGAAAAAATGGTAATAAATCTTCTAACTCAACAACTCAAAGAATTAGAAAGAGAGCAACAAGAAAAGCCCACAGTGAGCAGAAGGAAGGACATAATAAAGATCAGAGCAGAAATGAATGACATAGAGACCAAAAAAACAATACACAGGATCAACAAAACCAAGAGCTGGTTCTTTGAAAGGATAAACAAGATTGATGAACCTCTAGCCAGGCTCACCAAGAAGCAAAGAGAGAGGACCCAAATAAACAAAATCAGAAATGAAAGAGGTGAAATAACAACAGACCCCACAGAAATACAAAGGATTGTTAAAAAATACTATGAACAACTCTATTCTAACAAACTACACAATCTGGAGGAAATGGACACATTCCTAGAAAAATACAACCTTCCAAAACTCACACAGGAAGATTCTAAGAATCTCAATAGGCTGATAACTATGGAAGAAATTGAAGCACTCATCAAAAAGCTTCCAGCAAACAAAAGCCCAGGGCCTGATGGCTTCACAGGGGAGTTTTACCAAACATTCAAGGAAGAACTAAAACCTATCCTCCTCAGACTATTCCAGAAAATTCAAGAAGAAGGAACACTTCCAAACTCCTTCTATGAGGCCAGCATCACCCTAATACCAAAACCAGACAAAGACAACACAATGAAAGAGAATTACAGGCCAATATCCCTCATGAACATAGATGCCAAAATCCTCAACAAAATTCTAGCAAATCGAATCCAGCAGTACATCAGAAAGATTATACACCATGACCAAGTAGGATTTATCCCAGGGATGCAAGGATGGTACAATATTTGCAAATCAATAAACGTGATACATCACATAAACAAATTGAGAGATAAAAATCACATAGTCATATCAATTGATGCAGAAAAAGGATTTGATAAAATCCAACACCCTTTCTTGATAAAAACTCTCAGCAAGGTGGGAATAGAAGGATCATACCTGAACATAATAAAAGCCATATACAACAAACCCACAGCCAACATCATACTCAATGGGCAAAAACTAAAACCATTTCCCCTAAGAACAGGAACAAGACAGGGATGCCCACTCTCACCACTCCTGTTTAATATAGTGCTGGAAGTACTAGCCATTGCGATCAGACAAGAAGAAGAAATAAAAGGCATTCAAATTGGAAAAGAAGAAGTAAAACTGTCCTTATTTGCAGATGACATGATACTGTACATAGAAAACCCTAAAGACTCCATAAAAAAATTATTAGACTTAATAACTGAATTCGGTAATGTAGCAGGATACAAAATTAATGCCAAGAAATCTATGGCATTTCTATACACCAATAATGAACTTACAGAAAGAGAGACTAAAAAAACAATCCCATTTACCATCGCACCAAAAAAATTAAGATACTTAGGAATAAACTTAACTAAAGAGGTAAAAGAGCTATACGTAGAAAACTACACGACACTGAAAAAAGAGATAGAGGAAGACATAAACAGATGGAAGAACATACCATGTTCATGGATTGGTAGAATCAACATCATCAAAATGTCCATACTACCCAAAGCAATCTATAAATTCAATGCACTTCCCATTAAAATAGCAACAACATATTTCACAGACCTAGAACGAAATTTCCAAAAATTTATCTGGAATAAAAAAAGAACCTGAATAGCTACAGCAATCCTGAGAAAGAAGAACAAAGTAGGTGGGATCTCAATACCAGATATCAAGTTGTATTACAAAGCTACTGTTCTCAAAACAGCCTGGTACTGGCACAAGAACAGACATAGAGATCAATGGAATAGAATAGAGAACCCAGAAATTGACCCAAATCAATATGCTCAATTAATATTTGACAAAGGAGGCATGAACATTCAATGGAGTCAAGATAGTCTCTTCAACAAATGGTGTTGGGAAAATTGGACAGATACATGCAAAAGAATGAAGCTAGATCACCAACTTACACCATACACAAAAATAAATTCAAAATGGATAAAGGACTTAAACATAAGACGGGAATCCATGAAAATACTAGAGGAATCCACAGGCAGCAAAATCTCGGACATATGCCGAAAGAACTTCTTCACTGATACTACTCCTAGGGCAATGGAAGCTAAAGAGAAAATAAACAAATGGGACTACATCAAAATAAAAAGCTTTTGCACAGCAAAGAAAACCATCAATAAAACAACAAGAAAGCCCACTGCATGGGAGAACATATTTGCCAATGATATCAATGATAAGGGTTTAATCTCCAACATATACAGAGAACTCATACAACTTAACAAAAAGAAGATAAACAACCCAATCAAAAAATGGGCAACTGATCTAAGTAGACACTTTTCGAAAGAAGACAGAAGGCAGGCCAAGAGACATATGAAAACCTGCTCACAGTCACTAATCATCAGAGAGATGCAAATCAAAACAACAATGAGGTACCATCTCACACCTGTCAGAATGGCTTTTATCAACAAATCAACAAACAACAAGTGTTGGCGAGGATGCGGAGAAAGAGGAACTCTTTTGCACTGCTGGTGGGAATGCAGACTGGTGTAGCCACTGTGGAGAACAGTATGGAGTTTCCTCAAAAAAATAAAAATGGAACTCCCATTTGACCCAGTGATCCCACTTCTAGGAATATATCCCAAGAATCTAGAAACAGGCATCAGAAAGGAAATATGTACCCTTATGTTCATAGCAGCACAATTCACCATAGCCAAGATTTGGAAACAACCTAAATGCCCATCAGCAGATGAATGGATTAAAAAACCGTGGTATATCTATACAATGGAATACTACGCTGCGGTAAAAAAGAAGGAGTTCCTACCATTTGCAACAATATGGATGGAGATGGAGAATATTATGTTGAGTGAAATAAGCCAGGCAGAGAAAGATAAATATCACATGATCTGGCTCATTTGTGGAATATAATGAACGACATAGACTGATGAACAAGAACAGATCCAGAGGCTGAGAAACGTCAATCAGAAGATCATACCTCAGGTAAGGTAGGGGAGGGTGGGGGTAAGGTGGAGAGATCAACCAAGGGACTTGTATGCATGCATATGAACCTAATCAATGGACACAGACAACAAGGGGGCGGGGCATTAAGAGAAATTGTTTCATGTGACAAAAATTTTTAAATGAAACTCTCTGTAGACTGAAAATTATTTTGGAAGGAAACAAAGAGAAGTTTCCTTCAAAAGTCATAAGGATTGTAATTGAAAGTCAATATATTTGGCCGCTTGAACTAAAGTAAGTAATTTGTGTTTTTGCCTCCCTGACAAAGTTTATATAAAGCTACAAAAAGAAATTGACAGCCAGTTTGAAATGGAATTGCCAGGGCCTAGGGCAAAGAATATCCTTACATGATATTATTCTACAATCTCATTATAATCTTAGATATTTTACAACAGCATACTTTACAATTATCCCAAACAAACTTACAAACTAATTCTTTGAATGGTGGGCAGCAATTTGAAAAAAGGGACATGAAAGGATTTAATCCCTTGCAGAAGGAATTAAGGCACTGGGAAGGCACTTGAGCATCCTATATTGGCCCCTCTTGCCCTTTGTGCCAAGAGGGACCCTCTTCTCACAATCCAATTGCCCTCAGCTGTTACCTGAGCTTTCTGTTCATGCTGAGCTTGAAGCCTCGTGGGGGCTGGTACCAGGGATCTGTCTCACATCCAATTGTGTGAGCTGGGCCCTCACTGGAGAAGAAACCCGAGTTCCCCGAGATATGTGATCAGCACCAGGACCCTGCCAGCAGGCCAGGGGTTCCCAAGGCAGGTGCTGGGTGTGGAGGCCACGGGGGCATAGGCTACCAAGGAGACAGAACTGAACCTCACAGCACCCTGCTTGGCCCCAGAGGATGGCTGGTTAGCCAGAGACAGGTAAGATTCCTCAAGGAAGGAACAACTTAAGACAGGCACAGTTGCAGAGGGGCCATCAGGAGAGAACTTGGGGGGGCAACAGAAGTGGGGCACAGACCCTCACCCCCCCAACATTGCAGGGGCTTGAACCCTCACCCCCTTCTAAAGGAGGTCTCCTACCCCCATGGCTGCTTCGCGCTTCCCACACCCAGCTCAGATCGGGACCCAGGCAACAGAAAGAGACCCGGCCCAGCTCACATCGAGATACAGGTGACAGACAGAGACTTGGCCCAGCTCAGATCGGGACCCAGGTAACAGACAAGAGACTTGTCCAACAGCAGTTGCCCTATATCTAAATTCAGCTGAGCATTTGGAATGCTCAGGGCCCACTCAAGAATGCAAATAATCCTTCCCACTAATATTTACAGGGTAAACTAAGATTGTTGGTAGAGTATTAAATTTGACAGTAAAATAGTAATCGAGTTTTCAGATTAATTTAAATAGGCTAATTGAAATAAGTGAATATTCAAGTACTGGACAAAAAGCTATTCTTAAAGTAATAACTAAAATTTCTATTGGTAGTTCATCTCATGGTAAAATTCCTGAATATGCAATGAACCTAAAGCAGTCATATGTGTGGGGGAAAAAAAAAATTTTTTTAAATTTAAAGTTATCAAGACTGCATTATAAAATTTACAAAAACCTACATTAAAAAAAAAGGGGGGGGATAGTAGGGCAATATCATGTAAGGAAAAATATCCTATAAGTAAATTACATCTAGAAAATTTTTACTTTACCAAATTAAGGTTCATTTGCAATGCTAACAGCAAGACGGCCATTAAAAACACACATGGTGTCTAAATAAGACAAAGGAAAATCGTTTGAACAAAAATAAAAAGGATCCCAAATCAATTATATAGAAAAGATTCCTTTATTAACTTGTGGTCGAGAATATATTTGTATATTTTCAGAAAACAACCCCAAGACCAGATGGATTCCTGCAACAGAGAGGAATTGACAGGAGTGCTCCAACCACGAAGACAAGAGGAAAAAACAGTCCAGAGATGGAAGACGCTGACAACGCCTTGTGATGGGAGCAGTCAGCAGCTGTGCACCGCTGCAGGTTGCCTAGGACCAAACCAGAGAGGGTCGGACCTGCATTGCCACCATGTGCCCACCATCCAGATTTCAATGCTGACATGTACACATAAGGAACTGTTGGACATTGAAATTGGGACTCAAACATTTTTTTGTTTTGTCTTGTTTTGTTATTATATGTTTATTTCCAGTCTGCAAAGGCAAAACTTTTTAAAGGAAAGAAATGGTGGGAAAAAGATACAGAGGCAAAGAAGCATTGAACAGACTGTCAAACTACATTGGGAAGACAGGGGAGGTTGGGCGAGGAGGGCTGTAAGAGACCAACTGAAGGACTTGTACGCTTGCATATAAGCACAACCAACGGATATAAGACACTGGGGCGGGGGGGCAGGGTGGGCAGGTGAAGGCATGTCCTGGGGGGTAGGGGAGGTCGGCGGGAGATCAAGGGGGAAAAAAAAGGAGACATATGTACTACTATTTGTAATACTTAAAACAATAAAAATAAAATAAAATTTAAAAAAAAGAAAAAAAAAGAAAAATTAGACAGATACATGCAAAAAAATATGAAACTAGACCACCAAAATAAACTAAAAAAATAAACTCAAAATAGGTAAAATACTTAAATGTAAGGCATAAAGCCATAAAAATCCTAGAAGAAACCATTGGCAGCAAAATCTCAGACATTTCTCATAGCAATATGTTTAACGATGCATCTCCAAGGGCATTGGAAACTGAGGAGAAAATAAACAAATGGGACTACATAAAAATAAAGAGCTTCTGTACAACAAAAGAAACCATCAACAAAATAATAAGACAACCCACTGCATGAAAGAACATATTTGCCAATGATACATCCGTTAATGGGTTAATCTCCAAAATTCATAAGGAACTCATACAACTTAACAAAAAGAAAACAAATAATCCAATTAAAAAGGGGGCAAAGGACCTAAATTGACACTCCTCCAAAGTGGACATACAAAAGGCCAAAAGGCATATGAAAAAATTCTCACTGACTAATCATCCGAGAAATGCATATCAAAATGGCAATGAGGTACCATCTCACACCTGTCAGGATGGCTATCATCAACAAGTAAACAAATGACAAGCGCTGGCGAGGATGTGCAGAAAAGGGAACCCTTGTGCACTGCTGGTGGCAATGCAGGCTGGTGCAGCCTGTGGAAAACAGTAAGGAGTTTTCTAAAAAATTAAAAATGGAACTCCCATTTGACCCAGTGATCCCACTTCTAGGATTATATACTAAGAAATCAGAAACACTAATTCATAGCAGTGCAATTTTCAATAGGTAAGATTTAGAAACAGCCTAAGTGCTCATCAACAGATGAGTGGATTAAAAAGCTGTGGTAAATCTATACAATAGAATGCTATGCAGCTTTAAGAAAGAAAGAACTCTTACCATTTGCAACAGCCTGGATGGACCTGGAGAGCATTAGGCAAGAGAAATAAGCCAGTCATATTAAGATAAGTACCACATGACCTCACACATTTGTAGTATTTAATGAACAACATGAACTGATGAAGAAAAATAGACTCAGAGATATAGAATCATGGAATAGACTATCAAACCTCAGAGAAAAGGCAGAGGAGGGTTGCGGGGGGCAGGGGTAAAATGGAAGAGATCAACCAATGAACTCATATGCATATATGCATAACCCATGGATACAGACAATAGGGTGGTGAAGGCCTGGGGTGGGGGGTAGGGGTCAATGGGGGAATAGTAGGACATATATAATACTTTAAATAATAATTTAAAAATAAATAAAATAAAATAAAAATCAATAAAATCATAAAAAATTGAAAAGAAAATGTCCTTTGTTTCTGACCCAGTTGTTTCATGTCTTCTGCCATGAAACTGTTACAAGCTCACTTGACAGCTTACTAGGGTAAAATCTCAGAACCTTCCCAGTTCTTGACATTTTCCAGATATGAAACTTGATGCCTTAAGCACAGTTTAAAAATTAAATTGAAAGATTATAATCCTGAAATAATAGTTTCTAAGTTTAAAGTGAGGCTTTGCCAACTATTAGCTGTATGCTCTTGAAAGTGTCATATAATTTCTCCAGGACTCATTTATATTATCTGTAAAATAGGGGTAATAATGTTTTTCCTACATCTTAGGATTGTTGTGTTGAGTTAAATGAGTGAATGAAGAGTACCTAGAATAGTGGCTCATATTTACTAGATGTTTACTTAATGCTGTTATTTATTATGTTTTATAAAATTGTGAGAATAGGGATATGAAAAGAAAATATCCATAGATACACCATCAATTTTATATGTTATTTTTTGGTATTTTTTAATGTTTTGATTTTATATATACTTTCATAATTATTAGTATACTAGAGGCCCGGTGCACGGAATTCGTGCATGGGGGTGTATGTCTCTCAGCCCAACCTGCACGCTCTCCAATCTGGGACTCCTCGAGGGATCGGGCCTAAACAGGCAGTCGGACATTCCTCTCATAATCCAGGACTGCTGGCTCTCAACTGCTCACCTGCCTGCCTTCCTGATTGCCCCTAACCGCTTCTGCCTGTCAGCCTGATCACCCCCTAACCACTCCCCTGCCAGTCTGTTTGCCCCTAACTGCCCTCCCCTGCAGGCCTGGTCCCTGCCAACTGCTCTTCCCTGCAGGACTGGGTCCCCCCCAACTGTCCTTCCCTGCAGGCCTGGTCACCCCCAACTTCCCTCCCTTGCAGGCCATCTTGTGGAGGCCATTTTGTGTCCACATGGGGGCAGCCATCTTGTGTGTTGGAGTGACGGTCAATTTGCATATTACTCTTTTATTAGCTAGAATAGAGGCATGGTGAATGGGTGGGGGCTGGCTGGTTTGCCCTGTAAAGTGTCCCGGATCATGGTGGTGGTTCCTTTGGGGTGTGGGGTGGCCTGGGCAAGGGGCCTGTGGTGGTTTGCAGGCTGGCCACGCCCCCCAGTGACCCAAGCAGAGGGCCTGGTATCTGGGATTTATGTATCTTCTATAATTGAAACTTTGTAGCCTTGAGTGGAGTACAGGGCCTGCCAGTGTGTTGGGAAAGCTTGGCTTTCTCCATTTCCAGAGAAACCCAAGCCTCCTGCTCGCTCTGTGGCCGCAGCCATCTTGGTTGGGTTAATTTGCATACTCACTCCTGATTGGCTGGTGGGCATGGTTTGTGGGTGTAGCAGAGGTACAGTTAATTTGCATATTACTCTTTTATTAGATAGGATTTAGAACCAATTTCAAGCAGAATATTTTTATTATGTTTCTATTTTATTGTTGACATTATTACAGATGTCTCCCATTTCTCCTCTGCTTTGTCCACCTCCATGCAGAGATCCTGCCTCTCCTCCCTCTGGCCCTCACCACATTGTTGTCTGCGACCATGGGCTTTGCATATATGTTGTTTAGCTAATCCCTTCACCTTCTTTCATCCAGCCTGCCTCATCCACCTCCCCTCTGTCACTGTCAGTCTATACCATATATCCATACCTCTGGTTCTATTTTGTTCATCAGTTTATTTTGTTCATTATACTCCATATATAAGTGAAATCATATGGTATTTGTCTTTCTCTTACTGGCTTATTTCACTTAGCATAATGTTCTCCAGGTCCACCTATGCTGTCACAAAAGGTAAAAATTATTTCCATTTCAGAGCTGCATAGTATTCCATTGTGTAAATGTTCCACAGTTTTTGTATTCACCATCTACTGATAGGCACTTCAACTGTTTCCAAATCTTGGCTATTATAAATAATGCTGCTATAAACATAGGAGTGTACATATTCTTTCTGATGGGTGTTTTGGGATTCTTAGGATATATTCCAGGAAGTGGGTTAGCTGGGTCTAAAGGAAGATCCATTTTTAATTTTTTGAAGATACTCCATACTGTTTTCCATAGTGGCTGCATTCTCATCAGCATTTTATTAGGGTTGCCTTTTCTCCACATCCTCATTACACTTGTTGTTTGTTGATTTATTGGTGATGCCCATTCTGGAAGGTGTGAAGTGATATCTCATTGTGATCTTAATTTGCATATCTCTGATGACTAGTGACTTTGAGCATTTATTCATATGCTTATTGGTCATCTGTATGTCCTATTGGGAAAGTGTTTATTCAGGTCTTCTGCCCATTTTTATTTATTTATTTTTTATCTTCCTGGTGTTACTTATATATGTTCTTTATATATTTTGAATATTAACCCTTTATCAGATGTATCATTGCCAAATATGTTCCCCCATACAGTGGGCTCCTTTTTTGTTTTGTTGATGGTTTATTTTGCTGTGCAGAAGCTTTTTAGTTCTATGTAGTCCCATTTGTTTTATTTTTTGCTTTGATTCCCTTGCTGTAGATATATTGACAAAAATATTGCTATGAGAAATGTCTAAGATTTTATTGCCTATGTGTTTTAGGATTTTTACAGTTTTGCATTTAAGTATTTTATTCATTTTGAGTTTACTTTTGTGTACAATATAAGTCTGTGGTCTAGTTTCATTTTTGCATGTTCCAGTCCAATTTTCCCAACACCATTTATTGAATAGACTATGTTTACTTTACTGTGTGCTCTTGCCTCCTTTGTCAAATATTAACCATAGAGGTGTGGGTTTATTTCTGGGCCCTGTGTTCTGTTCCATTTATCTATATGCCCATTCTTATGCTAGTACCAGATTGTTTTTTATTGCAATGGCCTATAGTATAGTTTGACATCCTGTATTGTGATCCTTCCAACTTAGTTCTTCTTTCCCAAGATTCCTGCAGCTACCAGTGGCATATTTCATAGATCTAGGGAAAATGTTCCAAAAATTTGTATGGAACCAAAAAAGACCTCAAATAACCTCAGCCATCAAAGAGAATATTTTAAAGTTTGATTAGATTGGTTTTATTTAGGTTCCTTGGCTTCAATGAAGACTCATGCATGGTTTGAATCCTGGCTCCATAAACCTTACAAATGGAACAAAGCTCTTACACAGTAAGTAATTGCGGGAAGCCATCCATTGTCAATGCTATCATGAGAGTGCATCAAGGAACTCGGAAGGCTGATGAACCTTGAGCTTTAGCAGGGCTAAAGCTATGCATTGATTGTTCCGTGTTGAGATAGCGATGGCCCAAAGCAATTTCCTGACCTTATAGCCTCAAAGTAAATCTTTACTGATCTTTGAGATGGTCTGTCTGCTACCTGTTTGCTGTGTGTTACTGAGGGCAAGATGTGTATCTAAAACTGAATAAAAAGTTGACTGGCTAGAGTTTTGGTGTGTGCTCTTCATGAAAGAGACATCCCTGGCCCTCAATGCTTCTAAATTAGTATTTCTTATATAGAATTTTCATTTGTGCATGGCCCCTGCTTCAGATCCTGAACCCTAACTGTAAAAGGTTGAGGCAAGTAAGATCATCAGGATGGCCCAAAATAAATAAATTTTGATAAGGATGCCATGTGTACCTGGTTTATTGAGAAAACTCAACTCTTTGGGCCATAAACATAAACTAGTGACTAAAGTTTTTTTAATGATGTTACAACAAAACTCCCTTTCTATTATTTTATGACATTCCACCAGACCCCATAAGTTTTTGCACACTTTCAATAAATAACATCACCCAATCGTATAGCTAATTCAAAGTCTTCACTATTCATCCTTCATAGAAATTTAGATTTGTGGTTAGATGGAGTTGAGCTGTACCATACCTTCTTTATGGGCAAACTTTTCTAGTGGTAAAAGCACTTTATTACTTTATTACTTCCTAGGAGTAATAAAGAGGCAGATATAGTACCTAATTGGTTGTCTGTGGATATGGGATGTGACTCTGCTCTCTAATTTAGTCTACTTTATTGTCATACTAACGGGTTCCTCATAGGTTATGCTCATGGTATTCACAGGGTAATTTTAAGCTTTACCCTTGCTTTTCCTGATGCTGAGGAACTCTCTTAAAAATAAGTATACAAATTTCCCTTCATTTTTTTCTACTAGTAGAGGTCTCTAATTCTCCTTTTGTTCAGTGGTGGTGAGTTTTGACAATTTCTGCATTTTAACCTATATACTTGTGATATTAATTCAGATGTCACATTTTTTTCCTTTTAAGGCATAATTTAAGTAGTTCTCTAAGGACAGCTCTCAGCCTCCTACCTAAACTTAACCAGAGCATTTCTGTCTAGAAAAATAGCATTTCCCCTCAATTACTATCCTCCCCACAGTGAATTCTATTTTATTTTCAAAATTTTATTTTCTTCCCCAGTCTTTTTATAGATTCATATTGATTATGTGAGGTACTATTGAGTGATGGTGAATAGTGTTTAGGAATTTTCTGTAAGTATCTGAAGTCTCAAGGGCAGCAATTTGTAGCGTGTGGGTAGTTGAATACTTTTTGGTTTTAGTTTTCTTCCTCATCTATCATCCTTGAACATTTGAAAGAGTCCAACTGAACATTCTCTTACAATTATACCATATTAGTGATATAATAAACACAGTTTTAAACATTAGATAGTGTGCTGTTTGAGCTTACTTTTGGAAAAATACAAATCTATAAAATGTTATACTGCAAAAGGATTTTCTAATATTGTTAATTTTCCAGACTTTTCCCATAATCAATGAACTTTTGTTGTGCTGTTCTTCTCTACTTGGTACCAATGCACATGGCCACATGCCAGGACAGGGTGGGGTATGGCAAAACATGCTGTTGTTTGTTTGTTGTACTGATTGTCATTTTATTTATTTTAACAGCAATAATAGCACACTTATTATTCATTTAATTCTATATATCATTTAGTCTTCATGCCAATCCTAGATTTTTTTTCCCATTTTTTCCAGCAATATCAAGATATAGTTGGTATATTGCATTGTTTAAATTTAAGACATACAAGGTGATTTGATATACATATATTAGAGTATATTGTGAAATGATTACTACAATAAGGTTAGTCAACACATTTCTCACCTCACATAGTTACCTTTTTTTTGTTGCTATTAATGATTTTGCTATTTTAAATCCACAACTCTTCAAAAACTATAAAATAATTTTTGGTAAAATAAATAGAAAAAAACTTCCATTGAGTGTTTCAGACTTGAATAGCAGATTTCATTATAACAGGTAAATTTCAAGGACACAAGTCCTTTGTTCTGAATTATCACATCACATTCTAAACAGTTTTGAATTTTTAAATGTTAAATACACCTCCCCATTATTTAAAAAAGTGGAATACACACCCACTTCTATATACCCACTAATGACAAAATTTCAACAGAAATTTTCTAAACACTTTAGAGCTACTATAAATAGAATAAATAATTATTTTGTATTAAGTAAAAATGTTCTCATTATGATATTTCTGTATGTTCTTCAGTATCTAAGGCATTAATAAATCCTGAGGTAAAAGAAAATCTATGTCTTGAGCTTGGAAACATAGAAGGTGATAGGAAGGTTGTCACAGTGAAATCTGAATACAAATCAGTACTTGGGTAGTTTGTCTTCCACTTATTTTGCTGAAAACAAATCTAATTCCCAGCAAGGACTGCTAATCATAAAAAGACATAATCCATTTTTTTCTTTTGTCTGAATGTTATTTCTCCATGGGTGTTCACCCACAAAAATTTATGAACCTTTGGTTCCAATGCAGCCCTAGCCTTCTTCCAGCTGCGTTTGTGTCTATCAGACTGCATCACCCTCACATTAGGGAATATATCATTATGCTTTTATTCTGAATTGATGCAAAGTGGCCCTGTTGTAAAGGAGGCCACAAAGAGAGTTCGCAGAGTAATTTCTTTTGTTTTCATGTTGTCACTCTGTGAGTGTATCAGGCAAATTCTTGCCTTTCTGATTGGTGAAGAGATGGGCGAAAAATCAAATTTCTTAACTCCTTTAAAAGGATGTAAAATGTAAGTTAAATTCTCATAGTATAATTGACTTGGAAATACTTATCTGCAAACCCCTGTGGAGAAAAGATGATGAATGAGTATCTGTGAAACCTGTAATGGTCTAAGTTATCTGGTAGCTCTGGACAATAACATATGTCTTTTTTATACACATTGCCCACATTTCTAACTGCTATATTATGCAACTGTCAGCTACATATCATTAGACATGATTTTGAAAGCCAAAAGAGTAATATTTCATGAAATAAAAACCAGAAAGTAATTTAAAAGTCAAGGACTCCCACTCTGAAAAAAGTCTTGACCTCAGCTTTCAAAAAAATAAAAGGGAGAGCTTAGACTTAGTCCCAATGTTCCCAGGTAAGATTTATTGCCCATATTTTTTCTTAGATTTTTCTTAGTATTTTAAAAATTGTCTCAGTGAATTATAAAAAATGTTAGTGCTAGTACCTTGGATATTAACATTCTTTCCTCCAGAAATTGCTAAATGCTTTAAAAAAAAATAAGGAAACAAATACAAAGAATCCTTCTAATAGAGGTCCCAAGAGTGAAGTTTCCAGAAGGAAAAGGCTGATCTTTCTTGTGCTTCTTCTTTTGTGTGATCAAAGCCTGAGCTAATGGGCCTATTAGGACAAAGTTTGATCCATTTTAGGACCCCTAGAGAGCCTACCTTATGGAGGAGGGTAAATGGATTAAAGAGAAACAGGTTACTTGGGAACAGAGAGTGACACTCTAAAAGGAGCACCTTTACATTTAAAATAATAAAGTACCTGACAATACAAACTTAGAATTGGGCATACTTTGAAGTAGAAATGTTAAAGCAAATACAATTGATTCACAAAGAGTTACAGAAAAATAACTATGAAAGGAAATGTCATAAAACTTTCCGCAATTAATTTAAATTGAAGTAGGAAAAGGAGACATGGATTAAAAATTTGTGTTTTTGTTCTAGCCCTGCCATTTATTTCTGTGATGTTCTTGGAGACTCTAGAAATGATTGCTGGTATTAACCTCAGGGCAATATTTTAGTCCATGAAAATTAAATTTTTTTCACTTAAACTAGGAAAGCTCAAATATATTTTATTCCTCAGGTATATTTTATGGAGAAATTTTTTTTTGAAAAAACATCTCATTTTATCACATTCAGGGAATCCAGTGCAAATTTTAGCACCCAAAATAGTGTCACTGTAATTGAACTAGGACTTAACTTTCTTGTTGGAATACTTCCCCTGTGTTGAAATATGGAACTCTGCTCAGCCTAGATACACACTCTTCACTTATAAACTCACATGAACCCACCTCACATTTACAGCACACATTTTGAAGAGTCTGGTCATATACAGTGAAGAGAAAAGTGCCTTTCCTAGGCTTTGAACAGGCCTTTCCACATCTTGGTTTTCCTGAGATCCATGCCTGATCCTGCTTGGCCTCATTCTCATGGACTTGCCCTTCCCCACACAACTCCTTGTATCTTCAATTCCTTTCTCTCTCTTTTTTTTTTCCTTCTCCAAATCGTGCTCATTATATCTGATTTCTGCTACATTCAAACGTTAAACTATCATCTTAAGAGGCAGTAAAACTTGGGGTTTAAGAGCATGCAGGCTTTACAATTATTCAAATATGGATTGAAATCCAAGTCTATCAATAATGAGTAGTAATTATTAAATTATTTAACTTCAAAAATTACCAATTTCATATACAATTATATGGATATATATATGAATACCTACAATATTAGAATTAAAAGGTTAATAATGGTAATTAATATTGTTGTCCCTCAGTATCCATGGGAGATTGATTCCAAAACCCCCAGGAATACACAAATCCACAGATGCTCAAGTTCCTTATAATATGCAATGGAGTAGTATCTGCAGATAACCTATACTTGCATATAGGCAGGTGTGCCTACACATCAATGTGTGAGAAATTCACATTTTGCTTTTGAAAATTTCTGTGTTTTTTTCCCTACAAATATCTCTGATTTGTGGTTGGTTGAATTCCTAGATGTGAAATCCACAAACACAGAGAGGACTGATTGCATTAAACAATGTGCACAGAATCTAAAATATAAATATTGCTTAAATAGCCATTGCTATCTCCTGAATCATCAACTTTAATCTTTCTCTCAAACCATTTTAACTTGAACACATTATTTCCTAAGCAACATTCACTTTCTTATTTTTTGGTTTCAGAAACTTTGAATGCATCTTTTCATCTTTTTTTTTTTTTTTTAAATCAGTGACCTAGTAGTAGAGCATTTACTGAAACAAGTCCACATTTCACATAGATTACTATAAATGCCTCCTACCTGCATTTCATATTTTTGGGGATTCCTTGACTTTCAATATTCTAAAGAATAGCTCAAAGGGTATTGCTACCTGGCTTGAATGAAAGTAGAGCTCAAAGGATATTGCTACATTGATTGAAAATTGTGATAACCACCATGACTACTGAATTTGAACAGATTGGAAGTTCATCCACATCTTTAAGATCTTTATGACATCTTTCCTCAAGCTCTACACAGATAGATTCACTACCTTACTTAATTCATTTGTATCACACCTTCAATTGTTATATAATTTATTTATTTGTGTTAATAAATGTTTGGTGAATTAATTCAGTTGTAAAAGCTGAATTATGATCACTCCTGGATGCAAAAGTAACCTGGGATACTAGTCTATCAAATTTTAAAAGGTCTTTAAGTTAAACAAATCAATTATCTTCCAATATGATTATCTTAAAAGCTTATGTAAGATTTTCTAAAAAGTAGAAAAAGCTTAAAAATTTACTCATATATATAGCTAAAATTAATGGAATTCACTGGCCTCTTTTTATTAAAAAAAGAAAGAATAGTTGGGAGGGGGTGAAATGCCAAACCCTGAAAACAGATTCAAGTATATCAAAATGCTAAGAAGTGAAATCCAAATTTGTGTAGATTTAGACAACTTTTGGACACAATAAGATCATAATAGAAGTAATGAATCAGATTTTTCATTCTCATTTTTAAGTGAATGGTACAAAATTACACCTTCCCCAAATATCTCTAGAGATCTCAAGGACTTTCTTTTTCTTTTCAAATATATTTTTATTGATTTCAGAGAGGAAGAGAGAGGGAGAGAGAGATAAAAACATCAGTGTGATGAGAGAATCATTGATCAGTTGCCTCCTTCACACCTCTCACCGGGGATCGAACCGTATCCTAGGCATGTGCCCCGACTGGGAATCCAGCCGTGACCTCCTGGCTCATAGGTGGACGCTCAACCACTGAGCCATGCTGGCCGGCTCAAGGACTTTCTTATTTGTATACACACACACACACACACACAAATCTATTTCCACAGGTTCTCTACTGCACTGCTGGGTATAGCAGTTTCCTCAAGATTTCATTCTACTTCCAAGTTCCTGAGATCTTACCACACCAATATTGAATAATCATTGTCTTGCTTTGCCACTTAAATAGTTCTTCAACTATATACATTCCAATTATTTCCAAAGAACTTAAAAAGGGACTAGGCAGGAGTCACAATGCCTACCTTTCTAAAGGATCTCTCTCTCTCAGATTTCTAGATTATATTCTGCAATTTCTCACATGCAAAACTTCATTCTAGAAGGTCTCCATCCCACATGCAAATCAGCTTCTGCAGATAGACAACTGTGTGCTGCCAGTCACTCATTTTTCAGTCAAATATGTAATTCTTCATCTCACTCAGCTGGGGATATCCTGCTACAGATCAAGACATTGAGCATTTTTATCACTTAAAGCAAAGACAAATGGTAGAATTATGCTTGCAACGTGTCCTATAGACTGTTTTTATTGTGATTCTTCTTGGATAGAAAGTGCCAACATAGGTCATTTGGTGTGTGAGAGTTTTATTGGACAGATATCAAAAGTAATGAATTGCAGTTTTAGCTGAATTCAAGCTTGAACAAAATCCACAACTCAGAACTCCAAACTAGAGAAACGTTTCTGGTAATTGACTACAATATAAGTTATTACAAATTATATTTATTGAAAAAAGTATATGTACTTATCTGTGGATAATAAAACATGAATACTATTTAATAAAATTTGAGTCACAACTATGGCTGTTTATAAGGCAAAGAACCTAATTACATGTTAAACTTATATAAAAATCAATGTTAATGAAATTTAATCATTCTGCATTGGCCTGGAAATCTGTGTCAATATTAAAAACCATGACATCCGTTTTCTTCCATAAATGGCAAGTATAGATTTTAATTAGTTTACCCAAACCATCTATGACATGTTTTCTCCATTATAGACCTGTGTGTTTTCTGGACAAATTTTGAAAAATTGTAATCCAATGACAATGATGTTCTGTATGAGTGAGTCTCTTGTAATTTTCCCTGTCTTGGCAGTGTGGCACTGACTGTCCTTCATGAAAGACTATATTCATGAGGATGTTTACAGAGCAAACATCCTTGGAATATATAGATAGCATTCACCTCCAGTGCAAAGGATGTATTTCCTCATAGACTGTTCCCTCCAAAACTAAAAGCAGGCATACCTACTGCCACTTATAGAAGAATTAGGTTCTCTAAACTCACAGCTCTCCTGAAATGCCACCCACTGTTAGTGTAATCATTTACTGGGCCAATTTGTGTCACTCCCATAGGACTTAGATTCAAGGGGAATCTATGTAAATGTGCATATTTTTGTAATGTTTGCTCTGCTGTAACAGTTTTTGTTTTATGACCTTAAAGTCACATGTCTTCTGCTAAGATCCATTAAACTATGACAGGTTTACTTGTTAGTTTGCAGAATCTAAGGCCCTTCATAGTTCAAGACAGTTTTTTTAGGAGGGGATTTGGAAGCTGACAAAGACATCCCGAAAAAGGATCTCACAGGCTGGATAACAAGATTTGAGGGGAATCCAGGTGGTTAATAGTGAATATGTTATTCAATTACTTAAACAAGAAGGCCAGTAGACTCATTTTGCTCTGATGCCATGGTGGCCTACATAAGCAAACCAAAACTGAAGGCTGTAAATGCTTAAGGTTACAATATCAATAAGCTAGCAACAGCTAATTAGCAGCTATAGCTCAAAGCCTAGCAGACAACTAGGCTTTGAGCTATAGCCAATCAAATTATTCCCTTTCTTTGTTTCCAAACTTTATATTTTCTCCTTCTGGCTCCTGCTAGCAAAGTACCTCTAATCACTTCCAGTTTGGCTCTGCCTAATTTGAATCTATTTTTCCTCAAACTCTTAAATATTTTAATATGCCTCAGTTTACCTTTTAACAATGTTGATCAAATTAGATGATCAAACAAGCAGTAATAGTCTTTTACTTTATTCTTTGTAAACAAAGAGGAAATGAACAGTGGTTGCTAATCTTAGGATAGTGAAAAAGATTCAAAGATAGTTGTTAAAAATTACACCCCACCCCCACCCCCGACTCACTGTAAGGAGATTATCATTCACTGGATGACTGGAAAGAGAGAGTAGCACAAACTGCAATAAAACATTCATTGCAAAAATACTTTCAAAATACAGAATGTGCCCTGGCCAGTTTGGCTCATTGGATAGAGCATTGGTCTGCAGACTGAAGGGTCCCAGGTTCGATTCTGATCAATGACATATGTCCAAGTTTCTGGCTTGATCTCCAGTAGGAGGTGTGCAAGAGGTAGCCTATCAATGATTATCTCTCATCATTGATATTTTTATCTTTCCTCTCCCTCTCCCTTTGTTTCTGAAATCAATAAAAAATATATTTAAAAATATATAGAACTACATCATCTGTTGCCAGTGGTTACTTTTTAATCTTTATTTTATTTTATTGCTTTCTTGATTAAGGTATTACATATGTGTCCTTATTCCCCCCATCACCTCCCCCTGCCACCACCACCACACTCATGCCCTCACCGCCTAGTGTCTGTGTCCATTAGGTTAATTTTTGATGTCACATTTTAAATATGACAGAGACTAGCTAGTTATTTGTCATACTATTTTTCTTTTCCTCTTACTCATCTTGCTCAGCCGTGTATCCTAGCTTCCTTTTTGGTTAGGTGTGGCCAAGTGACTGAGTTCTGATCAGTGGAATGTTGATGAAAAGGATAGCTGCAATCTGCAGGCCAGTGAAAATTTCTGGTGAATTTCCCAGGCATTTTCTCCCTGCTCATGTCAGCTGGTCTGTTGTAAATAATCCAGTTGAGGATTCCAAGCACTAGGTGAAGAATCAGCATTTTTATTTTATTTTTTGAAAAGGGCTAGATAGTAAATATTATAGGCTTTGTAGTGCACATAAAGCCTCTAACACATATCATTATTTCTTTATTTTTTACAAGCTTTTAGAAAAGAGAAAAATCTTGGTTCTGGGGCCATACATAAAAAAACAAAGTGTGGGCTGGATTTAACCCAAGGTAGGAGACCATAGAGGAACTCAAGTAAAGGAAGTTGGGTAACTGAGGAGGATGAGATCTGCCTCACTAGGATATGATGTGGGCAGGTATTTCCTGGATATTTTGTAGTTATATTTTTCTTACAATAATCTATCTAATACTGTTATAATATTTCTAACATACTAAATCTGATTATAAATCTCCTTAGAGAATTAATAATTTATTTCCTCAAAGGAGATCATAAATAAAAATTACAATAATTCTGACCTTTAGGAAATATAGCAATACCAGATAAAGAACAGGTAATGATCTTTAAGGAGACAGAAAACACCTAAAAGATTCACAACACAACCCAGAAAAATTGTTCCTTTGCCTTTCTTTATTTTAATGACAGTTCCCAAATGGCAGATTTGTCCTCAAGTATTGTTATTAAGTTATTTCTACAAATTAATTACTAACGTATTATAACATATGTGTCAGGATATATTAACTCTAATCATTGCTTCTTTAGTTTTTATAAATAAGCAATGCACTTTTAGAACTGAAAAAATCCCATTTTATTTTAAATATTGACTTAGTTTTTATCCATCAGCTAAAAGTAAGGATCACTTTTAACCAATGACTATTTGCCTGGCTCTTCTAACCATTAAACCAACATCCTTCCAAAAATAGGAAGTTATCTAATAATCAAATATCATAATAATCTTTGTGACCTAGAATATGTTTTCTCTAAAAGTTAAATGCTTATAAATTGCCAAGATACTCCAATAACTTTAAAGTACATATACAATAAAGCAGCTTAAGTCCATTTATGGCTTCAATACATATACTTTTATACTCACATTATTCTGATCAGAAAGAAATCAGATGGAATGATAGACTGACATCCAGGGTAGGCTATAACATTCTGATCAAGACAAACAAGCTTTCTTGAATATGGTCAAGGAAGAAAGTGTTTGGGTATTGTTCTATCCCAAAAGGTTATGCTATCTTGGAAGATAAATTAAATTATCTTCACTGAAGGCTGAGGAAGAGCAAAAGGACAGCTTGCCAGTGTGAATCTTCTTATTTGAATGATATGCAATTGCTTTAAAATCATCCTTGTATTTTTCCAGTGTTCATGCCCTAACTAGCAAAATTGACAGCCAGCGTTATTGTGCAATTACCTAGCTTTTGCCTACACAATTATACTTCTATACACAACTTTAGTTTCCTTTTCTTTCCTTAAATCAGTTAAATTTTGTTAAAATTTACATCTAGTAGTTTATACAATAGAGTTTGGAGAGAAACTTTGGTGGCATTAAATAATCAATGACTATAATAAAGTTGAATAATATTTACACACCGAATTTGGAAAATTTAATTTACTATGAATTAACAACCTTGGAGATATCCTAATATATAAAAAGCCAGGGGCCGTCATGACCTAAACGATTGGATGGACAACTGTACAGCAGGCTGCCAGCAGGAGGGAGCTCTGGGCCTGGCTAGGGCATGGTGGAACTCTGGGTCTCATGCAATCAGGGACATGGCCAGCCTTGTAACCGGATTGCATGAGACCCAGAGTAAATTAAAACATTTTAGTGTCTGTGTATGCTATGCATATATCAGTATATATATGTTTTTATATCTAAAAACCAGTTCTTGGAATTCCATAGAGGAGAGAATCAGACCAAGGTGGCTGTGACATGGGATGTGAAAAACTAAAGACATCGACATTTATTGTGTGACAATTACTGTGACTACTGTCTCCATTGAGTTTGGAATCTACATTTTATCTATTTTTTTTTGTTAGTTTCTAAGAAATCTACATTTTTTAAAAATATATTTTTATTGATTTCAGAGAGGAAAGCAGAGGGAGGGAGAGATAGAAACATCAATGATGAGAAAAAAATCATTGATCGGCTGCCTCCTGCATGCCCCACACTGGGGATTGAGCCTGCAATCTGGGCATGTGCCCTTCACCGGAATGAAACCTGAGACCCTTCAGTCCGCAAGCCGACGCTCTATCCATTGAGCCACACCAAACCGGACCCTGACAAGAGGGAGAGGGAGCCCCATTCCTCACAGAATCAGCCATTGGACAGCTTGCTGTCAGCAGCCTGCCAACCAAGAATCCCATTCCCCTGCACCCTGGACCCTGACAAGAGGGAGGAGGGAGCCCCATTCCTCACAGAATTGGCCATTGGTCAGCTTGCTGTAAGCAGCCTGCCAACCAGGAATACCATTCCCCTGCACCCTGGACCTTAAAATATTTCCTCCAGTTAATTCCCTTTTAATGTGCATGAATTTTGTGCACTGGGCCACTAGTAAAAATATAACATTATTGTGACTAATAACAAAAATATACACCCAAAAACAGAGATCATAAGAGCACTAATCAAACTCATACTAAAAGTGGTGCTGCACTTTTTATTTAAGCGTGTCTTAAATACCCTTATGAGTTTAGCAGTGGTCTGTAATTTCAGATAAATTACACAGAATGCAGTAACAATGATGAACAAACTTTCAAAATATATAATTAGGATGAAGAAATTAACAAACAGGCATTAGATGTCTTGCCCAAGTTCAGATTTCTTCAAAGTGAAGGATGAAGTCTCATATCAGTCAATCTATTGTTTGGTAATATAATGTCACATGCTCAAAACAGGTGTCATATCTGGAAACAGTATATAGCTTCAAATATAACTAACTTATTGCTAGTGTTTCATAAGGGTATGTGTGATAAACTCTAAATGTATTTTGTGCATAAAATGGAAATTCTTTAGAAAAATTTATAAGTTATCACTTTAATCTACTGCCTAAATAATATTTACTCTTTACTTTCTTAATTTTCTATTCATTTTTCCAGATTTTTAGTAAAGCGATCCTATTTTGGTGAACTGAATTTTGTGATTGATATATATATATATATATATATATATATATATATATATATATATCAGAAATAAAAATCAATTTTAGTTGTCAAACCGCTTAAGCACTAGCTAAAATACATGTATATTAATAAGTAAAAAATAAAGGAAAATCTTGAAGAAAAAATTAAAACTCCAAATTACTTTATTGCAGAGATATAGAAAGAAATAATGTCCACTTGCTTGGTCATATTGGGAAAAAGAAAAAGACATGAACTTACACCCAGTTCTATCCAGTGGTGGAATGAAGTTTAATAAAGGGCTGAAGAGGTACCTCAATTCACTACAGCTATCTGCATATGGGCTCAAAAACATCTACAAATAACTATTAGGCTTTCTTCTAACCTTGTCATATTTTCCTCTTGAGATACTAATTATCATAATGTGGGGAGGAAACTACAGATAATATGCAATCAGAGAATAACATGCTCATAGTTTGCTAATATTAAAGTACTATTCTTTGTTTTATAGAAGCATTAATAATAAATCTCATATGGTTAAGAGTTCCCTCAAACCTTATTATTTAATTAGTTTTAATCTTTGTGATTTTTAAATAATATCTTGTACATAATTAAACAGACTAATATTGGGGTTAATATAGCAAATTAGATCCAAAAATATTTCTCTATATATCCATAATAAAAAAAATCAAATAAAAGTATTTTTTTAAAGATTCTTCATATTTCTGAGGGGTCTGTTGTTATTTCGGCTCTTTCATTTCTGATTTTGTTTACATAGGTCCTCTCTTTTTGCTTCTTGGTGACCCTGGCTAGAGGTTCATCAATCTTGTTTATCCTTTCAAAGAACCAGCTCTTAGTTTCATTGATCTTTTGTATTGTTTTTTTGGTCTCTGTGTCATTTTTTTTTTTCTGCTCTGATCTTTATTATCTCCTTCCTTCTGCTACTTTGGGCTTTTCTTGTTGCTCTCTTTCTAATTCTTCAAGTTGCAGAGTTAGATGGTTTATTACCAGTTATTCTTATTTTTTGAGGGAGGCCTATAATGCTATGAACTTCCCTCTCAGGACTACTTTCACTGTGTCCCATAGATTGGATTGTTATGTATTTATTGTAATTAGTTTCTAGGATGGTTTTAATTTCTTATTTGGTAACCCAATCATTGTTTAATAGCATGCTACTCAGCCTCCAAGTGTTTGAGTTTTTGTGATCGTTTTTATTTTAGTTTATTTCTAATATTGTTCCATTATGATGTGAGAAGATGCTTAATATAATTACAATCTTCATGAATTTGGATAGACTTTGCCTGTGACTCAATATGTGGTCTATCTTTGACAGTGTCCCATGTGCGCTTGAGAAGAATGTATATTCTGTAGCTTTGGGGTGGAATGTTCTGAAGATGTCAATTAAGTCCATCTGATCTTGTGAGTTATTTAGGATCGTTGTTTCTTTGCTGATTTTTTGTCTAGAGGATTCATCCAAGGATGTTAATGGGGTATTAAAGTCTCCTACTATGATTTTATTGTGTTAATCTCTCCCTTGATATCTTCCAGAAGTATTTTTTGATGTATTTGGGTGCTCATGGATTGGGTGCATACTAGTATATGTTTACCAGAGTTATATCCTCTTGTTGTATTGATCCCTTTAGAATTATGAAGTGGCCTTCCTTGTCTCTTGTTATGATCTTCACTTTGAGGTCTATTTTGTCAGATATAAGTATTGCTACCCAAGCTTCTTTTTTCATTTCCATTTGCCTGAAAGATATTTTCCATCCCTTCACGATCAGTCCCTTGTTCTTAGGTGGGTCTCTTGTAGACAGCATATATATGGATCATGTTTTCTTATCCATTCAACCACTCAATGTCTTTTGATTGGAGCATTTAGTCCATTTATGTTTAATGTTATTATTGATAGGTACTTGTTTGTAGCCATTTCTGTACTTCATGCCAGTGTTCCTTGTGTCCCTTCTTCCCTTTCTATTTCGTCTTTTTACAGCATTCCCTTTAGCAATTTTTTGCATTGCTGGCTTGGTAGTGATAAACTCCCTTAGTTTTTGTTTTTTATTGTATATTTTGTTGTTTGTTTGTGTGTGTGTATGTGCAAAGCTCCTGATTTCTCCTTCAATTTTGAATGATAGCCTCACTGGATAGAGTATTATTGGATTCAGTCCTTTGTTTTGCATCACTTTGCATACTTCCTTCCATTCCCTTCTAGCTTGATGTGTTTCTGTTCAGAAGTCATTTGATAATCTGATGGGTGAACCTTTGTAGTAACTCTCTGTCTCTTTCATTCAGCCTTTAAGATTCTCTCTTTGTCCTGAACATTTGCCATTGTAATTATGACGTGTCTTTGTATGGGTCTTTTGGGATTTATCTTGCTTGGGACTCTCTGTACTTGTGTGGCTTTTTTCTTCCCCATATTAGGGAAGTTTTCTGCCATTATTTCTTCAAATAGATTCTCTAATCCTTACTGCTCTTCTTGTCCTTCTGGCACCCCTATTGTATGTATGTTACTTCATTTCCCAAAGCTCCCTTACGCTCTCCTCCTGCTTTTTAATTATTTTTCTCCAGTTGCTGTTCAGATTGGGCTTGTTTCTCTACCTTATCTTCTAACTCACTAATTTGGTCCTCTGCTTCTCCTAGTCTATTGTTGAAACCTTCCATCGTATTTTTTTATTGCAGCTATATCACTTTTGATTTCTTTAGTTCTTTCTTGGTGATTCCTCTTTTTCTTTCCTTTGGGGATTGTTTTGTTGTCTCCCCATTCTACCTATCACCAGAAGGTCTAAGCACCAAGTTGCAGGGGCCTGAGCTGTGTGCAGTGGGAACATCGCACCACCCAAGTGTCACTGAAGAGCTCAGACACCAAGATGTGTGGCTGCCGTGGGTTGGCGGAGCCACACACGCCAAGAATCAGAGTCCCTGAACTACTGTGCCGAGAATCTGAGTCATGGGCACTCAGTATGGCCTTGTTAGCACCGAGAATCAGGGTCCCCATGTGCATGCCAAGAATCAGGGTCCCTGTGAGCACGCCAAGAATCAGAGTGTCTGGTGTTCCCTGTGGCTTCATGTGTGTACCTAGAGTCAGGATCACCGTACATGCATGCTGAGAAACAGAGTCCCACTAAACCAATTAGCATTACACTTTTAAGAAATAAGGAATAGATTTCATTATTCACCTCCACCCTTCACAGCTTTTATTGTTACTTTTCTTTCTCATTTTTCACCTCTTTTTCTGATTCCACTGTCTTCTTCTACAGCCTAACTATTACGGCTATGACTTGCTGTTTGCAGCATGCATGCACTGAGGTTTTTCCTATTCTAGGAGTAACTTTACAAAACAGATACAAATAAATGTGATGCCCAATTATGCCATAAACAAATAAGAGAAAATACAAGGTTTTTTGCTATCAACAGATTTTCTCTAAGCAATTAAACGAAAGAAAGATTCATTTTTAAATCTATAAACTATCCTCAGTTTTGGCTGCAGCCTATTGTTTTACAGCTTCTATGGATCTAGTAATTGAGTTCAAATTGACTCTAAAAATCTTTACATACTGATACAACAAGGAATGATTTCTTAAATGTTTTCTGGTCTATACTTTAACTTCAGATTCTGCCACCTGTGTTATGAAGTATACATAGCAGGCCAAGAGAGCTTGATTAGGGAAGAGAGCTGGTATTGACCATGTTTTCAGAGGCTAATAACCTGATAAAGACAAAGGCTTAAAATGGGAAGATCTGAAAAAACATGGAGGGATCTTAAATTCTTATTACTCAGTTAAAAAGCCTATCTGAAAAGGTTACCTACTGTGTGATTCCTATTATGTGATATTTTGGACAAGGTAAAACAATAGAGACAGTAAATATGTTAGTAGTTTCCAGGGGTTGGGGATGTGAGAAGGGTAAATAGATAGAATATAGAGGACTTAAAAATTTTAGAGCAATGAAAATACTCTGCATGATGCTATAATGGTTGATACCTGTCATTATACTTATATCCAACCCATAAATGTATGACAGGAAGAGTGAACCTTAACGAACTTTGGTTTTTAATGATGTGTGCACATAGGTCCATCGATTTTCACAGAAGTACCACTCTGGTGAATGATGTTGATCATGAGGGAGTCTATGCATGTGTGGAAAAAGGGGGTGTATGGGAAACCTCTGTACCTCTCCATGACTGTGAAACTAAAACTGCCCTTAAAAAGCCTTAAAATGAAAGTTCTACTTTATATCTCAAAAATTCCAATGCTCAAAGTCACCCAAGAGATGCAGATCAAAACAACCATAAGATATCACCTCACACCTGTCAAAATGGCTATCATCAACAATTAACAAACAGGTGTTGTCAAGGTTGTGGAGAAAAGGGAACCCTGGTGCACTGCTGGTGGGAATGCAGACTGCGGTAGCCATTATGGAAAACAGTATAGAGTTTCCTCAAAAAATTAAAAATGGAACTCCCATTTGAACCAGTGATACCACCTCTAGGAATATATCCTAGAAACCAGAAACACTTATCAGAAATAATATATGCAACCCTATGTTCATAGCAGTGCAACGTACAAACAGCCTAAGTGCTCATCAGCAGATGAGTGGATTAAAAAGCTGTCGTACATTTACACAATTGAATACTACTTGGCAATGAAAAAGAAAGAACTCTTACCATTTGCAACAGCATGCATGGACCTGGAGATTATTATGCTGAGTGAAATAAGCCAGTCAGAGAAAGATAAGTATCACATGATCTCACTCATACATGGACTCTAACAAACCAAATAAACTCATGATCAAAAATAGAACCAGGCATAGAAGCATGAGCAGACTATTGAGCCTCAGAGGAAAGGCATGAGAGGGTGGGTGGGAAAAGATCAACCAATGAACTTGTATGCATAAATGCATAACCTGTGGACACAGACAATGGGGTGGTGAGGGTCTTGGAGAGGGGGTACGGGAACAGGCTGGAAGAGGTTAATGGGGGTAAAAGAGGACCTATGTAATATTTTCAACAATAAAGATTAAAAAAAATTAGACAAGGTCCTATTAGAAGTGAAACATCTGTTGCTCCATTTTTAAATGGTATTGCTAGGAACATGCTTGATACACAATTGCCTTTCCCCAGAAAACAGAGATTGTGTACTATTATTTAATTATATCCACTAACTACTTTTTAGTCTATTTTAAGGAATTATAGCCCCAAACATTAATTTTGATAATTTGACTTATATTTTAACTAATTGTCAAATACACATGTGTGGGGACCATGTCAAAGTATGCCAGATATCCAAGGCCACTTTGAGCGTGAAATCTTAATCAGGGTGTCCAAGACTAAGATACTACATGCAGGTGCAAGGACACAGCAATCTAGACTGTGCAAGCCTGCCCTTCTATAACCCAAAAGACTGAGGTCAGTATTTGGCAAAAAGCCTCTTTTGTCTAAGTATTATAAATTATGGTACTGACCAGCAAGTAGCTAGCTCAGATGATGGCTGGTGCAGCTGCTTAGAGAGGCTGTAGCTTTAAGGATGGCTCTTATATAGCTCCTATGTTGGAGGCTACTAGGTAGGAAAGATGTATTGTGAACCAGTGGGTGTGTGGTTACCTGCTGTATGGGACTCCACTTTGAAGGACTGTTTTGTCCAGTGACTCCTTATAAGCAATGGCTACATGGCCACTAGCTCCTGCAATGAAGACTCTCTTATCTATGCATGACTTCTCATGGCTTCTCTGTCTACCACCCAGTGTCCAAGAAGGTCCAGCCCCTGGCAGAAGGGCTCAGACTTGACAGTTGGCATAGTGGAGCAGGATAAAGGAACTAAGTTCCCAACAATGACCAAGCTGTTTGCAGATAATGAAACAAATAGCTGTTACACTTTCCTCTCAATGTCCTAACATTTAGTATTTTCCTCAACTTTCTCCCACTTGGGTATTTAGTTCAAATGCTTTCTTCCCTGTGAAACCTAAGGAGATTTTCCTAAACAGACTTTCATTCACTTATTTGTTCAATAAATATATATTGACCAACATATACATTCCAACCATTTAATGTGGCTGGAATACAATGATAAATAAAAGAGTGCAGAGCCTCTCTCAAAGTCAAATACATGAGAAAACAAATGCAGGTTTGAACAAACAAAATATCAGAAGCGAAATAGGGTTTTTAGAAAAAAATAGGGATGTGGGAGATGGAAGTAGGATTTTTAATTTTGTGGTTAGTGTAGTGGGTTTCTTTTTGAGGAGGTAATATTTTGGGCTAAAACCTGAATAAGAAAAGAAGCCATTCTGGTTGAATGTCTTCTTGTATAAATAACTTCTTACAATTATTATTGAACTAGACTTTAAGCTCACCAAGATAAAGGACCAGGTCTTTTCATTATTGTACTCCCAAGAATGAGAGCAATATTTGCTACATATGAGAGGTAATTAATAAGGTTTATTGAATGCATCATATATAAGTTAAACATATATTTTCTTAATTTACCAAGTACTACACAAACAGAGAAACTTGAGGTATTTTTTTTCTACTCATTTATTCAGCATGAGAATCATGACACAGCAGGACACCTGCAGATAGGAAAGGCAGTTAAGAGTTATCTCATAGCTAATGTGTGCTAGATATTGCTGTTGGCAGTCTATCTACAGTATCTCAATTATCACAACCACTTTCTCAGTCAGGTACCACAATTCGCATTTGACAAACTTTGAAACACTAGTTCCAGAGAGGTTATTTAATCTATCCAAGGTCACAGGGATCATATGTGATAACTAGAAGCCTGGTGCACAAAAATCCGTGCACTCACGGGGGTACCTCAGCCCAGTCTGTGCCCTCTTGCAGCCTGGGAGCCCTCGGGGGATGTCCGACTGATGGCTTAGGCTTGTGGCTCGTTGGCGCTCCCCCTATGGGAGCACACTGATGACTAGGGGGCAGCTGTGGCCCCGCCTCCCATCACCCCACCACCCTGCTACCAGCTTCCTCCCTCTGCAGGAGGTGACTGGTGGGGCAATCGGGGGGGTGGAGTTGGCTGCTTGGTCGCCACCGCCCCCTGATTGCCTTCCCCTCCCTCTGCCCACTGGCACCCACCTTGGCTGGCCTGGCATCGCCCGCTTGCTGGCCCCACCCCCCACTGACCAGTTGTTTTGCTGTTCGGTTGATTTGCATATTAGACTTTTATTATATAGGATGATGCCAGGATTTTTGGAAAGACCTTTACTCAAAGAACAATGCTAATAAACCATTAGTTCTTAAAGTGTGTCCCCAGCATCAACAGCATCAGCATCACCTGCAAATTAGTTATAAAGGCAAACTCTTGGGTCTCAATTCAGACCTCCTGAATTAGAAACTATAGGAATGGGCCCCAGCACTGTTTTGACAAGCCCTCCAAGTGATATGAATATTCACTGACATTGGAAAACCACTTCACTAAAACAACAAAAAACCCCACAGAATTCCCTACTCAGCTCAGACCTTCCTTCTATTATATAACTTATTTTTATATCCAGTGTAATGTTTCACTATGTTCATTATGTAAATATCATCTGGAATGCACTAACTATATTCTTAAGGAAAAAATTATGTTTATGTGGCATACAGAGGTGGAAAGTATTAAATTACATTCATTGGCTAGAGACTACAGATTTCTTCCCACCCACATTCAAAAACCAAATTAATGTGATAGTTTAAAAGAAAATGAGAGCAATTTATACAGGTATTTTTTAAAATGCTGTTTTTTTCAATATAAGCAGATGGGGGATAGTCTTAAATTGGGGGTCATAAAACACCTTTATAAATATATATATGTATATATATATGTATATACATCTATAATAATAAAAGCGTAATATGCTAATTAGACTGGACAGCCGAACAACCTTCTGGATGACCTTCTGGACAAAGCCGGAGCTGCGAGGGCCGAAGCAAACCGCTGTGAATGCGAGGGCTAAGCCCCCTGCACAAATTTCATGCATCAGGCCTCTAGTATACATATATATACATACAGGCAGTCCTCGGGTTACATCGGACTCGACGTACGTTGTTTCACGGTTACATCATCATCTCCCATTTATTTATAAAAAAAAAAGTTCCATCGTTTTGACATATGTACATATGTGCGTTATGTTTTTTATTATTTATTTACCACAAGTAAAGGTCAGGAATTGTTATCTTCCTTTTAAATTTTCTTTACTGTTTCACTTCATTACTGCTGTGTCTGTGTTCCATGTGACGCAGGTGCTTATGTAGGTGGGTTCCAACTTACTGCGAAAATCAAGTTATGTCACACCGTAGGAATGGATCTCTGGTGTAACCCGAGGACCTACTGTATATATATAATGTATAGCAAATATGAAACAAATTATATTCTCTGGCTGACACCAAAATCCCTCTTATGAAGTGACTCTAGGCAAAGGACAAAGGAATCATTTTTATCAAAATTTCTTCATTCAAGAAACACAGAGATAACTTCCCATTTTGCCATTTACATTAGGAATTAATGGATCAAACTATAAACCTGTGCTTTATATTTCTATTTTTGTAGTGATTAAGATTATCTCAACAGTTTTCATCATACAGGAACTGTAGAAATGACATCAAATAGACATTTGTTTAAATAATCCAGATATTAGATTTAAATAAACAAAATACTGGATGTATTTCTCTGGATGTGAGATGCAGACAGAAGTTTCATGTGCGGTGGTTGATGCACAAATGCTTGGATATCAACAAACATTGATCACAGGCTGACAATGTCAAATCATGGGGTTAAAACCAAGCAACAAGGAATCCAGAGCCATAAAGAAAATAGGAGTCAGATGGGGTGAAAGTCCACAAGAAATAAAAAGAGATGGGATCAAGGCTAGACTCAGTAGCCATGAAGTGAGGTTACATATAAAAAGTAGAAGCTTGTTGTTGAAAGACAGTTTCAGATTCAAAGCTGCAGGAGTGGCTATATATAAGAATATAAATTATTTATAAAAGCTGGCAACAAGATTCCTAAGGTAATTTTAACAAATGATAAATACTTTTTAATTTCCCTTTATTTTAATCATTTTTTCTAAAAAAACCATACCATGCAAAATCCTTAACTCCTATGTTTAGAACCAAAAAAAATGTTACAAAACTATATTTTAACTTTATTCTTTAAGATAACTTACTTAATATTTACTTTTTTACTGAATTCTTAGTACATTACCACTGGTGGACTCAAAATACTTATTCAAAAACCTTTACCTTAGTTATCCCTTTTGAAATGGTAGAAAAGCTTTAAACTGATAAATCCTATTGAAGGCAACTATAAACAACATTTGATTCATATACACTGAAAATTGTAAGTAGCGAATGATTTAGATAGAACACATTTAACACTGTCTTAGCAATGAACATTTATTATTGGAATATCATGGCAGATGAGGCTGTGGTAGGTAGTAAACCATCAATCAGATGCAATCCCACAACAAATTGTACCTCATCAACTGCTTTAATATGTCACGAAGCTTCCAAATAGACATCACTAGTCCATTTGTTAAACCTAAACTACTTTTTCACTGACAAAGCAAAAGACATTTGGTATTTTCATTTATATGTAATATCAAAATGAATCGATGAGATCTAGTCAACCAAAATAGAATTTCTATGAGAATGGGCTATTGAAATTCAGGCCTTATTTTTTTTTTTTTTACTCAAATGACTCTTTAAGATAGTCTTTTATTATATTTTTTACAAATGTTATAAGAATGAGTATTGCATTTAGATTCTGAAAATAAGAATATCAACATTATTATTTTTAAAAAGTATGTTTCTATTTAAGCAGAATTGAAGGAAAATGTATTCTCCCTTTACATTTCTGTTATAAAAGTAAGTATTAAGACATTCCCAAATGACACTGCAGAAAGAACAAAAATAAAAATAGCATGGTTGAATGATCATATACTCATACAGGCATGATAATTACACTATTAAGAAACTCTGCTACAAAAATACTTCTTGCAAAGAAAATCATAACAAGTCTAGTTTTCAGATATTAAAAAAATATTTTGTTCCTTCTGTCACATTGATTATTCCTCCATCATGTTGATTAGTTATGAACCTTGTTTATCTCTGCAATTAATTGAGCTCCTTTCTATCTCTCCTGCAAATATGCATAATTCTGTTTTACTTTGTGTGCTTCCCTAGACTATAAGGTGCTTTAAGTGTGGACAGCCTACCTCATCTGGCTTCTGTTCCATACTACCCCTCCCAGTTCAATGTACAATTCTTATACACATTCTATTACTCTACAATCATATTTCAAACATTTTCAAAAATCTACAGGGATATATGAAAATGTTGAAGTAATATTGTTTTAAAAGTATGATCTCTTTACATTTAGTATTCAAATAAATGGTTTTGAAGTACATATTTTCCATGATACATTGGATTCCTGAAAGCCAGATCCTCTTGCTATTAGATGTTTGAAAATGCTTCAGTGTAGTCACAAGGCACACTAAGTTATTAAAGAAATGCATCACTGCTCCTGCACAAGCAAGGGACTTCAAAGAAGATTTGCAAAAGAGAGCTCGAGTTGTAGTGCCCCACATTGGGTGTTAGTTTGTAGTGAACCCCTTTCACATCCCGCGTGGTTCAGGGTTCAGGTTCAGGGTTTGGGCTCTGGAGGAGGCCGCACACAAATGAAAGAGACTAGAAAATATTAATTTGGAAATACTGGGGGCCAGGAGGGAGCCCAACTCAAGGAGAAGGACTTCGCTTTGCTCCTGCCTAGCGATTCCTTTTATTAAGACTATGGGATCCACCCATAGCTCTAGGCAGGCAATTCCAGTAATAGCCAGACAGCAAGGATTTACATAAGATTAAAAGGTGGAGTTTGCTTTAGCTATCATTGTCTCAACTAGACAGTGGGTGGTTGGCTCTGACCTTTCAGAGCATCAAGGTTGACCAGCCTTCCAGGTTCCTTGTCCACACCTCTCTGCTAGTGAAGACAATGGGCGGCTTCAAACATCCAGTGAATTTTTTTTCTCCCCAATTAGGAGTAAGTGTTTAACCTGAGGAAATGTGTTTTGTTTTTTTTTACATTGGATTAAAAGTTTCTATTAATTTTTAGACATCAGACTATCATGAACCCCATTTCCTGTTAGTCTTTGCTGAGTCTGCCACACCACAAAACAAAACTGTCCCCTGACTCAGCTGTTCCTGCAGCAGGTCGCATAGGCAATTAAGGTCAGAAACTAAAGAGAAAATAAACAAATGGGACTACATCAAAATAAAAAGCTTCTGCACAGCAAAAGAAACCATCATGAAAACAAGAAGGAAGTCCATTGCATGGGAGAACATATTTGCCAATGTTATCTCTGATAAGGGTTTAATCTCCAACATTTACAGGGAACTCATACACCTTAACAAAAGAAAGATAAACAACCCAATCAAAAAACTGGAAACAGACCTAAATAGATACTTTTTGAAAGAGAACATAAGGAAGGCTAAGAGACATATGAAAAATATACTCAAAGTCACTAATCATCCGAGAGATGCAAATCAAAACAACAATGAGGTACCATCTTACAACTGTCAGAATGGCTATCATCAACAAATCAACAAATGACAAGTGCTGGCGAGGATGCAAAGAAAAAGGAACCCTCGTGCACTGCTGGTGGGAATGCAGACTGGTGCAGCCACTGTGAAGAACAGTATGGAACTTCCTCAAAAAACTAAAAATGGAACTCCCATTTGACTCAGTGATTCTACTTCTAGGAATATATCCAAAGAAATTAGAAACACCAATCAGAAAGGATATATGCACCCCTATGTTCATAGCAGCACAACTTACAATAGCTAAGATTTGGAAACAGCCTAAGTGCCCATCAGCAACTAAGTGGATTAGAAAACTATGGTACATATACACAATGGAATACTACGCTGCAGTAAAAAAGAAGGAATTCTTACCATTTGAAGCAGCATGGATGGAAATGGAGAGCATTATGCTAAGTGAAATAAGCCAATCAGTGAAAGAAAAATACCACATGATCTCACTCATTTATGGATAATAAAGAACATTATAAACTTATGAACAAAGATAGATTCCGAGGCAGAGAAGCATCCAACAGACTGTCAAATTGCAGCAGGAAGGCTGGGGAGCAGGGAGGGAGGTAAGAGATCAACCAAAGGACTTGTATGCATGCATATAAGCATACCCAATGGACGCAAGACACTGGGGGGTGAGGGCATGTATGGAAGTGGGATGGGGGGCAATGGGGGGTATGGACACATATGTAATACCTTAATCAATTAAAAAAATGGGAAAAAATTAAAATAAAATAAAAAATCAGTGCCTGAAAAATTGAGGGGAAAAAAAAAAAGTCAGCATGACTACCTGACTACCTTACAATGACTTATTCTCCTTGTTAGGGGGAGAGCATATTTGCTGTTTGCTGTAAAAAAATGTGAATCCCCAAACCTGGATTCCTTTGCTACACTATCATCTGCCCTGTTGTATCAATCTGTGGGGCTTGGGAGTAAAGGATATAGAACATTCACACTCATACTCTTGCTGTAACTGTGATGTCCTGACAGTGCAGTTTGTTAACTGGCTTGCTCTGATCCACTAGACTTTTTCCTGTGTTGGGGGACTGTGACATTCTGGTAAACCAATCTGCATGCTTGCTTAGTCATCTCTTTTGGGGTCTTATTACTCATTGCCATTCTTTCTGAGATCGGGATTTTCTATGGCAATTAATGACATATTCTATAAAAAATAAAATGATATTTTATAATAGGAAATTAATACTATTTTAGAGAAAAGTTCTCAAAAATTATTAAAAAACATAAAATTCTCAATGGTTAGCGAATTTTCCAATTACTATAATTAATACTTTTGGAAATATCTTTGAATGATTTAACAGCAAGATGCTGCTTTATTTCTATTTTGTATAACCATATAATCAGAGAGTTGGATAAGAACAAAGAGATAATCCCTCTTAATAGGTAGTCCTGCATACTCTCCTCCAGCTTCTAGTGACAATATATACCAATGTCCACAAGACAGACATGTCATGCTCAGAAAATTCTAGCCCTTTGGGCATTATTTTTACATTGATCTGAAATATGAAACTTCTTAAAGCATAAATTAATTTAGCTAAGCATCTAGGGCATCTCTTCTCTTTTTCTTTGAAGTACCAGACTACATTTTTTCCATCTTTCCATTTGACTCTGAATAAAGTTATCTTATTCCTCATTTTCTAGGCTAATGAGCCTATGCTTTTTAAAAAATTTTTCATAAGGATTGCAAACTTTTCAACACCCTATTTTCTATTGTCTATATGTTCTTTATTCCACTGTTTAAACAGCATGACATGCGGACTATTTCCTTTTTAAAATGTGCATACATGTGAGTATAGCCAAAATATGGATTTACCTTTCTCTTACTCTTCACATTACATTGCCTGTTTAAATAAGGATATTTTTCACAAAAATGATGTCAGTGATGTTTAAGCTATTCAGAACTAATCTAAAGTGTTTATATATTGATGTGGAAGAAATTTTTTGATGTTGGGCTTTGGTCATCATCATCTACTTCAAATGTATAAAAGGCTCATGTTAAATATTGATTAGAAAAATCAAGGAATGATTTTCAATAAACTTCTGCTTTTTATGGTATTGAATGAACTGTGACACTGCTGATTATCATTCTTAAATTTAAAAGCATGATTTTTCATGTAGTTAAGTTGAAAATAAAATTGATAAAATATGTATTTCTAATATTAAATGGAAAGAAAATTTATAAAATGTACATTTGTATTACTAAGGAATATATATATACATATATATATACATATATATATAATTCAAATGTACTACCAATAAAATAAATTTGAATTAAAATAAGAGAATACCATATTTAGAGAATAGTATATTTATGTAAAATTGAAAAAATAATTTATACTATTAAAAGTGTATCTTACTATTAATTCAAATATAATTTCTTTCAGCACTTAAGTTGAAACTCTTTTATGCAATGAGCTTTGACATTATAAATCCAGAACCTTAAAACAATCATACCTTTTGAGATAATAATCTTACTTGTAGAAACCTGCCAAGAGAATGATCAAATTTATGCTCAAAGATATTTTTAACAGAATAATAGGGCAAAATTTGACATAATCTAAATTTAAGTAAAAAAAAGATATAAAATTATATATTTAAGTTAAAATTCTGTATATATTTTCTACATTAAATACATATATATGTTTATTATAAAACCTAATGTATCTGTTTACCAGTATGTATATGTATATGTGGGTATGTATATATTTTAGTAGTTTTCTTGGCATTCAGAAGTAGTGGGCAGCATTGAAGTGATTATTCTTTAGGGGGAGGGGTTATAGTAATGTGGGTTTCTCTTAAACACTTTTCCAAGCATTCCTATGTAGATTGATGATGTGTTATTGTGAAAATGAAAATTAAGTTGACCTGAGCTTAACGTTTATCTAGGAACTAAGCTCTGCTAAAATGATATGATAGTTACTAAAAGTCATAAAGAACTCCTATTTGCCAAGACTAGAAATTTCCAGAAATTGCAGAATATTCAGTGTCACCAAAACTTCACCACCAAATATTTTTTTCATGCTCTCCAACATGCTTTGTCCTTAGTTACCTAATGTTTCTGAAATTCTTTAAAGACCCAGTGTTCATTTCTTAGCTGGTTAGAAATATATTTTCTACAATATTCTCAGATCAGAATAATTGAATTCTGAACAATATTTTAATTGGTCATACTTTAAAGCCACAGTTTGTAGTGGTACGGTTAACACCATTCCTTTTTGATCAATGAACAACAGTGCTTCCTTTCAACATATTTTCAAATGTTATAATATTTAAAAATCTCATAGGAACATGATTGTTAACAATATCAAAATAAAGAATTAAAAAAAATTTATAATGATGTACTTATGCCTTAAGTGGCATTCATGAAAAAGCAGGTGAGAAACATTTGACATTAACTGCTTTGGCCTAGAGATTGACTAAAATATAGACAAAGGTATATATCATCCAGGCTACAACCAAACTCATTCACTAACATTGCTTCTAACTGATACTCCACACATTTGTAAGGTAGCATTTATATTACTTTTTAATTCAAACTAAGGGACAAGCGGGAAAAATGGCATAATGAGACTTCCTTCTCAAAGTATTTCATTAGTTATTTACAAACCTAAAATGCATATGTAAAAAAACAGTATGTTAAGTTTACTCTACTTAATGTGTATTCATTATACACAATATAATGAATGTGAAATTTGGCTGACTTCTTTTTTGCTTTGATACTATAATAGTTGATATTCATAATGATGACCCAGAGCCACAGTGATGTCCCAGAATATAAAAATATACACAACTTTACAGTGTAGTATTAAATGTTGCATTTAAAAGTATTTGAGGTTATTTTATAGGCTATCATATTTACAGTGATTGACCTGTTTGTGATATTTCTATTAACATTAAAAATTTATTTACAAAAATGGGGGACATCTGTAATGGTGTCAACAATAAAAAATCATTTTCTGAAAACCACATTCTCAGACTAAAGCAGATAACAGAAAAAATTGCATTTGCAAGTGCTTTTTTCCTCCTCAAGTAGAAGCGGTTGAGCATTTTTTTTTTTTAAAGATCTCACTTGAAATCAAATTTTATTTTACCAACTAAAGACACTTGTTTTCATTTACTGCTTTAAAACTTCCAGATTCACCTGGACATTTAGGTGAATGACTTCAAATCTTCAAACTCTATGTAAATTACTTAAGATCTCTGCCTCAAATAATCAGCCCAAAGCGAACATATTATTAATCAATTTTAAGGATTAAAGCAATTATCAATTGGTTAAATGAGAGATAAAATCCCATTTATTTTTCTGCCCCATCAAATTTTCAATCATACACATTTATAGGGATGTTTAGAAATCATCTTAACTTAGTAGTTGTGCAATATTTTAAGAACGAATTTTGTTGTATATTTAAGGTGTATATAAGCAACCCCATGAATGAGTCCTGATGGGAAAGAGCACAGAGCTTCATTTCAAGTGGACCCCATGTATTGTGTCTCAATAGCATTTATTTACCCCCTGTGGTTTTTGAGACTATAAAAGTGACCTTTTTCCTTGTTAGTGTTTAACTCTTGGCACCTCAAAGTACTACCCATGTTTTCTCCTATAATTTCTCCCTTTAAAATGGGTTCTGATAGGAGGAAAAAACAGAATACATTGACATTGAATATTTAGTATAAGTTTTAATGGCACACCAAACTCATCAATTGTGATAAGGACAGGTAATTTTATTGAAGCTATGTTGGAATCCTCAGTAGAACTTCTCCTGTTTCTCCATGTTTATGTATTATTCAGACTAAAAGTGACCCTGAAGCAGAAAAACCTTCTTGCCTCTTAAAACTTTTATTGAGAGGAGTTCAAAATGCACACATTTAAGTGCTATTCTGTGTGCATTTAATGTAGAGTGAAAAGCTGTTTGGTGCCCATTTTAGATTCATTGGCAACAAGACAGACAACAACGCATGTGTTAAGAGTCATAAAGATATATATATATATATGAAAAATTAAAAGTTTAAAATTAATGTGAACTTAGAATGTAATGCACCACGTGAAAATCTAAATCCAACTACCAAATGAAACAGCTTGAAACTTTTTCTTGCCATCTGGTTTTGGACCGGGCTCATTCAATTCCAATTTTGCCCTTGTGAATGCTCCAATTTTATATATACTATATGGGAGCGATGATCTACATGCCACCTAAGAATATCATCTTGGATTTCCTTCCCAAATAACCTATTAATTATGGACATACTTTTCCTTATTTTAAGCCAGATGTGATAATAGTATTTTATTTATTGACTTGTTGAATGATTGTATTTTCTTTGACTAAAAATTATATATATGTACCTACACAAATACACACAACTAATAGTTTTACATATTTCATGAGTCTAAAATACAGATTGATGAATTCAAATGAGGAGAGAAAAAACAGATTTGGCTCTGTTAGGTGCAAAGTAAGAGTAAAAGTAGGGCCTAATATATAGGCATAGGATTAAATAAGATTATGCATGGAAAGCATTTACACAATACTGGCATACAAGTAGTGCTCAGTAAATGTTAGTGATTAACTTTTAGCTTGTGTATGTGTGTGTGCTGATAATAATAAATAAAGCATTTTATCTTATTTAATTTTTATGGATAAAATATTTATTAAAAACTACTGTTAGTAACTTTAGATATATTGTCTTATTTTTCACACAAAATAATATAGTGAGAATGCTGAGAATTACAGAAGTCAAAAATAGCTAATAAATGGCAGAGGTGTGGACAGAAAATCGACTTGTTTGTTATACTTTTATGACATTGTCAAATAAAGTTTAGCTAATGTGAGCAACCATACCATAAAGTTGTGTGTAAATGTATCTGAAAGATATTAAAGCCAAGATTATGTACGTAACTAGTGTATCCAGTCACTTGTCTAGATTTTTCAAACAGTTCAAAATCATGCTTTTCTATATATGCATAATGCATTTAAAATTATAAAAGTAAATTTTAAAGACCATCCAATAATTTAATTATGGTATGAAGGACTTTTTTTAGAAAACATATATTAAGATTTTAAGCTACATTTTTGTATCTCTATGAAGCTTCTGTTAAAGAGTATGGGAGGAAAAGGGAACATATGTAATACTTTCTACAATAAATATTAAAAAATAATAAAATAAAATGTATAACTTAAAATTGATAATTTACATAACCACACAATTTACACACACATAGTTAAATGCAATAATTATAAAAGACAGACTATTTATATATAGGATATACTCACATATATACCTATATATAATGTATATATTATTATACACACATATATACAGAGACTAATTTGTTTATAGTTGTAAAACAAAATCACTTAATAATTTTGACAGATAGTATTTTGAACTGTCAAATAAACAACTTAAAAAGATGATTTGATTTGCACAACACACTATATATTAGGCAAACAGTTTTCAGTGAAAAATCTCAATAACAGTGATATTTTATATTAAACTCTTCACAGTGAGAAGACCAATATCACAACCTGAATTTTTATTCTAGTGCATGGTTCTCTGTCACTGCTTTTGTTTTTAAGATACCAAATATATCCTGCAAATATAATGAGGCAAGCTTTCTACAGGATTATGGTTATCTGCAAAATACCCAGGTAATTGGCACCATTCATTTGTTCCCTAAATATTGCAATCATCATATAACTTGCCTTACTAAATCCTATAATGATCCATTTTTGTTCCCAATTCTACAAATGTTAGTTCACTCTGCCTGATTCTCAAAGCCATACTTAACTAATTCTGCTATTTCCCACTAATTTTCCACATGCTACTCATCTGTATCAGATTGATTACTTGACTATCCCCCAAACGTATCACACTGTTTGCCTGGGTTGGGCACCTGGCTCTAAAAACCACTTGATAACTGTAGTCAAGTTGTTACTCTCATATGACAAATGGAGATTATAAAAATAGCAGTACCTTTCAGACAGTGTTAATGCAAGCATTATGCCACAAAACTTAAAGAAATTATATAACACAGAGACTAGCACAGAGTATGTGCTTAAGAAATAGGAAAGAAAAGAAAGAGAAGGGAAGGAAAGGGAAGGGAAGGGACCCACTCTGCATATATATAACATACAGCTCTATATCACCACATCCTTGTTATTATAGTTATTACCATTTGAAATACATTTTATTTTTATATTTACCTATTCAGAGCCTTAAAAAACCAGAGACACATAATTTACAGTTCATGCATTGCACTAGTTATTTTTCCACATGTATCTTTATGCTTCTCTAACCATTTAAATTATAAGTTTCTCTTGGTAGCATTCCATAAGTATTTATCGGAATTAATATAATATATATTAGGTTTCCTACTGTATAAGCAAAGTATAGAGATATAGATGATATATGTATTTTTTTCTAATAATACAATAGATGTTGTTGCACTTTGTACAAATTACTGCCTTAATCCTTTGAGGGCCTTGAGTGGAAATGCATGATCAGCAAAGTTCTCTAACAGTGATTCAAGTTTAACTCATCACACTTGGCAGTCAACACCTCAGCCCCAAGTCCTTGCATGTGTCCCTGCACTGATCCATGTAGTCCCTAAACAGGAGTGGAACATTCTGTTGGAGAAATGAAAATCTGCATGCGGTAGCTGGAAGCAATTCTCGTATCCCTATGGATTGTGGAAGAGACTTCAGTTACATTCTGGATGCCCTAAAATAAATTCTTTATTAGCTGCCAACTGTTACATTAGAGATTTCATGATGTGCCCCTGCCTCCAGAACATAACCTTGGATTTTGCCCAGATTGATAACTACTTCTTTGATGGCAGATCTTTTGACATTGATATGACAGGGATTCTACTAAACATATGTAGGGTCTGTCCTAATAGTCTATGTGGCGAACTCCCCATAAATTGACAGAAGGAATTAATTTCTATGCTTATTTTGGCAACATACCAAGTGCTATAAATTGGCAGTGTTGAATTAACTTATTAATCTATTTTCCTCAGTAATACCAGGCAAATATCTTCTCTGTGTAAGAATATAGACTGTAATTTGGTAATTTGTACAAATAATTTAAAATTCAACCATTTCAATAAATATTATTGGAAAATGTATACAAAGTTTTTTTTTTATTGTTGTATCTGCATACTACTGTTAATTGAATAATACCCTATTAATATCTACAAAAGAACTCCATTACAAAATGGAAGCTGAAGCACACAGGGTAGACTTAATCTGATGTAAGGGAGAATGTTTTAGCAGCAAACTGGACTAGATTTCAAACTGAATCTGTTAAGTATAAACCACATCCTGCCTAGAAAGGTAATGGGTTCACAACTACTTTCTCCCTGTGGTCAAAAACAGCCACTTTTCCTTCAAATCCTGTTTAGCCACACTAGTCCTAATATATACTGTTTCTTAGACTATATCCTCATGCCTTTCTGCAAACCAAAGATCCCAAATAGATTATTGAGATTTGTAGGTTAAGGTGAACTGACACAGCTATCCCATAGCTAAAGGTACTTTGACATAACACATAAACAGGAATAGGAATGCTATTTGTACTTTAAAAGACAGTTATTCTCTCATTTAAAAAAAATTGCACAAATGGAAAAGACAAGACAAACTCACAAAAAAATCAGTGTGAATCATCCAGAAGTTAATAAGTGACTTGTAAAACATGTTGAATGGAGCTAACCTAATTTTACTTTAAATTGAGGTAGCATTTATATAGAGGAAGATAACTTCAGAATATAACCTGGATATTTGTACATTACCCTCCAACCCCCAAATAGCACTAAGTCTAACTTTTGTTTTTAACATTACATTCACTTACCTCAGTGGGAGACATACCAGTTTAAGGGAAGAAATATCCCCTTCTTCCCCAACCCTCACCAAAATAAAAGTCCTCACACTCATACATTACAAGTTCCCAGTGAGTAGAAAGCTGTATATATAACGTATATATTTTTAGTGTCTTTGATAGACTAAATTTTTAATACCTATTGTAATAAATGGCTTTTAAAACTTAATATGAAATCAGAAAAGAAATTCCTTTCATTTGTGAAGCTGTATATCATTTTAAGTTACTAGAAAGGACTTTGGATCTTTGATTTGACTTTAACTGTATAACTCTAAATTGTGACTCTTTAGTTACATTTCTTAAATGCGACTCCTGACTAACAGTAATCCTAAGGACTAGTGTGGCTAAATGAAGGTTTAAATTTGAAAAAAAAAAAAAATGTTAGCCATGATCTATCCTGAAGCAAACATTTTATGACATACTTGCAAACTCTTTGAAAATACAGCTTATAACAGCAGTGCTGACACAATCTTACCTAAGGATTCATGAACCCCTACACTAACATTGCCAGGGCATTTCATTCCTCTCAATTTATCTCTTTAAAAAAGTAAACAAACTATTTAAAAATCTTTATTTCCGACCTAGCTGGTTTGGCTCAGTGGATAGAGCATTGGCCTGCAGACTAAAGGGTCCCAGGTTCAATTCTGGTCAAGGGCACATGTCCGGGTTGTGGGCTCGACCACCAGTAGTGGGTGTGCAGGAGGCAGCTGAGCAATGATTCTCACCACTGATGTTTCTATCTCTATCTTCCTCTCCCTTCCTTTCAATAAAAGTTTTTAAAAATAAGTAAGTAAATAAATAAATAAAATGTCTTTATTTCCTTCTGAGTTTCTGAACAAAGTTATTAGTGTGTGGCATTTGGCTCTGATTCCTCACTCTGAAGGGGAGAGGGTGGAAGTGACAGACACAAACATATAGGAACTAGCACATGTACCTGATAATGGTGGCATGCATTTATATATGTTCATACCATACTTTCCACAAGCACAATCTGACTTTATAAAGAATACATAAACCCCCAAACTACATTCTTTACAATGGATCAGCACTTTGCTTCCTGAGCAATAGTTTTCCCCACTTTTTAAAAAATCTTTATTGTTGACAGTATTACATAGTTCCCCTTTTTCCCCTATTGACCCCTTCTAGCCTATTCCCACCCCCATGCCCCAGGCCTTCACCACCCTATTGTCTGTGTTCATGGATTATGCATATCTGCATATAAATTCTCTGGTTGATCTCTTCCCACCCACCCACCCACCCTCCCACATCTTCCCTCAGTTTTCCCCACTTTTGATAAAAGTATTATTCTACTTGTAAGAAGTTTTTAAAAAAAATTATTTTCACCTATTTTCTAATATAAAGAACACTTTAAAACTGTTCAATTTTTTTCTCCATATATCATCCAATAAAAATGCATTTTAGGTAAATATTAAATAAAATCTCGGGGTGTTTTAATTACATGGCAACAAACACATTACATTAATAATAGATAACTAAAATGGAACATGGAAGTTAAAAGTTAAATGGTGAATCTGAATAAAAGACAAAGTGATTATGGATGAGATATACTCAACTCATAATTTTTAAGAGTAAGAAAAGTCCATTATTCTTAAAAACCAATTTTTCTCTGCTGAATTTATTAAAAGCTATTTTTCAATAATATTAGAGAACATGCCCAAATTTTACCACAGATTAAGCATATTCCCTGATTTCTGCATCTAAAAAAATACTCAGATAATCTTTTGACCCCCATAGGAAAGATATACTCATTTCAAACTTGAGTTGGAATTTACTCTTCAGTTGTAGAAAAGATGAGGTATTAAATCTATTATTGCATACAGATTGAGATTAAATAATTTAAAGAAATGAAAAACGAGGTTGTGATTATACACAGCACAAAGAACACACTATTTTGCATGAATATTCACATAGTTCAGTTCCAGGTTCACATTCTCACATTATAAATTACTTTAGAACAGCATTGCTTTTTTTTCCTTACTGTACTACCTTCTATATGAGTCAGCCAGAATTTTCCAAGTTTTATAATTTTATAAATACATTCATATTTTTCTACAACTAAGCTTGAAGTTTAAATAATGTAGTAAAGTGTGGTAATAAAAATGATTTTCCAACATTAGAAAGGTAAGATATAACACCTATTTAGAAGTAAGAAATATGTCATTAACACCTAAAGTCATAGAATATTTTATAACAAGTCTAATTTTTCATACACTTTGCTTATTCATAAATTCATAAATTGCTGAGCTTCTATTAGGTGTAAGACTAAATGTTAATATATTTAATCAAGGCAAAATTTCTCTTCAAATAACTTACAAAGTGGCAAACAAATACAAAATAGATACACTTAACAATAAAGTGAGGACTGACAAATGTCTCCTGATCTGAATGAAATGCCCTAGTCGTTTAAGACATGGAATATTGATCTCAGCATGTCATTGAGGGGCATTTGATCTGGTAGTCAGAGCTAGTATAGTAGTAAAGGAGCATTCCAAAAAAAAAGAAAAAATGATTCATTTATGTTTCTTCAAACCAGAAAATTTTAACTTTTTGGTGTTTGTTATATACTAAATTATCAGTGTTCAAATTTTATGAATAAAACACTTTATTTCTTACATAATAACAAAGAATTGAAGATATTGGATTGTGTGAGGTACTTACTAAAACAAAGTAAATTGTTTTACTAGCTCATATAAGTAAAAAAGAAGTTAGAAGTAATATTGTAAAAATGACACCAGCACATTTTTAAAAAAATTTAAAGTAAAACAAAAAAAGCTTCAGAAAATTTCAAAACAAACAAAAAATATAAATAATTACCAATATAGTATATGAGACCAGGACAATTATGACATAAAATCTAAAATGCCACTCTGGATATTCCCAATGGCAGTGATTCAATGCACCATTAGATAATACAAAGAGATAGCATGTACTCATAATATTTTCTAACTATTCAGAGAGAGGGGGAGATAACTGCCAGAGAGGTTTTCTTTGTTTAGCAAAGATAGATATGGACAACTGGCTGCTGTAATTTATAAAAGAAAGCAAGTCAGAGTGTTGTGAAAGTATTTTCTGAATCGTCAAAAGTTTTGATAATGTCATGCTCTATTGACAGAGTTTAACTCTTGTCATAACTGAGAAGTTGGAATGAACTCAACAAACACTTCCATGGAATTTAAATGGAGTCAAGGTCAAGTGGAAGAGTGGGTGGGGCATTATTGACAGTCAGCATTGGTCCCTCCCCTTAGTTTGATCAGTGGCTACTCTGATTGGTCACTGTTTGTATTACAAAGGTGCTTAATTTTTTGACTATCACCCTTAGTGCTAGCCTTATCCTATCTTTTACTCCTATTTTACTATTTATACTTATTTATTGTCCATTTTTACTTTTAATAGCAGCTATAAATATTAAAACTTTGCTTAAATTCTAATTTCTAATAATCCCCTTTTTGTTACATATATTGGTCACTTATAATGTAAATTTCTCTATAAAGTTATGCTCATTGGAATGGAGCTGTTTATATCTTTTAAACATTCTTTCCAATGAGAGTAATTAAATGCAAAGTAATTAGGTCCTTCAATCTTAATGAAGATGATTTCAGCAGTGTAGTTAGGATTTCTAGTTAGTTTGTCATGAATACAACCTTAGGATCACTTCGACTGCTCTGAACTAAGCAGATGAGACACCTGCTCTCCCCTAAGGAGTTCACATATTGTGATTAAAGGCAAAAGCATGTGCCTGAGGGAAAGCTTGCCTATTAACCTATATTTGTGATTCATGTTCATTGATGAGCTTAAAAATCCCTTGGTAGCCAACAATAATCAGTATTTTCACCAAATGTTCTAACAAGTCAGCTTACAGATACTTGTTTTGAGCTGCCTGGCCACATGCTGTAGATATCACTCCTCACAAGCCCCAGCTATTCAGTGGTCTATGATGCTACCACTCCTCAGCCCTGTCCCAATAACCCCTTCTCTCAGAATGGTGATTTCTGTTAATACAACAAAAGTGGATATTGTCAGTGTGGGCAGGTTGCCAAATGGAGGTTGACAGCTGCTCAATCAGAATAAGACAAACGCACACAGGCAATGTGGATGCAAAAAGAAAAAAAAATTCACAAGAAAACTCTGTCATTTTGTTGTTACTACTTTTTCTAGGGTATTTAGAAATAGAACATCCATTTTATAGCAAATAAAGAATAGTTAAAGAAACTGTCTTTAAAATTTTGTGTTAAATCTTGTTTCTCTTTGCCTCTGGCCATTGTGTTTAATGTAAGTAGCCTCATTCACCACCTCCACACCATCCCATATATACATATACTTCTGTTAGGTGGTCTACAAAATAATAAAAAAGACTCCTACTTCCTAAAAAGAGAAAATAATGTTGAAAAATTATAAAAATATGTTTTCAAAGACTGCATAATACTCCAAGAAAAAAGTAAGAACATTTTACAACCCATTGGAAAGATAACACACCACCATCAAATAGCCAAGCTCATGAATAAATAAATATTTAAACATATACATATACATATGCATATCAATGTAAAGCTACTTTGCAGAAACCCAGAATCTGTAGAAAATATTTATGCTATGTATATACAACAAAAAGAGGAACTGAAAAGGGAATAATTTTAAAGTAAAGAGCAGCCAATACATTTAAAGTTTTCCAGTAACTTGTCTGACCTTTCTAAAATATACAAGACTCTTTTAAAAGTAAATGAAATATGTTGCTATGACTGCCTCTTCCTGAACTTGACTGAGTCATATCATTGTTGCACAGCAGAGCGAGCAACTTTCTAGCTGAGCTAGTTAGAAGACATTGGAAAAAGTAGTCATGTGCTCAAAAATGAAACCTTTCAGACCTGATTTACAAATAAAACCCAGTGCCTCTGTATTTCAAGCTGTGCAGAATGAATAAATGCCTAGAAACACGTGCAATCATTTTAAAGTAAACCTTCTGACTAGGTTAACATTTTTTCTACAATCTTGCAGCTATGTAACTTTCTCACTGGGTTGCTAGAGCTCCAAACTCCACTGCTAAAGTTTACTACAGCAAATCATATATGTCAGTAGTGCCCACTATCCTTAAAAAATTTATATAGAAGTACAAGTTAAGACTTCGGACATCTTCGAGAGTTGATAACACCATATATCGCTAGATCCCAAGCTACCAAAATGCTGCCATGCAGGCTAACATAAATAACAGCTTGCAGCTTGCAAGAAAAAAAAAATCAGATAACACTAGAAAAGACAGTAATGTAGTAACATAATTTACAAGGCCCCCCAAAATTTGCAGCTCCACTCCTTGGGGTGCATCTGCACCAACCATCTCAGCTAAGTGCCGGTTGGAACTTTTCCCTGGAAGGTACAGTAGGTGGAAGATTTGCAAGACCTTAGTGCAATAAGAACAGAAACAGAAAGATCACACTGAAGGAGCTTGTGTATTTAGAAAATCCTGCAGAATGCTGTGAAATATTGTTAAAACTTATTGCTGCACATGCTTCTCTTTAACCTCACATCGTAACACTGACAGTAAAGCAAAGGTGGGAAGACCCCGGAAACATTTTAGAGCCAAGATCAAAATAGTAGGGGGTCTGAGCCAGCTTGCTCAGTTGGTCCAGACGCTGCTGCAAAGTAAAACCCTCAGATACTCCCATCAGGAATGTTTCCAACACAGGCAAACACTGCCCCAAAAGTCTCCCATGGAATATTTCGGCGGCCTGGTCTTGGCTTATAGCATCACAGAACAGATACCCCGATAACATGCGTTTCGTAGAAACAAATGGCATTCAAGAAAAGCAACATCAACAGAACTTCCTAAAAAGGCAGGTTCAAAGTACCAAACAGTATCTCACATCATAATTTTTCAACAGCAGAAAGAAATGGATTATAGCACTTCAAAATACTGAAAGGCTTAGTCTCTTTCAACAGATTTTTTTTTCAATGAAGTTAATGTGATTTATCTTTATTAACACATCAACATTGATAGAGTCAGCCAGAAAATCAGTGTTGGTGGTATTGCTTTTCCTAACATTTCCCTTCTCACACATCCTCCTGATCATTTCACAAAATCTGCTAACAATTCCGAGATCTAACATATTTGAGACCCATTTCTTTTTTTAAATAATGCAGCTTCTTCGGAATACCAAACATATCCTTGAATTAGAGCAGCATGCATCTGGCCCTATATCCTTCCACGGGGGAGGGGGGGGGGGGGAGGGGCTTGTAATACTTTGATAGCCCAGCAAATAAATATTGCGAAAAAATGTATTTATAGCAATAACAGAGAAAAACTCTTCTTCCTAGCCACCTGCAACAGATTCTTTCCTGAAATAAGAATCTGATTTCAAACAGAGCAGTCCCTCTACCTTCAGCTCTCAAGTTACCATCGTTCAGCCTCGCTAACTCCAATTAGATGTTTAACAGCAAACTTTATCACTTACCCCCCTTCCAAGGCTTCCCTTTCCAGGGGGGCCGAGTCAGCTTGCTCAGAGTTGGTCCAGAGAAAAAGAGCATCAAAACGAAGAGAAGTTCAAGTCTAGTAATTTTCCCCACTTTCTCTGATGATAACATCTCCACAAGTTAATTTCACACAATGTCTCACATCCTCTTCCCCGGGTTATTGAAATAGCGTTAATCATTGAAAAACCGGGGGCAGGTGCTGTTTTGCCATCTTTAACAGCTGAAGGAGCAGCTCCCCGACTAGCCCTGAGCCAAGCTACATTTCTCACGGATCCGGCTCCTCTCCGGACGCAGCAGCACTGCTCCTGCTCCAGGGGCTGTACAGTAATTCCTGATCTCCACTTTGCTTTCCGTGGGAATATAGTCCTCAGCGTTCTGGGTGAGCTTGATTGCAAATGATAAAACCAGCAATGTCTGTGTCCAGCAGAAAAGAGAAAATATGTCAGTATCGTCTGAAAAAGATGAGCAGCATTTGTACTGACAGCTTTCAGGCTGCTGTGTGATCCTAATAGCCGTGCAACCAACCAAATTGCTCTTTTAAGAGTAATAAGGCTTCTGTGAAAGCCGGTGTCGCTGCCACTTGGGTGGGTAGTGCTGGGCTTGAAAATTGCCCAGGAACCTCCACAGATAAGGACTGCTTCAGTTCCGCTTCAGAATATTAAGGGCTGAGGAAATAGAGTATGCACAGAGGGTAGTTAATCTATTGTGTGGATAGAGGAGGATTCCAGCAGTGTAGTAGGGAAAGGCACGGAACATAAAAGGCATTTTATTTTTCCTCTACTTCACCCCATGATGTTTAAAGGGGATTGTGTCTGTACTAATTATTCATAGAAGGGTCTGAAATATTTATTAGCAGAACAACACTAAGTGTATGATTTTTATCCACAACCATAAAACAGGCAGGGCAAGTTTTTAATAGTTGCGGTTCTCTTCTGTGTTAAAGTCAGTTTCTTTGGGTGTTACCTGAATGAACCCACCATGAGTGCTGTGAGCAAACTTTTGGACACCAACAAAGACTCCGCCATGGCTGTGCTAATCACACAACAGGGAAGCACATTTTTTATTTGTTTGTGTATATCACTATGGAAATATAGAGCTCGCTAAGTCAGTCTTTTGCAATTATATTTATGAAAACATTACTGATCATAAGGTGTAGTTATAATCAACATCTGGGTACAAGAATCCCCAGGGTGTGGGCTCCATTCCCAGTGGCCTGCAGGAGGCAGCCAATCAATGATTCTCTCTCATCATTGATGTTTCCATCTCTCTCTCCTTCTCCCTTCCTCTCTAAAATTAATAAAATACATGTGTATGTAAAAAGGACTATGCCCTTGAATGAAGAGGAGACAGGTGAAAGCAAATCATATCAAAGTAATTTGGTCTCTACTGCATGAAGTGAATTATCATGACTGAAACATTCTAGCTAATATTTGAAATCTGCCTGCATCTTAGTATTATCAATATGGTCACTTAATCCCTTTAACCAGTAAGCCGCAATGCATGAATTATACATTTATGTACTTCAAAGTAATCAATTGCTATATAATGATAACCGCCCATTTTATGATGTTACCACTTTCAAAATGGGATAAATTGCTCTTTTCAAATCATGTTATTGAAAGAGGTACTTTTGGAAGAATAATGTATCTTGTGGAAATAAACTATATTACATTTCAAAAGACAGTTATTAAAAATTGTTTTAATATATAGAAAATAATATTTATCAAAAATGATGTGATACACAAAACAAACTCATAGATTATCCCCTGGTTTAGAAACAATAATCAATTTGCATTCAACTTTTAATTTGAAAACTTATTAGGGAAGTAAAAAAAGTTCATATGATGCTGATTTTATAACTAGTGAATTTAAAATTTTACATTTATGTAACTTTAAAATGGTAATTTCAATTTTTTTGGTTCAGTCTCACCCAAGGACATTTTCCCATTAATTTCAGAGAGTGGGAGGGAGGGAGAAAGAAGGAGAAAGAGGGAGAGAGAGAAAGAGAGAGAATCCTCGATGTGAGAGATGCACATAGATTTTTGCCTCCCAGATGTGCCCTGACTGGGTTGGGGATGCAACCTGCAACATAGATATGTGCCCTTGACCAGGAATCAAACCCAAGACCCTAGGGCAATAAGTTCACATTTAACTCAGAATTCTATTTTCTCTCTACCAGTCATTCTTTTTTTTTTTTAATATATTTTATTGATTTTTTTACAGAGAGGAAGAGAGAGGGATAGAGAGTTAGAAACATCGATGAGAGAGAAACATCGATTCAGCTGCCTCCTGCACACCTCCTACTGGGGATGTGCCCACAACCAAGGTACATGCCCTTGACCGGAATCGAACCTGGGACCCTTGAGTCTGCAGGCTGACGCTCTATCCACTGAGCCAAACCGGTTAGGGCTCTACCAGTCATTCTTAATTTTGTTTACCTAACCCTTTCCTCTCTCCTCAAAAGCATGTAAACAGAAGTTGGTAAAATTAATTAGCCAACTCCCTCACCATCACATTCTAAGAAAGATTCTAGAACCAAACATATTTATTATTTACTGGCTCCATTGCTCTTGAAAGAAACAACACAATCTTTCATAATTAGTGAATTACGTTTTGTAATTACCTGAGCCTTACGTGGAATAGGGAACTGACAAATAGACTTAGGCAACAGAGAGGATGTTGGTAGCTATGTCAAACTTTTCTGAAGGGTCTGGCCAGAATGGGGTTAATAGGAAAACACTCTTTTCTCAATATGGGATACAATTAGCTAGGTTGACTCTTAAGAAAATTTCAAGTTTAGATTTTTAAGATTTGCTTTCTTCTTGTGACTCCCAGTAAACAGCAGGCCACAACTATCTGGAAATTACACAGGAATTAGAGCAACCAAATTATCAAATCATCATTAATAGAGAGAAGGCCATTCTCCTATAGAACTCATCTGGCTGAAGTGTGTAATGCTACTCAAGGTTTCTAAATACAGGAAGAGATAAGAGGGAAACGTCAAATGGGGAATACCAAAGTGAACGAATAAGGGTGGAGTTTGAAGAAAATGAGAAATATTGAGTGGAGGAAGGTCCACATGAGACATATTTCTGCACAGGCATGAGTGTAGAAATGCCTTCCATCCTAGTTTAATAACAAATTAGCTAACTTTTTGCAAATTCTAAGTACTTAACATGGATTAAATCATTTAATCGTTAGAAAAACTATTGAAGTAAGAATAGCAATCTCTATTTAGTAAATTAGGAAACTGAGCACAGAGAGTGTACGTCACTTACCCATAGTCATAGAACTCAAATAGCTCAGCTTTGAGTCTTAGCAAATCACTATGCTATGCTTATGCTCTCTACTAAACTGTACTTTCTGTAATCTTAACCCATTTGAGCAGCTTGCATGACTTTTTTGTGAGGCAATATATTTATTCATTTATTTTATTCTTCTATTACAGTTGATATTATAAATTACTAGAGGCCTAGTGCATGAAATTCGTGCATGGCGGTGTCCCTCAGCCTGGCCTGCACCCTCTCGCAATAAGGGACCCCTCGGGGAATGTCCAACTGCTGGTTAGGCCTGCGGGATTGGGCCTAAACTGGCAGTCGGACATCCCTCTCACAATCTGGGACCACTGGCTCCTAACTGTTCACCTGCCTGCCTGCCTGATCGCCCCTAACCATTCGCCTGCCTGACTGATCACCCCTAATTGCCTCTGCCTCAGCTCCTGCCACTACAGTTTCATCCAGAAGGACGTCTGGAAGGTCATTTAGCTGTCCTGTCTCATTAGCATATTATGCTTTCATTATTATAGATTTTATATTAGTTTCAAGTGTGCGGTATATTGTTTAAACAGTCATATAACTTAAAAGTGTAAGAAGTACACACTTCTTAATTCAAGTATGCACCTGACACCATACATGGTTATTACAATATTATTGACTATATTCCCCATGCTGTACTTTACATTCCTGTGACTATTTTGTAACTACCAATTTGTACTTCTTAATCCCTTCACCCTTTTCACCCAGCCCACCAACCTTCCTCCCATCTGGCAACCTGCTAGCTTGCTCTTAAGTAACATCTTTATATAAAAGAATAGCAAGTAATGATAGCACAATCAATGTGTGCCAGGTTTTAATTGCTTTCTGTATTTTAGTTATTTCATCTTCATAAAAACCTTTTGAGGTGAATCCATTAGTAGTCATATTTTATGGATAATTACTTGTTCAATATCGTATAGTGAGTAAATGACAGAGCCAGGATTTGAACCCTCCGTATGTTCTCAGTGTTTGTCATTCTGCTCTGTTTCCCAGAGTCCAATGCAGGGGTCTGAGAAAACCAGTTAGGGCTCCAGAAGGGTTGGAAGGGTAAGAGATTTGGGTGTGGGAATCTTATGGTATCTGTGACATAGAAATTTTCACTGATTGTTGGCAGCTTCAAGGAGACACAGGACTAAGAAGGTCGCAGAGAAGGCCCCCTGAGAGAGGCAATCAGAATAAACTTCACCACCTACATGTTCTCAAAGGAGAAGAGAAGAAAAGAGAAAAGCTCAGCAAGACCCCACTTATGGACAGTTGCAATACAACATACTAAACGCTTTAATGTAGGTCATATGAAATTGTTAGGAAGACTGAAAAGAATGAGAACTGTGAAGATGGTGCACACTAAATCAAAGTGCAGTGAACAGTAGGAGAATGACTTGGTACAGCAAGAATATTCCAGACAGAGAAGATGACCTTTTGACTAAGACTCGAGTGGCGCATATATATTTTAAAATGAGGACAATTCAGGCAAAAGGCAGATAATAATCCAGACTGAGAGAACAGCATGAGCAAGGTCACAGAGATAAAAGAAAGCCTGACACCTTGCAAGAACTTCCAGAAGATAGCATGGTTGGGGTATCTGATGGGTGAGTAGTGGGAAATGAGGTAGCAATGGTAAGCAGGGGCTGGATTAAAAATTTGAAATATGTTTACTGTCAAAGGTCTTACTTTCTTTCCCTCTTGGGGACAGGGAGTTAATAATGTGAGTTTACATCAAGAAAATGTCATGATCCAAAATTAGCTTTTCAAAAAATATATTTGGAAGCAGAAAACTCATTTACTAGTAGAAAAAGCAATATTCCAAGTAAGATATATTTGCAAACTGAACTAAAACATTGGAGTAGGAAGGGACTAAACCCTATCATCAGGATGATTATGTACTTAATAATTTGGTGACAAACAGGAGCAGGGAGAAATGGAACATTACTCCAGTGTTTCAGCTCCCTTCTTTAAATATGTTTATCAGTTAGGTTTTGTCTGACTTGCTAACATTTGCTCTGATTTTGACACCATGAAGTAATATATAGGTATCTTAGCAATTATATTCATTTTTATTCTGATACCATTATTCACTCTATTCCAATGACATTCTCTAACTTCCTACTATTTATGAACAATAAATACCATCTTATCTTTTATTTATTTTCTTAACAAGTACATATACTAGTATGATCTTACTAATCTCTGATACTAAGTAATAATGGTGTAAAGTGAGCCACTCTGCTATGCTTTTAATGATTGAAAATATACAAAATAAAACCTCTTATTAGTTTATAAGCAACATTGTTGCTAAGCACTTGAAACGAATTAGTTGATTTTTGTATCAATGTATTTTTTAATCTCACAGATTACACTCATTTCATGAAATGTGGCTGCAGACTGAGCCAATCCCTTGTCCGAAAATTCTGTGAATGTGGTCATTAGGTAACTAAGTGGTTCTTGGTCAAGGGCAATTATATCTTCTGCACAGAATGCCAAATGTCAGACATTTTTTTTCATTGTCACAATGGGTGTGTGTGTGTTGGGGGGGGGGGGTGGAAGGGGAGGATGCTACTATCATATATAGTGGCTAAAGGCCAGAGGAATTTCTAAACATCCTATAGTGCACAGGACAGCCCCCACAACAAAGAATAACCTGGCCAAAAATGTCATGGTGCCAAAGCGGAGAAACTCGGGTATCTTCAGCTCATCTGACCACAGGATGATGGATACTTCCTCTAGCCACTGTTTCACTAAGTACAGCCGAAACAAATGCTCTTGACTCTAGTTCACAGGAGAACCACAGAACACTTAACAGTGTGCTCCCCTCTGACTCCAAGGTAACGTGTCCTATTTATATTCTTATGCTTTAAAGGAAGTCTCCTATTTCTCCAACTATAATTTACTGAAAGCAATCACTCATCTCCCTGAACACCTTACACCAGGCCAAGTGTTGAAGTGCTGAAAGGGGCCCAGTGACGCATCTATATATCAGTAAAAATCATTCTTGTTCACAATGTCTCAGTGTCTCTCCATTACTTAAAATGCTAGAGAAAATCACCAAGACACACTCAGCTCTCTGACTGCTTACCTTTTCATTAACTGACAATGATTATTCTCTACCAACTATAGGTTGTACTATTATTAATATATTTATAGACTTCATTAATATGCCATCAGAATAAAATTTTAGCTGGGTTAAATCAAGGAGCGTTGTAAATTAACCATAGTATCAGCTTGATAATGCTTGAAATACCAAAGATAAGTTCATGAATACATGCATACAGACATACATACATAAATAGTTGTCATTAATCGCTTTGTTTTTACTCTCTAATTCTCTAGCATTGTATTTTGACTATGTAAGCCAAAATACAAATCTGAATGTTTTGATGTCATATTAAAAGCCCATTTTATTCTAATACCATTATTATAATAAATTTTTTCTTTTTCTATAATATATTTTTTAAACAAAAACAATGATGTCTATTTCAGGTCACTCTAAATCAGTGGTTCTCAACCTTTCTAATGCCACGACCCTTTAACACAGTTCCTCATGTTGTGGTGACCCCCAACCATAAAATTATTTTCATTGCTACTTCATAACTGTAATTTTGCTACTGTTATGAATCGTAATGTAAATATCTGTGTTTTCCGATGGTCTTAGGCTCTACAGCAGCGCCTGTAGATGGTCTCCGGTTCTCCTAAGACCATCGGAAAACACAGATATTTACATTACGATTCATAACAGTAGCAAAATTACAGTTATGAAGTAGCAATGAAAATAATTTTATGGTTGGGGGTCACCACAACATGAGGAACTGTGTTAAAGGGGCGCGGCATTAGAAAGGTTGAGAACCACTGCTGTAAATATAATTCATTCCACAGGCTCAATAAGAGAAACATCCCTGGTTTTTGTACATGTTAAGGTAACATCTAGTATACATTAATTGTGTTTCCAAGGTCAAATAGGTATCCTCTCTAATAAAGAGGGAATATGCAAATTTATTGCCATGCCATCACAAAGATGGTGGCACCCATAGCCACAAGATGGTGTTGCCCAGTCCCCTCAGCCCTGCCAGAGTACCCCAGTTCTTTTCAGCTCAGCCGGGGAGGTGGCAGGCACACAGTGCAGTTGGACCCACCCTCAGCCCCCCAGCCACCCAGGGCCGGCCCGAGGTGCAGGCAAGCCTTGGATGGTGGCTGCCCAACCACGTAGGGCCTCCTGAAGCTCAGGTAACCAAGGCTAGCCAAGGCTTGTGCTGCCGGCAGTGGCAGCAGTGGAGGTGTGATGGGGTGTCGCTTTCCCCTGATCACTGGGTCTCCCCCCACCCCTGAGGGCTCCCAGACTGTGAGAGGGGGCAGGCCGGACTGAGGGACCCCCTGCCTCCAGTGCATGAATTTTCATGCACCGGGCCTCTAGTAGTTACATAAATACCATGTCAAATGTGTACCATATAGTAATTATCTCAGTTATAATATGGCTTATAAATTAACTCTGGTTAATTGAAATATCTACTTAGCTAAAAGAAAAGAATCATGTTTTCATTGTTATTGAGAAATATTTAGAAATATTTTTTATTTCTTTTTTTTCACCAGTGATTTCTAGAGAACACATATCTCTCAATCCCTGTGATTTATGACCCTGCAGTGACAGAGGATCACCCAGCTATAGGCATGTCAGTTCTCACATGTTAGCCTGCATCTGTAAACGTTCACAAGTCAGAGCAGAATTTGTAAACATCCATGCAAAATGGTAAGTTGAACTTTCACAAGTCAGAAACTTATATGTCTTTATTTGAGGGTCCTACTTATGGTTTTACTTCATAATATGATTTTAAAAACTTCCACTGGGCAATGCAGCCTGATTATTTTCTCTCCATAAGCTTGTTTTGAAGAGAGATTCTATTTGTATTTCTTAATAGCTCCCAGTAATTGAGGGTGTGTCAAGATCTGTCAGTCTCCCAGAGGGGAGAATCTCAGTCAGCACCTAGATTCAGGCTAATTGAAAGCTATAATGAGCAATTGTAAATCTTGGTGGGGTCCATTTGAATCACCTGGAGACATTACATGACCAAAGGTGGCTACAAAGGAAGTTGTAAAGTGGTATCGTCATTCTGGGTAGCCAGGTGACCAACCTAAATACAGAAGTTCCATTCCTTTGAGAAAAATGATGTGAGTAAGATATAGTTCTTTAGTTTTGATTCAACAAGTCATGCATGGAGCTGGAAACATGTTTCGAAAAAAATCTCCATGTATCTCTGGCATGCACCTCTACACCAGTGTAAAATTTTTATCTGGGTTTGCTCTATCACACCTAGTCCATTATCTTCATATTCATAATTGACAAAATTAGAGTCAAGTTCAAAAGTTTTTCAATGGGATTTAGTGTTTGTGATTTCATGAAAAAATTTTGATTTCTGACATATGTTTTTGTTTTTCATATTTAACCTAAATTGCAAATTATTACATGATTTTCTGTAAAGTGGGAAGAATTTGGGTCCTGGAAAGATGTCCTACTGATTTTCTAGAGAATAAGCCTGGGAATCTATTCAAACATGCCTGAACCTATGAAACAAATTTTTTCTTCATCTGAGATTATTTTCTTGGGCTTATGTAAAGTTCATTTAAAGGACAGGGCAGAAAGCTTTCCATGGTCTACTGGCTGTGCTATGTCAATTACATGTTCATGGAAGACATCAATAGGATAGTTATTAAAGAAATATTATTTCTTTTTATTATGTTGTAATAAACTTACTCTAATGTGGGATATTCTTTTCCACAAAGGTATAAAATCTAAATGATCTTTTGAGCTAAATAGCTAGAAAGTCACTAAATCATAGTGTTGCAGAGTCCTACAAGGGTATCTGTAGAGTATTTGTTAATATATATGGTTGAATATGCCCTGGTTCTCCCCAGAGTGTTCATGAGACCACAGGAATTCTATAATGTTGTTTCAGCTTCTGGTTAAATTGTAGATCTCCCAATAAAAATGTCTATATTGTAAAATGTTGAAGATACCAGTTACAACTGCTGCCCAGCTAACTGTTTAGTTGTTTTTTTAAGCAACTAAACTAATTGTCAGATCATTTATGAGCTGTAAAACTTTAAAGAAATTAATAGTAATGTTTAAGAAATGTGAGACATTATTTTTGTAATGTGTAACTACATCCTATGATGATTTCTTATTATCATTTAGGAATTGCTGTAGAATTATCTTTATTTTGATCATACAACTATATATCAGTGTAGAATTAAGTATACAGTAGCATAAAATTATTTCTTTTTCTCTCATAAAAAATGTCTGGATACAGGCAGCAGAGTTCTGCTTCACAAAGTTCTGAGAGATTCAGGCTTCTTCTATCTTTTTTTTTTCTTCCCAACTTTACTGAAGTATAGTTGACAATTAAAATTGAATGCTTTTAGGGTGTAAAACGTAATTTGATATAAATATACACTGTAAAATATTAACCACAACCAAGCTAATTAGCATACCCATCACCTTGTTTAGAATGCTTAAGATCTACTCTCCTTCTATCTTGTTTCTTTATCAGTGATAGTTTTTATTTTCAAGACAACTCAGGATCCAAGAATTTCTCTCCATCTGCAGACATTGTGTCAGCAGAAAGGACAAAATAAAAAGGAAAAAAACAAACAAAACAAAACAGGTGGAAGCAGCTCTCTCAGATTTAGGAAAATTGTCACACGTCAACTTTGCTTACAATACATTGACCCTATTTTTGTTTAAGCTATCTATAAAGGAAGCTGTAAAGTGAAGTCTTTAATGTAACTATGAGATAAGCTGAAATGCAGGGTTCTATTCCTCTGAGGAAATGGGAGAAGTTTTGTGAAAAACTAGGGGTCTCTGACATGGAATATTGTAATAGACAGAAGATAGATCTTAAAAACAAAACAAAACACTTTAGTAGTAACTTTTATCTACTAACACAGTGACCTTACTACTTAAGAGGATTGAAGAATCAAATATAATGAAATCAATTTGTAATAAAACTCTTTTTTGATAGGCTCATAGAATCTCAGATCAGTCTGAAAAATTACATAGTCTGAATTGTATAGTTAAGTTTATGATTATAAAATAAAAACTGAGCAAGAACAAAATTCACTTTGTTTATATAGAATGAAGAGGAAATATTGATCAAAATATTTTGATTAAATACTTCAAGTAAAAAATTCCAGGTTTTTAGAAAAAAACATTCTTGAATTTATCTCAAATGCTTTCGATGCTCTGAATTTCCAATCATTCATTATAACCCTACCCTTTTACATAACAGTAACCAATATCTTCTTTCTTCCTCAGGACAATTCTTTGAATATTAGGAAATAGCTGCTTTTTCTCCTTGAGTCTTACCCCACAATCACCTTCAGGCCAAGAAATCTGCTTTTCTTGAACACAAATTTCAGATTCATTATCATCGAAGTAATCTTCCTTTGGATTTCTGGATGCTATTAAGTATGTTAAAGTCAATCTTAACATCTGATTCAACAACAGTTATTCATCCTAAAGTACAAGACATTCTTTCTCCTTCTCTTATACTTAGTTGAACTAAGTATAAAAAAAAATGATCCAGCAGCTATTCACAATCCCCTCCCCCTTCCCATTGCCACCTCTCATTCACATTGCTTAGATAGGGATTATGTCATATGACAAAAGTGTGGTTCACAATTGCTTCTACAGTTCATTTGTCCTGTGAACTCTAGCATTAAGCCTAATGATTTTTACAAGAAAAGTGTCACCTGTCTCTATTTCCTTTTTCTTTTGGATGTCAATTTAACATGCCCATGGGGACTATTCATTATTAGCCTCTGAAACTTTCAAGAAGAGACAGTTTCTTTGCTTTTATTTTAAATCATTTAAACTATATTAAAACAACCTGAAAATGATATTTTAAATAATCATTCTTAATAGTGCAATTCATATATACACATTATATATTAATATACATATATGCATACATGGGTATGTAAGCACTAATTCTTAAGTAGGAGAATTTGTTAATTAATCACCCTTAACAGCAAAATAGCTTCCCATTAGTCAAGCTTCAGGTTAATTAATTCACCAGAAGATAAGTGATATAAGTCTTAGTGCTTTCTCCTTAAGTACCCACTGTTCCATCTGCATGTGCTCAATATAAGTCTCACTGAGCAGCCTGATTTCTGCTTTTGTAGATGTTGAATTTTAGCCCAGATCTGATCTTTTCCTTCTAATAATATATATTGAAGGTAAATTTTATTTGATGTAGGTCTATTTAAAGTGGTGAGCAAAGTATGCATTTAGGATTGACCAAATAGACATTTTAAGGAGCATCCGCAGTCTGCTACTGAGGTTGGAGTAGATTTCTTATGAGACCAAAATTTCTAAGCAAAAAAAAAAAAAAAAAAAATCCATTATCATTGCATGTATGACATTCCAGGCAAATATGCCCAAGAAAATAAGTCACTAGGTGAGAATGTCTGATAAAAAGTAGAGCCAGTGAATTAACCAATTGTAAATATCTTTTTGTTATAATTGTTAGAAAAGAGCATCTTGGACATGGAGTTGTTGAACCAGCTCAGAAATGGACATCAGGTCTTGTTCATGCGAGGGGTGTGTGTGGATGTGTTCATATTCACATGGTGGTGATAACCACGGATGTGCGTGCATCTCTTTAGACTGTGCTATAGGAATATGTTGTTAAGTACTTCAGTCTAAATTTGCCTCCTTGCTAATATTTTAAAGTATAAGTCATAATTCTCTTAGAAGCATTATACTTTGTGTATTCTTGCTTTGGGTCTCATATTTAATGGAACATTAAGGGAACACAGTATTTTTATTGTAACTTTGTGAATATCTTTTATCTAGAGGTCTGTTGCTATTTTTGTCCTTTATGAAATTTTTGTCACCAAGTAAGGCAGGATTACATTTTCTTCCAGATTGAGTTGGTATAGGGTATTCTTGGTTATCAAAATACTCATAGCTTTGGGACTTTGAAATGGTAAATATTCATGATGTGTGAGAAAGCATGATGCATAACTATACCATCTTAATTACATAAAAGTGGAAGCTTAGTTGTGTACATACACAGGACTTAGAAGGACATGTCAGACTGTAAACTACTTGTGATTATGGATGGCTTTGTTCTTTGCTTGTGTTCTTCAGTTTCCTATATATGCACATGTTAACTTTAAAAAAAAAAAAGTTACTTTAAAAGCCAAAAAAAAAAAAAAATAGAAAAGAAAAGATGTCACTGAAATGTTTCTTTTAGTTATTTTTTTGGAACTAGAAATGTCTAACCTTGTGACAGACATTTGGCTGAGTGCCACCTAACAACTCCCTTCCAATTGCTTAAGGAGGATGTGGAGGAGATAGACATCAAGGCTTTAAGCACCATTTACAAAATCCAGCTGATACCTCATTTCCAAATTCCAGATTCACATATAGAACTACTATTTAATATCAACACTTGTGTGATAATAAGGATTTTTAAATGACTTCCATGGAACACATTGTTTCATCCTCTCCTAACAGCAAGGTTACTCCTGTGGTTATGTTCTTCTATTGTAAAAAGAAAGATTATCCAGGTGAAAGTGATATAATCCCAATACATATTTGAAAGCAGAGCTTTCTCAAGCTGGCAGCCAAAGGGGAGAGCAGATGGGGAAATCAGAGAGATTTGAGGCAAGAGAAGGATGTGATGGAACATTTCTGTGTTTGAAGATAGAGACCTCATAAACAATGACTGGAGAGTGACCCCTCTGATACCAGCCAGCAAGAAAATAGGGAACAGTCCTACAACCATAAGGCATTGCATTTTGTCAATAACCTGAATGAACCTGAAAAAGGATTATTTCCCAGAGCCTACAGGTAATAACCAGTTTGGATGAGGTCTTGATTTTTGTCATTGTAAAACCCTAAACAGATAAACCATATGGACTTTTAAAAATGTGAGGTAATAATCGGGTGTTATTTATTATTTGCTAGTTTTGTGGTACTTTGTCATGTATTAATAGACAACTAATACAGAGGTCTAATAAGTATTTCAAACTCAGCATATTAGGAAAACAAGTTTTGGTCTTTCCTCCCAGTCATATTTTTTTGCTAATGGAAACTTCATTCTTCCAGCTTTTCAGGTGGGAAAAAAAAAAACCAACAACCTAGTGTCATTCTCATATCCTCTTTTCCTCTCAAATCCATATATAAAATCCATTTCAAATTTGTTGAATCAATGTCTGCAAAATATCCAGAACCTAATCAGTTCCCATTCTTTTCACTACTACCATGCTTGTCTGAGTCACTAATACCTCTCACCTTTTATTTTAAGAGTCAATGAATAAGGTCTTCCTGCTTCAACTCTATCCTACCTCCTCTCTAATTTTGTCAATGTGGCAGAAAAATAATCTTTGAAAAACTTGTCATATCATACCTTTTGTCAAAACTCTGCATCATTTCACCATATAGCTCAGAGTAAAAGTCAAAGCCCAGGCAATGACCTGGAATGTCTTTCATGACAGTCCCTCCCCATTGACCTTGTCTTCCTAGTCTCCCATTCAGTCACTCGGACTGAATCAGTAATACGGACTTCCTTAACATTAAAAGAATCTGGACATGTTTGCCTCAGATATTTGTTCTAATGGTCCCTTTATCTCTGACTCAGCTTCATCAAATCCCTCACTCCCATCAGGTTTTTGCTCAGATTTCACCTTCTCAATAGCACGATCACCCATGTAGCATGATCCTTGCCCTAACTCCTAGCACTCTAGATCCCCCTAATCCTGCATGGATTTCTTTTTCATTTTTGCCATGTTTACTAATTTTCAATATGCTATCTACTTTACTTCTTTATTATTTTTGTATTATTTCTCATGACCCCCTAAATAGAATGTAAGCTCCTTGAGAACAGGTATTTTTATTAGTTTTATTCAGTGATGTAAACATCTGAAGCACCTGATTATTTACCTAGCATACAGAAGAAGCTCAGTAAATATTTGTTAAACAAATGAATGTAGTGACAGCTCTAAGTTGCCTTTCAGAGGCATGTTCAAAGGAACAATGAATAATGATAGTGAAACTAGAGTTACCTTGCACACATCAATCTAACCATAAACCTACTTTTAAAAGCAATCACAAAGGTTAATACTGCATATCTTTTAGGGAATTTTCATGATAGGTATAGAGAGAATATGCATTCCTGGCTCTACTACTTGCCAGCAGTGGGACCCTGGTTATTTAATCATTCTGTCTCATATTTCTCACCTCTAGAATTAAGATGAGGTTGTTTTGAAGTTAAATGAGATAACGGATTGAAAGTGTCTGGCAGAGAGCATGACTGATTCTCCCTTCTGTGCTTTCTCTAACTACAGATCTATATTTGCATATAGATCAGCGGAACAACCTACAACTGAACAACTGGTCACAATGACGTGCACTGACCATGAGGGGGCACACGTGGAACATGGTGGGCGTCAGCCATGGTGTGATGGTGGAACATCTGAGTGGGGGCACCAGGCCAAGGAGGGGCTCTGGTCACTGTCACCCGGGTGAGCCTCTGGAGGTTACTGAAAATTCTTTGTTCTCATGCACGCTGCCAGCGCCGGCCCCAATTTCACACACTGTGGGCAGATAGGACCAGGGGCCAGGTGGGAGGGGCCAGGCCTGGGCAAGGAGGATGGGCCGAGACCCACCCCTGTGCCCACTGCAGCCTCGTGGCCCATGGTTCCTTTCAAGGTGCACGAATTCATGCACCGGGCCCCTAGTTGTTAAATAATTGCAAGGCATTGAATATGTCTGAAAGATGCCATCTGAATCCATGTTATTTATTTAGAAAACTTTTTAAATACTCTCCATTATCCTAACTCCCAAATTGTGTTCCAGGTAAGGTTCCTAGAGACAAAATTTAGAGACTTCATCACTAGAACCAGTGTCTTAATTTAGACTCTAATTAAGACACTGGTTCTAGTGATGAAGTCTCCAAATTCCCTGGTTTATACTTGATCCAAACTCATACCACATAAGTTGTCCTGATCTCTACTGATTCTCCATTTTCCCTGTCCCCTTCTTCTTATTTCCCCATCCGTCTACTGATATTATTGTATTTAATCTGATCATTGATTAACTGGAAAGGAACACAGGGAAGTTGAATATTATAGGTGTGTCTAGTAAAGTCTGGGTGACATAGGAAGGGTGCTTTCCTGTTGATCACATCTGGGAGCAGGTCATTGGCCAAGATGGGCATGGCCACTGCAAGGGTGCAAAATCTAAAATACATAAGCTCCTGAACAAAGGAATTACATCCTTCTCTCCTGCTTGCCTGTTCTCCTGCATCTCCTGTTGTAGAGGATGCACTCCCTGCAATCGCCTATGTGGCACATAATCATGTGGGCCCCACACAATGGACTAATGGACTGTGACTAGTCTGATGCCTTGCTGCACTTAACTCCACCAGGGAATGGAACCCTTGGACACTGGCTTTGCTTTTAGCTTGCTGAATCCCCAGCTGCACCTTTTCCAGGACTGGTTTAAGGGAAATGAAACTTTTGAAGCCCAGGGAGATAATTCCATGAAAATAAAAATTACTCATTCTCCCATGTGAGTCTTAGAAAATTATTTTTCTCAAGATATCCTAAGAACCTAACCCCCAATACCCAGTGGGGAAAGGCATTCCCCACTTCCACTGGTGGATACCCCATTTTCACTTATCCTATATAATAAAAGGCTACTATGCAAATTGTCCCCTCAACTGGGAGTTCAACTAGGGGGCGGGGCCAGCTGGCGAACCACCTGCGGCCCCTCCCCCTGGCCAGCTCTGCCCCCAATCGCCCCCCTCACCCTGATTGGGGGCCGGACAGGCAGGTCAATGATCAGGGTGGGCCAGCCAGACCCCACCTGTGCAAGAATTCATGCACCGGGCCTCTAGTAACAGTATAATTTATCCAGTTATCTTTGTAACCTCTACAGGACCTGAAACAGGTCTTCATACAGAGAATTATTCACTACATTTGCTAAACAATTAAATAACTTAAGAATTGACTCAGGCTCATAGTTCTTGCACAATAGCCTACCTTGGAGAAGCCTATATACATTTAGGAATTTTATTCCTATGTTTCAATCCTGGGACTAATGAGGACTTTTCCAGGGAGCATGAACCCCAGGCACCCATCCAGCATCAGCACTTAGATTAATTGTAACCCATGTCTACTCTGTGTGAATAAAGTTAGACAATCCAGATGACCATCCTGTTTTTCTTTTATGCCTAGTATCCCTTTAAAAAATAGCCTATATAATAAAGAGCTAATATGCTAATTAGACTGAACAGCAGAATGATCAGACGACCTTCCAGACGAAGCCGGGGCTGAGAGGGCCGACCAGGGCTGTGAGGACTGGCCAGGGCTGCGAGGGCCGAACACCTTGCATGAATTTCAGCATCAGGCCTCTAGTATGCTACATATTTGCCAATACTATCTCAAATAAGGGTTTAATCTCCAACATTTACAGGAAACTCATACAACTTAACAAAAGGAAGATAAACAATCCAATCAAAAAATGGGCAAAAAACCTGAATAGATACTTTTTGAAAGAGGACATACAGAAGGCCACAAGACACATGAAAACATGCTTAAAGTCATGAATCATCTGAGATATGCAAATCAAAACAACAATGAGGTACCATCTCACACCTTTCAGAATGGCTACCATCAACAAATCAACAAATGACAAGTGCTGGTGAGGATGTGGAGAAAAAGGAACCCTCTTGCACTATTGGTGGGAAAGCAGACTAGTGCAGCCACTGTGGAGAACAGTATGGAGAGTCCTCAAAAAACTAAAAATGGAACTCCCATTCGACCCAGTAATACTGCTTCTGGGAATGTATCCCAAGAAACCAGAAATACTAATAAGAAAGGATATATGCACCCCTATGTTCATATCAATTACAATAGCTAAGATTTGGAAACAGCTTAAGTGCCCACCAGCAGATGAGTGGATTAGAAAATAGTATTCCATTGTACCACATCTACACAATTAAATACTATGCTACTATAAAAAGAAGGAATTTTTACCATTTGCAACAGCATGGATGGAACTGCAGAGCATTATGCTAAGAGAAATAAAGCCAGTCGGAGAAAGATAAATATCACATGATCTCAATCATATGTGAGATATAATGAACAACATAAACTGATGAGCAAAAATAGATCCAGAGACAAAGAAACACTGAACAGACCGTCCAACCTCAGAGAGAAGGCAGGGGAGTGGGGAGTAAAGAGATCAACCAAAGTAGTTGTATGCATGCATATTAGCATAACCAATGGATTTGGACACTGGGGCGGGAGACGGCTTGTCCTGGAGAAGTGCAAGTGGTGGGGGTCAATCGGGAAAAAGAAGACATATGTAATGCTTTAAACTATAAAGTATTCAGAAAAAAACACACAGCACTAGCTTGAAACATAATTTCTCTTCTAAGCATACTCCATTTGTTTATGTTTTTCTCAAAGGATTCATTGGGAAATTAAATATATTTTAATGTTTGTCTCAAGTGGGATATTTTTTATAGGTACAAAATAAGTTTTCTTCTTTCCAAAGTACTTTGAACTTTACCTTCTAAAATCAATTTCTAGAGCTTGAAGTTATAAACAACATTTTCTTACCTGGAAAAAAGATAATTAGGCACCATTTAAAAAGGAGATTCTTAAAGTAGATATTTAAGCACAAGTATGCAACAATTGGCATACTTTGACAAATGGGTTTATTTCTAGGCATGTGGAACTCTGCTACAGCATAATATAAAGCAGAGAATTTCCATACAATAAAAATCAACGTTTGGGTGGTCCAACAGTGTCTCACTCCTGGTTTCCTGAGAGGGCATCAGGGAGGCAGTGTTCTGGTACAGGGATATGACAAGCAATAGGAAGCATTTTTAAAAGAGGAATTATGGTTGGAAGTTTCCCCAAGTAGGTGCAGTAACCCTTCCTTTTACAGATGAGAAATTGTTTCAGAGAGGCAAAGTGATTTCCTCTCAAAAAGAACGTGGCTGTTTGAGGCCTTAATTTCTCCATCTATGAAAGGATACTTGCCTGCATTTTCTCCATGGCATTAGAAATCATGAAAGTTTGGATTCTTGCACCTAAAACCATCTTATCTACTATCCACATGTTCACTATGCTAGACAATCGCCTCTGTGAACTGACTGAAGGGCTCAAGGAGCTATGCCACTGAATGACTTATTCTGGTACTTCAGATTCTGCTACAAGAGACCTATTCCTTAATGTTTCACATCTGCTCACGCCCACCCACTTTTCATTATTATTAAAGACTTTAATTTTTAGAGCAGTTTTAGGTTTCACAGCCAAATTGAGAGGAAAGCACAAAAATAGACTCCTCATTATTAACACCCCCCACCAGAGTGGTACATTTGTTACAATCATGATTATACATTGAAACATCATAATCATCCAAAGTCCATAGTTTACATTAGAATTCACACTTGGCGTTGTACATTCTAAGAGTTTGGACAAAGATATAATGGTATATCTATCATTATAGTATCAGATTATTTTAACCACCCTAAAAATGCAGTGTTCCTCCCCTTCCCCAACTCCTAGCAACCACTGATCTTTTTACTGTCCCCAAACTTCTGCCTTTTCCAGATTATTCAATATGTATCTAGAACTCTGTTTTTTATGAATCAGGACTGATGTAAATAAAATTTTAAATGTGGCAATTGTGTTTTAGGTATATTTAGTTAATTAACAAGCTATTAATGTAACTGTAGTTTTAAAATTCCTTTTTAACCATCTCTCTTTTCCTGTCACTCTTAATCCATCAAGCCATCCACTTACCTAGTTTTAAGGCACTGACTTCTAAATAAGTAGCCAAATATTGAGGAAGTTAGTAACTGGTACTATATGTAATGGCCCTATTCCAGCATTAATGGGTCACACTCCCATAATTATACAGGAAATATTTATGCAATGCTGACTCTATTGCAATAATCAGATAGGCACTGAGGCAGAATAAGAAGGTAAATAGTGGAATATAAGAAGTGTTGTAAAGACATAATAACATGCCGTAGGAGGAAGATGAAAGTGAGATGAATCATTATTGCTGAGGGTGGGAAAAACCAAAATGCTTAGATAGGATTCTAACTTGTATCATGAGAAAGGTAAAATGGGATTAACTAAGCAAAGACATATAGGTGTGCTAGTTTTCTGTGGCTGCTTTAGTAAATTATCACAAGTTTGGTGCCTTAAAATAATGGACATGTATTCTCTCACAGTTCTAGAGGAAAAAAGTCTGAAAAAAAAAGGTACCAGAAAAAAGGGCCATACTCCCTCTGGAGGCTCTAGGGAGAATTCTCCTTTGTCTCTTCCAGCTTCTGGTGGCTGTAGGCATTTCCTGGCTTCCTCAGTTTATGGCTATATCACTCCAATCGCTGCCTTCATCACCACACAATTTTGTCCTCTGTGTGTATGTTCTCCTAGGTAGGTTCTTCGTAAAAACACTTTTCATTGGATTCTGGGTTCATCAAAATGACCTCTTCTCAAGATCTTTAACTTAATTACCTCTGCCAAGACCCTCTTTCCAAATAAGGTAACTTTCACAGGTTCCAGGGATTTGCCGTGGTTATCTTTTAGGGGGACCATTTTGTTTATAAGTGGCTGTGTGACTGTTTGTATTGGGGTTGGCAGTAGAGTTAGGTTCAAGGCCAGTGAGAGCAAGACACTCTGAAAGACCTTTGGAGTCCAGTAATACGCTAGCATCCTTACCTTGATTCTTTTTTGAAAATAAATTTTTAAGCTAAAGAAGTATGGTTATGGTAGAATCTCAACAATTCATTTTTAATTTATTTTCATTGAAATTTTATTTTTTATACATTTTACTTAAAAATAATACACTAATTAAATATGTTTATAACTCTGTCTTGTCCTTTTCTGTTGCATTTCTTAATTTTAATATTTTTTTATTTTTCAATTACAGTTGAAGTACAATATTATATTAGTCTCAGGTGTACAACCCAATGATTAGACATTATATAGATTACTAAGTGAACATTCTGATAAGCCTGGTACCCATCTGACACCATACATACCTTTTATAATATTACTAGAGGCCCGGTGCATGAAATTCGTGCACGGAGGGATGTGTCCCTCAGCCCAGCCCACACCCTCTCCAATCTGGGACCCCTCGAGGGATGTCCGACTGCCCAGTAGGATCGGGCCTAAACGGGCAGTCAGACTTCCCTCTCATAATCAGGACTGCTGGCTCCCAACTGCTCAAATGCCTGCCTTCCTGATTGCCCCTAACCGCTCTGCCTGCCAGCCTGATCACCCCCTAACCACTCCCCTACCAGCCTGATTGATGCCTAACTGCTTCCCTGCCAGCCTGTTTGTCCCTAACTGCCCTCCCCTGCAGGCCTGGTTCCCCCCAACTGCTCTCCACTGCAGGCCTGGGTCCCCCCAAACTGCCTTTCCCTACAGGCCCAGTCGCCCCCAACTTCCCTCCTCTGGTGGCCTGGTCACCCCTACCTGCCCTCCCCTGCAGGCTTGATTGCCCCCAACTGCCCTCCCTTGCAGGCCTGGTCCCTCCCAACTGCCCTCCCCTGCTGACCTGACTGCCCACAACTGCCCTCCCTTGCAGGCCTGGTTTCTCCCAACTGTCCTCCCCTGCTGGCCATCTTGTGGTGGCCATCTTGTGTCCACATGGGGGCAGAATCTTTGACCACATGGGGGCAGCCATCTTGTGTGTTGGAGTGATGGTCAATCTGCATGTTACTCTTTTATTAGATAGGATAGAGGACTGGTGCATGGGTGGGGGCCAGCTGGTTTGCCCTGAAGGGTGTCCCAGGTCAGGGTGGGGGTTCCCTTGGGGCATGGAGCGGCCTGCAAGAGGGACCTGTGGTGATTTGCAGGCCGGTCACGCCCCCCAGTGACCCAAATAGAGGCCCTGGTATCTTGGATTTATTTATTATCTATAATTGAAACTTCGTAGGCTTGAGTGGAGGCCTACGCCGACCAAGGTATGTGGGAAGCTTGGTTTCCTCCATTACTGGGGAAACCCAAGCCTATTGCTCACTCTGTGGTTGCAGCCATCTTGGTTGGTTTAATTTGCATACTTGCTCCTGATTGGCTAGTGGGCATGGTTTGTGGGTGTAGAAGAGTGATGGTTAATTTGCATATTACTCTTTTATTAGATAGGATTGACTATATTACTTATGCTGTACTTAACTATTCTAATAATTACCAATTTGTTCTTAATCCCTTCATCCTTTTCATCCATCACCCCAATCCCCTCCCATCTCACAACCATTAAAATGTTCTCTGTATCTTTGATTCTATTTCTGTTCTGCTAGTTTGTTTATTTTATTTTTTAGATCTAGAGTGTCTGGTGTAAGCATTGCTATCCCAGCCTTTGTTTGTTTGTTTCCATTTTCATGAAATAACTTTTTCCATTCTTTTACTTTTTGTGTGTGTGTTTCTTTCGATCTGAAGTGAGTCTCTTGTTGACAGCATATGTAAGGGTCTTGTTTTGTTATCAATGCAGTCTCCATATGCCTTTTGATTGGAACATTTAATCCATTTGCATTTAAAGAAATTGTTATTTGATAAGTATTTATTTCCATTTTATTATTCATATTTTTATCTTTTATTTTTGTTGTTCTTAAAGAAGAACCTTTAACATTTCTTATAATATTAGTTTGGAGGTGATGAAAATCTTTAGTTTTTTTCTTGCTCTTTATATGTTCTTTATTTCTAAATAATTGCTTTGCTGGGTAGAATAATCTTGGTTGTAGGTCATTGGTTTTCATCACTTAGACTATTTCTTGCTAATTCCTTCTGGCCTGCAAACTTTCTCTTGAAAAAATCAGGTGACAGTCTTATGGGAGTTCCTTATAAATAAATAACTGATTTTTCTCTTGCTGCTTTTAAGATTCTCTCTTTGTCTTTAACCTAATGTTTCTTGGTGTGGGCCTTTTTGGGTTCATTGTATTTGGGACTCTCTGAACTTCTTGGATTTGTATGTCTATTTCTTTCAGTAGGTTAGGAAAGTTTTCCATCATTGTTTTTTCACATGGGTTTTCAATTCTTTGCTCTCCTCCCTCTCTTTCCTTGTGGAACCTCCATGATGTGAATGTTGGTAGGCTTGAATTTGTCCCAAAGACTTCTTTTATGATCCTCATTTCCTTGGAGTCTTTTTTTTTTCTTTTTGCTATCGAGATAGGTGTTTTTGGCTTTCTTAACTTCCAAATCTCTGATTTGATCCTCTGATTCATCTACTCCTCTACTGATTCCCTGTAATGTATTCTTCATTTCAGTTAGTGTATTTATCATTTCTGGTGGCTCTTTTTTATGTTTTCTATCTTTGTTTTTAATGTTTCCTATCTCTTTGTTGAAATTCTCAGTAAGTTTATCTACTCTTCTCCTACATTGAGCATCCTTATAAGCAGTGCTTTAAATTCTGCATCTAGTAGATTGCTTGTCTCCATTTTCTTTAGTTCTTTTTTCTGAAGTTTTGTTCTGTTCTTTCATTTAGGATATGTTTCTTTCTCCCCTTATTTTGGTAATTGCCCTGTGTTTGTTTCTACATATTAGGCAGATATGCTATATCTCTTGGGACTTGTAGAGTGGACTAATGTAGTAGGTGTCCTTTAGGGTCCTGTAGCACAGCCTCCACAGGCACCCAAGCTGGGCACTCCAAGTGAGCCTTCTCCTCATTCCCCCCCAGCCTTGTGTGGACTGTGTACATCTTCCTGTTGTAGCTGAGCCTTGATGGCTATGTGCATGTCAGTGGCATGGATTTACCCCTGGGCCTATTGATTGTGAGGACTGGCTGCCACCATGCAGTGGGCAGGGGCCAACCCCACAGAGCAGGACTTACTTCAGAGTAACTCTGGTGCTCACTGAGTTCACCACTTGAATGTGTCATTTGTGGAGGTGGTTGGATGGTGCTTCAATTTGATCCGAAGCTGTCCACTAGGTATACTGGCTCTCGGTTCTTCCAGGAGGTTCAGGTCACTTCATCCAACACCTGTGCCTTGTGTGGGCCCACCAAGATAAGCTAAAAAGTGATTTTCAAATGATTTTGTGCTTGGAGGTACCCAGGAGATGCCAAAACGAAAACCAAGGCTGACTGCTAGTGATGGGCCTGGGGCTTCTTAGTGGGAAGTATGTGGCATGCTAAGGCCAGATCCTGCTTGTTTGAGAGATTTTTAGGAAAGTCTGAATCATGAGCCAAGACATGCCATTTGTATGGAAAAGCCACTGGAAACAATGTGGGTGAGCCCACAAATGGATGGTACAGGGTCTCAGGGGATCACCAGCAGGTGGAGAACAGTGATAATCAGGTTGATGGAGATTCAGATATGGCACCTGCCCAAGGCTCTTTGTGGAGAGGTTCAGGGAAGGAACAATGGCCTCCATCAGAACTTTTGTCTGGGAGAAAGCCCACCCAACTCTTGTTCTGATGCCAGATAACACAGTTCCTCCCTTAGTGTCCTAGCGCTGGACTCAGAGTGAGTCTGAGTAAGTCCATGTATGAGACCTTTAAGAGGAATGCATGGGACTCCAGCAGACTTCTGTCTCACTCAGCCACAATTTAAGCTGGTTTTTATAACCAGAAGTTATTAAGACTTAATATTCCTGGCACTGGAACCCTGTGTTGTGTGGCCTGGTATGGGGCTGGGACCCCTCACTATTTAGGGGGAACGTCTGCATTCAAGATATCCCTCCCAATGTTTATACAACACACATGGGTATGGGACCAGCACGTTTTGTATCTCTGCACATCTTACCAGTTTCAATGGGGCTTATTTTTTATATCTTTAGTTCTAGTTCTTTTATTCAGATAGTTCCCCATGATGGTTGTTCTATAGTTTAGTGTGGTTTTTGTTGTTGTTAATCCTCATCCAAGAATATTTTTCCATTGATTTTAGATAGAATGGAAGTGAGAAAGGCAGGGACAGATATATAGAGAGAAACAATGATGAGAGAGAGGCATATTGATTGTTTACCTCCCAAACATGTCCTGAACACGGTGGGGATCAAACCTGCAACCCAGGTATGTGCCCTTGACCAGGAATTGAACCCATGAGACTTCCATGCATGAGCCAACACTCTAACCACTGAACAACATTGGACAAGCATAGTTGTAATTTTGATGTGGTTGTGGGAAGAGGTGAGTACTGTGTTTACTATGCCACCATCTTGAACCTCAACTCTTCATTTTCTAAATGAAATAACAGGCTCAGTAAGGTTACATAATATAGTCAAACTCACATCAGCAATTAATATGTCACAAGTAGCAAATTCAGAATCCAAATGAAAGACATTCAATTTTGATTCCAAGTTGGAGGTTGGGAGGATGGCAATGAGGGAGAGAGTGAAAGGGAAAAATGGGAGTGGGTGGACGTGTGGTGTGTGTGTGTGTGTGTGTGTGTGTGTGTGCCAGCTACATCTTGCAGGACCTTTGAGGGCTAGAGAACCGGGCTCACAACATAACTGGGCAGCCTCTACCACTGCTGTAATCTCTCCTGGAATGCCAGCTCTCCTGAAGGCTGTGACATAATGAAGGGGAGAACTGCTGTGACTGGGAGCCCAGCCTCATCTCAACCCAGGGGCCCTCAGACACCACACAGATTCTAACAGCCACTCTGGCCAGGGACTTGCTGTCTTGGCTTCTGACCCATGGACACTGGGACTCCAGCCTTCCCAGCTGAGAGCTCCTGTGAGTTCTGGAATGTGGACCCCTCCAGGCAGCCAGACACCTTAGTCTCTGGCACTGTGGCCATGCCAGCAGCTGCACGAGCAGCTGCCACCCAAGACCGCATGAGGAACACCCGAAGCCTGCTACTGCCCAAGGAGCAGATGCTCAGATACTACCTGAGGAGCAGCCACCACCCATGACCATGTGACCCACCACCAAGCCCACTGTTGCAGCCACAGGCCCCATGAAACTTGACATGTAGAGCCTTTGGTGAGAGCAAAAATGGGAAGATAGATAACCCCCAAAGGAAATTCCAGAAAAGGAACTAAATGAAGGAGAGGAATGCAATATGTCAGAAAAAGAATTAAAAATAAGAGTCAACAGTTCATAAACCTGATGGATGAGAAAATCAACAACCTATGTAAGAATCAGGAGAAAATAAAGAGTGATATAGCTACAATAAAAAACACTATAGAAGATTTCAACAGCAGACTAGGAAAAACAGAGGACAGAATTAGTGAATTAGAAGACAGGGAAGCAAAACATACCCAATCTGAACTGCAATTAGAGGAAAAAAAATCAAAAGACAGGAGGAGAACCTTAAGGAGTTTTGGGACAACATGAAACAAAGAAACATACATAAATAGGGGTGCAAGAATGACAAGAGGAGGAGCAAGGGTTAGAAAACCTATTTGAAGAAATAATGTCAGAAAACTTCCCAGATTTGGGGAAGAAAAAGGTCACACAAGAACAGAGAGTCCCAAAAAGGCCCACAACAAGACAGGTCATAATTAGAATGGCAAATGTTCAGGACAAAGAGAGAATCTTAAAGGCTGCAGGAGAGAGAGACAGAAAGTTACCTACAAGGAATCTCCCATTAGATTATCAAATGACTTCTCAACAGAAACTCATCAGACCAGAAAGGAATGGAAGGAAGCATACAAAGTGATGCAAAGCAAGGTCTGAATCCAAGAGTACTCTATTCAGCAAAGGCTATCATTAGAAATTGAAGGGGAAATCAGGAGCTTCACAGACAAAAAAAGCCTAAGGGAGTTTATCACCACCAAGCCAGCAATGCAAGGAACACTAAAAGGACTGTTGTAAACAGAAGGAAAAAAAAAAAAAAGAGGGGAAGAAGAAACACAGACACAAAAAATAAAAATGGCTACAAACAAATACCTATCAATAATAACTTTAAGTGTAAATGGCCTAAGTGTTCCAATCAAAAGACATCGAGTGTCTGAATGGATAAGAAAACATGACCCATATATATGTATGCTGTCTACAAGAGACCCACCTCAAAAAAAGAGACTCACACAGACTGAAAGTGAAGGGATGGAAAAATATATTTCAGGCAAATGGAAATTAAAAAAAAAAGCTGGGTAGCAATACTTATATCTGACAAAATAGAACTCAAAGTGAAGGCCATAACAAGAGAAAAGGAAATCTAGTTCATAACACTGAAGGGATTGATATAATAAGAGGATGTAACTTAGGTAAACATATATGCACCCAATGCAAGAGCACCCAAATACGTAAGAAAAAACTTCTGGAAGATATCAAGGGAGAGATTGACAGCAATATGATCATAGTAGGGGACATTACAATCCCACTGAAACCACTGGATAAATCCTCTAGACAAAAAATCAACAAAGAAACAGTAATCCTAAATGACTCACTAGATCAGTGGTCGGCAAACTCATTAGTCAACAGAGCGGCAAACCACGGCTCACAAGCTGCATAGAGCCACTGCACTAGGATCATTAGAAATGTTGATCTAGAATATTAGAAATAAACTACAATAAAAACAATCACAAAAATTCAAACACTTAGAGGCTGAATAGCATGCTATTAAACAATGATTGTGTTACCAAAGAGATCAAAGAAGAAATGAAAAGCATCCTGGTAACAAATGACAATGAAAACACAACAATGCAAAACTTATGGGACACAGTGAAAGCAGTCCTGAGAAGAAAGTTCATAGCATTACAGTACTACCTCAAAAAACAGGAAAAAAAAAGGTAATAAATCATCTAACTCTAAAACTTAAATAATTAGAAAGAGAGTCACAGAAAAGCTCAGATTGAGAAGAAGGAAGGAGATAATAAAGATCAGAGCAGAAATAAATGAAATAGAGACCCAAAAAAACACTACAAAAGATCAATGAAACCAAGATCTGGTTCTTTGAAAGGATAAACAAGATTGAAGAACCTCTAGCCAGGCTCTCCAAGAAGCAAAGAGAAAGGACCCAAATAAACAAATCAGAAATGAAAGAGGCGAAATAACAACAGACCCCACAAGAATACCAAAGATTATTAAAAAAAATGTTATGAACAATTCTACTCCAACAAACTAAACAACCTAAAGGAAATGGACATATTCCTAGAAAAATACAACCTTTAAAAACTCAATGAAGAAGAATCAAAAAATTTCAACAGGCCTATAACTAAGGAGGAAATTGAAGCAATCATAAAAAAAAAAAAAAAAATTCCAGCAAACAAAACCCCACTGCCATACAGCTTCACAGGAGGAGTTTTACTAAACATTCAAAGAAAAACTAAAACCTATCCTTCTCAAACAATTCAAGAGAAAGGCACACTTCCAAGCTCATTCTAGGAAGCCAGCATTACCCTAATCCCAAACCAGATAAAGGCACTACAAAGAAAGACAATTACAGGCCAACATCCCTGATAAACACGCATGCTAAAATCTTCAAAAATTCTAGTAAATCAGATCCAGCATTATGTCAGAAAGGTCACACACCATGAGCAAGTGGGATTTACTACAGAGATGCAAGGCTGACACAATATCCACAAATCAATGAACATGATACATCCATCACATAAACAAATTGAGAGACAAAAACATAATCATATCAATTGATGCAGAAAAAGCATTTGACAAAATCCAACACCCTTTTCTGATAAAAACTCTCAGCAAAGTGGCAATAGAGGGATCATACCTCAACATAATAAAAGCCCTATATGACAAACCTACAGCCATCATCATATCAATGGGCAAAAAATTAAACCATTTCACCTGAGAACAGAAACAAGAGAGGGATGCCCACTTTCACCACACCTGTTAGGCATAGTATTGGATGTGCTAGGTATAGCAATCAGACAAGAAGATGAAATAAAAGGCATTCAAATTGGAAAAGAAAAAGTAAAATTATCATTAGTCGCAGATGACATGACAATGTACATAGAAAACCCTAAAGACTCCATCAAAAAACTACTAGAACTAATAAATGAATTTAGAAATGTAGCAGGATACAAAGCTAATACCCAGAAATCTATGGCTTTTTTTATACACCAATAATGAACTCACATAAAGAGAAACTAAAAACAAAACAAACAAATTAAAAAACAAACACACAATCCTATTTACCATTGCAACAAAAACAATTAAGATAACTAGGAATAAATTTAAACAAGAAGGTAAAGGACCCGTACTCAAAATATTACAGGAAGCTGAAAAAAGAGATAGAGGAATACATAAACAAATGGAAGAATATACCATGTTCATGGATTGGTAGAATCAACATTATTAAAATGTCCATACTACCTAAGGTGATCTATAGATTATTAAAATGTCCATACTACCTAAAGCGATCTATAGATTCAACACAATTCCTATTAAAATAACAAAGGCATACTTCAAATACACTAGAACAAACTCTTCAAAAATTCATCTGTAATAAAAAAAAAGACCCCCCAATAGCTGCAGCCATCTTGAGAAAGAACAAAGTTGGAGGGATCACAATACCAGATATCAAGCTATATTACAAAGCCACTGTTCTCAAAACTGCCTGGTACTGGTGCAAGAACAGACATATAGACCAATGGAACAGAACAGAAAACCCAGGAATCAATCTAAGCCTTTATGCTCAATTAATATTTGACAAAGGAGGCAAGAACATACAATGGATTCAAGACAGTCTCTTCAAAAAATGGTGTTGGGAAAATTGGACAGCATGCAAAAAGATGAAAATAGATCACCAATTTACACCATACACAAAAATAAACTCAAAATAGATAAAGGACTTAAACATAAGATGGGAAACCTAATAGAAGCCATAGGCAGCAAAATAGCAGACATTTGTCACAGCAATATTTTTACCAATCCAGCCCCCAGGGCAGTGGAAACTAAAGAGAAAATAAACAAATGGGACTACCTCAAAATAAAAATCTTTGCACAGCAAAATAAACCATCAATAAAACAACAAGAAAGTCCACTGCATGGAATAACATGTTTGCCAATGTTATCTCCGATAAGGGTTTAATCTCCAAAGTTTATAGGGAACTCATACAACTTAACAGGAAGATAAACAATCCAATAAAACATGGGCAAAGGACCTAAATAGACACTTTTCAAAAGAAGACATACAGAAGGCCAAGAGACATATGAAAACATGCTCAAAGTCATTAATCATCCACATGGTGCAAATCAACACAACAATGTGGTACCATCTCACACCTGTCAGAATGGCTATCATCAACAAATCAACAAACAACAATTGCTGACGAGGATGTGGAGAAAAAGGTACCCTAATGTACTTACTACTGGTGGGAATACAAACTCATGCAGCCACTGTGGAAAACAGTATAGTGCTTCCTCAAAAAATTAAAAATGGAATTTCTATTTGACCCAGTAACCCCACTTCTAGGAATATATCCCAAGAAAACAGAAGCAGCAATCAGAAAGGATATGTGTACCCCTATGTTCATAGCAGCACACTTTATAATAAATTATAAATTGTGGCCATCAGTGGATTATAAAACTGTGGTACGTCTACACAATGGAATATTATGCTGTTGTGAAAAACAAGGGATTCTTATCATTTGCAACAACATGGATGGACCTGGAGATCATTATGCTAAGCGAAATAAGCCAGTCAGAGAAACTAAATATCACATGATCTCACTCATTTGTGGAATATAATGAACAACATAAACTGATGAACAAAAATAGAACCAGAATCATAGAATCATTGAACAGACTGTCTATCCTATGAGGGAAGTCAGGGGGTGAGGGGGCAAGAGACCAACCAAAGGACTTGTACACATGTGTATGAGCATAACCAATGGACACAGATGGGGGTCGGGGTGAGGGCATGTGTTGGGGCATGGGGGCAGCTGGGGAGAGGTCAATGGGGGAAAAAGGAGACTTATGTAATACTTTAAAAAATAAAGAATTTAAATTAAAAAATAACCAAACTGATGAACAACAACAAAAAATCATTCAACTTTTATTGTATTCTAAATGTGAGCTTTTTAATCATATTTTCTTTTTCCCATCAAGTTATTGAAGGGAAAAATATAAATCCACACTCATAGAGAGAATTCTAACATAACTAGAGGCCTGGTGCATGCATTTGTGTACGTTGAAAGGAAATTATTTAGAAGGTGGCCCAGTGGGACTGGACTGGGCGAAATGGGCCCTCCATGGCTGGCTGCACCTGGGGCCGCTCCTGGGCTCGAAGGGCATCTAAGGAGTGAGTGGGGTCCCTCCGGCAGGTGGGGTCCCTAGGCCTGGCCTTCAGGGAACAGGCCGAAACCATCTCTCCGACATCCCCCAAGGGGTCCCGGAGTGCTAGAGGGCAGTCTGCAAAAGTTGCTGTTGCTCAGAAGCTCCTGCATTGAGCATCGGCTCCTTGGTGGTCAGTGCTCATCATACCTACCTGCCAGTCAGACAGTCAGCCAGTTGGCTGGTCTCTTAGCCATATATATATATACACAGATAGTGTATACTTTAACTTCATCAATGAATCCTTAAGGCCAATTCACAAAGACTATTATTTTATAACTCTACTATGCAGAGATGACTTTCCACTTGTGGAAAATAAGGATGAACATATGCAATAGTACAATATACTATAATTCTTTGTTTTCATATCTATTTCAGAGAAGTGAAAATTTCTTAAAGGCAGACATTATATAGTAGCAGTGACAAATTTTGCCTCCATATGTACACCCCGTTAAAGATCTGTCTATGAACCTAGTCATGGTGATAGTTAGAATATGTGTGACCATTGCTCCCCATCCCACCTTACAGCCTGCAAACTACACTTATTGGATCAGGTGAAGACAAGGAAAATTAATCTATGGGTTGAGATATGCTTCTTCTCAATAATAAATTTAAACTGAAAACATGTAATCTAAGTTGTGTATGTATCATGTTATTAGTGGTGTATATGAGTCAAAGTCAGTAAATTCTTGTTATGAGTTCCTATAAGTTGTCCCAGTATCTTTCCTATATGTCTCTCTTTTTTTTTCTTTTAATCTTCACTGGAGGATGTGTTTCTATTGATTTTAGAGAGAGAAAAAAAAATGATGTAAGTGAGAAACATTGATTAATTGCCCCAGTATGTGCCCAACCAGGCACTGAACCTGCAACCTAGATATGTGCCCTGAACAGAAATCAAACGCTCAACTTTTTAGTGTATGGGATGATATTCCAATCAACTGAGCCACCCATCCAGGGCTCCTAAGTGCCACTTTTCACTTGAACTAGTAACTCAAACTTGACCTTATTAGGAGAACATCTCATGTGCTGCATGAGAATGTCCCTTCTGGATTAATGGCCTCATTAATCCCACCTCTGATCTTCAGCAAGAGAGCAGTTTGGGAAATGTGTCCTACCTATAAATAACAGGCCTTAGGGCACCATCACTCACTTGAGGAAAAGGCAAAATCACTCTTCATTAAGACAAACTTTCACCTTTACACTATTCTTCACTAGAGAACAAAATTTATAACCAGGGTGCAAATACTTTTGTTCAGATGCACCTGACCATTGGCTATTACCTCTGAGGCTAATGACCAGGTGAAAATTCAAGAAAAGGTATTTCTAAGCATATGTACATTTTAAAGACAAGTGTTTCACCTGTCACAATATGCCACTTTTGAAAAACAAAACCATTTCTATCTTTGCAGTCACTTTGTAATAGTACGAAGCATCACACCCTCATGTGTTAGAGCAGGCACTTGGAATTACTGACTCATATGCAAAAAAATACAAGAATCACAAAAAGACATCTGAGGAAATGATCTAAATGGGAAGTGACATTTGGCTAAAACCAACAAGGGATAATTGAGACCATTTAAAGTGAGTAAATCCATCAGCCTAGTGAGGGCCCTCTTCAAGGTATTTAATCAGACAAATCCATCCTATTACAAAATATATTCTTATAGTGTCTGCCCAACAATATCTGGTCTTCCCTGTGAGAAGCAATAATTTCATCAAATATTTCACTTCTTCTCTACATTTCCTAGGCCTTTGGAAGCTGAGTAAAGCCTTATAATTAAGAATGGCCAGTGAAATATGAGCTAAAGTAACTGACCAGTCAGGTACATGTATGGCATTCTATATTCTCTTTACCTGCCACAGGGATAGCAGAGGCCTGGTTTCAGAGATCATGGCTGCAAGGTGGTGAACCTTCAGCCATACTGGATCCCTGAGTGACTATGAAGCACAACCGTCTGTATACCCTGCTCATATTTGACCTGTGCACCATAAGCAATGAATATAATTTTGTTTTAAGCCACTGAGACTTTGAGTGCTTTCTTCTAAACTCAGTTGAATATGTAAAAGAAAAGTCAAGTCATGTTAAAAGAAAAACTATAATAGAAAGAATATTGGCTCAAAAACAAAACCCAAAAAATCCAAAATGCACGTCCTTGACTTTGCAAATCCAAGGAAACACTAACCCTACTGAAGCTTTGAAAGGTGATCCTGGGATTATGGAAGTGTTTCTGCTAGTCTGCTAAAAGGGCCACTCAACAAAAGTCCCCATCCTCACAGATCACAAAAGCTATAATTGCAGCTAATAATCCTCCAGCCAATCAATCGGGATCAATCAGAACACAGCCTCTGATCACCCTTTGCTCACCTTCCCTGTCTTACTCGAACATGCTTTTTTGCTCCTTCTCATCTTTTGGGGGATCAAAGTTCTCTCTACACACCAACTGGAATTGTTGCCTCTATTCCCTGTTGCTTTGAACCCTCTTTCTAACCTCCTGGCATATGGGCCTGAAGAGTTTCTGTTTCAATCTGGCCCCTTTGGCCTTTAGTGTCATTTTCCTCTGCCTGTTTTTATCCATCATTTGAGGGAATAGATTCAGTTACTTGATGAAACCATTTGATTTTTCTGAACATTCATTTTGCCCTTTAAAAGGGCACACTTTCTAATTCCCATAATAACACATGCTAGCAGACAAGAAGCCAGCTTGACTACTGAGACCTTTCAGGTCTCAGCATATTCTAGTTTGTATATTATTGCTATCCCTGATTGCCTGCAGTTTAATACCCTTGTACAGTTTCCTTTTCTCTGGTGAGAGAACTAGAATACCTCAGGGTTGTTGTTTTTTTCTTGATTAAAAGAAGTTGTAACCTGAAAATGCCTTTTAAAAAATTTAGTGTTATAATAAACCAAAAACAAATACTGTCTGAAGGAAAAAAAAAAACAAAAAACAAAAAACTACCCGAGCACTTGCTGCCATATAACATTTAGAAATCTCATCTTTTAAAAAATCACTTAATAGTATTTCTATTTACCATGATTATAGGTAACAAAGCAGGGTAATCAGATCATTACAAGGAACTAAATTGAAATAAAAACATAATGTTAAGCTTTCTTTGACATGTAAAAATAGAAAGTTAAAGGAGTTATATACTCTACTATACTATAAAATAATTAAAAATTATCTCTCTCTATCCAATAACAAATTATCTAAATTGTATGAAAGGCTTTTTCTTTATTGTTTCATGTGATTGTTAAGTTACTCCTTGTGCTTCCATTTTAAACTCGATACTTAGACCACTATCTGGATAAAACATGCTGGCTGCAGCCACTAACAATGTAGCAGTCCTTCTCAAAGCATAGAGAGGGAAGTGGACGGAGAGAATAGATGGACCAAAGAGCCTACATTCTGTATCTTAAATATTTTGTTTTTATCATGCTTGACAGAATACCCCATTCATTATAGCCTCTTTTAAACACTTCACTGAAACCTTCTCTAATCACGAAGAAAAAGGAAACGTAGATAATTTCCTGATGGTTGACAGTAGCATTCAGGTAAGTAGTGGAGATGGTCACCTTTCTGAGTTGATTTGTGTGGTACTGACAATGTTACCTGCCTACTCACTAGCCTTCTTGCTTCCTGATTATTTTAACTAACATATTTAACTGGGTTACTTTTTAGAGCAGATCAATTAAAATATGTATGCAGTATTTTCTGTGGGTTCTAAATTTGGATAATAAGGAAGACAAATAAATTGATGGCTTGATCAAATAATTGAATTGATACCGCCTCCCCTGGGAACTGACCTTTAGACTTCACAATGGACATTCCCTTTCGCTTAGACCACATTACACTTGCTAAGACCATTATCCTTCCCCTCTGGGATTTCCTAGGATCTGGACTAACCAGAGAGTTATCTGCCCAGAAAAAGCCTGCCTAGAGTCCTTTGAAATCCCTGACTCCCAGTCCCTGGACACTATTTTGGGGCTCAGACCATCTGGTCTCCAGATGACTTAATAAATCTATAATCCCTTACCACTTTGTCCTCATGTGTTCCTCCTTCGGTGACCCTAACATTTGGTGCTGAAACATGGGAGGGTTCCACAGGGAAGAGGAACCATTGTCCTGGCTTCGGTGACCCTGAGTTTGCCTCTTGGAGAGCAGTAGGCAGTGGCAGATCATCCTGGGCTTACCTTTGGATACTACTTGGGTGACTCGATTGCAGGCCTCAAGTAGACCTCCCTACCTTATGGACCCTCCCAGACTAGCCAAGGAGGATTCCAGATCCCAGGATGGAAACCTCTCCTTCTCCATTGTTGACCCTCCATCCCACATCAGCCAACCTTCTCTAGGTGAGTGACGTTCCACAATTTCCCTCATCTTCAGACTTCTGCCTACTCTCTCTTACTGACTTCTCAAAAGTCTCTTGTCTCAAAATTCTCTCATTTCGGAAGTCCTAGCACTAGGCCAGAAGACTCCTCAGTCATCCGGCTTTGGGTCCTTCTGGATTGAGGACACCCAGTCAGGAAGGTCACATCTCATTTATAGTGGTGATTTGTTTAGCAGTGAGAATGCCTACCCTAAACAGTCACCTTTGGATTTGTGTTCTGACAGTCACTCTTCCTTTCTCATGAGCCATGCCAAACTCTGTCTACACACTCATGGGGGAGATTAGGCCCAAGCACCCCATTTTCTTTTGTAACACTGTTTGGCCACAATATAAACTAGGTAATAAGTCTGAATGGCCTGAAAACGGCACTTCCAATTTTAATACATTGCATGATTTAGATAATTGCTGTCACTGCAGTGGAAAATGGTCTGAAATTTCCTATGTACAGGTCTTTTTCACCTTTTGGTCCCAACCCTCTCTCTATCAGTCCTGTTCTACCTATCAGATCTTTATCCTTCACACAAAACATCATACCTCTAAACACTTCTGATTCTTAATCTACTTTTGACACAGCAGACCACTGACTCCACCCACGTACGCATTCCCTCCCTCACCTGCAGTAGATTCCCAAAACCCAGACTCTCCTAACCAGCAACCACCTTCTTCCCTGGCTCCTGAGAGCCCAAATGCTGAGAACACAAGCTTCAATACTTTTCCCCTTGCTCTTAGGCCACCCAAAGAATGCCTTCCACAATAGTCACTTCTATTCCCACACCCATTCTACCCCTGAGGGAGGTAGCAGAAACTGAGGGCATTGTCCCATTTTCCATGTCCAACCTTACACAAATTGAGAGGCATCCTCAGGTCTTTTTCCACCAACCCGGCAACCTTTACTAAGGAATTTGAGTACCTGACCCAGTCCTATGACCTAACATGACACTATATCTATGTCATCCTGTCCTCCTCTCTAACCCCAGAGGAGAAGGAGTTCATCTGGCTAGCAGCTCAGGACTATGCCCATGCCCTCCATAGGCAGGACGTGGTGGCTAACCCAGTTGGCACTGACATGGTTCCCTGAACTGACCTGAGATGAGATTATCAGGTTAACTTTCCAGGGCACTGGCTCCATAGTCAGATAATCACTTGTCTCATTGCCAGACTCACAAAGGCTGCCCATAAGGTGGTCAACTATGACAAACTTATTAAGATCACTCAAGGCCCTGATGAAAACAACAGCTCTCTTACTCTCACAGAGACCTTACAGAAATTTACCACCTTAGACCCCACATCCCCAGAGGAAACCCTTCTTCTGAACACCCATTTTATATCCCAATCAACCCCCGACATTTGCCACAAACTTCAAAAAATAAACGCAGGTATACAAACCCCTCAAAGAGTCTGTGTTAATCTGGCCTTTAAGGTATTTAATAATAGAAATGCGGAGACCCAAATCCAAAAACAAAAGTGAGATCAGGTCAAGGCTGAGGCCTAGAAGGAGGCCTTTCAGCTCCTACCCACCACTCTCATGAACCCCAAACAAAGTGCTAGGCCTCCAAACAAAAGTAAGTCAGTGGCTAAGCCTCCTCTGGGCCCATGCTTCAAATGCAACAAGAGAGGACACAGGACCAATTTCTGCCGAAACCCAAGAACCCCACCTGGGCCCTGCCCAAGGTGCAGGAGGAAAGGACACTGGAAATCAGACTGCAGTCTGGCCCCTCCAAGTTGGACCTCAGCCAGTCCAGAAAGGTCACCCGTTGGTCCAGTTTGGAGCTCCCAGATCTCCTGGAACTGGCCACCAAAGACTAAAGCTGCCCAGGCCCTGACAAGGCCCCACTGACTTACAGCACCAGGACAGAGCCTCAGGTAACAATTGTGGTGACAGATAAGCCAATCTCCTTTTTAAAAATTAATTAATTAATTAAGTTATTTATTTATTCATTTTTTTTCAAATGCCTTATTTATTTTGTAAATTTTTTTTTATTGATTAAGGTATTACATAAGTGTCCTTATCCCCGCATTACTCCCCCACCACCCCCCACCCCCGCACTCATGCCCTCACTCCCCTGTTGTCTGTGTCCATTGGTTAGGCTTACATGCATGCATTCAAGTCCTTTGGTTGATCTCTCTCCGTTACCCTCAACCTCCCCTACTTTCCCTCTAAGGTTTGATAGTCTGGTCTATGTATTTTTGTCTCAGGATCTGTTTTTGTTCATCAGTTTATGTTGTTCATTATATTCCATAAATTAGTGAGATCATGTGATATTTATCTATCTCTGACTGGCTTATTTCACTTAGCATAATGCTCTCCAGTTCCATCCATGCTGTTGCAAATGGTAAGAACTCCTTCTTTTTTACCACAGCATAGTATTCCATTGTGTAAATGTACCACAGTTTTCTAATCCACTCATCTGCTGATGGGTACTTAGGCTGTTTCCAAATCTTAGCTATACTGAATTGTGCTGCTATGAATATAGGGGTGCATATATCCTTTCTGATTGGTGTTTCTAGTTTCTTGGAATATATTCCTAGAAGTGGGATCACTGGGTCAAAAGGGAGTTCCATTTTTAGTTTTTTGAGGAAACTCCATACTGTTCTCCACACTGGCTGCACCAGTCTTCAGTCCCACCAGCAGTGCACGAAGGTTCCTTTTTCTCCACATCCTCGCCAGCACTTGTCATTTGTTGATTTCTTGATAATAGCCATTCTGACTGGTGTAAGGTGGTACCACATTGCTGTTTTGATTTGCATCTCTCAGATGATTAGTGACTTTGAGCATATTTTCATATGTCTCTTTGCCTTCCTTCTGTCTTCTTTCAGAAAATATCTATTTAGGTCCATTGCCCATTTTTTTGATTGGATTGTTTATCTTTCTGTTAAGGTGTATGAGTTCCCTGTATATGTTGGAGATTAAACCCTTATCGGAGATAACATTGGCAAATATGTTCTCCCATGCAGTGGGCTTTCTTGTTGTTTTGTTGATGGTTTCTTTTGCTGTGCTTTTTATTTTGATGTAGTCCCATTTGATTATTTTCTCTTTAGTTTCCATTGCCCTAGAAGCAGTATCAGTGGAGAAATTGTTTCGGCATATGTCTGAGATTTTGCTCCTCTAGTATTTGTATGGTTTCCCATCTTATGTTTAAGTCCTTTATCCACTTTGAGTTTATTTTTGTGCATGGTGTAAGTTGGTAGTCTAGTTTCATTTTTTTGCATGTATCTGTCCAATTTTCCCAACACCATGTATTAAAGTGATCGTCTTTACTCCATTGTATGTTGATGCCTCCTTTGTCAAATATTAATTGAGCATAGTGTTTGGGTTGATTTCTGGGTTCTCTGTTCTATTCCATTGATCTATATGTCTGTTCTTGTGCCAGTACCAGGCTGTTTTAAGAACAGTGGCTTTGTAATAGAGCTTGAAATCTGGTATTGAGATCCCACCTACTTTGTTCTTCTTTGTCAGGATTGCTGTGGCTATTCGGGGTCTTCTTTTATTCCAGATGAATTTTTGGAGAGTTCTTTCTAGGTCTGTGAAATATGCCTTTGGCATTTTAATGGGGTGTGCATTGAATCTATAGATTGCTTTGGGTAGTATGGACATTTTGATGATGTTGATTCTACCAATCCATGGACACAGTATGTTCTTCCATCTGTTTATGTCTTCCTCTATCTCTTTTTTCAGTGTCCTGTAGTTTTCAGCATATAGGTCTTTTACCTCCTTAGTTAAGTTTATTCCTGGGTATCTTAATTTGTTTGGTGCAATGGTAAATGGGATTGCTTTTTTAGTCTCTCTTTCTGTAAGTTCACTACTGGTGTATAGAAATGCTATAGCTTTCTTGGTGTTAATTTTGTATCCTGCTACATTGCTGAATTCATTTATTAAAGTCTATTAGTTTTTTTATGGATTCTTTCAGGTTTTCTATGTACAATATCATGTCATCTGCAAATAAGGACACTTTACTTCTTCTTTTCCAATTTGGATGCTTTTTATTTCTTTTTCTCGCCTAATTGCAATGGCTAGTACTTCCAGTACTATGTCGAACAGGAGTGGTGAGAGTGAGCATCCCTGTATTTTCCTGTTCTTAGAGGAAATGGTTTTAGTTTTTGCCCATTGAGTATGATGTTGGCTGTGGGTTTGTTATATATGGCTTTAATTATGTTCAGGTATGATCCTTCTATCCCCACCTTGCTGAGAGTTTTTATCAAGAAAGGGTATTGGATTTTGTCAAATGTTATTTCTGCATAAATTGATATGATTATGTGATTTTTGTCTCTCAAATTGTTTATGTGATATATCATGTTCATTGATTTGTGGGTATTGTACTATCCTTGCATCCCCGGGATAAATCCTACTTGGTCATGGTGTGTGATCTTTCTGATATACTGCTGGATCTGATTTGCTAGAATTTTGTTGAGGATTTTGGCATCTATGTTCATGAGGGATATTGGCCTGTAATTCTCTTTCATTGTGTTTTCTTTATCTGGTTTTGGTATTAGGGTGTTGCTTTCTTCATAGAATGAGCTTGGAAATGTTCCTTCCTCTTGAATTTTTTGGAATAGTGTGAGGAGGATAGGTTTTAGTTCTTCCTTGAATGTTTAGTAAAACTCCCCTGTGAAGTAGTCTGGCCCTGGGCTTTTGTTGAAGCAGCTTTTTGATACTGCTTCAATTTCTTCCATAGTTATTGGCTTATTGATATTTTTAGAATCTTCCTGATTGAGTTTTAGAAAGTTGTATTTTTCTAGGAATATGTCCATTTCCTCCAGATTGTCTACTTTGTTAGAATAGAGTTGTTCATAGTATTTTTTAACAATCCTTTGTATTTCTGTGGGGTTTGTTGTTATTTCGCCTCTTTCATTTCAGATTTTGTTTATTTGGGTCCTCTCTCTTTGCTTCTTGGTGAGCCTGGTTAGAGGTTCATCAATCTTGTTTATCTTTTCCAAAACCAGCTCTTGGTTTCATTGATCTTTTGTATTGATTTTTTTTTTTTTTTTTTTGGTCTCTATGTCATTCCTTTCTGCTCTGATCTTTAGTATCTCCTTCCTTCTGCTCACTTTGGGCTTTTCTTGTTGCTCTCTTTCTAATTCTTTGAGTTGTAGAGTTAGATGATTTATTACCATTTTTTCTTTTTTTAGGTATGCCTGTAGAGTTATGAACTTCCCTCTCAGGACTGCTTTCATTGTGTCCCATAGATTTTGGATTGTTGTGTATTTCCTGTCATTAGTTTCCAGGATGGTTTTAATTTCTTCTTTGATCTCTCTGGTAGCCCAATCACTGTTTAATAGCATGCTATTCAGCTTCCTAGTATTTGAATTTTTTGGATCGTTTTTATTGTAGTTTATTTCTAATATTATGCCATTGTGGTCTGAGAAAGTGCTTGATATGATTTCAATCTTCTTGAATTTGGGGAGACTTTGATTGTGATCCAATATGTGGTCTATTTTTGAAAATGTCCCATGTGCACTCAAGAAAAATGTATATTTTGAGGCTTTGGGGTAAAATGCTCTGAAGATGTCAATTAAGTCCATCTGATCTAGTGAGTCATTTAGGATTGCTGTTTCTTTGCTGATTTATCCAGTGATATCAGTGGTGTATTAAAGTCCCCTACTATGATTGTATTGTTTTTAATTTCTCCCTTGATATCTTCCAGAAGTTTTTTTTTTATTTATTTGTGTGCTCCTGCATTGGGTGCATATATGTTTTTCAGGGTTATATCCTCTTGTTGTATCGATCCCTTTAGTATTATGAAGTGGCCTTCCTTATCTCTTGTTATGGCCTTTACTTTGAGGTCTAGTTTGTCAGATATAAGTTTTGCTACCCCAGCTTTTTTTCATTTCCATTTTCCTGAAATATATATTTTCCATCCCTTCACTTTCAGTCTGTGTGAGTCCCTTGTTCTGAGGTGTGTCTTTTATAGACAGCATATATATGGGTCATGTGTTTTTTTTTTAATCCACTCAGGTACTTGAAGTCTTTTGATTGGAGCATTTAGTCCATTTATGTTTAAAGTTATTATTGATATGTATTTGTTTGTAGCCATTTTTATTTTTTGTGCCTGTGTTCTTTCTTACCTTTTTATTTCTTCTTTTCGCACCTGTCCCTTTAGCATTTCTTACATTGCTGGCTTGGTAGTGATAAACTCCCTTAGGCTTTTTTTTTTTTCTGTGAAGCTCCTTATTTCCCCTTCATTTTTGAATGATAGTCTTGCTGGATTGAGTGTTCTTGGATTCAGTCACTTGCTTTGCATCACTTTGTAAATTTCCTTCCATTCTTTTCTGACCTGATATGTTTCTGTAGAGAAATCATTTGATAATCTAATGGGAAATACCTTGTATGTAACTTTCTGTCTCTCTCTTGCAGCTTTTAAGAGTCTCTCTTTGTCCTGAACATTTACCATCATAATTATGATGTGTCTTGGTGTGAGTCTTTTCTATCTTTTTTAATTGACAATGGGGCCACCCCGAGTTCACTGGGACCCTTGTCCCCTCCTCAGTCTCTATTATAGGGGTTGACTGATTAGTCTCACAGCCATTGGCTACCTCACCTCTATACTGCATCTTTACTAGACACCCCCTTTATCCATGCTTTTCTTGTTCTACCTCAGTGACTGGCTGGGGCTACTGCTCGTCCCCTCCTAAAGCCCAGCTGTCCCAAACCACAGTCACTTACCTCAGTTTCATTCTCACCCCACAAAGCTGAGCCATTACCTTAGACCAGTGGTTCTCAACCTTTCTAATACCACAACCCTTTAATACAGTTCCTCATGTTGTGGTGAGCCCCAACCATAAAATCGTTTTGGTTGCTACTTCATAACTGTAATTTTGCTGCTGTTATGAATCGTAATGTAAATATCTGTGTTTTCCGCTAGCAGGGTCGCCTAAGACCATCGGAAAACACAGATATTTATTACATTACGATTCATAACAGCAGCAAAATTACAGTTATGAAGTAGCAGCCAAAACGATTTTATGGTTGGGGCTCACCACAACACGAGGAACTGTATTAAAGGGTTGTGGTATTAGAAAGGTTGAGAACCACTACCTTAGATAGAGAACATGTTGTCTCCTCCATGACTGTCCCCTACTCTAGACAAGAAATACTCTCCTTTCTCGGGCTCACTGGATACTTTCACCAATAGGTTCCCAACTTTAGTCTTCTCACAAAGCCCCTCTGTGATACTAGTGAAGAGACCACTCACTGAGCCTTTAGATCCCAATGCCAGCATTGTCACCCCCTTTAATGCTCTGAAAACTGCTTTCACCTCAGAGCCTTCTCACTTCCCCCTTCCCAAAGAACAACTTTCTTTACTGAAAAACTGCAAATGCTTAGTTAACAGTCCTGATACTATCAGAAGCTGAACTCATTATCACCAAAATCTTAACATGTTACCTCTACTGTGGCAGTTTTAAATCCAAGCAGCTAGAGGCCTGGGATCAGGCTGCAGTGCCTGTTCCCCATTTTGCCCTCCCTGCCTTTTCCCCAGCCTCATATGCCTATACATAATTTTCCAAAGTCTTGGTAACTTAAAGGCTTTGGAGAATTGCTGGGTTAAATGATAAACATCTAAATATTTTAAAATAATATAAAATACTAAAACATTGATTGCTAGACAAGTTTTAAATTTGCCTGCTCTTAGCTTTTGCTACAGAAGTCTCTTGTACTTTGTTGAAGGCATAGTTTCTTTTAAAGTGTGTTCATAAATGTCAATCTAAGAAATGCTGGATGTTTACTTTTTGTTATCAGTGGAAATTATGGTTTCTGAATGAGTAAGAAGATTTGTGAAAATTGTAAAAAAACAACAACAAAAAACAATCCCAGTGAGTCAGGGCCTGATCACCCTTGACATCTAAACAACCCCACTCAGACTATCTCCTGTTGCTTAAGTCCTTAGATTGGAAACTTTATTTTCACAGTCCCTAACACTATCATTTAAATCCTCAATAGGTCTTCCTGCTTAGTATTCAAGAAGCTCTCTCTCCCATTTTTTAGCCTTCTTAAAAGTCATATACTGCAAAGGACACCAAGTTAGGAATGATCCTGTAAGACATGGAAATAACAAAGCCGACCAGGAGGCCAAGGCAATGGCTCAGAGGAAGCCTCCATCATCCCAACTCTTAGATATACCTCATATAACTCCCAAGTTTACTCCAGAGGAACTTCAGTCCCTATTGACTCTTGAGGCCACTCAGGAAGAACCACAGTTAATATTTCAGAAAAAAAATATATCCTTCCCTAGGGACAGACCCAGAATATCTTACAGGCTATTCACAATTCCCTACATACAGGATATAGACCTCTTTTACTACTCTTAAAACCCCTCATCACATGTCCTAGCCTAGCCTTCCTACTACAACATATCACCAAAACCTGTTCTACTTGTTACTCAGTATCTCCCCAAGGACAGGTTAGACCCTCTTTCCCCACTCATCAGGCTGGGGGCCAAATCCCTGGACAAGTTTGGCAGATTGACTTCACTCACATGTACCCTATAACAAGAAACAAATATTTCTTAATCCTGGTAGATACCTCTCAGGGTGGGTAGAAGCATTCCTCACTACGTCTTTAAAATCCTCCGAGTTCACTGAAATTCTCATTCAACATATATTCCCAGATCCAGCCTACCTCATTACAATCAGATTAGATAATGGACCTGCTTTCATCTCTCAAATAACTCAACATGTCTCCTCCACTCTGAATTGGAACTTACACATCCTCACCAGCTTCAATTATCAGGCAAGGTATAAAAAGGCAAATTCCTTACTAAATTAATTCTGGAAACTAAAGAAACTTGAACTACTCTCCTACCTCTGGCCCTTTAAACATCCTTCCCACAGCCCAGGCAAATCAAGCCTCCCTTCTTTTCCATACTTATATTCAATATCTTACTAAGGTAGCTCCTTCTTCTATCCTGGTAACAGGTCTTGTCACTCTACACACCCCAGGAATCACCCAAGCCTCTTTATGTTTTATAAAGTCACAGGGAAATATATCAATAGACCATTTCCCATCATCAGCTTGCAAACCACAGTTAACCTAGAACTACCAAATAACCATTGGTCCTAACGGGTTTACTACCAGGTCTCCTGGAAGCCAACGGTTATTTTCTGCAGCTGGTCCGTTTTACTTCTTATTCAACCATCCATGCCCAAGGCTTCAACTGCTTCTTTCCTTCCCTTCTATTTTTCCCTTTGATAATAACCCATTCTACCATTGCCACCCAATTTCACTGCAATAGAATCTCAACCACTCATCTGCCAACCCTTATCTGTAGTGCCATGGTAACGGTCCTCTTGGTTTGGAGCACTGAACCAGGAAAAAGAACCTCATACCCTTTAGTCCATCTCTTATCCCTACACCTTTCAGCTTGTCTCCATGATCAGGGAATTTTTCTTCCTCTGTGGGAAAAACACATACACATACATCTGCCTCCTGACCAACTGGACAGGAACATGTACTCTCATATATCTCTCATCAATGTAGATGTAGCTCCCGATAATCAGTCTTTACTTGACCCCATAACCCATCATATCTGACACAAAAGAACAGTCCAGATAATCCCTCTCCTCATAACCCTTGGCATAACAGCAGTGAATGGAACTGGCATAAGGGGCTAAACCAAATGCTCTATCATATTTTGCAAATTCATGGGACTACTGGCTAAAGAATATAAATTGGTATACCTGGCTACTTCCCTTCATAGGACCATTAACATTCTTATTCCTCATTCTTGTTTTGGCCCATGTATTTATTCTGTGCCATTTTTCATCTTCCTTTAGGACTGCTTTGGAGCCTCCACCAACCAGTCTCTTGGGAAAACCATGCTGCTGCAACCCCAAGCTCCAACCATAAGAATCTTACAGTGTTCCAGCCAACTACTAATACAATCAAAGTATATCTCCCTATGATCTTGATGTTCTCCCCTCAGCAGGAAGTAACTACGGAAGATATGACCTCTGTTCCTATTCCATAAAACAAAAAGGATGGAATGTTAGGTCTGATCAGATATTGAATCGATACCCCTCTCCTGGGAACTGACCTTTATACCACTTTGCAATGGATATTCCCTTTTGCTTAGACCACATTCCACCTTCTAAGACCACATTCTACTTGCTAAGACCGTTATCCTTCTACTCTAGACCGTCCTAGGATCTGGACTACCCAGAGAATTCTCTGCCCAGAAAATGCCCACCAAGAGTTCTTTATAATCTCTGACTCCCCAACTCTGGGTGTTAGTGCAATTTTGGGGCTCAGACCATCTGGGCTCCAGATGACCTAATCCTATAGAATAAAAGGCTAATATGCAAATTGTCCCCTTGACCAGGAATTTGACCTGGAGATCAACCAGTGCCTGCCAACTGCCCACAGTGCTTCCCCCCAACTGGCCCAGCCTGATTGGCCCTAATCAGGGCAGGCCAACTGGACCCCACCCAAGCATGAATTTGTGCACTGGGCCTCTAGTAAATTTATAAATCCTTACCACTTTGGCCCCTTGTATTCCTTCTTTGGCAACCCTAACAGAAATGTAGAAAGAAATTTATCTCCTGTGATTCAGAAACTTTGTAATAAATTATTATTATTTTTAGTAGAAAATCCATTTTTTAAATATTAGCACCTAACTCTTGAGTACTTTCATTGTGTCCAGGACTGTTCTATTGCTTTTTATACATAGACTTATTTAATACCCACAACCCAAGAGTTACATGCTTTTATCATTCCATTTCACATAAAAAATTCAGGGCACCCAGCTGGTTAATAGTGGAGTGGAATTTTACTCCAGCCAACATGCTTCTAGTCCTCTGCACTACTATGCTATCTACACTCCACCACACTTGGAACATATAAATAAAAAGGCAGAACTTTCCTGGTTGAGGTAGAAGATCTCAGGCTTAGAGATTTGGGTGCTCTCTCTGTGGTGGAAGTTTCAAATTTAGCAGAACTGACTTTGATAACCTGCTCTAGACTAGATCAGGTGGCTTTCCAGGTACAAGCAGCATTGTAGAGATGTGAGAAGCCAATAGTCAATGCCAGAAATTTAGAATACTGGGTCCTTCAATAGGAGGAAGAAGCCCAGGAATAATGGAATACTTTTCAATATTTTTTCAGAGTATGCTTTACCACAAGTTATTTCTCATTGTAATTAGTCAATTTAAATGTTTAAATCTCTTTGATCAAACTCCATTTTCACAGAATTGTTTAGTTGTGAAGTAATTCTTCCACATCTCATAAAAACCAAGTATGTACATTACCAAGGCCAATGAGAAAATCCAATTTTAAGACACATTTTTTTATACTTAGATAAAGTAAGGTCTTACTTAGATAAAGTAAATGCTAAAAAATTTTTTTCAATAGAGCAATTTTTTAAAGATAAGCCTGGGAATCTTTTCCTTCATTATTTTTTCTTACAGTCTCAAGGGAAAGTGAAATATCTTACAAGTAAACCTCCCTTCATATTCACCTGCTTTCTGAAAGGATTTAATTATGTATACAAAAATATTAACAGTAACATTACATAGCACTTACTATAAGCCAGGCACTCTTCTAAGAGCAGATATATATTTTACTTTAATTCTCACACAAAACCTTATAAAGTACATTGTTTGATCATCTTTATTTTACAGATGAAGAAACTGAAGTATAAAAATGCTGAGATAAAAGATCTGGGATTCAAATACAGCCAGTGTGGTTTTAGAGGACACACCATTAACCACTAAGCAATGTCACTTCAAAACAAGTAAATTACCAAATAAAATAATCAAGCAGACAAATGGAAATATGCCTTCTCAGTTCTCTAATGCCAGAAATCTAAGGCACTTTTCAAGGCTCAGTTTCAACTTGTCCAAAACTAAATTAGTCATCTTCTCTTCAAAGCTTCCTTTTTCATATTATACTAATAGCTCTGTGCACAAATCTGTGTGCCAGTAGCTCGTCAATAGCTCGCTGCCACCCTCCAGTAGCTCTCTGCCTGCTGCCCTGCCCTCCTGTAGTTCCCTCCACCTCCCATGCCTCCCTCCCCCAGCTTGCTGCCCTGAGCCCTCCTGTAGCTCTCTGCCAACAGCTCGCTGCCCCACCCTCCTGCGATCCTTGATCTGGTCGTTACACCTCAAGGCATAATGACCATTTGTATATTACATCTTTATTATATAGGATTCCTCTGTATCTGGATAGGTCAGATTATGGCACAGTAACAAATGACCCAGAAAGCTCTGTGGCTTAAAGGAAGAAAGTTATATGTTTTGGCCAGTGAGGGCTTTATTGCATGTCCTCTTGATCCTGCGATTCAGGCAGATGGAGCAAAGTCCATTTGGAACATTGCTAGTCTCATTGTAGAAGGCAAAATAAAAAGCATTGTGAATCAAGGGCCTGTTCCTGGAGCTTTCTCCTTGCAGAGGAACTTGGCACTCATGGTCATGCGTTATTACACAAAGGAAGTCTCGTGGCCATAAGTGAATCAACAGGTCAGGGATATAAATTTATTGCAGAGAAAATAATAAATTTAAGTGAGAAGTATTATTTTCAATGAAAGTCTCCATCTTAATTAGCATCACCACCTCCATAAACTGAAAACCAGAAATTTATTTTTATATTACCTTCCATAAGCAAACAATACCCAAGACCTATTTAGTCCTCATTCTAGATATTTGTCTCAACCATTCACTCTCTTCCATTCCCAGAGTTCTATGTCAGATCTCAAAAGCTTTCTCCCAGATTTAGGAATAGCTTCCTAACAGTTTTTCCATTCTCTATTCAGCCTAATCCCCTTTTGGACATCAACTGCGCTGTCACGGAAGTGACACTGATAAATAAAAATATAATAATTCCCTTCTCCAATTACAATTCTATAATGATTTTCTATCTTATACAGGATTATGGGGGGGGGAAGAGATATATGTACTAATATATGTAATACTTTAAACAATAAAAAAAGCAAAAAAAAAGCATCTCCCTGCCAAGACTGCTCTATTCCACCTCATCAATAGCCAACAAGAGTTACACAGTAGTCCTCTACCTAACTCTTTGCAATTCATTGAGCATATCATGGCATTTCATGTTTTTATCCTTAGCTTAGGTTATCTTTTCTACAGAGTTGCCTGCATCTGTCTCTGCTAGGCAAAAATCCACTTCAATAAATGTAGTGTGTGTGTTTGTGTGTGTGTGTGAAAGGTCTTCCCTCCTCTTCCAATGGTTGTTCCCAACTCTTCACTACAATACTGTATGCTCTGAATATGAAGTGACATTAATTAGGTCTGTTCACTCTGTCCATGATTTACATATTTTATATAGCAATTATTTATTTGAATGACTATAACTTCTATTGGCTATGAACTATTTGAGAGAAATGTTAATGTATTATTCATTTTTGTATATGCAGTGCCTACCACAGTGCCTAAAATATAATAACTACTCATTATATCCTGAGCAATTAATGAACTCTAATTAAATAATAGTGAGAGAGAATTGAGCTTGTGTGTAAAGACCATATTTAAACCAGAGAAGAAGATACAAGGACATGTAAAACATGACAGAAAGTGGGTTTTACGAGGCAGGGAATAAAAAGTAGAGATGATTCTCCTTAAGATATGCAAATGAGAAAAAATAAAAGAAAAGTGAATTTGGGAGAAAGGTTATGTTAAATGTTTTATTCATTAGAGATTAATGTATGAGTCAACAACTTTACATTCTAACTTTACTTTCTGCAATATGGCAATTAGTTTATCCATCTTCCATATAAACAAAGTCTCTTATTTCCATGTCCTTCCCATTAAAATTAAATTGACATAAAGTACAGTAATATTTGCCTTAGAGTGAAGATAACCTGATTCTCTGGAATTTTTTTAGCTCCTGAAATCATTAACACCAAAATATTGTTTAAATGTTTATGTTAAGTGTTAAATATTTGTAATAATAAAATACATTACATTTTTGACTTCTGAACTTTTTTCTCCTCTAATTTTTGTTCTCTGGTGACAGTTTTGATATGTTACTCTTCTTATACATACATAAAAATAACATTTTCACTAATCTTTAATTAATCTTGTACCAAAGTACCACTATGATAATCAAGTCAATGTACTTAATTTACTTATATTTAGATATTTACAATCAAAGCATTTTCATACAGAAACTAGAATAAGTGTGGGTGAGAAGGCCTGTAACTATGAAAGTATTCTAATATATTACATGCATACAGCACCTATTTGGTGAGGATCTACTTGGGTTTTTAAATAGAATTCATAAGCAGGAAATAATCAAAATTTTGTTCTGAACATGAAAAGTTACCTTTGTTGTTGAAATGATCTCTTATTAAAATTGAATGTTATTTTTCAGACTTGTCTGTGGACTCAAATATTATTTCTCCAAACATAATCCTGAAGAAAGCACGATGAAATGGCTAGGCTTGTAGGGCAAAAATAATTTGCTAACAGCATTTACCAGTAAAAGGAACAACAGATAAAGGACCAGTTTTATCAGTGATTAAGATTGGATCATATTGTGATATGGCTAGAAAGAACTTAAGCTCCCACCCAAAATCCAGTGATTTTCCTGCAACGTAATTGCTGCAGGTTAGAAAATATGCCAGTTAAAACTCTGGGGAAATGCCAATGTGCATGATGAGTTGGAATCAGGTAAAGAACTGAATTTAAAAAGCCAATCTTGTTTAGAAAAAAAAATTAAAATTTAAAGCTAAATTTAAAATAATCAAGAGGTTTCACTTTTTTTTATCCACATGATCTGATGTGGGTAAATTATATTTTTGAAACAAAACAATTGAAAAATTGTATAAAATTAGACTAGTGTGTTTTTGCACACAGAGAAACTATGAATCAGTTGGTCAATAAGGTGGACAATGAATGGATAATATTCCTGGTTACTTCATAAAATGAATGGGTTGTGTCTATCAAACATACACTGAAAGAAAACAATGGGAGGTGCCTATAGCAAGTTAAGATGGTAAAGTTTATCTCAGGATTCTTTTTGTCAGTAGTGTCCCCTGCAGTGCCCTGTACTCTAAAGGAATGATCAGGAATACTATAAACATCGGGGAAAGATCAAGATCTCATCAGGATTATTAAAGCTGAAAGAGGCAAATTTCTCAATAGAAAAACAAAACAAACACTCCTGATCCCTTTATTGCCAAGGTAAAATAGTCCTAAAATATTTTTCTCTGTTTATATACCATCTTGTCTCAAAAATGTTTGAAAGGATATTATAAGATTCCCAAAGATACAAATTTATAAAATTTTTAAAAAGATAAAAATAAACAGTAAAGGGAATAAAGGGGCAAGGGTATTCATAGTGAATCTGAATGATGCTAATATAAATAGAATGCTTGAGTCCTTTAATTGGTTTTAAATTTTCTAGTGGTCCATGCAAAAAGTGGAAAACAGCCATTACAAAATTCAGGTTCCATAAAATAAATGCTGAGCAAGTGCTCAGAACTGTTCCTAAGACAAGACAGGTACCTCTTCATAAGATTTTCATAAAGAACACCCTTGTGTAATAAGATGAAAAACTTTCTCAGCACCTTCAAAAGAAAGACAAGTTTCATAGGGCTATTTCTTATTTTAAAATAACCCTCTGCAGAGGCTGATGACATGCTGGAAAACTGTGTTTCAGTGTTTGGTGATAGAAAGGCTGAGAGCACATTTCAGCATTCTACAGTTTAGCATTTCTTGAGGAAAAGGTGAACCACACATTCTCCAGGAACTCTGTCATAAATGATGCTTCTGTCAATTAAATTTTAAATGTAAACCGAGTGACAAGAAATTCAGGAATGCACTCTTTTGAAAGCATCTCAAATGTAGCTTTTTCATATTGCTAGATTAGTAATGATCCATATGCCACAGGTAAGTCTTATATTTAAGGTTAAATTTATTTAGAAAAGCTGTTTGGTTTTTATTGAAGTTGGAACATCAAAATGCAACAGGGCCTAAGAGACAATGAGAGAAAGCAAGTAAATTGTAAATACTTATAGTAAACTGGAGTTTAAAGAGTAGGATGCTGCATATGAGATTGTTAGGACAATAATAGTTTCATGAGGTAATTCTTAGAAGGGGAAATAACAATGATTCCTTAAGGTGTCTCTAAGTAACCTACTAATAAAATAAGTTAAATATGTTTGAATGGATTATTGCAGTCTATTACCACCTCTTAACAAGGATATGTTGCTCTATAGCAGGGGGGTCACAATTTTGTTTGTTTGTTTAATTTAAAAGGTCGTTTCAAGTTTTGTAATGAAACAATTGGGTTCAAATTCTGTTCTTTTCATAAAATGTCTCATCAGGATTTTTTTCAATAAAATGAAAGTATAAGAGCTAGAATTCTACCTTATTATCTCCTCACCCTAAGGCTCACATCACAGTAAAGGTGGTACTAGAAGTATAAGTATATATGTTTTTTAAAAAATATATTTTTGTTGATTTCAGAGAGAAAGGAAGAGGGTGAGAGAGATAAAAAACATCAATGATGAGAGAATCATTGATTGACTACCTCCTGCATGCTCCCTACTGAGGATTGTGCCCCCAATCTGGGCATGTGACCTTGACTGGAATCAAACCCAAGACCCTACAGTGTAAGGCCGACACTCCATCCACCGAGCCAAACCAGGTAGGGCTGTATGTTTTCTTACTGAGATTTTGCAAAGCACAGCATATACAAACCAGAGATGTAAAATAATTCACAGTGCCATTACTCACTGATACTGCCATGAGGCTTGGAAAATAAATGTGGGATTTGACACCCAGCAAGAATTATCACTCATCAAGGCAGAACACTGGTATTAAAATTTTTTTAAAAAGTTGAAGACTTCCCAAGTTGCATTAGAATTTGTTTTAAATGAAAGTGCTAAAAATGATTTAGTTAGCACGGAGTTTAAAATTACAATGAGCAAGAAAATATGTATTGTAATAATCATAAAAAGTAAAGTAACTCTAAGCCAATTATTTTATAAACATCATGCATTTATAATGACTCATTATCTTTTAAAGACATAAACAATTTCATAACATTATTGGATTTTACATGGCATTGAATTCATTCAGGAGAATTTTGACAATTTACTATGATTCTTAAGTGTATTCTGAAGCCAATTTAACTGTGTCACTCACAAATTAAGAATAGCAGTCTAACAATGCCAAACTTATTATTTCTCATTTATATCTTCATGACTGACATTTTAAATGGCAAATATATTTTCTTAAGAGTAAAAATACAGGACCATACTATTAGATATTATTATAAAATGAAGAACAGGTTGGCTATACTTTGGGGAATAAAACTACAATTAAACATCAAGTGGAAATGCAATTATAGTTCTTGATGAGGCAAATAGTATGTAATCAATGTGCAAAATTACTTTTGAAGCACTTAGGAAGAACTCATCACACTGTTCTTATTATACATTCAATGCAACTAAAATGTGGATATAAAGATATAAAGATTCATATCCATAAATGTTTACCACATAATGTTACTTTAAAGGCTGTTCTTGACCAGCTTTCATAATCTATTCAATTACATATTTATTGAGTTCCATCTAGGGGATTAACATTGGGTGAACTCTGTAGGGGTACAGATCAGAGAACACACATCTTTGAATTTTTGGACCAGCCTAGGAAATGATTCTTTGTGCTAGCAATCTCTCGCACAGCAGGAAGGAACTTCAATACTCTCCTCATTGTATGTAAACAATGTTTGATACTACATTAAAGTGCCTCTCTAAAAATGTGTCATAAAAAGCAGTCATACTTTTTGAGATTAGAAATTTTTGCAGAGAATAGTACTTGTGACTGCAGTCTGGATAATAGGAAGTATATAGTTAGGTATGTAAGAAATGTTGTATTTCCCAGGAAAGGAAAGCAATGAAAACCAAGTCATCTTATATAATAAAAGGGTGATATGCAAATTATCCCTTCAACTGGGAGTTCCACTAGAGTTCAACCAGGGGGCGGGGCTGACCCACCAACCTCCTGCGTCCCCTTCACCCTGCTGGCCTGGCCCTATATGCCTAATCAGAGCAGGCTGGTTGGACCCCACCTGTGCACTAATTCGTGCACTGGGCCTCTTGTATAAGATACGTTAGAACTCAGAGCTACCTTAGGCACAGTGAGTACATGACTTTGATTCAGTGGTAGGAAGATAAATCTGACAGTGAATAAAAGTACTATGGAGGAGAATCCAAGATGGTGGCGTAGGTAAACACCTAAACTGCTGCCTCCCACAACAATTTCAAAACTACAACTAAAAGACAAAATGTCTATCACCCAGAACCACGGGAAAGCTGGCTGAGTGGAAGTTCTACAACTAGAAAGAAAGAGAAAAGACCATTGAGATGTGCACAGGTGCTGAAAAGCTGAGGTACGGAGGCGAGTGATCCGGGCTGGCGGCGGGCGTTGCTTTTTTCAACCCAAAGGGAGACAAGCCCCCAATTACTCTGAAATACGGTTTCTGGGGAGACACAGGGGACCCAAACTCCTATGGGGAGAAGCTGGACTGTCTGCCATCGGGTCGGAAAGTGAGGGGGGCCTGCTTGCAGAGCTGCACGCAAGAATAATTGTTTACTGCGCTGGGGCATGGGACGCAGTTGGAGACACAGAGCCGGCTAACTAGCAGCCATCGCTATTTGCCACACCCTAGCCTAGTGAGGCTCTGAGACCCCGCCCCACACAACCTGCAAACCCACCCAAGCTCCAAGCAGCAGCTTAGCATAAGAAAGGCCTGCCCTATAGCAGCTTAACCTAGCAAACTTGCAGCCTGGGTCACAGAGCTCCAAAACCTCCAAACCCCAAGCAAAGAGGAGAAAACTGTAGCTCTCGCTGTAGCTCCTGCTGGGTGGACTCAAACAATAGCTGACCTGCACCCCATTGGAGATCCAGAAGCCAGTATACCTAGTGGTCAGTGTGAGAAACCAGATTTCAACTCCTCACATCCATAAGTGACACATTCAAGAGGCAGACACAGCGAGCACCAAAGCCCCACTGAAACAAGTCCTGCACCATAAGCGTGTCTCCAGCACAGCAGTTCTTCCATTATAGACACAGCGAGTCCTCACGGCGATTGGCCTGGAGGTCAATTCCTCTCAGCATACCAACAGCAATTAAGGCTTAACAACACCAAGACTTTGCACTCAGCCCACAAAGGGGTGTACCAAGAGCATCCATATCAGGTGATTGGGGAGGCTGAGCTACTGCCCCTATAGGTCACTTACCACACAAAGCCACTCCATCAACACAGGGAAGCAGCCAAAATGCAGAGACAAAGAAACATGTCACGAATGAAAGAAACAGAGGAAAGCAAACTACTGGACGACAGAGAGTTCAGAACCACATTTATAAGGTTACTCAAGAATCTTCTAAAAACCACCGAGAAACTTGATGACACTTCTGAGGAACTTAGTGAGACCTTCAAGGACATTAATGAGAATGCCAAAAAATGGAAAAGGACCAGTCAGAAATGAAGTATACACTGTCTAAAATAAAGAATATACAGCAACTCAACTGTAGATCTATGTATCCCAAGAATCAAACCAAACAACTGAAATATGAGGAAACAAAAAACACCCAACCAGAAAAACAAAAAGAAAAAAGAATCCAAAAATATGAAGATAGTGTAAGGAGCCTCTGGGACAACTTTAAGCGTACCAACATCTGAATTTTTGGGGTGCCAGAAGAAGAGAGAGAGCAAAATACTGAAAACCTATTAGAAGAAATAATGACAGAAAACTTTCCCTACCTGGTGAAAGAAATAGACTTACAAGTCCAGGAAGTGCGCAGAACCCCATACAAGAGGAATCCAAAGAGGACCACACCAAGACACATCATAATTAAAATGCCAAGGGCAAAAGACAAAGAGAGAATCTTGAGAGCAGCAAGAAAAAAACGGTTAGTTACCTACAAGGGAGTACCCATACGACTATCAGCTGATTTCTCAGCAGAAACACTATGCAGGCCAGAAGGGAGTGGCAAGAAATATTCAAAGTGATGAACAGCAAGAACCTACAACCAAGATTACTCTACCCAGCAAAGCTATCATTCAGAGTTGAAGGTCAGATAAAGAGCTTCACAGACAAGAAAAAGCTAAAGGAGTTCATCACTACAAAACCAGGATTACATGAAATGCTGAAGGGTATTCTTTAAGAAGAGGAAGAAGAAGAAAAAGGTAAAGATAAAAATTATGAACAACAAAATGATATCAAATACATACCTACCAACAAGTGAATCTAAAAATCAAGTGAATAAAAAATCTGAAGAACAGAATGGACTGGTGAATATAATAGAATCAGGGACATAGAAAGGGAGTGGACTGACAATTCTCAGGGGGAAGCGGGTGTGAGTGGTACAGGAAGAGATTGGACAAAAATCTTACTCCTATGGATGAAGACAGTGGCAGGGGGTAAGGGCATGGGGTAGGGTGGGGTGGGGAATCAGGTGGAGGGGAGCTATAGGGGGAAAACAAAAAGAGGAACACCTGTAATCTGAACAACAAAGATTTATTTAAAAATAAATAAATTAATTTAAAAAAGAGGGAACATTCAGATTCAAAAGTTTATAAAGAACTAATACAATAAAGAAAGAAAAACAGTAAGATTTTAAAAATGAATAGCTAATGAACATGGACAAGCTGACAAATCATAGAGCAGAAAATGCAAATAAATAGGAAAACACACAAACTGAAAACAATGAGTTAGAGTATCTATACATTATTATTTTAAGGAAATACATAGGGAAATCATTGAGTAGTATACAACAAAATACCAACAGCAGCTATAATTAAAGTGATTACATATAATTTCCCCCTGTATGTTTACTTTGAAATCTAATTAAAATACAACTTTTAGTACATGAAATAAATAAATAAAAGTACTATGAAGTCTCCCATCAAAACTTTTTAAAACATACTGTTGATTGTTTTCTAACTCTATAAGTACTACTGGTTTATTGTAAATTAGTTGAAAAAAGTAAAAGTTGAAAAAGAAAAAAACCGACAAACACTGTCACACATACATACCATCATTGTTGTGCAATCACAACTGTAGAGTCATAGTATCTATCCTTTTTAATTGTATTACCAGAATTTATCCAGATAATTAGAAACTTTTTGTAAATATTCTCTTAGTGGCTCAATAGCATACCAACAGGTAGACTGTCATAGCTTCACTGGCTTTGCTTTATGGGTGGATATGTAGCTTTATTTGTTATTTTTGGCATGACAAACATGCTTGTCTAGAAAATCTTGGCATCACTGACCTAGAACAAGTTCCCAGAAAGGCAATTATGGTATCAAAACACAAAAGTGTCTTTAAGGCTTTCAGCACAAACAGCCCGTCTTCTGAAGGATTGCTCCAGTGTACACACCCAACATCAGAGTATAAGGAAGTCCCCTGTGCCCCACTGGAATCTATGCTGGAAATGCCATTAAAACATCTTTGCTAGGGTAAGAGGTGAAGAATATCTGTTTACATGTGCACTGACTTGGTAAGATTTCCAAGCAGACATTGAAGAAAAGAGAAACAATTTGGAGAAAAACTCAAAGTAAACAAAAGTGCCTACTATTTTACGTAAAAGTTGTAAAGATCTTTGAGAAATAAAACTATTTCTACAAATAAATAATAGTGGTCACTTAAAACAGACCATTTAGGAGAGATTATTAGAAGGGTCTGAATCCAGGGTCTGAATCCAGATTGGAAAGGGACATGTCATGTTGTAGTCATCTCAGGCTGTCAGACAAAATGCCCGGGACTGGGTGCCTAAACAGCAGGACTGCATTCTCCCAGCCTCAGCTGGAGGCTGAGATCAAGGTTCAGGCCTGTTCAGGGTCTGGTGAGAGCTTTCTCCTTGTCTGACTTGTGGATGGCTGCCTTCTGCGGTTCCTCACAAGGGGGTGGAGTGGAGGGGAGAGAGAGAGATAGCTTCCTTTTCTTTTTCATACATTTTTATTGATTTTTTTTTTTTTTTTTTTTTTTTGCAGGGAAGAAGGGAGAGGGATAGAGAGTTAGAAACATCGATGAGAGAGAAACATTGATCAGCTGCCTCCTGCACACTCCCTACTGGGGATGTACCCGCAACCAAGGTACATGCCCTTGACTGGAATTGAACCTGGGACCCTTGAGTCCACAGGCTGACGCTCTCTCCACTGAGCCAAACCAGCCAGGGCGATAGCTTCCTTTCTTATAAGGGCCACAGTCCTATTGGATTAGGGCTCTATCACATGACCTCATTTAACCTTAATTACTTTTGAAAGACCTTCTTCCCAGATAGAGTCACATTGGGGATTAGGGTTCAACAAAATGAATGTGAGGCGGGTGAGGAATACAGTTCATAGCAGGAAGGTCCTTTTTATTAAATATGAAGTAAAAAGTTTTATAACTGTTTGGATAAGCATGAATAGCAAGATGACTACTTTGAAAAGGAAATGCAGACTGCTTCAGTAATTCATGCTCATTTTGTAATGTTTTATCACATACCAAGAAAGGAGCTTTTATACAAAACAAAAGCAGTGAGGCTATAACATCAGGGATCCTAAAAATTTGGAAAGTAGAGTTGTGAACCAACAACTCACAGATATTATTTTAAATCCCGAGGTGAGATGAGATGCCTAAAGCAGTTGCAGGACAGTCAAGGTCTGAGAGGGAGCCCTGGGGAGCTGTCACTGTCAAAGAATAATCAAATGTGGTGCTAAAACAACTCCTGAAATTGTGCTCAGAAGACAGGAGGCAAACTGCAGGAGGGATCTTGGCCAAGATTAAAATGTACAATGTATGGGCCTTTGTTGTTATCTTTTCTCTTTAAATCTTTATCTATATTCTTGCTCCAGTGAGAGAATAGTTTTGACATGTCTAGAGTAAGTATCAGTTTATTGAGTCTAAAATAGAAGCCACTATAATTATTAGGACAAATTTAACTTAGTAAGGCATTATATAATTTGTCAATAAATTTCAGGCCTTTAAACTTTGTTGTTTATATTTGTTGAATTCCTTATTTACCTATTTCAGAAAGAAAGCCTTCTGCTTAAAATGTGTGGAAATATCGAACACACTGTTTTAGGAAGCTTAAAAATACATATTCTTCACCTGCATGAGGCACCTATTTAAAGTAATTTCTGAAATATAATAATCAATTTGACCAAAATATACCTTTCACATTTCACTAGTCATTGTGCAGAAAGCACAATGCCAGAGAAAAACTAGAGATTGATTTCAATACAACAGTTTGAATAAAAAATGTTGGGAAACATTATGGAGTTTCCTCAAAAAATTAAAAATGGAACTACCTTTGGCCAGTGACCCACGGCTGGGAATATATCCTAAGAATCCTGAAACACCAATAAGAAAGAATATATGCATCTCTATGTTTATAGAAACATTATTTACAATAGTCAAGATCTGGAAACAGCCCAAGTGCCCAAGCAAATGGTAAAAAAGCAATGGAACATTTACACAATGGAATACAATGTGGCTGTAAAAAAGAAGGGACTTTTACTCTTTACAACAGCATGGATGGTATTGGAGAGTATTATGTTAAGTGAAATAAGCCAGTTGGAGAAAAAAGTATCATATGTGTGATGTCACTAATATGTGGAATCTAATGAATAAAATAAACTGATGAACAAAATGGAACCAGAAACATGGATACATGGAACAGACTGCCTGGTGCCCTAGCAGGAGGATGGTGGTGACTAAATAAAAAGGGTGAAGTGGATTAGCTAAAGAACATACATGCATATCCCATGGACATAGGCAATAGTTTGGTGAAGGCCAAGGGAGAGGAAGGTGGAGATGGGTGGAGGTGGGCAAAAGGCTGAGAAAGGGGGACACCTGAAACTATGTCAACATGAAAATTTTAAAATAAGAAATGTAATTTAAAAGATTTGATTCCTCAAAACTGTCAAGGTCATGAAAAACAAGGAAAGACAGAATCCTTCACAGACCAGAGGAGACAGGCAGACATTCTGCAATGTGATCACCTAGAGGGGAGCCTCGATCAGAAGAAGGCTATGAGTAGAAAACCAGTGAAGTCCCACCAAGCCTAGAGTTAAACTCATAGAGTTTGCTGATAACAAGCTCTCAGTCTTGATCGATGTGTCATGGTTTTGTGAGCCAGCCACATTTGGGCAAGCTTAGACCCATCTCTATGTCCATAACTTTTCTACAGGTTTAAAATTATCCCCCCAAAAGAGCAAAATTTAAAATAAAGAAAACATCTATATGCACACAGAATGTTGGAATATAGAATAACTGGAAGATATATTTGCAGGACATGATCCAAGAAATGAAAGCCTGAGTGGTGTCCCATAGTAACATATTTTGAAGTGGGAGAAGGGAATTGACTCCTGCAGGAATGAAAGTACATCTTAATGGAAAGATACATACCAAAACTATATTTGGATGACAGATCTATTCAAGCACAACTTATTTTGAAATATTCCTTAAACTTAATCAATCTAATTGAGTAGAGAATTGCAGGAAACTTTCCAAAGTAAGGTAAGCTTGCAATGGTCATCCTATACACACATATGCCACACACTTAACTTATCTAATAAAAGAGTAATATGCAAATTAACCATCACTCCACTATACCCACAGGTCACGTCCACTAGCCACACCCACCAGCCAATCAGGAACGAGTATGCAAATTAACTAAACCAAAATGGCTGTGGCCATGGAGAGACCAGGAGGGAGGCTTGGGTTTCTCTGGCAATGGAGGAAGCCAAGCTTTCCCCACACCCTGGCCTGCCCAGGCCTGCACTCCAGGCTACAAAGTTTCAATTATAGAAGATAAATCCCAACAGAAACGGCTGCTTCCTCTGAGCGAGCAGAAGGCTTGGCTCCGCTCCAGGCTACAAAGTTTCAATTGTAGAAGATAAATAAATCCCAGATATCAGGGGCTCCCCTTGAGTAGCTGGGGGGCGTGGCTGGCCTGCAAACCACCACAGGCCCCTTGCCCAGGCCATCCCACGCCCCAAGGGAACCCTCACCCTGATCCGGGACACCCTTCAGGGCAAACCAGCTTGATCCCATCCATGCACCAGGCCTCTAACCTATCTAATAAAAGTAATATGCAGATTGGCCATCACTCCAACACATAAGATGGCTGCCCCCATGTGGTCAAAGATCCTGCCCCCATGTGGACACAAGATGGACAGAAGGGCAGGGCAGTTGGGGGTGATCAAGCCTGCAGGGGAGGGCAGTTAGGGGTGACCAGACCTGCAGGGGAGGGCAGTTGGGGGAGACCAGGACTGCAGGGGAGGGCAGTTAGGGGCAAACAGGCTGGCAGGGGAGCAGTTAAGCATCAATCAGGCTGGCAAGGTAGTGGTTAGGGGGTGATCGGGCTAGCAGGCAGAAGCAGTTAGGGGCAATCAGGAAGGCAGGCAGGCGAGCAGTCAGGAGCCAGATGTCCTGGGTTGTGAGAGAGATGTCCAACTGTCCATTTAGGCCCGATCCCACCAGAATCGGGCCTAAACAGGCAGTCGGATATCCCTCAAGGGATCCCAGATTGGAAAGGGGTGCAGGCTGGGCTGAGGGACACCCCTGTGCACAAATTTCATGCACCAGGCCTCTAGTACACATATAAAAAGACATTCATTATGCACACACACACACACACACACACACACACACACACATACTGTATATATATATATATATATCCATATATATATATATATCCATATATATATATATATATATATATATATATATATATGAAAATTCATGCACTGGAGGGGGGGGCTCTCAGCCTGGCCTTCCCCCTCTCACAGTCTGGAAGCACTCAGGAGCAGGAGGCGACCTGACAATCAGGGGAAGGTGATGCCCCATCACACCTCTGCTGCTGCCACTGCCAGCAGCACAAATCTCAGCTGGCCCTGGTTACCTGAGCCTTGGGCAGCCCTGGGTGGCTGGGCAGTCAACATCTGAGGCTTACGTGCTCCTCGGGCGTCATCTGGGCAGCCACCATCTGAGGCTTGCCTGTGCCTTGGCCTGGCCCTGGGCATCTGGGGGCCTGAGAGTGAGTCTGGCTGCACCATGCACCTGCTGCCCCCCTGGCTGGGCTGAAAGGACTGTGGGACTCTGGTGGGGCTGAGTGGCCTGGGTGCCGCCATCTTGTCACCATATTTGTCATGGTGTGGCAGTCAATTTGCATATTCCCTCTTTATTAGATAGGATATTTTAGCTATATATAAAATGTGTGTATATATTCATAGTTAAATATACATTTATACTTTCTATGCATGTGTTATTTTTAATAACATTATTAATTTTAAATATATTATTATATGAGTGTATCTTGTTTTTAGTAAGCCCATAGCCTACACATTCCCCATGTTATCATCTTTATCTCCCAAGCATTGGGTAGGGATGGAATAGTGGCTTAGAATGTGAAAGGGCTTATAAGTGTAACAGCTCAATCAGTAAATCTGTAAAAGGAGGACTAGTAGCATTCACATGCTCTCCAAAATAAATCAGTGGATTTCCCTTCTAATTCACAAACTGCATGTCTCCCCTTACTCGCCACAAAATATTTATGACAGCCAGATCATGAACACAGAAACAGAATTATTTCTGACACATACATGTTTCTCCTTGTTCAGATTTATCATCACAGAATGACAGGCTCCAGGTGCTTTCTAACTTTTACTTCAGGGGAAATCTTTTAAAATAATTCCAAGACAAACTTGTATTTTTCTCTGAGTATTATGTTATTTTTATTGGCTTGTCAAAATCTTCTGATCCCATGTCTACTGACTTGATGAGATGAAGCTTAGTAGTGCCTAAGAGACACTGAGGATATATGTTTGGGAGCAAATACATTAAAATTCTGTTTCAGGAACAATGATATATACAAGTATAATTGCTACCATGAACAACACCCAGTACAGTAAGTTAGATGGATACCTGTGATTTTCCAGTTCATTAGAATGTACAAAACTGCAACTTCCCAAGGTATGTATAAGATTCTGAATATTATGACTATGATATTAAACTCTACCCTTTATTATAAACTAGTGACCCGGTGCACAAAATTCATGCATGGGGGTGGTGTTCCTCAGCCCGCCCTGCACCGTCTCCAATCTGGGACCCCTCGAAGGATGTCCTACTGCCGGGTTACAGGGATCGGGCCTAAACCTGCAGTTGGACAGCCCTCTCACAATCTGGGACTGCTGGCTCCAGCCACTCACCTGCCTGCCTGCCTGCCTTATTGCCCCTAACCAGTCTGCTTGCCATCCTGCTCGCCCCCAAAGGCCCCCCTGCCAACCTTATCACCCCCAACTGCCCCCCGTGCCAGCCTGCGCACCCCCAACTCCCTCCCACTAGCTTGCTCACTCTACACTGCCTCGCTGGTGTCCTGATTACCTCCAATGGACCCTCACTGACGGCCTGCTCACCTCCAACTGGCCCCTGCTTGTCTGCTTACCCCCAATGGCCCCGCCCCCCACCAGCCAATCTTCCACAACTGCCATCCCTTCCTGGCCTGATCACCTCCTGGCAACCCAAGCTCCCAGCCCCTCCTTTTTTTCTTTTTTTTTTTTTCAGCGTCTCCTTGAGCGGAGGCCAGGGTCAGCTGGAAGCAGGTATCTGGGGTTTATTTATCTTCTATAATTGAAACTTTGTAGCCTTGAGCAGAGGCCAGGGCTGGCCAGGGCAGGCGGGAAGCTTGGCTTCCTCCATCTCCAGGGCAACCCAAACCTCTGCTTGCTCCAGCTCCGTGGCCAGCACCATCTTTAGTTGGGTTAATTTGCATACTCGCTCTGATTGGCTGGTGGGCATAGCGGAGTGATGGTCAGTTTGCATATTTCTCTTTTATTAGATAGGACTAGAGGCCCAGTGCACAAAATTCGTGCATGGGAGGGTCCTGCACCCTCTCCAATCTGGGGCCCCTAGGGGGATGTCCAGCAGTTGGACATGCCTCTCACAATCCCACTTGCTCCTAACCACTCACCTGCCTGCCTGCATTAGAGCCTCTAACCCCTCTGCCTTGCCTGCCTGATATCCCCTAACCACCTCTGCCTGCCTGCCTGATTGCCCCTAACTGCTCCCCTGCTGGCCTGATCGCCCACATCTGCCTCTGCCTTGGCCCTGCACATAGGACCCAGGATTCCCTCCCCTAGCCAGCTGCAGGCACCCAGGATCCAGGCAGGCCGCAGCCACAGGGTACCAGGGGGTGGGTGGTTTTGCCCAGGCCAACCTCAGGCACCCAGGACTGTGGGCAGGTGGCTTCTCCCTCTTCTGGGCCGCAACTGTAGATGCTGGCACCTGGGACCGCGGGTGGAAGCTTCACCCAGGCCCAGCTTTGTCAGGAAGGACGTCCAGTCTGATTAGCATATTACCCTTTTATTAGTATAGATGAAAAACCTTTGGAACTTGATCTTCAGATATTTCTCAAGCTATTCATAATGATTTTCTTCATTTTTAAGGCTCAATTCTATTTGATTCAATTTCTACTTTCTTTACCCAATTACTATTGCTCTGTGGCAGATTTTATTAAACTATAAAAATTTAACTTTACCATTCATTAAAATGGATATATGACAATATTAAATTTTAGCCTTTACCTCTTAATGACAAAGTTGATCTGTGCTTTAATCCAGTAATCTCTGTGCAGTATCAGTAAAGGACTGCACAAAACTAGGCTACTGACTGGTGATTATTAGAATCTGATAAGTTTCCTATTAGAAATTGTAGTTTTAAACATGAAAGAATAAAAAATGGTTTGCACTCATCTATTTACTTATTTTTGTGGTCAGAGCTGCAGAATATTTATACCAAGAAAGCTGGTATTTACTTTTACTTATATAGCTATTGATGGACTTAATCCTATATAATAAAAGCCTAATATGCTAAATGTCCATCATCTGGTTGCCTGTTCAACCAATCAAAGGATAATATGCTAATAATATGATAAGACCACTCAATCACTTGCTGGGACCTGCACTGATCACCAGGGAGCAGATGCTCCGACTGGCAGGTTAGCTTGCTGTTGGAATCGGCCAATTGGGACTGAGTGAGATGGGCCAGACATGCGGGCCAGGCATACTCTGGAGCACTTCAGCATTCCCTCCCTGGCTGGCAAAACTCCTGTGTTTCTCCCCAGCCCAGTGGGGTCCCTTGGCCTGGCCTGTGCCCTCTCACAAACCAGGACCCTTTGGGGGATGTCAGAGAGTCAGTTTCAGACCTACCCCACAGACCTGGCTGAGGAACCCCACTGGTGCATGAATTTGTGCACTGGGCCTCTAGTATGACAATAAAAACTATGCTATAAAAATAAAATCCCTTTACCTCAGGCATTCATTATTTGACTGAAGATTATTTTGAGGGTAAATAACATCATTCTATATACCAAGAGCATTGCTAATTTTATGATTTTATTATTGATGGAAGCACATTTACTTTTGGTAGTAGTATCAGGGGCAATTCCTTAAGGACTTTGTAATCCTATCTAATAAAGAGGGAATATGCTAATTGAATGCCACACCCTCAAAGATGGTGGCACCAATAGCCAGTAAGGAGGGAATATGCTAATTGACTGCCATGCCCTCATAGATGGTGGCACCCACAGCCACAGATGGTGGCACCCAGTCCCCTCAGTCCCCCAGCTGTTCAGGTCCAGCCTGAGGCACAGGCAAGACTAGGATGGTGGCTGCCTAGCTGCCCAGGGCTGGCCTGAGGTGCAGGCAAGCCTCAGATGGTGGCTGCCCAGCCGCCCAGGGCTGCCCGAGGCTCAGGTAACCAGGGCTGGCTGAGGCTTGCACTGCTGGCAGTGGCAGCATCAGAGGTGTGATGGGGGCATTGCCTTCCCCTGATCACCAGGTTGCCTCCTGCCCCCGAGGGCTCCTGGACTGTGTGAGGGGGCAGGCTGGGCTGAGGGACCTCTCCTCCAGTGCATGAATTTTCATGCACTGGGCCTCTAGTTTTCTAATATTTTCCTTATTAACAGTGGTTTTCTCCACTCTCAGCTTCTTTCCTTTCATACTACAGGCCTTTTATTTCCACTCCTTAGCAACCAATATGTGGGTTGATATTAATTTAGGAAAAATAGACACAGCTATCCCACTAAAGACATGAAATTATCTTACTTTCACTCTTTGTCTTAACCACACACACACACACACACACACACACACACACACGCACGCGCGCGCGCGCACACTATTCATTGTCACACACACCTCTTTTCCACAGGCCTTTTCTTCTTAGAACATTCCATCCTCCCTTTCCTGTGTTCTCACTTTGCCTTTTCTGGTCAATTCATACAGATTATTAAGGTATTAAATTAGATATTTTTTGGAAGTCTTCATCAACACTAAATACTGAGTTAATTTTTCCTCTTCTGTTTTCCCAAAGGCTCTGAATGGGATTTGTGATGTAAAAGTATTTTGCACACTACTGCATTTTCCTGTTTGTGTGAGGTCCCCAACTAGACTGGAAGTTCTCTGTGAGTGCACACAATGTCATGCACCACTGCACCCTATCATCCAGTGCAATGCTGAGCATCTAACCTGTGCTCAGTAAATATTGTTGAATAAATGAACAAATTAATGGCTCCTTATTGAAACTGTATGTCTGTGTTATTTAACATGGTAGTTATGAACCATGTGTCTGTTGAGTTCTTAAAATCTGATCAGTCCAAATGAGATGTACTTAATTGAAAAATGCACACCATATTTTAAAGACTTGGTATGAAAAAAGTAAAATATTCCATTAATAATTTTATATGGATCACATGTTAAAATAACATCTCTGATATCTTGGAATAAATACAATGTACTACTAAAATCAATTTTACTTGCTTTTATTGCTTCCTCCTTTAATAAGGATACTTGAAATTTTTAAGTTAAATGTGTGGCTCATATTCATGGCTTGTGCTGTATTTCTGTTGGACAGTTGTAGTATAAATCACAGATTCCAGACACAAGAACATCATCACCCTTTATTTCAGCGTTTTTGTCATTCATGTTAGGCATGGCATTGTCCCATTGTCAACAAGAGGAAAAACCAGATATATTTTAAATTTTATCTGCAAGTCTTTCTTAATTTCAGCACTCTGATTACTTACCACTCTGTTGCCTTTAATTAAAATAAATTAGATTATTGGAATGTTATGAATGAACTATAAAACTTTAAACAAAGTCACTAAATTATAATTCCAATATGGAAACATTCAGAATATGTTCTTATTTTAGAGTTCATCCAAAATAAAAGAATGACTCTAGGTCAACACAGTGTTCTATATGTATACTGTTCAATAGAATAGCTGCTAACTACATGTGGTTGAGCACATGAATATGGTCAATGTAACTTATCAAATGAATTTTTAATTTTAAATATTCTAAATAACCACATGTTGTTAATATTTATTGTTCTGGACTTTGTACCTCTAGACAGAAAGGCAATTTCTGTCCTACTTCTAGCAGTACTGAATTTTAAGTAAAGTCTTATCTTGAAATACCACGTTAAGAGTATTTCTATCACACTTAAATCCTGAGTAAATAAAACAAAAGTTTAACAAACTTAAAGTAGTTCAAACACTTTAGAAAGACATTGTGTTTTAAAAGTTATTTTTCCTATGAAAGAAAGAGATGCATATTTTAGTTACCAGCAAGATCTACTTATACATTAATTATCTGATATCAGCATCCCTTTATGTAGTTAAATTATATGTTTGATTTTTAATTAAAATTAGAACATCTATTACAAAACAATTTAAAAATAAGACTCCTGAGTTCCTTTTTTTTTTCTTTTTCAAAACATTTTAGAACCACACTGTTTTTGGAACTATGTGAGTGATTAATTCAGGATAACCTAAACCTCTGGAAGTCCTTTGCAGGAGAGATTTATTGTCTAAAAACAATTTCTGTTTTGGAAATATGCAAAATGAGTTGTGTATTGTTGTGTATTTAAAATGGTGAATCTCATTCTTTCTCTTTGTCTCCTGAATAATGTCCACAAAACAGGACTATAAAGAACATGATGTAATTAACATTCAATTTTATGTGCTTTAATTATGAGCTAATGTCTGATTGAATAGATAACATTTCTGTGTGTGGTTTTTAGCCAGAGAAGTATTAGAATAATAAAATCTTAGAATTATACCAGGTTCTTGTCCAATTTCTTATCATGTTGTAGAATAGAAATATAAATTAGAGAGTAAAATGACATTGTGAAAGTCAATTACACAGTAAAGACTGAGATAAACACTGATTTTTAGGAAATGGCAGAATAACTATTGTCTTTTAAACTGTTATAATTTCTTTTGAATAGTGTCTATGCAACATATCTGTATTCCATTACCCCAAAATGTCCCACAGCTGTCTTGTTACAGCAGAGAGGAAAGAAAACTAACCTTTCCTGGGAACCTGCTCTGAGTGGGGCATCATACCTGATGTTTCCATGCACTGTTCAACTCCTTGTAATATTCCTATCAACCTTTCAGGGGGCAGGTGAGGAAATCAGGGCTCTCATTATTAGGGAAATTTATTCCTGCTCAAAAAACTGAAGTCACAATGCAGGGCAGGGACAGCAAGAGTGAAGTCTGCATTGGTCTAATGATGGTCTATGCCTTTCCTTCCACATAACACTGATTCAGCTCAGAAACTCATATCCTATATAATAAAATAGTAATATGTAAATTAACCAGCACTCCTCTACACCCACAAGCCACACCCACTAGCCACGCCCACTAGCCAATCAGGAGTGTGCATGCAAATTAGCCCCAACCAAGATGGCTGTGGCCACCGAGAGAGCAGGAGGGAGGCTTGGGTTTCCCCAGCGATGGAGGAAGCCAAGCTTCCCACACAACCTGGCCAGCCCAGGCCTCCGCTTAAGGCTACAAAGTTTCAATTATAGAAGATACATAAATCCCAACAGAAATGGCTGCCACCATGGAGCAAGCAGAAGGCTTGGCTCCACTCCAGGCTACAAAGTTTAAATTGTAGAAGATAAATAAATCCCAGATACCAGGCCGCTGGGGGGTGTGGCCAGCCTGCAAACCACCACAGGCCCCTCGCCCAGGCTGCCCCATGTCCCAAAGGAACCCCCACCCTGATCCAGGACACCCTTCAGGGCAAACCAGCTGGCCCCCACCCATGCACCAGGCCTCTATCCTATTTAATAAAAGAGTAATATGCAGATTGACCATCACTCCAACACACAAGATGGCTGCCCCCATGTGGTCAAAGATCCTGCCCCCATGTGGATACAAGATGGCCACCACAAGATGGCCAGCAGGGGAGGACAGTTGGGAGGGACCAGGCCTGCAAGGGAGGGCAATTGTGGGCGATCAGGCCAGCAGGGGAGGGCAGTTGGGAGGAACCAGGCCTGCAGGGGAGAGCAGCTGGGGGCAATCAAGCCTGCAGGGGAAGGCAGTTATGGGTGACCAGGGTGGCAGAGGAGGGAAGTTAGGGGCAAACAGGCTGGCAGGGGAGCAGTTAGACATCAATCAGGTTGGCAGGGGAGTGATTAGGGGGTGATCGGGCTGGCAGGCAGAAGCAGTTAGGGGCAATCAGGAAGGCAGGCATTTGAGCAGTTGGGAGGCAGCAGTCCTGGATTGTGAGAGGGATGTCTGACTGCCTGTCGGACATCCCTCTAGGAGTCCCAGATTGGAGAGGGTGCAGGCTGGGCTGAGGACACGAATTTCGTGCACTGGGTATCTAGTATTTTATAATCCTGACTAATTTAGACTTACAGAAAAATGTAAGCTAATGTTACTTTTGGAAATATGTTTGGGAAAGATTTGTTATAAAAAACACACAATTCCACTCATTTCTTTTAAGGTTTTATACTTCTTCTCCCTATTAAAATGTGATGGTTTTAATGTTAAATTAATTTCTCTTATTAAATTAATTTAATATTAACATCTCTTAAATAGTCATGTTACTAAACAAATTCAAAATATTTTTTACTCTTGGTTTTTACTTTAAATTCACATATTTTTCTGTGGTGTTAAATAACTTAATTGATTGAGCTTTGTAGAAGTCATAATGTTTTAGATATATATAGAGTCCCCTCAAAAAATTCATATTTAATTTCAATGAAATTGCGCATGGGGAAAAAAACATGGTATTCAAATAATATGACATTCTGATTTTGGTCTTCTTGGTGAACCTCAAAAGAATGACTAGAACTGATCAATGTTGAGGTACATGTATGGTAGATTAATAGAAGTATAGTACTTAACATTGAAACACTCACATAGTACTTTCTCAATTAGTTCCATTATTATTGCAAGTTATGTTCAGCAATTAAATGCAGGAAGTTAGGGCAGTTCTTTTTTATCCTATACTAGAGGTCCAGTGCATGAGATTCATGCATGGGGGGAGTTCCTTCAGCCCAGCCTGCACCCTCTCCAATCAGACATCCCTTTCACAATCTGGGACTGCTAGCTCCTAACCACTCAACTGCCTGACAGCCTGCTTGCCCCTAACCCCTCTGCCTGCCTGCCTCATTGCCCCTAACCCCTCTGCCTGCCTGATTGTCCCTAATCTCTCTGCCTGCCTGCATGATCACCCCTAACTGCTCCCCTTCTGGCCTGATTGCCCCCAACTGTCCTCCCCTGCTGGCCTGGCTGCCTCCAATGGCCCTCTCGTGCAGGCCTTATCTTGCCCCCAACTGCCCTCCCCTGCCAGCCTGATCTTGCCCCCAACTGCCCTCCCCTGCTGGCCTGATAGCCTCTAACTGCCTCTGCCTTGGTCCCCCATCAACATGGCTTTGTCCGGAAGGAAGTTGGATGTCCAGAAGATAGCCAGTCGACCCAGTCTAATTAGCATATTACTCTTTTAGTAGTATAGATAGATTATATAGAATAGGATTGCTTAAATGGGGAGAAGGAAGCCTTTTTCAGCAGAAGATGCTCTTTGCAGACAAAAATACATAATTCCTATATCTGGACTGATAAGCAGCCATATGCATTATACTGCCAAAGCTGTCATTAAAAAATTGAACCACTTTCTTACACCTTACCCCCAAATACCTGTTGCCCTTAAAACCTCTCCTCACCCCCCATCTTAGGTTCTGCCTTCACAGTTCACCCAGATTAGGTTCTGATTGGTCGGTTTCTACTCCAGTCAGTGTCAAAAGCTCCACCTCCTATGTAGCCATTGGTTCTTCTGGGAAATCCAGAACGGCCCACTGACAGCTGTCTCTCTCTCAGGGCCTCTCTCCAGGCCTGATCCACAGCCTCTGCAGCAGCTGCTGATCAGGTCCCACCTCTCTCTCCCTCCAGGCCTTGCCAGCAGCCTCAGTGGCTGTTGATCAGGCTCCACCTCTCTCTCTCTCTCTGTGGGCATTGCCAGCAGCTGTGAAGGCTGCTGATCAGGCCCTGCCTCTCTCTCCGGGCCTCTCTCTGGCCCTGATCCACAGCCATTGTGGCAGGGGCAAGGTCATTAAGCCTCCAGCCCAGCCCCAGGCCAGAGGCTAATGACCTTGCTCTGCCTGCCTCACCCCACTCCCCCCCTCCATCTGCCTGCCTGTCTCCAGCCTTGCTGTGATAGGAGCCTGTGGGCCTCAGGGGAGGGACCAAGAGGTGCTCCATGCACTTCCTGGTGACGGTTCATCCATCTGGTTGTTTAGGTCATGACAGCCCTAGGCTATTATTAGTGTAGATAAGAAAAGCTTAATATGAAAATTGTCCCCTGGGTGGTTTTAGACCAGGAGACTGGGACTTCGATCGCTCACTATGATGTGCGCTGACCACCAGGGGTGGTGCGGAACATGGCAGGTGTCGGCAATGCGGCACAGGCAGCTGGCAGCAGTGGCGGTGCTGTTGGCCCCAATGGGCCCTGATGAGAGCGGGACCACAGTGGGATGGTGCAACAGGTGAGTGGGCGGTGCCAGGCCAAGGTGGGTGCGAGCGGGGACCAGATCACCCACTCAAGCACCCCACAGGTGGTGACCAGCAGCAGTGGCAGGGGGACAGAGCTGCCGCCTGGCTCCCAGGCACTGAGGGAGCCAGGTGGGGGGGCCTGGCCCCTATTGATTGTCCTGCAGAAGGGATGGTGGAACAGGTGAGGGGGCAGCACCAAGCCAAGATGGGGTGCCAGACAGGGCTGTGGGGCTGTGAGGCTGGGAGTATGAGCTGGGGCCTGATCTCTGCAGGCTATCCCAAGGGATCCCGAATTTGTGCACCAGGCCTCTAGTATTAAATAACTAACCAAATTATATATCCAAAGAGAAGGGTATGTGTAAGAATTCTTTTGTTTTTAAATATATTTTTATGGATTTCAGAGAGGAAGGGAGAGGGAGAGAGAAACATCAATGATGAGACAGAATAATCTATTGACTACTTCCTGCACACCCCTTGCTGGGGATCCAGCTGAGAATTGAACTGTGACCTCCTGGTTCATAGGGTGATGCTGAACCCCTGATATACACCGGCTGGACTGTAAAAATTATTTTTCAACTTCCAGTGGCATAAGTCTTAGTATGTAAAATCACATTCACTAAATGCATGTGAACTAACTAGACAAAATAGTGTCTTGACTGTTATATACTTACATAATATTGGCGTATTTCTTTAAACTTAGAGTGCTTGTTCTCAGAAAGATGGAGTAATATAACCTCTATTTCAAAGCAAATCATGTACTAAATATCTTAGTGCATATACAAAATATTTTATAGATGAATGTATAATATACAAACTTCTTCAAAAAGTTTAAAAATGTGTTCTTTAACTTGGGACCTACTTTTTAAAATTATTTTATTTTTGTTACTAAATGAAAATTTGAGAAAAAACACCCTATTATATATGCATGCTACTGCTAAAAGTACAAATAAAATGACCTACTCCTGAGAGTCATCATCTGCCTTATTTTAAGCACGGTAGCTGGAAAAACACATTATCTCCCATTGCTGCTCCCTTTCTGACATGTCAGAACTGTATTGAGTGAGTCTCTCTGAAAGGGGGTGCTCTGATTAGTGGGGGGCTCTAACACTAGTCCCTGTGAAGTTTTCAAAATTTGAGTTTCAAAATTAAAACATTATTATTTTATAAATTCTTTTTTGTAATAACTTCCAGTGATCCAAAAATTTAACTCTTCTTTCCTCACATGTATAGGTTACTGAGTTAATATAAAGGGATGGCCCTACCAAGGAATAAAAAATAGATTGTGTCAAGTGTCAGTTGTTTGACAAATGCTAATTTACCTGAATAGCAGGACACAAATCATTTAATTTGAAAAATTTCCATCCTTGAGAGGCAACAATCTACTCAGTCATTGCAGTAAATACCTTACTTTCATGTTAGAAAATTTATATTTATATGGCATATACAGATTTTTAGGAAGCTCAACACTATTATTAGGAATATGGATTTTTTGAAGAAGATTCTAATTTTAAATGACACATCTGAAAAAGAGACACCTGGAATGGCAGATTAAAGAACTCCAGGTAAGTTCTGTACACAGAGCTCTCTCTCTCTGAAAACAAGTAAGTTAGTCACTTCAGAAATATTTTAAGAGCCAATATTTATTATTGAGTCTGATTTTATCATTAGGTACAAAGATTGAGAGATTGAGTAGGTTATATCAATGTTTATCTCAATGGAAGAGAGAGAGAGAGAGAGAGAGAGAGAGAGAGAGAGAGAGAGAGAGAGAGAGAGAGAGGGAAGGAGGACGAGGAGGAGGAGGAGGAGGAGGAGGAGGAGGAGGAGGAGGAGGAGGAGGAGGAGGAGGAGGAAAGTATGCTGTATGTGTGTTGTCCAGTGTGTTATAGAGTTGACATATGTTAAGAGATGCATATTGTGTGTGGATACCTAATTGTATTGAACAGATTAGACAAAGGAAAAGGGAATTGGAGATTCTGCCTATATTAGGCAATAAATATCACCTCATTCACAGATTTCATTGATTAGGAATCACAGGCTTTTTCTGGTTCTGACAGTCTCTCAATCTTCTTTCATACCTCTTGTATACATGTTCTTACTGCAATATGTAGATATAGCATGTAGCAAGGAGCAATGTTTACATTTCAAATGTGTAAGTTATTGTTACTCCTCCTTTAAAATAACAACTCTTGGTGCCAGAGAAAAACATAATTCAAAAAGTATTTCTTGTCATATTGTTTTTACTTTATATTTTTGTTTACTCAAATAGTCGGTTAATCTCTATATTACTATAAAGATAAATAAGCTTATTTTAAATAATTAATCTGATAAACCACCTGCCATAGCCATGACTATTCAAGATGTTGATAATAAAGAAAACAGTTATAACACTTTAATTTCCACAGGTGGGAAACCAAGTGTTGCAAAGTAAAGCCTCGATGAAACATAATAAAAACCCTTGTAAAAAGCAGAGGAGTTGCTGTGATGTCTTTCCTATTTATGAGCTGAGGTTTTCAGCTATAACGGTAATTGATCACCTGAGATCTCCATCATTTTGAGTAGCATATCTGAAACCAGAATCCAAGTTTCTGTATTCTAAATCTAGTATTTTTTAACTGTTTCATATTAACTAGAGACTAGTAATGAAATTAATGTTATTTTTCTTCTTCCTTCTTTCCCTCCCTCCCCCTTTCTTCCTTCCTTCCTTGCATCTTTAAATGATATATCTAGCATTATTTATTCATTATTTAATTTACTCATTTTTTCAATTTTTATTATGTGCTAGGTAGCACAAAAGGTCTCAAGTAAAATGCTTAATAAAATGCAAACCTGAGCTTTGTCCATAACAATTAATAGAAACACTAAAAAGTAAAATGGGGGAGAGGGAGGGCAAAGCCAACACGTAGTATAATGGTTTCAGCCACAGTGCGATGCTTCCCTATTACATCGTAGTCTATTATCAGTTCATGTTCTCTGTGCTTGAGTGTGGGCAATTGTACAAAACTGGAGGGCACAATTTATGTTTGCTGTCACCTATAAACTGAGGTTATCTATGCAAATATGTTGTGCTTCTAAGCAATGTCTTTTATATTTGTGGTAATAAAGAAAAAAAATAGCGATGGGAACCACAGTGCTAGACAGAGAACTGTATGTTTAAAAGGTTGAGCTATATTAAATATTCCCTTTGGCAGTCAACAGAGGTGAAACTCATCCTTTGAACCACTGCATCAATGTTTACACAAGTGAAGTGAAAATGACCTTTGAGAAGTTACCTCAGACATATCCTGACTTCAGTAAGCACTATTCTTAAATTCTGTCAGTAATTTGACAGTCAGTTCCATTTTTAACCAAATCTAAGGAAAAGGATTGTGTAAAATCTAATAGTAGTCTTTTCTGCTTGCAGTCCAAAAAGTTCTTGCAACCTCCTTATTACTATCTTTAATCATCTAACATCACCCACACTCTGATTTTTCCCCTTTTCATCTCCATGTGAATAAAGAACGGAAGATCAATCACTTAACATGGAAGCCCCAAATTGGACAATCATACTTAGGTTAATATTCTATGTAAATTTTCCAATACAGGAAGGCCTTGCAGGTTAAGTGTTGATTCTAATATTTGGAATATAAGCAAAGTGGCCCGGTATATATATATACTAGTGGCCCGGTGCATGAAATTCGTGCACTGGGGGCAGGGGGTGTCCCTCAACCTGACCTGCACCCTCTCCAATCTGGGACCCCTGTGGGATTGGGCCTAAACCGGCAGTGGAACAACCCCCTCGCAATCTGGGACCTCTGGCTCTTAACTGCTCACCTGCCTGCCTGCTCGATTGCCCCTAACCACTCTGCCTGCTGGCCTGCTTGCCCCCAACTGCACCCCCTTGCCAGTCCCCCCAACTGGTCCTCTCTGCCAGCCTGCGTGCCCCCAACTGCCCCCCTGACAGCCTGATCACCCCCAACTGCCCTTCCCTCCTGACCCGATCACCCCTAACTGCCTCTGCCTTGGCCCCGCCACCATGGCTTTGTCTGGAAGGATGTTTGGAAGGTCTCATGGTTTAATTAGCATATTACCCTTTTATTAATATAGATATGATATGACATACTGCCATAACTATAACATATGTACCAGTATTACTCTATGAGAATATGTAATTCATGTGATAGGAAGGCATCTAATACATTACATTGTATATGTTGTAAGTAGTAGGAAATACTGTATTCGTAGCAATATACACCCTGTGACTTCCCTTCCTGATTTGGGAATGGTTACCCAGTTCTTTGAATGTTTCCTGGCCCCTAATTTATTTATTTTTTTGTCATTCAGTGTAATTTTATTTACTGTTTATTGCACATGATTTGAGGTCTTTAATTTCTAACCACCAAAGATTCAAAGGACTATTTTTTCCATGAAGTTTAACATTAACATTAGTGAATTCATGTATTCATGTGTTTTTATTGTAAACATCTGAATTATTCACATTGTCATAGATCCTGAACTCATAAGCATGGACCATGCACAGGCTGGCAGCAAGCCAGGAAGCCACTCTACAAGCAAACAGATACTCGGCATAAGGAGAAAAGTCATAGCATAACATTTAATGTCCAACCTGAGTCACCTCAGAATGTTACATATATTGACTTATTAATTCATATAGTATCGGGAACTCAACTGCTTGATGGGGTTGAACTGGTTTCAGGAGGATTATTCCTGAAATAATTAAGGAAAGGGGGGACTCAATCTTTCTTCTTGGTTGCTTGCTCCTCCTCAGCACCTCCATCTTTCTTCTCGTCCTCAGCTTCTTGGGCATCTTCTCCATCACCTTCAGCTCCTTCTTCCTCCTTTGTGTCCTCAAATTCTTCCTTGGCATCTTCTTCCTCCTCCTCTCCTTCCTCTTCATCAACCACTTCTTTCTCCTTCTCCTCCTCTTCACCTTCTCCTTCAGAGGGGGGTTCATCCTTAGCTTCCTCGGCTTTTTCAACCTCAGTGGTCTCCTCCACCTCGATCTGCTCCTCCTGGACGTGGCTGGTGTATTAAGAAGGGAAGGAGCGAGCGGACATCAAGTAGGGGCCGGTCTGTAAACTACCATAGGCAGATTAACCAAAGACCCGGGAACTCTGGGAGTAGCCACTGGCTATGCTTCCCATGCTGGTGAAACTGAGCTGGGCCTCCTCACCTTCCAAAAGTTTCCTGTAAGCTGCAATGTCAATGTCCAAAGCCATCTTCTCATTGAGGAGGTCCTGGTATTCTTTTAACTATCATGCCATTTCACTTTTTGTAGTTCTCAACTCATTTTCTAATTTGTTGATTGTGTCCTGCATAGCACTAACATCGGCATTCTGCTTATCCTCCAGATCTTGCAGCTGCTTTCCCAGTGCTTCATTCATGCCCTGGCTTGCTTTGATCTCCAGGGTCTTGGTCTTGAGCAGGCGGTGGCTCTCGGACACCTTGTCCTTGGCGGTGTGCACCACTTACGTGTTCTTGGCAGCGCTCTCGGTCAGCACGGCGAAGCGGCTCTTGTACCATTCTTCGGCATTCTGCATGTTCTTAGAAACTAGCTTCTCATACTGGGCGTGGATGTCCTTGAGCGGGGCAGAGAGGTCGGGCTTGGAGAACACGTCCATCTCCACAGAGATCTGAACATACGGGATCTGTGCCAGCAGATCAGCAATGCCCTCTTCGTGCACCTTCTTCAGAAAGGCGATTTCATCCATCAGGCTGTCGATGCACTTTTGCAGCTCAGCGCTGGCGAGAGCCGCCTCATCTGCACCTTTGCGTGCCTCCATCAGCCAGCCTCCTGCATCCTCATGGTTCAGCAGCTCTTCCTGGTACATGCCTGCAGGTTGCTCCCAGCCCCTTCCGAGGCCCGGTGCCTGCTAACTGTCCACTGCCCTCTCCTCGCCAGGGATGGGGCATGGTGAGACGGGGCACAGGCATCCCATTTTCATTAAAATGTTCAACCTGGGCCTGCTCCACCAGTGTCTGCAGAAGGCCCGGAGGCAGACAATGAACCCGGAGACCCTGACCTCCCCTGCCTACCCAGGTCCCCGATTGCCACCTGGACCCCGCAGGCAGTGTCAGGCACTGCCCACCCGGCCTGCTGGGTCCCGATCACAGCCTGGACCCTGCGGGTGGCATCAGGTGCTGCCCAGGCCACCTACCCGGGTCTCTGATTACGGCCTGGACCCCGCAGGCAACATCAGACACTACCCGCTCAGCCTGCCCCATCTCCAATCGCAGCCTGGACCCCACAGGCTGCTCAGGTGCTACCTGCCCTGCCTGCATATGCAAATTTACCCACCATCTTTTTGGGTTAATTTGCATATCACTCCTGATTGGCTGTGGGTGTAGCAGCGGTACGGTCAATTAGCATCTTTCTCACACACACACACACACACACACTAGAGGCCCAGGGTGCATAAAATTTGTGCACTGGGGGGGGGTGTCCCTCAGCCCAGCCTGCACCCTCTTCAATCTGGGACCCCTCGGGGAATGTCTGACTGCTGGTTTAGGCCCGATCCTGGTCTAAACCGGCAGTCTGACATCCCTTTCACAATCCGGGACTGCTGGCTTCCAACAGCTTGCCTGCCTGCCAGCCTGATCACCCCCTAACAACTCCCCTGCCAGCCTGCTTAATGCCTAATTGTTCACCTGCTGGCCTGATTGCCCCCAACTGCCCTCCCTGCTGGCCTGGTCACCCCCAATTGCCCTCCCCTGCTGGCCTGATCACCCACAACTACCCTCCCCTGCCGGCCATCTTGTGGCGGCCATCTATGACCACATGGGGTGGCCTTCTTGTGTGAGGGCATGAGGGTCAATTTGCATATTACCTCTTTATTATATAGGATATATACATATATATATATATCTTATATAATATATAGGATATATCCTATATAAGGTGCTTTTATATATATTCATACACACACACATACATATACATGGCCCGATGCATAAAATTCATGCACATTAAAAGGGAATTCATTAGAGGAAATATTTTAATATTGCTATTTGCCCTTTCTCTATAATAGAAGTGTCAGAGATGAAAGAAAATTAGTAAAATGTATGTGAAAATCTTCCTCCTGTCAGTCTCTGGGGCACTCCGAGGGACCCAGAGTCAAATCCATGCCCACCAGCATGCACCTCAAAATTGCACAAGACCCAGACCCAGCCAGCCCCATCCCCATTGGGCAAGATCCAGACCCGCCGGCCCCACCCCCCTCAAGCCCAGCCAAGCAGGGGGTGCAGGCTCAGGTCCCCTGGCCTGGCACCAGGCGGGGGGTGCAGCAACAGATGTCCTGGCCTGGCGCTGGGTAGGGGGCACAATCTCAGGTTCCCCATCAAGTCCTTCTGGGCAGGGAGCACAGCCTCAGGTCCCCTAGTGCACTCCAGGCAAAGGGTGCAGCCTCAGGTCCCCTGGTGTACCCTCAGGTCCCCCAGCCTGGCACTGGGGCAGGAGGGGGGTTCTTCCTGAGGTCCCCTGGCCCGGGGTGAAGGGCACAGCCTGAGGTTCCCTGGCCCAGTGCCAGGGAGGGGGACATGGATTGAGGAACCCTGTTAAGCCCTGCTGGGTGGGGGTCATAGCCTCAGGTCCCCTGCCCCAGCTCAGTACCACACAACCTCAGGTCCCAGCTTATCCCTAGTTACAGAAACCCCTCCTCTGCTGTGGGCATAGCCATCTTGTGTTACAGGAACCCCGCCTCCTCTGTGGGCATAGCCATCTTGTGATGGCATGAGGGTTAATTTGCATATTACCTCTCTATTATATAGGATATATATTAGAGGCCTGGTGTACAGATTCATGCACATTGAAAGGAAATTAATTAGAAAGTGGCCAGTGGGGTGGGACTGGGTGAGATGGGCCTGACATGCCCTGGAGCCAAACTCCTGCAATCCCTCCCTGGCTGGCCGCACCTGGGGCAGTGCTGTGGCTCAAAGGTTGTCTGCAGAGTGAGCAGGATCCCAGGGCAGGTGGGGTTCCTCACCCTGGCATGCAGGAATCAGACTGAAACTGGCTCTCTGATAACCCCTGAAGAGTCCCGGATTGCAAGAGGGCAGTTCTCGGGTGACCCACCCCAGAATTGGGCTCCCTCCACTCTGGTTCTGGGTGAATCACCTGAGAACCACAGCTGCCAAGTCACTGCAACTTGAGCGTCTACCCCTGTTGGTCAATGCGTGTCATAGCTACTGGTTGGAGTGTCTGCCTCCTGGTGGTCATTGCACCTAATAGCTCTGGTCAGATGGTCAAAAGGTTGTATGGTTGCTTAGGATTGTGTGTGTGTGTGTGTGTGTGTGTTTAAGTAGATTCTACAATCACATGAAAATTTGGAAACACTGGATTTTCTATAAAGGTAAGGAGATTGAAAGCATTGGTTTTCAGGTCAACTGACAGATATGTGTGCTTTTACAGCCATGGATTCATCAATATATTCATTTATTTCATTTACTCAGTTGTGTGTTTTTTTCATTCAACCATAACTTATTGAGTATATGTGCTGAATAAAGTACTACATGCTATGTGTTAGTGATACAAAACACAGACAAACCATCTTTCAAAAACTCACAGTCTATTGGGTGGCTTTGGTTTACATATATTTGTATTAGATCAAATCTTTCAGAAGGGTCAAATAACCTATGAAGAAGATATCATAAAGGTGAGGGCAGAAAGAATCTCAAGAAATGAGAGGTGAACATTGTAAAGATTTATTTTGAAAATGGAATACAGTTATTTCAATTTTCCATAAAGCAAGTAATATTAAATCTCTGATTTGAATTCTTACCAACAGGTGGCTGATATTAATACTATAGCCAGTGAGAGCAAGAATATAAATGCAGCTGTGTGAAAAATTTTATATGTGTATAGATTTCAATATATTATTCCCATTTTTATAATTTACTATAAAGACTTAGGGTTACATGTTGCCTAACTAGTGAATAAATTGAGCAAGCTCTCCACTTGAAATTTATGCTTTTATAAAAATCTATTAAATTGAAAAGAAGATGAAATTATAAGTAATATTACTTTTCATTGTGGACTGTATTGTGTTCCCCCAAATTTATGTTAAAATTCTACGCGCCAATGAGACTGTATTTGGAAATAGGATCTTTAAAAAGGTAATTAGGGTACAATGAGATCCTAAGGGTAGGAATCTAATCCAATAGGGCTGGTATCCTTATTAGTGTAGAAAGAGACAACAGGGATGCACATGCACAGAGCATACAATGAAAGGGTGGCATTCTGCAAACCAGGAACAGAGGTCTTACCAGAAACCAGCCCTGATGAAACCTTGACCTCGGTCTTCCAGCATCCAGCACTAGGAGAAATTCCTGTTTAGGCTACACAGTCTGTGGTATTTTGTTATGGCAGCTGAGCTAATACACTTTATTAAGGAAAAACAATACCAACAAGTATCTTATACTATGTTCTTGGTGGTGATTGGTCATGTGTTTAGAACTTTATGAGTGTAATCTCATCTCATCCTCAGGACAATCTGAGGAGATTCATACTTTGGTGGTGCCACAGTATAAATGTGAGGTACAGAGAGGTGTAGTGACATGTCAGAGGTCAGTGAGCGAATGAGTAAGTCATTGTTCTTGAGGGAAAGAGTACAGAGTAACCATCATTAACATACATTTTCTTTTGTAATAGTATTCACATATTTTCTTTAATATTAAGAATAATTAAAACATTTTAACATTACAATGTAATTCCATTTTTTTTACATTATAAAAGCAAACAAAATGCAGGTTTAATAAAATTTAAAATACTATTGATAAAGGTACATTTATAAACTTTATCAATTGCTGCAACTCCATTTTTGGAAAAAAATGAAACATTAAATCAGAAGTGGGAGGAAGAATATTGCAAATATAAGTATTACATTTAATGCTTGATAGCATAATGGAATTGCAAAAGACTTGGTTACTATTTAAAGGGCAAACTATAACCCCAACACTAAAATTTAAAACCTACAAAGTTCCCAAATAGACTTGCTAGTGATTAAAAAATATACATTTATGAGCATGAAAGCTCAAAATGTAATAAGGGCCCAGATGAGTTAGTGATGGCTGTCGTAAAATCATCAGAGCATTTTATTTACAATTTGTAATAAAGCTGTCACACATTGAATTTATAAAAGCATTTATCTTAGAAAAATAAATCTGCTTGCCAAGGGCAAGTTAATAACCTCTACAGTTTGTTTCAATATATGGACAAAGAGATAGTTTGAGTAATAGAGAGTTATAACACGTTCATTGGAGAAATGTATAGGGTGCTGTGACAATGAAAATATCACTCAAAAGGATTCTATGCTGTGAATTAACAGCAGGAACACTTTCCACATCATCTGAAATACAAATTAATATTGTTAACACCAACCTAAAGAACATGAACACAGAGAAAAGTGTGTCCATCTATCCTATTATCAAAACCAATAAAAAATATTTCAATTTAAGAACCAAAGGAACATGTGGATTTTTTAAATACCTAAATGAATGTGTAACTATTTCTTAATGATTAGATGTCATTTACTTATTTGAGAAATTTAAGGGAAGTATTTAATACATGGGGTTTTTACATATACTTGGAAATGTAAACATATACAATTTTTAATAGTAGATTCCTTGAAATTTCAGACAAGTTTGATGGAAGCACAGAAGACATCAGTTAGACGCTGTTTAAAATAATAAGTACAGTGATAGTATGATAGAGTTGCAAAAGTCTCAGCCCTCATAATGAGGTGAACCATAATTTGATAGTCATTTCAAATAAAAAAATATAGCTTTATATTTTCTTTTTAAAAAGACACGGAAAATTATCAATTTTATGTTTGGTTTTCCTATTGAAAAAGTAAAACTATATGCATGAAGAATTTCCCATTGATCAACTTATTTTTCTTTACTTTTGATCATCCCATAAACTTGATACTGTTGTAATAAAGCCAGTTGTTAATTAACTGGAAAGGAGCAAAGGGAGGGCCAAATAGACACATGCCCAGTAAAGTCTGGGTGACAAAGGGAGGGTACTAGTATGTCAGTTACACCTGGGAACAGGCCACTGTGCAGTGTAAGTGTGGCCACTGAAAGCATGAGAAGATTTAAGATAATCTCCTAAACAAAGGAGTTCTCTCCCCTGGCCCTCTTGGTTCTCCTGGCACTTTTGTTGCAGGGGACACACTCTTTTGACTCCCCAACACTTGCCCACATGGCCCACAGCCATATGGACCCCCACACAATAGACTAAGGGATTGTAACTAGCATAATGCTAACTTGGACCCAGCTCTGCCATGAAATGGAAACTCTGGACACTGGCTTTACTTTTAGCTCTGCCCAATCTCCAGCTGCACTTCTTCCAGGAATGGATTAAGGGAAATCAAACGATGTAATGCCATGCAAATAAAAATCATTCATCCTCCCATGTGAGTCTCAGAAAGTTATTTTTCTCAAGATAGTGTAAGGACTCGACCCCCAGCATTCAGTGGGGAAAAAAATCCTGCGCTTCTACTGGTGGATGTGCCACTTTCCCTAGTAACAAACTCACATATCCTTCTTAAGTTTTTGTTTGTTTGTTTTTATAAGTTATGAAACAGGAAATCCCACAGGTTGAAGAATTGGACAGCAAATGGGTCCATTGGTTCTTTTAAGAATGTACTAAATTATTTCATGCATAGAGCACTTCTTTTGGCAACTCCTGGTTCAGACTCTAGCTCTGGGTAACCATCTCTGTTTTCTCTTATATGCACCAGGATTACTTTAAGGATTGTTGTGAAGCTTAAGTGAGCCAATGGGTATATAAAACTTTACAAGTACTCCAAATATAGAAAGTATGCAATAAATAGTAGACATTGTTATCACTGTAGTTATTAACATTAATAAGTATCACAGGTCTTTGAATAACTTATGTGCAGTTAAAGACAAGGAAAAAGTAAAGATATAAAATATCCCATAATGTAACAGAAACAAATATTTTACTACAAGCTGATAGGTAAGGGTTAATAAAAATGAAGTAGATTACTTAAGCAAGGTTGAGGGAAACAATGAAGATGATGTGTTTTACACTGGATCCTGAAGGAAGACATTGCCATTGGTAGACAGTTGGCAAGGGGGCCCAAGAGGGGGTGCTGTTCAAGCAGAGGAAAAGCCCAGGGACTTGCTTGCCTCTAGGCCTCACTTTTAACGATGTCAGGCTGGGTTACAGCAGCCGGAGCATTCAGGTATCACGCCATATCTGCTCACTAGAAAATACAACGTTTTTGGAAATGTATATACATTTTGTTTCTCTAGAATAGTTGCCTAGTATTTCATCTCAAGATGGTATTTACTCCCCTAGAATAAAGAGTTTTATGAAATCTTGCATGGGAGAGAATTATATAGAGAAGAAACTAAAGAACATTTCTTAGGGCAAGTATGGTAAGAGCAAATGCGGTCAGCATTCTAGATTTCAAATGTAGAGATAAAAAAGGTGTTGTGAAAAGAAAGCCACTGAAATCATTCTCAAGGAACTGGGAAGAGTTGAGAGAAGACTGGAAAGAGACAGAGTACTGCAACCCACTCCAGAACTGGCTCCATCTTGTCTGATAATCTCAGGTCATAATCATACCAGCTTTATGTTTCAGGTTTCATCCCTGAAAGTGAAGAAAATAGATTGAGTGCCGGGTACTCTTCCCAGAGTCTATAACCATTTCATGTAGTCATGGCAAAGGAACAAAGCAGGTGTGCGCTTGGAACCAAAACTCTAGCTGCACCCTTTTAATAGGAAAGGGACTTCTGAAATCATCATTTTAATTCTTGTGTTATTTAAAAGATTAAAGGACACAGATTTTAATTAATACACAAGGAAATGTACTATAAACACAGAGCTGGAATCATGGGGAGAGGTACAGGGATATAAAGCTGCAAAAGAAATTTTTTTCTATTGTGTATAGGATAGAAGACCAGCAGGAAAAAACAAGGAGTGATAATAGATGAAGATTTAAAAGTACTGTTATGTAATGCGATTTTGGAATTATGACTGTAGCTAATGATTTTGTTTTTCTAATCTACAAGGTACTTTATTATATATGATCCCATTTCATCATAATAGTAAGCCTGTAAGACAAAATTTATCCCATGAAAAATTTCAATACTCGCTCAGATTTATGAAGCCTAGATCTTTTGAATTCCAATCTTGTTGCCCTTCTCAAAGGTAATCTCTGCAGCTAAGAAGCATGGTGCTGTGATTGAGCAGTATTTGTTGTTCATCTTTGCAGCCCTGTGACCTTGACTGAGAAAGGGGAGAAAAGGCATTTCACTGTTGCAGTTATGTCATAACCAGGAGATCAGTGCTTAGGGGACTGAATATGTGGAACTGCATGGATGACTGAAATACAGTTTTCGGAAACTTTCTTGGACCCTGGTCCGTCTCGGGGACTTTGAGCTTGGCATGCAGAGATTTAGCTTGTGAAGGGTGGCTACTGCTACTGTTAATATTAACTTTAAATCAGTTGTCAACATTTAACTGCCAGAAGATTTTGCATGAAAGTTTGAACTTCCAACTTTTTACATTTGCAGATCTGGTATTAATTTGCTGGAAGTGGACAGTAGCTATAATAGCGCTCTGTTTGCCCAAGTTGTGATTATTTTCTATTGTTTTTATCTTTTATTTTTTAAACTATAGTTAACAGTACTGTCTTGTATGCTTAAAATTTGCCAAGAGGATAGATCTTATGTTGCGTCCTTATTACAACTTTATGAGAAATAAAGTGGGCCAGAGGAAACTTTGGAGGTGATGGGTATGTTTATGATACAGATTTTAGTGATGGTTTCATGGGTGTGGACTTATTTCTAAACTCATCAATCTATGTACTTAAATATGCATATCTTTTTGTAGGTCAGTCATACCTATTGTTTCTTTTTTTAAAAATTCTTTATTGTTTAAAGCAGTGGTCGGCAAACTCATCAGTCAACAGAGCTGCAAACCACAGCTCGTGAGCCGCAGTTTGCCGACCACTGGTTTAAAGTGTTACATGTGTCTCCTTTTCCCCCCTATTGACCTCTCCCCAGCCACTGCCAAACCCCAGCATATGGCCTCACCCCCCGCCCCAGTGTCTGTGTCCATTTAAGTTTACATGCATGCATACAAGTTCTTTGGTTGATCTCTCCCCCGTACCCCACCCTCCCCTACCTTCCCTCTGAGGTTTGATGGTCTGTTCTATGCTTCTCTGTCTCTGGATCTATTTTTGTTCATCAGTTTATGTTGTTCATTATATTCCACAAATGAGTGAGTTCATGTGATATTTATTTTTCTCTAATTGGCTTAGTTTGCTTAGTATAATGCTCTCCATGTCCATCCATGCTGTTGCAAATGGTAAGAACTTTTTTACAGCAGCCTAGTATTCCATTGTGTAGATGTACCACAGTTTTTTAATCCACTCATCTGCTGATGGACACTTAAGCTGTTTCCACACTTAGCTATTGTAAATTGTGCTGCTATGAACATAGGGGTGCATTTATCCTTTCTTATTTCTTGGGATATATTCCTAGAAATGAGATTACTAGGTCAAATTAAACTTGATCTTCTTCATATATTTCATTTACCCTTCTGACCCCTGAAGACTTTTAAGTCTTCAAGACTTGCTTTATAATCTGAGGTTCTTAAAGACCATAAGAGTATTTTTTATCCTTTTCTGCCATGAGCATTCCAATATATTACATGTAGGCCAAGATTAGAAAAACTAACATCCAGCATTAGGGGCACCTCAGGTATATAAATAGGGAAAGAAAAGTTTACAAAATAGAGAGTAAGTGGCAGTCACAAAGTAAAAACACAGTATTCTGCTACCAAAGCTAGACATCTAACTGTATCAAAGCTAGTGAAAATAACCTTTTCTATTTTATGTCACTTGTGATTTTGTTTGTCCAGAAAAAAATTGATATATGTCCTTTTAAAAAGTAGAGAGTTCATTGAAATTCAAATTTTTTTCATATGATATCTACCCTTTGGAATTATCTCAGAATAAATCACTTATGCAATGAATTAAAGAAGGAGAATAAGCAAAGTTAGATAAATTTTATTCATCTCCAAACATTCATATGCTTTCACATAGACTAAATTGTAATATGTAATATGTATTAAGTGCTGTGGTCTTAACTCTTGAATTATTGCCCAGTTCACTGTAGCATAAATTATGATAAAACTAGAGGCCAGGTGCACAAAATTCATGCATGGGGGGAGGGGGTTCCCTTAGCCCATCTGATCCTGGGGATCAGGCTTAAACTGGCAGTCGGACATCCCTCTCACAATACTGCACCACTGGCTCCTAATCGCTCACCTGCCTGCCTGCCTGGTCACCCCTAATTGCCCCCCCTGCTGGCCTAGTTGCCCATCACTGCCCCCTGTGCCATCTTAATCGCCCCCAACTATCCCCCCTGCAGACCTGGTTGCCCCACGCAGCCTGCTTGTTCAGTTGTTTGGTCGTCCCTCACTAACCCCCCTACCAGTCTGGTCGCCCCATGCAGCCTGCTTATTCAGTTGTTTGATCATCCCTCACTAACCCTTCTTTTTGTATTTTATTTTATTTTATTATTTTTAAATAAATCTTTATTCAGATTATTACAATTTTTTCTCCTTTTCCCCCCATAGCTCCCCTCCACCCAGTTCCCACCCCACCTTCTGCCCTTACTTCCCCCTCACTGTCCTCATCCATAGGTGTACGATTTTTGTCCAGTCTCTTTCTGCACCACCGCCCCCCCCCCCCCCCATTTAACTTTCCCCCTGAGAATTATCAGTCTACTCCCTTTCTATGCCCCTGATTCTATATATTCACTAGTTTATTCTGTTCCTCAGGTTTTTAATTCACATGATTTTAGATTCACTTGTTGATAGATATGTATTTGTTGTTCATAATTTTTATCTTTACTTTTTTCTTCTTCCTCTTCTTAAAGAATACCTTTCAGCATTTCATATAATACCGGTTTGGTGGTGATGAACTCCTTTAGGTTTTTCTTATCTGTGAAGCTCTTTATCTGCCCTTCAATTCTGAATGATAGCTTTGCTGGGTAGAGTAATCTTGGTTGTAGGTTCTTGCTATTCATCACTTTGTAGATTTCTTGCCACTTCCGTCTGGCCTGCATAGTTTCTGTTGAGAAATCAGCTGACAATTTTATGGGTGCTCCCTTGTAGGCAATTTACTGTTTTTCTCTTGCTGCTTTTAATATTCTCTCTTTGTCTTTTGCTCTTGGCATTTTAATTATGATGTGTCTTGGTGTGATCCTCTTTGGATTCTTTTTGTTTGTGGTTCTGTGCACTTCCTGGACTTGTAAGTCTATTTCTTTCACCAGGTGGGGAAAGTTTTCAGTCATTATTTCTTTGAATAGGTTTTCAGTATCTTGCTCTCTCTCTTCTTCTGGCACCCCCATAATTCTGATGTTGGTACGCTTGAAGTTGTCCCAGAGGCTTCTTACACTATCTTCAACTTTTTGGATTTTTTTTCTTTTTGTTTTTTTGGTTGAGTGTTTTTTGCTTCTTTGTATTTCAATTCTTTGACTTGGTTCTTGCATTCCTCTAGTCTGTTGTTGGGTCTCTGTATAATATTTTTTATTTCGGTCAGTGTATGTTTAATTTCTAGTTGGTCCTTTTCATATCTTCAAGGGACTTGTTATATTTATCGGCCTTTTCTAGGATATTCTTGAAAAGCCTTATAACCGTGGTTTTGAATTCTATATCCAGTCATTTGTTTTCCTCCATTTCTTTTGTTTGTGATTTGTTTCTTTGTTGCTGCATTTTCACTGCTTCCCTGAGTTGGTAGGGTAGCTTTTTGTGCTACGTTTCCTATATGGCCCAGTGGGTCGGCCTCCCAGTTACCTGAGGTGGACACTCTTGGTGCACCCCTTTGTGGACTGTGTGTACAGCCTTGTTGCAGTTAAGTCTTGACTGTTGTTGGTATCACTGGGAGGAATTGACCTCCAGGCCAGTTGGCTATGAGAATCAGCTATGTCTACACTGGGAGAAGTTCAGTGCTGGACACAGCCTTATAGGATTAGACTTGCCAAATTGCAAAAGCCTCTGTGTTCAGCTTTTATTGGGCGGAGTCTCAGGGTGGAGCAGACAGTCTTGGCTTCCTGTCAGCCCTGCCCTTGTGTGCACATGTGCCTCCAGACCTCTGCCTTCCCCAGCTCCTGAGCCTCCGCCCGAGAGTCCAGATTCCCCCCCGCAATAGTGTGGGTCACCAGAGGTTCGCCTGGAACTCGGGTTCAGTGCAGTCAGAACTGGGGTTCAGTGCAGTCAGGGGCTTCCCACTCCCTTCTGCTAGGGAAAGCCTGTGGCAAACTCCTCAGTCTTTGTGTGCACTGGTGCGCGCGCATCCAGACCCCCTCCCCCGGGTCTCCGAGTCTCCGAGTGCCTTTCTTTCTACCTGACAGTCCAGACTCCCCCTGTATGAGCCCGGGTCCATGGGGTTTCACCCGCAACTGGGGTTCAGTGCAGTCAGAACTGGGGTTCAGTGCAGACAAAACTGGGGTTCAGTGCAGTCGGGGGCTTCTTTCCCCCTCCCGCCAGAGAAAGTCAGCCAGGCTCTCAGCCGCCCTTCCTCTCTCCATGCACAAAGACCCTTTGCTGTACCTCAACCCTTTGCTATTCCTCCAATCCTTTGTGAGCTTTTCTCTTTCCTTCTACTTGTAGAATTTCCACTCAGCCAGCTTTCCTGTGGTTCTGGATGGTGTCCGTCTTTTCATTGTAGTTTTGAAATTGTTGTGCGAAGCAGCAGTTTAGGTGCTTACCTATGCCTCCATCTTGGTTTCTCTCCCACTAACCCTTCTTCAGGCCTGGTCATAGGCAGCCATCTTGTGAGGGTATGAGGGTCAATTTGCATATTACCTCTTTATTATATAGGATGCTTCCAGGAGTAGTAGATGCAAAGGGGTCCCATTTGCCATGTTCTGATGATTAAAACAAGAATATTCTCCTTCCAAGTGACAAGCATGTTCTGTGTAAAGCCAACTGAATGAAAATAACTTCTAAAACTATTTTTAGATTTTAAAGAGGTGTGCTATACATTTCCTCTGATAACAGTAGTTAAAGTGAATACAAAAGAAAACTCTCTTCTCTATAAAATATTTCCCTCTCCTTTTCCTTACCAGTTGTATAATGTTCATTCTCAACTACTACCTACTATGTCTATAAAATATAAATTATGTAGTATACCAGGCACTGCATTTTTATTTTACTTTTTAAATTTTTTTTATTGTTGAAAGTATTACAGATGTCCTCTCCCCTCCATTGACCCCTTCCACCCTGCCCCCCAGGCCTTCACCAAGGAACTGTATTTTTAAATAGGATATATTAATTCAACCATACATGAAAAATATATTCTAATATATACATCTAACTGAAAAACAGCAATATACATAATACTTTTTCTACACTGAGATGAGAACTTATTTAATATAATGACAAACAGAATAATTAAAATACTTTAACGCTCATTTTAATTTTATATTCTTTCTTGTTAAAATATATTTGCCATTTTAATTTAAATCAGCCATGATTTGTTAAATTTTAAATTATATTTCACCCCTATATATGTGGGAGTTAACTTGTCCTATATGACTATATGACCCTTAGGTGGGTTATACACAAAATAAAATAACATAATAAACCCAATTTTGAACATAACTTTAAACTCTATGAGCAAGTATAGTTCAGGAAAACTGTATGTGGTATGATCTGATGAAGAACAGAAATTTGCACCACCTTTACAGTTATGTAAAATTTAAATTTGGTTCTGAAAAAGGCCTCAGGGGTCCACTCTAAAGGGTCGAGGAGAAGGACCCTAGAGTCTTTACAAAGCTGAGATCCAAACTCCCCTTATTACTGATAGGAAATTCAGAATGAAATTTGAATTAAATCCCAATTTCTATAATTGTTTAGCTATTCCTTTCCTCATTCCCATTTCAGTATCTTTTTTAGTATTATATATTGCATAATTAGTCTCAGTACCCTATATCTTTGATTTTCTGTACTCACTCTAATGTTTCCTTATATGCTGTCTATAATATAAAAGCCTGAGCGACCGTTCGACTGCTCGACCGCTTGACCACTCCACCTCTCAACTAGTAGCTATGATGTGCACTGAACACCAAGGTGCAGACGCTCAGTGCAGGAGCTGCCCCCTGGTAGTTAGCGCCACTCCCACAGACACTCCCCCTGTGCTCCCTCCCCTATCTGGACCAGGACCAGAATCAGGACCAGCACAGGGACTGACTGGGCGTGAGCCTGCAGTGCTTCTCCGTCATGGACGCACTAGTATTGCCCTAGGATGGGCACACAGAGATGACAGTGGAGCAGCAGCAAGCCTACCGAGCAGCAGCAGTAGCAGGAACAGAAGAGCCGGGATGAGCAGGAGCGGCGCAGCACCCAGCCAGGGCTTGGGCTCCTCCCCAGCCACCTGCCACTTTGAGTACTGCTCCATCCCTCGGGGGATGTTGGACTGCTGGTTTTAGCTGATCCTCTCTGGCCAGTCTGAGGGACCCCACTGGTGCATGAATCTGTGCACCAGGCCTCTAGTCATAAGATAAACTGAGAAAAAAAACTTGAAAAGAAAAAGAAACTTGCTAGGAGTCTTTTCTAATGGCTCTTTCAGGTTTATCTCTGCCTCCCATTGTTTTTGACTTATTTTATAATTCTGTAAGTTTTAGATTTCTAATAGAAATGCAGATTTTATCTAATAGACAGGCACTTGATTATTGTCTTATGAATAATGATTGCATCTATTTGTAAATTTCTTTCAGCATTCCACAGTGTTCCTTTGGAATCTCCTTTGAACTACTGTACGTTTTTCACCAGTTTCTTCAATTAATGAATTAAATAAAAGCTTGGGTATATGTCTATCTTATATTTACATATATCATGATTTTATATTTATAAATAAATATTCTTTGACAACATTTATTTTTCAGTCCATTCCATTCATCTTTCCTGTGTTGACTCCTGGAATGTCATCTTTTACTCTTCTAATTCTGTGGTCACTACTTCTCATGACAAACAGTACCAGCTCCATGTAGATATTGGAATTTATATTTACTTTTTTGATTTATTAACCTTACCATATGTATCCCTTCCTCCCTCATGTCAAGCTATTAAGTTAAGCTGATGGAGGTTCATGGATGCTGGCAGAAGACAGTGACTCCTGGGTCAGAATCAGAAACAGAGGACTTTGTTATTCAAGGCATAGCAGACAGCATAACCTTCCTAATTATGTGGGTTCCCCTTGTTCCCTAAATCCCATGGGGGGAAATGTGGGTGTGCGTCCAGCTCAATGCTGTGCACACAGAGAGTTTGCATCACAGCTAAAAAACCCAAGCTTAGGAACCCTTTTAGAAGAGACTGAAAGCAATCTTCCCCAACATTTGTCTCAGATAGAGACATTATTTTCAATAGTTTCATATTGAACAGCAAATACATCTGCCCCCTACTCAACAGAGACACTATTATTACAGTAGTTACTTAGTTATTAGCAAAGGAAGGGAGCAAGTGAAATCAGGCATTAAGCCTGAATGTTTAGAAAGGGGCAGCTTCATAGGCTCCCAGTGACAACTGGCCCATTAGTCAGGAATACCAGGGGAAGGGATGAAACAATAGGGGGGGAAATTCCTATGCCGAGGCATGTGCCGTAGAAGCCAAGGCAATGACCATAAAGGGGAGGAGTCTAGCCTGGGGAAAAAATCAGGTGGGATAAAGGCACAAAACCCTGGAAGATTCAGGAAAGGGGTTGGATAGGGAGAGGGTCCAGTGAAAACCTGAGAAGACTTAGGAAGAAGATTGATTACTTTGAAATAAAAGTTACCCCTTTTCACGCCCAAGGTAATATAATCAAAGCTTACCAAGGGCTCAAGGTTCATTTGTTCACATGCTAGCAGCCTTGTGGGCGCAAGTGCAACATGGTCGAGGCCCGGGCACTATGTAGCCTTGGCATCAGGCATACAAATGGAGAAACGAGATGCAGAGAAATTCTGCATCTCTGGTCTTGGCCTTTTGGGGTCTGACAGGTATGAGTGAGGGTCTGAGGTTCCAGAGGATGAACTTCTTCTGCAGCAAGACGGAGCTGAGCCACTTGGTCATGGAAGAGACATTGGGCACATAGGGGACATCCTTCTTTTTTTCTCCAATAAATTTTACCACTACGGCTCACAACCTCCTATGTGTGAGTCCCCGAAATGCTTTTCTTGCCACTCCATGGAAAGATCCTATTCCTCCAGAAACACTATAACTAACTTCTACAGCTGTTCACTACCTTGAAAGTATAGTTCAGAACAAAAGCCTTCAGCGCCTCTGTTTATAAGATGTGCCAAAAAAATGAGAGACCTATGTAGGCTTGACTCTCAAATAATGCCAAAATCCTGAGATAAACATTTGGGAGCTTTCAGAAACTCTTCCTCTGCTTATTTCTTTAGCATTGGGTCTACCTCAGAACATGCAGTGAATAAACTCTATACTCCATATATTTGGGACTAAGTGTAGGGAATTAAATAAAAGATTAATGACTATTGCATTGATAGAGATGTAGAAGTTAGAATTAATTCATTATAGCTTTAGAATTAATTCATTATAGTTTTTGATCCATGTTCTTTTAGTTAGATTTTATGACACACTCTCCTTGCTGTTTTTCCTGAAAGGAGGAGAAATTACAAAATTAAAATACTCAGGAAACAAATGACAATCCCGTCTGAGAATAAATAACAACTATCCAACTTTTACACAAATAGTATTCAGTCTCAGTCACAGATGAGTAAATGTGCCTGATTTAATGCTCCCAGCCCCGTTAATGGGATAATGATGGTTAGGAAAAAAGAAAAGTTGATAACGTAATAATTTTCCACTTCAAAGTAAAGAAAGCATTAGTCATCACTTAAAATTCCATGCTTACATTATACCTTACATTTAATTAAAGTAAGGGATTTATTAGAAAGAAAGAGTAAAGGGAGAAATAAATTAAAGTAAGTCATGCAGACTAAAGAAAGATGGTTTTAAAAAAGTAATTTTTAAGAGAATATAATGTATTCAATTATATTTGGAGAAACATCTCTGGTGAGGAAGACTATAATAGTCAAGCAGAAAAACTAATGTCAGCTACACATTTTGGAAAAACAGCTGCTGAAAGAAATATAAAGTTTGCAAATAACATCATGAATAACCACACATTATATCTCACATTTGTAATTTTTAATGTTAAAAATATTTTCTTCAGTTAAGGCAACTTTTATAACTTATTATAAATTAGTTGAAAGCTTAAATTATCTTGGTACTCAGAGTAAATTTCACATTGAAATGTATAAAAATACAAGATTGCTTTGCTTTTTAAAATTGAAACTTCCTTAAACATTTGCCTTTTAATATAAAGTTTAAAAAAATGTATTGTTTTTTGAGGATTAGTAACACTAAAAGATAAAGAAAAACCTAAAATAAGCATTAGTGTTTACATAAAATATCAAATATATGACTTAGTAAATATTAAAATCAATCCAAATCAAAATCATGCTAATATACTATAAATATACTTACTATAAATTGCAAAAACTTTGACATTGAAGAAAAATGTATTTTATTTGGGCAAGAAACTTAATAAAAAAGAGGAAACAACCTTTGTTAAAAATTGTATATTAAAATAAAGAAAATGAAAGGGCTCAATTTTGAGTCTCTTCTAGTCCAGCAGATCAAAAGATGATGAGAAAAATGTAGAGAATGCACCTTTCCAGAAAAGTCTCAAGAGTCAATAAAACATGTCAAGAGTTGAGATTTGAGAAAACATTTGAGTTTATTTTCTAATGGTACAGACATAAATTTAAAGTGAAAGAGCATTTTAACCCCTTCCATACCCCAGAACCCTTTGTTTTATAAGATCTATTATTGACTCATTTTATTGTTGAGCTAACTGAGAATAATGGGGTTTTATTGCATGTGGATTTAGTACACTTCAGTTATCTTGAAACTATCTTAATAATCAAAGAAAAAGAGCTAACTAGTATTCTTAATAATTTTTAAATTTTATTTTTAATTAGACACTTGAATTTAAATCTATAAACCTCTTCCCATTATTGTAATGTATTTTCAAGCCAACATTTTCCTTGAGTCTTTAAAAATTCAAATTGTTTTTTGAAATCACGAGACAATATCTATGGAGAAATATTTTAAATTTAGAAATTCAGAATTAGTGTTTAGAAATTAAAATGTGCAGCCCTCCTCAATTTTGGAATCTGGTACTTAGAACTGAATCTTGTGAAGGAACTCATCCTAAGAGGGTCATCTTGGTGGAGATGTCACCTATCACAGGGAATCTCACTATGGACCAATGAGTGATTCAGTAAGAATTCTAAGGAAATATTTTATGCCATTTTCTGACATTTGTGAGTTTTCAAGGACTATGCTTTCACACTTTTCCAGATAGGGCTAGAACCTAAAAAAATGTAACATAGAATGTAGCAGCTAATCTCATGTATTCTCACACTGGCAAATACCACTAACTTTCTGATTACTCTAAACTTTAAATGACCTAATAAAGATTATCCCTTTAACTCTAGGCCAATTTATTGATTGACTACCAATGAACAGTCCCCACAAGCACCTAAAACTTTCCTAAGACCTTTCTTCTCCTTGACTCCTTATCCCAGAGAATGGCATCGTTACCATCTATGTAAAATGTCAGTCTAAATCCTTCCATTTCTGCTGCTCCAAAAGCATATCAATTTAATAAATGGTCTGCCCTTTTAATTAAAAACCTTATTGTCATCATTTCAGATTTGCATGCAGCTGTAGGATATAATACAGAGAGATCTTGTGTATACATTACCTAGTTGTTTCCAATGGAAATAACTTATAAAATTATGGTACAATATCACAACCATGATGCTGATAGGCATTGAAACAGTCCACAGAACTTATTCATGTTTCCTTAGTTCTATCTGTTTCTCTGTGTGTGTGTGTGTGTGTGTGTGTGTGTGTTTAGGTATGTACAAATTTATTACATGAGTCCATGTGTATATCACCACAGTGGAGGTATTGAATAGTTACATCACCACAAAATCCTACTAGTTTTGTTTTCTTATTCTCAATTTCTCTTTTTTTACTCTCCTCTCCAACTTCTTACCTCCTGTATTGAAATAATCACCTTGCAGACATTCATGACTCTAGACTTCCAGTCCCTCCAATTTCTCTTTCACAACCCATTTATAAAATGCAAATCTGCCCTCTGGGCAACTCCTAGGAAAGCCAGTCCTCTAAGTCTCTGACTTACAGTAAATTTACATATTGGAGAAAATACTGCATATTATTAAGATACAAAATTCGAATACAAAGTGACTGGCATAGTATGTCAGTCATATAAAAAATCAAATACTTTTGTGATCTGTCCTATTAATAACATTGTTCAGTGACAATTAACAGTCTTATTTATGAATTTGGTGGTTCTCATAGTCACACAATGTAAAATGTTATAAGAAACTGATAGAAACTATGTGTCTACCTTACTTTTATATTTTAAAATGTTAAAACAAATGGCCTATCAGCTCTTGTTTTTCAGATTTATATCATTTTAGTCACAACCCTGCAACTGGAGTAAAAAGTCAAAGACATAGACCCATGAAAGTAAATTTACTGCACCTAAAGATGAATTTCTGAAAAAATACTGGTATAATTACCAATTTATTCACAGGCAGCTGTACATTGCTATTAATGATTTATATGTTAACTATCATGACATGTTACATTACTTCTAAGAGTATGCTCCTTTGCTATCAATAATTTTTCTTATGGTTTCTAGAAATTTGTTGACTCCTCTCCATTTCTCTCCTCTCAAGGTAAGTGTTCTCTTGAGAGTTAATCATGTAACTTACTAGAAATTTATCCAAACTACTCCCTACCCAGAGTGAATTGTGTCATATTAGACACAATTCTGAGAGATTACTAAATTATAAGAATAGATAAGCCATTCTTTTACTTTTTCAGACGCAAATTAAAAGAGATGCCATATAATATTGATGCTCATATGTACTGGTACTTACCTGGTTCTATAAGAAGGGCAACAAAAACTTGACATAACCCTTTCTCTCTTCTCTCACATGATAGCAGCATGACTCTTAGTGACTATAAAGTATGGCAATAAAAACCTCAGAGACACAGGTCACCAGAGGAGAAATGGTGTGGGGATGAGAGAAAAAGGTGACAGGAATAAGAAGAACAATTTGCCAGGTTTTGTTTGTTTTGTTAATGCTCACTGGAGGATATTCTTTTCCATTGATTTTTAAACAGGAGTGAGGAAGGGGAAGGAGGGAGAGAGGGAGACAGACAGAAAATCAATGTGAGAGAGACACATTGATTGGTTGCCTCTGCACACACTCCAACTGGGGTTGGGGATGGATCCTGCAGCTCAGGTATGTGCCCTTGACTAGGAATCAAACCTGAGACCCTTCCATGCACAGGCTTACTCTCCAGTCACTGAACAACACTGGCCAGGGCCAAAGTGCCAGTTTTAGAAGTAGTGATGGGGATTTAAAGTGCAGCACAGGGAATGTAGTCAACGATATTGTAATAACTGTTATGCTGCCAGGTGAGTACTAGACTTATCAAGGTGATCACTTCATAAGGTATATAAATGTATAATCACTATGTTGTATAGCTGAAATTAATATAATATTGCATGTCAACCCTAATTGAAAAATAATTTTTTAAAAAATTAAAAACATGGAATCTAATTTTATCTTAGATATTAATAATTACATTGTATTTAGCTACATTATGTATATGAGCATACCTGTCTTTAAAGTTTTTTTTTTTTAAAGGAAAGCTATGCTTATTCTTTCTTTTTTTTAAATATATTTTATTGATTTTTTACAGAGAGGAAGAGAGAGAGAGATAGAGAGTCAGAAACATCGATGAGAGAGAAACATCGATCAGCTGCCCCTTCGCGCCCCCCACGGGGGATGTGCCCTCAACCCAGGTACATGTCCTTGACCGGAATCGAACCTGGGACCCTTCAGTCCGCAGGCCGATGCTCTATCCACTGAGCCAAACTGGTTTTGGCTGTCTTAAAGTTTTTACACATTTCTAATTAAAACACTTTCTGACAAAGAGTCTAATCTTTTATATATTGTGATGCTTAGACTTACATGTCAACTTGTCTAGGCCTTTGTATCCAATTACTTAAACATGTTGCTGAGGAGGTATTTTGTAGATGTAGTTTGCATTTTCAATCAGTTGACTTTAAGTAAAGCAGATTACCCTTTATAAGTTGGGTGAATCTTGATCCCTTGGAGGCCTTAAGAAGGAAAAACGGATAGAGAAATTCTATATCAAGAATACAACATCAGCTTCTCTTTGAGTTTCCAATCTTCAGGCCTCCTACACGTTTCAGATCCTCAGTCCCCACAATTTGGTAAGCTAATTCTTTAAAAATAAATCTTTCTTCTAGCTCTATATATGGATAGATATTATATAGATATATAGATAGAAATAGACATAGAGATAAGCATAGGGATTAGATATAGATATCTCCTATTGGATTTGTATGGAGGATCTTAATACTAATAATATTGATTAATAATATAAAGAGTATTGATTAATGACATGGATATATTGACAGCATATTAAAACCACCCTAATAGTTTCAATGGACTGTGGTGATTGTCTCCCTAGTTCCATTTCTCCATCCTTTATCAAGTAGCACCCAATATCTTGGTTGATTACCTGAAATGAACTCACCTTTAGTTCCAGAATTAGGCTTGGATTAGTCCAGAAACAATCTGCATAATCCCAGTATACCCATCAACATTCATATTCACTATTGAGTAGTGATGGAGATGAGTTATCGCACTTTAAAATGTCTACTTTTGAAAGCTTAAGTTTCACATTAAAACACAGTCTATACTTATACTAATTTATATACTTCATGTCTCTACTCAAATGTCACCTATCAGGTAACATCACCTTCCATAAAAGTACCAAAATGACAGTCTTCTAGCTCTCTCGTTTCCATAATTTGCTTCTCAGTAGCAATATCATACCATAGTTTCATTTGTTATTTTTCTGTTTTACACATTATTCTTCATGATGTTCACTGCCATTCCATGAGTTTCTATAACAGTGCCTGTCACATAGATGACACCCAGAAAACATTTGCTTGATGAATGAAAGAACTGCAACTAGTAACCTCTTTAAGACATCACATTTTAAATTCAAGTCAAATTTTACAAGCATCCATTGAAGTTTTTATTCTAGCTTCAAACTAATGCAATCATTTTAACTGAATGTTAATATATATATATATACATATACATATATATATATATATATATATATATATTTGACTCTTCCTTTTAATTTTTTTCTTTTCCATTTCTTATAGAAAACAGTTACATAAGTGACTCCAAAACAAGATGCTCATGACTTTTTCCCCATAGCTGATGTTAAAAATAATTTTGCTTTGGAAGTATTTACATGAAAAGTATGACACTTTTCTAGAGAATATATAAGTATCATCCCATATGGAAATTGACCATTTTACCACCAAACCAAGTGTTGTAAAATGAAAATTGTGAAATCACACCATTTGGGTATAATTGTAGTTTTATATTAATTTCACCCAGTGATTAACATGCTTTTCCTTCATTTTTCTCCCCTAAATCTACAGCTGTTCACTGGCAAAAGAAACCACCTCATTCCTTGTCTTTCCCATTTCAAGTTTCCTTCACATACTCCCTCAACTATCTGTAGATAGATGTTTTTAATGTCACACTGGAAATTATGAGCACAACAACAGTTAATAACTCAGCCTGATGACAAATATGGTCATTCATCTTCAGTTATGAGAATAAAATTATAGATGGTGTTTAGACCTCAGCAATTTAATAAAAAGGCTTTGGGGGTAAGACAGGTGCCACTGATAAGACCTCATTTCTTCACTTATATTGAGCTCAGCTACAATCAGTCAGGAAAGAATATGCTCTGAAGCCTGAAGCTGCAGTTGGATAGAAGGATAACTATCCTACTACCTTTATACTTTCTTGCATTTACATAGCTCTGATAATCCAGGTGAATTATGAGAATAGAAGTGTATGTGCACAAATACAGTCATGATTACAAGTATATGCAAAAACTATAAATGAAACAGCCCTAACCGGTTTGGCTCAGTGAATAGAGCGTCGGACTGCAGACTCAAGGGTCCCAGGTTCGATTCCGGTCAAGGGCATGTGCCTTGGTTGTGGGCACATAACCAGTAGGGAGTGTGCAGGAGGCAGCTGATCGATGTTTCTCTCTAATCAATGTGTCTAGTTCTCTATCCCTCTCCCTTCCTCTCTGTAAAAAATCAATAAAATATCTTTAAAAAAAAACTATAAACGAAACAAAAAACACACAAGCCTAGCTAATAAAAGAGTAATATGCAAATTAACCATCACTCAGCTACACCCACAAGCCATGCCCACCAGCTATTCAGGAGTGAGTATGCAAATTAACCCAACCAAGATGACTGTGGCCACCAAGAGAGCAGGAGGGAGGCCTGGGTTTCCCCAGTGATGGAGGAAACCAAGCTTTCCACACACTCTGGCTGGCCCAGGCCTCCGCTTAAGGCTACAAAGTTTCAATTTTAGAAGATAAATAAATCCCAATAGAAATGGCTGCCACCACAGAGGGAGCAAGAAGGCTTGGCTCTGTTCCAGGCTACAAAGTTTCAGTTGTAGAAGATAATTAAATCCCAGATACCAGGGCCTCCCCTTGGGTCACCGTGGGGCCTGGCCGGCCTGCAAACCACCACAGGCTGCCCCACCCTGATCCAGGACACCATTCAGAGCAAACCAGCTGGACCCCATCCATGCACCAGGCCTCTATCCTATCTAATAAAAGAGTAATATGCAGATTGACCATCACTCCAACACACAAGATGGCTGCCCCCATGTGGTCAAAGATCCTGCCCCCATGTGGACACAAGATGGCCACCACAAGATGGCCAGCAGGGGAGGGCAGTTGGGAGGGACCAGGCCTGCAAGGGAGGGCAATTGTGGGCGATCAGGCCAGCAGGGGAGGGCAGTTGGGAGGGACCAGGCCTGCAAGGGAGGGCAGTTGGGGGTGATCAAGCCAGCAGGGGAGGGCAGTTAGGGGTGACCAGGCTGGCAGAGGAGGGAATTTGGGGGCAAATAGGCTGGCAGGGGAGTGGTTAGGGGGTGATCAGCCTGGCAGGCAGAAGCGGTTAGTGGCAATCAGGAAGGCAGGAGGTGAGCAGTTGGGAGGCAGCAGTCCTGGATTGTGAGAGGGATGTCCGACTGCCCATTTAGACCCGATCCTGGTGGGATCAGGCCTAAATGGGCAGTCAGACATCCCTCGAGGGTTCCCAGATTGGAGAGGGTGCAGGCTGGGCTGAGGGATACCCCCCACTCCTGTGCACAAGTTTTGTGCACCAGGCCTCTAGTACTAATATGTGATATTCTAAAATATTGTAGACTTTGACCCATAGAATATGATTAAATAATGAATATCCAAACTCATTGGAGAAAATGAGAAACATTAAAAAGTAGTTTTTAATCTCTCTTAATATTTTAAGAAATATTAATTAGCATTTGTCTAGCACTTACAAGTTGCAAAACATTGTTTCAAGCACTTTTCCAGATTTGTTACCTCATTTTGTCCTTAGGGAATCTCTATATAATTCATTTTACCCATGAGTGAGAGCTAAGGTACAGGGAATAACTTGCCCAAGGCCAGACTCATTTGAAAAGGCAGAATTAGGACATGTCACACTTGTTCTATGGTAGACAACTTCTTCTGTATGCAAAACTAGTGTTAAACTTCATAAGCACTGACATTTCCCTGATAATAAGAGGTATTTGAAAATGTCATTCATAGTTGGTATGACTTTTGTTCTGTGATGAAAAGGAATCAAGTTTATGAAAATATAATTTCACTGTACAATAAAGATGCAAAATGAGAGGACTATTCAAACCTAGGTATTCTGTTTCCAAAAAGATTATCAAATAATCTTTGTAAAATATTACTTATATCATGATACACAATTTTAAATATCACTTGTTATAGATTTTTATTCACACATATTTTTGAAGGTAAAAACAAGTGTAGCTATAAATTTCTTAATATTACATAATTATATTAATTTATAGACTTTCCTAAAATGAACTCCATTATTCATTGTAAACATGAGACGTTTTCTTTGATTCATCCCATTGTTGGAAATTCACAACATATCTTAACATGTTTAAGGCTGTGAAATACTTTGAAGGGAAGGGGAGTTAACAGTTGTTAAGTATTATTTAACTCATTTAAAAATATATTTGAAGACCGATTTTAGCACAATATCTTGAAGTTTCCCAAGAAGCAATATTCTTCAAACCTCCTTTCAGAAACACTGGCCTACTTTGAAAAACCTATTTTATCAAAGATTTTCTCTCGTTCTACTTTCTTTTTACTCAAATACATTTTAGAACTTGTTTTGTCTCTCTTGCAAAAGATATAGTAAAATAATACTTTAGTATAGTATTATTCTGTAGAAATGTGACCACCATCATCAAACATGACATAGCTGAAAACAGTAATAATAGAAACCTCCTGTGTCAGTATGACTTTGCTGCTTGTATTAAGAAAGTTTTGCTCATGAAAGATAAAATTATAATGTAATAACAAGTAACTTTAATTTTTCCTTTAGGCAGTTCCTGCAGATTCAAATTTCAAAGATATAATTCTCATCACCTAGACATACAGTTCAGTTATCACAACAATTTCATTATTAAAATCAAAGATATAATTATCAAAACTTTTGCTTTGCTATATCCATAAATCCTATATTGTTATGTCCTAAACTTTCAATTCCCAATCAGTTGTCTGCCTTGGAAAACCCACCTAAACCACTTAAGTCCAGACACTCTAATTATGTAAATGCCAACTTTGACTCTATACTTCAGAGGCACAGCTCTGAGTCTGTCACAGTGGTGTCTTCTCTAACTTCAGTAATCTAGTCCATTTAGCTTTGCTTTATTATTAAGGTAATATTTAGAGGGGTTCAACAAAGTTGAAGTATAATTATTAACTAATTATAAAATAAGGAAGACAATAAAAGATGTGCACATATAAATCACTAATTATTTCAAAGAAGTCCCAGTTTCAGCACCCATTTAAAATTCCTTTAGTCTCTCAAAACACCAAATATATTTGCATCTTAATAATTCATTATCTTAGGTGACTTACATTTAGAAAATTGAACACATATAAGTGCTAGATACTGGGTGAACTGCATAGCGATAGTAAGTCCAGCACTTTCTGTAGCTTAGAGGTTGGTGGAATGACAGCTTTTTAAAGGAACACATACAAATACACACATGAAGACATTTTTCAGTGCCATGGCAACCAATCCAAAACAAAATAGGAAAAAAAAATGACTGTAAGATAATGTTAGATTGTGAGAGTCTGAGATGAGAATCCGAAGAAAATAAAACAACATAAGATTTGAAGAATGAGAGTCAGCCATCCTAAGGCTGAGGAAAGAACAATGCTGCAAATGGTAGAGCAGCATGGGTGGAGGTCTGGAAATTTAAGAACAAACAGCAATAACAATAAGGAAATCCTGGTACACTTAAAGAATTAAATGAAGGTCAGTGTATCCAGGCAGATAAGACAGTTGCACATTTGTGGGAGATGGATAGGAATGGAAAGAAATTTGTATTAAAAAAATCTTTATTGTTGAGAGTATTACAGATGTTCCCCTTTTACCCTCATTACCTCCTCCACCCAGCTCCCAACCTGCCCCAGGCCTTCACCACCCTATTGCCTATGTTCATGGGTAATTCATATATGCATAAGAGTTCTTTGGTTAATATCTTCCCACCCTCTACTCCCCCCTTCCCTCTGAGATTTGTCAGTCTGTTCCATGTTCCATATCTCTGGCTCTATTTTATTCAGTAGATTCCTTGTTTGTTATTTTAATTTTTAAATTCAGTTGTCAACAGATATGCATTCATTATAATTTTATTGTTAATATTTCTTCTTCTCCTTCTCCTTCTCCTTCTCCTTCTCCTTCTCCTCCTTCTTCTTCTTTTTGAATACCCTAAACATTTCATGTACTACTCATTTGGTGGTGATGAACTCCTTTAGCTTTTTCTTGTCTGGGAAGCTCTTTATCTGAACTTCAATTCTAAATGACAACTTTGCAAGGTAGAGTAATCTTTGTTGTAGGTCCTTGCTATTCATCACTTTGAATATTTCTTACTACTCCCTTCTGACCTGAAAAGTTTCTGTTGAGAAATTATTTGACAGTAGTATGGGTACTTATTTGTAGATAGCTAATTACTTTTCTCTTGCTGATTTTAATTCTCTCTTTGTCTTTAATCTTTGACATTTTAATGATGATGTGTCTAGTGTGGGCCTCTTTGGGTTCCTCCTGTTTGGGAATCTCTGAACCCTGGACTTGTAAGTCTATTTCTTTCACCAGGTATGGGGAATTTTCTGTCATTATTTCTTCAAATAGTTTTTTTAAATTAAATCTTTATTGTTCAGATTACAGGTGTTCCTCTTTTTGTTTTCTCCCTATAGGTCCCCTCCACCTAATTCCCCACCCCACCCTACCCCATACCCTTACCCCCTGCCACTGTCTTCATCCATAGGAGTAAGATTTTTGTCCAATCTCTTCCCGCACCACTCACACCCGCTTCCCCCTGAGAATTGTCAGTCCACTCCCTTTCTATGTCCCTGATTCTATTATATTCACCAGTCCATTCTGTTCTTCAGATTTTTTATTTACTTGATTTTTTAGATTCACTTGTTGGTAGGTATGTATTTGATGTCATTTTGTTGTTCATAATTCTTATCTTTACCTTTTTCTTCTTCTTCCTCTTCTTAAAGAATACCCTTCAGCATTTCATGTAATCCTGGTTTGGTGGCGATGAACTCCTTTAGCTTTTTCTTGTCTGTGAAGCTCTTTATCTGACCTTCAACTCTGAATGATAGCTTTGCTGGGTAGAGTAATCTTGGTTGTAGGTTCTTGCTGTTCATCACTTTGAATATTTCTTGCCAATCCCTTCTGGCCTACATAGTTTCTGCCGAGAAATCAGCTGACAGTCATATGGGTAATCCTTTATAGGTAACTAACCGTTTTCTCTTGCTGCTTTCAAGATTCTCTCTTTGTCTTTTGCCCTTGGCATATTAATTATGATGTGTCTTGGTGTGGTCCTCTTTGGATTCCTTTTGTTTGGGGTTCTGCGCACTTCCTGGACTTGTAAGTCTATTTCTTTCACAAGGTAGGAAAAGTTTTCTGTCATTATTTCTTCTAATAGGTTTTCAGTATTTTGCTCTCTCTCTTCTTCTGGCACCCCAAAAATTCGGATGTTGATATGCTTGAAGTTGTCCCAGAGGCTCCTTACACTATCTTCATATTTTTGGATTCTTTTTTCTTTTTGTTTTTCTGGTTGGGTGTTTTTTGTTTCCTCATATTTCAGATCTTTGGTTTGATTCTTGGGGTACGTTGATCTACAGTTGATTTTCTGTATATTCTTTACTTTAGACAGTGTATGCTTCATTTCTGACTGGTCCTTTTCCATTTTTTTTGGCATTCTCATTAAGGTCCTTGAAGGTCTCACTAAGCTCCTCAGAAGTGTCATCAAGTTTCTCGGCGGTTTTTAGAAGATTCTTGAGTAACCTTATAAATGTGGTTCTGAACTCTATGTCGTCCAGTAGTTTGCTTTCCTCCGTTTCTTTCATTCGTGACATGTTTCTTCGTCTCCGCATTTTGGCTGCTTCCCTGTGTTGATGGAGTGGCTTTCTGTAGTAGGTGACCTATAGGGGGCAGTAGCTCAGCCTCCCCAATCACCTGATGTGGACGATCTTGGTACACCCCTTTGTGGGCTGAGTGCAAGATCTTGGTGTAGTTAAGCCTTAATTGCTGTTGGTACGCTGGGAGGAATTGACCTCCAGGCCAATCGGCTGTGAGGACTCCCTGTGTCTATAAGAACTGCTGTGCTGGATACACGCTTATGGTGCAGGACTTGTTTCAATGGGGCTTTGGCGCTCGCTGAGTCTGCCTCTTGAATGTGTCACTTATGGATATGAGGAGTTGAAATCTGGTTTCTCACACTGACCACTAGGTATACTGGCTTCTGGATCCCCAATAGGGTGCTGGTCAGCTATTGTCTGAGTCCACCCAGCAGGAGCTACAGCGAGAGCTACAGTTTTCTCCTCTTTGCTTGGGGTTTGGAGGTTTTGGAGCTGTCTGATCCGGGCTGCAAGTTTGTTAGGTTAAGCTGCACTAGGGCAGGCCTTTCTTATGCTAAAACTGCTGCTTGGAGCTTGGGTGGGTTTGTAGGTTGTGTGGGGCAGGGTCTCAGGGCATCACTAGGCTAGGGCTTGACAAACAGCAATGGCTGCTAGTTAGCCGGCTCTGTGTCTCCAACTGCATCCCATGCCCCAGCGCAGTAAACAATTATTCTTGTGTGCAGCTCTGCAAGCAGGCCCCCCTCACTTTCCAATCCGGTGGCAGACAATGCAGCTTCTCCCCGTAGGAGTTTGGGTCCCCTGCATCTCCCCAGAAACTGTATTTCAGAGTAATCAGGGGCTTGTCTCCCTTTGGGTTGAAAAAAGCAACGCCTGCCACCAGCCCAGATCCCGCGCCTCTGTACCTCAGCTTTTCAGCGCTTGTGCACGTCTCAGTGCTCTTTTCTCTTTCCTTCTAGTTGTAGAACTTCCACTCAGCCAGCTTTCCCATGGTTCTGGGTGATAGACATTTTGTCTTTTAGTTGCAGTTTTGAAATTGTTGTGCGAGGCAGCAGTTTAGGTGTTTACCTATGCCACCATCTTAGATTCCTCCTTTCCCCACTTTTCTCAAATAGTTTTTTATTATCTTGTTATTTCTCTTCTCCTCTGGCACCCCAATAATGTGAATGTTGGTACACTTGAAGTCCCAAAGGCTCCTTACATTATCTTCATAGTTTTTGGATTATTTTTTCTTTCTGCTCTTTTGATTAGGTGTGTTTTATGTCCTCATATTCCAAATTGTTGACTTGCTTCTCTGAATCCTCAACTCTACTGTTGAATCCCTATAAATTATTCTTTATTTCAGTTAGTGTATACTTAATTTCTGACTGGTCCTTTTTCATGTCTTTGATGTTCTCACTAAGGTTCTTGAAATTCTTATTAGGATCCTTGAACTTCCCATGAAGTCTCTTGAAGGACTTCAAGGATCTTAATGAGAATTGCAAGAACCTTAGTGAGATGGCCGGTATAACTCAATGGTTGAGGCTCAAGCCAGGAACCAAGATGCCACCAGTTTGATTCTTGGTCAGGGCACATGCCCAGATTGCGGGCTTGACCCACTGTGGAGAGAATGCAGGAGGCAGCTGACTGATGATGTTTCTCTCTCATTGGTGTTTCTATCTCTCTATCCCTCTTCTTTCCTCTCTCTCTCAAAAAATCAATAAAATATATTTTTAAAAAAGAATAAAAGCATCCTTGAGCAATCTTATTACCATTATTTTGAAATCTGTATCTAGTGGTTTGCTTGCTTCCATTTCATTTAGTTTTTTTTTTTTTTTTTGAGATTTCTTCTGTTCTTTCATTTGTGACATGTTTCTCTGTCTCCGCATTTTGGCTGCTTCCCTGTGTTTCTATGTATTAGGTAGAGCTGCTATCTCTCCTGGAATTGGTAGAGTGGGCTTGTGCAGTAGGTGTCTTGCAGGGCCCAGTGGCTCAGCCTTCTCAGTCATCTGAGCTTGGCACTGTAGGTGCATCCCTGTGTGGGTTGTGTATATAGTCTTATTGTAGTTGAGCCTTAATTGCTGTTGGCATCACTGGGAGGAATTGACCTCCAGGCTAATTGGCTGTGAGGACCAACTGCAACTACAATGGAAAAGCTGTTGTGCAGGAGACACCCTCTGGAGCAGGTGGGGTTTTGGTGCTCACTGAGTCTACCCATTGAGTGTGTCACTTGCATATGTGCAGCATTATAATCTAGTATGGGTCTGGGGCCTCCTTGGAGGTGCAGTCAGACACTGCCTAGAGTCACCTAGAAGGAGCTACAGAGTGATCTGTATATGGCTGCTACTTGTGTTGGGCTTGGAAGTGCCCAGGAGAGGCCAAGCTGTGAAGCAAGGCAGGCTGCTGCTAGTGCTGGGTCTTGGGTCTGTTATTGATAGGTATGGGGCATGCTGATGCCAGATGATACTTGCTTGAGAAAGTCTCAAGTCTCAGCTAGGACAGGGTATTTGTATGGAAAAATCACTATAAACAGTTGGGTGGGTCTGAAAATTGGGTAGGGTGAGTTCTCAGGGAGTCACCAGGTCATAGTAAACAGTGTGAGCCAGGCTGAGCCAGGCTTATGGAAACTTGGGTATAGCTGCCTAGGATGAGGGAGGTCTCAGCATAGGAACAATGACCTTTGAGGGCACCCCTGTCTGGGATAAGGCCACCTCTGTGTTCTTGCTCCAATGCCAGACAACCCAATTCCTCCCCGTATGTCCCTCAATCCCCCAACCTGCTGACCCAGCGCTGGAGCTCAGAGGGAGTGGATCTGAGTAAGTTAGCATGCGTTCCTGCTCCAATGCCAGACAACCCAATTCCTCCCCGTATGTCCCTCAATCCCCCAACCTGCTGATCCAGCGCTGGAGCTCAGAGGGAGTGGATCTGAGTAAATTAGCATGCAGGCCCTTTAAGAACAACTGCCTATGTCTCCAGCCACTATCCTTACTAGTTTGTACAGCCCCAAATATGGAGACTTCTCTTCTCAGGTCTGGAACCCTGGCTTGGGGTCCAGTGTGGGGCTGAGACACCTTGCTCCTCACTGGAGGCCTCCACCACTGAATTATCCCTTCCAGTTTAAAACATGCCACCCATGGGTGTTGGACCAGCCTGTTCTATGCCTCCATTCCTCCTACCAGTTTCAATGTGCTTTCTCATTTACTTTTCTAGTTGTAAAGAAGAGAAGTAAATTCAGCCAAATTCCAGGTGGTTCTGAATGATGGTTATTCTGTATTTTGGTTGTAATTTTGATGTGGTTCTGGATTTTTTTTCGATATATAATGGTAAATTTTGGTTATATCTAACAGGATGCTAACATAATGTAAACAATATTTTCAATAGTAAAATATAGTGTTTGGGTAGATAATGAATTTTAGAAGGTTAAGAATGCATGTGGGTAAATCACTTAAGAGACTATTAGAATTTCCCTAGAAAGATAAATGGTAGCTTTGACTGGAACAGCTGCCAGGAATACAAAGTGGAAGAACTAACTCCCGATAGATTTTGTTAGACACAGATAACAAACAATGTAGTATTGGCCAGAGGGAAGGCGAGGCAAGGGCTGGGTAAAGGTGGTCAAAGGACAGGGGGGATTTGGGACATCTGTAATAGTGTACACAATAAACAAACAACAAACAGCATGTGGCAGTAAAGTGAACATGAACCTCAGAAAGAGAAAGAGTAAAGAATGATTCCATGTCAGAGTAGAAATATATGTTCCTCTTCAGTGAACTGACAGAGTGGTCCATTACAAATCAGAGTTTGGTGTACCGGATAGCCTCTCTCTGATAATACCACATAATTTTATTTTACCTATTCTCTGAGTAACCCTTGAGCACCACAGTGTGTTCCAGGCCTAGTGATTTACATCCAAGATACCATAATAAGAATTCCCAGGGCCATCAACCTCATCTTTTCATCACAATTCAAAAAGTTTAAATTGCAGGAAAATAAAATTAAGGGTTTGGCTGAGAAATTAGTTCAGTTCTAATTATATAGTTTAGCTCTGTGAAAAGAAATAGAGTTAATATAGCAGCCATTAGAAAGTTCACAGAGCAGTTAATTAAGACTGATTAGTTAAAAAAGATGCTCTTGTCCAAAGTTTAGCACTCCCAAAATTTTCCTCCAAATGAACCTTTCTTAATAGGGTGGGAAAATAATATGCACAACTGGGAATAAAAGTAGATTAGTCAAAGCTTTCAGGAAATAATATTAAGGTAGTCTACTCCCTAAACATGGCATTTTACTGGCAAAGTGCACAAATACATTAATGATTACAAAGTATCCATGCAAAAACTATAAACAAAAATGAAATAAAAACTTATGAAACAGTGCTACGTGGTTTGGCTCACTGGATAGAGCATCGGCTTGCAGACTGAAGGATCCCAGGTTCAATTCTGGTCAAGAGCACATGCCCAGATTGTGGGCTTGATCCCCAGTAGGGGGCATGCAGGAGGCAGCTGATCAATGATTCTTTCTTATTGTTGATGCTTCTAGCTCTCTACCCCTCTCCCTTCTCTCTGAAATCAATAAAAAATATATTTTTAAAAAACAAACAAAAAACTCATGAAACATTTCATACTGAATTTTAACTAAAATTCAGGAAAAAAAGGTAAATTGGAAAATGCTAAGGAACTAACTGCCCATGACATGACAATTTTACTAATTATTTTGCAAAACCCACATTAGCCTTTTTGTGTTCCAGTTAACTTATATGGTATTATATTATATCTTCAGATTACAAGAAAGGATACAATTGAATTACACTGTGTGCCTTGCCTGGCACTTGGAAAGCCCTGAAATCATTTAAAATTAAATGACAAGTAACTCAGTCAATATTGCATTTACTGCTACACAGCTGTTGAAAAACTAACTCTTGTGAGCTGATGCGCAGGAAATAGAGGTCAACCTCACCACTTCTTGAACATTTAATAAAAATGTTATTTCTGGTTAAAAAAAGTTATTCACTAACAAAATATGCATATCACATATCAGAGTTGTTTTCCAACTTGCCCTTCTGTGTTGCTGACATATAATTATATAATATACAAACACATGGAAAATAAAAAGCATGTATATTTCATAAAATTTAGTCTCTCCTATTACTAAATATGGGTATTAGAAGCCTTGGAACTATCCTAACTCTCCTTTTCTTTCAGAAGGAGGAAAAACTATTTAGAATATACCAGTTTAGCTTGGTTGGTAGGATGGGGATGAAACAACAGCAGTAGCTGATAGTGGACTTGCCTATGAGTCCTAGAGTGTGACCTTCGTTCAGCAGATCAAAGCAAGCAGTTGGATTCTTAGTGTCAAAGATAACTAAAGAAAAGAGAACAATTTAGAAATTGTTATATATTGTACAGTAGATGTAGGACTTATGATGGATTCCTTGACCTTTGAGAATAGAGAAGAAGTTTAAATAAAAAATGGTGCAAGAAGACGAGAAGAGAATGTTAAGATTTATTAAGATTAAAGATTGGTGATTATAGAAAATAAAATGCAACACAGGAAAAAATAAGCCAAAATCATTTATTTTTGAAAGGAAATAATTTGTATGTGACTAAATGGAAACTATTTTTAATGAGCTGAGTGTTATATGTTAGGATACTTTTTCCAGGGAACTTCTACTGTGGGTAGTTTCATCAATACTTGGTGTCAATTATCTATCACAGTGCAGTTATTACATGTATTCATCCATTCATTCAACAAACACAGATGGAATTTCTACAACATGGCAGCCTTGCTGCTGCACATAGAGAATCCAGCAGTGACTAAAACAGGTATTGAGCTTGTCCTTGTGGGGTTATGCTCTGGTGGACTTTCACATTCAATCAGCATTCTTACATCAATGTTGATATTTTCCAGTATAGAAAAAAATTCTGTAAGTTTTAGAATATATATAATATAAATTACACATATATATAAATCTTCTAAAATAATATTTTATCATTTTGCAAAGGCAAATTTAAAATTCAAAGCTTTTAAAGAAAATGCTTATATTTGAACTATTTATGAATCAATTTTATGGAAACAATTTTGTTTAAGCAATTTTTAAAAAATAAATCTTTATTGTTCAGATTACAGGTGTTCCTCTTTTTGTTTTCCCGCTATAGCTCCCCTCCACATGATTCCCCACCCCACTCTACTCCATGCCCTTACCCCTGCCACTGTCTTCATCCATAGGAGTAAGATTTTTGTCCAACCTCTTCCCGCACCACTCACACCCACTTCCCCCTGAGAATTGTCAGTCCACTCCCTTTCTATGTCCCTGATTCTATTATATTCACCAGTCCATTCTGTTCTTCAGATTTTTTATTTACTTGATTTTTAGATTCACTTGTTGGTAGGTATGTATTTGATATCATTTTGTTGTTCATAATTTTTATCTTTACCTTTTTCTTCTTCTTCCCCTTCTTAAAGAATACCCTTCAGCATTTCATGTAATCCTGGTTTGGTGGCGATGAACTCCTTTAGCTTTTTCTTGTCTGTGAAGCTCTTTATCTGACCTTCAACTCTGAATGATAGTTTTGCTGGGTAGAATAATCTTGGTTGTAGGTTCTTGCTGTTCATCACTTTGAATATTTCTTGCCACTCCCTTCTGGCCTGCATAGTTTCTGCTGAGATATCAGCTGACAGTCGTATGGGTACTCCCTTGTAGGTAACTAACCGTTTTTCCCTTGCTGCTTTCAAGATTCTCTCTTTGTCTTTTGCCCTTGGCATTTTAATTACGATGTGTCTTGGTGTGGTCCTCTTTGGATTCCTTTTGTTTGGGGTTCTGTGCACTTCCTGGACTTGTAAGTCTATTTCTTTCACAAGGTAGGGAAAGTTTTCTGTCATTATTTCTTCTAATAGGTTTTCAGTATTTTGCTCTCTCTCTTCTGTCACCCCAAAAATTCGGATGTTGGTATGCTTAAAGTTGTCCCAGAGGCTCCTTACACTATCTTCATATTTTTGGATTCTTTTTTCTTTTTGTTTTTCTGGTTGGGTGTTTTTTGTTTCCTCATATTTCAGATCTTTGGTTTGATTCTTGGGGTACGTTGATCTACAGTTGATTTTCTGTATATTCTTTACTTTAGGCAGTGTATGCTTCATTTCTGACTGGTCCTTTTCCATTTTTTTTGGCATTCTCATTAAGGTCCTTGAAGGTCTCACTAAGCTCCTCAGAAGTGTCATCAAGTTTCTTGGCGGTTTTTAGAAGATTCTTGAGTAACCTTATAAATTATCTCCCAAATTGATGAAATATTCAAAGTGATGAACTCTATGTCGTCCAGTAGTTTGCTTTCCTCCGTTTCATTCGTGACATGTTTCTTTGTCTCTGCATTTTGGCTGCTTCCCTGTGTTGATGGAGTGGCTTTGTGTAGTAGGTGACCTATAGGGGGCAGTAGCTCAGCCTCCCCAATCACCTGATGTGGACACCCTTGGTACACCCCTTTGTGGGCTGAGTGTAAAGTCTTGGTGTAGTTAAGCCTTAATTGCAGTTGGTACGCTGGGAGGAATTGAAGTCCACGCCAATCGGCTGTGAGGACTTGCTGTGTCTATAATGGAAGAACTGCTGTGCTGGAGACACACTTATGGTGCAGGACTTGTTTCAGTGAGGCTTTGGTGCTCACTGAGTCTGCCTCTTGAATGTGTCACTTATGGATGTGAGGAGTTGAAATCTGGTTTCTCACACTGACCACTAGGTATACTGGCTTCTGGATCTCCAATGGGGTGCAGGTCAGCTATTGTTTGAGGCCACCCAGCAGGAGCTACAGTGAGAGCTATAGTTTTCTCCTCTTTGTTGCTGTTTGGAGGTTTTGGAGCTGTCTGACACAGGCTGCAAGTTTGCTAGGTTAAGCTGCAATAGAGCAGGCCTTTCTTATGCAAAGCTGCTGCTTGGAGCTTGGGTGGGTTTGCAGGTTGTGTGGGGCGGGGTCTCAGGGCGTCACTAGGCTAGGGTGTGGCAAACAGCAATGGCTACTAGTTAGCCAGCTCTGTGTCTCCAACTGCGTCCAGTGCCCCAGTGCAGTAAACTATTATTCTTGCATGCAGCTCTGCAAGCAGGCCCCCCTCACTTTCCGACCCTGTGGCAGACAGTCCAGCTTCTCCCCATAGGAGTTTGGGTCCCCCGTGTCTCCCCAGAAACTGTATTTCAGAGTAATCAGGGGCTTGTCTCCCTTTGGGTTGAAAAAAGCAACAGCCTGCCACCAGCCCGGATCACTCGCCTCTGTACCTCAGCTTTTCAGCGCTTGTGCACGTCTCAATGCTCTTTTCTCTTTCCTCCTAGTTGTAGAACTTCCACTCAGCCAGCTTTCCCGTGGTTCTGGGTGATAGACGTTTTGTCTTTTAGTTGTAGTTTTGAAATTGTTGTGCAAGGCAGCAGTTTAGGTGTTTACCTATGCTACCATCTTGGATTCTTGTTTAAGCAATTTTTAAAGGTGATATTAATCTTATACTTATCTAGATATAGAAGTCATATAATTCATTAAACTCTCCCAAATTGATGAAATAATATTGTTTGAGTATTTTTATTCATATTTTTAAATTTTACAGCATTTTACAATTATATTATTTCTATTCTAATTCATTCATTTTCCTATATTCGCATGATTTGTCTACAAGCATACTTTTTGCCAAAGTATAATTTCTAGTTTACTGATCTCCTAATACCGAGCCCAATGCTTCTTCTAATATATTATAACACTCTCTGAATTATTGAATATATAGGTCAGCTGGTTAGATAAGAGTCCCAAAAGAATATGGCTCAAGCAAAATAGAAGCTGTATTTTTTCATCTAAAAGTCTGAACAGTTCAGGGCTGGTAATATAGCTCCACCATTTTCAGTGAAGCTGGCTGCTCTTATGGCCTTTATGTTATATCTCTGTCATCTTCAGATATTTTTTCTACATTTCTCAGACAAGTACTATAACTCAACTATCATCCACGTCTGGTGATAAGAAGTGGGTTGAAAAGATAGAGAGTGCATGCTTCTCCCCTTTCATCAGACAACTGCACACATGATAATTCCTAGCCACTATCTCCCAAAAAAGAAAAAAGATGTGATGCTCTGGACAGCTGGCTAGTCTTTGCTGCATCTTCTGGGCAGTTCTATCCCTGGCTTTGCCTCTTAGTTATATAAACTAAATCTCTCTGTGCTCCAGTTGTCTTGTACCTATATAGAAAAAAAATAATAACACTTGTTTTATAGTTGTGTTACATGGATTTAATAAGATATGATATGTAAAATGCTTAAAAGATTGCCTGGCAGAGTAAATACTTAAGATTATCAGCTACTTTTTACTGTTATTATTATAATCAGTCCTTCTCCAAGCCACTCTTCCAAAGTGTCTTTCCTCCCAAATTAAAAGAAATGTCTCATCTTGTTTTCTAGCTTGCTGATAGACATGAAATATACTGCATGGATAGAAACACAAAATGTTGGTCTCCATTTCATTTTATTCACTTATTAATTTTAAGATCTATATCTAAATCTATATCTATATCTATACAAACATATACATACATACATACATACATATAAAAGGCTAAGTGACCAACTGACCGGTGGACTGGGTATGATGCGCACTGACCATCAGGGAGCAGTTGCTCAACGCAGGAGCAGCAGAGCAGCAGCAACTTTACAGAGTGCCCTCTCATACTCCGGGACACCTCGGGGGGATGTTGGTCTGCCAGTTTCAGCCTGATCTCTGCAGGCCAGGCCGGGGACCTCACTTGCCAGAGGGGCCCCAGTCACAGGGCAGACGCCCTTTGAGCCCTGGTGTGGCCCCAGGTGCAGCAGGCCAGGGAGGGACCGACCTCGGGAGGTTAGCTCTAGAGTGTGTCTGGCTCCTCTAGCCCAGTCCTGTGCCCACCTTCTAATTAATTTCCATTCAATGTGCATGAATCAGTGCACCAGGCCTCTAATTTTTATATAAAGTAATATTTATTTTTTCTAAATAAATTTCTCATAAGTAATAAAAATGAGGGCAGATATTACCTTAATAATTTGTTATAGGAAGGTAAACAGTAGGGAAAATAGTAAACACCACTTTTCTCACCCATGAAGCATCCAGCCTGCAAGTGCAACTTCTGCTGATGACTCTCCAGGGCTTTCATTGTTTCCCCACTTCTGTGGATTTTATCTTATCTCCCTTTACCCTGGGTTTAATGATCAGAGAGTTAGGGTCTTCATGACACATTCTCAGAGCAATTCCTGCTGCTTCCCAGTCTTAGGATACTACTGTATGTTCTCTTCAACTTATTTACATTATTTTGTAACTTTTCCTGAAAATAATCATGGAAGATCCACTCTCTTTTTTCTCTTTCCTTACATTTTACCAAAACAAAACATGCCACCTGACCTCATCTTCCTCCTTCCCACTACACATTTCCTGAGAGGCTAAGAAAGGTGTGTGTGGAAGGGTGCATGCTGAGCAGAATGCTAAGAAAAACAAAAGGCCTGTAGTCCTGAAGAAGCCAAAAGCTGCAATGTAGAGCAATATACCAGAAAGACTAATGTTAGAGAGTAGGAATTTTTGAGCACTACTGAGGCTGTGGACTATGCCCCAGATAGAGCTGTCAGTGCTGACACCAGGCCAGGCCTTGAGATACGGTCTCATGGCCCCTTCCCAGCACGTAGGCTTTCTTTCATAGAACACTGTCAGCTTTCTGAAGAACAGGATGACCCTGTGAATAACATGGTCGTCAATGGCATGACTCTGACGTTGCTTGGGAAAAACTGTTTTGTCTTGGGTTACTTGCTCTGCAAGAACAGGATGTGGTTAATGTGCTTAAAAAGTGGTCCTGCACAAAGGGTAGGGCGGCTGCTCTCTGGACTCCCTGCGTGGAGAATGGCAGAGCAGTCGCCCGGCCGGCTAATAAAGGCTCTTTGCTATTGCATCGGACTTGGCTTCCTGGTGGTCTTTGGGGATCACGAATTCTGGGCATAACACTAGGTAATAAGCTGAAGGTGTCAGGAAGAATATGGAAGTCAATTTTGCAATCTGGCACCAGAGGTCAAGTGGAAAGGTTAAGTAAGTGACTCAGGAGCAAATAGGAAATGAAGGAAATGAGAAACCGCAAGAGCTGCCTTTTGTTGAGAGATAGAGAAGGCTCTCCTCTTCTTTTTGTGAAGACACTGATCCCATCATGAGAGCTCCACTGCCATAACCTAATTGTGTCCCATAAACCCCACCTTCTAGTACCATTTCACTGGGGCTCAGGGTTCCAAATAAATGGGGGCACAAACGTAGTCCATAACACCCATGATGAAACGTGGCTATTGAAGAACTACTTTAGAAAGCACCTTCATAAAATGATTGCTACTTTTGGCAATAAGGAAATGTATTCACCAAGATCCATTTCTAACTACCTAATAAAGGAGGAAAAATGAATGTCTCAGACTTCTCAGAGCCATTTAGAAAAGAAAAAAAACATTTCAGGGATGATGATGATAATATTTCATAGCAGCAATCAGTACTTTTGTTGCTCTCTACTCAACAGACATAACATCTGATAGCTCTAGTATCCCTTAAATAAGATTCTAATCTCTTCTCACTTTGCCTCACATGTGAACATTTAATTATTGGCAGTTCCAGCATGAAAATTGTCCTAATCCATTGGAGCCAATGATAAAACATTATAAGAAGGAAAGGCCATTAGATTTTATAGCACCCAGGCAGTAAATTTTTTCTCTTCTCTAAAATGTATAATCCTTTTTTACCTATGTAATTCACTCAGAAGGAAGCAAAAGTATATGTTAGAGACACAATTAGCAACAATCTGCAAATTTTTATCACACACCATTTGTTTCAGGAATGCATTTGAAAGTTTGTGCGGAAACATATTTTTTATCTTCTGGGATTTGAAAGCTAAGGTGCTAATTGCAGTACTCTGTTCACTTAGTAATGTAACTGAGCATGAATTTAAAGCAAAAGAGTTTTCCAAATCAAGAGTTTGAGCCACTGAAACTTGTAAAACTTTCAACGTACAAGTATGTAAGCTTCATGAGGTCAGGGACTTCTCTCAGTTTTCTTCTCTACTGTATCTTCTCTGTGCCTAACACATAATAAATACTCAATAAGTATTTGTACAAGAATGTGAATGTGTTTTTAGTGGTTTTCACACCATCCTATGTTTGCACACTTCTTAGAAATTTTTTGTTAATTTTCATTTGCATCTTTCCTTCTTATCACATGCCCTTAAGATTCTAACAAGTCATGGTGTGTGTAGATAACAAAGTAATCATTCCAGAAAATACAGTAGGATTGGCAATGCCTATGAGTAAGGACTAGAAATATGCTATCATGTTAGAGAAACACAATACCACAAAGCGACCATATTAATAAAATGTAAATTAATTGTTATTGGTGGTTTTCTTTCTTTAAAATTCCCATAAACCAAAGCTAGTTGGGTGAGGAGGGATTTATCCCTCTATGGAATTATCTTCTCAAACGCACTGTCTTCATAAGGGACATGTTTTTTTTCAATATAAAACAGATTTACGTACATATTTAAATATTTTTCTTACTTCATGAAAAGAATATATCCTTGCCATTTAAGTAATGATGTTTTCAAGTAATTTGTCTCTATTAATACAAACCAAGGGTAATACAATTAATTTTTAATAATTTCAGAAGTGGAATTTCATTTGTTGACTAATTATTAACATTTCTAACATATGTAAGTAAAGTTGGTTTAAGTAAAGTGTACAAAAGAAAAAAAGATGGAGAAATTACCCTTGTCCTCAAGGGGTTTATTTTTTCTCAGTGAGATGCTTTTTCTACTGAACTGTAATGAGTTGGCATGTATCCTGTTTTCCCCTTCATTGCAATCTGGGTTTTTCTAGATCAGTGGTTCTCAACCTTCCTAATGCCGCGACCCTTTAATACAGTTCTTCATGTTGTGGTGACCCCCAACCATAAAATTATTTTCATTGCTACCTCATAACTGTAATTTTGTTACTGTTATGAATCATAATGTAAATATCTGTGTTTTCTGATGGTCTTAGGCTCTATAGCAGCGGTTTTCAACCTATGGGACCACTAACAGGGTCACCTAAGACCATCGGAAAACACAGATATTTACATTACGATTCATAACAGTAACAAAATTACAGTTATGAGGTAGCAATGAAAATAATTTTATGGTTGGGTGTCACCACAACATGAAGAAATGTATTAAAGGGTTGTGGCATTAGGAAGATTGAGAACCACTGTTCTAGATGTTTCTAAAACATTCTTCAGTATTTCTTTTTATTTTAATATATATGTTTTTTTATTGTTGACAGTATTACAGATATCTCCCATTCCCCCACCCCCTCTTTTCCTCTCTGCATAGCTCCTAAATCAATTTTGAATTTCACCATCAAATCATGTACTCAATATAATACATTTAGCATGGAAATCACACTGGTGCATCTGTTGCCTGGGTGAGGTGCTCAGTCTGTGCGGATGTTGAAACATCAGGAAAATGCAAAGTTTTGAAAATTAACAATACACGTATCTTCAAAGGGAAGGATGTTAAGGTATAGCATGATTGTAATTTGTTCTGTAGAAATTAAATTTCTATTGAATGTTTTTTATTTATGTGTTTTTGTTTATTGTTTAGTTCATTATATTACACATATAAGTTCAATCATATGGTATTTGTCTATTGAATGCATTTAAAATGTGATGTTTAGAAAAAAGGTGTGTAAAGAGAAAGCAAAATAGATGACAATTATAGTTTGGCTTACTGTTAGGTTCCAGTAATCAAATCCTAGGTAATGTAGATGCTCTTTCATAATTTCAGTATCCAAGAGACTTTAAAACTAAATATTTTAGTTTTATATTTTTTATATGTGGGAGGTTAAATGAATTTGCTTTAAAGAGGCACAATTAATGGCTCTTATAATTAAATATATTAATTAAATTTCACTATTATTCATCCTGTTAAAGACTTAAAATGCTGTAAATGTTACTGCTTTCTAATTATTAATTATGTAAACCTTAAAAACACAGTATCTTGCTCAATTTCAAATGACTGAAGTACTATTCTATTAACAATTAATATGACAACTGAAAGATTAGACTGATAATCTAACTTTCATAAAATGTACATAGAGGAAAAATACATTATGCACAATACTGTCACAGTTTCTCTAACAAATTTTATATTACATAGTCATTTTCTCTTTCTTACTAATTTAATTATCTATGCCAGTGGTCGGCAAACTGCGGCTTGCCGCTCTGTTGACTAATGAGTTTGCCAACCACTGATGTATGCAAATAGTTAGTACCATATATTAATCAGAAAACTTTTAATTATGTATTTTTCGCCTTTAAAAATTAATTTCTAATTTTTAACAAATTTGAGAAGAAAATATATTTTTCAATTTCCTACTCCAATATTAACAAGTAGAAACTCTATACTATCTTGTAGTACTGCCATTTGTAAGGTTTATAGAGGTTATTAAACACAGAAGGATTGTTAACTACTCATACAAGGTAAGATGAGAGTTTACCTATAGTTCACACGTCTCCAATTGCTTTTGCAAGAACCTCTGAGATTGTTCTTTGAGGATATCATCTACCTTACTAAAACATGATCTTTAAGCACAGTAGGTAGAAATAGACCTACAGAATTTCTTTCCCTCTGAAATATACAGAATTTTTTGGCAAAATAAAAGGCGAAGCTACATGAGAAAATTCACGATGAGGACAAAATTTGACATAAGTATATATATTCATAAAAGCAGATAAATTAAATATTACCATCATTCATCCTGTTGAAGATTTAAAATGCTGTAAATGTTACTTCCTAATGTTATCATTTTTAAACACAGAAGGGCATGTAGGGTTAATTATTATAATACTAATTTTCAGTTATTTACATTCTGAAGCATTTATCCATACTAAGTAGAAATAGCTATATACCTGACAAATAAGATTGAAGATAGGCCAAGAAATAAAATTACTTTTTCTAGTTCTCTTTATAATTAACTAGAGGCCGGTGCATGAAATTCATGCACGGGTGGGGGGTCCTTCAACCCGACCTGCACCCTCTCCATCCGAGAGTCCTCAGGTGATGTCCTACTGATGGCTTAGGCCTGCTCCCCATGGTTCTCTGCTCTCTGTGGGGCCTGCCTGCACGATGTCACCACGATGGGAAAACAGGCCCTGCTGTCTGCTTTTTGCGGGGCCTGCTTGCCTGCTCGACGTTGGCAGGATTGAAAGGATTGGGGGACTCCAGTGGGGCTGAGGGGACTTGGCACTGCCATCTTGTGGCTATGGGCACTATCACCTTTGTGACGGAGTTATGGTCAATTTGCATATTCACTCTTTATTAGATAGGACAGTGGTCGGCAAACACATTAGTCAATAGAGCCAAATATCAACAGTACAATGATTGGAATTTCTTTTGAGAGCCAAATTTTTTAAACTTAAACTTCTTCTAAAGCCACTTCTTCAAAATAGACTCACCAGGCCGTGGTATTTTGTGGAAGAGCCCCACTCAAGGGGCCAAAGAGCCACGTGTGGCTCGCGAGCTGTGGTTTGCCGACCACTGAGATAGGATAATGAATCCCAATTAATGAGAACAAAAAAAAAAGAAAAGAAAAGAAAATTAAGTATACTGGGTTGATTTTTTTAAATGTTCACTGACATAATATGAAATCTCCAATTTATTCTTCTTTGCTTATACAATTTATTTTAATAAAATGTGACTATGTCCTGATGTCTTTTTTCTCCTCTCTTATCTTCCACCTTTTTAAAAGCATCCATCTCAAGTCTATAAAAATCCTTTACTGGCTATTTAGTTTATACTGATCTTGTCTCTCCAAACTGCTCCAACATTCCATCATGCCATTCTTTTTAACACCTACAATGAAATTAATAGCCATAAAGATACAAATACCAACAAAGGAACTAATGAATTCTATAAAATAGCACCTATATGATTTAATGTTAAGAAATACAAAGTTAATTTTCTGAATATTTTCTCTAAGCAAATGTGACAAGGTATAAAACATAAAAAATTACACATTCAAGCGCTCCAAATTTAGAAAGATATCCTTAGGGTTGCTTTAAATTTTCATGTGTTTCTTTCGATTGAGTTTCTTGTTTTTTTTTTCCCCTCATGGTACATTTGTTCAATATTAACTTTGAATGCACTACTTTGAATAGATCTACCAAAACCTACATTCATTTTTTAAGGCTTTGGTAACAAACTGGTGGCTTAAAATAAGTTTTATTCTCTCAGAGTTGTGGAGAGTAGGACTCTGAAATCAAAGTGCTGGCAGGGACATACTCTCTGAAAGCTCCAGTGAAGATGCCTCCTTGTATTTTCTAGCTGCTGGTGGTTGCTGGTAATCCTGGACATCTCCTAGTTACATCACTCTAATCTCTGCCTCCTTTGCCCATTGCCTTCTTCTCTGTCAGTCCCATGTCTCTGTGTTCAAGTCTTCCTCTCTTCTCTTTTATAAAGACAGAGGTCACTGGATTAGGCCCACTCTAATCCAGTATGAGCACATTTTAACACTATTTAACTCTATTACATCTTTTAAAGACTTCATTTCCAAATAAGGTCATATTTCTAAGCACTGGGAGTTAGAACTTGAACATAACTTTCTAAGGACACAATTCAACCCACGTACTGTTTGGCCCCCAAATCCATGCCCTTTCCACAGGTAAACTGTTTTCATGACATCATGACATCCCTCAAAGTTAACCTATTTCATCATCAACTCTTAATCCATGTTATCTAAGTCAGATATTGGCAAGACCCATCCTGGAGAGAATTTCCTCCTCATCTGTGGAGATGAGAACTTGGAAGTGAATTGTCTTCTCTCAAAATATAATGTGCAGGCCTTGGATAGACATTACCATTTCAGAAGGCAAAACTGGAAGGAAAAAGGGGTCACATGCCAAGTAAGTTCAAAACTCAACAAGGCAATTTCCATTAGGGTTCCAGTCCCCAGAACAATTCTCTATGGCTTGATGTTCCCACTTCTCAACCCTCAATAGTGACATCCTTGCTCTCTAGGCTTGTGAAGATGGAATAGTAACAGAAAAGCACTTACCTTGAATATTCCTTTAAACCAAGTCATTTCAGACTTAAAATGCTAGCATATTCAGATCAATATTTAATGAGATTAATACACATATTCATATGGACTTAGTGTTATACAATGTTAAGAATTAATAGTATACACTCTTTTAAATCAATATTATCTGTTACTTTTAAATCTTGATAAAACTAGTAAATAAAATAAAGGATTGAATAAATAACAATAGCAATAATGAAATAGTCATAAATTAGATAATAGTTAAATGATTATCTGTAAACTGGAACAATATACAAACTTTAAAATAAATATCAATGAACAATATATGAGAAAATAATCTAGCTGGTTTTGTGGATAGAGCATCAGCCTGTGGACCGAAAGGTCCCAGGTTTGATTCCAGTCAAGGGCACATGCCCAGGTTGTGGGCTTGATCCCCAGTAGGGGGTGTGCAGGAGGCAGCCAATCAATGATTTTCTTTCATCGTTGATGTTTCCACATTTTACATAGGGACAGCTGATTGTGGGTGGCCCTTTAGAAGCTTGTGCCAGCCCAGTGCACCAGCCTAGTGTCCTTGTCTGCCTCCTGCTTGTAGAGGCTATAAAAATCTGAAACTCAGTTCTAGTTCTCCAGCTTGTAGTTAAATGTTGTCACTGTGACCGAGTTGTTTCAATTAGAGATGAGGGAAAATCTGATGAACATTCTTCCTTACAGAGACAGAGAGAGAGAGAGAGAGAGAGAGAGAGAGAGAGAGAGAGAGAGAGAGAGAGAGAGAGAGAGAACAGAAAGGTGTTCTGCTTAGCAAAACCCTCCTTTCTCCTTTAGGTAGAGTTGTATGAAATGTGGTTTCTAGGACAGACCCAATTCCCTGACACTAAGGAGCTGCTGATCACCCAGAAATGCCTGTTTCACAGCTGTGCATGATAATTTATTTTTAGAGCAATAAGTATATATATTTTTAAAAAACAAGCAAAATTAGGAGAGTTAGAATAGCAGTTGAGATCAGGGGTCACTGCTATTGAATTAACTTCTTTACAGAGAAAATGAAAGCATTCAAATAATGTAGCCCCTATGAGTAATACCTAAAAATTGCTACATGTTGTTGTTTATTACAAAGGAACACAATCCACTAAGATAATATACAGCATCACTAGGACATTTTTACACCTAGGTGATTTCATTAGTTGACCTATTCTTTTCTGGTAACAAATGGTCATCGAGTCAATAATTCAGATCCAGGGAATGGAAAACTACCTATAGAAAGCTGAAGTCACTTTTATATTCAACAAACAAACAAATGAACAAGCAAACAGAAAACTACCAAACTATTACAAAATTCAGTGACAAATTTTAAGTAAACATATTTTCTTTAACATTAGAAATAATTGAACTCAGAAGGTTTTTACTACATTTTTGTCTAATGACATTATTTTATTTTCTGCTTAGTTAATATGCATTTATTTTGAGCACCTATGATATGCTAAGCATGTAATATATTGCCATGACTAACAAATATGTGTGTGATACATGCTGTTGAGCTTGTTCTGAGTCCTGGGGACCCTATGAGTGAGTGATGTTTACCATCTCTTGTCCTCAAGAGCCCTGCTCAGCTCCTGTAAACTCATGTCATGGCTTCTTGTGTGGAGTCAGCCCATCTCATATTTGGTCTTCCTCTTTTTCTGCTGCCTCTTTTTCCCCCATCACTATTATTTTATTTTCCAAAGAACCCTGCCTTCTCATGGTATATCTGAAGTAGGACAGCTTCAGTTTTGTCATTTTGCCTCCAGTAATATTTCAGGCTTACTTTGCCTTACGACTCACTTGTTTATCTTTCTGGTGGTCCAGGGTATACAAAGAGTTTTCCAATATTGGAATGAATTCTGAACATTTCCAATCTGCAGGACAATATTTTGTTTTTCATGTAAGAAAATGCATAAGGATGCCTGCTTTTAGATAATGTATACTCTCTAAGATCAATCAAAATATTATTTATATTGCTAATTAATTCATTGAATATGTAATCTGTGGTATGAAGATGCATGACTGAGGAACAAGTAAGAGGAATTATTCTAGTTTATAGGATCAGGAAAAACACATGACTGCACATAGTAGTACTCAATAATATTGCTTATATCAAAGACCAAAGCTGAGAACTAAAAATGAGTGTGGTTGTATAAGTAAATAGGTAAATAGAGGTAGCATGGAGAAAGGAAGTATCAGTAAAGAGAAAAATTATAGATGGGTAGGAACAATATAGTTGGTGCATAATAAGGGAGGTAGAAGGATAAGACCTGTGACTGATTAAATGAGTCAAGGTAATGTAGGAATTTCTAAGCAATGGAAGCTTCCAAAGAATATTAAGTGCTAGAGTGACATGATCAATTTTTTTTTTTTAGTTTTGTCCATTCTAGTTAGAGAAAAAAATTGATGTAAGCTAAACATGTATAATGGGATAACATTTAATATACCATAATCTTTGACGTTATAATGGTGGCTTGTGGTAAAACACACACACACACACACACACACACACACACACACAAAGAAAATAAGAAAGATAAAGATAAGAAAATGATATAACTGTTTCAATATGGAAAGTGAATATGAGGGGTCTTTTTAAAGTTTTTAGATTTCAAGGTTAAGGAAATGAATGAATGAATTAAGGTGATGTTTATCGTTAAGTAGGAAAACTCTTAAAATAACCAATATTTTTTGGGAAAGACCATGCACTGAACATTAAATAAGTTTGAGATGTCTGTGTGCCATCCAAGTATAAGTATTAAGTACTTAATTTGATCTACATGATTGGATCTGAGAAAGAAGAGTCTTGGGGTTTAGAAGTACAAGATATTAATTAGGGCCATTGTTGTAAGAAAATCATCGGATGCCCAGCCAGCGTGGCTCAGTGGTTGAGCGTCGACCTATGAACCAGGAGGTCTCAGTTCAATTCCTGGTCAGAGCACATGCCTGGGTTGTGGGCTTGATCCCCAGTGTGAGGCGGGCTGGAGGTGGCCAATCAATGATTCTCTCTCATCATTGATGTTTCTTTCTTTCCCTCTCCCTTCCTCTCTGAGATCATTAAAAATATATTTAAAAAAAAGAAAATCATCAGAAAGAATGTAACTTAAAAGATAGGAAGATTTGAAGCCAAACAATTAGAAATATCAAAGAATTGGTAAGAAGAGGCAGGCATAAAAAAAACTTGAAATAAATGGTCAGAGATATAGAAAGGGATATTTTGTTTAAAAGGAGTGTGTATTTACAAAGTGGAAACTGTTTTGTTCCTATATAAATTTTAGTAATATGCTGATAATAAAAAGCAGAATCAGTAGGATATACATAGATAAACAGAAAGAGATTTTCATGAGGAAATGGCCCATGTAATTATGGAAGCTGAAAAAGCCCACAATCTCCTGTCTACAACCTGGAGATCAAGCCACTGGTGCAGTTTCATCCCTGAGAACCAGGGAGCTAATGGTGTAAGTCCTGATTCAAGTCTGCAGCCCCAAGACCCAGGAGCTTCAATGTACATTGAAAGAAAAGATGGATTTCCAGCTCCAGCAGAGATCAGACGTTTCCCTTCTCTGCTTTTTTGTTCTATTCACGACTTCAAAATATGGGATGATGCCCTCCCATATTGACAGGGTGATTTTCTTCATGCACTGTACAAATCCAAATGCTAATATTTTTCAGAAATATTCTCCCAGACACAGCCTTCAAGAGTGTTTTATCAGCTACCGGGGCAGCCCATATCTGAGTCAAGTTGACACATAAAATTAAACATCACAGTGGGGAAATAAGAAAATAAAGTATGTGAATTTAAGAACCCAGTAAAAGTTTATCTTTGAATTGGAAAATAGAGAGGAGACATGAATGCAGAAACATTTAGAGTTAATATGTAGGTTGTTCTGTTTTATTTTTAAATAGTAGAGACTAAAGCATGTGTATAGGCTGATGGGAAGAATTTGGTAGATATAGTCCTATATACCAGTGTATCTCCACTGGGCTGTAAGCAGTGACCCTCTTCAACTGCACTGTATTAACAATTAGAATAATACCCAGCAGTGGAGTTTAAATAAATGTATGAAAGAATGAAAAGAAAAAGAAAGAGAGATAAAGATAGAGACAGAGGAGGAGTGAGAGAGAAGGAAAAAAAGTGAAAAGAAAGGAAGGAAGGAAGGATCCATTAGAGAGTGAGGTTGAATTTGAATATGCTAGAGATACTAAAGATAAATGACACAAGATTTTCAAGAAAGCCTGAAAAGGGTAGATGACAGTCCTTCTTTTAGATAGATAGTGAAAGGGATAGATATGTAAGTAGATGAGCCAAATTAGTAGATGGTGGCTGAGCATAGGGTAATTTCCTCTGTGAAATAAAAATCTGGGTGGTATAGTGATAAAGGATGAAAGAGAGTGAAAAGGTTGAAATCTTTATAAAAGAGTTGGACGAGAGAACTCATAAGAGGAAAGCGATACGATTAACAGGCAGTATTAGAAAAGCCTGGAGGAGATCTATGATCATGAAATATGTAAGAAGAATGAAACAGCATCAATATAATGTTAATAGCATCAACAATTAACATTGAGTTTCTGCTTAAGTGATCTTTGTGTGACCTTTGATTATGAAACAATTCAGATACAGTAGTTGTTTCTGATAAAAGGACATAGTTTCTATTTGTAATCCAGGCACTATTTGCAAATCTGCATCAAACTTGCCTTCATTCAAATAATATTTAGGTATATCCTCCCATTCCAGGATGAAAATTCAAACAAATGTTTTATTCCTGTAAATGACTACAGGTCCAATTATTTTGCTGCTGCAGCAGCAGCAGTTCCAGAAAGTGTCAAATTGGTTGATCTGCATTGAGCATGCCTCCAAACACTAAATTTGTAGAATCTGGAACAATAGACTAAGATGTATCCAAAATGCCCTAAGTTACGGTCTTCTCATCCTCTAATTCTCAAGTCTACTAACCTTTATAAGCCACCTGTGGATGGATTAAAATCTAAGAACTATGGCAAAATTCTTAAAATTTTGCTAGTTTAAGAATCTATTTTTTTTATTTCTCATTTTCTTGATGATGCCTCTGAGTACTTTATACCTACAGATAGTCACTTTGTGTTAAAACTCAGACCACAACATGGCTCATGATGCTTAGAACCCCCAGGAAGAAAATATTCATGATGTTAGCTGCCTATATTGAACAAGTTAGTACTTAACTCCATACGTTTATTTTATTAATGAAGACTCACAATTGTTATTTTAAATCCTGAATAAAAAATAGCTAAAAACAAATTAAAATTGCCAGATACTTTTATTGAGTCAATAAATTTCAGTATTGTTCATAAAGGGTATACTAATTTTGATTTAGAATTAATCTGTTTTACTACTTGTTGCTGCATAAATACCTCACATTATGTTACATATTTATTTATACACCATATAATAACCCTTAACCTGTTATTAAACACCAAAGTCTTATACAAAAGATTGCCTCATTTTTGTTTCTCAGTCATAAAATCAGATTGCTTGAATAAGTGCACAAGTCTTTACTGAATTAGATTGAATAATAAAGTCACTAACTGCTCTAGGCTAGCCAATATGTTAGAGGCGAAGGACGGAGAGATAAATAAACACCTTCCCAAACCCAGTCTTATAACAGGCACAGACAGGAGATAGAAAATAAATCTGGAGATGGATGAACAATTACAGAAGTGAGATCAAAGAAGTCATCAACAACAAAATCTGAACTAGCTTTTGAAGAACAAAAGCCATTTTCCTCTCTAGCAAGCTTTAATGAGCATTATAGACAATGTGATCAGTGTATGCCAAAACGCAGAAAGGCAAGAGCGCAGGAGTGCTATGGGAAAAATGCACAGGACTGTACTTCTGGTACATGAAGTAGGAGAAGGTTAGGAGAAGGTTTAGGGTTAGGGTTAGAAGTGGAGGTGATAATCAGTGAAAGTGAAGACTAAGGAAGATATGGTTATATAAGGCCTTTATAACTCATACTGAAAAGCTTGTGCTTCACTGAGTTACCTGAATTCTCAATAGAGATAGACAGCTGTGTATTAGTATTTTAGGCTGTCATAATATCATACCACTGAGTGGGTAACCTCAAACAACAGAAATTTACTCTCACAGTGCTGGAAGCTGGAAGTCTGAAAGCAGGATGTTGGCAGTGTTAATTCCTTGTGATGGCAGTAGGTAATTTCAGAAGGTCGTTAAAGGCACAGAAAAGGGTGAAATCACAAAGAAAAGGTATAAAATTAGAAGATAAGGGAGAGATCAATTATATAGAAAAGATTCCTTTATTAACTTGTGGTCGAGAATATGTTTGTATATTTTCAGAAAACAACTCCAAGACCATGTGGATTCCTGCAACAGAGAGGAATTGACAGGAGTGCTCCAACCATGAAGACAAGAGGAAAAACAGTCCAGAGATGGAAGACGCTGACGACTCCTTGCCACACAAGCAGTCAGCAGCTGTGCACTGCTGCAGGTTGCCTAGGACCAAACCAGAGAGGGTCGGACCTGCATTGCCACCATGTACCCACCATTCAGATATCATTGCTGACATGTACACATAAGGAACTGTTAGACATTGAAATGGGGACTCACAACTGTTGGACATTGAAATTGGGACTCAAATATTTTGTTTGTTTGTTTTGTTTTGTTATTATATGTTTATTTCTAGTCTGCAAAGGCAAAACTTTTTAAAGGAAAGAAATGGTGGGAAAAAGATACAGAGGCAAAGAAGCATTGAACAGACTGTAAAACTACATTGGAAAGGCAGGGGAGGTTAGGCGAGGGGGGCTGTAAAAGACCAACCGAAGGACTTGTACGCATGCATATCAGCACAACCAATGGATACAAGACACTGGGGGTTGGAGGGCGGGCAGGTGAAGGCATGTACTGGGGGGTAGGGGAAGCTGGGGGGAGGTCAATGGGGGAAAAAAAAGGAGACATATGTACTACTATTTGTAATATTTAAAACAATAAAAAAATAAATTTAAAAAAAAGAAGGTAAGGGAGAAGAGTCATAGAAAGGACATTCAGAAGTATACAGAAGAATACAGAGGAGATAATTTGAATAGACATAAAACATTGTAAGTAGGAAGAAGATGATATTGGCTAATGTTGATGAAGAATAGAGAGAACTAGTAAGACAAGGCTGAAAGAGTCATTAATAACTAATAGGCCATGTGTGGTTTTTATTGCCTTAAGTAGATGGCAGTAGTAATAACTCTAGAAGGAGATATTGTGTTTAAGGAAAGGCATGTTGGGAATGAGAAATATAAGACAATGGATATTTATGGGAAGAGAGGGACTTTGAAGCTATGGGATAGTGAAAGGGGTTGAGAATGGGAGAAACAAAGTGCATTGGATTTCATCAGGAAAAAGACCTCATTTTTAGTGATTGCAGGAAAATATGTATGGACACTAAGATAAATTAATTCTTGGGGGAAGAGTGAGAATTGGGGGTGGGGGTGGGGAGGGCTGACACCTAAAACATCATTCTTTGAACTTTAGGAAAAGACTTGATCATCTGCTAGAGAAAGATGTGGCAATTGTTGGGCAGTGTTTCACAGGGTCTCCTCGCCCACCTGCCATCCAGCCATGAGGTAAGTTAAGGGTGGAGCCTCTTGAGATACTGCCCCTTTAGAGTTCAGCATAGAGAGGTGTCAGGGCTGGTGGGATATTTCCTCTTTCTATCAAAGAATCAGTTACATTTCTATGTTAACCTAATTTCTATCATAGAAACAACTTTGGAGGATGTTTCTAGATGTTACTTCACTATAAGTATAATTTCATAAATAAACTTTCCAGAATCTTATATTAAAATACCTATGCCTTTCATAATGTGAAGCTAGGAAAAAAACACACACACAAGCTGCCAGTCCTGATGTGAATGTAGAGAAAACGAATGGCTTAAAACAGATACATTTGTATCTATATTTTATTTTAGCCTACCTGATTCCTATAATAATTTTATATAAAATTCTAATTTTATAATAGTACATGTGAAATTGTTTCTGTATTCCTTCCATTTAATTCACAGTAGGAGTAACTGAATAAATTGAAGGAAATTAATTAAATAAGTGTTTGGTATTTATATAACCCACAAAAGAGTAGAGTAAAATGTTATTTGTCTTCTGTTTTGCTTTTGAAATGATGATACATATTAACACAAAATCAATTAAATTAGTCATTTACTATTTTTAGTTTGAGGAAAAAATATTTAAGATACTTTAACTATATATTTATTTTGCAATTAAAAATGAGTTCAACATTTATTCATTTATGTATAGTTATTTAAATTTAGCATTAAAATCTGGAAGTTCTCATTCAACTTTTATAACAGTAGATTTCCCCAAAAGGTGCTGATTTCCTTGGCACTTACCAAACACACTTCCAGAAAAAGAAAAGGATTATAACATGTTATGAAGTTACGTTTGAACGCCGACTCCCAGGCCTCCTTAATCTCTCACTGAACGTGTAGCTGGGGAAAGATGCATAGGTTTCTGCACCTGGATGGCTGCCTTCTGGACTTCCATGGGCTTTCACTTCTGTGAGGAGATTTATTTTTATAGGTGTTGTGGCAGATCACCTTCGCATTTAAGGTTGCCAAACGCATGTGAGCAGTGGACCTTAATGCTATAAGAATGTGTCATTAAATTGATTTTAAGCTAAGATTGCTTTTCAGAGTTATCAGGATCAAGGGCAAGTGGTTTGTTCACCTTCAGAAATAAGAAAATGAAGGAATAAAAATAAGTAAAAAGTGAAGGAGGCACATGAAGACTGCAGAATCAAAACCAGTGTTGTATTAGAGATCACTGAAGGGATGTCCTACCCTTTGTCCAGGCCAAGCTGGTACTCAGTAACTAAGAGAATCCAGACATGATTGCTGGTAAAACAAAACAAAACAAAACAAAGAATGGTTTCAAACTTTGCCTAGAATTGTTACAATTTTAAGATACTTTAGAGAACATTCAGTTCCCCTTACTTAATTTTCAGATAAGAGAAAAGCATTTAGAAATAGATGACAACTACTACCAACACATCCCCATCCATCCGTTCACTACTGCCCTCAAAACACAGGATACAGGCCAGAAGCTCACAAAGCACATACCAGCTCACACACACACACACACACACACACACACACACACACACACACACAGCACACATGTCAGAATGCAGAAAATTATGTAGTACTAACATTATTTCATTATTTGCTTAAAATAAATAGATTACATGTAAAGAATTTCCATCATCCCTAAATTTTTCAAATATATCCTTAATATTTATGACACTTATTTGTCCCCATCTGATACTAAATAGGTTTTCATATTCATGTTATAAATAGTAAAAATAATATGTTATAGTCTTCATTAACTTTCTCAGTATTGTTACTTTTTGAAAAAATAAAGGAATCTCAGGGTTTACTAAATTTGCTTTAAAAGTTTTTGTGTTCAGGATGAGCTATTTATTTTAGAGGTTTATATTCAAAATGTTTTTTTTAATAATAATTCAAACTTACTTTGGACAAATTTACACTAATTCTACACATAGACAATTTTAAGCAGATTTTCAAGATTTAGAAAAAATTTCAAATTTGCTCTTGATCCATATTTGCCATATTCATAGAACTTTGAAATTGAAAAAAAATGAGTTTACATATCTTTACATGTGTAGTTTTTGTTATTTGAAATTATAAACTTGAAAATTTGGATACTCTGAGATTTATTTTAAACAATAAATCTAAATTCAATTTTAGATGTAAGAAATAACAATGACTGGGGAAAGGAGAATGAAAAGGAGACTGGGTTTTGGGAACAGTGAAAATACTCTGTTTGAAATCATGATTGATGCATGCCAGTGTACATTTTTTTCAGAACCATAGCATGTGCAATGCCAGCAGGGAACCTGGAGTAAACTATTTACTTTGGCTGATTATGATGTGTCACTGTAGGTTCATTAGTTGCAACTAATTGACCACTCTGGTGGGGAATGCCAATAATGGGGGAGGCTGTGCATGTGTGGGCACATGGGGTGTGTGGGAAATCTGTTCCTTCACCTTAATTTTGCTGTGAAGCTAAAACTTCTCTTAAAAAAGAAAGTTTAAAAAATGAGCAAGAAACTAATCATTGAATGCAATATGTCATGAAAGTAATATGAGAGGAAAAGTTATTTTTCTTAAATAATGGAATATAATGTAAGATATTTGCCTTGGTATAAAATCTAAGTGTACTTTGAAATGTTATTTTTAAATTTTTGATAGGTCATTGAAAATTTGATTGAAGGTTAACACTTTCTTGACCTTGTGAAATGCACTATTTGTTTTATAGTATTTGCTGAATAGATGATACTCTATTAATGTCTCATTAACCACATAATTAAAAATAGCTTGAAAAAACATTTATATCTGGTATTGTTGCTTTCTGCTAGATGGAAATAGAAAAATTTACAAAATAGAACCAATGAGAAGCTTACTACGGGCAATCCTCGGGTTACTGGGTTACATCGGACTCAACAGACTCCTTCCGTGGTTACGTGGCCATCTCCCATTTATTTATTTAAAAAATGTTCCGTCATTTCGACGTATGTACATATGTGCTTTATGTTTTTATTATTTGTTTACCACGAGTAAAGGTCAGGGATTGTTATCTTTCTTTAAATTTTTTTTACTGTTTCACTTCATTACTGCTGTGTATGTGCTCCATGTGAGTGACGTAGGTGCTTATGTAGGTGGGTTCTGACTTACGATGACAATTGTGTCACATCGCGCAGTAGGAACAGAACGAATCTCCAACATAATCCGAGGACCTACTGTACATCTTTTAAACCTTTTAGGATTGTGTTATGGACTCTGGGAAAGCAGTGTCAGGAGATAATATTTTGACAGTCCTGGTCAGGGAAGGGAGTAATAAGGCTGTGCATTATGTATTATCCTGATATTTAAGCCAAATTAATAAAAATGCCAGAATGATGAAGTATTTGTACTGCTGATATAAGGAATGTGATTGGAATGAAGAAGTAGCTGAACCCAGATGAAAACAGAAATGTGATAATTTGGTGATCTTCAAGACTTTAAGAATGAATAGAATTGAGCCTTAGGAAAGTCATAAATTTGGTCCATATTATGAAGTGCTAGTCTCGGTCTTTTGTATCCCCTTGCTATTCTTATCCTTAGGTCAAATTAATAACCTGATAAAATAGGACTCAACATTCAGACTCAAACTTTAAAATCTAAGCTTATTTTGAACTTACATACCAAAGATTGGTTTCCTACTTTTATGTATATTGTTTTTCCACATTTTTACTCAATACAATGATTCATGCACTGTGAAAGGAACTGTGGGCCATGAGGCTGTGGTGGGCACAGGGCAGGTCTGGGCCCATCCTCTTCAACCTTGCCAGGCCCTTCCCACCATGGCCCCTGGTCCCCTTTCTGCCAGCAGCCCTGCTCCTGCTGCCACTGCTCCCATGTGCTGACGGCACTGGCCCTGCTCTCGCACACTGAGGGCACAAAGCAATGCCAGTGGGGCCGGTGCTATCAGTGGGTGTGAGCAGCAGCTGCTGCCCTGATTGCCCTCCGGATCAGGGGAAGGTGGAGATGCCCTCAGGGGTGATTGGGGCCGCAGCCACTGCTTGCACCTGCTGACAGCGCTGAACAATCAAGACTGCAAGACTGGCACCAGGTGCTGGCAGTGGGTGCAAATGGGGCTGTCACCAGCAGCAGGTGCAAGAGGCAACTGCCAGCCCTGTTTGCCCCTCAGGAGCAGGGGGAGGTAGAGAATCCCAGAGGGGCAATCAGGGCCTGGCAGCTACTGTTTGCACCCGCTGAGGGCGCTGACTGATCAGGGCCAGTGCCAGGTGCTGGCAGCAGGTGCGAGTGCCAGGTGGGACTGTGGCATGCAAGTGCAAACAATTTTCAGTAACCACCAGAGGCTCACTCTGATGACAGCGACTGGTGCCCCACCTTGGTCTGGTGCTCCCGCTCACCTGCTCTACTATCCTGCTGCGGCCGATGCCCGCCATGTTCTGTGCTCTGCCATCTGCTGCCGATGCCTGATATGTTCCATGTGCACCCCCTGGTGGTCAGCGCACATCATAGCAACCGGTTATTCGGTTGTTCGCTGTTCAGTTTATTTGCGTATTAGGGTTTTATATATATAGACTAGAGGCCCAGCGCACACAAAATCATGCGTAAGTAGCTCACTTCTGCTTGCCTCAGCTGGCTTCCCCGCCCTCTGCTGATCATAGCTCTCCACAGCTCATAGCTCATGCCCCGCCCTCCGCCACTCATAGCTCTCTGCCGCGCGCGTAGCCCTCCACCTCTCATAACTCTCCATTGCTAATAACTCGTGCCCCACCCTGCCTGCGATGAGAGCTGCTGCTCGTTTGGTTGTGCTGGCGTGATGGTGTGATGGCCACAGGCCTTTTATATAAGAGATTGAATCATTCTAAGTTTTCTTCTAGTAATACAAGGTTCAGAAACATACACTAAGACTATAGTGTAGTTTTGGTAAAATACTTATAATCATTTTTAAAAATATCTTTCCATAGCCTTCTTTCTAATTACCTTTCTAATCTTATTTTATTAAAAACCTAGTTCAAGATTATGTCAAATTATTTCTTCTAAATGTTTCCCCTTTTTTCTCTTACTCCAAATTTTCTTTTTCTTTATTATTCTGATTGTCTCTGCCACTAGCCCTGTTGAATGTTCTAGGTTTTATTGGTTTTTTATGCATATCACGGCCAACCATACAGAAATCTCTTTCACAATAAAACTTTCTGCTCTATCTCCCTTGAAATTCCATCCATCCTTTCCACATTACCCTTTATGATAGATTAATGATTACTGCAAATTATTTGGCTCTCCTTCCGTCAAGCAGTCAATCTGCGTCAGCCTTGTGTCTTGTTTTGACTTATAGAAATGTAGTAGCAGAGACACTGTTCACCTTATGAAGGTAGTCCTTTAGATTTCTGTGGCATTCACCTTCGCCATTTTGGATGCTCCCTGTTGGGAGTAAAATGCCACCCAAGAAGTTCAATACTCTAAAAATACTATGATATGAGGAAGCCCAATCCATTCACAGAGGACCGTGGGGCTCATGGAGAAGTGGCAAGGTGCCTGACATGTGAAACTCAAGGAAGTGATATTGAAGAATACAGGGATATGTCTGCCTAATGGAGAGGACTGTAGATGAACAAAAGCAAGCACTGAATGGACAGAGGGAAACTTAGGTGGCAGGAACCTGACTTTAATGCTGAATCAAAATTAATTACAGAGTAAATAAACTCTACTAAAAGTACACTTTACCTAGGGTTAATCCTAATCTTATCTCCTACTAAATGGCACCACTTAGTTCACATGTTAGAGTTTGGCAAGAGTGTGTATATAGCTGCAAAGCAAATAACTTTGGATGGAGAATTAGGAGATTCACTAAAGTTGATATAAGGTGACTTAAATGAATTTCTTTCTTTGCCACTTATTACACAAGGTTAGTTATAATACTTCAACCTCTTCAAATTAATTTCTCATTAACAAGTGCCAGGAATACTAACTCACTGTTGAGCAGAGAATTAATTTGGAGGTACAAGCACAATTATTATAAAATTGTAAATTATATGCAATTGTTAGATTAAATAACTGCAAAAATTGATCTAGGGCTAAACATGAAAAATACGTAAAAATCCAGAATCCTATAGGGAGAAAAACAGGTTTAGATAGCATAATTAAATACTTTATAAATATTTGATTATGATATTAATCATACTGCCTAATGAAAATAAAGCAAATTTTTCTATTTGCTCTTCTTTTATTTTGGGGGGAAAAATAGATATTAGCCCCGGCACAGTTGATTGGAGCATCAACCCTTACACCACAGGGTTGCAGGTTTGATTCCTGACCAGGTCACATACCTAGATTGTGGGTTCAATCTCTGTTCAGGGCTAGTATTTTCCTGAGGTGTTACCAAAAAAGTCTTGAATAAAACTCATATTACATAAAATGTATATGTTAAGAGAAACAAGTTGCAAGAGTAGGAAAGTTAAGCTCTACCAAATGATTAAGTTGCATTACTAACTGGGGACATATAGAGGGATTTAGAATATTTCTGAGAAGTGTAATAAGGATAAGTTACTCAAGCATAAATAGCTGTTTAAGAACATATTTTAGTGAACTTATTTCTAATAGATGATAATTAATCCTAAAGTCAACACAAGGCAAACAATAGGTTGTTTTCATCACAAGAGGTAAATTTCTCAAGAAATTTTATTCTAATCCTGAGCACCCAAGAACTTTATTCATTTTTAACACCTGATACCAGTATCATTTTTTAAAATAAAACCTAATCTGTCAAATGCAAGAGATACCATTCCTTTTCTCTGTGTGATCCATGTTATCCCTGCAGTCACTTCTATGATAGCACAAATCTACTCTTTTTAAAAAATCTTTATTTTTGAGAGTATTCAAGATGTATTTTTTACTCATTGAACCCCTCCACTCTGCACCCATCCCCCTATCCAGGCCTTCACTAAAGTATTGTCTGTGTCCATGGGTTTGCATATATGAAAATACATGTTTTAGTTTATATCCCCACCCACCCACACCCCTCATCCTTCTGAGATTCACCAATCTGTTTATGCTTCTATGTTTCTTGGTCTATTTTATTCATCAGTTTATTTTGTTCATTATAGTCTACATATGAATAAGATCAAGTGATACTTGTCTTTCTCTGACTGGCTTATTGCACTTAGCATAATACTCTCCAGGTCTCTCCATGCTGTTTCAAAGGATAAGAGATCCTCCATTTTTACTGCTGCATAGTATTCCATAGTGTAAGTGTACCACAGTTTTTTTTATCTACTTTTGTATCACTTCGGCTGTTTCCAGACCTGTTATTTTAGATGATATTGACATTTTTGCTCAATATTTTTTAATTTTTAATAAAGTCAAAAGAAAAAGAACACATTACATTTTATATATTACATATAATTATAACTTACATATTTTACATAATAATGCTTACTAGGAGATAAACTATTTTCTATATAGACTTCATATTAGCTACCTGTCCTCTTATATAGTGACTAGAGGCCCGATGCACGAAATTCGTGCACGGGGGCGCGGGGATGGGGAATGCCCCTCAGCACGGCCTGCAACGATGCCAGCATCCTTCACCCCGGCCTCTAGCCAGAGGCCCCTCCCCTCCCTCTGCGCAGCTGAGGTGCGGACCTGGGCTTGAGTTACTGAGAGCCTAGACTCACTCACCCTGGCCTCTGGCCAGAGGCTCCTCCCCTCCCTCTGTGCAGCCTCAGGGAAGATGCTTGTCCTGGGGCCTCCGAAGGCTCCTGGCCCACGGCGCCCAGCAGCTCCAGTACTCGGGGCCTTGGGCTCCCAGGTCCTGCTTCCCCATGGCGTGGTGCACATTAGTTGCCACGGAAGCCACGCCTCAGGAGTCACCCCCTTTGACCATACTACTTGTGTGCATGGGGGGGGGCGGGCAGCTGCGGCAGCAGCAATTTGATGTCTGCAGTGTGCCCACCGGACCCGCTGCGGCGCCACGCTGGTTGTGTCTGCACTGTGGGCAGGAGGCTTCCAGCCTGCGACTGGGGCTGCCGGGGGAGGACTGCGCCACCCACAGGGCTCTGTCAGCATCAGGAACTGGGAAGATCCCTACCTCTGCATGGCTGGGGCGGGGACGCTGGGCTCACGTTACGCTGGGCTCTGGCCAGAGGCCCCTCCCTTCCCTCTGTGGCCAAGGAGTGGACACTGGGCTGGCATTGCCTGGGCACTGCCACCAGTGACTGCCCTGGCCGCTAATGGTACCACCATTTTGTCATGGAGTGATGGTTAATTTGCATATTACTCTTTTATTAGATAGGATGAGTAAAGCTCCTTACATAAAATAAAACTGGGTTAAAGCTTTGTCTAGTTTACTGTTTATTTTCTGCTCAAACTCTGCATCTGGTAAAGTTCCTGAGTTAAAGTTAATTATTAAAAGAATTAAGAGAGTTATTTTGCATATGGATTGCTCTAATCACTACATCCAGATATTACATTAAACCAAGCTCTTGGGAAAACATTGCATAGACATTTGGATTACGTTTCTTTGACGCTGTGAATCTATGCTGACTCTACAAATTAATATTGATGTATAACAGGTTGGCTAACATTAATAACATGCTTAGTATGTGCAGCATTGACAGAGGTACTTGACACATCACTATCCATTCTTTCAGTATGTTATGGAGATGCACAGAGCACCTTTTTCTAGATGAGAAAAGTAAGGCTCAGAGAGATCAAGCATCTCTTTCGAGATGAAACAGGTGGTGAGTGCCCAACCACGGTAAGCCCAAGACTGACTGATACTTTCACTTAATTAGGGAGGAGGGGACTTAGACCTTTGACACAAGGGAGTGACTGTAAAGCACAACAGAAAGAAACTTGACTGCCTTTTAGGTTTTGCATATTGAAGCTGGAGAAACAGCTTATGATAATTACTCTGATAACTAATTAGAAATGGAAAGTTTCAAATCACACATATAATGGGACACAAAATGGCAAGCACCAAATGAGCCAAAATATATATTAATTAAAATTAAAAATAAATAATTATGTTATAAAATTATTCAGAAAATAGACAGTAAAGAAGGACCATTATTAGATAATAGTGTAAAACAACGATTTAACTAGTGAACACTGCCCCTGTGGCTTTCAGGTAGCTGGGACAAGTGAGAAGCCCTTGAAAAGGCTGCTGTACTCTAGTAGGCTGTAGGTGATGGTCCATTCTGAGAGTGGAACACTGGACACCCGTATCTGAAGAGGGCAACACAGTATCTGAACAATAACTGGGCTCCAGGGAGACTTGGGGTTGCACTCACCCTTTCTCCTTATTTTTGCATCCCGGCTTATAGAGCCAGCCCTGCTAGTCAGGAGACATGCACCACCAAGGTGGTGAACAGTGCAAATTTGAGTCGCAGGCGGGCTAGCAGGTTGCTGGTTGCATTCGTGGCCTGGCTGAATGCTGGTGTACCCACTCCTGTAAGCCTTACTGGATCCGTCGTTGAGCAGTCAGAAAGAGATGGCATGCTCAGTTGGAGGTGGTTAAAGAGAACTTAAAGAAAGGGTAGAGAAATATCCAGCACCCAGAGATGGTGAATTCCCAGGAGGTAGGAGGGATACTTACCTTGTGTAAGTTCCACTACACTTTGGGTGACAGAACTATCGTATGGGAAGAAGCTGGTTAGTGAAAGACATGGCACCTGAGCAGAGCTGAGCAGCCATGCCGAGGGGCTGTAAGAGCATGGGCAAGGAGTGGTGTCTAGAGGACTCCTCCTTGCTTCCCAAGAGCGGGAGTGTGAATACATCCTGACCTAGGAAGGGCCTCTAGGCTGCTCTATCTGCACACTAAAATTAAATTTAGAATACATTTTCTATTCTTCCAAAGTCTCTCATTAGCCTTTCCCACCACCATCCAAGCCGTATTCTTTCTCACCAAAAATCTAACCCTGTGGCTTGAAAGAGAAAGAGGCAGCACTTATGTTGAAGACAAGGGTAACAAAGTAACAATAACAGCTGTATTATCGTGTTAACAGATTGTTCTATGCCAGGCACTGTGAGAGGAGCTTTATAAGACTTTATCTCATGGAATCCTCACTACAATCCCATGAAGATGAATACTAGCATCATCTCCATGTCACTACCGGGTAAGGAGAGAGGCTTAAAAAAATCTTACGTATATTCTTTGTCTAGGCTGTTAGCAAAGCTATCTAAAACTAAAGGTGACTTCATGTCAGCACAATTTCCCAGTAAAGATTTAAAAAAAATCCTTTTACATTTTGCAAAAATTAGCTAACTGACCCAATGTATTTCCAACTAAACTCACCTTTAGAATGTCTATCTTTCTCTTTTCCAAAAAAGCCTAAACAAACCCTAATAATGCACACAGTTTTCATATAACATCTTGCAGCCTTTTTTATATGCTCATGACCACGTACTATACCTGGATATCCACAGGATGACTGAAATTGTGATATGCAGCCAACAGAGGACAAAAATGCCTAATTATGGGACACATAAAGATATCACTTTCCCCACAGAATCACAGAGTTCACCTTGTCGCTCACATAAACAGCAATGGGAGGGCAAGCACCTGCCCGCTGGAATAGGAAGGCGTTCTGTTCTGAGAACAGCAGAATCCAATCCTATGCAGCTGGCCATTGAATCAGCTATTAACAACTTATTAGGAGGATATATTTCTGAATATTCTAATTCTCTCTAGTACAAAGCAAGGGCAATTTTAAACAGAACTCTCAGCTCTGAATGTCTGACTCCATCATGCCATTTTGTGAAATAGAACTATAATTCAAGCCTGTAAGTTAAAGGAGGTTGGCAGGAAGGTACACATTGCATTTTGCAAAGGAGCCTTGATTACTTTCTCTGCTTCCTCTTGGCAATATAGACTTGACAGTTTCCATTTCTTAAAAGAACAGTTTTATTATTATTTTTTTTTCAATTCTAAGTACTTAGTTGACTTTAAAATAGTTGCAAGTAAATGAAGTTTCTCTACTGAAAAAAAAAAAAAAGAAAAAGCAGGTAAGAGGAATTTCTTACCCAGTTTCTTTCAATCTTCTATCACTTAAGAAACTCAAAGTAACACATTGGTGCAATTGAAAACTTTGAAATCTTTAAAATGTTTAAGTAATGGCTTAGAGACACTAGCAATCCAGGGCCAGGCAGAATGCCAATGGCTTATACTCAAATTGGGTAATTCGAGAAGGCAGTCAAATTGTGTAAATTTAATAAAGACACTATTTACAAAAGTGCAGGCTATTGTGTAGGAAAACTGTAATGAATAGTTTAGTCCTCTGGGGCTGGTATCAGCAGGGCATCTCACTCTATCTAGGACTAACAAGGCAAGAAGAGAGGAGTCAGAGTTCTGGAACCAGGACCTGGAATCTGTACTTGAGGGAAGCAGTCAGCCTCACAGTGAGGGCGTAAGAAAAAGTGGTACCTGGCTACTCTTTCATTCCTCTTTCAGGCTTTTTGGTGGTGGTCCACTTTGGCCAAACCTACTGGAAGCCCATTGCAGCAGTCCATATCAGTCAGCCTGCCAGAGTACAAAGCACCACGGGAAGGGTGGAGTGGGTCTGCACAGATAAGGAGAAGATATCCAGAGACACACTCCTTTAGGCAATCATTTAAATGATTTCTATTCACTCACCTTTGCTGTGAAAAGACATCTATTTGAATCAAGACTTGCCATTTCTAAAGGCCCTTCAAAAGTCAAGTAGATTTCAGGAGGGAATGATGGACCCAGTCTGTGTTTGTGGACCATCACAGCTACCCAAGTTTTTCAGCAACGTAAGAGAGTGGAAGCAGGTTTGGTTTTCTAAAGCAGGGGTGGGGGGCACCCAGCCCTGCCAATACATCAGTTAATAAAAATGGTTGACCAAATATAGCAGGCTATTTTTAAGTTGATAATTTTGTATGGCCCGTGAATGATGTTATACATATCCAGATGGCCCTGGAACGTTCCAGATGGCAGAAGAAAGGTTCCCCATCCCTGGTAAAGAATCTAAGGAAGATCAGAGAAGGCAGACCAACAAGTCCTCTGGTACTTTAAGCAGAATAATAGGCCCAAGACATCACCCAATTCCAGAACAAATAGAAGAAATGGAAATGCACTGTCTTGTCCATAACTGTCACTGGTGAATTCCATCACCATTATCTATACATTATTTATTTTCTTGAGCATATATGTACAGCAGTAATTCTGCAGAAATCAGACACACCCTCTCCATGGACACTCCATTATAACACTGTCTCAATAATTACTCCACACTTTCAACCATTAGTTACAAAGTATAAACATTTGACCTTCTCTAGTCTCTGCATCTATGACACATTTAATAAATTCAACAAATATTTATCATGTGATAATGTGACAAGCAATGTTCCACATGCTAGAGATAAAACACTGAAGTAAAGTCACACCTACACTTGGCCCACTAGTCAAAGCCTGAGTCACTTTTGCAATCATAACACCAGGCATCTCAGGAAAATGTATGATTTAAGCTAAAAGTATTATTAAACAATTGATTGAATAAGTCCATATTGTAGTCATTGAATGGTATTTTCTATAGAGTTTTATATTCATACTAGAGGCCCAGTGCACAGATTCATGCAATGATGGGGTCCCTCGGCCTGGCCTGTAGGGATCAGGCTGAAACTGGCTCTTCAACCTCCCTCAAGGGGTCCCGAATTTCAAGAGGGTGCAGGCCAGACTGAGAGACCTCACCAGTGCATGATCGGGGTCAGGGAGAGACAGCAGGAAGGCTCCAGAGTGTGTCTGGCCCGTATCACCCAGTCCCGATCGGCTGGACCCCAACAGGAAGCTAACCTACCGGTCAGAGTGTCTGCCCCCCAGTGGTAACTGTGTGTCATAGTGACTAGGCAAATGGTTGAATCATCAAATAGCATATTAGGCTTTTTGTATATATAGATATTTCATGTATGTAGAAAATTATGGTTCTTGTTTTTATTTATACTTTTGGCTATTGTGTGAATTTCTAAAACAATAGACACTGCTTCATTCAAGTGAGATAGAAGATTGCCAAGTGAAGTACAACATGATGTATGTATAAAATATTTGGGAGGATGTACAGAATAAGAATGGAGACTTGTATTTTCTTGTTGTTTCAGGGGAGAAGAGCTGAGTTGTGTGGCACACATGTCCAGTGCAGCAGACACTGGTGCGTGAATGCTTCCCTCTTTGTTCAACTTTCACCCATGGCAGTGCCTTGGATCATGTTCACGTTTGGTATTTTATTAGCACCGTGGTCGGCAAACTGCGGCTCGCGAGCCACAGGCTCTTTGGCCCCTTGAGTGTGGCTCTTCCACAAAATACCATGGCCTGGGCCAGTCTATTTTGAAGAAGTGGCGTTAGAAGAAGTTTAAGTTTAAAAAATTTGGCTCTCAAAAGAAATTTCAATCGTTGCATTGTTGATATTTGGCTCTATTGACTATAATGAGTTTGCTGACCACTGTATTAGCAGAAAATGTGGTAGGTCGGTTTGAAGAATATAGTTTGGGGTTTCTTTAAATATATTTTTTTTCTGTTTGACATTTCTCATTGTATTGCACCATGTCAAGTAAGCATGGACCAGTGTGTATAGTATATTGAATTTTCTTCAGTAGTTCAAGACAAATTAGTTCTCTGCCCACATATCACTTAAAGCACTAATCCCTGTGCAGCTCAGCTAATGTTAGGCTGTACCTGTTCAGCATTTAAAGTTAGGGAGGTGCACCATGCACACCTGTCAAAGTTTATAGCCATCTGCTGCCTCAAGAAATCTAAATTCTAATAATATAAAATTAACAGATGGGAAAGAGCTGTCACCTCAGCTCTGAAGAGAATAACTGTAACCTTAGAATTAGCATTTCTCCATTTTGCTGGTAATTGTTTTCACTGGCCATTGGGACACAGTTCACAATGATGGCCCATTAGTGACATGCTTTGTTTCTATTCAGGGCTGGTTTGGATAAGGGGTATTTCATAATGATTTCTAAAACTCCACATTAAGGTGAGTCTTCCTCTTTTCAATGAAGGCACAAAATAATAAAGATATACTTAATGTGCTTCAACATATGACAGTCCTGAGGGAATGAAAAGATACCTTTGAGACTTGAAATGCAATGTCTTAAATAAGACATTAAAGTTGGTTAGGATCTACTTATATAAAATTAAGTATGAAAATTGGATGTTGAGAGGAAATTCATAGCAAACTGTGTGTATTTCCAGGAACTAGAAATCCATATTCACAGATAATTGAGAAGACTCTTCTTACAAGAAGGCTAATTAAAAAGAAAATTATAGACCTCAAGGTTTTGTTTTGCTTTGAAAAATTACCATGCCTTTGTGTTGTTTTCTTTTTCTGATCATAAAAGCAATGCCTGCTCAATATAAATAATTCAAACCATACAGAGTGCTTAAAGTGGGAGATAGCCATGATTTCATGCTCCACAAACCTGAGGAACAAACATCAATAAATCTTTTTTATTTTTCCAATTAATGACTCAAGAACCCACGTGCTAGTTGTGTAAGGAGCCTCATCTCTATTTCTTGGGGCTGGCCCCAAGCTATCTACAATTCATAGGAGCTATGTAACCCCAGTCATGCTGATCCACAATATAAAGACAGTACCCAAATTTGAACCCAGTTTGGTGCTGTGGGGCCTTTACTCCCATGTGTGGTTAAAGTGTGGCCCCCTCTTCACCACCAAAGGGGTTAGTCTTCGTGGTAAAGATTCTCAGAGGTGTGCATCTATCTTTGCATGGCCCACTGTAACCTTTGTTAATAGACCTGATCTGCCTGGAACACTGAGCTAGTCTGAGTGACCCTCCCACTGCATATACTAGTCTTCTATTGCTGCCATGACAAATGTGGAAATAAAAAAAGACCATTCACATTAAAATAATAAAAGGCTATTTACCCAGAACTTGTCATAGTGAGAGGCTCAGCTCCATCACCTGCCTTTGGCAGAGACTCTGCAGTAGGGACTGTAGAAACTATAGTGGAAAAATGGGGGAGGGTCAGCATGTGTCCTGATTGTAAGCTGTTGGTATGGCTATCAGAGGAGGCTAATTAGAAGCAAGGCACTATGCCTGTTTGGTGAGGGGAGCATATTTGGCTTTCACTGGTTGGTCCTAAATTGATAGTGGGCAGGGGAGTGGGGGTGGGGAGGATTAAAAAAGTTGGAAGTTACTGACCAAGTCCTGATGCTTTTGAGCTAATTTCTACAGAGGTTGTTTGGTTTTCTGAACTGGTTTCTTGAACAGGTTGTGGGGATCAGATTTCTATTTTTTTATCTGATCTGGCTATTTCCCATGTATACTCAGTCTTTCACCAAATTACCAAGTTTATTACTTGGTGGCTTTTTGACAATACAAGGTTATTATGCCACAGTTCTGTAGGTCAGAAGTCTAGTAAGGGCCTCACAGAGTGAAAATCAAGCTGTCAGCAGGGGTGTTCCTTTCTAGAGATTCTAGTGGAGAATCCATTTCCTATTCACTCACATTATTGACTGAATTCAGTGGTTAAAGGCCCAGGTCCCAGATTTCTTGCTGGGTGTGAACTAATAGCAGTTCCCAGCTTCTAGAAGCCACTGCATTCCTTGCCTCTGGTCCCTCTTCTTTTAACTTCAAAGCTAGCAATGGTGGCTTTCTGTTGTTTATGCTGTTGTGGGTCCAATGGGAAACGAATACAGATGTGAAAGATTAGTAGGGGTTTATTAGACAATTTGTGAATGTGAATGCTTAGGTAGCAGGGGGAGGGTGTTCAAATCAGAACAAAGAGCATGTGCAAAAGCATTGGAGATTCAGTAATTGAGAGATTGCTGTACCGTAAAGTATAAAGAACATCACAGAGCAAAATTGCAATGATCATCAAATGTAAAACCAATATACTTTTATTAAGATTTTAAAATTCATTTTGTACAAAAGTACTGGCAAACCCATTGTTCATATATGAGCAACAAGCAGATTTCAAAACACTCTAGCTTTAGAATTACTTAGAGGTGAATTCAAATTCTGTTTCTGCCGTACACCCACTGTATGTCAATTTACTTAATTTCATGAATTCTCCATTTCCTCTGTGAAATAGAGATAAGCACACCTTGCATATGTGTTGTGAGCATTAAATGGAAAAATATGCATCTTCACAGCTTAGAAAAAAATAAGGATACTAGTATATAATGTTATTTTATACCTAAGGTATAGTACATGTAGTTCTAGACCTAAAACTACAGGGAAATTAAATTGGTGGATCCTCACTCCCAGACAGGACGAAGGCCATTTTACCACTCAGCTGGTTGTGTCAGTGTAACTATCAGCCTGACAGCTGGCTGAGGTCATATTTCAATTTGCACCAGAAGTGTTCAAAACATGTTTAATTCACTGGAAAATATTATATGTATTTTTATTATTACATATGTACTATTATATATATGTTAAATATGTATGCTCCCTAAAAGACACGCACCCAACTATACATTGGGGAATTACAATATCAATTCTCATATTGTTAAAGTGGGTTTAACATTCTTAGCATGGTGCCTAGTAAGTACAAAGTATTTAATTGTCTTTGGACAATCTTATCATCATTGAGAGCTGGTATCATCATTCTTATCACGGATGTTTTTTTAATCATCAGTGATCATTTCTTGTGTTAGCTGTTTCATTCTTTTGAACTAATCCTATGATATTTTTAAGTCAGATTACGATAAGTTTCTTGAATAATATTTGCAATTATAAACATTGGTCCTTATCGCCTGTGGGAGGTAAGAATCGCATCACCCAGAAGTAGCAAGGAAAGAGAAGCATTCTCAGTGGACTTTTGGCTACTCCAGGTCTCAACTTCAAAAACTGAAGTCTCTAAGCATGCCTTGGTGGTGTCATGGAAGTCAGTGTATGGCTGTGATGTGACTGGCATCCACTTAGAGCTCACACCCTTGCACAATGCGCAACCTGAACATCTGTATCCTTTGCACCCTCGCACTATGTTTTAAGCATCACAAACCTTTTGAAGTTCTTTGGGCACATAGCAGTCTTTTATGTCTCTGTGTTTCATGTGTGTATCTACTAAGTGTGCCCTTCATCCTTTACTCCGCCTAGTAAACTCTGTAGACTTTCCTTTTAATACACAGTTCAAGCATCTTCTCTTCTCTGAAGACTTCGCTGGTCTAAATTGGCACAATTAATCATGTTTCTTTTTAATCACCTCTATAAATATTGTATGCAAGTTTTACATTTATTCCTGTGAAATTGCCAACATCCCACTTGTTTTTTTCTAAAGGATTGACAGTCTCACATGTTTGATCCTAACATAATTGCACTAATAAACTGTTTTTTCAAACATTTATTAAAATGTCAGGTAATTTGTGAGTCTCTCATCTACAGTGATCATGTCTTATTCAAAATACAGGGCAAGGCAAAAGTAGGATTACAGTTGTTCATATAGAAGATAATACAATAATTAATAAATTATAATACAAGAATAAAGTGTTTCACACTCACAAGTATAAACCTAATTATGCCCTACCCTGTATATAGCTATATTTTTTAGCAGTTAAGGTATGTTTGCAATAATATTTAGCTTTGACCTAACCTTTCTGTTTCTATTTCATTTATCTGAAAAATGAAACAACATAATACTCCTAAGTTTTTGCCAACATTAAATGAGGTAACTGTACTAAAGTTAAATTTTGTTTTCAAACTTTATTCATTAGGGATTTAATTCTTTTCAACTAATCCTATGATTGTTTTTCAATGAGATTAAGATAAGTTTCTTAAATAATATTTCCAATTGTAAACATTGGGCCTTCTTCAGAGAGAAAAACAAATACACTAATAATAGATTGAACTCAATATGGAAAAACTAGACAGCCTGATAACTAAACAACAGACTTTTAAAAATCACAGCAAAGTCAGATTCATAGTCCTTAAGGTATTAACTTATTGTTTTGTTTTGATTTATAGTTTCCTACAGAAAACTTAAAAATATGTGTGGCCATGCATACAATAAGAAGACTCTTGAACAATTGGTATTATTTTCTTAAATGAGTGCAGAAGCATTCATAAATATATACACAAAGAGTAAGAAAAAAACTTGGAAATCTAAAATATACACTAAAATGTAATGAAATTATGAAAATGTTATTTAAGCAGAATAGGAATAATAAGAATAAAAAGGGAAATGCTAGCCTTTCACTAAAAGAAGAAACACCACTATAATAAAATTAATATTAAATAAATGCAGAATTAAACTTGTATTTTCATGTTAAATTTTTCAATTAGTATTTTAATAATGTTATCTTAGAAAGTAGTGTGCACATTAGAACACAAGTGGGCATATAAGATGCATTCAAAAATTGGTTCAAATTCTTACTCTACTTACTGGCTATTTGAACTTGAACCATTTACCTTACTTGCCTAAAATTCAGTTTCCTCCTTTCAAAGTATACTTTATAGGATTGTGATAAAAATACTTATGATATGTATAGCAATATTAATTCTATAAGAATAACATGTAGTTCTTCAATAAAATAGTATAAGATCTGGCCATAATAGCAAAAAGGAAAAATAAAAAAAATCACACAATTAATTAATAATCTGAATAAAGATCAAAGGACAAGGCCAGCCCTGGACTCGCACAATATTTTCAAGGAAGAGATTACAGATGTTATATGAGAGCTTAAAATATGTCTCATTGACAAATTGCTAATCTGTACTTTCATTAATAATAATTTCTCTGTGGGGTTATACCACCAATTCAATGCATAGTTTCATTTACTAATGGGTTTTAAGAATGGAAAATAAATGATTAGACCAGAACAAAAATTTGCTCCTAACATGGAGAATCAATTGGAAGAATTAAGGAATTAACTCTGTCATGTAAGCAAGAAATATTTACGGCCTAGAACAAGGTTAATGGCTGAGGAAAATAAAACAATATAATTTGATGACAGGAATTTATGCCTTGTCCAAGTGTCTGACTTGAACAACTGAATGGATGGTGGAAGAATCATTCATTGAGAGAATGAGCACAGAGAAGAAAATTACTTACAAGTAAATGAACAGACCAAATTTCAGCTGTTTGATAAATAATCAAGTAAATATATTTGGTAGCAAGTTGTATGTATGCACTGAAAAAAAAAACCCACAGAAATATAGCTGAAAGTGGCTATCACAAACTTTAAGGATATGGATTGAAGCTATGGCAGAGGATAGCAGCAATTCCATGTAAAGACATTTAAGACAGAATTCTTATAGACACCCATTTAACTAATGGGTTAAGAAATAAGAACTTTGAAAAGGGGTTTCAGTGCAAAGGAAAAAAATCAGGGGTAGATGGTGCTATGGAAGTCAGTGCATTAGAGTGTTTCAGTGAGAAAATACACAGTGTGAAATGATACAAATAAGTCAAATAAGACAACAAATGAACATGTTTACTGTATTACACATAACAAGTTAAGTAATAGTGGTTTGAGAAAGCAGATCCGTAGTCCAATAGGAGATGAAGGTGGACAGCACAAGTTGACCTCTGAAATAAAAATAGCAAGTGTAAGTAGCTAAGTAGCTCTTATAATTACTTGACTGCCAAGTGGAGGGGGAAAAAGGGGGCAGAGCTGGAAGGAGGTGGGATGAAGGTTTTTATTACTTGTTTTGATAAAATGAAAAAAGTTGTACATGAGTAAACGGTGACTGAATGGTATCAATATAACTTATCTTGTGGGAAGGAATAATAACCAGATGTGGAGAAATTAGCTTTACACAAGAAGAACAACTTCTAGTTAGTAGAAGGAAAGCAAAACAAAAAGGCTTTTAGGATTGTGTGTGGGGTGGAGAGAAAGTGGGAATGGGCATGAAATGCATAGAATTCCTGAGGATTTTCTCTTCTCTATGAAGTAGAAATTAAGGTCATTCATTCTTAGCAGAGAGAGTGTGCTGAGAAAGAAGATTTGAAGAGAGTGGAGATTTTAAATAGTTACCTTAGAAAGCAGGAGAGCACTAACTAGGAAGACAGGATTTCTATGCAATATTGCTGTTGGAAACCAAGAATTTTTCCAGAGTTTCAATCAACAGTCCAGTAACAGTCCTGAACAAGATGAAGAAGGATACATTCAGAGTTGCAGTTTTGTCCCCTGCATACATGGGGCAGGCAAGGACAGGAACGAATTAAAGTCATTGCCATGAAAAAGGTGGAGTCATAAACCATTGAATTTAAGTTCATTGGAGTGGAAATAAAAAAAGGTTTGACAGTTATGAAAACTTTTCACAAAATTTAGAAGGGTTTGATAAATGTACAGAAATAAACATGTGGAACAAAGGAAATTACACATATACTTAGTTCAACCATTAAAAACAAAACAAAATCCTAATTTCAGCAGGCTCTGAATCATGATGAAAGATGTAAGAGGGAAACAAGTCACAGGTTGATAATGGATATATCTCGTGAAGAAAGAAAAAATTATGAAATGGACTTTCTGAAATAAAATAGAACTAAAGAGAGTGGATGAATGAATAAAACAGAGGAATATACTGATGAGAGTTGTTAAATATCATATGGTAAATAAAGAGGGCTAAGAAATATTCTTCCTTATAAGCTTTAATAACAGGACGTCCAAGTTATACAGATGATTTAAGTATGGGCTTGCTGGAAAGCAGAGAGAGAGCAAGATGACCTCTCAATGTCCTTCTCAGTCCAGACAAGCTTTTTACATCTGCTTACCCTCTACAGGTCTGCTGTCAATTGTGAGTAAACCTGGAACTCTTATTGGTCACAAAGAGAGTTTCACACCCAGCAGATATGATGCTATGCTGAAATAATTTTTTAAACTATATTTTTATTGATTTCAGAGAGGAAGGGAGAGGAAGAGAGAGATAGAAATATTAATGGCAAGAGAGAATCATTGGTTGGCTGCCTCCTGCATGCCCCACACTGGGGATTAAGCCCACACCTAAGCATGTGCCATGACCAGAAATCAAACCATGACTTCCTGGTTCATAGATCAAAGCTTAACCACTGAGTTATGCAGGCTGGACTGAAATAAACTTTTTAAGTGACAGATGTATGTTAAAACTTCAGTAAGTAATATCTAAGCCTGAACTTATTTATTAATTATCCAATTAATTTTACTTAATCACATGTAACACATTTTGTATTTATACTTAAAAATTCTTATGCCAAAGAATATGCCTTAAAACCAAAATATGGAATGTTTTACATTAAAGTGTGCAAAATCTTTGTATATCTACAGAATACTGTAAGGGATAAAAGTGATCAGGTTTGGAATATGTGAAAAGAACCTATGAATTAACTCTCTGATGACTTGAGTAATTGTGGTTTCTCTTTGTAGTCAAGGTTTAATAATTAGTAAACAGTTGAAACTCAGATTAGGAAGTGAAAACAAACTGGTACAGCAATAGGAAGTATTTAACAATCTTAGAGATTTTATTGCCCATATACCAATGTTAAAATGGTAACATCCATGTATTTTATAATGTTATAGCAGCCTCTATCTTAAACATTAAATTAACCTGGTTTACAAGGTGTAAATATAGGCTAACTTGGACAGACACATTAAAATAGTGTCAAATGAATTCATGTGGACCATTTTAAAGTTATCTACCTATTGATTTAGATAATTTAAAGCAATAGATAATTACACATACCAAATGCTCATGCTAACAATAATTGCTGAGTAATATAATTTAAAATGCTTATAAAATTTGACTCAGCCTCAGTGCCACCTATGGCCACCTAGAACAATACACATTTCGTTTTCATTGCTACCAACTGTGGAAGGTATTAGGTTTTATGAGTGTCCAAATGGACACATCAATATTTCTGTACAAGAGATTCACTATTACCAAGCATAGCATTAGAATAGATACCACAAACAAGAAAATTGGAGATTTTATTGTTTAAAATATTTTCAGTGATTTTGTCTGATTGATACTAAATTTTAGATTCATTATTTAAAAAGTATCAACAAAATAGAAATTGTCAGGAGTATAGATTTGGCACTGTGGAATAAGCTACAAAGCCTATCATCAGCCTGTTTAAAGTCAGTGAAGACATAGCTTATTACCACTCTGATAGTAGACAGTATTTTTATTGAGTATTTTTTTTTACTATTATAGATGTCCCCCATTTTCCTTAACCAGATAATAAAAGTTGAAAAATACAGCTTCATATACAACTGAAATTTTCCTTTGGGCAATTGTTTTATACATCTATTTTTGCAGAGGTTATAGCCTGAGGCTCTGCAGACAGGCAGAACATAATTCATGCAAAATTTTATGTGGCTTTAGACAAGTGATTTCTATAGACCTCAGTTTCTCCATGTGTTTAAAGATATAAAATGCATGTATCTGTTTATTTTATCCTATTTAATAAAAAGGGAATATTCTAATTGACCCTCACACCATCGCAAATATGTCGGCACCCATAGCCAATAAGGAGGGAATACGCTAATTGACTGCCCCCCCCTCAAAGATGGCAGCGCCCACAGCCACAGGATGGTGGTGCACAGTCCCCTCAACCCTGCCAGGGCAGCAGGCAAGTGGCAAGTGAAGGGGCGGGCCTAGCTGTTCCACACACCTGTCTCCAGAGTCCCCTAGATTCCTCAGCCCCTGAGTCGCCCAGGGCCGGCCCGAAGCACAGGCAAGCCTCAGACTGTGGTTGCCCAGCTGCCCAGGACCACCCAAGGCTCAGGCAACCAGGGCTGGCCAAGGCTTGCACTGCCAGGAGTGGCAGCAGCAGAGGTGTGATGGGGCATCACTGTCCCCTGATTTCCAGGTCGTTTCCCACCCCTGAGGGCTCCTGGACTGTGAGAGAGGGCAGGCTGGGCTTAGGGATCCTCCCTCCAGTGTATGAATTTTCATGCACTGGGCCTCTAGTTTCAAATAAAAATGATAAAATGTATTTAAATACAGAGTCTAGCATAGAATAATCACTCAATTAACATTAGCTCTTCTATTAATAGAAAATGACTTAATAAAAATAACTTCTTCATCCCTCTCCAGGTTTGAGATACATGACAAGTTTAAAGTGGGAATAATATTGAGAACAGGAGCTTTACTAATATAAATGAACTACATATGGCTTAAGAAGTTTTACTTAAATATATTTTTTACATTGACTTGTATGTATAGAGGTAATTTTGTATCTGAAAATGTTTATAATCTAGCAAAGAAGTTAAAGATATGTTTAAAAAAAGCAAATGCAAAACAAACAGCAGCATAAAATTCACTCATTATGAGGCTCCCCATGATATTTAGTGTATTTAATCATTATTATGATTTATTCTTATTCCTGAGGAAAAAAAAAATTGTAGATATCTTTATCCTTATTATATTTTCAAGGCCTAGCTTTATAATAGCCCCATTATCTCATTTCATTGAATACTTTATCTTCCAAACTAGAATCCTGAGAGGTTTTTACTATCATTAATAAACAATAAGCCTACCTTTGTATTTGAATAGTCTTTTACCATTTTAGATAGAGGAAATCTAAGCTTCTGCTTTGTTACACCTACTCTTTCCACTGCCAACTTTCTGGAAAGGGCATGCTACACCTGCACCCTGCAGTTCTGCATTTCTGATTCTGTGTTTAGCTCTTACAGTGGGTTTCTGCTACACCCGTTTCCATGAAACCAGCTCCTCAAAGGTCACCAACTGCTTCCACAAGGTAACAAAACCAATGGCCTTTTTTGCTTCTGATTCCATTTTAGCATTTGACATTCTTCACAGTTCTCTACTTAGAGCTGTTGTCTCAATGACTTTCCTAACACTATGTCTTAGTTTCATGTTTATAGCAAAGAATGCAGTGATTCTTGCATGCACATCAAGCAGAGTACTGCAGATGAGTGTGAACATGGAAGACATAGTCCTTGACAGCAGAAGAAGGAAACTGAAAACAGCAAAATAGACACTGCATGAAAAGATTTCTGGTGTAATAAGGTTTGAAGAAAATAAATACTCAATAAAAAGTAATCCAGGTGGGTGAGAGATTGGGATAAAAGATGGCAGCCAAATAGGCAGCCGTATTCTGCACCTAGGCCCGGAGCAGATAGAAGGAGCAACTAAATCAAATAACATTCACTAGGAATTGGCAAATTAGACACAGCTGGTAAGACAGTTTGCAGCTGGGAAGGGCAGAGGACACCAGGAAAATGGTAGGATCAGGCATCTGGGCTAGAGAGAGACATGTGAACAGCAGGCTGAGAGGGACAGAAGGCAGCTGCCCTGCACCAAGGCCATGCCCCTTGGGGACAGGCGTAACATCTGACTGAAGAAGTCCACAGGGCTGCTGGCAGCTGGGGAATCTAGATCTAAGTGCACAGGCACAAGAAGCTGAGCCCAGAGTGGCAGCCCAAAGAGCTGCAGGAGCCGCATGGTGCTGGGGGGGAGAAACTCACAGTTGCGTGGTTGTTCTGCCTCTGTTTTGCTTTTATTCGCTAAACCAGTTCATAAGACCTGTCAATTACAAACATTCACCAAGGCTGCGGTGCAGGTGGAGGTGCAGATTTGTGGAGTCTGGGAGAGGCTGTGGAGGGGAACAGGACAGAGAGGTGACCAGGAATCCAACACTGAGACATTCCTGACCCTCTAACCTAAGCAGCTATTTTCCTCCGGAAGAGCCAGCCCCTCACAGCAGCATTAGGACAGCTAATACAGCCAACCCAGCCTACACCTTGAGATTTGAATAGCCCAAAAGAGTGCTCAGAGACTGGGTTGAAGAGGGGCTGTTCAGTCCCAGAAAGTGATATAGCACCTCCCCCACCTTAAGACCTGTCAGAAACAGATGCTTGAGTGGTTAATATTGACATCAGGCAGATAGGCAAAGCTGGCAGATCGGTCCCACCCCCTTGCAGCTAAGACTGTGGAGACAGATACAAAGAGAGGAGTGGTGGATCATTTGGAATTTTGGAATTTCAACACGGTGCTGACTACCTAACAGGAAACTGAAAAGTGGAAGACACAACAGATGAGTGAGGTCTTAAACCAGTCCCCATGGGGCATTAAAACTCATCTGAAGTGAACACTTCATTTTTTTTAAATCTTTTATTTAAAAAAACAGTTTTTTGCTTTATTTAATTTTTTTTAATCTTTTATTTTTTGTATTATTTTTTTCTCCATTCAATTTTTGTTTTTTTATTGTTATTTTATCTTATACTAGAGGCCCAGTGCACAAAATGCATGCATGGGTGGGGTCCCTAGGCCTGGTGGGCAATCAAGGTCGATCAGGGCCCGAAGGCCCCCGTGGGGTTGGGAGAGGAGGTGACAGTAGCTGGACCGGGTGTGGAAGGAACAGACACCAGATGCTGACGCTGCTCTCAGTGCCTCACAACCCCATGGTTTCCTGCCTCCACCCCCGCCATCCCTCAGAGCCATGCCACCACCTGGGACCTGCTGGCTGGGGAAAGGATGGGGGAGGGGTCAGGGGAGGTTTTGATCACCAGTTTGGAATGTGTAGGAGGCAGCCAATCAATGATTCTCTATCATCATTGATGTTTCTATCTCTATTTCCCTCTCTGATATCAATCAAATATATATATTTTAAATGCAAGGTTTTTAGAGGAAGAAAGGCAAGACAAGGGAGCTATTGATAGGGGGGTATTTGAGATCTTGCTCACATTTCAGATAGGATAACATAAGGTGGTCCTCAGGGGGTGACAGGTGAGGAGTGGCAGTGGGTGGAACAGGGCACTGTGGGCTGAGGAAGGCGCTGTAATGACTGGGAATGTCTGTGACAGTGACATCAAGCATTTGTTGGGGCCATCGCTGGGATCATTCATCCCCAAGAGGTTTTGTTTCCAGATGGGAGAAGAAACATGGAGATCAGCGGGCCTTTCTTAGCCTAGAAGGTGACACGGCGGCAGGAGCAGGCTGCCCTGCTTCCCTACAAATGTAAACATGCAGTTTAACTGCACATGGACTTCAGTCACACGGCCAAATCAATGCCCGGCCAGCACTGGTGCCTGTGGCCTGCCACTCTATGGTTATTGGCAATGCCCCCAAGCACACATAGTATGCAGGAAGCCAGAAGCTGGAAGCTGGAGATGACACGGTCTGGCAGCTCTGCGTACACCAGGGACCTGGATGGGGAGCAACTGTTGGTGCAACTAGCTTTGGAGTTGGGGGGGCTGCACTTCCTGCACGTCACCAGTGAGTCCCTGTGAGCCTGTGGTGAGCCAGCCAGGCCAAGTGAGGCATGAGGAGGCCTTTCCCTCCTGGAGCCGTTCTTCCCAGGGTGGCAGTGTGGGCTGCTCCCCCCCACCCAATTGATTTATTTTTATTAGAAAGCAAACTTTGGGTTTACAGTTCCTGGGATCCCTGGGCCACAGCATGTGACTCTGGGCCTCACTGTGACCCCTCACCCTCCTCCTGCATTGAGTGTCTGGCTCCTGGTGGTCAGTGCACATCATAGTGACTGAGCGGTTGTCCTGGTTGTTACACTGTTATGGTCTCTGGGCTTTTATTATATGGGATTTTCTTTTTGTCCTCCCATTTCTCCCTCACTTCTCATATTTTCATCCTGTTTTCCTTCTCCTGTCCCCACTTTAATTTTTCTCTTTCCTTTCCTTTTTCCCTTGTACAAATTGATCTTCTTCATCTGCCTTATTGATGTGTTATTATGATTATAATCCCTGTTGGCTTACTCATATATTTAATTTCTCTCCCCTGCTCCATTTCCATGCACCCCTTTTTCTTCCCTAGTCATTTTTGTATGCTTTTGTTTTCCTCTCCTCTCTTGCTCTCTTCTTCCCCTAATTGTTAAATTTCACTTAATAAACTCAAGCCTATCTGCTTGCTCCTATATCCTCCTTTTCCAAAAATAAGCAAATAAAAGGATAAATAATTTTAAAAAATTTTGTTCTTTTTATTTTTTTATTTTATTTTTTTCTTCTTATCCATTCATTCTCTTTCTACCTCCTGCATACTGACCCATTGTCCCTCCCCTACTCATTCAATTCCTTAACCTTACTTTCTGTATATAAGCTCTGCCTAAACAGATTCTGTGCTCCCTTTTTCTGGGTGTTTGTTGTTTGCATTTTTTAAAAATATGTTTTATTGATTTTTTTTACAGAGATGAAGGGAGAGGGATAGAGAGTTAGAAACATCGATGAGAGAGAAGCATCGAACAGCTGCCTCCTGCACACCCCCTACTGAGGATGCGCCCGCAACCAAGGTACATGCCCTTGACCAGAATCAAACCAGGGACTCTTCAGTCCCTAGGCCAATGCTCTATCCACTGAGCCAAACTGGCTAGGGCTGCATTTTTGGTTTATTTGTTTGTTTTGTGGTGTTTTCTTCCCATATATTCTTTTTACTTCTTTTTTTGTTTCTCTCTTATATTTTTCTTTCTTTCTTTTCTTGATATCATTTTTGCTCTCTTTTCTCACTTCTAATTCTCTTTTCCCTAGTGGCCACTTTTATTGGGGTTATTGGTGTCGTGAGTAAATTTGCATTTTGTTCCCTTTGTGTTGTGTCTGGTTGAGTTGTATTTTGTGCTGTTTGATCAACATGGTAGAGAGCAAGCTACATAACCAGACACCCTGAGAGGAGACTCCATCCATGAATGGGACAATAACACTCAAGACCAGACCAAACTACACCAAGAGAATACAAATATCTCAAGTAGGGGGCATCCCTAGCATGCCAAACCCGAAAGACATGACAGATTGCACCACTAGGCCCCAAAAAACATCCTACCTAATAAAGAGGTAATATGCAAATTGAGACTATCATTCCAACACACAAGATGGCTGTGCCCATGTGGTCAAAGATGGCCACCCCATGTGGTCACAAGATGGCCACCACAAATGGCCAGCAGGTGAGGGCAGTTATGGGCAATCAGACCAGCAAGGGAGGGCAGTTGGGAGGGACCAGGCCTGCAAGGGAGAGCAGTTGGGGGCGACCAGGCCAGCAGAGGAAAGCAGGCGGGGGCAGCCAGGCCTGCAGGGGATGGCAGTTGGGGGTGACCAGGCCAGCAGGGGAAGGCAGTTAAGGGCAACCAGGGCAGCAGGGGAGGGCAGTTGGGGGTGACCAGGCCAGCAAGGGAGGGCAGTTAGGGGCAATCGGGCCAGCAGGGGAGCAGTTAGGCATGGATCAGGCTGGCAAGGGAATGGTTAGGGGGTGATCAGGCTGGCAGGCAGAAGTGGTTAAGGGCAATCAGGCAGGCAGGCAGGTGAGTGGTTGGGAGCCAGCAGTCTTGGATTGTGATAGAGATCCCAGATTGGAGAGGGTGCAGTTCTGGGCTGAGGGACACACCCCCATGCACGAATTTTGTGCACCGGGCCTATAGTCTATCTATAAAAAGGCTAATATCTTTTTAAAAATATTTTTTAATTTTTTTTTTTTTTTACAGAGAGGAAGGAAGAGGGATAGAGAGCTAGAAACATCGATGAGAGAGAAACATCAATCAGCTGCCTCCTGCACACCCCCTACTGGGGATGTGCCTGCAACCAAGGTACATGCCCTTGACCGGAATCAAACCCGGGACCCCTCAGTCTGCAGGCCGATGCTCTATCCACTGAGCCAAACGGGTTTTGGCTTTTTTTTTTTAAAGGCTAATATCTTAAGTGTCCTTCCACTTTCCAACTAGTCGCTATGACGACTTGCTTTATAGCCAGGTGGAAACACTTTACACTGTAACCAAATGTCTGTGAAGCATTTTCCCTTGCCTCATCTCATTTTATTCTCACATAAGTTCTGGAGTAGGTAGATAGGAGACTTGGTGAAATCTTATTTTCTTTTCATTAGCCAAAAACCAGAGATTTAGAAAGCTTAGAAATGACCTGAGTGAAAAGAAGTAAGAAATGGTGGACCTTGAAAATGACTTTTGGTTTTCTCAATGCTCAAAATATAGTCAAACACTGCTGCAGTTAAATATTTTACCCTTTGTTCTCCCTGTGTGATCTATGATAATAATGTGCTTCATGTTGATATTTATTGCTGTGTTGCTGACAATTATCTGAAAGAGAAGTTGGGGTGCTTCACTGGGATGGAAAAAGTTGAGCTAAATAAAAAAGCAGGTCTAATTAAGCAAGTTTATTCTATATATAGAAAAGGCTAAGTTGACTCACACATGCATGATACACATAAAGCTCTCACTGGTGTCAATCACATGCATGTGTTTTGATCTGTCATTGTCAATTGTAAATTTGATTGACACTTCTATTATAGAAAAAGGGCGAATAGTGATATTAAAATATTTCTCCTAATTAATTTCCTCTCAATGTGCATGAATTAGTGCACTGGGCACTAGTCAATGATATAAGACAAACACAAAAAGCCTGGGTAGCATAGCAGTTTGATCTAATACATAGAAACAATCACATAGGAACAGCAAAAGTGGGGAGACAAAGAGCAATCCCCATACGAAAAGGAGGAATCACTAGAAAAGGAAATAAATAAATGGAGGCAAGCAATTTGTCAGAGAAAGAATTCAGATCAATGGTTATAAGGACACTGAAAAAGATGGATGGCAAATTCAACACGTGGAAGAATCAAGAGGAAGTGAAGAAGAATCAAGAGGAAATGAAGAATGACATAGTGCAATAAAGAACACAATGGAAAGTTTCAACAGAAGACTAGAAGTTGAGGACCGCATCAGTGAGTTACAAGGCAAGGTAGGAAAGAACACCCAAGCTGAACAGCAACTGGAAAAAAGAAATTAAAAATCAGGAGGAGAGCCTAAGTGAGCTTTGGGACAACACAAAACGAAACAAAATCCACATAATAAGGATACCTGAAGAAGAGGAAGCTGAGCAAGGAATAGAAAACCTGTTTGAAGAAATAATGACAAAAATTTTCCTTAATTTTGGGAAGGCAAAAGTCACAATAGTCCAAGAAGCACCAGAGTTTCAAACAAGATGAGCACCAAAAGACCGACACCAAGACACATCATAATTAAATTGGCAAACATCAATGAGAAAGAATCTTAAAAACTGCCAGAGAGAGACAGAAAGTTATCTACAAGGGATCTCTCATTAGACTATCAACTGATTTCTCAACAGAAACACAACAGGCCAGAATGCAATGGAATGAAATACACAAAGTGATGCAAAGTAAGGAACTGAACCCAAGAATATTATATCTAGCAAGGCTATCATTCAAAATTGAAGGTGACATCAGGAGCTTCACAGAGAAAAAAAAAAGTCTAAGTGACTTTATTACCACCAAGCTAGCAATGCAAGAAACACTAAAGGAACTGCTTTAAAAAGAACAAATAGAAATGGAAGAAGAAACACAGCATAAAGAATAAAAATGGCAACAAACAAGTAGTTATCAATAATAACCTAAAATGTAAGTGGATTAATGTTCCAACCAAAAGATATAGGGTAGTTCAATGGAAAAGAAAACATGACCCATATATTTGTTGTCCACAAGAGACCCACCTCAGAACAAAGGAATCACACAGAGGGATAATGAATAGATGGAAACATTTTTCAGGCAAATAATTAAAAAAAAAGCTGAGGAAGTAATACTTATATCTGATAAAATAGACCTCCAAGTGAAGGCCATAACAAAAGATATGGAGGGACACTATTAAAGGGATCAATTCACCAAGAGGATATAACTCTGGTAAACATATATGCACCCAATACAGAAGCACCCAAAGACATAAAAAAACTTCTGAAAGATATCAAGGGAAAAATTAACAGCAATGCAATCATGGTAGGGGGCTTTAATAAACCACTGAAATCACTGAATAAATCCTCTAAACAAAGATCAGCAAAGAAACATCAATCCTAAATGACTAACTAGATTTGATGGAATTAATTGACATCTTCAGTACATTTCACCTCAAAAGCTACAGAATATACATTCTTCTCAAGTGCACACTGGACATTTTCAAAGACAGACCACAAATTGGCACACAGGCAAAGTTTCTTCAGATTTAAGAAAATAGAAATCATATGAAGCATCTTCTCAGATCACAATGGTATAAAACTAGAAATTAACTACAATAAAATCAATCAAGAAAATCACACTTGGAGGCTAAATAGCATGTTATTAAACAGTGACTGGGTTACTAACGTGATCAAAGTAGAAATAAAAAGCATCCTGGAAACAAATGAAAATGAAAACACGACAATCCAAAATATGTGGGACACAGTGAAAGCAGTCTGAGAGGGAAGTTCATACAGTAGCACTACAGGCCTACCTCAAAAAACACGACAAACTAGTAATAAATTATCTAACCCTACAACTTAAAGAATTAGAAAGAGAGCAACAAGAAAAGTCCAGAGTATGCAGAAGAAAGGAAATAATGAAGATCAGAGCAGAAATAAACAACATAGAGACCAAGAAAACAATACAAATGATCAATAAAACCAAGAACTGCTTCTTTGAAAGGATAAACATGATTGATGAAACTCTAGCCAGGCTTGCCAAGAAACCAAAATAGAGGACCCAAATAAACAAAATCAGAAATGAAAGAGGTGAAGTAGCAACTGACCCCACAGACATACAAAGAATTATAAAAAATAATACTATGAACAATTCTATTCCAACAAACTGGACAACCTAGATGAAGTGGAAATATTCCTAGAAAAATAAAAATCTTTCTAGACTCAGTCAGGAAGAATCCAAAATCCTGAATAGGCCGATAACCACTGATGAAATTAAAACAGTAATAAAAAAACAAACAAATAAAAAAACTTCCAACAAACAAAAGCCTTGGTCTGGACAGCTTCACAGGTGAATTGTACCAAACATTCAAAGAACCACAACTTATCCTTCTCAGACTATTCCAAAAATTCAAGAGGAAGGCACACTTCCAAGCTCTTTCCATGAAGCCAGCATTAACCTAATCCAAAAACCAGAAAAAGACACTACAAAGAAAGAGAATTACAGGCTAATATCCAGATGAACAAAGATGCTAAAATCCTCAAAAATATTCTAGCAAATCAGATCCAGCATTACATTAGAAAGATCATACACCATGACCAAGTAGGATTTTTTCCTGGGATGCAAGGATGGCACAGTATCCACAAATCAATAAATGTGATAGATCACATAAAAAAACTGAGAGACAAAAATCATATAATCATATCAATTAATGCAGAAAAAGCATTTGACAAAATGCAATACTCTTTCTTGATAAAAACACTCAGCAAAGTGGGAACAGAGGGATCATACCTCAACATAATAAAAGCCTTATATGACAAACCTACAGCCAACATCATACTCAATGGACAAAAAGTAAAACTATTTCCCCTAAGAACAAGAACAAGAACAAGACAGAGATGCCAGCTTTCACCACTCTTGTTTGACATAGTACTGGAAGTGCTAGCCATAGCGCTCAGACAATAAGAAGAAATAAAAGGCATCCTAATGGAAAAGAAGAAGTAAAACTGTCATTACTTGCAGATGACATGATATTGTTCAAAGAAAACTGTAAAGATTCCATCAAACAAACTACTAGAACTAATAAATGAATTTGGCAATGTAGCAGAATACAAACTTAACACCCAGAAATCTATGGATTTTTTATACACCAATAATGAACTCACATAAAGAGAAATGAAAAAAAAAATCCCATTTACCATTGCAACAATACAAAATTAAGATACCTAGGAATAAACTTAACTAAGTACTCAGAAAACTATCGGATGTTGAAAAAGAGTTAGAGCGAGACATAAACAAATGGAACAATATACCATGTTCATGGATTGGTAGAATCAACATCATTAAAATGCCCATACTATCCAAAGCAATCTGTAGATTTAATGCAATCCTCATTAAAATACCAATGGCATATTTCACAGACCTAGAACAAACTCTCCAAAAATTAATCTGGAATACAAAACGACCCCAAAAAGCTGCAGCTGTCTTGAAAAAGAAGAACACAGTTGTACTGGTCACAATACCAGATATCAAGCTATATTACCAAGCCACGGTTCTCAAAACCGCCTGGTACTGGTGCAAGAACAGACATATAGACCAATGGAAGAGAACAGAGAACCCAGAAATAGAACCAAGCCATTACGCTCAATTAATATTTGACAAAGGAGGCAAGAGCATACAATGGATTCAAGACAGTCTCTTCAATAAATGGTGCTGGAAAAATTGGACAGATACATGAAAAAAAAATAATAAAACTAGACCACCAACTTACACCATACATGAAAACAAACTCAAAATGGCTTATGGATTTAAACACAGGATGGAAAACCATAAGGCTCTTAGAAGAATTCATAGGCAACAAAATATTATACATTTGTTGTAGCAATATCTTTACCAATACAGCTCCTAAAGCAATGAAAACTAAGGGGAAAATAAACAAATGGGACTTCATCAAAATAAAAGCTTCTGTCATAGCAAAAGAAACCATTAACAAAATAACAAGAGAGTCCACTGCATGGGAGAACATATTTGCCAATATTATGTCCGGTAAAAGTTTAATATCCAAAGATTATAGGGAACTCATACAATTTAGCAAAAAGAAGATAAACAATCCAATAAAAAATGGGCAAAGGACATAAATAGACACTTTTCAAAAGTGGACATACAGAAGGCCAAGAGACATACGAAAACATGTTCAAAGTCACTAATTACCTTAGAGATGCAAATCAAAAAGATAATGAGGTACCATCTCACACCTGTCATAATGGCTATCATCAACAAATCAACAAATGACAAGTACTGGCGAGGACGTGAAGAAAAAGAAACCCTCGTACACTGCTGGTGGGAATGCAGACTGGTGCAGCCACTGTGGAAAACAGTATGGAGTTTCCTAAATAATTAAAAATGGAACTCCCATTGGACCCAGTAATCCCACTTCTAAGAATATATCCCAAGAAATCATAAACACCAATCAGAAAGGATATATGCACCCCTATGTTCATAACAGCATAATTTACAATAGCTAAGATTTGGAAACAGCCCTTGTAGTGCCCATCAGCCGATGAGTAGATTAAAAAACAGTGGTGCATCTATACAATGGGATACTATACTGCTGTAAAGAAGAAAGAACTCTTGCCATTCACAACAGCCTGAATGGACCTAGAGAGCATTATGCTAAGAGAAATAAGCCAGTGAGAAAAAGATAAATATCACGTGATCTCACTCATTTGTGGAATATAATGAACAACATAAACTGATGAACAAAAGTAGATCCAGAGACACAGAAGCATCAAACAGACCATCCAACCTTAGAGGAGAGGCAGGGGAGGAGAGTAAGAAATCAACAGAAGAACTCATATGCTTGCATATGAGCATAATCCATGGACACAGACACTAGGGCCATGAGAGCATGTGCTGGGGGGTGGGAATGCCCGGGGATAGGTCAATGGGGGAAAAAGGAGACATATGTAATACTTTAAACAATAACAAATTTTAAAAATTAAAAAGAAATATTAATCCAAAATAAAACAGCATGAGTTAGAGTGAAGGTTTTTGGTCCTGTGCCAGTTTCATTGGGCTGCTATGACAAAGTACCACTTAAAATAACATACATGTGTTCTCTCACATTTCTTGAGCTTAGAAGTCTAAAATCTAGGTGTCAGCAGGGTCATGGTTTCTCTGAAAGAAATATGGAAGAATCTTATCTAACCTTTTGTAGATTCTCATGCTAGCTGTTAAATATTGGAACTACAATCTCTGCCTCTATTTTCACATGGCTATCTTCTTCCTATATCTCTCTGCCATTGTCTCCCATCTTCCCTCAATGTATGTCTGCCCCTGTGTCCAAATTTCTCCTTCTTATAAAGACAGCAATCATCTTGGATTAGGACCCACTCTAATGACCTCATCTTCACTTAATTAATCTACAAAGATTATCCTATCTAATAAAGATGGAATATGCAAATTGACCATAATTCTGCGACAATGATGGCAGCGCCCACAACCAATAAGGAGGGAATATGCAAATTAATGCGACAAAGCAAAAGGCTGAAAGGTGGCTCCAACCTGAGTGAAGGTGGTGCTGGCAGCCAGGGGAAGGAAGGCCTATTCTTGCATTAATCTCCATGCATTGAGCCTCTAGTTTTCCAATAAGATTACAGGAACCACGAGTTAAGATTTCAACATATCTTTTTGGGGAACACAATTCAACTTATAATGGACACTCTAAGGATATGAAAATTATAAAGCAAAATAGGCAGTAGTCATATAGATAGGAAGAGGGATGGAGATATTCATTGTTTCCATCCAACAAAAATCCTCCAGAAACCAGTTTGCAAGCCCAGTGTGAAGATTATTGTTAGAGATTTAAAAAAAAATAAAAAATAACACTGAAAGATAAAATGTTTAGGAAATTTCAGGATTTCCAAACATGCAAGAGATAAGTGATACTAAAGAGAGGGACCAGAGGCAGTTTGAGTCGTTGAGCGTTAAAAAAGGAAGGATCCACTGAACAATGCTTCTGGGAGGAAAAGGGCTACTCTTTTCACTGGAAAGAGTAGGACAAAGTCAAGATGGGAGCAGTAGCAGGTGCGCTTTGTGTTTGGTGGTGGAAAATAAAGGCAACTGAGAGGTTGTTGTTGTTGTTTTACATTTATGTATTTATTTTTAGTTAAAAATCTTTGTTTTCAGTGAACCATGCCCAGATTTAATTCTTTCATATAGTTATACATAACCATTTAATTTTTTCCTACTAAGACTTTAATTTTCAGAGAAGTTTTAGGTTCACAGCAAAGTTCAGGGTAAGGTACAAAGATTTACCTTATACCTGCTGCCTCTACTTACCCACAGCCTCTCTATTACCAACATGCTTTACCAGGGAAGTAAATTTCTTACAATTGATAAACCTGCATTGATATAAAATAACTCAAGGTCTATAGTTTACTTCAGGGTTCAGTCTTGGTGTTGTACATTCCATGGGTTAGGACAAGTATATTCTAACATGACTGTCACTGAGGTATCATACTGAGTATTTTCATTGTCTTAAAGATCCTCTGAGAGCTTTTATTCTTAACAACCAAGGGTAAGATATGATTGTCAGTTGAAAGCAAGTTCAGTAAGGGGTTTATATAGGACAGCCATAAAAGAATAGTTCTGGGGAATGAGAAAGAAATTACTCTATGACACTGCTTAATCCTTAACATTTCTTTTGCTCATCTCCCTTCCTTCTTCTATCCCTTAAATGCAATATGCTTTGTGGTATTGTGAAATATATGTGTTTCTCTTACTTGGGAAATAACCTTTATCTCCTTGGACAATAAAATATTTCCCTAACGACTTTAATAAAAAACACACATATCTCCATAGTTTATAAATTGCCTGCTTAATATCTCCATTTGATGTTCTGATTGTATCTTATCGTCAAAATAGTGAAGTTTTCCATAAAATCATTTTTTTTCTCCACACTTTCCCATTTCTGTTAGTGGCACCCTCTCTTTTTCAGTCTTGCCAACAGTGTCTTTGATGTTTAAATCTCCTTCCTTCTCCACATTCAAGATGTCACATAAGTCCTGTACTTATGACGGTTTTCTCCTCTATTTATGCATTGACCGTTAATGATGCTCTACTGCTCCTTTTGTTTCTAATGCATCATTAGAAAATGTATTCATATAATTTATTTTCTCGTGTTTCTAATCCAAGAAAATTACTGTAAATACTGCTAAAAAGTAACCAACAAACATGTGGAAATATATTTAATTTCACATGTAATTAAAAAATGCAAATTTAGTCAATGGTGATATATCATTTTGCTTTAAAAATAGCAGCAAATATAATACCAAGACATTGTTGTCTTTCTGTAAACTATAAACTGTATATATAAAACCTATGTGCTTTTGTGTTTATATTTATGTTTACTTATAAAAAACCTAGGGTAAAGAATTGAAGAATTGTAGCAGGTTAATTGAAAAAAAAAATGGCTATAATTCTTTACCATTTTATGAGTCTACTAGAGGCCCAGTGCATAAAAATTGTGTATGGTGATCAGGGTCAATCTGCAAGGCAACTGGTGGGGCTATTGGGACACCCTCCCTCCACCCCCCCTCTCGGCACTCACCTTGGCTGGCCTGGTGCTGCCCGCTCGCTGGTCCGGCCCACCGCTGCCCCTGGTCCGGGCCTGCGGTCTGGGGGCAGCTCTTGTGTTTAGCGACTGCCCCCTGGTGGTCAGTGCACATCAGAGCAACCAGTTGTTCTACTACTTGTTCCCTTGTTCAGTCGATTTGCATATTAAGGTGTTATTATATAGGACACCCTTTGAAATATAGCTTAGCCTCTCCTCTCATTAAGAGTTAATTTCCCCACCCCTTAACTCTGGGCTGGTCTTATAACCTGCTTTGTGCTAACATGCCAGTCTGGCCCTCAAGAGGCATTGCACACTTCTGTCCTCTCTCTTTGAACCCCATCATTGGCATGTTAACTACAGCCTGCTGTAGCAGAAGAGATGCGGTGAGGGGCCTGCGGCACTCCAGCAATCACCCTCTAAAACCCAGAAGCAGAAAAAAAAAAAAAAAAAAAAACAAGAAAAAAAAATCCAGAAGCGGAGTTGATTAGCTAACTCTAAGCTGAACACATAAGCATGTAAAAGCCCCCTGGAGAGCCAGAAGAACATAACTGAGTCCAGTCTAAATTAACAACCCATCCACTAATGAGCCAAATGGTTGCTATTTAAGCCACAGAGTTTTGGAGATAGTTTATTTTAAAGCAATAGAGAACAGATACATGCACCCAAGTCATCACACTGACTATATCTGAGCAGTGGAAATACAATTCTGTGATTTGTAATATCATTTTTGGTTTTACTGTATTTTCTGAATTATTCCGAAAACAACTTGTAAATTTGTAATAAGAAAAAAGTAACAGTTATTTGCTACTAAAATCAAATTAACCAATCTTCCTAATACACAAATATAAAAACGAGAATCAGGCAGACCCTATTTAAAAAAATAATTATGAAATGTGTGAACTTTATTTTTTTATTTGAATTAGAAGCATCAGTTATACCTCATGTTATCAATATTGCAAAAGTTTGTCAATAGAATATTTGAAGTAGAGTGAATCTGTAAATTATCTGCTTGATCTCATTAGAATTTAAGTTTCATGAGGGATTCAACTCTGTTTTCCTGCCAGCTGGAATAACACCTGCATGTTGACATTTGATTAATCTTTTGAATGAATGAATAAATGAATAAGCAAATGAAAGAGAAATAATAAGGAAGGTGATTTTTTTAATTGACCCAATGTTACTGTCCTGCCACTTTAATGGTTCTAAAGTGTGGTAGAATTGACCAGATACATGTCATGGGTAACAGAGTTGGGCAATGTGAGAGATTAAAGGCAACCACAAATTATTTGCTATTACTCCCCCTGAGAAATAGAGTCCAATTCCTCTTTCTTTATTTGGGCTGGCCTTGGTGACTTGCTTAACAAACAGACAGAGGACAGGTGATATTCTGGGATTCTGAAACTTGTCATAAGAAGCAACTTCTACTAGACCACTTCTAAAATGGGAGGAACTCTGAGCTGCCCTGAGACTGCTATATTGGTGATTCCCCCATGGGCATTCTGTAGTACAGCCCCTGCTGAGCTCAGGCCTGAGGTATCACTGCAAAAGCACTTCATAGGTAAGCGGCATCTCTTAGACAAACTTGAAACGCCCATTTGCCAGCTGAATACCAACAAGCAAAGTAATTAACATAATTTGGAATGGAAAACACACTCAACTGAGCTCCATCCAAGTTCCTGAACCACAAAATTATATAAATATAAATGGCTAATATGCTAAGTAGCCAACCATCGGGCGGGTCACTATGACGTGCACTGACCACCAGGGGGCAGATGCTCAATGCAAGAGCTGCTGAGCTGAAGTGACTTGGCAGCAGTGGTTCTTGGGTGACGCACCCTGAAGCCAGAGAGGAGGGAGCCCAATTCCTTGTGGGGCCATGCAGTTCCACCTTTGGCCGTGGGTTATGTTGTTGCTGGGGCACTGCCGGCCCTGAATCTAATTTACTGCACACTTGCATATATGTTCCACACCCTTAATGACAGCAATTTTGCAGAGTGCCTTCTTGCACTCCAGGACCCCTCAGGGGATGTTGGAGAGCCAGTTTTGGCCCAATTCCCTGAGGCCAGGCTGAGGGACCCCACCTACCTGAGGGACCCCACTCACTCCACAGATGCAGGGGAGGGACCTCAGGAAGTTGGTTCCAGGTTGTGTCCAGCCCATCTCGTTCAGTCCCACCCTACTGGCCACCTTCTAATTAATTTCCTTTCAGTGTGCACAAATCCATGCACCCAGTCATAATGAAATGGTTGTTATGTTTAGCCACAGAATTTCCAGGTAATTTTTTATACAAAAATATACTCCAGGGCCCTGACCGGTTTGGCTCTGTGGATAGAGTATCGGCCTGCAGACTCAAGTGTCCCAGGTTCGATTCTGGTCAAGAGCATGTACTTTGGTTGTGGGCATATCCCCAGTAGGGGGTGTGCAGGAGGCAGCTGATTGATTTTTCTCTCTCATTGATGTTTCTAACTCTCTCTCTCTCTCCCTTCCTCTCTGTAAAAAATCAATAAAATATTTAAATATATATGTGTATATATACACTCCAGGAATAGGTGAAAAATATTTCCAGGGAGCCCGGCCTGTGTGGCACAGTGGTTGAGTGTTGACCTGTGAACTTGAAGGTTGCGGTTCGATTCCTGGCCAGGGCACATGCCCAGCTGCACGTCAATCCCAGGTTGGGGGAGCGGGGGTGGAGGCCAATCAATGATTCTCTCTCATCATTGATATTTCTGTCTCTCTCTCTCTCCCTTCCTTTCTGAAATCAATAAAAACAATCTCTTTTTAAAAGAAAATATTTCCAGGGATAATTACTGGCTCAAACCTTATGTGGTAATTACAAATTTAAAACCATGTTTTGTTCAAATTGAAGTCATTTTGGAATATGTGCTCTACCTCCAAAAAGAATTATATACAATCCAAGGAAAGATTTTAATTTTGAATTGCTAATTTATAATAACTAGCTTTAGCTATACTAGAGCAGTTCAAGGACCGTGGATGATCACAAAGTGATAACAATGCTGACAAATGTAGAAGTCTCATGAAGCACAATGGAGTCCATATGGAACCAGCAGCTTGCAGGGCATTTAGAAGGCATACTGGAGGGACACAGGGGCTACTTGATATTTAAGCAGGGGCTAGAAGTTATAATCACTAAATAGGATAACAAAGCTAATACAGAAGTGAACCTATTCCCATGACATCTCAACCCATCACATTCACAATCCAGAAAAACTGCCTTTGAACACAATCACTGAAATAAACCAATAGTTTTCTTTTTGCCATTAGAGAAAGAAATATGAAGGAAAACACATTTCAGGTTTCCGTATCAATAATTTAAATATGTATGCATTCAGGAATGTTACTGAAGAGCATAAGAGAGAGTTTGTAATTAGCTAAATAAACAACTGCACAAGCAAGTACTATTGCTCTTTTTTACCCCTTTAAAATATGTTAATTCCGGCTTTAGCCTGCTATGACTCGATTATTTAGTTATCTGATGTGTCCGACCCTTCTTTATTTTAAACTAAGCATACATCATACACTGAAAACAAAAATTCACTCAATCTTTCCTTCTTATTAATGCTGCCTGTCAGAAATAAAGAGACATACAAATACATAAAATTGAATCAAACATCTCCTTGACAAAAATACACAGGGGTAAAATAGTCTGGGAACAAAGCTACATAATAAAAACGTGGCACACTGGGATTTTTTATGGAGTCAAACATACTCCCACTACAGATGATATCATCTTTTTCTATATCCTTTTCTTTCAGGACATAAAAGGTCAGACATCTTACGATTGGTGCAGGATATTTTTAATCTCAGTGTCAAATGGCACTGAGGTTAAAAGCTAGCTAGAGAATGAGAAAAATTACTATTAAAAGGAGAATGGAAGTTTTTAACCTTTTCTAAATAGTGCAGTGGAACCTAAGTTATTATTTAAAAAAAAATTATTGAAATATTTTATTTGAAGCATGGGAAATATCCCACACACACACTGAGAAACACATTTCAGAAATGTACCCTACTTATAACATTTTAGGAATGCGTGGGTTGCATTTTAAAAACACGGAATTTGATAGAGAGTTGTAGAGCTCTAATTTCCCATGATAGCAAAATCTAATGTGCCCAACCCTTCTTTATTTTAATTTTATTTACTGATTGATTTTTAGAGAGAGATAGAGGAAGGGAGAGAGAGGGAAACATTGATTTGTTGTTCCACTTATTTATGCTTTCGTTGATTGATTTTTGTATGTGAGCTGACCTAGTATTGAACCTGCAGACAATGATTTAAGCAATTGAACTATCTGGCCAAGGTAGAATCTACTAAGTCATTTAAATTTCCTTTCTTTTCATTGTTCTTAAAAGTAAATAAATTCTTAGATATATTACCATACAAGTATAACCTAAAAAAATTAAAATAATTAAGATTAAAAATATGAAATCTACTTGATTTCCTTTCTTACAAATGTTAACTTATAATGCCTTTTCTTAATTTATGTAACCTTTCTGTTCTAATTGTTAAATTTCTATCAGTAGGACAAAAAGTCCATATACTACTGCTATTATTGCAACTACTATTTACTACTGAAAATTAATTTCTTTATTAAGCTCCTGCATGGAAAACCTTTTCCTATGTGCTTTATGTACACTATCTCAAGTCCTTACAACAAATATACATGTTGGTTTTAGAAGGAAGGAAACTACTAGTATGGCTCCAAATATGTCCATGACTTGCCTAGACCACAAGGTTATTAAGTTCCTCAATCAATATTCAGACTCAGGTCTACTTTTCTATTGCATATCTTTTTATAATGATATTAATTATTTCAATAAAACCCCTTAACTCATTTAGCAATTATTTAGTGAATGGCTGGGATAAGTAAAATTTTTCATAGGCACTGTAGAAAATACAGACATTGCTCCTGTATGTATGAATCTTACATTTCATGAGTGCATCGAGGTAAAAAACAAGTAAGTGGTAAAAAGAAATAACTGCAAATTGTAATAATGGCTATGAAGAAAATAAAGTCTTAGAAACTGAAAAGATGAAGGTGTCCTGTTTTAACTAGTGCTGTCAGAGCAATCCAGAGAGGTTGACATTCAGCTAGCCCTGAAGGAAGTGAAGTTGATGGTCAGGAAGAGTGTAGGCAAGGCACATTTCAGGCAGGAGTGACAGGAGCAAAGACTGGAAAAGGTTGACCTGTGCCAGGAGCTAAAAGAAATTTGGTGAGGTAGATGTAGGACGGTGGGGGTGGCTGAGGAGTAGTTTCACATGCTATTACACACTACAGATGCTGGGCCTTGTGGCATTGCTGTGTGCTTTTTATTCTCTGTCATATAGAAAACCACTGAAACTTTTGAAGCAACTGAGTTGCGTGATCTCAGGTATGTTTAAAAATATTTCATGCTCTGTAGAGTAAATAGATTGGTAAAGGGTGAAAGCAAACTCAGGAAGATCATTTAGGAAATTATTGTTAAGTGCCAGGGAAGAGATGGTGGTGGCCTAAATAAGATGGTTGTAGTGGATATTTAAAAAAAAAATGAATTAAATGGTTGAAGAGAGCACTAAAAAGCTTGCTGTTAGATCTGACAGAGTAGGGATGGTGAGAGAAAGTGAGGATCCAAAGATATGTAATGTCAAAGCCTCCACTTTAAAAAATGAATGGTAATACCATTTAATGAGGGAGAGAAGACTTAGGAGGCACAGATACAGGTGAGAAAAAAATTATCTTTTGGATATTTTAAGTGTGAGAGGTTTTGGTTAGTGACATCAAATTAGGCAGTAGGATATGTGTGTCTGGAAGACATGAAAGAAGATCTGTTTCTGCAAAACATGAATAAGCCAAAATCATCAAAACTAATTTTAGTTAAACAAGTTCTTACTGACAAGTCTCTTTATACAATGTACTCTGCAAAATATTTGCTTTAAAGAAAATCACCACTATGTGTTTGTGGAGGATAGATATTTGTACTGATGCTCAGTGAAGGGGGAAAGTAGTCTGCTGGGTGGTAAATTCTAAACATGTTAGGATCAGTGTGGTAACGTGTGATAATGGAAAAATTCACTAAGGAAGTACATTTGATCTTAATCTTGAATAATATATATATTTAATTTAAGGAAAAGGTATAGATGGAAAAAAGGAATGCAGACATCCCACCCTGCAAGGGAAGCAGAAGCTATAACATTGAATAATTTCAAGACATTTCTATATATCAGTAACTAAATCACGTACTGTTTTTAGAGTTGTGGGCAAAGGTGGATTTGGTCCCTGTCTTCTCCTTTATAGTTTAGTGACACAGACCGGTGTTCATCATTTTATGAAAAGGATAATCATTTTTTTAAAAGATAGTCAATGTATAATACCAAGTTTGGGTATTTTATCTCTGAGAAACTGAGATTTTAACTGAAAACTGTAGAAGAACTACATATTAGCTATGCAAAGAAGAAAATAATATCAGACTATAACCTTGGTCAGAATTGGGAGGCTGAACAAGAAGAAGGAAAATTGAATATGAGAACACAAGTCCACAGACTACAGTAGTGGTCTAAGTAAAAAAACGATGGTATACTAAGATGGAGGCTGTGAAAACTGAAGAATTATCTGAAATTGACAGTTACTTAGGAATTAGAATTAATGAGACTTAATGATTGACTGACAGTGGGAGGTGAGGAGGATGGAAAAGTCAAGATTACTTCAGCTTTCTGACCTGAGTGACTGAACAGATGATGATGCCACCGTGAAACATGGAGCACTGGAGGAGGAGTGGGCTAGCAGCCAGCAGCAGGGGGTGGGGAAGATGATTACTTCAGTTTGGGGCACTTTACATTGTAATACTTTCCAGGTCAGTAGGTAAATTGTGACCTGTATGGAGAGCCCATGAAACTGATAACCACTTTTATGTTGCTACCTCCCCACTTGATATCTAATAAGCTTTCAAAACTGAAATAATTTAGAGTGAGCTGCTCTAAATTATTTTGAAAAATATTTGGTTTCAAATATCTATCACACAAATAATGATAATAATAACTTTTCAATTTAAAATATTCTTTGTTTGAGTAAAGTTTTCAGTGTGGACATCAAAGCTCTGAAAGGCCAAGGTTCTTTTGGAAGAACAATTTTTTTTATGTGACTAAAGTACAAATGAAATTGAGCCAAAATATTGCCTATGATGTTTATTGCAAAGAGTATTCCAGTAAAATCTGTGGTGTCCTGAGAAAAATTATTGTTCACAGTCCCTTCATAGATATTCACAATGTTATGTAATGGGCTCTGTAAAACCCTATAGTATAAACACCTGCCTAATATTGTTTTCCCTGTACTAATTTAAAGTAACTAAAGATTTCCTCACAGCCCTCTTTGCTTCCTGATAGTATCTTGTGAAATTATTTCTGTGTAACATCAATTTGTCATTCAGTAGCCTATAGCATATTATATGTGATTTTATATAAATCAGCTGTGGGGTTAAAAAATATGGGTTTGAAAAGTAACTTGCATGTCTGAGATCCATCAATCTCATCTTCAAATACAAATTTACAAAAGGTGTGAACACTGTAGATCATGATGCTTAGAAAGGGAAAGGAGAACTCTATAAATATTAACGAAAATAAATTCTTTCTTCCTTTAATGTTTTAAAAGGTCAAACCTTAAGTCTTCTTTTTGGGATGATTAAACAAATGTGAATTTCCATGAATATCCCAAATGCTATTTGTTTTTGGGCAAATCATTCACAACAGGGGATTTTTAAAACTCAAAGTCATACCTTAGATATAGCACAACAAAGGAGAAATGTGCTAAATTACCCAGAAACAATTTAGAGAGCTAGCAAACAGGGCAGCCTACTGGTTTGTGAACAGTGTAGATAATTTTCCATTCAACTCTCCTCTATTTGCCTCAATAAATTGTAGGGTACTTAGAACCCTACTATCTGTTATCCATCTGTCTGTATCTCTCTGCTCGGTCAGTGTCTGCCAGTGGAAAGGCTTCATCCCGTCTGTCTCTTGCAGCAGGCAGGGAAGATATAAAATAAATCAGCTGACTTTGAAGGAGGAAAGGGCTTACAATTAGTATGTAGAACAGAACATCTCCTTAGTCGGCTAAGAGAAAAAAGTGATAAGCCTGAAGTAAAAATAGAAAGGGACATTAAGAAGAAACAGGATATAAATTACTCTAGGGTCTCAACATATGACCCAGCAGGGTGATCAAACCTTGTATTTTCAAATCAACATATTCATAAACAAGATCTTCACAAAATGTCATTGACAGCTATTTAGCTCAAACACATCAACATTGCTCATCACACTACTTCTGCACTTGACCTTCATTTAGTTGGTACTGAATTCTTCCAAGTCTGTATAAAATTTAACAGATAGAATTAAGTCCAATTGTTCTTTAAAAGACAGGTTATTGTTGCATACCAAAATGTAACTTGTGTTCATTTCTTTTCTCCAGGTAAATAAATTTCACAGTCAAATTTAAATATTTGCTCTACCCAATTTAACATATTTCTCAACATATCCTTCCAAAGAAAAAAAGTACCTATTTTACAATAATGGGCCACTTCCTTAAATATTTTTGTAAAATATATAAAGCATTTGAGAAATATATCTTGCATTAGAGATAAAAGATAGCAAGCAGTGAGAACCATTAGGAATACACACTAGTAATAATATAGAAATTAATAGCTGGAATTGCTTTTACTGAAAAATATTTTTTATTGTTTTCAGAAATGATTTGGAGACGAAGGCAAAAACTAAAATGCAGAGCAATGACAGCGATGTAAAGCATTGAAAATAAAACTTTTCAAATCTGAGGAACTGACTTTCCCACTGCATAGTTCGATGTAAGGCATTTAACTTCTCTAAACTTTATTGCTCTTCTATATAAAATAGACATGTTATTGAGTGGTTATTAGAAATAAAGGAGAGTGATAATAGTAGGTTTCATGTTTGTTACATATTTAATATTATTGAATGACTAGAGGCGTGGTGCACAAAATTTGTGCACGGGGAGGGGTTGTCCCTCAGCCCAGTCTGCACCCTCTCCAACCTGGGACCCCTCAGGGGATGTCCAACTGCTGGTTTTGGGCCTAAACCGGCAGTCGGACATCCCTCTCACAATCCGGGACTGCTGGCTCCCAACCGCTCGCCTGCCTGCCTAGTCACCCCCTAACCACTCCCCTACCAGCTTGATTGATGCCTAACTGCTCCCCTTCCAGCCTGATTGCCCCCAACTGCCCTCCCCTGCTGGCTCGTTCACCTCTAACTGCCCTTCCCTGATGGCCTGATCTCCCACAACTACCCTCCCCTGCTGGCCATCTTGTGCGAGGGCATGAGGGTCACTTTGCATATTACCTCTTAATTATATAGGAGGATATGTAACTACTCTTGTTTGGAAGTAAACAATTAAGTAAAAACGCATAGGCATTAAGAGGAATGCAAAAGAACTTTCGTTCCCCAGATGCTATAGAGGTCTAGTGCCTGATGTCACACTTGGGTATGAAAATTTGTCATATGCTACTGTAATTTTAGTTACTATCCACAAAATATTCTATGAACAACTTGCAGGAAATAAGATAGTCTTATTTATCTTTGTTTCCCTGCATCTGGCTGAGTCCTTGGAACACAGCTGTGTAATAATGCAAACGGTGCAGTATCCAGAGGTTTTACACACTACCTACTCAAGATATGAAGTACTTCACTATCAGTTCCCTAGTAGGTACCTAGGAGTCAAGAGAGGTGTGAGGAAGAAAAAGAAGGGACTTGCAAAGAGAGAGGGGGAAAAAAGCGGAGCTATGCTGTTGACTTCTAGAATTTATCAATCAGAGAATATGCTAGGAAGGAAAAAGCAACATGTGTTGGAGAAGCAATATGTGTAACAAAGGACTGTGGTTTTATTACTTCCAGAAAGGACTTTTGACAGCTTACAATAAAATCAATGTGCTTCAAAGGCAGCTACTAAAAACTATAGACAAAGAAAAAAATTAAGATCTGGCTGAGTGAGATTTCCACATTTGAGGACATGTAATTTCTCTGAGTTTTCTACTGCGAAGGTGAAAAGGAAAAATAAATAGAATAGGAGAATTTTCCAGGCCTAGCTAGGAAGCATACTAATTCAAGAGGAAAACGTTTTTGTGACCCTAATTTTTGAGATGAATCAGTTGTAGAGGTATTTTTATAACAGTTTGGTAATAAAAACACCCAGGGTCAGCATTTTCAAATGAATACAGACTTGTTTCACACAAAAGTATTCCTTTTATTGACAGTAGGTATAAATCAAAATATCAGAACCAAGTTAGCTAAGAGCAACTTTAGGGACCTGAGAGGTGCGGTTTGGGAACATAGTGCACTGGAAACCTTATTACAGACATATGATGCAGAAAATCTTCTCAGTCATCTTTTTCAAGATGAGTTCTCTGTAATACGTTGCTGTTTGCTTCATTTAAAAATGTCCGGTCAAATAATTTCTAGACAAAATGCATAATACATTATCTTCTACATGCTAATTGTTTCAATCAAGCTTTAGACTAGAACCATAAATGCTTTAAAATATAGTTTAGAAATAAGAAACTAAAAGGTAGAATTAGCATTTAATTTATTCATTTTAGATATGCTTCACTGAATTTGATACTCATATTTCATTCCATTTAATCTGCACAATTTATGAAGTGAACATGAAGAAACTTTGATTCAAAGAATTTCGTGCCTTGTACATAATCACAAAGCTAACTATGCTTGAAACGAAATGCACATAATCTCTATTGTAATGTTCCTCACCTTTCCATTGTGTAATCCTGTTGCCTTTGATGAATTTTACATAGTTGGTTCAGAGACAAATATTACACATGCAGGATTTCTTCAACTAGGGGCCCAGCCATCCTACTTTTGCTTGGAACTTTCTTTTATTCATGTTTGTAAGATTCACTGAAATTTCCCTTTCTCAACTTCATTTTATTACTAAATCAGCCTGGTGATTTTTAAAATTTTAGATATTGTATTCTTCATACTAAAATTTCTATTTTTTTAAAAAATAGTCTTTTATTTTATGGCTGAGTATTTTTATTTTTTCAGTTGTTTCAAGAGTAATCACCTTTGCCTCATAAAACATGGTTACAAAAGCTGCTTTTAAGTCATTATCTGGTAATTCCAACATCTGAGTTGTTCATGTGACATCTGTTTATTATCTTTTTCCTTGAGAATTGGTGACATTTTTTCCTTATTGTTAGTATGTTGAATAATTATAGATTGTATTGTGGACATTTTGATATTATGATTTGAGATTTTGGGTCCTGTGAAATGTATGTGGAGAATGTTGACTTACTTGTTTGTTTATTTGTTCTTTAGCAGGCAGCCACTTGGTTGGTCCAGACCCAAAGGTTCACCTTCTATGGAAATTGGTTTAAATATCACTTTAGTTTTCAAAGCCCCCACTGTGTAGTTTGTATCTGCTTATCACATGAGCGTCTCAGGAGCTGGCCTGGAACTTGGATGGGTCTTTACAGATTCCTTCTTTTCTTAAAGTCTTTGCTATGATTCTTTGGGTGTCTTCCACCCAAGAACAGCTTAGGAGCTGAGTTTGGGATTTGTGTTGGTTTATTCACAAAACTAGGGATCTCCTTCTCCAGCTCCTCTTCTTTTGAGTTTATCCTTCACTCTCTGACTTCCAGAGTCTCTTTTTTTCTGATTCATCTGACCAAAATATAGAGTTCTTTCAGAGATTTACCATTCTACACTCTTGCACAGATCTAGACAACTAGCAGCAGAGTAATGAAATAAGAGAGAGAGAAAAATAATACGGATCCCCTGCCCCCACACAGCACAATAAGGGACCCTTTTCTTAGTTTCTCTATTTAAAGTGAGTATTATGCACCTATTTACACTAAGAGAACACAGCTGCATCACCAGGGTTGTCTTGGGTCAGTTATGGGAAAGAAAAGAGGACAAGAGTGAGGACTTCCTCCATAATGTAGAGTTCATTGAGTCCATTTTCCCCCTGATCTTCTGTTCAGGTTTTGGTGACCATGATAATTACAACATACTTGGTTTGGCTTGTCCTCATTTCAAAGTCAGGAGATAAAGGAAGAAAATAAAACCTGAAGAAACACATCACCACTGTTAGTCAAATTTTGACTTATCTCTTCTGAGTACTACTATTTATTTTTAAGAATTTTATTTATTTATTCATTTGTTTATTTGTTTATTTATTTATTTAGTCTATGGGATAGTTAAGCTGCAGCCAGTGGGCTTCCTTCACCCTTATGAGAACCAGAAATTTATCCAAGAGTTTTAATAAGAAAACTTGTTAAAAACTCAAATTTTATATCATAAGACATGGTAACTAGGAATCTGTGCCCTAGAAAAGTTTATGGGCAAATATCCTATATAATAAAGATGTAATATGCAAATGGTCGTCACACCGTGAAGTGTAATGACAGACTGCATAATGACTGGATCACAGATAAGCAGGAGAGTGGGGCAGCAAGCTACAAGTGGGCAGCGGAGAGCTAGAGGAGGGGACAGGGCAGCAAGCTATAGGGATGGTGGGGGCGGGGGGATGGAGGGAGCTACAGGAGGGCAGGTCAGCTGGCAGAGAGCTCCTGGAGGGCAGCAGCAAGCTACTCGCAAGCTACTGGTGCACACATTCATGCACAGGGCTACTAGTATATAATAATAAACTATCAGCGCTCTGGGGAGACAGTAGAATATTATACCAAATAGACAGTTACATGAATTTCCATTTGGATCTTTACCTAATATCTCCCAGGGGAATTATCTCATATGCACCATTGGATAATAAACTCTACCTCACAAGGTTTTAGTGAGTAATAAGTGATTGAAAGTTTGAATGGACATGTAGCACTTAATAGAAATATATGACAAAGAACAGGTGCTCAATGATTATAACTACATTATTGTATTAATTGTTATACTAGAAACAGAACCAGTAAGATGATAGATGATAGATAGATAGATGATAGATAGATGATAGACTTAGCATAAGGAATTGGCTCATGTGATTATGGAGGCTAAGAAATCCAACGATCTGTCATTTGCATTTTGGAGACTCAGGAAAGCCAGTGGTGTAGTTCAGTCTTATTTCAAAGGCCAGATGTGCAGGAAAATCAATGGTCAGTGGACTGAAAAACTGTGGTACATCTACACAATGGAATACTATGCTATGGTACAAAAGAAGGAATTCTTATCATTTGCAACAGCATGGATAGAACTGGAGAGCATTATGCTAAGCGAAATAAGCCAGTCAGAGAAAGATAAATATCACATGATCTCACTAATTTATGGAATATAATGAACAACATAAACTGATGAACAAAAGAAACAGAGACAGAGGAGCATCAATCAGACCATCAAACCTCAGAGGGAAGGTAAGGGAGGATGGGGGTAGGGGGAGACATCAACCAAAGGACTTGTATGCATGCATATAAGCCTAACCAATGGACACAGACACCAGGGGGTTGAGGGCATGAGAGGGGAGTGTGAGGGGGCAATGGGGAAATAAGGACACATATGTAATACCTTAAATAAAGAAAAAAAAGCAATGGTGCAAATCACAGGCCAAGGTCTGAGCTCAATCATATTGCAGAAAGGACAAATTGTCTCTTCTTTTGCTTTTTGCTCTCAACAATTGGATATGTCCACCCACCTTGGGGAGGGCAACTGCTTTACTGAGTCCTACCTATTCTGATTCTGATACATCCTCACAGACACATCCTGAAATAATGTTTAGCCAAATATTTGGGCATACTGTGAGCATGTCAATGTTATAATAATAAAGTTAATTATCACAATTATTATAGAAAAGTTAATTTTAGGAAAATCATATATCAAAGTGCTCACCAAGATATACAAAGTTCGAAGTCAATATCTAGAAAAATACCTACCCTAATTTCCTACTAGCATTATTTGGCCATAATCTAGTATGTGATATATATGGCTATGTTGGCACCATACTGATCTTTTTAAGTAAATTTCCTTATTTAATTTCCCATGGCAATTCTGCAGGTCTAAGAACCATTACCACCCTCATTTTATAGGTGCAGACAAAGATTTAGATGTAAATATTCTTAGTATAACTTGCCCAAGGTCACCCTAGCAATTAGAAAAGGTGGCTTTCTAGCTTTAGACCTGAAAGAGGTACCATTGCACCTTTTGTTTATATTTGTTTCACAGTAATTGATGTTTAAATGACCTGATGTAATATTACTGACCAGTTTTAATTGTTTCTTAAGGAAACTTAAAGAATGTTAAGTATGTTTAGGGCTCCCAAATAGCATAAATGTATTTAGTATTGTCTCCTCAATTTTCAGCTAAATGTGAAAAGTTACTATAAATTAATTTTTACAACTAATTTAAGTATTTCAATAAAAGTCAGAGTGTAAGTCTATTATTAAAATACAGAACTATGTAACAAATAGATTTTAATAGACAATTGACTAGGATGACATACATACAACACAATATACAGGTAATGTATTGTAGAACAATATACATGAAACCTATATAACTTTATTAACCAATGTTACTACACTAAATTCAATAAAAAAAGAAACTAAAAAAAAAAATAATGAAAGTTTCAGTTTTTCTAGAGCCTATCATTCTATCAAATGAATGAATGTAAAGAAGTAGATCTTGTATTCTCATGTTAAATAACATTTAATATAAACATAATTTATCTTACAATGGGCCAAATAATAGAATATGTGACAGTGAGCAAAACATAAAACATCTCAACAATAATAACATCTAGCCTGGCTGGTGTGGCTCAGTGGTTGAGCATCAACCTATGAATCAGGAGGCCATGGTTCAATTCCCCGTCAGGGAACATGCATAGATTTTGGGATCCCTCCCCAGTGAGGGGCATGCAGGAGGCAGCCAATCAATGTTTCTCTCTCATCATTGATGTTTCTCTCTCTCTCTCCCTTTCCCTTCCTCTCTGAAATCATAAAAATATATTTTTAAAAAGTTAAGAATATCTAATATGTGAAAGAGTAGGAAGCCATTAAGAGATTATTAGTTTTTGTCAAATTAACCCACTATACTTCAAAAATTATTATTTGTTCTCAATGATATGACACTCTCCTCTCTCCCCCATAATGCAATAGTCTTATCAAGTGGCAGATACTTATGCATTGCCCTGTATCTGGATAAAATTTTATACTTTGGGGGGAAAGTTTATTTTCTTCTATTGAAGTACATAATCAAGGGCTTTTCACTAAACAAGAAATTAGGATCATCATTATAATAAATTCTCATACTGCAAACATACTGGAGTTCCTCCTGTTGCTGAATGCCCCATGCCTGGTACCTGTATAACAGTGCAATTCAGAAACTGTCAGCTGTTACCAGATGAGGCTAATGCCTCTGCTACTGCTGCTTGTGGGGGCTGGAGATGAATTTGCCAATTTTCATGGCTTGTATTTTAAAGAGTAATCCAGGCAGACTTAAGAAACCTGTTTGAATGCCCAATTGTCTGACCCTAGGCAGTCTGTCCAGCCCCTATAAGTCTCAGTTTTCTTATCTCTATAGTAGGAAAGGGAGAAGAAAAGAGGAATGGCAGAATCTTTAAAAGGTGCTGTCCAAGATCCCTTCTAAATATAAAATTTATGTTTTCATCAATTTCCTCTATAGCACATATTGTAGAGTAGATCACATGCTAACTCTCAGGATCTTCTCAGATTTTTAAGGAGAATGAATATGGCCCATAATTTAAAAAATGCTTTAATAATAATTCTTATGGTCTACATTAATAGTTAAGATGCCCATAGTAATTTTGAAATGTTTGTTTACTATGATTGTCCTTCAAAAGTTCTACTAATAAAGAAATATAGATGATTTTAAGAGGATACCTGGGTTTGTGAGGGTTAATGAAACCTAAGTGCAATAAAGCAAGTTGTAGCCAGAAACTCTGTTTTCCACAGTTTAGATTATAAAGAGAAAATGCTACTGAGAAGTGACATTGACAATGCAATGCAAATAAAAATATATACAAAAAGAATAAAACCTAAGAAAGATAAAGTATTATTGGCAAAAATGAATCATAAAGAAGAAAAATCAACATTTAAAAATCCAGAATATAAAAATTATTTTTCACAGATACTGCCTCCCCTAGGAATATTTACCCACTAGGTTAAATATGTGCTGGGTAGAATAAATTGTTTAATTTTATATGAAAAAGAAAGCAAGGGCAGAAGATTCTTATATGTTAATTTAAGGGTTTGGCATTGAGATGACACAAGTTTATTCTAAATGCTCTGTAATTGTTCTTCAATAGTCAGTGACTTTAAGTTGAATTTCTTTCTCCCTAGGTTCCTTTCCTTTCAGCGGGTAATGAGTAGTTTGGAAATATAAAAAAGAAAAAAGAAATAGAAAACAGCATGAGTTAGTCCAAGGTTGACTGGGTCATCTACTTTGCCTAACACTGTAAACACTGAACCAACAGAGCCCGCAACCTCCACCAGTGCTTCTTCCATCAAATTCAGAGCCTCTGGTGACTGACTGCCAACCCACCAGGACTCCTCCGCTCACACACTGATGCAGAGAACCACAGTAACATAAACAGAAAAGAAAAAAAAAAAGTGAAACAAACACTTTCACAAATTATACTTGTCAACCTCTTGTAGAATTTGTTTCCTTTATATGACAAACCTGTAATTATTAAGTAATATTTTCATTTTTACTTTTCAAACAAAATATGTAAAGAAAATCAATATTTTCAGAAACTCAATTATATTTATGTAAAAAAGCTCCAAATAATATCAAAAATGAGAACAATGCTATGAAGCAAAGGAGATGAATAAGTGCTGATTTATAATCTAAATTTTCATTGGTCCATTAATAATGAACATGACTGCCATTGTGTGAGGCACTGGGTATCCAAAGATCAAAGATAGTTCCTATCTTTGAGGTGTTCACAATTAGTGGAAGATACCAAGAAGTAAGCAGGCATGTATGAAAGGAATGACATGGTGGTATAAATGCTACAGTGTAAGGACAAAGCATATCATGGGAGAACAAAGAAGATTGGTTTAGCCCAAGGAAAGTGGTCAGGGAAGACTTCACATAACATGTAGTCTTAAACTAAGTTTGAAGGAGGGAAAGAAGCCAAACAGACAAAAGTGACCCCAAGGTTCTTCCAGGCACAACAAATAATATAAAGCAGAGAGGTGTAAGCATGTAGGGTGGATTCAGAGAATTGCAATTAATTCAATAATCTCCGGGTGTAGACCACTAAGACTGAAGACTTAATCAGGGCAGAAGCCAGGCCACATGATGGATGCAAATGGTGAATTGCAGGTAAACGTATGGATGGAAGACAGCTAAAACACTAGTGATTGAACAAATATGCTCATTCATTCATTCAACCAAAATACTGTGGGCAACTACTTTTCTATATGCTGGGGTACAATGGTCAACAAGAGTAAAAAATTCATGTCCTCATTGAGTTTATACTCTAGTGTGTTCTTGTATGTATTATACTAGATTTCTTTTTTTTTTCTTTTTCTTTTCTTTTTTTTTTTTTGCTAAGTTGCCTTGAGGAGTCATCTTAAGTTTGACTGGGAATTTCCTGAAGAAGACTATAATTGATTTTCAGCTGCCTAAGTATTAGAATTAGGTAACTGGTGTGAGGCTAAATTTGGAGTATTTCAGGGGTTGAGGTATCTAGCTAAATATGGATGGATAAGAAAATATAAAAGGTTGCAAAATTGGAATATAGTGGTTGATTCAAAGAATTAGAAAATCAGGTGGTGATGCTGAAGATAAAAGATCTGGTCTGAGAATAAAAGAAATGAGAAGATTAAAGCTCAAGATTTTAGAAGGCCTTTCAAATTGTAAGGACACTTTGAAAAATTTACAGTTCATATCACATAAGGACATTTTGTACAATTTATAGTTCATATTACAAATGTAAAGTGATACTAAAGCCAATAAAATAAAATAAAATATTTTATATAATACATAGTATATAAAGCATATAATTATACATTTGAATATCCAAGTAAAATTATAATAAAATACTATAAATTAACTTAAATGTTATATTATATTTGTATCACATCATTATTAAGTATTAAGTATTATTAATAAGAATTCAAGTAGTTTCAGAATTAGAAAATCTTTATCATATTAATAGGGGGGCTTATAATTTAATAAATAGAGCACCTGAATTAATCTGAAAAGTAATCATATTATTTTAAACCTTAGAACACACATACTTATTTGATAGGGGGTTAAGATTTTTATATATGAATAGGGAGTTAAGTTTTTCTTAAAGTTTCCTTTTCAAGGCCTGTGCAGAGTGATTGAGGAAGTGACTAAGCTATGAAACCAGCAAGCAGAACCAATAAACATGGTCAGGCCAACCCACCCGGAGTCAAAACATCATTTCATCAACATCATCTCATCAACTCATGACATATTACAATAGCTGATGTCTGCTGACTCCCAGACCTGCACCTAGCTGTAGCTGCATTTCTCACCCCAGCCCCTTCCCCTTTATAATCCCGTCCCCTGAATCTTGCTGGAAGGCAGGATTTGATGCTTATAAGTATCCTGTCTTCTTGATTGGTTAGACTTCTCAATAAATGCCTAATATGATTCAACCCTGCCTTAGTTATTGGACACAGCAACAGGCAGCCCGAGCCTATCCAAGGGTTTCACAGTAACAATGTCAATAAGTCAAAATTCTCTAACCTAGACAGGAAACCATAAAAATCTTGGAGAATTCATAGACAGCAAAATATCAGACATACATTGTGGCAATATCTTTACCAATATAGCTCCTAGGACAATGGAAACTAAGGAGAAAATAAACAAATAGGACTACATCAAAATAAAAAGCTTCTGCACAGAAGAAACCATCAACAAAACAACAAGAGAGCCCACTGAATGGGAGAACGTATTTGCCAATGTTATCTCCAATAAGAATTTAATCTCCAAAATCTATAGGGAACTCATACAACTTAACAAAGGAAGATAAAAATCCAATCAAAAAAATGGGCAAAATACTTAAATAGACACTTTTCAAAAGTGGACATACAGAAGGCCAAGAGACATATGAAAACATGCTCAAAGTCACTAATCATCCGAGATATGCAAATCAAAACAATAATGAGGTACCATTTCACACCTGTCAGAATGGCTATTATCAACAAATCAACAAATGACAGGGGCTGGTGAGGATGTGGAGAAAAGGGAACCCTCGTGCACTGCTGGTGGGAATGCAGACTGGTGCAGCCACTGTGGAGAACAGTATGGATTTTCCTCAAAAAATTAAAAATGGAACTTCCATTTGACCCAGTGATCCCACTTCTAAGAATATATCCCATGAAATCAGAAACACCAATCAGAAAGGATATATGCACCCTATGTTGATAGCAGCACAATTCACCATAGCTAAGATTTGGAAACAGCCTAAGTGCCAATCAGCAGATGAGTGGATTAAAAAACAGTGGTGCATCTACACAATGGGATACCATCTGCTATAAAAAAGAAAGAACTATTACCATTCACAATAGCATGGATGAACCTGGAGAGCATTATACTAAGAGAAATAAGCCAGTCAGAAAAATACAAATATCACATGATCTCACACATTTGTGGAATATAATGAACAACATAAACTGATGAACAAAAATAGATCCAAAGACATAGACGCATTAACAGACTGTCAAACCTCAGAGGGAAGGTAGGGGAAGGTAGGATGGGGGAGGTAAGAGAACAACTGAAGGACTTGTATGCATGCATTTAAGCATAACCCATGGACACAGACAGTGGGTGGTGGGGGCGGGCGGTGAGGGCATGTACTGGGATGTAGGAATAACCGGGGAGAGATCAATGGGGGAAAAAGGAGACATAGGTAATACTTTAAACAAGAAAGACTTTAAATTAAAACAATAAAATAAAAAATACTATTTTTAAAAAAAAAATCTCTAATCTGATAAATATAATCTTCTTGAGTCAATAGCCAACAATATATTTATGGGTAAAAAATGTTCAAAGCAAATTAATAAGATGCAAAAACATTAAATATTATAAAATATCATTGTTTTCAAACCATCAGATAATCCATGAAGAAAAACTCAAAACTACTTAAACAAATAGAATATCTCATCAACCTTAATGAATTTGTGTTCTTATACTCAAGTCTTTTGAGACAAATATGTCATTATAAAGAATTAATCATAGATGTGGTCAAGTATTATAAGCAGGTATGTTTTTTATAGCTCTACCAAATAAAAAATAAAAAATAATCTGCATACTCAATAATAGTAGAAACATAAATCTATCAACATATTTTTGAAGTCACTATAATAATATGAAGTAAAAATATGGAGATGCTAAGCAAGAAAAATATTAATATGCAAAAGTACATATATGTTCTTGCCCTAATTTTGGAATAATTATTTAATACAAGAGTAAAAATATTTTATTTGTGAAATAAGATTATAAGTGATTTCTATAATTCCCAAACTTTCTATAATGGGGAAAAAACAATAAACACAACAAAGTACTCATGCCAAAGAGGGAGGTCAAATCAAAGATGTTTCACCCTCCATGCTCTTGGAATAGTAAGAGTTTTTTTTTTTTGTTTGTTTGTTTTACAGTTGTGGACACAGACAAGAGAGCAGTGAAGGTCAAGTACAGGGTAGGGGGTTAATGGGAAAAACAAGCAAACAAAGGGGACATTGGTAATGCTTTCAACTGTAAAGATAAATTAAAGAAAAGAAAAAAAAGGTATTTCACACTTAAGATCTTGCTCTTAATGGCTGTGCTAGGTTAATAGTACACTACCTCACTCATTTTTCACTCCCATACCTAACACTGCCTGACACACAGCACGTGTCAGAGAAAATTTATTGCACATTTGATCTGTCAAAAAATAAAACACTTCCATCTAAACATCCCCATGCATTTTCTGTTCAAATCAGTTAAAACTTAACATTTTTAGTAGTATCTCAGGGTAGTAGGAACTCAACCCCACCAAATCAAAGATTGTACATAATATTACCAAGCCATACTAATTCTTATTGTCACACATATGATTATTAAAATGAGGTAAAATTAGATGAAAATTTAGTGAGAGATTTTAATAAAACTGCAAAGGTCACTCTTTTATGTAATGAGTATCAAGAAGTGTGACAGATGCTGAGACAGATACGTATAGGAGTCACGCTCCTGAGCATTTCATTGTCACTTAGGGGAGATGGAAGCAAATAATTCAGTGACACGTGATAAATTCTACAACAAAGTAAAACTACAGGCACATAAAGCATAGGAAAAGCATCATGTGGGCTTCGATGAGGAAAAATGGGGGAAATGCACTAATATGCCTGGGGAGAGATTCAGGAAATGGTTATATAATAGGTATTTTTTGAGAAAAGGAGAGCAAGAAGAGAAAGCCGGCATCAGAGAGAGAGAGAAAAGTGCCAGGATTCTCCAGTGCTCTTACTAACTGGCCTCATAGCAGTTTCCTTATGTGACTCACTGCACTGAGTCATGTGATGTAAACCAGAAATATTCAACACTTATGGCCACATTCAGATATGCTGTTTACTTTACAGTGGGAAATGGTATATTTTAGAAATGTTACCAACTTAACACAAAATGTTCACCAATAGGCACAACAAAAAATAAACCATATGTGAAGACACAAAAGAACTTAAGAATAAACAAAAATATAACATTTTATAAAAATTTGCTTTGCTTGGCCAGATGGCTCAGCAGTTGAGCATCAACCCATGAACCAGAAGGTCACAGTTCAATTCCTGGTCAGGGCACATGCCCAGGTTTCAAACTCCATGCCCCGTGGCGGAAGGCGACTGATTGATGATTCTCTCATCATTGATGTTTCTATATCCCCCATCCCTTCTCTGAGTCAATAAAAACATATATTTTTTAAATTGCTTTTCTTTTTCAGGCACCAAATGTGATTAGAAACTTAATATAGTCAACTAAATTCATTATTTACCTTGTCACCTTTTTCTGTCATAAAAATTACCATTTTTAGAAATATTGACTGGTCTTGCCTTATGAAGAATAATACTAACCCCCCAAAAAAGAGGATCTAACTCTGTTTTGTGAAAAGATACCTATGTATAACTGCTATCATTCAGAAAAAAACAAAAACAAAAACATTAGTGTATTTTCCTTTGAATTTACTAAGTACTTCAATGGCATTAGTTATAGGATAGTCTTATATAAATTATATTTAAAAATCATTTCACATCTCTGAATATTTACAAGAAAAGATTCACAATGAAATAAAAATATTTTATGTAAAACAAGGCCAAATGTAGCTCATGTATGCAAGAATTTACTAAGGCCTTCACCGTGGTGACTGCCACATCTTTGTGAAAACTTCCCCCAGATGGGGCACCGTGTCTGACACAGGCCTTTTAATAAGACTTAATGTTCTAAAGTGGAGGATACAGCAAGCAACAGTCTACAAATTTGCCTTAAAATGTCTGAAATTTAATTCTTGTTTTCTCAAAGCCTATATTTTGTTCATGTTTAGGGCAATATTCTACATGCAAAATGCTTATGGACTTTTAAACCTTACTCCTTCAATATAACTATCATATTTCTGGAGGAGAATGTGAGTTGTGAAATGAGTTTTAAAGTGTTCCTCTTTGCTTGTATGGTTAATTCCATTTAATCTGATCATTTACAACCAATTATCTTAATGAAGGCTAAAGACTTGGATTTTATTTGATAAAAGTGTAGAGTCATAAAGCAACTTAACCAACATTGAGTTGGGACTCCACTCTTGCTATCTGGATTTAAATGCTTGTGCCCCGCTCAACCCTCTCAAATTTATATGTTGAGGCCTAATCCCAATGTGATGGTATTTGGAGGTGGAGCCCTCAAGATGGCACTGGTACCTTTATAAAGGAATGTAGAGCACAGGGCTCTCTCTCCACCCTGTGAGGACACAGAGTGATGACTGCCTTCTGTCAACCAGAAGGAGAATCCTCACCAGACACCAAACCTTCCCCAGCATTTAGAGCTATGAGAAATAAATATTTGTTATTTAAGCCACCCACTCTATAGTATTTCTGTTACAGCAGCCCTGACTGACAAAGTCAGCTATATTTACATGGAAGCCAAGCATAATTTTTTATCCCTTCTTTTAGTCTATTTTAGCACTTCTCAAACCTCATTGTGCATAAGAATTACTATACAGAATTTTACATATAAAACAATATAGCTTATATTGTATTTTATGGAATGGATAGTAAGTATTCTAGCCCTATAATCTAATTTTATAATAAAATGCCAAGAGTACATTGACGCAGGAAATTACTCTTGTCACAAAGACAAAGGGTCTTGGAGTCTCCGAACAAGGGTAGTTTATTAGTTAAGTCTTTCTCATCAAACTGCCATCTTCCAGAGCAGGAGAAAGAATGCAGGGCTTAAGCTGTCTGAAAACATAAATGTCTCCTCACTCATTTGCCAGCAAACTCTAAGATACTGTATGCCACCCACCTCCATTCAAAGGAATTATCGACACTTGCTCAGTATATGTGATCACTTATCAAACAGTTTTGAAGAAGACTAAGTGGAAACAGTTCAAATGCGCTATATGACTTTATGAAGGTTTTAGGTATGGTATCCGTACACAAATATGTGGACTTTGGTCTTTCCAAGTATCCTTCACCACAATTTGGAGACTGCTAGTAGGTCTTGAGACTGGATAGGTAAACACAAGCCTAAAGGCAGAGAGAGGAGGTAAGGGGCCTGAGCTAAAGCTAGAACAAAGAAGATGGAGAGGAAAAGTAATGAGACAGAACAGACCAACTTGGGGAACAGGCTTGAAGAAATTGTGGGGTTAAATGAGGTGAAATAGGTGACTCCCAGGTTTCTGGTTTAGATAATTCTGGGAGCAATTCTCTCATAATCTTAGACTGAGCTTGTAATGTCTAATAATAGCTCAAACAATCCCAATATAAAGCAAACTTCTCACCTGCTAACTTTTGTTTCCCTTAGTCTTTAGATAATTAGCACATTTTGATTGGAAAGCATCTTTGAGAGATTATAAATATTGGATGTCCTAAAAAATGTATAAATACCCTTTGAATAATTATAAAGGTAGTGTTTATTAAAAGACATTTCATTTTCAAAATTCAGCTATCAGTTGTTAAAGTAAGTACACATTTTTGTAACACCCTGTATATAAAAATAAAAAATAAAGTCATTTTCTGATTTGGGGGGGGAATGAATTTCATGTCAGACATGGTAGATTGGAGGCTCTGCCAGTCCTCAGATTCTAGAATGAGAGCAGAGACAAACACTCCAGTGACAATAAAATGCCTTTCTTCTAGGGGGATCTCTAACTTACAGGTGGTAGTTAGATCTACCAAAAAAATCATAGTTAATGCTATAAAGAAAAAAGATTAAAAAATTAGGAAGTGGCTGGTCACTGATTTTTTAATTTAAATTCTTTATTGTTTAAAGTATTCCATACGTATGTCTCTTTTTTCCCCCCATTGACCTCTCCCCAGCCACTCCCACCCCCCAGCACATGCCCTCAAACCCGTATTGTCTGTGTCCATGGGTTATGTTTATAGGCATGCATACAAGTCCTTTGGTTGATCTCTTACACCCCCCAACCCCCACCTCCTCTGCCTTCCCTCTGAGGTTTGTATATTCCATACTTCTATGATCTATTATTTGTTCATCAGTTTATGTTGTTCATTATAGTCCACAAATGTGTGAGATCATGTGATATTTATCTTTTTCTGACTGGCTTATTCCTCTTAGTATAATGCTCTCCAGGTCCATCCATGCTATTGTGAATGGTAAGAGTTCTTTCTTTTTTACAGCAGCATAGTATTCCATTGTGTAGATGTACCACTGTTTTTTCAATCCACTCATCTGCTGAGGAGTACTACAAGGGCTGTTTCCAAATCTTAGCTATTGTAAATTGTGCTGCTATGAAAATAGGGGTGCATATATCCTTTCTGATTGGTGTTTCTGATTTCATGGGATATATTGGTGTTTCTGATTTCATGGGTCAAAAGGGAGTTCCATTTTTAATTTTTTGAGGAAACTCCACAGTATTCTCCACAGTGGCTGCATCAGTCTGCATTCCCACCAGCAGTGTACAGGGTTCCTTTTTCTCCACATCCTCTTCAGCACTTGCATTTGTTTATTTGTTGATGATAGCCATTCTGACAGGTGTGAGATGGTATATCTCATTGTAGTTTTGATTTGCATCTCTACCATGATTAGTGACTTTAAGCATGTTTTCATACATCTCTTGGCATGGGCTCCTGGAAATTTAGTGTTGTGCTCACACAGGACAGATATCAAAATGAACCTGAAGAAGGGAATATGCCTAATTGACCCTAAAAGCACTTGTGTCATGTTAGGTAGAGATTCCACAACTATTTAGAAATACATTTCATTTGAAAATAGAATCGATGTCCATTCTTGATTACATAGCTATAGATTACATGTGTTGTGGGTTGCAATGCTATAATGCGTGCATTCGTTGTTTTACATGGCACACAATACTCTGTTTAGCCTGACTTTATGGCCTGGCTAAACTTACCCACAATCTCTTAGGTGCCCTAGAACCCTAGAAAAGGTCTCTATAAGCAAAATTAAGCATTGCATTAGAAAAATTTGAACTGAAAAATTGGAAGATTTATATAAATCAGCAAAGAATTATTAACTAATGTTATTTGAAAAGTTAGAGCAGAGATAGGACCTTATCAATAAGTTGATAAGACATAAGACATTAAAGAAACTCTACAAGAGTGGGTGGAATTGGATACCTGAGCCAAGAAAAATGACTGGTCCTTGGGGTCTGAGAATACTGATTCTCTCTGCTCACAAACAAGACAAAGATGTTAAACATGATCTCACACACACAGGCAGGAGTACATTAATTACAGGTATATTAAACACACACACACATATATTCTCTAGTTATGGAACATTGCCTGCTGAAGGCTGTTACTGAGCCCAAGGACTGATATGTAATATGATCTTTGTATTGACAAGCACATCTGTGCCTTTCACCTACCCCTGACTTTACATTTAGCACAGCTGGGTTTTCACCTAATTTTTATATGCCTTGGTTATCTGAGTCAGGAACTGTTTTATACTCATTCTCATAAATTCCCATTCTGGAGTCCAGTTAAAATGGGCATGTGTAATGGGGAGTCTACAACATGTCTGCAAAACCATACTTACAAATATATTTTGTTCAATTTTGCACCTGCATGGCTACTTTGCAATCTGATAAGTAACTTCACTGTGTAGCTAGACCAATAACCTTCGAAATCCCATTTTTCTGTCAGGTTAAGCATAGGGAAGACATTTCACCCTTCATTTTTTATTTCCTCTTGTTTTCAGTAAATAGTTCTCTTATGAGACCATGGCTGCTCTCTTGAAATCAGACCTCCTTCTATAATATGTAATGCAATACTTAGAAGTTCTGATTCAGAAAAAGTAATCCTAAATGATGCTTAAATTAAAGGCAAAAATGATAAGGCAGAAGAAATAATACTGTAAAAATGGCAGATCTGAAATTTAGAAGCTAGGAGATGAAATAGGCTGGGGGAAGCAAAATGGTACCATTTAGCCTCCTAGTAAAATCAATATGTCTTTTGGATGAAAAAGAAAATGTAAGCAACTGGTTTCTTTGACATGAAAAAGTAGAAATAAAAATTGTCTACAGAGAAAGTGGTTAAAGAACACATGCAGGAGTTTACCATTAGGTTTGCCTTTCAATAAATTCAAGTACTCGCTAAATCTACTCACCTGTATCTTTGTTTAATGTTTCCGAGATTTTCAGATATTCTTTACAATAAATATTTATCAAGTGTGTTTACATTTATTTTATTTAAAATAGATAAAGTAAGCCACAAAAAAGCAAACTTCTTCAAGATAAACATATTTGTAACCACAGTTATATCAAGATAGAACTTTACTCATATCCTAGAAGCCAGTTCCATGAGCCACAATAGTCTTTACAGGCCCCTTCCACCAGCAGCAGTGGCTACTGGTCTGACTTTTATCGTCATCCTCCTTGTTTTTATTTTTAAAAGGATTTATTACCTGGATACAGTTACATAGGCACTATAGTTATTTTTGCCCATTTAAAAATTTTATTACATTTTTAAATCTTTTTTAATCAATAGTTTCCCTTCATTTTTTCTTTTCCAGTAGTATTTTCCATATCTGATTTTTATAGTTGCAATATCAGGGTGCAATTCAACAACTGTTTTCTGCATACCTTTGAAATTGGAAGATGGATCAGATTCAATTTCTTTTGTGATTTTATTTCTTTTGTGATTTTAAAGCCATCAATCATGGGCTTATCTGTATTAATTCATTGGAACTTGCAAAATGGTGATATTCTATTTTTACATTTTTAATGTATAACTTGTAAAAATTTTATAAAGAGACATTTCTCAGGTACTATTTGGTTAATGGTACAGTTCATATAGGGAAGGCAGAATAAATATTTCCTCTGTTGTTGTTTTTACCAGTTTTCAGATATCTTTAATATGGCATTTTGCAATCATTCAATTCAGATTTTTTTGTGTTCTCAATTAAGCATGACTTCATTCAAACTACCAGTCATGATACTGGAATAACTACATGTATTTATCCAGAGAGTATATTACAAAATGTCAACAGTTGCTGAAAACAAAATCAATACGTTGAGTCATTACCCCTAAACAAATATTTTAGGGGTAATGACTGGAAAAATAAATGTTTATTAGCTTTAAAATAGAAGAGATGGTTGAATGTCAAAATGTTTTCAGAATGTTTCAAGACTAGTAGCAATTCAGTGGCATAATTCACTTACTTATTGTCAGTGACCTACTAACAGGCTGATCTTTTTATATATAATGAAAGTGTGGAGAGTAGCTTAAAAAATGAAATCAAATCTACTCTAATCTCAACTCCTCCGCTATTCTTTAATAATACAAACAGATAATGACTCAGCTGTCAAAATAATTTTGAAATGGTTGTCTTCTCATTGGCAATGATAATCTCTTAAACCTCTGTTTATTTTAGTTATATTAATAACAATTTGAAGTCCTTTTGGCATTAAATTGGTTATAGCTATCATGCTCTTTGAACTTTTCTATCTAATCTTTCAAAGTAGTGCAATCATCCTAAAAATTACTGAAAATATGTCTGACTGATTCCTCTGCCTACATGGTTGCACAAATATATTAGACTAGGGGCCCAGTGCACCAAATTCATGCGTGGATGCGGTCCCTAGGCCTGGCTGGCGATCGTAGTGCGAGCTTCTGGCATGGAAGGGCAGGTCCCAGCTGGCCTCTAGGCCCTGGGCAGCACCTGGGCACCCGGGCCCCATGCACCCCCCTTTGCCTGAGTCATGGCGCCCGAGTCCCCATGTGGAGATGCGGTGAGCATGGCTGGATGTCATGGGCCGGGACACAGTGTGGGACTCTGGGCCACCCCGTGGTGCTGCACAGAAGCCAGGAGGGCAGCATGCTCAGACCAGCTCCTGTGCAAACCCACATGGAGCCCGACCAGCCCCTGTGATCCCAGCAGTTGCAGCCTGGCTCACCCAGAAGAGGCTACATGGGTGTGGGGCAGATTCCTCATGGGTGCGTGGCACCTGGGCATGAGGGGCTTCCTGGGCACACGAGCCCTGGCATCGTGGCAAAGGGTAGCAGGGGGAGTGAAAGTGAGCTTGGTAAACACCCTGCCTTCTCATCACACCTCCATCCCTGTCACCCCCACCCACAGGTAGCCTGCCAGAGGTCACAGATCCCCACCCGGGCACTGCCAGATGCTGGTCACTGCCACCCACCCCCAGTTGATCAGGGCCTGCTGGCCTCTGGTTGCCATCTGCAACCCATCAGTGGGGCAATCAGCTTCTGCTAGTGCCCACCTTGGTCTGGCACCACCGGCTCACCTGCTCCACCATTCCACCACATTCCTGCTCTCCTTGGGGCCCATCTGGGCCAGCAGTGCCTCCACTGCCCCCTGTTGCCAGCGCCATATTGCTGACACTTGCCATGTTCTGTGCCACCCCCTGATAGTCATCACATGTCATAGCGAGTGGTCAAACTCCTGGTCTAGGGGACAATTTGCATATTAGGCTTTTATTATATAGAACTAGAGGCCTGGGTCATGGAATTCGTGTGCAGGTATGGTCCCAAGGCCTGGCCTATGATCAGGGCCATCTTCCCCAGCTGCCCGCAGCCAGCCCCGCCTCCTGCTGCCACCCATCCCCGGTTCCCCATTAGCCATCAGGTGATCAGTGCCTGAAGGCCGGGGGAAGGGACTGAGAGATCGGTTGTTCCAGCCCACTTGCCAGCCCTGGCACTGCCATGGGTGGCCATCAGATGATCGGAACCTGCCGACCGGGGAATGGGACCAAGAGGTGGTCAGTGAGCCTCATAGTGACTGGTCCAGTGGTAGTTCTGGTCATCCTGCCGTTAGGGTCAATTTGCATGTTAACCTTTTATTATATAGGATTAGCCTGATTACTTAAAATATATAGCTTTTATTCATCTTAGCTTTTTCCCAAAGGTAACAAATCTAAACTATAAAGGAGAAGCCAAACCAAACTCACAATGAATTATTTCTCTGTGAAGTTTTCTGATGCTTTTGGACAATGTCACAAAGGCAATTTTCTGATTTAGAAATATCTGTTAACAACTTTTCAAACTTCCCCTTAATTTTTAAAAATATCTTCTCCCTTAAACTTAGAACAAAATATGGTCATATGTTTTTCTGATTGTCAGGCCACTATTGACCTACCTATTTCTAAACACATTTTTATGGTTCAGGTATGTGTCAGGTTTACCCAGGAATGTGTATTTGGAGCCTGGCAAAAGGAGAAGTCTGTTAAATTCTTGTTGAAGTGTGGCACAGACTCAACGTGCTAGGTAAATATCCATATGCTCATGTACAAGTACCAGCTTCCTCTGCAGTTGGGTTGCATTGCAGCTATTTGATCAGGTTCTTGCTAATGGGTTGTGAATCAAGGTGATGTAAGCCATGTTCAGGCCTGGCACTCAAAAATATACTACATGAATCCCAAGCCCTTCAATCCTTCTTTGGGGATTTTGAAAGCCTGGGATCCAAATGATATAGCTAAAAGATGGACTTTTAGTCACTGTTTGGAAGGGAAAGACCTAATCCACATTGGACTCAATGGGAGGAGAAAATAAACCTATTTTATGTTAAGCCACATTTTGTGTTGAGGTTTATCTTTTCAAAACACCTAGCATCACTCACTCCAACTAAAACAAATAAAATTGTTTAATATGTGCAATTTGTATACTAATAAGATATTCCAGGAGTTTTGTTTTAGGATAGTTTTTTTGTTTTGTTATGTTTTTATCACATCTCCAAAATTTGAAACAAAATTAAACAAAATAAACAATAAGTAGTTGACTTTCCTAATTAATATTTGGCTCTCCACTCATTTGATTTCAGATGAAACTGAAGCCAAATTTAAGTCATTTTTCTGCTATGAAAAGAGTAACAAACAACAGGGGGTGAGGGCATGAGTGGGGGGGATGGGGGGTAATGGGGGAATAAGGATACATATGTAACACCTTAATCAATAAAGAAATTAAAAAAAAAAAAGACTAAGTGTATAGAGGCAGGCAGAATGGGTTTGAATTACAGCTCTGTGTTTTTCCAGCTATGCAGCTGTGGACAAGTTACTTAACCGTCAGGAACATAACTTCTTTCCTGTACATTGGAAATAAAATATTTTTATTTGAGTATTACGAGCTGTATCAAGAGTATAATAAAAGATATTATTTCCTTATCTCTCCTAGTTAGTCTTTATTTGGATATTAATGGGACTAAATCTGCAAGATTCACTCACTATTCATAATACCTACTCAGAATTAACTAACAACATATTCTAAAACCTGAGATTGGATTCTTATATTATATTATAATAATTACTGTCCAGGAGATGCATGGTACATTAAATTAATAGCAGCTGTTCTATTTTTGGGATTTATAATAACTCAGATCTAAATTTAAATATTGGTCTTGCTAAATCATATCAGCAGTTGGTATAAATTAGTGTGTTTAAAAATATGGATAATAAAAAGTAATATTTACCTAAAAAATATATTGACTAAGTAAAATGCAACTTCCCGAGAAAAAACAAAGATTAGCACCCTTCCTGAAATTTTAGAGGTATTTATGAATTTTGAGGATCTTCAGGAATCTTCCTTTTTTAATTTGTTAGGCCCTGCTAGTTTGTAAGAATTCACTGGGGACTTAAACTGATAAACTAATTCATCACAGAGAACCTTAATTAATCTTATGCTATTTCCATCCTCAAGCATTAAAATAGATACATACATTAGAACAATCCCCAAATCCCTACCTAAAAAAGAAAAAAAAAAGTTAAATAAATGGGTATTCATGAAACCTCCAAAGAATTACTCTGAAAGATTTAACAGTACATATCAAATATTCCATTTAATGTTACATTCTATATACTCCGTCAATCATTTGAGTGACTGACTTTCAAGCTCTATTAATGCATACTACAATCAAAGTTTTAATGGAGTTCAGGATCTCATCCAAATCTATAATAGCACATTCCCCTTAAGTTAGCTTATAACCCATGAGTTAATAAAATGAATGTAGCTACCATTTATCCAGAGGGAGACAAAATGCAGAACTCATCACCAGGTTGGTAGCCTAGTGGTTTAGCTTTCTTCAGTTCAGCCCTGTAACTCTGGAGGTGCATTAAGGATACTACTACACCCCCATGCATCCTTTATTAAGATCATTGGGTACCAAAGAACTTAAATGGCATTTTAAAGCTCATAAGAAAATCTAGCAATTGCACAAATTGAACCAAACCAATTTGTCTTAGACTTATTTTAATCTTTGTATATAGTGCTTTACACTTAGAGATGTGATCATGTTTATTGAATGAATCAATAAACATGTGCCACTTGAAATACATTGTGTTAAGTAGTTAATTTACTTAAATCAGAATTCACAATAGACTTATATTTTATATTTGCCTCCCTGAATTAAAAATCCCAAAAATGGCTTTGCCCTCTCTCTTGAGTTAAGAAGTAATCAAGTTTTTGGGAAATGGGTCATTTGAGGAAAGCCTACGAAGCTAAATTTATTTACAACAGAGAACAGAAGGCTGACAAAGTATATGGTGGAGATGCTGGAGGCTGAGGGATTTACAATTTTTAACTATATAAAGCAATAGCATATGGGAGGTGTTAAGCAGCTGTTCTATTTCTGCACAGGAAACAGTTATGCTCAGGAGCCCCAGCTAGCTGAAATAGGACCAATGGATCAAAGTTACAGCCAGGTAAATATTAGGTCCTCATAAAGAGATCATTTTTTAAATTAGAGCTGCTGGAAATTGAAATTGGCTGTTTCAGGAGGTAGCATGCCCTGGTGGTTCCAGTAGCTTATTGAGCAGCCAGCCTTGGCATAATTCTATTATAATACTCTCCTATTTTAGAGTAAAGAGAAAAGACAAGAGAGAGAAAGAAAGATTAAATTTTCACAAAAACATTATAGGAGACAAGCATAATCTCTGCTAGTGTTGGGAGATTTTTGTTTATGAAGGTGTTTTTTGTTTTTTTTAACAGGGTGTTTTAAGTTGTATATATGAGGGTTTCATTAAATAGTCTGGTATGTTAAATAATTTTCTAATAAGGTTTCAGGAATTATGATTTTTTTTCTGACTGTTGCACAGAGGAAAGAGGAAAGAAAAATGTAGATGAGGGATGATTCAAGAGAGGGAAGGAGAGCCCCAGCTACAAGTGCAGTCAGGAAGCTTGGAGGAATGTGGCCTTGAATGTTCAGAAGCAATGTAGTATGATTTCAATTCAAAGAAGTTTCCTATTCGATGCTGTGTTAAACTCTATTATTTATTCAATAAATATTTACCGGTTAACTACCATGAGGCAGGGAGTTTTTATGGTATGAAAATTCAGAGAAGACCAACACGCCCTCATAGATTTCATTTCTGTTTATGAAGACATGCCACAAACAAGTAAACTGATTAATATATAATAAAATAGAAAAAAAAGGGAGGAGCATGAAGAAAAATAACAAAATTGGTAAAAGGCTAGAGTGCCACTCAATGGAAATTGGTTTTTGACATCTCCTGGGGAAAATATTTCTCTGATTATGTGATATTTGAGCAGATGCTTGAGGAAAGTAGTAATTAGCTATGTGGTGACCTAGAGGATGTATGCTTCAGATGGAGGTAATGAAAGGCCCTAAGGTAGGAATGGGTTATATGAGTTCAAGATTGAAGTCAAGATCAAGGAGAAGAGAGACAGGAGCTGAAGTCACCAGGGCAGTCAGGAGATGGATCCTGCAAGGCTACTGGTCTTGCATTTTATTCCAAATTTGGGATTAAGCAGAGAAGGATAATGTTCTGACTTACATTTTAAAACTATAAGCCTTAGGCCTTTAGGAAAAAGGGTATGGGGCTTCAGACTAAGAGGGAATTTGTGGAGCTAGAGAGCATTTATCATACCCAGAGTCTATTTTAAGGGAGCGTTGACAAACTTTTGATACATTAAATATATGGTGGAAAAAAGAATCTGAATCAATATTTTTATCACAAGAAATTAAGTGAATGTTGAAATCACCAAAAGATATAAGAAACACACATTTAAGGGGTTCAGAAAATCAGGGTTCTGTTAAAAACTGGAACTCAGGGCAAGAGATAAGTATGTATGGATATTATCAGCATTTAAATGGTACTTATAAAATAAAAGTAGGTAACTGAGATAATTTAGAGAGTGAATACACATAAAGAAGTAAGAAGAAAGCCAGGCACAGAACCCTAGAGGAATATAACTTTAAACAATCAGAAATAAGGTAAAGAATCTGGCAAAATAAACTGGGAGAGCCATGGAAATAGAAGGAAATGAGAAAATGGGATGTCATGTAATTAAAGTGAAGAATATATTTCTTAGAATGAAAAAAATCAAATATTTACTCCTTATTAAAATAAGGTAGCAAATTCAAGTAAAACAAGGCTGAGGATCGAACAGTGGGGCTTGCCAAGATGGTTCTCAGTGACTGACGAGGAGGATTTTAGAAGGTTGGTGGAGAAAAAGTCTGGCCTAAGCCAGTAATTTTCAACCGGTGTGCTGCAAGATTTTTAAAACATGCAATACCTATTTAGTCAGGGGCACTGACCTCTTTTCCCTTAGGCTGTCAAATTTCAAAAAATGACAACAACCAACCCAACAACATCCATCTGGTGTGAATGAATCAAAATTATACCTATACATATATTTTTTTTGGGGGTCAGGTCAGTAAAAAATACAATAAACTTTGTGGTGTGCCACAGAATTTTAGTAATTAGTTTATGTGTGCCATGAGATAAAAAAGGTTGAAAATCACTGGCCTAGGCTAACAAATGAGATTGGCAAATTAAACAAAACTGTATTTGGGATTCTTTTGAGAAATGTTGCTATATATTTCATGGAATAGGTATAATAAAAAGAAAAGCCTGCTTTTGTTTTTTTGTTTTTGTTGTTTGTATTGGGAAACATCACATCATCCAGGAATATTAAGAAATGTACCCTATACAGCGGGCAGAGGTATGATTTAGGAGAGTTATGAGGTAAAGGTATGGAGTCTTTCAGTAGATGCTGGGGCATGAGAGCAAGTGCACATGTGGAAGAGCTGTCCTCAGAAGGAACAGAGGCAGCACATCTTTAAAGGCAGGTAGTTTTATGGTTTGTTTGTCTATTTGTTTGTTTGCTGTGGAAGGGGAGTACATTTTTAATGGATTATCTTTATTTTTAAGTGGAATGTAAATACTGTTGAGGAATTGTTGGATGCCTGAAAGACAGAAGATGAGAAACTCTTTTTCCTAATTATGTAAACATAATTAACTATGTATTTATACTCGATAATATTCAAAGATGTAAGAAACCAGATATGCACATAAATACATATATATACATATGCGTGTATATATATATGTGTGTGTGTGTGTACACACATAGTCTTTACTTATTAAAATAAAAACTTGAACATGTTCATTATATTCATTCATTTATACACCATGATACTTCTATGTACTCTGCATCTTACAAACTCAATGTACTTTAAGTGATTGGAATATTAATTTTTTACTCAAAATTTATATGTTTATCTTGACTAGTAGGTGTCTATGATAAGAACAGACTCTAAGTTAGTACCAAGATTTCCACTCCTCCCTCACACACATGCTTCCTATGTAACTCCCTCTTCTTCAGTGGGAATGAAGACTATGAACATGATACGTTATTACTTCCATTAGGCTACCCTGCTAGGCAAAGATAAAGGGATTTTGTAGACGTGTAGCATCTAATAAATTAACTTTTATCTTAGGAGTATTACCTAGAAAGGGCTGGTCTAGTCAGAAGAGTTCTATAAAAAGAGCTCAGAGATATTTGAAGTAGTAGAAATACTTTTGAGATGAGAGAATTGGAGAGAAAAAAATATTAATTTACAGTAGGAAGTATGAGGACCTTGAGTAAATAGTTGGCATACAAAGGATTTTGCTGATGATAGAACCTGATTTCCAGAACGTACAGTTTGAGGGGGGAAAAATGAAATTATTACCCAGGGGAGGAATAATATGAACCTGCAAAACACATCTGAGGTCCATGATCACGAATTTAAAGTAAAACCAATCAGTCATGTTGAGTAATTATTTTAAAGAAATATTTTATTGTTAGGGTACTGTTATGGAAAAGTAAGAGATTGAGTATATCTAGAGTTGTAATTTTGCCAGAAAAAAAGATATAGAATAAAGAGGCAAACCAATGAGAATAATTATAAGGGACTGATTACAGTAAGTATGAAATCTAAACTGTGTATGGTATAAGCCAAGATTAAAGCTGATGAATAAGGAGAAAGAAATAGTGGCATCAATGGAATTAGAGTTTCAATTGGTTCAAACACTTTTTTTCCCAGTAGAAGTCCTTGAGTGAGAATATGGCAACACAGACGTCACATTATATCCAGCTCTGAGGTAAGAAAAGCTAGAAGGATTAAGTTTTATATGGGAAGGCTACAGGGTTGATTATGATGTCAGGGGTTCAAGCTAGCATTCAAATAATAGTTTGAGACTATAGAAGAATTTGCTGATCACAAAATTTTCAGAACCTACATAAAATGGTGGGGGAGGAAGAGAGTGAGGGAAGGAAAGGGAGACAGGATGGTACTATCCTAGTTGTTCTAGATTTACTAACTAGGAAATGGAATTGTCAACAGTTTTTGTCCTTTGTTATCTCTGGTAAATTATCTCTGGTTCAGTCAGTGCGCCATAATCTGATGTTACTTTTATCACACTCTCTTTGGAGCAGAGCAACTTCTACTGTGGATCTCAGTTGGAAACAGTCACCCATGTTATGGTCTTCTCCTTGTCACTCCATTCTAGGTAGCCTGATGCAATAGCCTTGGTTTAAGTATTTAATTATAATGGTATGTATTTGGATGCATTAAAGTAGACCTTTAATTTTATTCCTTGTATCTAATTTAAATAATCATTAAATAAGTTTTTAGGAAAAAATATGATATTTTATCTAACAGGACAAGTAAAATGACAGGTATGTCATAGCCTCATTCTAAGAAAACTTGATAAAGATACAGGAAGTCCTGTGCAGACAATTAGTTGATTATTCTCCAACTTTCCCTCATAATATGTTAATGTACTAATTAACACATCACTTATTTTGTTATTGTGACAACAAACCCAAACATGGCTAGTGAATATCAACTGAGGGGATAGAAATGTTTTTGGCCCTCTGTCTCCCAGTACATTTGGCAATGTCCAGAGACATCCTGGGTTGTCACATTCGGGGAGTAGGTGGGCAAGGAAGGGGTATTGCTAGTTTGCTATTGACCTCTACTAGGTAGAGGCCAAGGATGATCCTACATATCATAAAATGCACAGGCAGGTTTCACAACAAAGAATTATCCAATCACAAATGAGAAATCCTGATGTTAGTCACACATGGCAATCCTGATCCCCTTCCTTGTAGCTGTAGGTAACCACATGTTGTGAACTGAATTGAGTCCCTTCAAAATGTACATGTTGAAATCCCAACCCCCAATCTATATATATAAAAGGCTAATATGCAAAGTGTCCCTTCAGTAGTTTGACTGGGAGACCAGGGGTTGGATCACTCGCTATGATTTGCACTGACCACCAGGAGGCGGCGTGGAACAAAGGAGGCCCCGGCCAGCAGCTAGGGAAGGGATATGCTGGCTGGCAGCCAGAAGGCCCCAATCGGCCCTGATCACCAGCCAGCCCTAGGGAACCTACCTTTACATGAATTTTGTGCACTGGGCCTGTAGTGTTACTATATTTGAAAATAAGGCCATTAGAGGGCTAATTAAGGTTAAATAAAGTAATGAGGCTGGGACCCTACCCTAAATCTCTCTCTGTGTGTCCACACCAAGGAAAGGTCATCTGAGGACACAGTAGCAAGAAGGTGTCCATCTTGCCCTAACCGGTTTGGCTCAGTGGCTAGAGCGTCGGCCTGCGGACTGAAAGGTCCCAGGTTCGATTCTGGTCAAGGGCATGTGCCTTGGCTGTGGGCACATCCCCAGTAGGAGGTGTGCAGGAGGCAGCTGATGGATGTTTCTCTCTCATCAATGTTTCTAACTCTGTATCCCTCTCCCTTCCTCTCTGTAAAAAGTCAATAAAATATATTAAAAAAAAAAAAAAAAAGGTGTCCATCTGCAAGCCGGGAAGAGAACTATCACCAATCCTGGTGGTACCCTGATCTTGGATTTCTAGCCTCCAGTCTGTGAGAAAATAAATTTATATTGTGTAAGCCACCAGCCTGTGATATCCTGTTATGTCAGCCCTAGCAAACAAATACACCATATAACCCATTCTAGCACTGGAGATGGAAGGAGAAGGAGAGCTTTGCTTTTTTTCATAAAAGAGGATGAATGTGTCTGGAACTTCTTTTTGCTTTCCCCTTTTTCCTATGGTCTTGTAGCAGCCATCCTACATCCCTGAATTGACAGGATGTCTAATCTCAGAAAACTGAGACATCAGCTCTGTCATTGTTATATCTCTAAACCAATGCCAGAAACTTATCTCTGAGCTTTTTTAAAATAGAAAATGAACCTTTCTTTGAATTGTAAAATTAGCCCAAACAATTCCTAATACATGATTTATCTTTATTCCAGGAAACAACCAAAGAGTTTCCTGTTGAGGTGAACTCTGAAAATATCCAAGAAATAGCCAGTGGATCTTCAAACTGAAATATGCAATTTCCAGTGATGAAAATTACACTAGGTTGGAGAAAAACAAAACTATTTTTTGTGTTTTTGAAGAAAAAATGTGGTGTTTTTGGTTTAGGAAAAACAGAAAGCTATTAAGTCGAATTGTAGTTTGATTTCTGTGTACAATAGGATTAAAGGGAGAAGGTGAGCTTCTTCATTACAGGTTTTAAGTCTTAGTTTTTAATTTGACATTCTTCTTTATATGTACTTTATATAAAGTTTATAAGATAATTCTAATATGTGCTTAGCTCATTTAAAATGGTATTTATGATATGTTTCTTTCTGACCCTCTACTTATGACTGTATTTTAATATTTTCATTTTCTGCTAATGCAATTTCAAATCTATTCTTTATTTCTTTTGGAATTCTTCAACACAGATCAAATTTCATCAGTTACCTTGAGCTTCAGTTTGGCTACTTGGAGCATTCACTATTGAATATATTCATATGTTGAATGTCTAATTAAAATTGTCCACTCTTTAGAAAATAAATGATGAAAAGTTGATAGCTGGGCTATAATTTTTTTTCAATAGTCATATTTACCAATGATAAGGTCAGGGAGACAAAGAGAAATATTTAATAACATCCAACATATAGGGATTCAAACATTATGATTTGTACTTTTAAAAATATATATATTTTATTGATTTCTTTACAGAGAGGAAGGGAGAGAGAGAGTTAGAAACATTGATGAGAGAGAAACATCTATCAGCTGCCTCCTGCACACCTCCTACTGGGGATGTGCCTGCAACCAAGGTACATGCCCTTGTCTGTAATTGAACCTGGGACTCTTCAGTCCACAGGCTCACGCTCTATCCACTGAGCCAAACCAGTTAGGTCAATGATTTGTACTTTTTAGTCACAAAGCAAGCCTGATGACCGAAAATCAAGAAGAGCAAATGTTTTTTTTTGAATTGTTTGTTAGGTCCCTAAACTACAAAATATTTATGCATTCTTCATGGGACTGGCTACAGGCAGCCACCACTTATTTTAATTCTATCTTCCATTAATAAGTTTATAGCTCTTTATATATATATATATATATATATATATATATATATATATATATATACTTAACCAAATCTCAGCACCAAAAGTGGGTATGACTGATAATATATATATATATATATATATATATATACACACATATATATATATACACACACACACACACGTAATGCACATATAAAGTTAGACTGTTAGCCTCTATAAATATTTAATATAGTATCAGAATTTACCTAGTTATGGATTATAATAATCATAGTTAATAGTTGATTATTTATAGTACTCACATGTACCATGAGCCTGTACATTTATGAAATTGTTTGAGCCTCATATAGTCTTATTAAGTTGGTATTTTTATTATCCCCAGTTTATCCAGAGTAGAGTTTGGATTTAAAACAAGGGGTCTTATTCAGAGTCTATCTCTTAGCAACTACATTCATTGCCACTTGGGCAACACAATTTGAGAGTTATACAATAGCTTCAATAGCTGAATAATTAAAGACTTCCCAGACACATGCTGGTGAAACTAAAGCTAACATCCAGGCCTCCAATCCAGGTACCACCACCCTTCCTTAGAGAAATGCCTCAATATAGAAATATACTATGTAAAAATGCAACTTGACTCTAATCCATTATCAGCACTAAAAATTGAATGACAGTATTATCTGATGTCTTCAAATTCATGCAAGTCTTATGACAGTGTGGATAATCCATGCTTCTAAAAAGGTGTTTTAACTAAGCATTATTTTCTTCTTGATAAAATTTCTGTGAAGTAAATAGAGACTACTAAAACCTTCAAATGAATATATATATATTTGCAACTTTTGAACATTTCTCATATTCACAAAGAGGGTTATCTGCTAGGATATTAGCATCTTTGGCCACTCCTCATCCTCTTAATTCTGACCCACTTTTCTTGCTTCTCCCCTCCTTCCATCATTTGACAGTATCAAAATCTAGTAAGCTTACGTAATAATGTGGAGTTCAGTGTGTGGAAGTAAAATATGGATAGGTGATATTTTTATTAGATTATTAATATTTGGGGATTGTCTATTCTGGTAAACACCAACAATAGAGGGAGGACTAATTCATTTGAAAAAATAGAGTTTGTTTGAATACAACATATTATTAGTTCACTCAGAAGAAATATGGATTCTGACTTAGAGAAATAAATATAAATAAGGATTTCCTGAGCCCTATCTCTGATGAATTGTACACAGGTAAAATTTCTATCTGTTTATCTGTAGTTGTATTAATATATAAAATTTATAGCATCGTTGAGTACAATTTCTCAATTATATAAACTGATTAATTTTGTATTGTATAAAAGATAGCTAATCACAGACATGGACACAAAAGACAGAATAGTAAATTCATTGGAGTTACAATAAATTGTTAATCAGGTCAGTCTCCTTCATAGTTTCAGGATTTGTATAATATATGCTGATCTGTATAATATCTCAGTGGCTGTTCATTTTAACATAATTGTATCTGGTGAGAAAATTGCAGTTCAGAACCATGGGTTATGTACAGAGTGGGGAAAAAGCAATTTTGCAGTTGTGAATATTCAAAACAAAGTTTGTTCTTGTATTATTATTGATTAACTAGAGGCCCACTGCATGGATTCATGCACATTGAAAGGAAATTAATTAGAAGACATAGTTTAGAGGCTAGGGAGGGACCACAGGAGATTGGCTGGCTGGGGAGGGACTGTGGTAGGAAACTAACCTACCAGTTGGAGCATCTGCCCCCAGGTGGTCAGTATGTGTCATAGCAACTAGTCGAATGGCTGAACAAAAGGTCAGATAGCAGATTAGGCTTTTATTATATAGGATTATTGTATTCTTTTCAATATAAATAACTGTAAACCTACGTTTGCCCCACCCTGTATTTTGGTGGGACTGTGCTTTATGCCTGCATTTCAAAATTAAAAATTCATAAAAACTGCCAAAACCCATTTGGCTCAGTGGATAGAGCATCGGCCTGTGTGCAGACTGAAGGGTCCCAGGTTCGATTCCGGTCAAGGGCATGTACCTGGATTGCGGGCACATCCCCAGTGGGGGGCGTGCAGGAGGCAGCTGGTCAATGTTTCTCTCTCATAAATGTTTCTGACTCTCTATCTCTCGCTCTCTTCCTCTCTGTAAAAAAAATCAATAAAATGTATTTTTAAAAAATTCATAAAAAGTTACGTCACAAAAGTTTATCAGAACATAGAAATTGATTTTTCTATCATGTGCGTGTGTGTGTGTGTGGGGGGGTCACATTTCAAGATTAAAATGTCCCTTTTGCCTATTATATAAGAAAAAACATTTTTTCACCAGCTTTCTAAATAAAAACCTTATAATTTCAAAGCTAGTTTTTCACTTCCTCACAAGTTATCAAATCAAAGTACCTCAAATCATCTACCACAAGAACTGTCAGACTGCTCTGATTTTACAAATACTAGTAAATAAAAGAATTTTGGATCAAAAGTGTGCTGGGAAAAATGAAAATATAATTTTGACTTTTAAGCCACAGCTGTGTGACAGGATCATTTTCTCTAAGTCAAAGGTGCACAAAAAATTACTACTTTTGAAAGCCAGTTTATAGCAGCATATAATGTTCTTCTCAACAAGAAAACTGATGGGCAGCAAGAGGCATCCTGATGAAAGCCATGGACCTTTTCCCTATAGAAATGTACACACAGTCAACATTTCGAGTTTAATTTCAGGAGCATCCCAGGGCCCAGTGGAAGTCTATCCATATCCCATAGGCTAAAACTCCTGAAAATGGAAAACCTCACTGCTCTTCAGTTTGAAGGGGTTGAACTGAGAAATAAATGAACTACAATAATGGCAATACATAAGACTACCCAAGGAGCTGTTCTTTTCTTTTCCATAATCTTAAGATTTCCAACAAGCATGTGAATGCTAAAAGTCTAATTGTAACTCTAATTGGTTTGGCTCAGTGGATAGAGTGTCGGCCTGCAGACTGAAAGGTCCCAGGTTCAATTCCAATCAAGGACATGTACTATACCTTGGTTACAGGCACATCCCCAGTAGGAGGGTGCAGGAGGCAGCTGATCAATGTTTTTCTCTCTTTGATGTTTCTAACTCTATCCCTTGCCCTTCCTCTCTGTAAAAAGTTATATATATATATGTCTAATTGTATCTAAGAACTATAATTAATTCATGTGGGAATGAATAGACAAGTCTTCGTAAAATGACTGCACCTTAGTTTCTTTAAATATCTGATTGAAATGAGCCAAGAACTTAGTGATAAGTACAAATCTATTTTTCTACATTTTAAGACAAGGTTTTTAATCTGATGATTATTCCTTCTTGCTATAATATATTCATAAATGAAGGTTCATGAAATTCATAAATATCTTAATACTTCCAATATTGAGGCCTGTCAATTTTCTCTTAAGGTTTCTAGCACATACCTCCCTCTTATTTCTATTTATAGGTTATTGGAAATGTCTTTTTAAGTCTATAAAAATTGTGTGTGTTAGTGTTAATAATTGTCTCTACTTCCTCACCATCCAATGACTCTAACTACTTGCATTCAAATTTCATTTCCCACTTCCCTATATATTTTCTCAAAGGATACCACTGATACCACAATTGCTAAATCCAGACATCCATTCTCAGTCTGCATTTTGTTAAGCTTTAGAAGCAGGCACCTTTATGAATTTGAGATCTAGAGTCATAGAAAACACAATTTTAATCTCAATCATTCCCCTTATCAGCTTCAGGTAATAATAGATTCTTTTGAAGATTAAATGAAACAATGCACATAGAAAGTGATAAAAAATGTAAGGTGAGGATAAATCATTTATTTTTTCTGGAAAATGTCTTGAGATTTTTGGGCACAAGTTATTCCAATTATGTTGTTTCTCTAGCCATTATTTTTCTGTCTCCTCTTTGTTTTACTGTTCCTACAACGTACAAATTTCTCAAAATTAGTCTTTTAGTTCTTTTTTCATTTTACATTCTATATCATTATTCCTTAATGATCTCATTTGTTTGCATGGATTTTAATAAGCCTTGTACTAATGACCTCCAAATCTATACCACAAGCTCTGGATTATCATTCCTGAATTTAAATCTTACATTTCTCACCTGTAATTTATCTGTAGATGACCCAGAACAGCCTCAGTGCAGCATATTAAAAACAGAACTCACCTCTGTCACAGAAAGATGGCTCTTCCTATTTAGTTAATGGCAGCAGCATAGAGTGATTGAGTCTTTGATCTTTACCATGCTCTCATCATTACATCCAATTAGTAGTCAAATCTCATGGGTTCTACCCTCCCAATCACTCCTAAAATCCTCAATAAACCCCTAAATACTCTCACTGCCTGTGGTCTCTTCTGCCACATCCAAATTCATCTGCTACTTTAACCGTATAATCTTCTTAAGCCACAGTTAACAATGTGATTGCTGGTTTTTTTTTTGGACTAAGTTTCATTTTATTCCTTAATTAAGGCAGTATTTATTGAGTGCCCATTTATGTGTCATATGTATTAGGAACTCATTACATGCTGCTTGACAACTATCTGATCAGATTGATTACTTTATAACTTCTCTTTTCATTGCCTCTTTTCTGAACATTGTACTGAATCTATTTGTTTTGTCCACTTGTATCTTATGTCTGATCACCTCAACTACTAACCTGTAAATACCCCTCTCGAATATGCATTTATTTAACCAATGCTTAAAACTCTTGACCCTCTTAGTCTTTCACTTAGCTAAGGCATATTAGTACCTGCTCTGGGATGAGGAAATGAAGATATAACAGTTGGTGAAATTAGTAATGTCTCAGCCCTCAGAATACGTACCTTATAGTGGGGCTTACATCCTCACACATAATTCATGTTCACTTTTTTTTATTTATGAATTTCTGTTTTCCAACAGGATTTATTGTCGACACAAAAATGAATGTATTTACATTTGGAGCTTATTTTTTACAATACTCTTTTTTTTTATTGTTTGAAGTATTACAAAAAGTAGTACATATGTCTCCTTTTTTTCCCCCCATTGACCTCCCCCCGGCTTCCCCTACCCCCCAGTACATGCCTTCACCTGCCAGCCCTCCCCCCCCCCGCCCCCGCCCTAGTGTCTTGTGTCCATTGGTTATGCTTATATGCATGCGTACAAGTCCTTCTGTTGGTCTCTTATAGCCCCCCTCGCCCAACCTCCCCTGCCTTCCCACTGTAGTTTGACAGTCTGTTCAATGCTTCTTTGCCTCTGTATCTATTTTCCCCCCATTTTCTTTCCTTCAAACAATTTTGCCTCTGCAGACTAGAAATAAACATATAATAACAAACAAAAAATGTTTGAGTCCCAATTTCAATGTCCAACAGTTCTGAGTCCCCATTTCAATGTCAAACAGTTCCTTATGTGTACATGTCAGCAATGATATCTGAATGGTGGGCACATGGTGGCAATGCAGGTCCGACACTCTCTGGTTTTGTCCTAGGCAACCTGCAGTGGTGCACAGCTGCTGACTGCTCGTGTGGCAAGGCATCGTCAGCGTCACTTCTTTTATTTATTTTCTGAATGTAACATCTTTTAGGAAAAAGCTGGATTGCACAAAGTTGCTCTCCCGCCCCCTCCCACACACACTCCACCTCAAACCAGTCCTGTAATGCTTCATAACCACAGCTGATCTTCACTGGTATCACTGAGATTCCACTGAACACTGAAAACTGAGTGCATCCTCCTGCTGTCACATAAAGCTTAAAACACGTGTTTTAAGTTCTAAAGTTATACATAACTGCATGTAAATTAACTTGCATTGAAAATTATTTCCTACTAATTCTCTCTCCCAACTTGGGTTTTTATTAAACCGTACTACTTGTTCTTCCCCAAGTTTTTATATATGGTTCCCTGTGATCTGAGTTTCCTTCTTGCCAATTCTACCATCACAATTATATACATTTTTAAGGCTCAAATTGGCTATCACTTCTTTTATAAATTATTTCATGGTCAGTGAAACAGAATTTTTTTAATATCTTATTTATGTATATATCATATATATAGATGTTTGAGTTTCATAGTAAAATAAAAATAATAACCACATGGTTTGAGGATTAAATTAGTTATAAAAAATAAATCAAATGAAATTGTGCCTGAAACATAGTAACCTAGCTATTATTAATAATTTACACTGGAAGTTGTGTAGTTTATCTTAGATTTTACTATTTATTCACCTCCTATACTCCAATGCAGTAATATAAAAAATGGAATTAGTTTGTTTCCAATACTTTACAGTCAGGCACATCATAATCGCTCTACTTAAATGCAATTCAGCTTTCATTTATGTTCCCCAAATTGAGATTCTTTTGGAGGCTTGCTTTTACTTGATTAGTAAATGTCAGCTGATGTAGTAAAAAACTGCTTGATCAGGGCACAATAAAATACAGCTCTTGTTATTAGTAGGGGTAAACCACCAAAGAGATGCAGTAAGTTGTCTATAAGTAGCCAATTTTTACTGATCAAATAAATTAGAATTAAATTTAAGAAGACAGACATGTGGTATTTTACTCTTTAATAACCATGAAGAAGAATCAATGATGGTAATTTAATAACAAGCTTTTAAACCTGGATATGTATCTCAATGATGCTTGGGAGAATATAGCCATTTCCATTAGTTCTAATCAAAGTTTAGAAACAAACATCTCAATGTTTTACCTGACATTTTCTTGTTAAATTTAATAGAGAGGTAATAAACAATATTGGTTCTTTGGTGCAGAAACTGCTTTAGGAACTCTACATCTTTTATAACTCAAGAAGTGTTCTAATGTTTTTATAAATGCTTTTTACTTCACAGGTGCTTGAAGCTGGAAGGAATCCTGAGAGGTCATTACCCTGCCTTAAGGCAGAGTGAACCTAACCCTCCTAGAGAAAAAGATGAAGAATTTAAGACATCTTTTACTCTGCTGTAGGACTGCCCTCCTTGACTCCCTGACTCCCCAAAGCAAGCCCACCTCAATAAGGGGTGCACATAAGAATAAAGTTCTTTGTTTTTAATTTTTTAAACCTTAGGCATAGCTAGGTTCAGGTACAACAATTAATTTAAATGTAGGAAATAATTCTTAACAGAAAAAGTCTTAATATTTTAATGACTATTGTTATCATTATCACTACTAGTAAATTCAATGATTAGTTTCCAATAATTATTAAGTTTACATATTTGTGCATTTTGCATTAGTAGTAATTCTTTTGAGCAGTGTTGTCCTCACTTTATTTCCACAATAAGAAACTGTAGCTTAGAAATAAAGGAAGACAAAGGCTTAAAAATTCATCTCAAAACAGGATGGTGAAGGCCTCAGGCAGAGGTGGGAGGGGAGTGGGGGCTAGAAGGGTTCAGTGAGCGGGGGGAAGAAGACTTAATACTTTCAACAATAAAGATTTTTAAAAATTCATCTCAAAAGCATATTGTAGTTGACTATAGGAAGTAATAGTAAATTACGGTATCTAAAGGTATGCTTGGTGTGAAAACTCAATGAGAAAAGAACTGTTTCCTATTAGCTTTAACAGCAGGGTTTGTTATCATTTAAATACTAGTACACGCTCTGATACACTTAGTGTTTTGTGCTAAATTTAACAAGATTAAGTGAACACACACTGTTTCAACTCAAATCTTTATTGGAAATCAAAGACAAGCCTCATTTCTTGCCTAAACATTCCCTAGTGGCTCATTCTTGGAGCAAATTCCACGTAAGTAAATCTGTTTACCTGGTGGGCCATTGATTAACAAAAGAAATTTTTTTTTCAGGTAACTTTTTGCTTTACTTTTCAAACTTTATTTGAAAATTTTTAAGAATAGATGTATCTGAGAAGTGCTTATAGCCAAAATTACAAACCATAATTTTTAATAAAATAAAAATGGCATTTGGATACAGCAGGACATTAAAAGAATATTGGAAAGACTGGCACTCAGGGTTCTTACAAGATTTCATTGTAATGCTACAAATAATTTGATTCTGAGGACCAGGTAGTGCATACTCGATAGCCTCCCTAAAAAACACATCAAACTGTCCCACACATTAATTTTTCCCCTTTGATTGAAAAATTTCTAACTGCCTGAACTGAGCTCCCAGGAACATTACTAAGGGGGTGCCTGCATATCAACTTTCAGATAATCTTGTTGAAAATTCTAACCTGTCATTTCATCCTACACATCAAATTCTCTTTCAAAGCATAATACCACTTTAGTTGTTTGCATTTTATATTATCTTATGAGGTGTTCCTCTTTGCATTTATATGGTGACTGAAAATTTATACAATTCAAATATAAATCACATTTATAAATAATATGAATGTATAATACAAAAAATGAACATGTTTTTGCTATACTTCTATTTGTCTTATAGGTACTTTTAAAAATACAGTGATTCGGGCATCATACTTGTTTCTTTTTTTTTTAAATCTTTATTGTTGAAAGTATTACATTATGTCCCCTTTTCCTCCCATTGACCCCTTATAGCCTGTCCCTTCCCATCTCCTTGCCTCAGGCCTTCACCACCATATTGTCTGTGTCCATGGGTTATGAATATATGCATACAAGTTCTCTGGTTGATCTCTTCCCACACATCCACCCAGCCTCGCCTTCCTCCTGAGATATGGCATCTTCTTGAGGAGTCTTTAAGCATTTTCAATGCATTATAGTTCTCTATAAGAGACTAAAATCTTTCCTAAATGTACCACAGTTTTTTAATCCACTCATCTACTGATGGCCACTTGAGGTGATTTCTGGAATTTCTGTTCTGTTCCATTGATCTATATGCCTAGTCTTGTGCCAGTACCAAGCTGTTTTTATTTTAGTGGCTTTGTGGTATAGTTTGATATCTGGTATCACCAACTTTCTTTTTCTTTCTTTATCCTTGTTTTTCTTTGCTGTGGATATTTGGGGTCTTTTATGGCTCCATACATTTATACGATGGAATACTATCTATCGATATATATAAGAGCCTAAGTGACCAAATGACTGGAATGACTGGTCTCTATGACATGCACTGACCACCAGGAGGCATATGTTCAATGCAGGAGCTACCTCTTGGTGGTCAGTGCCACTTTGGGAGTGCCTCTCAGCTGACACACCCATCCTTGTGGCCCTCCAGCCCAGCAGCAGCCTCTCACTCCCTCAGTAGTCTGCAAGTCCAATCTCTAAAGAACGGGTCAGGCATCGATGAACCAGCACCACCGGCATGATCCCAACAGTGCTGCCGGCCTCCTGGAAGTTGGCCTCAGGCACTGCGGCTGCTTCCCCTCCCTAGATGCTTGAATGTTAGTGGGACATATCCAGATCCCAAGCCAGCAAGGGCATCCCACCACCTGCCTGGAGGGCTGATCACATCCTGGCCCCCCACAACTCCTTCTTGGGACTCACCTGTGCATGAATTTGTGCACCAGGCCTCTAGTCTATACTAATAAAAGGGTAATATGATTATTAGACCATACGTCTTCCAGATGTCCTTCTGGACAAAGCCACAGTGGCAAGGGCCAAGCAGAGGCAGTTAGGAGCAATCAAGCTATCAGGGTAGGGCAGTTAGGGGCAATCAGGCTGGCAGAGAGGCCATTAGGGAGAGATGAGGCTGGCAGGGGGGCAGTTAAAGGCATCAAGTCAGCAGGCAGAGGTGGTTAGGGGTGAACAGGCAGGCAAGCAGGCAAGCAGTTAGGAGTCAGCAGTCCCAGATTGCAAGAGGGATGTCCAACTGCAGGGATCAGGCCTAAACCGGCAGTCAGACATCCCCTGAGGGGTCCCAGATTGGAGAGGATGCAGGCTGGGCTGAGGGAGTCCCCTCCCCCTGTGCACGAATTTCATACACCAGGCCTCTAGTATTATATATATATATATCCTATGTAATAAAAGGATAATATGCAAATTGACCGTTACTCCAACACACAAAATCTGCCCCCATGTGATCAAAGATGATTGCCCCCATGTGGACACAAGATGGCCGCCACAAGATGGCCAGCAGGGGAGGGCAGTTGGGAGGGACCAGGCCTGCAAGGGAGGGCAGTTGGGGGTGATCAAGCCTGCAGGGGAGGGCAGTTAGGGGTGACCAGGCTGGCAGCGGAGGGAAGTTGGGGGTGACTGGGCCTGCAGGGAAAGGCAGTTGGGGGAACCCAGGCCTGCAAGGGAGAGCAGTAGGTGGGAACCAGGCCTGCAGGGGAGGGCAGTTAGGAACAAACAGGCTGGCAGGGGAGCAGTTAGGCATTAATCAGGCTGGCAGGGGAGTGGTTAGGGGGTGATCAGGCTGGCAGGCAGAAGGGGTTAGGGACAATCAGGCAGAGGCAGGCAAGCAATTGGGAGCCAGCAGTCCTGGATTGTGAGAAGGATGTCCAACTTCCCGTTTAGGCCCGATCCTAGGATTGGGCCTAAATGGGCAGTCAGACATCTCTTGAAGGATCCCAGATTGGAGAGGGTGCAGGCTGGGCTGAGGGACGCACACCCCTGGGCACGAATTTCGTGTACCGGGCCTCTAGTGAATATAATAAACTAATGAACAAAATAGCTCCTGAGACATGGAATAAACTGACATATCTACAGGGGTGTGTGGAGGGAGTGAGGGGAAGAGATTGACCAAAGAATTCATATATATATGTATATATATACTAGAGGCACAGTACATGAAAATTCATGCACTGGAGGGGGTCCCTCAGCCCAGCCTGAGCCTCTCACAGTCCAGGAGCCCTCAGGGGCAGGAGGCAACCCAACAATTAAGGGAAGGAAACGCCCCATCACACCTCTGCTACTGCCACTACCATTCAGCGCGAGCCTCAGCCAGCACTGGTTACCTGAGCCTTGGGCAGCCACCATCCAAGGCTTGCCTGCACCTTGGGCCAGCCCTGGGTGGCTGGGGGGCTGCATCGTGTGCCTGCCAACTCCCCCCTTCCCGCCCCCCACCTGGGCTGAAAGGACTAGGGGACTCCAGTAGGAGTGCTGCCATCTTGTGGCTATGGGTGTCACCATCTTTGTGATGGTGTGATGATCAATTTGCATATTCTCTCTTTATTAGATAGGAGATATATACATATATACATATACACATATATATTGAATAACCCATGGACAAAGGCAATGGTGTGGTGAAGTCCTAGGATGGAGTAAGGGTTAGGAAGGGGAGGGGGAGGGGAAAATTAGGGGACACCTGTAATACTCTCAACAATAAAATTAAAAAAAAAAACTTTTCTATTCTTTTGTCAATCATTTATAAGTCATTGGTAGGATGGTAAGGCCATATGTTATACTTTTCTAATAAGCATAATAATATATTTACTGTAGTCATCTAAGTTGTGAATATGTTACCTCATATGGCAAAATGATTTTACACATTTGATGAAGGATACTGTGTGTGAGATAAAAAGGTTATCCATGATTACCTGAATGGACCTAATCTAATCACACAAATCTTTAAAATTGGAGAACCCATTCTGGCTTTGGTCAGAGACAAATGCAAAGACAACAGGACCAGAGAGATATGGTGTGAAAAGGACCTTACTGGCTTTGAAAAGGGAGGAAGGAGGCCATAAGCCAAGGAATGAAGGCAGCCTCTAGGGACTGAAAAACACAGGATACCTATTCTCCCCTAAAACCTCAAGAAAGAAGTGCAGCCTTTTTGATGCTTTAATCTTAAACTGGAAAGATCCATGTTAGGCTTAGAACCTCAAAAACTGGTTATCCTATCTAATAAAAGAGTAATATATAAATTAACTATGACTCTGCTACACCCACAAGCCACGCCCACCAACCAATCAGGAGGGGATATGCAAATAAGCCCAACCAAGATGCTGCAGCCACAGAGAGCAGGAAGGAGGCTTGGGTTTCCCTGGCAATGGAGGAAGCCAAGCTTTCTGCCTGCCCTTGCTGGCCCAGGCCTCCACTCAATGCTACAAAGTTTCAATTATAGAAGATAAATAAAGCCCAACAGAAATGGCTGCAGCCACAGAGCTGGAGAGAGCAGGAGGTGAGGGTTGCCCGCTGCAATGGAGGAAGCCAAGCTTCTGCAGCCCTGGCCTGCTTTGGCCTCCGCTTAAGGCTACAAAGTTTCAATTATAGAAGATACACAAATCCCAACAGAAATGGCTGTCACCTCAGAGTGAGCAGAAGGCTTGGCTCCACTCTAGGCTACAAAGTTTCAATTGTAGAATAAAAATAAATCCCAGATCCCAGGACCTCTGCTTGGTCACCGGGGTGTGTAGCCGGCCTGCAAACCACCACAGGCCCCTCGCCCAGGCCACTCCACACCCCAGGAAACCCCAACCCTGATCCAGGACACCCTTCAGGGCAAACCAGCTGGCCCCCACCCATGCACCAGGACTCTATGCTATCTAATAAAAGAGTAATATGCAGATTGACCATCACTCCAACACACAAGATGGCTGCTCCCATGTGGTCAAAGATCTTGCCCCATGTGGACACAAGATGGCCACCACAAGATGGCCAGCAGTGGAGGGTAGTAGGGAGGGACCAGGCCTGCTGGGGAGGTCAGTTAGGGGTGACCCAGCTGGCAGAAGAGGGAAGTTGGGGGTGACTGGGTCTGCTGGGAAGGGCAGTTGGGGGGAACCCAGGCCTGCAGGGGAGGGCAGTTAGGGGAAAACAGGCTGGAAGGGGAGTGGTTAGGGGGTGATCAGGCTGGCAGGCAGAAGCAGTTAAGGGCAATCAGGAAGGCAAGCCAGTGAGCAGCAGTTGGGAGCCAGCAGTCCTGGATTGTGAGAGGGATGTCCTACTGCTTGTTTAGGCCCGATCCCAGTGAGATTGGGCCTAAATGGGCAGTCGGATATCCTGCGAGGGGTCCCAGATTGGAGAGGGTGCAGGCTGAGCTGAGGGATACTCCTCCCCCACCCCGGACATGAATTTCATGCACTGGGCCTCTAGTTAATAATAAATTTGTATAATTAAGCTACTGAATTTGTGGCATTTCTTTCAGCAATAGCAAACAGACACAATCTGAGGGATTTGCAGTTTTCCTCAAATTCTTAAAGATAAAAATAACTCTTTCTATAAGAACCCACTTAGCAAGTTTTTCTACAGAATGTTTCCTATGCAATGGACTATATCAAGAGAATGAGACAATAGCCTCAGACTGGGAGAAAATATTTGCAAAAGAAATATCTGATAAAGAACTATTAATCTAAATTATACAAAGAACTCTTACATTCAGTAATAAGAAAACAAACATCTGGATTTTAAAAGTGGGCTAAAAACCTTAAAAGTCACCTCATCATAGGAGATACACAGATAGAAATAAGCATGTGAAAGGATGCTCCAAGTCATATGTCAAAAGGGAAATGCAAATTAAAACAACAATAATATACCACTACATATCTATTAGAATGGCCAAAATATGAAACGCTGACAACACCAAATGATGTCAAAGTATAGACCAACAGGAGTTTTTATTCATTGCTGGTGGCAATAAAATATGATAGTCACTTTGGGAAATAATTTGGCAATTTCTCACAAAACTAAACATGCCATTACCATATGAGCCAGCAGTCATGCTCCTTACCACTTGCCCAAATGAATTGAAAATTTATGTCCATACAAAACCCTGTGCATGGGTTATAGCAGCTTTATTCATAATTACCAAAACTTGGAAGTAACCAAGTTGTCCTTCAGTAGGTAATGGATAAATAAACTGTGGCATATACAGACAATGGAATATTATTTAACACTTCTTTACAATAAACAATATTGATTTTCAATATTTTTTACAATGAAATGAGCTATGAAGACATTAAAAGACATGAAGTAAATGGCAGTGCATATTACTAATTTAAAGAAGCCAATATGAAAAGGCTACATACTACAGGATTCCAATTATATGCATTCTGGAAAAAGCCAAATCTATGGAGACGCTAAAGAGATCAGTGGTTACCTAGGGTAGAGCTGTGGAGATGAATAAAGAAATTGAGCACAGATAATATTTAGGGCAGTGAAAATAATCAGTATGATGCCATAATGGTGAATACATGTCATGATATATTTGTCCAAACCCAGGGAATGTCCAACTCTAAGATTGAATTATAATGGAAATATGGACTTTATATTATGATGTGTCAATGGAAATTCATCAATTGTCAAAAATGTACTACTTTTGTGGATGTTGATAATTGTAAGACTATTAATGTTTGGGGGTAGGAGGTATATGAGAAATCTTTGTACCTGCTCCTAGATTTTGCTGTGAACCTAAAACTACTCTAAAAACATGAAGCCTAATTTTAAAAAAAGAAGAAAAATACTTAAGTAAATTTGTTCAGAGACACATTAAAAAACAAAACTGAATGTAATGATTTTCCTTAGGAGGGAGTGAACATTTCACACATGTCATAATTTGATGGTGGAGGAATTAGGCACACCCTGTTCACTCAAAGAGAGAAAAATCATAAAAAGTTGAGTATGGGTTATTGTGGACTTTGCCCCATGTGCCGTTCCCTTTGCTGACTTTGCTTTGTATCCTTTTGTTGTAATAAATCTTAGCTGTTATCTTCCTATTTATTTAATCCTGTGATGCCTCCTAAGGAATCACTGAATCTAGGATTGGTCTTGGTGTCTCTACACAGGAGGCTATCTGAGTTTGCACAAAGCTCATATTTTTACAATTGCTATAATTTTATTTATTTCTCAAGTGTGGCAGTGATATACAGTTATGGGTCACTATGGTTTATTTTTCTTTATTTGAGTCACTTTATTGTCTAATCAATAAGGCCATTTCATTTGATAAGTGATTGCAAAATAAACAATTAATAATCACTGCAATTTATATAACTTGGTGCCTATAATTCTTAAATTGAGAATAGTATGATCTTGTCACAGTCATGGATAGAAGAATGTTGTGCACTAACTCACTGTATATCAAAATAGTATAAAATCAGAGAAAAAGTATCAGTACCCATCCACTGTTGGTATTTAGCAAAAATGTCCAGGGAAATTCCCCTTTGGGAAGTATGATGGTGTTCTGTATATTCTCTTTAGTGATGCACTTCTAGAAATGTCAGTAGCTGGCAGGTCTCAGTTGACTCCCTCCTCTGGAACTACCCTTTAAAAGGTGACACTCTGTTACCACATCTGGTGGTTCAATTTCTTTCTCTGCCTAACCCTGCTTCCTTCATTTCCTGATGGGTTTTGTTCTCACTTTATTCCCCAATAACTTGCTGGAAACAATTATCTATCACAGATTCTTTATCCAGGAAATCTAATCTAAAGAAAAAAGACAAGATATATAAAGTTTCTGTTAAATTTCTCAAGAAAACAGTCTACCTAGGTATTCAAGATGCCTTTCAAGTTATAAAACAAGTCCTAAGAAAGGATACATGCACCCCTATGTTCATAGCAACACAATCCACCATAGCTAAGATTTGGAAACAGCCTAAGTGACCATCAGCAGATGAGTGGATTAAAAAACTGTGTTACATCTACACAATGGAATACTACACTGCAGTAAAAATAAAAAAGGAGTTCTTACCATTTGCAACAACATGGATGGAGATGGAGAGCATTATGCTAAGTGAAATAAGCCATGCAGAAAAAGATAAATATTACATGATCTCACTCATTTGTGGAAAATAATGAACAACATAGACTGATGAACAAAAAATAGATCCAGAGACAGAGAAACATCAATCAGAACGTCAAACCTCAGGGAAGGTAGGGGATAGTGGGGGTAAGGGGGAGAGATCAACCAAAGGACTTATATACATGCATATAAGCCTAATCAATGGACACAGACAACAGGGGGGTGGGGACATGAATGGGAGGTGGGGGGTAATGGGGGAATATGGACACATATGTAATACCTTAATCAATAAAGAAATTAAAAAAAAAGAATTGATAAGTTAGTACTTCTAAGCTGGTGCTTCTTGTGTCCTCTATCTTTCATAAATTCACTGCAATAAGTGGACATTATGCTAAAATCTAACAGCATATTATAGGAAGATTTTTTAATCTTAAGCAGCTATGCAAAAGAAATATTAAAATTAATTTTTAAATTTTAGTATAAATGATATAACATACTATATGAATGAATTCTATATTTTTAAAATGTGACAATTATTAAATTTCTAATAAATAATAAGTTAAATTTCTCATTTAAAAGATTGTGAGTCTTCTCCCCTCTGGGTTATTTAATCAACAAGTATTTTTTAGTGTTTTTCATATGTAATCACTGAATGTTCTGGGACATGAGAGATTATTAAATACATGATCTCTGCACAAAGACCTTATAACCAGAAGGTGATTTAATGGGTATAATCATTACTAAATATTGAAAAAAAACTATATTTAAGAGTTTAATTTACTAACTGCCATGCACTATCAGCTGCTTAAATCACCCCCACCCACCCCACCCCCCAATTTTTATTTTTTGCCTGCAGAATGATCATTTGTTTGGAATATTATTGAACTGTGATTAGTCCAAGCCAGTGACAACGATACTTTTCCACTTTTGAAGATAGTTGATTTTCCATATTTTTTCCTAAATAGTGATGGCCATGTGATCTGCAAATTGTGGCAAATAAAAAGCTACAAGATTTCAGCCAGAGGACTAGTAATGTTACCTCTTTACTGGTCTTCCTTCTATGAATGCAGATATGATCCCTGGGACATATTTATGTGTACTTGTGTATATGTATATGTATATGTATATGTATATGTATATGTATATGTATATGTAGAGAGAGATACACATCTATACACATATGTACATGTATACATATATTAAGCTTGTGTGTATGCATATATATGCATGTACTAGTATATGTGTATGTGTATGTATGTATATATATAGTATAAAAGTTCTTTAAATTTATATAAATTATATATATTCTATGTAACATTATATCTTTCCTTTTTCACTCATCAACATTTTGAAATTTCTCAATTTTTATATATTTTTCATTCAACTGAAAAACATCCCATTAAATGATATTATAGCCAGATAAATATATATATTGTTTCAATGGTTTTACTAGGACAAAAACAAGGCAATAAATATCCAAGTCCAAGTCTCATTTTCATGGGTAAGTTTCTAGTGTGGGATCTCTGGAAGCAGCATTATATGTGTTCATTTTTTACTAGCCTCTGACAAATGACTCTGCTTTTCTATGCTCCCACCAAGAATATTTGGAGGTGCCCATTCCTCCACATCTTTTCCAATATTTATACCATCAGACTTTATTTTGTTCAATCTGGATGATAAAGATATTTTGTTGTCATAATATGGTCCCCAATAAATAGCAGCTGAAAACATTTTTTATCTCTATCATTTTTAGTTTACATTATTTTTACACTTCAGATGCATCAAGTGTTTTAGCATAAGTGAACCTTGTAACTAAAACATAACAAAATGTAGAGATATAGAACTAATGTGAAAACATTCTCATGCTAGGAAATATATCAAGAAATAACTCTCCGAGGGAGGGAACATGGCGATGGAATAGGTAGACCTATTGGGCACCTCATCCCAGGGCCAGACTGGAAATACAACTAAATTAGAGAACATGCACCTAGAATTAAGAACTGAGATACGGCTGAGGAGGAGACATATCAAGGAAGGACAGAAAACAGCTAGAGACTGCACTTCCACAACAGCTCACATGATATGGGTGGGGGTGAGCCACATAGTCAGCCAGGCTGAAAGGAGATTCCATTCACAAACAGGACAATAACATTCAAGACACAAGTATAACAGGAGAAACCAAGTAACTCAAGCAAGAGACTTTCCTAGAGCACCCAGCTCAGAAGACCTAAAAAACTGCAACACTGGGTCCCACCACACTTACTACATAAGACCACCCCACAAAATCTGGGATGCATAGCAGTTTTATCTAATACATAGAAACAAACACAAAGGGACAACAAAAATGAGAAGACAAAGAAGCAGCCCCAAAATGAAAAAAAGGAGTAATCTCCAGAAAAGGAACTAAATAAAATGGTGGCAAGAAATTTGTCAGATAAGAATTCAGAGTAATGTTAATAAGGGTGCTCAAACAATTCAGTGAAAACCCCAAGCAACTTAATGAAAATTATAAGGAAATTAATTAGAATGTTAGGGGACTTAATGAGAGTTACACCAACATGAATAAAAACTGAAACAATAAATAAGAATCCATTGGAAATGAGGAATGACATAGCTGAAATAAAGAACACAATGGAAGGATTCAACAGTAGACTAGAAGAAGCTGAAGAATGAATCAATAAATTAAAAGACAAGGTAGAAAAAAAATCCATTTAGAGCAGCAAATGGAAAAAGTAAAATAAAAAGCAGGAGGAGAGTTTAAGGGAACTTTGGGACAACATCAAGCATAACAACAATTGCATCATAGGGGTACAAGAAGGAGAATAATCCTAGTAAGAAATAGATAACCTGTTCAGAGAAATAATAGCAGAGAGAAACCAAGATGGCAGCATAGGTAAGCACCTAAACTGCACAACAATTTCAAAACTACAACTAAAAGACAGAAGGGACACCATCCAGAACCACAGGAAAGCTGGCTGAGAGGAAATTCTACAACTAGAAGGAAAGAGAAAAGCTCACGGAGAATTGGAATGTCAATGGGTTGAGGTACGGCAAAGGGTCTTTGTGCGCGCAGAGAGGAAGGGCGGCTGAGAGCCTCACTGACTTTCTCTGGCGGGAGGGGGAAGGAAGCCCCCGTCTGCACTGAACCCCAGTTCCGACTGCACTGAACCCCAGTTCCGGGCAAAACCCCATTGACCCAGGCTCATACAGGGGGAGTCTGGACTGTCAGGTAGAGAGAAAGGCACTCGGAGACTTGGAGACCCAGGGGAGGGGGTCTGGAGGCATGCACGCCAGTGTGAGCAAAGACTGAGGAGGTTGCCACAGGCTTTCCCTAGCAGAAGGGAGTAGGAAGCTCCTGACTGCACTGAGCCTTGGTTCTAACTGCACTGAACCCCAGTTCCAGGCAAGCCCCTGGAGACCCACGCTCTTGTGGGGGGAATCTGGACTCTGGGGCAGAGGCTTGGGAGCCGGGGAAGGCAGAGGTCCGGAGGCACTCATGCACAAGGGCAGGACTGACGGGAAGCCAAGACTGTCTGCTCCGCCCTGAGACTCCACCCCATCCAAGCTGAACACAGAGGATTTTGCAATTTGGCAAGTCTAATCCTATAAGGCTGTCTTCAGCACTGAACTTCTCCCAGTATAGACAGAGCTGATCCTCACAGCCAACTGGCCTGGAGGTCAATTCCTCCCAGTGATACCAACAACAGTCAAGACTTAACTACAACAAGGCTGTACACACAGTCCACAAAAGTGTGCACCAAGAGTGTCCACCTCAGGTAACTGGGAGGCTTACCCACTGGGCCATATAGGAAACGTAGCACACAAAGCTACCCTACCAACTCAGGGAGGCAGTGAAAATGCGGCAACAAAGAAACAGATCAGAAATGAAAGAAATGGAGGAAAACAAATGACTGGACATAGAATTCAAAAACCACAGTTGTAAGGCTTTTCAAGAATATCCTAGAAAAGGCCGATAAATATAACGAGACCCTTGAAGATATGAAAAAGGACCAACTAGAAATTAAACATACACTGACTGAAATAAAAAATATTATACAGAGACCCAACAATAGACTACAGGAACACAAGAATCAAGTAAAAAAATTGAAATACAAAGAAACAAAAAACACTCAACCAAACAAACAAAAAGAAAAAAAAATCCAAAAAGTTGAAGATAGTGTAAGAAGCCTCTGGGACAACTTCAAGCGTACCAACATCAGAATTATGGGGGTGCCAGAAGAAGAGAGAGAGCAAGATACTGAAAACCTATTTGAAGAAATAATGACTGAAAACTTCCCTCACATGGTGAAAGAAATAGACTTACAAGTCCAGGAAGCGCACAGAACCCCAAACAAAAGGAATCCAAAGAGGACCACACCAAGACACATCATAATTAAAATGCCAAGAGCAAAAGACAAAGAGAGAATATTAAAAGCAGCAAGAGAAAAACAGTTAATTACCTACAAGGGAGCACCCATACAATTGTCAGCTGATTTCTCAACAGAAACTATGCAGGCCAGACAGGAGTGGCAAGAAATCTACAAAGTGATGAATACCAAGAACCTACAATCAAGATTACTCTACCCAGCAAAACTATCATTCAGAATTGAAGGTCAGATAAAGAGCTTCACAGATAAGAAAAAGCTAAAGGAGTTCATCACCACCAAACCAGTATTATATGAAATGCTGAAAGGTATTCTTTAAGAAGAGGAAGAAGAAAAAAGTAAAGATAAAAATTATGAACCACAAATACATATCTATCAACAAGTGAACCTAAAATTCAAGTGAATTAAAAACCTGAGGAACAGAATAAACTGGTGAATATAATAGAATCAGGGGCATAGAAAGGGAGTGGACTGATAATTCTCAGGGGAAAGGGGTATGGGGGTGTGCAGGAAGAGACTGAACAAAAATTGTACACCTATGGATGAGGACAGTGGGGGAGGTAAGCGCAGAAGGTGGGGTGGGAACCGGGTAGAGGGGAGCTATGGGGGAAAAAAGAGAAACAATTGTAATAATCTGAATAAAGATTTATTTAAAAAATAAATAAAAATAAATAAATAAAATGATTTATAGTATTCCATTCATAGCCCTTCAAAAAAAAAGAAAGAATAGCAGAAAGTTTTCCTAATCTGGTGAAGAAAACAGTCACTCAAGTTTAGGAAACACAGAGTCCCAGCCACGAAGAATTCCAAAAGACCCATTCCTAGGCACATAATAATTAAAATGGCAAATATTAAAGATAAAGACGAATCTTAAAGGCTTTAGGAGAGAGGCAGAAAGAGATCAAGAAAGAAATAAAAAAACTTCCTGGAAACAAATGAAAATGAATACACAACCACCCAAAACCTATGGGATATGGTGAAAGGAGTCCTGAGAGGCAAGTTCATAGCACCTCAGGACTATGGGGGGAAAAAACAAAAAACAAGAAAAAAAATTCTCATAAAATGTCTAACCCTACAACTGAAAGAATTAGAAAAAGAACAATAAGACTAGCCCAGAACAATAAGACTTCCCTCCCTTCTGCTAGGGAAAGCCTGTGGCAAGTCTTATGGAGAAGGGAGGAATTGTTAAGATTAGAGTGGAAATAAATGACATAGAGACTGAAAAAAAAAATACAAAAGATCAACAAAACCAAGAGCTTTAACAAGTTCTTTAATAAGATAAACAAGATTGATGAACCTTTAGCCAGACTCATCAAGAAACAGAAAGGACCCACATAAACAAAATCACATGGGACATTTGCATGGGGAAAAAGCTAGGTAACAAATGACACCACATAAATACAAAAGATTGTAAAAAAAAAAATACTATGAATGATTATATCCCAACAAGCGAACAACCTGGATGAAATTGACATATTCCTGGAAAAATACAATCTTTCAAAACTCAATCAGGAAGAATCAGAAAACTTAAAAAGGCCCAAATTGGAGCAGTAAAAACAAACAAACAAACAAAAACTTGCAGCAAACAAAAGCCCTAGTGCAGACTGCTTCACAGGGGAGTTTTACCAAACATTCAAAGAAAAATTAACACCAGTCCTACTCAAACTATTCCAAAACCTCCACGAGAAAGGAGCTGCCAAGCTCTTTTTTAGGAGGGTAGCAAAACCAGATAAAGACACTGCAAAGAAAGAGAATTACAGGCCAATATCCCTGATGAACATAGATGCTAAAAACCTCAACAAAAAATAGCATCTCAGATCTAGCAATACATTAAAATATCAAACACCATTACCAAGTGGTATTTATTCAGAGGATGCAAGGCTTTTACAATATTCACAAATCAATAAAATGTGATATATCATACAAGCAAACTGAAAGATAAAAACCACATAACATATCAATTTACACAGAAAATCCAACACCCTTTTTTTAAATAAAAACACTCAGCAAAATAGGAATAGAGGGATTATACCTCAACATAATAGAGGCCATATGTAACATAACAAAAGACCAGCCAACACAGTGGGCAAAACTAAAACCATTTTCCCTAAGAACAGGAACAAGACAGGGATGTCTGCTTTCACCCCTCTTATTCAACATAGCACTGGAAGTACTAGCCTTGGTGATTAGAAAAGAAGAAAAAATAAAAGGTATCCAAATTGGAAAGGAAGAAGTAAAACTGTCATTATTCTCAGATGTCTTGATATTGTACATAAAAAAAATCTAAAGACTCCACCAAAAACTACTAGATTTAATAAGTGAATTTGCCAATGTAGCAGGATACAAAATCAACACCCAGAAATCAATGGAATTTTTGTACACCAATAATGAATTCTTAGAAATAGAAACTAAACAAATAATCCCATTTACCATTGCAACAAAAAAATTAAGATAATTAAGAATAAGCTTAACAAATGAGGTAAAAGATTTGTACACAGAAAACTACAGTACATTGTAAAAAGAGATTAAGAAGATATAAAAATGTGGAAGAAAAAACATGTTCATGGATTGGTAAAATTAACATCATTAAAATGTTCATACTAACCAAAGCAATCTATATTTAAATGCAATCCCTATTAAAATACCAACAGCATATTTCATGGATCTAGAACAAATACTCCAAAAATTTATATGGAACCAGAAAAGACCCCAAATAGTCATAGCAATCTTGAAAAGAAACAAAGTTGGAGGAATCACAATATCATATATCAAGTTATACTACAAAGCCACTATACTCAGAACAACCTGGGCCTGGCACAAGAACAGGCATATAGACCAATGGAACAGAAAAGAGAACCCAGAAATGGACCCAAGACATTATGCTCAATTAATACTCGGTAAAGGAGTCAAGAGCATACAATGGAGTCAAGACAGTCTCTTCAATAAATGGTCTGGGAAAATTGGACAGATACATGTGAAAAATAAAACTAGACTACCATACACAAGAATAAACTCAAAATAGATAAAATACTTAAATGTAAGGAGTGAATCCATAAAAAGCCTAGAAGGAACTATAGGCAGCAAAATCTCAGAAATCTCTCATAGCAATGTTGGAGGATACATTTCCTACGGTGGTGGTCGGCAATCTCAATCAACAGAGTAGCAAACCATGGCTCACAAGCCGCATGTGGCTCATGAGCCGCAGTTTGCTGACCACTGTCCTAGGGCAAAGGAAACCAAGGAGAAAATAAACAAATGGGACTACATCAAAATAAAAAAGCTTCTGCAGATCAGAAGAAACCATCAACAAAGTGAAAAGAGAGCCCATTGTGTGGTAGAATATATTTGCCATTAATACATCTGATAAGGTGTTAATTTCCAAAATATATAAGGAACTCATAGAACTTAAAGAAAGGAAGACAAACAATCCAATTAAAAAATGGGCTGAGGACCTAAATAGACACTTCTCCAAAGTGGACAAACAGAAGGCCAAGATACACATGAAAAATTATCATAGGTACTAATTATCCAAGAGATGCAAATTAAAATGACCATGAGGTATTACCTGAAACCTGTCAGAATGGCTATCATCAACAAATCAACAAACGACAAGTGCTGCTGAGGATGTGGAGAAAAAGGTATTGTGCACTGCTGGTGGCAACACAGACTGGTGCAGGCACTGTGGAAAACAGTATAAAGTTTCCTCAAGAATTTAAAATGGAACCACCATTTGATCCAATAACCCTACTTCTAGGAATCTAATCTAATAATAGGATAACATGAAAATTAGTCAGGACACCATCACTTAATGACCGAACAGCAGGGACCTGAGGTTGCACAGCGTCTGACCTGGGCGGGGGCCCTCAGGCTGCGCCCCATACCCCAGTCCCAGGCCAGGGGACCTCAGTCCACTTCCCCACCCCAGCACCGGGCTGGGGGACCTGAGGCTGCACCCCCTGCCCACAGGGTACTGACGGGGTGGGGCTGGCTGGGTCTAGTCTCCTGCGATTTCAAAGTGTGTGTGGGTGGGCAGGGACTTGACTCTGGGTCCCATGGCACACCCCAGACTCTGATAGGAGGGAGATTTTCATATATATTTTCATAATTTTCTTTCATCTCTGACACTTCTATTATAGAGAAAGGGCAACTAGCAATATTAAAATATTTCCTCTAATTAACTCCCTTCTAATGTGCATGAATTTTGTGCACTGGGCCACTGGTATATAATAAGAAACCTGAAACACCCATCAGAAGGAATATATGCACCCCTATGTTCATAGCAACACAATTTACAATCACTAAGATTTGGAAACAGCACAACTTCCCCTCAGCAGATGAGTGGATAAAAAAGCTGTGGTACATTTATACAATGGAATACATGCAGCTATTAAAGGATCTCTTAGCCTTTGAGACCTCATGGAGGGACCTGGAGAGTATTAGGCTAAGCAAAATAAGCCAGTCAGAAAAAGACAAGTATCACATGATCTCACTCTTATGTAGAATCTAATGAAGAAATAAACTGATAAACAAATTAGATACAGAAACATAGAACCATTGAACAGACTGATGAATTTCAGAGGGACAATGGGGATGAGGGAAGGGTAGATAAATTAACTTTGGAACTTATATGTATGAATACATAGCCCATGCACACAGACGATAGTGTGGGGAAGGCTTGGGAGCAGCAGGTGCAGGGAAGAGGGGGTCAATGGGGGACAAGTGACATCTGTAATACTTTCAACAATAAAGATAAATTTTTTTTAAAAAGGAAATAACTCTCTGGTAATTGATACAATGCAGAATTAAATTGCCATTCTAAAAAATCTCTAAGAACCATGCCTTTTAGCACACAGACTTCTCCAGCTACAGGATTTAGCAGTCACAGTGCCTCAGTGGGCATGTTTAATCCTTTTCAAATGGGTGTAACAAGAGCCTCTTTCCTAAATGCAGTTTACTTCTAACCATAAAGTTATAAATGTGGAAGCACCGTGCGTATTTTAATGCACTATACAAACGTAAGGCATTGTTCTCATTAACTAGTGTTATTGGGGTTAAATTGTAGGAGATAGAGTAATGTATTTTCATTGTCTCCAATTAAAAATACACTTCTGAATACAAGAAGTGAACACTTTTTTTTTTCTTTTTACAAATATGAGTATTGAAGCAAAATCCATCCTGGAATTCCCTTATGTCAAATGAAAGCTTATATTCCTTGAAGTGTATTCCCTTGCATTCCCTAGTGTGTAGCAGCAAATTGTTTGCTTTTTACTTTGGTTTTAGAAATGTCAGAAAATATTTTTCACATCATTTGAACACAGGCTTTGATCATCAATAGATGAAGTGTGAACTATATTATCATGCCAAAGTCACAGAAAATGTAGCAATGGAAATCACACTTTCAAATTTAAGTGAGAAAAAAGTCCCCAGATCTTGATAGTATTTATTTGAAATGATAAATCTTATGATTTCTCCGTTCTTTGTTGTCAGAGAGTAGAACCTCACAACAATGAATTTGTTGGTATTCCGTGAATTCAGAGATACCGTGAATTCAGAGATACCAACAAACCATGACTATTCACAAGTTAATGCTGTACATGCAAACTCTTAAATCACAATGCAATTGTCACCCCTCTTTATTGTGAACAACAGAATGCAAATGCTTTCCAAGAATAACACACATCTACATTTGAAGCACTGAATGAGCATTTTAAAATTATCTTTTACTTAAAATATTACAGTGCAATAGTGACTATTAAAAGAAGTAACAATTTATAATCCTTAACTAAATGTTAATGAATGAAGAAATTTTGGTTGGGATCACACCAGCAAAATGGATGTATGTAAATTTCCAACATGCGTAAAATTCTTTTCTGAGGAATCCATATGAATGAACACACATGCAAACACACACATCCCTGGGCACAGCCTTTCCTACAGGGAAAGAATGAGCCTATAAATCACCTTTCTTTAGACACAGTGACTAGTTATTAAAGATTTAATCTTTTCAGTTAGGCAAGATAATTTCCTACATTTCCTCAAAGTAAGGTTTGAATCAGAAAACAGTTACTGTAAATCAATATAATGTCAATGTTCTAAGAAGAGAGATTTATGTGTTATCTTCCAAAGGCTAGAGATTATACACAGCTCTTTGTTTAACATCATTCACTTCATATAAAAAAAAAATCTGAAGCTCTTTGCTATGAAGGTCACATTTTCCAATAAGCACATGTAAAATTACTTTTACATAACTGTGTATCAGCAGCAGTCACTTCGGAGTCGCTGCTTTACCCTTTCTCTAGTACAAGAGTGCTTCAAGAATATGCAGTTCTGTAAAATGGCATTTTATACTCTGTGCTTTTGAAATTATCCAGACATTTTGTTTCAGGGATTTTTATATTCATGTAAGATGACAATTTGCATTATAATTGATAACAAGTTGAGGTTGAGGGGAAACAGAATACATGACCCCAAACCATGCCACATTGGCATGTGGATTATTTTTACCTCAAGATAATGGAGGCCCAACAAACTCAGAAAAAGATATTTACCTTCCTCTTTCCTTCCTGAAAGAACTTATGAGGCCTGTACCAGGAGAGAGTTAATGCCAAAGATAACTTCTTATTAGAAAGACTTATCTGCATGGCACAACAAACATTTATTTACCAAAAACATTTATTCTTCTCATCCACGTGAAGCCCCAGGTCCCTACCCACTTCTCCTTAACTCAGGGTGGCATGTAAGACTCAACTGACTTTCTTTGGGTCCCATGTCTTTGAGGTTCTCATATGTAGAAAATCTGTTTTTCTCCTGTTAATCTTTCTTTTGTCAATTTAATTTTTAGATCAGAAAAAGAACTTAGAAGAGAAAAGGGAAAAGTTTTCTGCCCCTACATATTCATAATCCTAAAAACTGTGTAGAATTCACTCTTTGATTAAGAACCATGTTTGCTAATTGGTTTTCTTCAATTTATTATCATGATATTATCTTTTGTGTGAGTTTTATGTTTTTATTTCAAATCATACACAAGAAAGCCTATAACTAAATGGTTGTAGGATAAAAAATATTCATTTGTTTTCCATATGAATTTGTTCAACTATACCAAAGAATTCAAATTGTTCAAATATTTATTTTAGAAAATTATATAGTTTATGTCCCACTTTTGAGTCAATACATTTTAGTGATACAATTTGGTGACAAAATACCTAGATCCTTTTATTATAGTAAAAAATAAGGTGCTGTTAAATTAAAAACTAAAACAAAAACAGTTTTCCCCAAAATGAGCCCTGATTATTAATTTTATGAGTCTTCAGGAATGCAATAAGATATAATTTTGTGAAAAGACCAGCTTCTGGTAGTGACCACTGAAATGCTTGTGACAGAGTTGTATCTGGTATTGTGGGCAATGTAAGTGGGTCAATCCAAAGTTGCCAAAGGTTAGTGGCCTCTCCCACAAGTAAATATAAATTCAAAGTAACAGACCCTCTTTAAGGAAAACCTTTGCTTTAGTTCTTTCATTATGATTCAGAAACTTTGATATAGAATTTGACCACTGCAGAGTCCCTCTTCCATTCACCCTTATCTTCTATTCACCCTTAATCCTATATTAATCATTATCCGAAGGAAATTTGGATATATATATACATATATATATATTATATTCTACATATATATACATATATATATATGTTTTTTATTGATTAAATATATTTTTTTCACTAATTTTAGAGAGAGATAAAGGGGGAGAGAGAAATAGAGAAACATCAATGTGAGAGAGAAACATTGATCAGCTGCCTCCCACATGCACCCAGATCAGGGTTGGAGCCCTCAATCAGAGCATGTGTCCGGACTGGGAGTCCAACCTGTGATCTTCCATGGAATGGTACTCAACCAACTAAGCAACACCGGCTAGGCAATCATAATATATTAAATAGATGCTCAGTCCCAAACAAACATTTTGTTTTCTGAAATTAATGAAGTTAGATATATAGAAATTAATATGCTTAAATCACAATTTTAAAATTATATCTATAAATAGAAGGTAAGTAATGATGCTTAATAATAATGAATATGTAATAGTAAATAAAATTTAGGAAAAAATTGCATGTGATGCTGTATTCCCTCAAAGGACAAGAAATTATGGTTTCTAATAAGAAATCATGGTTTTTGTATTCCTCAATTAAACTTAGTTGAATAGGTACCATGAACACACTGTCTTTTCAATAAATGTGTTGATGATAAACTTCATTATTATTTTAAAATCTTTATTGTTGAAAGTATTACATATGTCCCCTTTTTTCCACCATTAACCCCTTCTAGACTGCCCTTATCCCCTACACCAGGCCTTCACCACCTTTGGTGTCCATGGGTTATGCATATAAGCATACAAGTTCTTTGATAGATCTCTTCCCACCCCTATTCCACCCCCTATCTTCCCTCTGAGATTCTATGTCTGTTCCATGCTTCTGTTTCTCTGGATCTATTTTGTTCATCACTTTATTTTGTGCATTAGATTCCACAAATGAGTGAGGTCATGTGTAAAATTTAAGGTTTTTTTGTGTTTTTAAGCAAACCTCTTGCAACAATTGCCAATTAGTAGACTGCTCTATGTTGACTCTCTTACTTTCAAGTTAAGGTTTGTTTGATGGATATGTGGACAAAAAAGGGAATCTATGGAAAGTAACCTTACAGGGTGATTGGTTCATAAATTCCTACCTGGGCAGGTCATGGAGGGCAGTCACTTCCCAGGCATATAACTTCTTTTCTTTTTTAACCTTTATTGTTCATATTATTACAGATGTACCTCTTTTTTCCCCCCATAGCTCCCCTCCACCCTGTTCCCACTCCACACCCAAGGCCTTAGCCCCACACTGTCTTCGTCCATCAGTATAAGCTCTTAGTTCAATCTCTTCCCACACCCTCCATAAACCTTTCCCCCCAAGAATTGTCAATCCACACCCTTTCCATGCCCCTGATTCTATTACATTCACCAGTTTGTTCTGTTTATCAGATTTTTTATTCATTTTATATTTAGATTCACTTGTTTATAAATATGTACTTGTCACTTTGTTGTTCATAATTTTTATTTTTACCTTTTTCTTCTTCCTCCTCTTCTAAAAGAATACCCTTCAGTATTTCATATAATACTGGTTTGGTGGTGATGAATTCCTTTAGCTTTTTCTTATGTGGGAAGCTCTTTATCAGACCTTCTATTCTAAATGATAGCTTTGCTGGGTAGAGAAATCTTGGTTGTAGGTTATTGCTATTTATCACTTTAAATATTTCTTGCCACTCCCTTCTGACCTGCATAGTTTCTGTTGAGAAATCAGCTGACAGTCATATGGGTACTCCCTTGTAGGTAACTAACTGTTTTACTCTTGTTGCTTTTAATATTCTCTCTTTGTCTTTTGCCCTAGGCATTTTAATTATATGTCTTGGTGTGGTCCTCTTTAGATTCCTCTTGTTTAGGGTTCTCTGCACTTCCTGGAATTGTAAGTCTATTTCTTTCACGAGGTAGGGGAAGTTTTCTGTCATTATTTCTTCAACTAAGTTTTAAATATCTTTCTCTCTTTTTCTGGCACCCTCATAATTCTGATAATGGTACGCTTGAATTTTTCCCAGGGGCTCCTTACACTATCTTCATATTTTTGGATTCTTTTTGCTTTTTGCTTTTCCGGTTGGGTGTTTTTTGCTTCCTTGTATTTCAAATCTTTGACTTGATTCTTGGGATCCTCTAGTCTGCTGTTGAATCTCTGTATATTATTCTTTATTTCAGTCAGTGTATGCTTAATTTCTGACTGATCCTTTTCCATTTTTTTGGCATTCTCACTAAGATCCTTGAAGGTCTCACTAAGTTCCTCAGAGGTTCTAGAAGATTCTTGGGTAACCTTATAACCGTGGTTTTGAACTCGATGTCCAGTATTTTGCTTTCATCCATTTCTTTCGTTGGTGACATGTTTCTTTGTCTCTGCATTTTGTCTGTTTCCCTGTGTTTATTTTTATGTATTGAGTAGCTGCTAAGTCTCCTTAAGTTGATAGAGTGGCCCGGTGTGGTAGGTGTCCTATAGGGCCCAGTTGCTCAGCCTCCCCAGTCATCTGAGGTGGACACTCTTTATACACCCCTATGTGGGCTGTGTATACAGTTTTGTTGTAGTTAAGCCTTGATTGCTGTTGATATCACTGGGAGGAATTAACCTTCAGGCCAACTGGCTGTGAGGACCAGCTGTGTCTACACTGGAAAAACTGCTGTGCAGAAGACACCCTTTTGGGGCAAGAATTGCTCTAATGGGGTTTTGGTGCTCACTGAGTCTGTCCCTAGAGTGTGTCTCTTATGGATGTGAAGAGTTGTAATCTGGTATGGTCTTGACCACTGGATACACTGACTCTTGGATCTCCAAGCAGGTGCAAAGTTAGCCATTGCTTGGGGCCACCCAGCAGAAGCTACAGAGAGATCTGTAGATTCCTCCTCTTTGTATCAGCTTTGGAAGTGCCCAGAGTAGGCCCAGCTATGTAGCAAGGCAGGCTGCTGTTGCTGCTTGTTTAACAGGTTTTATGCTGAGAAAGGACAGGCCATTCTTATGCAAAAGCCGATGCACACAGCTTGGGTGGGATTGTAAATTGGTTGGGGTGGGGTCTCAGGGAATCACCAGGGTGGAGATTCTACATATCCATCAAACAGCAATGGCTGCCAGCCAGCCCCGCACTAGAGTGGTTCCCATGTCCCCATGCAGGAACAATGATCGCTGCAAGCATCTCTGAAAGAAAGCCGCCCTTGCATTCCTGTCCCAATGCCAGACAGTGAAGTTTCTCCCTGTATGTGTCTGGGGCCCCCACAGTCTCACCTGGCATTAGAGTTCAGAGAAAACAGGAGCTTGTATCTCCCTCTGAATTAAAAAAACAGCACACCCTGGTGCCAGCCCTTTCTGCGCCTCCACACCTCCTACCAATCTCAGTGCACTTGCTTCACCTCTCTAGTTGTGGAACTTGCACTCAGCCAGCTTTCCCATAGTTCTGGATGATAGTTGTTCTGCCTTTTAGTTGTAACTTTGATGTAGTTGTGAGAGGCAGCACATATAGGTGTTTACCTATGCCACCATCTTGGTTCTCTCATAACTTCTTTACTAACAGTCTTATCTTTGCCTTGATCATGCCCTGCCTACCATGACATGCCCAGTTAGAAATTTATGATCAGATTATCCTATAAAGTTAATTTCCATAGAATCTTTTTTTGTCACACTCTACTTTACTAACTAGCTTGATATGCCTTATTATAATCTCATGATATAGAACTTTGAACTTATAAACGATAATACTATTCATCAAAGAACTAACAAAAGCTGAAAGAAACAATGTAGAGAAAAAAATGTTTTCTGTTGACTCTGGTGCCACATAAATGTCATGCCAATTAGTTAGTGTAAAAATTTATGGTAAGGGTTGTTCTGTTCTCTAATTCAATGTGTAGAATAAGCTGTAAATTTTCTCTGATGTTTTTATGCCTTAGCATTAAAATAGTTCCAAAAAGAAAATCTCAGGACTTCAGAGTACTAGATGGACTCATCATGAGGTAAGTAATAAGAATTACCATAAGATGAGTAATTCCAGTGGATCTCAACAATCAATTGTAAATGCCATTCGAGCCAATAACATTAAAATGTTTTCTTGAAATCATGAAAGAATATGCTGAAACACTAATTGGATACAGAGAAGATTTTCAAAATCTTAAAAGTGTTACTTGACTTCTCTAGATAGTTTCCACATTTTTGAGTACAGTAAATTTTTTATTAAAGAAAATTAACTCAGAGAAGACACAAAATGGCAGCTAAATAGGCAGAAGTGTCACGCACCTTCTCCTGGGGCCAGGCAGGAAAAGTAACTAAATTGGAAAACATCCACCATGAATTAACAAATTAGACACAGCTGAGGAGATAATTTTCAATAAGAAAGGTAAGAAGATGCCTAGAGAATGCCACTTTCAAGCCATAACCCACAAGGAACCAGCACCATGCCCTGGCAATGAGTGGCACAGTACCTTCTGGCAGGCTCTGAGACATCTGTAGGGAACACTCACCAGAATGACCTCCAGCACCAGGCCTCCTCACCAGCATGCTGGAACCTAGTTTCCTAAGATCCAGCTCTAGGACCCTGCAGTGAGTGCAAGCCAGGGGGACCTTGTGTGCCCCACAGACCTCAGATTTGTGCTGCTAGCCTGACCCAGAGCCCCCTGGTGCCTGCTTTACCCTGAGCCCTGGGACTTGCTGCAGGGATGACATGGAGCAACCCAGAGTGCACAATACTCTGGGCCACGGGAGAGCATGGACTGTGTGACCCAGAGCAACCCACATTCACTTCATCACTGCCCAGAAGGGGATACACAGAGCAATACACCACATGCCTCACTCAGGGCCATACGAGAGCTCAGACTGTGCAACTCAGAACAAGCTGTGCACGCTTCATCCCAGTGCCTGGGACAGACCTACAAGGGCCACACAGAGAAACCTAGCATGCGGATCACTCAGGGCTACAGGGTAGTGCAGACTGTGTGACCAAGAGCAACCTATTCCAGCTCCACACTAGGGAGAGGTGGACTGGAGCAACCCAGTGCATGCTTCACTCCAGGCTATAAGAAAGAGAGAACTGTGCAATCCAGAGCAACCCACACTTGCTTCTCCCAGACCCCTGGGACAGTCCTACAAGGGTTACATTGAGCAACCTAGCATGTGCCACACTCAGAACCACAGGAGAGTGTTGACAGGGCAACCTGGAGCAAGCCGGTGTGTCCAGCCAGGGATCACAGGACTGCACTTTAAATATGCTGCCAGAGGGAAATAAGGCGCCACCCCACCATGGGTCATGGAGTAGCACAGTGAATTGCATGCCAAGGGGCTCTGGGACCTCACAGGAAGCCAAACAGTAGAGGAACTATGCATGCATTCCCATAACCCTGAGAATCTGAAGCAGAAAACTGAGGGACCAGATCTATGGGAGAAGGATACAACTCAGAGAAGAGATAGCAAAAGCATGAGATTCAAGGCAGATCCAGCCTCTGGACCATGACTCTCATAGTGCATTCAACCTCTCAACCCCCAAACAGCGTGCCCAGGGCCAGAAAGAGACAGTGAAAATGGGGAGACAAAAAAACAACCACCCAAGGAAACAAAAGGAGGAAGCACCAGAAAAGGAACTAAATGAAATAGATACACGCAATATGTCAGAAAAAGAATTCAGATTAAGGGTTATAGTTACAAAAGTAGCTAGATGAGTAGATCAACAACTTATGTAAGAATCTAAAGAAACGAAGAAGGATATACCTACAATAAAAAACACAATGGGATGTTTCAACAATAGACTAGAAGAAGCAGAGGATCGAATTAGAGGGTTAGATGCAAGGGCAGGAAATACACCCAATCTGAACAGCAATTGGAGAAAAAAATTAGAAAGCAGAAGGAGAGCTTAAGGGAGCTTTGGGACAACATGAAACAAAGTAACATCTTTATAATAGGGGTGTCAGAAGGACAGGAAGAGGAACAAAGAATAGAAAACCTATTTGAGGAAATAATGACAGAAAACTTCCCTGATTTGGGGAAGAAAAAATCACACAATCACAGAGTGCCACACACAAACAAAAAAAGACCCACACTAAGATACGTGGTAATTACAATGGCAAACATTAATGACAAACAGAGAATCTTAAATGCTGCAAGAGAGAGACAGAGAGTAACCTAAAAAGAATCTCCCATAAGATAATCAAATGATTTCTCATCAGCAACACATCAGGCAATAAGGGAATTGAATGAAGTATACAAAGTGAGGAAAAGTAGGGACTAAATCCAAGAATACTCTATCAAGGGTATCAGTCATAATTGCAGTTGAAATCAGGAGCTTTGCAGACAAAAAAAAAAAAAAAAAAAAAAAAAAAAAAGGCTAAAGGAGGTTTTAACCACCAAGCCAGCAATGCAAGAAATGATAAAGGGACTGTTGTAAAAAGAAGAAATAGAAAGGGAAGAAGAAACACAGGCATAAAGAATAAAAATGGCAACAAAAAAGTACCTATAATAATAACTTAAATGTAACTCATTTAAATGCTCCAAACAAAAGACATCAGGTGGCTGAATGGTTAAGAAATAATGACCCATATATATATACTGTCTACAAGAGACCCACCTCAGAACAAAGGAATCACACAGACTGAAAGAGAAGGGGTGAAAATTATTGTTCAGGCAAAGGGAAATAAATAAAAATAAAAATAAAAGAAAACAGCTGGGGTGGCAATACTTATTTCTGACAAAATAGACCTCAAAGTGAAGACCATAACAAGAGATAAGAAAGGCCACTTCATAATACTAAAGGGATAAATACAAGAAGAGGATATAACTCTGATAAACACATATGCACCCAATACAGAAGCACCCAAATACATAAAAAGAAAACCTTCTGGAAGATATCAAGGGAGAGATTGACAACAAAACAATCATAGTATGGGGTTTTAATACACAATCACAGAGTGTCACACACAAACAAAAAAACCTTCACTGAATAAACCATCACTGAATAAAGCTTCTAGATAAAATAATCAAGAAAGAAACAGCAATCCTAAATGACTCATTAGATCAGATGGAATTAATTTGACATCTTCAGAACATTTCACCCCAAAGCTATAGAATATACATTCTTCTCAAGTGCACATAGCATATTTTCAAATATAGACTACATATTGGGACACAGGCAAAGTTTCTTCAATTTCAAGAAGACTGAAATCATATCAAGCATCTTCTCAGATCATAATGGCATAGAATTATAAATCAACAACAATCCTAATATATAAAAACCTCGGTTCATAACAGCCAAAATGACCAAAGGCTTGACTGACCAGAAGTCAGTGCTTACCATTCCGGCTGCCGTGATCTATTACTGAGTGCCATGGGGGCCCCAGATCAGGCCCGAAGAGAGGCCTGGAGAGTGAAGCAGTGTCTGATCCATAGCCTCTGTGGCAGCTGTTGATCAGTCCTTACTTCTATCTTTATCTCAGGGCCTGGCCAGCAGTCAAGCCTCTCTCTCTCTCTCTGGCCTCCAATGGGGCTGCTGACCAGCCCCATCTCTCTGATCAGGCCCATTGATAGGCCTGGAGACACTGACTGGCATAGAAACCAACCAGTTAGAACCAAATCTGGGTGAAGTGTGAGGAGCCAATGGCTGCCTAGGAGACAGAGCTTTTGATGCTGACTGGAATAGAAACTAACCAATCAGAACCTAATCTGGGTGAACTGCGAAGGCAGAACCTAAGGTGAGGCTGAGGAGGGGTTTTAAGGGCAACAGCTGTTTGGTATAAGGTGTAAGAAAGCGGTTCAATTTTTCAATGACTGGTTTGGCAGTATGGTGCATCTGGCTGACTATCAGTCCAGATATAAGGATTATATATTTTTTGTCTGCCAAGAGCATCTCCTCTTTATGAAATAGGCTTTTCTCCCCGATCTAAGCAATCCTATCCTATGTACTCTATCTATACTACTAAAAGGCTAATATGCTAATTAATCCAGGTCGACCAGCCAACTTCCAGATGTCTGACTTCCTTCTGGACAAAGCCATGGTGGTGGGTGCCAAGGCAGAGGCCGTTAGGGGTGATCAGGCCAGCAAGGAAGGACACTTTGGGGGAGAGGGGAGATCAGGTTGGCAGGGGAGGGCACTTGGAGGCGAGATCAGGACTGCAGGGGAGGGTCATTGGGGGCTAGATAAGACTGGCATGGGAGGGCAATTAGGGGCAATCAGGCAGGCAGAAGCAGTTAGGGGCAATCAGGCAGGCAGGCAGAGAGGTTAGGGGCAATCATGCAGGCAGGCAGAGAGGTTAGGGGCAATCATGCAGGCAGGCATAGGGGTTAGGGGAAATCAGGCAGGCAGGCAGAAGCAGTTAGGGATGAGCAGGAAGGCAGACAGGTTAGCAGATAGATGCCAGCAGTTCCAGATTGTGGGATTGGGTCAAACCGACAGTCAGACATCCCCCAAGGGGTCCCAGATTGGAGAGGATGCAGGCTGGGCTGAGGGACCGCCCCCCCCCCCCGTGCACAAATTTTGTGCACTGGGCCACTAGTAAAAACAATAAAAAACAAACAAATACTTTGAGGCTAAATAGCATGTTAATAAACAAAAATATCAAACACTTGGGGCTGAATAGCATGCTATTAAACAATGAATTGGCTATCAAAGAGATCAAAGAAGAAATTAAAATAAATTACAATGAAATGGAAGTGAATGACAATGAAAACATAACAATCCAAAACCTATGGGACACAGTAAAAGCCGGCCTGAGAGGGAAGTTCTTAGTTCTCTCTACAGGCCTACCTCAAAAAACAAGAAAAATTGGTAATAAATTATCTAACTCTGCAACTTAAAGAATTAGAAAGAGAGAAACAAGAAAAGCTCAGAGTGAGTAGAAGGAAGTAAAAATAAAGATAAGAGCAGAAATAAATGGCATAGAGACCAATGAAACAATACAAAAGATCAATTAAACCAAGAGCTAGTTCTTTGAAAGGATAAACAAGATTGATGAACCTCTAGACGTACTCACCAAGAAGCAAATAGAGAGGACCCAAATAAAATCTGAAATTAAAGAGGCAAAATGAAAACAGACCCCACAGAAATACAAAGGATTGTAAAAAAAAAAATACTAAGAACAACTCTATTCCAACAAACTAGACAACCTAGAGGAAATTGACACATTCCTAGAAAACATGATCAATGTCACTAATCATCTGAGAAATGCAAATCAAAATGACAATGAGGTATCATCTCACACTTGTCAGAATAGCTATCATCAACAAATCAACAAACTACAAGTGCTGGCGAGGATGTGGAAAAAAGGAACCCTCCTTCACTGCTGGTGGGAATGCAGACTGGTGCAGCCACTGTGGAAAACAGTATAGGATTTCCTCAAAAAATTAAAAATGGAACTCCCATAGCAGCACAATTTACAATAGCTAAGGTTTAGAAACAGCCTAAGTGACTATCAGCAGATGAGTGTATTTAAAAACTTTGGAACATCTACACAATGGAATACTACACTGCTGTAAAAAAGAAAGAATACTTACCATTCTCAAGAATGGAGAGCATTACACTAAGCAATATAAGCCAGTCAAAGAAAGATAAGTATCACATGATCTCACGCATTTGTGGAATATAATGAACAACATAAACTGATGAACAAAAATAGATCCAGAGACAGAGAAGCATCCAACAGACCATCAAACCTCAGAGGGATCATACCTCAACAAACTAGACAACCTAGAGGAAATTGACACAAGTACCCCACCATTCAACTTTGCCTTTACAAGTTTAACTCTTTTAGATTCCACTTATGAATGAAATCATACATTATTTTTCTGATTGTCTGATATTTCTGTTTGCCTCCAAAATTAATCTTATTATTAAAAGTATTAGAGATGTCCCTTTTTTCCCCATTGGCCTTCTTCACCCTGCACCCATACCTTCCACCAGGCCTTCATGACACTGTTGTCTGTGCCCATGGGTTATGCATATATCTCTATATGTATAAAAGCTTAGGTGACCATTCGACCATTCAACCAGTAGCTATGACACGCACTGATCACCAGGGTGCAGATGCTCAATACACAGGCATGGAAACATGGAACAGACTAATGAATCTCAGAGGGAATGGGGGAGGAGGAAGGCAGGAAGAGATTAACCAAAGATCTTATATGCATACTAGAGGCCCGGCGCATGAATGCGTGCACCGGTGGAGTCCCTTGGCCTGGCCTGTGGAGATCGGGCTGAAACCAGCAGTCTGACAACCCCCAAGGGGTCCCAGATTGTGAGAGGATGCAGGGCAGGCCGAGGGACCCCACTGGTGAATGGATTTGTGCACTGGGCCTCTAGTTTGCACATAAGATCTTTTGTTAATTTCTACCTACCTCCCTCATCTTCCCTCTAAGATTCATCAGTCTGTTCCATGATCTATTTTGTTCATCAGCTTACTGTGTTCATTAGATTCTACATATGAATGAGATCATGTGATACTTGTCTTTCTTTGACTAGCTTATTTCTCTTTACATAATACTCTCTAGGTCCTCCATGCTATCTCAGATGGTAAGAGATCCTTCTTTTTTAAAGCTGCATAGTATTCCATGTTGTAAATGTACCACAGATTTTTTATCCGCTCATGTACTGATGGCACTTGCACTGCTTCCATATCTTAGCTATTGTGAATTGTGCTGCTATGAGCATAGGGGTGCATACATTTTTTCTGATTAGTGTTTCAGATTTCTTAGGATATATTCCTAGAAGTGGAATCACTGGGTCAGATGGCAGTTCCATACTTAATTTTTTCAGGAAACTCCATACTGTTTTCCATAATGCCTGCCCCATTCTCCATTTAATTAGCATAATGCCTTCAAGTTTTATCCTTGTAGTTATAAATGAGAGAATTCCTTCTTCCTCGTGGTTGAATAATAATCTGACACCTTATTTTATCTATTCATATGTTGCCTGACACTAAGATTGTTGTCATATCTTGGCTATTATAAATAATGCTGCAATATATATGAATGTACATATATCTCTTTGAGAAACTGATTTCAATTCTATTGGACTTACATTTCTATGAGTGAGATTGCTGGATAACAGAAACATAAAGTGACTTTACAAAGCTGATCTGTGTTCCAAGCACAAAGTACCAGGCAAACCTTTTGAAGATGCACACTATTGCTATAAATCATGCTTTAGGAATATAGTAGAGGTCAAACTCCAAAGATTCCAGTAATGATTAGAGGTCTTATGACAAAGAACTCTGTTTAGGGTTAACATATAAAATGCAAGGTTCCTAATATTCAAAATGTTATGAAAATTCCTATATTAAAGAAAAATTCTGTATTTATTTGAAATTTTAATTTAAGTGGGTGTCTTCTATTTTTATTTCCTAAAATTGACAACTCTAACTGCAGTTAGAAAAAATTGAATCATTTCAACTATATCACTGATTGAAAGAAATGTGGGTATAAGGATTTCAACACAGAATATAAGTATTTTATCTACTGAAATTTTTGGAATGGCAAAATAAAAAATGAGAGGGAGGAGAGGGAAACAAGGCAAAAGAAAAGTATATTAAAAAATTCCCTAATCTTTAGTAGCTAAAGTAAAAATACACCATAAAAGTTAACATGCAAGTAATAGATGCATATTTAACTATAAAAATGTGTACACTGAGGCAGTTAATAACATTGACTAAAATCAGATGATATCAAAGGAGAAAAGCAGAAAAGAAAGAGAGTTACATTAATATTTATCATTCTCAGGTAAGAAGAGACATTATCTAAAGAGAGAAAATAAACAATATACATATGGTTCTATAAAATTAAAGTGATAACACTAAACATTTGAACAGAATTATGTTTCAGTAGGAAAACAAAACCTAGATAAAAATACTATAAAATATACAATAATATGCTGGAAATAAAATCTAACATGATTGTCACACAACAAATGACTCTCTTACTTGTTTTCCCAAAGTAAGTGTCTATGAGAAATATACCTTAGACAACCTAATTTAGAAAATTAAAAACCAGGATGTCACAGTTTATAAAAATACATACATCGAGAAATCTAGCACTGAGATCTTTTATCAGGCAAACATTAAGTCAGGCCACAAATTATTAGACAAATTGGAAAAGCATATATTTTTGTTTTAAGTTTCAGTCCATAAGTTTACAGCCTCAGAGGGCATAAATCAAACTAGAGATAATATATAGGGAGGGGGGAAGATAAATTCATTAGTCTTGTCTTTCCATCCATGAAAATTAAAGAGACAAAAATAAGTAAATACCTAGGATATGTATGGTACATAGCTAATAAACAGCCAAGAGTGTACACCAAGCTATGTATCTTGAAAAAAGAATAGCATGCAATCTGCTTTCAAGTACCCATTAATTACTTATAAGAAGTGGAAATATTTTTAGGCAAAAAGAAATATTTAATTAAATTCTAAATGTAGGAAAAAGACAGGGTGCATTCTCTCATCACTCTGCAAGTAATTCAAGTAAGAACCACAACAATAACAAAGCCATCTGAAAATTAAAAACAAAACAAACACAGAAATCTCTCTTCTTGGGTTGGGTCATAGAGAAAATCCCATGTAAAGTTGAAAAATATCTGAAACAAATTCAAATTATATTTTTATACATAATTCACAAATAAACTCCTAGAATATGATATTTTTTTCCTTATGTTACATGTGGTAACATTTGAGATACAAAAATCCACATAGCCACATAGCCAGTAGGAGAGGAGCTGAACTTAAACTCTATTGCTTTATTTCAAATTTGTTCTTCTACATTGGCCATTAATGCCTTTCAAAGCATCAGCATCTTTCTTCCTTCATCTGTAAATGAAAGACTTGAATTAGAAAACAATAGCTAGTTATGTATTGCTTACAATAGGGCATACAGTGTTACATGCATTAATATATAATCTTCATATAAATTCTATGAGATAAATATTATTATGATGCCTGATATAGAATGAGGCAAAAGTAGGTTTACAGTTATTAGTATGGGAGATAATACAATAGCTAATAAATAATAATACAAGAATAAACTCTGTTTCATGTACTCACAATTATAAACCTGCTTTTGCCCCACTCTATATAAAGGAAAATAAATGGAGGCACAGAGTTAGATAACTTGTTTAACTTACATAGCTACATAATAGTCAAGTTAGTGTCTGAACCCAGAGAGTCTGGTTGTCTATAGAATAAGTGACATTTAGAGGTCTGCTTCCAAGGTACCTTCTACTTCTAGAGCTCTGTAAGACACATATCTTTGTAGTGATGACATGAAGTTAGTTTATAAATGAAACTATAGGCCTGGTGCATGAAATTTGTGCACGGGGAGGGGGTGTCCCTCAGCCCAGCCTGCACCCTCTCCAATCTGGGACCCTGCAGAGGATGTCTGACTGCCAGTTTAGGCCGACAGTCAGACATCCCTCTCACAATCCGGGACTGTTGTCTCCTAACCGCTTACCTGCCTGCCTGCCTGATTGTCTCTAACCGCTTCTGCCTGCCAGCCTGATGGCCCCTTAACCACTCCCCTGCTGGCCTTATTGATGCCTAACTGCTCCCCTGCCAGCCTGTTTGCCCCACCCTGATCCGGGACACAATTCAGGGCAAACCAGCCGGCCCCCACCCGTGCACCAGGCCTCTATCCCATTTAATAAAAGAGTAATATGCAAATTGACCATCACTCCAACACACAAGATGACTGCCCCCATGTGGTCAAAGATGGCTGCCCCCATGTGGACACAAGATGGCCACCACAAGATGGCCAGCAGGGGAAGGCAGTTGTGGGCGATCAGGCCAGCAGGGGAGGGCAGTTGGGGGGGACTCAGGTCTGCAGGGGAGGGCAGTTAGGGGTGACCAGGCCTTCAGGGGAGGGCAGTTAGGCACAGACAGGCTGGCAGGGGGGCAGTTAGGCATCAATCAGGCTGGCAGGGGATTGGTTAGAAGCGGTTAGGGGCAATCAGGAAAGCAGGCAGGCAAGCAGTTGGGAGCCAACAGTCCTGGATTGTGAGAGGGATGTCCAACTGCCCAGTAGGATCGGGCCTAAATGGGCAATTGGACATCCCTTGAGGGGTCCCAGAGTGGAGAGGGTGCAGACTGGGCTGAGGGACACACAACCACCCCCCCCCACATGAATTTTGTGCACCGGGCCTCTTGTTTAAAAACTGTTCATTCAACTAAACAATTTGTGGCAGTTTCTTTGCCATTTATAGAATGCCAGGGTGTTTTGATCTCTCAAAATATAGGGCAAAAGCTGTTTATGTTAGTATTTGTCTTTGCTTGGAAAACCATCTGGCTGTGGGGAAAATGAAAATGAATCTCCTTAAGATGATTTTTCTTAAAGCAACTGCTTTTGGAAAATTAGTGCAATATGGGACTGTAGTGTCTAGAGAGAGAAATGTAATGTTTATAAATTGTTTCTCACCATGTACACCTGAACAAAATGAACTGTGTTAAATTCCTTATGTAAAGTAGAAGTGTTTCCATTCATGAATAAATAGAATTTTAACATTGCTTTCCTAAAGTAATAAATGAATTCACTGTTGGTTCATGCACCAAATCAATTTTGGATGGGTCAAATGAACTAGATGGTGCACTATTATAATAGCTTGTTCATTATTCATATTAAGCATAACATTACTTTGCTCTATAAATAACTTTTATAAAATATTTAACTATAATTTAATTAACAAAATATTTTCATCTTTATGGCCAGAATTCCAATAATATTACAAATATTTCTGAGTTTTTTTCACCAACTCATGCAAATTACTGAACTGCAAGTCATTTTGATTGGTCCCATGACAGCAAAGCACACTTAGGGATAGTGTCACATCCAGAGTGCTCAAGCAAGCTGCCATTAGATACTTCAATATCTGTGGTAGCACTCACAAATGATCATGGTACTGTTTTATAAAAGTTGATACTGTGGAGCAATTATTTTTTAAGATTTCACTAATCATATTTCTCAATCTTGGCAGAAGATACTCTGTAGATCTTTAGTGTAATAAATAAATAAACTAAAAACAACATAGGCACTGGATTATCTGGGTCTTAACTTTGAGTTGAACTCTTTCTAGCTAGGTGACCATGGCCATATCATTTAACCACTTTAATAATCAATTTTTTTCATCTGCTGTGAAGTGTGTGAAATAAAGAATGTATATTCTGACATAATCTAAGCAGACATTAAATATTACTTGATGTTGATGTGGTTGCTATTTGAATATCATTTTTATTAATATTGCTCCTACACTGAAAGGTTGTAACTAGGGACATAAAAATGTGACATCAGTTTTTCTTGGATAGAATTCATTCATTCTACTAGTAGTATCCAAGGTATTAATACATGAAAAGCTCTCACCTATTTAAAGTTTAGATGTTCCCAAATTACTTGGGCCTCAAGATATTTTTATCTGGATATAAAATTAAAACTCATTTTAAATTAGAACTATACCCTTTTTAATTGGAAAAACAATTTAAACACTTCATCAAATGAAGTAATACTATCAACTCATGGCTCTGAGCCATTCACATTCAGCATTACTGAGTTATGACGAGGAAGACGGCCCAACTTGCCTAAAATCCACAATACCATTGTGCATGGCAATTTGGCAACAAGTAACTTAAATATTTTTGCGTGGTTTAGATCTAGCAATTAAACATTTTCATATTTGTGCAAAGAAAATAATCTTTAAAGTCTAAATATAGTACAAAGTGTATCATTCTAAAATTTTATAAAATAGTCCAAGACAGAGAAATGATCAGATAATTATGACACAGTTATTTAATTTATTGTAACAAAAGAAAAGCAATGAAAATTAAGTAGTAACTTAGAAATTGCAGGATAAAAGAGCTGTATGAAACTATTGTTATCATTATTAAAATTAAAAAAAGATGCCTAGAGTTAATGACCATAAAGGAATATAACAAAACAGTTACCTTTGGGAGTTGCTTAATTTTTATCCTTTCAATTATTCTTTATTTTTTATTTTTGTAATGTGTTGTTACTTAACAATGAAAGCAAGTAATTCATAAACATTTATATCAACCCTTAAATTAGACTTGAGATTACAGAGAAAAATGGAACACGTGTTGCATATTGCTTTATTATACACACTCTACCTATTTCTCCTAAAGAAAAATCTTTATTATTCAAGTGGGGTGTGTGTGTGTGTGTGTGTGTGTATTGACCAGCTTTGAAGTACTATATTTCTGGTTTGCAGCTTATTTGCCATAGAGGTGTGTTATCACCTCATTTGGGTGAAAGTTTGCAGTAGACAGTGCAGAGGAATGAGTATTTAGATACTAGCTCCCAAAGACTTGTCAATAATAAAAACTAAAGGAAGCATTGATTCTTCTCTGGTTAAAATAACTGCAAAGGTGTCATATTAGTCAAGTATAACATAAAATATAATTTAGCACAAAAGGTCTTCCTTGGTTAATGAAAACATTTTAGCAATAACAAACATAATTTTTTAGGGAAGACGCTTAGAACAAAATTTTAAAAAATTAACAGTCTGTGTGACTTTATATTATACTCTTTTTTTTCCAATTTCACTCTCTTTTAACTTATTTTATAAGCACACATTAATTTTAAAATCGTGGAAATACATTTCTAAACTTCAAGTGTTGTGATTTTCCTGAGGCGCAGTCTTAATACCTTCATTACCTTTCGTTAGAGTGTTGACGTAACTTTGAGGGCAAGATCATATTGCTAAGAATCTGGTCATACATTCACTGCTAAGGCTTCCATGTCTTTTGAATAATAATGTCAAAGACCTAAGACAAAGGCTTTCCCCTTCAGTAAAATCTCAATATAATAGTATTGATAATTATTCTTAGTATAATTCTAAATAATAATAGAAGATTTTATACAAATTGATTTTAACCAACAACAATGACTTAAAGATAATTTTCAGACACATATTTAGAATTCAGCTCTTTGTGTTATTGTTCATCTTCAATAATACCTTTCACTTAAATGTAGCCAATAATGTTGTAAAAGGAAGTATGGAGCCAGGTAAGTACTTGAAAAATTGGGAGGGGACCACTTTGTAAAGTATATAATTTTCTGACCACTATGCTGTGCACCTAAAATTAAAACAAAATGATATTGAATGTAAACTGTCATTGAAAAATAAAATAAAAACAAACATTTTCCTTACATCCATTTAGTGGCCATAATGAAGAATAATAATCTATCCTATATAATAAAGAGGTAATATGCAAATTGACCATCACTCCAACACACAAGATGGCTGCCCCCATGTGATCAAAGATGACCACCCCCATGTGGACACAAGATGGCCATCACAAGATGGCCAGCAGGGGAGGGCAGTTGTGGGGAAACAGGCCTGCAGGGGAGGGCAGTTGTGGGGGGCAGACCTGCAGGGGAGGGTAGTTGGGGAGGCAGGCCAGCAGGGGAGGGCAGTTAGGAGTGACCAGGCCAGCAGCGGAGGGAAGTTGAGGGCAACCAGGCCAGCAGCGGAGGGAAGTTAGGGGTGACCAGGCCAGCAGGGAAGGGCAGTTGGGAGGGACCGGGCCAGCAGGAGAGGGCAGTTAGGGGCAACCAGGCCAGCAGGGGAGGGCAGTTAGGGGTGACCAGGCCAGCAGGGGAGGGCAGTTAGGGGAAATAAGGCTGGTAGGGGAGTGGTTAGGGGGTGATCCAGCTGGCAGGCAGAAGTGGTTAGGGACAATCAGGCAGGCAGGCGGGCGAGCGGTTGGGAGCCAACAGTCCTGGATTTTGACAGGGATGTCCAATGGGCAGTTGGATATCCCTTGAGGGGTCCCAGATTGAAGAGGGTGCAGGCTGTGCTGAGAGACACATACCTTGTGCACAATTTCGTGCACAGGGCCTCTAGTATCCTTAATAATTAATGCTGTTTTTCCATCAAGAGTAAAAGTTATTTTTCAAATTTTTATCTTTAATTTATTGTTAAATTTATGAATATAGCAACCCAGCAAACATACAACATTGATATTATTTGTGGACATTATTTCACTAGATTATATGCAAGTTAATTGTACTAACAGAATTGTGCTTCACATATACTTATTAAACTGGAAATTTCCTAAGTCAATCAATTATAGTCTACTGAAAATGTATTTATTTCTATTAAATTTTAAAACAAAATTTTGTTGAGATAACATTGGTTTACAACATTATGTAAGATTTTATAATTCCACATCTGTATATACTACATCATGCTCACCACCAAAAGTCTAGTTCACCACACATTTATCCCCCTTTATCATTTCACCCTCCCTCCATCTCCTTCTGCTCTGGTTGCCTGCCTATATGAGTTTTTGTTTTGTTTTGTCTATTCATTTATTTGTTTTGTTTCATATTTCACATAGCATAATACCCTTTTTTCCATCCATGTTGTTATAAATGGCAATATTTCATCTCTTTTATGTCTGAGTTGTTTCTTTTATCCATTCATCCATCAACGGACACTTAGAAAGTATCCATATTTTGACTGTTATAAATAATGTTTCAATGAACATAGGCATGCACATAACTTCTCAAATAAGTGTTTTCATATTCTTGGCATGAATACCCAGAAGTAGAACTGCTGGATAATGTGATAGTTCTATTCTTAATTTTTAGAGATCTTGTACACTGTTGGTTTTTGTTTTTCTACTGTCTGTACCAATTTATATCCACATCAACAGTGTACAAGGGTTCTCATTTTTCCATATCCTTTCCCAACACTTGTTGTTTCTTGTCTGTTTTATGATAATCATCCTAAAAGGTATGAGGTAATATCTCATCGTGGTTTTGATTTGTATTTACCTACTAATTAGTGATGTTAAACATCTTTTCATGTGCCTGTGGCCATCTCTATGTCTTTGGGAAAATATTGATCTGCCTATTTTTTAATCAGGTTGTTCATTTTTGTGGGTTTTTATGTTGTTGTTAGGTTGCATGAGTTCTTTATATATTTTGGATATTAACTTCTCATAGGATATATGATTTAAAAATATCTTCCCCATTTAGTAGGTTGCTTTTTGTTTTCCTTTGCTGTACAGAACTTTGTGTTTGATTCAGTCCCATTTATTTATTTTTGCTTTTGTTTCCCTTTTCTTTGGAGTCAAATCCATAAAATCACTGCTGCCACTAATGTCAGGGAGTTCACTGCTTATATTTCCTTCCTTATACTTTATAGTTTCAGGTATTACATTGAAGTCTTTAATCCATTTTGACTTAACTTTTGTGTATCCTGTGAGACAGTGGTTTAGTTTCATTCTTTTGCATGTGGCTATCCAGTTTTCCCATCACCATTTATTGAAGAAACTTTCCTTTCTTCCCTATATATCCTTTATATCATATGGTATTATTGCTAGTACCAGAAACACAGCATAGCATTTTCTTATCCTTCTAAATCTTCAGACCTCATACTGCTCTAATTTTAATTATTTCTTTATCTTTATTCCATTATTGCTCCTAAATTTGTTCCTACCAAGCAGTCATGGTTTTCTCTGCAACTTGAGAGAAGCATTCTATTATAGCATATAAAAAAGCATTTTCATCAGGGAAATGGTGTATCAGATTTTATTATACTGTGGGTTCTGTTATGCTTATGAGTTTGACTATGAGTAGTAAGAGAACCCACTGGCAATAATTTCAATATTGCTAGTTATTTGAAAATCAGTGTCAGCATTATTAATGATTTTGGAGAATATTTTATTCATGTAACTTATTACTTATGAAAAAATGTACTAAGAAGTGATTTGATAATCATAACACATATAAATAGTAACATTTACTACTATCTCATCAGTAAAAATGTAATAATAGTAATGTCTACCTGGGAGAGTTATCCTTAAGATTAAATGAGTTAATGTGCTTAAAACATTACATATTTTTATAACTAAATATTTTTCTAACTAATATAACTGAAATCAATTAACAAAATGCATATCTGTATATAACCTGGTCTGACTTTTAATTCTATTTAAAAAATAAAATAAAACTTACAAAATATAAATAAACACAAAATTCCAATCTTAAAATTAGTTAAATTCTATTAACAGACTTTGATTGGAAACATAGCAATTTGTAGCCAATGAATGATTTATGTTTTACACAAAAATATTTATTTATAATTTACTTATAAATAAGGAAATATTATGTTATTGCTATTACTTCATTGGCCTTGAAGATTTGTTGGAAATTTGGGCTCTTTTAAGACTTTACCTCCCACTGTAAATAATTCAAAATACAGAAGGATAAGAACATTTTGACAAAAACTTTATAGAATAGAATCTAAGGTCTAAATAAAACAAAAAAATGTTGATATGAATATAAGAAACATCGTGATAATGTTTAATGCAATCCATCAGTGAGATTTAAAATTCAATTTTTCTATAAGATGAAATGATAAATTACACTAAATTAGAACAACCAGACCAGTTTTTCATTAAATAATTTCAGAGTCTATAATATAAAGAGAGCAATTAAAAGTCACTGAAGTCTTAATTCAAGCTATCAGATTCTAAACTCATAATTTACAGTCCTAATTTGGTGACTAGCATGGTAGTTCTAAACAGAGCCCAGCAGATGTCAGTAGGCTATTATAAAGTTATCAGGAAGACTGAAAAATAAATTATACATTGCCAATATTACATATGTACATAGAGAATTTAATGAATAAATTATGCTATCCTTTCTAATGTAATACAGATACCACATCCTTAAATGCTCTGTATTATGTTCTGGTTTTGTGGTAGTAACTCAACTATTGCTGAATATTACAAACACATAATACTTTTCTCATATTAGATGGCAACAATTACTCTAAACTCCAATCTCAGTAAAATCTAGTCATAATTAACAAGATGGTTCAATATAAGTAAAACAATATTAACTTTAAGATCTCTAATTCATTCATCTCAAGCTCTATATACATAAAATAAAACAAGATATAAAAATAACTCTAAAACACTATGTGAATATAAGATTATTTTCCTTACATAAATGTCAAAGACAAGAAGTTTTAAGATGAATATCTAGCCCTAGCTGGTTTGGCTCAGTGGATAGAATGCCACCCTGCTGACTGAAAGGTCCCAGGTTTGATTCTGGTCCAGGGCACATGACAGTTGTGGGCTTGATCCCCTGTGGGGGGCTTGCAGGAGGCAGCAGAAAAATGATGTTCTCTTATCATTGATGTTTCTCTCTCTCTCCCTCTCCCTTCCTCTCTGAAATCAATAAAAATACCTTTTAAAAACAAGAAGAATATCTATTAAAAAGCATCAAATGCTTCATTATAGTTAAATAAAATAAAGCAGAGGAGAAAAAACACTAGGTTTAGTGTTTTTTGAGAGTATATCTTGAATAAAATAGTACATATGCCTTGGGCTGGATGAGGAATTGTTTCCCATTGCTTCTATTATACAGTGTAGTAGTTCTGCACACTGGTTCCAAAGTCAGACCACCTGGATTCATAACTCACTTTCCAGCTGTGTAACCTTGAGTAAATCACTTAAATCTCTGTGCCTCCACTTGTTCATTTTTATGAAAAGGGTAATAACAGCAACTGCCTTAACTGGAAAAACTCCCTGTCAGTGCCTCCTCTGTAAAATGAAGGCAACATCTCATTTTATGGTGAACTTCAAATGAGAAAATCTATACCAAAGCTATTCTATATTATAAAAGTGTCATATGCAAATCAACCAGATGGCAGAACGATGGGTCGCTATGACATGCACTGACCACCAGGGGGCAGATGCTCAATGCAGGTGCTGCCCCCTGGAGGTCAGTGCGTTCCCACATGGGGAGCACTGCTCAGCCAGAAGCTGGGCTCATGGCTGGCAAGCACAGCGGCGGTGGAAGGAGCCTCTCCCGCCTCCGCAGCAGCACTAAGGATGTCCTACTGCCAGTTTAGGAGTAGGCCTAAGCCATCAGTCAGGCCCAAGGGTTCCTGGACTGCAAGAAGGCACAGACTGAGCTGAGGGACTCCCCGAGTGCACAAATTTTGTGCACCGGACCTCTAGTATAGATATAATGTAGTAACTTTTCCATTGACTGATGTTTCAGTTTTATTTGGATTATGTTACTTATTTTGTCCTATAATGATAAATATATAGCAAGGCATATTTTAACCCACACAGAAAGGATAACTAGTTAGTTAATTCTCAGATACCACATCCAAGAATAACCTTCAGATAGCATCAGAAATCCCCCTGTGATAGCAAAGGACAAAACATATCTGGAACATAGTACGCACTTTGACATTTTCCCCATTCCTCAGATAACAAGGGATTTTTCCTTTATCCTTCCACCACAAGTAAGTTAGAAATCCTCACAGATAGTTTACAATTCTGTCATTATTCTAGCATCCTGTTTCCAATATGTGAATGCTGTTATATTTTTCTCAAATCTCACAAATTCCTTAGGATCACCTTGTACTTTCTCATTGAAATTATGATTTGAAATGGTTTATTAATTTTAAGGTGTTACCTGAGGCCATGAAAGAGAGTCTATTTACTTGGTCTATATGGAGGTAAATAATCCATGACTCAAATTATACTTCATCAGCCCAGTTAAACTGGGATGGGTCTGGAAACTGTGGGAAAGTAAGCAAATACTCATATATCTATGTAGTGGCAAATTTAGGACATATACTTATATGTACATATATTTTTGAATTAATGCACAATCTATATGAATACAAATAGTCTTATTCTGAATTAATATATAAACATAAACATTCAAACAGATTAAATTTATTTTGTTTTTAGGTTTGTCTAATTGCTTTTGTTGCAAGACATGCATATATATGCTTTATTGTGAGTTATCCAATTAGGTCATATAACATGGGAAAGCAAAAATAAAACATGGGGGACAAAATTTTGTCAGCAGTCCTACACATTTGCTATGTCCAACTCAGATTAATGAATCTTGTCCCTACAAGTCAAATAGGATCCCCTCAGTTCACTAATCCTGTAATATAATACTATCTCAAAAATCTTTTAATTTAGGATTTTCTGAATATGGGAAGGAATAATGATTAAGCCTATAACCTCAAGTAAAATTATGTCTACTAGAAATGTATTATATATAAACTTAAGCAATAACTAAAATTATTATACAGCAAGGTTGTGAAATCAACCTTTTGTTCCTCCTTACTGCAAGTAGGTGGTGATAACCCTCCTTAATTATGGACAAAGGAATTCACTGTTGAACTGCATTTCTTTCCTTGGCTTCTGCAAGTACTCTGCTCTGTGCTCTCCTGTCTTAGCTGAACACACAGATATAGTGCATTTTGGTCTGCCCCTGTGGGCAGTATCATTCACCTCCACAGGAGAAGGTTTGCAGGTGTCCTGCCCTTCTAATGAACAAGTTACTCTAATTCTGGATTTTGGAATTCAGGAATTCACTGTTGGTGTCCAACTAAGCTTGTACACTTTAAGCCAGCAATCAATTTCTAGCTTCCTGACTTAATCTATTTTTCAAGTGCTCCTGAACTTAAGCAAATAAAACAGTTGCTATTTGTTAAGCTCCATCAAATTCCAAGAATGAAAAACTACAAATATTTTGTTTAGGGATTCATAACTGTGTGGTAGAAATATAAAGGTAAAGGAATAATCTACTCTAACCTTGGGCATTATAGACATTAATTCTATTTATAATGTTCAATTTCTTTTCTTTATCTTTTTCTTTTTTAATCTTCATCCAAGAACATTTTTTCATTGATTTTTAGAGAGAGTGGAAGAGAGAGGGAGAGACAGAGAGAAACATCGATGTGAGAGAAACACATCGATTGGTTGCCTAGTGCACGTGCCCAGACCAGGGCCTAGGCCAGGGAGGAGCCTGCAAACAAGGTACGCATGCCCTTGACAGAAATCAAACCCGGGACCCTTGGGTCTGCAGGCTGATGCTCTATCGACTAAGACAAACCGACTAGGGCTAATGTTCCATTTCTTAAATTAAGTAGTAGATCCACAAAGATTTGTTAAATTATTCTTGAATACATTGGTGTAGTTTCCTTTTTTAAAATTGATTTTTAGAGACAGAGGGAGGGAGAGAGAAAACATCGATGTGAGAGCAAAACATCGACCAGCTGCCTCCTGCACTCAAGTCAGCAACCTGGGTATGTGCCCTGACTGGGAATCCAACTGGCAACCTTTCAGTACACAGGACAACACACAACCAGCTGAGCCACATGAGCCAGGGCTGCAGTTTATTTATCTGAGCTGAGTACTCTAGCTTGATTCTGTTTTCTCTGCTTTTGGCAGTCTCTGTCAGTCTGGAGTGAGCGGATGGTTTATATCCAGCAAAAGCTGGCAAAAAAAGGGAATAGTTTCTTTTTACACTCTGAAAAATGGATTTTCCTTTACTCAGCACCATGAAATTTCCTCATTTAAATTGGCACAGGCTGTTAACTGTGTAACCTTTTAACAGCTGATATTGAGAGTTTGGGATCTACCTAACAGCTAGATCTCTTGCTTTTCCCCTTAACCTAACAAACATATCAATATATCCCTTAGAGTTAGGGTCATCATTGTTTCAATAAGTTTGAAAGGTGTTCAATGTATGAGCACTTACTGGGTCCTTGAAGAAGGTTAATCTCTTTAAATTATTCCCATGTGAATGGGAATGAGTCAAACAGCAGCCAAATGTAATAAGCTAATTATGGGTAAGATTCAAGTGTCATTTCTTTTTAAATCAGAACCCTTCCTAATAAGTTTCCTAATAAGTAGACATGTACAATTAACATCTAATTAGTCATCCACTATCCTTTATGTTTCAAAAGGAAAATTAAAGAGATTTCTCTCATAAAGATTTCACTGAAAATGTGCGATAGTGTCCATCTCCACTTACTTATTCATTGTTTGCTATCTAGTAGCCTACTTGGTAAGATGATTTAAAAAAAATAGAAAACATATTAATTGGAATATTCCAATATTACTCAAGAATATCATTATTTTGTGTCTCCAAATGATTGTATTGACAATTAGTTCAACCAATTTACTTTATAGATGAGGACATTGAAACCACTGGGTGTTTAACTTGTTGAAAAGCCACAGTTGCATAGTGCAAAGGTGAATATTTAAGACCAAGTCTCAAGGCAATGTTCCTTCTATCCACCCTTCTTTCAATTATAGCTTAGAAAGAACATTTTAATGCATTCCATCTACTTCACAAGATCACCGAGTTACCTATTTCTGTTATTATGTGAGTACAATTACTAATGTGTGTGTGTTTTCCACATTCTATCTGGCTTTAGAAAATCTGGATAATTTAGTAAGTAGAAGCTCAGGATTTAGAGTCAGAATACCTGGTAGCAGCACTTATTAACTGTGAGACTTTAAGACAGTTTCTTAAAATCTCTGTGCCTTTTCTTCCTCATTTCTGAAATGAAGATGATAATGATTCTACTTCTGATAATGATGATGATGACAGTATCTGCCCCCAAAGTTGGTTTTTGGGTTAAATAAAGCAAGGCCCTAAATGATTACATCAGTCTGTGGAAAACTTGAGAGCTCATTGACTGGTATCTATTTATAATACACCATCTCTCAATTTTTCTCCTATTTCCTTCAAATTCATTTTCTTCTTTTACTTTATTTTATTGTTTAAAGTATTACAAATAGTAGTACATATGTCTTCTTTTTTCCCCATTGACCTCTCCCCAGTCTCCCCTACCCCCCAACACATGCCTTCACCCCTCCCCGTCCCCAGTGTCCTGTGTCCATTGGTTATGCTTATATGCATGCATACAAGTCTCCCAGGTTATCTCTTACACACCCCCCCCCAAATCCTCCCCTGCCTTCCCACTGTGGCTTGACAGTCTGTTCAATGCTTCTTTGCCTCTGTATCTATTTTTATTCATCAGTTTATAATGTTCTTTATATTACATAAATGAGTGAGATAATATAGTATTTATCTTTCACTGACTGGCTTATTTCGCTTAGCATAATGCTCTCCAATTCCATCCATGCTGTTGCAAATGGTAAGAATTCCTTCTTTTTTACAGCAGTGTAGTATTCCATTGTGTAGATGTACCACAGGTTTTTAATCCACTCATCTGCTGATGGGCACTTAGGCTGTTTCCAAATATTAGCAATGGTAAATTGTGCTGCTATGAACATGGGGTGCATATATCTTTTCTAACTGGTGTTTCTATTTTCTTGGTATATATTCCTAGAAGTGGTATTACTGGGTGAAATTATAGACATTTGTCGTAGAAATACCTTTACTAATACAGCTCCTAGGGCAATGGAAACTAAGGAGAAAATAAACAAATGGGACTACATCCAAATAAAAAGCTTCTGCACAGCAAAAGAAACCATTAACAAAACAACAGGAAAGCCCACTGCATGGGAGAACATATTTGCCAATGTTATCTCCAATAAGGTTTAATCTCCAAAATTTACAGGGAACTCATACAACTTAACAAAGGAAGATAAACAATCCAATAAAAAAAATGGGCAAAGGACCTAAATAGAAATTTTTCAAAAGAGGACATACAGGAGGCCAAGAGACATATGAAAACATGCTCAAAGTCACTAATCATCCAAGAGACGCAAATAAAAACAACAATGAGGTATCATCTCATACCTGCCAGAATGGTTATCATCAACAAATCAACAAACAATATGTGTTGGAGAGGATGTGGAGAAAAAGGAACCCTCGTACACTGCTGGTGGGAATGTAGACTAGTGCAGCCACTGTGGAAAACATTATGGCATTTCCTCAAAAAATTGAAAATGGAACTTCCATTTGACCCAGTAATACAAAATTCACTTTCTGTTAGACAATAAATACACTTACCTACAATGGAATGAGAACACTGTTCAGACAACACAGTTTCTGTACTTTGTATGATCCCACCATGTCTATCTAAGACCAACAGAAAAGATGCATTACCAGGAAAAGTGGAACATGCACTAAGTGAGGGAAGGGGAAAATGAGAAAAGTCCACCATTAGTCATTTCCAACCATTAGGCTCTTCTCATGTTCATTCAGGCTTATAGAGAACTTGAACTTGGATTTGGTATACAACATTGACATTTGCATGATTTCAAAAGCAGCAGCTTATCTATAGCACATTCTTAAAATAGAAAGTTACAAAAAAAGAAAAGAAAAGTTAACCTAGTTAGGGCTTGAAATAAAGTTATAATGGATATCAAGAAACCCAGTAATACCAACTGCCTAGATTTGAAGGACTGTGGAGGGAAGGTGACTCAAACATTGTTCATTTCTTTTTCATTAACCCTATGACAGGTTCTGCCTAGTATTAATATATTTCCATTAAGCTTCTTAGCTTCCCATAGTTCTGGGCATGCCCAGAGCATATAGTATAGTATGTACATATGAAAACACAATCAATGTGTAAACAGAATGGTACTAATATCCCTCTCTTCTTTCTTCCCATTGTACAGTAGAAACTCCAAAAATTCTGTTCTCATTAACAAACATTTCACATTTAAGAACTGTTGATTGTGGTCGTAATCTGCATAGCAAACTTGCATGTATTCAAATATTCAACACTTGTGTTTCCTTTAAGTACTAAATTTTTTGAAGTTGTATTAGATATGGAACACTTCATAGTAAATATCGAAAATTAGATAAGAGCCCTAACTGGTTTGGCTCAGTGGAAAGAGCATCAGCCTGCAGACTCAAGGATCCCAGGTTCGATTCTGGTCAAGGGCATGTACCTTGGTTGCAGGCACATAACCAGTAGGGAGTGTGCAGGAGGCAGCTGATTGATGTTTCTCTCTCATCGGTGTTTCTAACTCTCTATCCCTCTCCCTTCCTCTCTATAAAAAAAATAAAATATATTTTTTTAAAAAAAGAAAATTAGACAAGAGAGAAGAAATCGTTTCTATCATCTTGGAGCTAGAGTTTAATTATATAGACAAATAAACACAGTTATTTAAAACTAGAGTCCTGGTGCATGAAATTTGTGCACTGCAGGGGGTGGTGCCTCAAGCCAGCCTGCACCCTCTGCAATCTGGGACCGCTTGGGGGATGTCTGACTGCTGGTTTAGGTCTGATTCCCCAGGGACCAGCAGTTGGATATCCCTCTCACAATCTGGGACTGCTGGCTCTCAACTGCTTGCCTGCCTGCCAGCCTGATCACCCCCTAACCACTCCCCTGCCAGCCTGATTGACACCTAACTGTTCCCCTGCCAGCCCGATTGCCCCCAACTGCCCTCCCCTGATAGCCTGATCGCCCCCAATTGTCCTCCACTACTGGCCTGGTAACCCCCAACTACCCTCCCCTGCCAGCCCAGTTGCCGCTAACTGCCCTCCCCTAGGCCTGGTAACCCCTAACTGACCTACCCTGAAGGCCTGGTCTCCTCCAACTGCCCTCCCCTGCTGGCCTGGTCACCCTCCCCTGTTGGCCATCTTGTGGTGGCCATCTTTGACCACATGGGGGCACCATCTTGTGTGAAGGTGTGAGGGTCAATTTGCATAGTACCTCTTTATTATATAAGATGTGATGATTGTTCAGGTAGAAGGTATTTTTTACTCTACTTCACAGAATCTATATATTATCTATTATTTTTACTTTCTCCTGTATCTGAATTTTCCCCTTATTTTATGAATAACTCTCTTGGCTTTTAAATGTGTTCAAATCTCTCTATATTAAAACATATCCTGTTTTTCCATGTTCCCTTTATAACCAAACTTTTAAGATTTGCTTGTCCCCTAATCTCCAAATTTTTACATTTTCATTCATAAACATTCAGATAGATGGTTTTAACTTATTCTTTTCATACAAAATAAATGTCACTACTGTCCTAAAAATTTAAGAACTGTATAACATCTTTCATCCCCATGTCCTGAATTACTACTAAATCTAATGCACACTGTCAATCTACATCTTTATCTTTTATGACCTATGAGCGACATTTAATAGAGAACACTGTCTCTTAAAACATACTCTTTGCTTTTAAGTATTATTTTTCTCTTCTCCAATCATTCTTTCACAATATATTTTGCAGCTAAGCATGTTCTACTAAGACATTAAATATTTGATTTTCTCAAAGCTCAAGTGTAGGCACTTTTTATTCCCCTCACTATACCATCACTATCCAGCAGAAGTATAAAGTGAGTTACAAATAGTACATGTGTAATTTTAAATGTTCAGTAGCTCCGTCAAAAATGTAAAAATAAACAACTGAGATTAATTTTAATAACCCAATATATCCAAAATATTATCATTTCAACAAGCAATCAATATAAGCAATTGTTATTATTTTTGTTAATTCTTGCCTGAGGATATTCTTCCATTGAGATTTTTAGACAGAGTGGAAGGGAGGGAGAGAAAGAGAGAGAATCATTGATGTGAGAAACATGGATTGGTTGCCTCCTGCACTCACCCCAAGGACAAGGGATCTATCCTGAAACCTAGGTACATGCCCTTAACAAGATTTGAACCTGGGACCCTTCAGTCTGCAGGCCAATGCTCTATCCACTGAGCAAAACTGGCTAGGGCAATATAACCAACTAGTTATTCCTGTATTAAATGGTTCAGTTTTAGTCTTTTAAGAACTATATAACACCTTTCATCCCCATGTCTTGAATTACTATTTCAGAATCAAGATTTCAAAATATCTATCTTCAGCCCAGACCGCTTCTGAGTTCTGTATGTTTGATATCTTCCCTTATCTTCAAATTCTCCACAAATTCAATGCACTGATGTGCAAAAACATGATCTTCAACTCCCTATTTGAACTTGTTCCATTTTCCCTTACCTTAATAATTGTACTACTATCTATATAGTTTTGCAAAATGAAAACCTAGTTGTTGCCTTGCTAAATCCCTTTCACATCTATGATTATTCTGTCATTATATCTATATCCAATTTAATAGTTGACATTGATATTTTTCCTTCCTTTGAGAAGTAATCTTATGGCCCTTTCCTCCACCCCAGCTCAAGTTAATTTTCTCTCAAGCATAGAATAGGGTTTGACTCTCTGGATAAGATTTGGCTTGCTGCATTTTCCTTGAGCCCCTGTTCCCTCAAAAATAGCACTAATTACAATTTATAATTAAAATTTGTTAACTTTCTAACAAAGTACTAAATTGTAAATTGAATGAGCAAGAAGAAGCATGCTTGTTTGGCTCACATTTGTATCCCACAATGTTTAGTAGGTTCTTGGTATATCATAGGCACTTAGTAAATACTTGTTAAATGAGGAGCACCTAACCTAGTATAAGAGGATCAGGGAAAATCTGAAAGTGATGTCCTCTTTGCTGGGGTGTACAAATTGGGCATAAAGCAATTTAGATCTTATCTTTCTAAGTTGAAAGTGCATTTGTCTTTGATCCAAATGCCACTTCTAGGAATAGCAATGACTCACATTGCTTCAGGGCATATATTGTACCAGGAAAATCATTTTACCTTTATTATTTTACTTAATCTCCCTAACTATGCTATGAAATAGTTTTCACCATATACAAATAACAAAAATATTCAAGTTTAAGAAGCTGAGTCAATTTATACACTGAGTAGTGAAGCCACTAATTCACTAAGGCAATTAGCTTCAGACGTTTTTTTTTACTTATATTTTTTACAACTCCTGCCTCAGGTTTATTTGTACAAATAGCACAGGACACCAGCTCCATGCACACAGCAGCCATGGGTCACCCCAGTTCTTCCATCCTCACATTGGCAGACAGAGGCCTTTACTCTGGAGCCTTCATGGGAGCTTGGGAACTTGTTGCAGCCTGAGCCTGAGATAGAGCCTGAGCCAAAGCTGCAGCCACAAGCCTGGGTCTTGTATTGAGCCTTGTCCTTAGCCTTGGCCTTGGACTTTGGCTGGCAGAGCCTGAGACACTTGGCAATGTGGCATGAGCACGTTTCCCAAGCTAGGAGTGAGTGATGTAGGCAAGTCGCTTGAGCTTGCAGTTGCCACCTTGGGCTTGACCTCCTGGGCTTTAGGAGGTCTTGATAGCCCCAGCACATGCACTCACAGCTTGGTGTTGTTGGCCGGTACCTTCTTCAGGCCATTCTTATTGTGCTTCTTGGCAAAGGACATGTTTCTCAGGAAATTGAAGTCTGCTTCCCTTCAAGAGACTCATCTTTGTGATCAGGGTTTCATATACTGTTTCTGTGCCATTTTGGGGACTGGTTGTGTGTGGTGTTCTTCTTGGACTTGGGCATTTCTGCAACTCCTGAAGTGCCAGGGACTGGAAGCTAGAAATCTTTATATATATATTAACCTACATTACCTCATATCATATATAAGAACTAAATATTTCCCAGCTGTAATTTCCACAAGTAGAGAAATGTCTCAATATTGTATACCATATTCATGCCATGGAAGAAATGTAGTAATGTAATAAAAAAAAAAAAAAAAGAAAGAAAAAACTGAAAAAAAAATACAAAAGTATTACATCCTCAAAAATATTTCAAAGACATGTTGTCTTATCTTTTTTTAAAGCAATTTGCACACTAACTGAAGAGTGGAGACAGAGTTTTATTTTTGTCTTTTTTTTTATCCTGTTTTATTTTAACATTCTATTGATTTCAGAGAGAAAGGGAGAGAGAGAGAAACATTGATGGTGTGAGAGAATCATGGATCGGTTGCCTCCCACATGCCCCACACTGGGGATGATCATGCAACTGGGGCGTGTGCCCCCACCGGGAATCCAGCCCTGACCTCCTGGTTCATAGATAGACACTCAACCACTGAGCCATGCAGCTGGGCTGGAGGTAGAGTTTTGACTTCCATGATCACCTCCCACTGGTGTTATAATCATAAACATGTTTCCTTATGTAGCAAGAGACGATTGCAGATGTAACTTGTGCCACTAATCAGGTGCCCTTCAAGTAGAATGATTATTCTATATTATCCAGGTGTGTCAATGTAATCACATATGTCCCTAAAAGTGGAGCTTTCTCCTTGCTGAGGGCAGAAGGGAAGTCAGAGCAGGAGAACTTGACAGACCATTGCTTTTGTGTAGTTGGAGGGGCCATATCAAAAGATGTGGGTGGCTTTCAGTAGCTGAAAGCAGCCCTTGGTAACTAAGGTCTCAGATCTGCAGCTGCAAGGAACTGGCTTCTGCTAACCACCTAGGTGAACTTAGAGGCAGATTAATCCTCCAAAGCCTCCATGTAAGAAGTAAGCCTGGCCAACACCTTAATTCCATCCTTGTGAGACCCAAAAGAGAGAACCCAGTGGAGCCATGCCACATGACAGATCTGTGAGCTAACAAATGTTTTATAAGCCATTACATTTGAAATAATTTGTTAAGCAGCAATAAAAAAATATAGCATGCAATATGATACTATTTTTTCAGTAAGCAAGAGTAGCTATGTGTGCAATGAAAATTTATAAATGCACAGAATTAGAACTAAAAACGTAAAAAAAATATTGAAAAAATATTTAACTCCAGAGTATTGGGAGGTTGCAGGTAAGCGGTGGATTTTACTTTCTTTCCATATAGACATTTACTGGTTGACTCCTTTAACGGCATAATGTATTTATGTATTATTTGTAAATTACAAATACAAAAGATGATATTTTTAAATGTGGTTATTCCATTAAATTGGAAATCAATCATGATGTTTCTCTTTCAAAATTGTATTCTAAATCAATCAAGACATACAATATCACCAGTCAGAACCTAGACACTAAAACAAATGAAGCTGAAAACATTGCCCAGGGATTCATGGGTTTCAAGTAACTGAATGATAAACAATTACAGAAATCTGTTCCAGTTCATCTTCACAATACTCTTTCCAGTGGTTAAAAGGCATTCATGATACCATGAACCTAATGGTGTTTGTGAGCCCACATAATCTGGAGACTTAGAAAACAAAATCAGAGCCATCATCTTTAATCCTCTTTCTTACTCAATCTGACAAGATTGCTGAAAATTTTGCCAATATATCAGTGAGAATCCATATCAACATGACCAAACGCTATAGAAGCTAAGCAATTTCTGCATTTAAAATCAGCCATCCCTAAGAGCCCCTTCTTCTTTCCTTCCTTCCTTCCTTCCTTCCTTCCTTCCTTCCTTCCTTCCTTCCTTCCTTCCTTCCTTCCTTTCTTCCTTCCTTCCTTCCTTTCTTCCTTCCTTCCTTCCTTCCTTCTATCCTTCTTTCCCCACTGTTTCTGGGGAATCATTTAAATGAAAAACCTATTTATAGAAAAATAATCAAATATTATTTAATGTGAACAAGTAAACTATAATTTTTGGTATTAGTATGAAATGCACAGAATCCTATAATATAGAGTTCTTTAAAGTTTTATATATATATATATATATATATATATATATATATGTGCATATATATATATATTTGTTAGTCATTTTCTCCAAGCATTTTAACATTTTAACTTCAATATCAACTATCTACTGCATTTGAGTCAAAATCAGCTGACTTCAATTTGAAACATTCTCTATAATTTAGCTTATTCATATTTTAGAAAATCTCACAAGTAGAAAATATGTGACTTAGGAAAAAATGGGCCTGCAGCGATTTGATAATTACATTCTTTCAGCACAGAATGCAGATCTACGGTCTTCACTTAAAACATAAGATGGGTGTTCAAAGGTCAAAGAGTCCACAGAGACACCATAGGACTAACTTTATTGTTCTTGAAAACTAATTCTGTGATTTATGATTCAGAACCAACTCCTTAAGTAAAGTTACAGATTTTCACATCATCCCTTTGAGAAGTCTAGAAAAAAGAAAAGTCCAGGCTCACATCTGTCTCTGCAGCCAAGGAGCTGCAGTAACAACCAACTTCCTAGTGACTTGCTAAAATCACTATTTTCATCCGTGTTTCTTTAAAGCTCCTCTTTTGAAGAAAATCCACATATCATTTTACTTTACTGGATGATGGAATAAAAAATAGATGCCCACTGTCAGCCAGCTATATTGATTACAAGTGAAAATGCCATTTTGCATTGACTTGCCCCAGAGCATTGCATTCCATCAAAGCGGCAGGAGGAAATTAATGCTTTCATATTGTGCCAAAGAAAAATGTGAGATGGTGTTCACTCTGCCCTCTAGACAAAGAGGTATATACAATAGCTGAAAGGTAATAGCTTTCAGAACAAGAACTCTAGACTTTTATTAAAATCATTATTTAATGCACAAAAATAATGAACCCACTGCCATGGGATTTAAAGCAGTCACTTGTAGTCATTACCTCTTAGACCATAAGGTTTACTTTGTTAAAATCCAATAATTCTCAAATTAAAAGTAGTCCTTGCTCCATCTACATCATATGTCTTAAGTCAGTGGTCGGCAAACTGCGGCTCGCGAGCCACATGTGGCTCTTTGGCCCCTTGAGTGTGGTGCTTCCACAAAATACCACGGCCTGGGCGAGTCTATTTTGAAGAAGTGGCGTTAGAAGAAGTTTAAGTTTAAAAAATTCGGCTCTCAAAAGAAATTCCAATCGTTGTACTGTTGCTATTTGGCTCTGTTACTAATGAGTTTGCCGACCACTGTCTTAAGTGATAACTTCTTGTATATACATATCAATTGAAGAGTATAACCGTGTAAAAACTGTGAATTAGTCATGATAGAAATTGTTATTTGCTTATATTTATGTGACTTCTGTTTTACCAAAAAGACTAATGATCTTACTGGTCTTCAAAAGACACCTATCTTGAGTGCAGCACAGATCTTAAAATATATATGGATCAATGTGAGTTGGCTTGCAAAATGACTTTAATATTATACTAGTGGTTACTGGAATATAGGATTTCACTTAAAAATAATGCAAAGCAATTGCATTACTATTTTACAAACAGAGTTCCAGGGCTCACTGTGCTGACAGTCCATGGACTTCATATTCACCATCCCTGTGTTCTGCATTTGGTTCACTTCCTACCCTTTTCAGCTATTTTAGTTTCTTTGTACTGAAGACTCATAGCTAGCTAGCATGACAGCATCAGGAGCTCTTCTCAATAGGAGTCCTTGCAGCCGTTCCTAAAACAGTCCCTGCAGCTGTCCAGGGGCCTTTCAGGTGTAAGAAAATGAGGTAGAGTCTTCCTAGATAGCCTTATACTCTAGAAACCAGTATTTCTTTTAACAACTCTGTAGCAACAGAACATGGGATTCCCACAAATTACATGCCCCTTTACAAGTCATTATGCTCTGGAAAATCCAAAGTATGGCATCCCCATGATAAGTTTATAGCTTTTTCATATTTTCTACCAGTTTTAGATGCAATTGTCCACACTGAGGTTATTTTTTTATCATAAGTAATGCTTTTGAATTATAGAGTGGATTATCTATGCTATGAGGTTTCTGGGAGACAGAACTGGATCAGATTCCTATGTAGCAAAAAAAGAGTTTTATTAATTTTCTGGCCACAATTATTTTATTCTAATGAGTTTCTCACTACACTGCAAGTATCACAAAGGCATGGATGTTCATCTATTTTGTTCATGTTGAAGGCTGATGGATCGATCTCTATAATAAGCATGAAACATACTTGAATTGTCATGTAAATGAATGTCTTAGTTTTCTTTCCTATAAAATGAGGATAATACAGTACCTATCTAGCCAGGTATTTATAAGGATTAAATGATACAATATTTATAAAACACTTAGCACAGAGCCTAACTTATTGCCAATGTTCAATAAGTGTCAAATAGTAATATTTTTACAATTATTTTCAGTAACTTATGGAAATTCAAACAGACAAAAATCTAAAACAAGTCAATAAACCAAACCAAAATAAATAAATAAATATGCCCAAATACATTTGTTTCTAAACTGAGTTATGTTGAAAATTTTCATATGTTATTAACTTGTTGATGCAGGTAACTTAAAAAATCCTATCTAATAAAGCTGAAATGTGCAAAATGGACAGTGGAACGACTGGTCTATGATGCTCACTGACCACCAGGGGGCAGAGACTTCATGCAGGAGCTGCCCTCTGGTGGTCAGTGCACTCCAAAAAGGGGAGCGCTGCTAGCGCAGCTGCGGTGGCGGAAGCCTCTCCCACCTCCACTGCAGGCGAGGGGTAAGGAGCGAGGGGTCCAACCGTGAGAGCCCCGGACTGCGAGATGTCTGACTGCTGGCTTAGGCCCAGTCCCCAGGGGTATTGGGCCTAAGCCGGCAGGCAGACATCCCCTGATGGGTCCTGGACTGCGAGAGGGCACAGACTGGGCTGAGGGACACCCCTCCAGTGCAAGAATGCTGTGCACCGGGCCTCTAGTATAATATAATACCTTTCTAGAATAAGTTAATTTGCCTATTAAATACGTCTCTTTGGGATAGATTTATTTTTGCGGATTAAAAATATTTTATTTATTTACTTACTTTTTATTTTTTAATCTTTATTGTTGAAAGTATTACATGTATCCCCTTTTTGTCCTCCATTTACATCTTCTAGCCTGCTCCCAACCCCCATCACAGGCCTTCACCACACTATTGTATGTGTCCATGGGTTATGCATATGTGCATACAAGTTCTTTGGTTGATTTCTTTCCACCCAACCACCCTCCCTTGCCTTCCCACTGAGATTCATTAGTCTGTTTCATGATACTATGTCTCTGAAACTATTTTGTTCATGTTTATTTTGTTCATTAGATTCCACATATGAGTGAGATCATGTGATACTTACCTTTCTCTGACTTATTTAAATTATCATAATACTTTCCAGGTTCATCCATGCTGTCTCAAAGGGTAAGAGATCCTTCTTTTTTACTGCTCACAGTATTCCATGCTGTAAATGTACTACAGATTTTTACCCACTCATCTACTGATGGGCACTATACTGTTTCCAGATCTTAGCTATTTGAAGTTGAGTTGCATTGGGATGCATATATATTCTTTATGGTTGTATTTCTTAGTACAAATTCCTGGAAGTGGGATCACTGGGTCAAATGGCTATCCCTTTTTTCTTTTTTTCTTTTTTTAGGAATTCAATGCTGATTTCCATAATGGCTGCACCAGTCTTTATTCCCAGCAGCAGTGTACTAGGGTTACCTGTTCTCCATATCCTTGCCAGCACTTGTCATTTGTTGATTTGTTGATGATAGCCACTCTGCCAGGTGTCAGGGGATACAACATGGTCATTTTAATTTGCATCTCTCAGATTATTAGTGGCTTTTAGCATTTTTTTCATATGTATCTCAGCCATTTGTATGTCCACTTTGGAGAAGTGTCTATTTAGGACCTTAACCCAATTTTTAATTGGATTGTTTGTCTTTCTTTTGTTAAGGTCTATGAGTTCCCTATATATTTTGAAGATTAACCCATTAATGGATGCATCATTGGCAAATATGTTCCCCCATGCAGTGGGCTTTCTTGTTATTTTGTTGCTGGTTTCTTTTGCTGTGCAGGACTCTTTTATATTGCTGTAGTTCCCTTTGTTTACTTTCTGTTTAGTTCCCTTAGCCCTAGGAGATGTATCTGTAAACATATTGCTACAAGAGATGACTGAGATTTTGCTGCATATGTTTTTCTCTAATATTTTTAAGGTTTCACTACTCACATTTAAGTCTTTTATCCATTTTCAGTTTATTTTTGTGTATGGTGTGTTAGTTTAGTTTAGTTTCTTTCTTTCCTTTTTTTTTTTTTTTTTTTGCATGTACCTATCCAGTTTTCCCAAGGCCATTTATGGAGGAGACTGTATTTACACCACTGTATGCTCTTGCCTCCTTTGTCAAATATTAATTGAGCAAAATGGTTTGGGTCAATTTCTGGTCTCTCTATTCTGTTCCATCAATCTATAAGCCTGTTCCTGTGCCAGTGACAGGATGTTTTGAGTGCAGTGACTTTGTAATATAATTTAATATCTGGTATTGTGATTCTTCCAACTTTTTTCTTATTTCTCCAGAATGCTGTGGCTATTCAGGACCTTTTATTTATTTTTTTTATTTTTTTGGTTCCACATAAATTTTTGGTGTTAGTTCTAGATCTGTGGAATATGCCATTAGTATTTTAATAGGAATTGCACTGAATCTATAGATTACTTTGGGTCGTTTGGACATTTTAATGATGTTAATTCAACCAATCCAGGAACTTGGTATATTCATCCACCTATTTATATCTTCCTCTATATCTTTTTTCAATGTCCAGTAGTTTTCCAATTATACACTTTTACTTATTTGGTTAAGTTTATTCCTAAGTAATTTAAATTTTTGTTGCATTGGTAAATGGGATTATTTGTTTAGTTTCTCTTTCAGAGAATTTGTTATCAGTGTATAAAATTGTCATCGATTTTTGGATGTTAATTTGTATCCTGCTACTTTTCCAAATTCATTTATTAAATCTAGTAGTTTTTTGTTGTTGAGTCTTTAGGGTTTTCTATGTACAGTATCATGTCATCTGTGAATAATGAGACTTTTATTTCCTTCTCTCCAATTTAGATGCTTCTTATTTCTTTCTCTTGTCTGATTGTTATGGCCAGGACTTCCAGAACTATTTTGAAAAAGAGAGGTGAAAGAGGACATCCCTGTCTTGTTCTTGTTCTTAGGGGAATTGGTTTTAGTTTTTATCCATTGAATATAATGTGGACTGTAGATTTGTCATATATAATCTTTATTATATTGAGGTATGTTCCCACTTTGCTCATATTTTTTTTATCAAAAAAGGGTTTTGGATTTTGTCAAAGGCTTTTCTGCATTAATTGAAATGATTATGTGATTTTTGTCTTCTAATTTGTTTATGTGCTGTATCACATTTATTAATTTGCGAATAGTTTACCAGCCTTGCATTCCCAGAATAAATCCCCCTTGGTGTATGATCTTTTTAATGTATTGCTGGATCTGGTTTGCTACAATTTTGTTGAGGATTTTAGTGTCTATGTTCATCAGGAATATTGGCCTGTAGCTCTCTTTCTTTGTTGTGTCTTTATCTGGTTTTGGAATAAGGGTTACACTGGCCTTTTAGAAAAATTTTGGAAATGTTCCTTCCTTTTGAATTTAAGTCACTTGTTCTGAGGTGGGTCTGTTGTAGACAGCATACATATGCATCATGTTTTCATATCCATTCAGCCACATAATGTGTTTTGATTGGAGCATTTAATCCATTTACACTTTAGGTTATTATTGATAGGTATGTGTTTGTAGCCATTTTTATTTTTTATGCCTGTATTCCTTCTTCCCTTTCTAGTTCTTTTATTTTTAACAACAGTCCCTTTATCATTTCTTGCATTGCTAGCTTGGTAGTAATAACTCCTTTAGCTTTTTTTTTTTTTTTTTTTTTTTTTTGTCTGTGAAACTCCTGATTTCCCCTTCAAATTTGAATTATAGACTTGAGGGATAGAGTATTCTTGGATTCAGTCCCTTGCTTTTCAACACTTTGTATATTTAATTCCATTCCCTTCTGGCTTGATGTGTTTCTGTTGAGAAATAATTTGATAATCTAATGGATGACCACTTGTTGGTAATTCTCTGCCTCTCTCATGCAACCTTTAAGATTCTCTGTTGTTAACATTTCCCATTTTAATGACTACATGTCTTAGTGTGGGTCTTTCTGGGTTCATCATGATTGCAACTCTCTGTGATTGTGTGACTTTTTTCTTCCCCAAATCAGGGAAGTTTTCTGTCATTATTTCTTCAAATAGGTTTTCTAATCCTTGCTCTTCTTCCTGTCCTTCTGGCTCCCCTCTTATATGGATGTTGTCCCAAAGCTCCCTTAGACTGTCCTCCTGCTTTCAAATTCTTTCCTCCAATTGCTGTTCAGATTTGGGTATTCTACCCTGTATTCTGACTCTAATTTGGTCCTCCACTTCCAGTCTACTGTTGAAACCTTCCATTGTGTTTTTAACTGTAGCTATATCATTCTTCATTTCCTCAAAATTCTTACATAAGTAGATTTTCTCACAAAATCACAAAAGTTTAGGAACTGTATGACCCATTCTCTGAATTCTTTTTCTGACATATTGCATGCCTTCATTTCATTTAGTTCTTTTCTAGTGATTTTTTTTCCTTTGGGGGTTGTTTCTTTCTCTCCCCATTTTTCTCTCACCTAAGGGTCCAGGCACTGAGTCACACAGGGCCAATGGCTAAAGCATCAGACTTGGTGAGACAGTCACATTGCGAGACTCACAAAAGGGCCCAGGTGCCAGGTAGTACAGGCCTGTAGCTGGGATTCAGAGGAGGGGAGTACACTCTGGGGCTCACAGGAGCCTGCAGCTGGGGAGGCTAGAGTCCCCTTTGTCTTTGGGTCTGCAGATGAGGAGCAGGTCTTTGGATAGAGTGGCTGTAGGGTCCAGGATAGTGTCTGAGGCCAATCTGGGTGGTGGTAAGACTGGGCTTCTAGTCACAGCATCTCTCTCCTTTATGATGGCATGGTTCCTTTGTCAAAGCTGGCCACCCTGGGAGTGCCTGCAGAGGTAATAGGGGTTCCCTATCTAGTAGATCCCAGTCTGCCAGCTTCTGAGACTACTGCAGGATCTAATTATCCCTCACTCACACACACACACACACACACACACACACACACACACCATACACATCCACACACTGCCTTTTCACTTCCTCATTCACTCATACTCTCTCCCTCACTGCCATCCTGCCAACCACCATCTTGACCCACCACTACCCCATGTAATAATATTTTTCAAAAGAAAATTAAAGTAAAAATTAGAATAAATTGTATCCGAGACTGTTATTTAAATAAGGTGAATGAAGTTTATCTATTTAAAGTGGCAATATTTGAACAAAGACCTGAAGAAAAGTAAGGACAAAAGTCTTGTCACTCCTTCTCACTGTGATTTATATCTACTAACTTGTCTCTTCCTTCTAAACAAACTCTTCCACAGTATCACGAGGGTTATTTTTTTAAAGGATGAGATTCATTCAGAAATTCTTCTATTTAAGAAGCTTTGTCACCTGTAGCATAGAATGCATCCTCTTTACCTTGGCTGTTTACGCTCTTGTTCCTGCTCCTCATTCCCCACGCACTATGCATCCTATACTTTCATCATCTAAATTTACCGTTGTTCTCTGACTACATTATGCCCTTTTCTTCCTTTCCACAGCTGATTTTTTGTTGCTGTTGTTTGTTTGTTTGTTTGTTTGTAAATGGAACTTTCCACTCTCCTGCTTATTAAACATCTGTGTAACATTCAAGGACCTTCATTTACTCACCCTCTCTGGTCAGACTTCCATAACTTCTAGCGGTGAAAATAGACACACCATCTGTTACACCTACTTTGTTATGGTATGTAACACAATGGATTTGAGTTGTTTATTTTTTACATCAGTATAATTTTAGAGTATGGCAGTTTTAACTTACTTGAGCATATGGCACAAGGTTAGATAAGTAAACAAAATTGATATGTGTTCATTGACTGAATTGATTAGCTTGGGATGAAGAAACTAGCTTAGTTACCTTTGCCAACCCCCAAAATTGGTGGTTTGATTCTAATTGTATTAGAAAAAGAAAGTGTGTTTTATATGCATCTGTATTTCTCTCCATTTGAGTTTTGTTGTTATTCTTCAGGTTTTCTTTTATCTTTTAGTTTTCTGGTGTGTGTGTGGGGGGGGTGGTGGTGGTATATCTGTGTGTGTATGTGTGTGCATGTGTTTTCACCATGGTACCATTTTCTATTCTGTGGTAGCAAAGTTGGGATATATGAGAAAAATGCCTGTGAAAAGAAGGTTCAGCAGCTTCAGATTTGGGTTGTTTCCTGATGGCACATTTCTGTGTATGGGTTAGTGGAGAAGAGGCATGCCTAAAATATTCAATTCATTTCTGCTTCTGCAATGTAGATGGATTTTTATTTTCATTAATTTCTAAGGTAAGTATTTAGGCATATAGATATATTAAACAAATAACTATCAATAATAATTATTATTGTTGCTACCACAATTTATTGATCACAACTTTACGAGGTAGAACTTAGCTCATAGTATCAAATATTACTGTTTCCAAATCTCTTTGTGGAGGCATAGTTGTCCCCATTTAAAGAAAAAAAGGATAAAAAGTTTGGTTATGTGACCATTTATATATTTATTAAGAAGCAGAGCTGGAGTAGAATTTAAGTATCTACATTAACTTTTGGAAATATAGATTGTTAATTTCCATTGAGTAAGAATCTGAGTAATATGTGATTAAGAAAAGATGTAGCTTGCACATATTATAGAATGCATCTATATGTCTATAATTCATTTTATGAAAAGTAAAAAGCAATATTTTAATAATTTTTACTTAAAGTGTTTTGAGAGACTGCTAATGCATCTTGTTCTCCTGCCATAGAGTCCTGAAAAGGTTTTATTTTTTAAGAGAAGCTATAAATCTCATTTAATTGCTACTTTTTTCATAAACAAACCAATATCTCCAGTATTAGAGAATATTTTAAAAGAATATTAATAGAGGAACAATAGTATGATTATTGTAATATTTTTAAAATATATTTTATTGATTTTTACAGAGAGGAAAGGAGAAGGATAGAGAGTTAAAAACACTGATGAGAAATATCAATCAGCTGCCTCCTGCACAACCCCCACTGGGGATCGAGCCTCCAACCAATGTACATGCCCTTGACCTGAATCAAACCTGGGACCCTTCAATCTGTGGGCTGATGCTCTATCTACTGAGCAAAACTGGCTAGGGTTGGTTATATGTAATATTGATAAAAACAAGGGTTTAGAAATATTATCTAAGGAAGCTTTAAAATATGGAGATTCCAAAACTCCAAAAAAACAAAACCAAACAAAACAAAACCCTACCTGTTTTCTCTGCTTTGTTTGCATACAGAGTTATATATATCTTACTTGCATATCCTTGGCATATTTAGATCTATTCTAGATGCTTAAAACTGAAATTTAACAGATAACTTGCCCCTCAAATAGATGAAAGTGATGAAAAGGCAAACTGATATCCCTTCTTTAAACACTTTCACTTATAAATGTGACATCTGAATAGACAGTGAGTAGACATATATGATCAAAAACTCTGTAAACAACTTCTCAGAGCAATTTTATGGTAATTTGATTAGCAAACAGGGTAGATATGATACCAACATTTATGGCAGAAATTAGCATATTTTGCAAGCAAAAGAAGATATATTCCTAAGGAAAGTAAGCTCTACCATAAAAGCTGAGATGCTTTTATTGTGATATAATATAGCCCCCAGCTCTCCTGTCCATCTAAAAACCTTGCATGAGCTGGAGTCTTTGTTTATTTATTTATTATTTGTTTGTTTATCCTATATAATAAAAGCCTAATATGCAAATTGTCCCCTTGACCAGGAGTTGGACCAGGAGTTTGACCACTTGCTATGACCTGAGCTGACCACCAAGGGGCAGGGCAGAACATGGTGGACAGTGGTGATGCAGCACTGGCAGCGGGTGTCAGTGGAGGTGGTGCCGGCCCCAGTGGGTCCTGATGAGAGCAGGACCATGGTGGGATAGTGGAGCATGTGAGCAGGTGGTGCCAGGCCAAGGTCGGTGTGAGCGGGGGCCCAATTGCCCCACAGACAGCGACCAGTGGTGGTGGTTGGGGGCAAAGCTGTCACCCAGCTCCCAGGCACTGAGGGAGACAGGTGGGGCCTGATAACTCAGGAGGAGGGGGGCGCATGGGGGCCCAGGGGTCCAGGTGCTGCCTAGAGCCCAGATGTCAGCTGAGACCTCCCCTTCCATTCCAGATGCTCAAGCTTCAATCACTGGCCCAGCCTAGGGACTGCACCCATGCACAAATTTTGTGCACCAGACCTCCAGTTTATTTATAAAAAGGGCTCTATTTATCATCATTCTCACCAAGGTGTGCCAACCCCAATTAAAATAGCTGGTCCTCATTAAATTGCTTGTTAGCTGATGGCTGAATCATGTGCTTTCCTCTGGCTAGATTTTATCTCACCATGAACATGAGAAATAAAAATGTGTCATGTTTCTGTACCAAAGAGAAACCATTTAAACATCATGCTTATATGAAGATCAAGCTATGTGACCTCATTGTCTACTGCATTCCTGATGCAAAATATCCGAAGGCAATAATCAGGCATATATTGATCCTATTCCCATTATCTCATTTTCCTGAGGACAATGTTTTGGTGAAGACAATTTTGAGGATGTTTTGCAGAAATTTTATTTTATGGTCAGTCTGTTCTTTATAATTTGAAGAATCTTAGGCAGAACTTACTTTAAAACTGAATTTAGATCAACTAATATTTTATGTAAACTCTTCATGGTTTCATTTAATTGAATGTAATTCCTGAAACTAAATTTCTAATCATAGTAGTACATCATTAAATAATGATAAATGATCATATAAAAATCATTTATATGATACAATTTTTAAATAGAATGACTAAAGCTGTAATTTAATATGAAATATAAAGATAAAATGTTTATTTATCTCTAATATAGATCACAAAAAGTTATTTCAGAATATATTGTCTATTGCAATTACATATTCCAAAATATTTGCTTTCTTAACCCTTAATACAGTACAACACCAGTTGAGCTATTAAATAAACCAATACCACTGACTCAAATGTAGGATTCTATCACATAAAAGATGCCTCAGATCCTTTAAATACATCCATTTTATATTTTTATAAAATAACTTTGTGGTTTATGTAACGAGACAGTTTTAAAATATCAACTCAGGCACATTAACAAAAGAGAATGGCCTCTCAGAACCAATAATGAAAATATAGGCTGTAATGATATTATCATGTGAAGGTTGTTTTAGTTTTCTAAACTATTCTAATCTCAATTAAAAACATACTTTATAGTATTAATTTAAAAAAATAAAGCAATGTTCTAGGAAGAGAGAGTAAAGATGGATAAAAAGGTTATTAGTAGTAAATCTTCATTGGTGGTTCATTCTCAGAAGTGGAAGAATTATGATCATTGTTTTATTTGGGGGAGAAGCAAGTATGATTATCAATGAAAATTAGTAACTAGTATTTTTCTTTAATTTCAAAATAATTTCTATTTAAATTTATTCTCTCCCATGCTAATCAACTTTTTTGATTATTTCTTATTCTATCCTACCTTTTATTTATTACATATTAAAATGTAATGTTAGCCCTAACCGGTTTGGCTCAGTGGATAGAGCATCGCCTGCAGACTGAAGGGTCCTAGGTTCGATTCTGGTCAAGGGCATGTACTTTGGTTGCGAGCATATCCCCAAGTAGGGGGTGTGCAGGAGGCAGCTGATCGATGCTTCTCTCTCATTGATGTTTCTCTCTATCCCTCTCCCTTCCTCTCTGTAAAAAATCAATAATATATATATATATAATAATATTTATATATATATTTATATATATAAATGTAATGTTATTTCAATATTTACCTATTTTTTCCTTACATCTAAAAGTCTCTAAATATTAGTGTTTCATAAATATATGATTTTCCTAGTCAGTTATTAGCATAATGAACCTATTTTTAAATAATAACTCAGGAAAAATACTACCCAAAACATATAAAGTAATTAATTTAGTCTTTCAAAAAGGATCTTAATTTTGAAAATTTATAAAATTTTTAAACAGATTATTAAACTTACAAAAGATTTTAAAGTGGCATGTTTTGCTTTTCTATAAATAATGGAAAATATTTAAAACATAATCACTCCATTCTTGGGCTTAATTATTTAAGTTGCCATCCATACTGTGTTACCATGTACTACAAAAAAAGTCTTTTGAGTAATCAGTAATAATTAAAATAAAAATGTAGTTTGTTTTGCACTGCCAGAAAATAAAACATTGTATGATCTAAGCATGGCTAGAATTAAACAGAAATACCTGGTAGTGAAAATACAGTCAAAACTCCAACTTCAAGATAGATTCAACTTAGATGTCAGAGTTTACATAAAAGACCAAAATAACAATTATAATTTACCAAGGCTGGTTTGACAGTGCAATGGTTAAAATCAATGAATCTGTAAAAAGACAATGTATGGCATCTTTTTAATAAGGTTTACATCTGTTCCTCTAGATGCAGTAATAAACTGAGAAACACCAGGTTATATGCTCTTTGGGAAGGCAGCGATTGCACATAATACATATGGTCCCTTTCAGTTCAAGGCCTGATTCTTGGCTCCTGCTCCTGAAACACAATGTTTCATTTTCATGAAAAATGCATTACTGTAGTAAGATAAGGTCATCAACTGTTAAGTACAATGCAATTTCTGTAATAAAATTAATTTTATAGCCTGAATAAAAGACTTTATATGGGTTGAAGACTTCAAATTATAAGCCAAATTTTGTTTCTTAGAATGTGTAAATGAAGCACTTTTACCTCCATAAAAAGGAGGCATATGCTATAAAATATCCTAGAATTCTTTCTAACTTCAATTCTTTGTGTTTTGCTAAAATTGCAGCCACAGTAAACTGTGGGCTACTATAGCCTTCTTTGGCCACAGGGACAGAGGTTCTATTTGCTGGCTTGTCAACACTAAAAGCAGTTGTGCTGGTAAAAGCCCTAAGCAGTTCCCTTATAGGCTAGTTATTTTTCAAAAACAATTCAGGCCAGTGACAGTTTAGGGTGATGGAGATATAGTGGTGAATAAATAAAGTCTCTGATTAATATAGTTTACTCTTGATTCCAAAATGGTGGGGGAGTAAGTGGAAACTACACTGACATGCTCCCAAGACCAAACTGGAATTACAACTAAAACACAGAAAAACCATCCTGAATAATTAACTAAAGACTAGCTGGAGAGAACCTGATAACCAAGGACAAAGTGGAGACCGCACAGAAACTGGAAAGAAGTGCGGAGGTGTGAAAGAGGTGGCTGGTATCCCACAGCCAGCAGCTGAAGTTCTGGAAGGATGTTTCAGCTGTGGGGAGGGCCACTGAGAACTCTGGGGTCTAAACCCCAGGCTGGGCCCCACAGGCCAAAGCGCCAGAACTGAGAAAGATATCCATAGATCTGGAGTGAAAAGCAGCAGGGTTGCTGTCTACCAGGGAAAAGATGGTTGGAAATGCAGGCACCCTCTAAAAGGGTCAATGGACAAAATTTACTGTGCAGCTACTCACCTTGGGCTCTGGCAGAGGGAGGGCAGACTGGACTGGAGCTGTGTGTGCAGAATTCAGGGTTGGCAACTTTGAGGTTAGAGCTCAGAAGGCAGACACCCTGGTTTCCAGTGCTGAGTCATTACCTCATACTGCAGAGGATGTCTTTCTCCCACAGACCTTTACCATGCATCCACATTTTGCCTGTGGGGGAAGACAGTTGCCCCATCCTATTGGAAAATCCCTGGTCCCACCCTGAAGAGTTTCTGAAGACCGCTACGAGACCTAGAATAGCAGTCAGCCTGCAGGCAGGAGCAATTGTCCCCCCCTGTTGGAAAATCTCTCGCCCCACCCTGTGGTCCATAATCTGAAGCTAATTAACACACTGCGCACAGATCATGAGAATTTTCACTTCATATTACATAGTGTTTTACAACATATCATACTTTAAAAAGATATTAGCTTGTAAGAACATGTAATAAATAACCTCAAAATGCAATGGGTATTTAATTTTAAAGCATGGCTTTAACATTTATGCAAAACATTTTTTTGTACTTGTTCAATAGAAACTTATCTGGCCACTGGGTAAAGCTAGCAATAAAACTACTGGTCCAAAATGGGTTAAGACTGAATAACAATCAAACTGCAGGCAGAGACAGGTCTCTGGAGGCTTTGAGTCTTTGTCTGATCTAATTCTGGACCAGGGGCTAGAAAAAGCAGAACTTGGTACACATATTGGTCTTTTCCAAAAGTACTCCACCACAGCAGAGGGAGCCACAAGCTGTGGATTGCTGATAGCACCAAACAGGATACTTCAGGCCAGTCATAAACATCATCTGGCATTGTCCTACACTAGAGATTTAAAGTCATAGCAAATCTACATAATACATAGAAACAAACCCAAACAGACAGCCAAAATGGGGACACTGAAAAACAAGCCCCAAATGAAAGAAAAAGATAATTCTCCAGTAGAGCTAAATGAAATGGAAATAAGAAATTTTAGATATAGAGTTCAGAATAATGATGGCAAGGACACTCAAAAGCAGAAAAAAAGACACAGTAACTATGGAAAAAGACCATGGGAAGTAAAGAATGATATAGCAATAATAAAGAACATATAAAAAATACTCAGCAGATTAGGGGAAGCTGAGGATTGGGTCAGTGAATTAGAACAGCGGTTGCCAACTGGTGGTCCACAGACCACTGGTGGTCCATGAGGTTTGAAAGGTTGGCAACCACTGAATTAGAAGACAGGGTAGAGAAAATCATGCAGAGAATCAAAAAGAAAAAAAAATTTAAAAACTCCTTAAGGGAAGAAAACTTAACAGAGCTGTGGGACAAAATGAAACTTAATATTTGCATCATAGGAATGCCAGAAGAAGAAAGTTAACAAGGTACAGAGAACTTGTTTAAAGAAATTATGACAGAAAACTTCCTTAACCTGGTGAAGAAAAGTCACACAAGTTCAGGAGGCACAGAGTCACAACCAAGAAGAACCCAACAGGCCTATGCCCAGACACATCATAATTAAAAATGCAAAAAAACTAAAGCCAAAGAGAGAATAAAAAAAAAAAAAGTTACAAAAAAATAATGGTTTATTGTGGAATATTGAAAAATTGCTATATCTGTAAGAATGTTTTATATACATCACATCACTAGCCCTGGGATGTGAATTCTATCATTGACTTCACATGACAAATGAAGAAATTGAGGTCTGATACCTAAAGAGATAATTTTCAATTCTCTGCTTCGTAACTATAGTTGCTTCTGAGGTCTTCCTATATTGCTACACCAATGACACACAGACTGAAGACCACTGGCCAAATGTCAGTCATCTTTTATGTTCCTTTATCTCTTTACCAGTGAAAAACTTAATAAATATTTAGCTGACTTAAATATTTTTTTTAAATTATTGAGATCTTAAGAAAACATTTATGATGAAACAACTTGAAATAAACAATAATAGTGAATAATTGGAATGGATTAAAGTATTATCACTTAACTAGAGGCCTGGTGCACAAAATTCGTGCATGGGGGAGGAGGGGTCCCCTCAGCCCAGACTGCACCCTCTCCAATCTGGGAACCCTTCAGTGATGTCCCACCTCCCGTTTAGGCCCAGTTCCGGTGGGAACCCACCGGGACTGGGCCTAAACAGGAGGTGGGACATCCCTCTCACAATCCAGGACTGCTGCCTCCCAACCGCTCTCCTGCCACTGCCTGATTGCCCCTAACTGCTTCTGCCTGCCAGTCTGATTATCCCCTAACCACTCCCCTGCCAGCCTGATCAATGCCTAACTGCACCCTGGCCGGCCCGATTGCCCCTAACTGCCCCCCCCTGCTGACCTGGTCACCCCTAACTGCCCTCCCCTGCCAGTCTGGTTGCCCCAACTGCCCTCCCCTGCAGGCCTGGTCCCCCGCATCTGCCCTCCCCTGCAGGCCTGGTCCCTCCCAAATGACCTCCCCTGCAGGCCTGGTCCCCCCCAACTGCCCTCCCCTGTTGGCCTGGTCACCCTTAACTGCCCTCCCTGCTGGCCTAATTAGCAACAGCTGCCCTCCCCTGCTGGCCTGGTCTCCCCCTACTGCCCTCCCCTGCTGTCCTGGCCCCCCTCAACAGCCCTCCCCTGCAGGCCTGGTCTCCCCCAAATGCCCTCCTCTGTTGGCCTGGTCATCCCTAACTGAACTTCCTGCTGGCCTGATCACCCACAACTGCTCTCCCCTGCAGGCCTGGTCCCCCCTGCAACTGCCCTCCTCTGCAGGCCTTGTCCCTCCCCCCCAACTGCCCTCCCCTGCTGGCCTGGTCTCCCCCAACTGCCCACAACTGCCCTCCCTTTCCAGCCATCTTGTGGTGGCCATATTGTGTCTACATAGGGGCAGCCATCTTTGGACACATGGGAGTGGCCATTTTGTGTCTTGGAGTGATGGTCAATTTGCATATTATTCTTTTATTAAATAGGATTGCATGTCCTAAAAATGCAATTATGAATGTAAACCAATTAAATATTATGACCAAATTAAAAATTTTAGCAATGTAGAAATTACAAACCATTATGCTGCCTTTGACCCAGGGAATGCAACACTTAATTTGGTGGATGGCTGAGATACTTACAAGGTTTCCTTATTCAGAATCCAATTGCTTTTGTCACATAAAGATTCTCAAAGAATTCTAAATCCAAATAAAGCTATAGCCCTCTTCTCTGTGAATTCAGCTTAGACATTCTCTTAGCTAATGCCTCTAAATTTGACCTTGTTCTTGAGTTAGAACTCACATTGAAAATCATCCACATTAAGAAATGTCTCGGAGAGAATCCAAGATGGCGGCGTAGGTAAACACCTAAACTGCTGCCTCTCACAACAATTTCAAAACTACAACTAAAAGACAAAATGTCTATCACCCAGAACCATGGGAAAGCTGGCTGAGTGGAAGTTCTACAACTAGAAGGAAAGAGAAAAGAGCATTGAGACGTGCACGAGCGCTGAAAAGCTGAGGTACGGAGGCGCGTGATCCGGGCTGGCGACAGGCACTGCTTTTTTCAACCTGAAGGGAGACAAGCCCCAGATTCTGAAATCCAGTCTCTGAGGAGACACGGGGGACCCAAACTCCTATGGGGAGAAGCTGGACTGTCTGCCAGTGAGGGTGGCTTGCTTGCAGAGCTGCGTGCAGGAATAATTGTTTGCTGCACTGGGGCACGGGACTCGCAGATGCCGTTGGGGACACAGAGCCGGCTAACTAGTGGCCATTGCTGTTTGCCATGCCCTAGCCTAGTGACACCCTGAGACCCTACCCTGCACAACCTACAAACCCACCCAAGCTCCAAGCAGCGGAGTTAGCATAAGAAAGGCCTGCCCTATTGCAGCTTAACCTAGCAAACTTGCAGCCCAAACCCCAAGCAAAGAGGAGAACACTGTAGATCTCACTGTAGTCCCTGCTGGGTGGCCTCAGACAGTAGCTGTCCTGCACCCCATTGGAGAAGCCAGTGTACCTAGTGGTCAGTGTGAGACACCAGATTTAAACTCCTCACATCCATAAGTGACACATTCAAGAGGCAGACTCAGTGAGCACCAAAGCCCCACTGAAACAAGTCCTGCCCCATAAGCGTGTCTTCAGCGCAGCAGTTCTTCCATTATAGACACAGTGAGTGCTCACAGCTAATTGGCCTGGAGGTCAATTCCTCCCATTGTACCAACAGCAATTAAGGCTTAACTACACCGAGACTTTGCACTCAGCCCACAAAGGGGTGTACCAAGAGCATCCACCTCTGTGATTGAGGAGGCTGAGCTACTGCCCCCTATAGGTCACCAACCAGAAAAACAAAAAGAAAAAAGAATCCAAAAATATGAAGATAATGTAAGAAGCCTCTGGGACAACTTTAAGCGAACCAACATCTGAATTTTTGGGGTGCCAGAAGAAGGGAGAGAGCAAAATATTGAAAACCTATTAGAAGAAATAATGACAGAAAACTTTCCCTACCTGGTCAAAGAAATAGACTTACAAGTTCAGGAAGCACACAGAACCCCATACAAGAGGAATCCAAAGAGGACCACACCAAGACACATCATAATTAAAATGCCAAGGGCAAAAGACAAAGAGAATCTTGAAAGCAGCAAGAGAAAAACGGTTAGTTACCTACAAGGGAGTACCCATACGACTGTCAGCTGATTTCTCAACAGAAACTATGCAGGCCAGAAGGTAGTGGCAAGAAATATTCAAAGTGATGAACAGCAAGAACCTACAACCAAGATTACTCTACCCAGCAAAGCTATCATTCAGAGTTGAAGGTCAGATAAAGAGCTTCACAGACAAGAAAAAGCGAAAGGAGTTCATCACCACAAAACCAGGATTACATGAAATGCTGAAGGGTATTCTTTAAGAAGAGGAAGAAGAAGGAAAAGGTAAAGATAAAAGTTATGAACAACAAAATGACATCAAATACATACCTACCAACAAGTGAATCTAAAAATCAAGTGAATAAAAAATCTGAACAACAGAATGGACTGGTGAATATAATAGAATCAGGGACATAGAAAGGGAGTGGACTGATGATTCTCAGGGGGAGCAGGTGTGAGGGGTGTGGGAAGAGATTGGACAAAAATCTTACTCCTATGGATGAAGACAGTGGTGGAGGGTAAGGGCATGGGGTGGGGTGGGGAATCAGGTGGAGGGGAGCTATGGGGGAAAAAAAGAGGAACACCTGTAATAATCTGAACAATAAAGATTTATTTAAAAAAAAAAAGAAATGTCTCTTAAGATTTTAAGTTGTTTTTAAGGGCCATAAAGAACATAGTACAGGTACTTTCAATGAGATGGCATTATTTATAAGTAAATTATATAAGATCCATCCTATATAATAAAGAGGTAATATGCAAATTGACCGTCATTCCAACACGCAAGATTGCCACCACAAGATGGCTGGCAGGGGAGGGCAGTTAGGGGTGACCAGGCTGGCAGGGGAGAGCAGTTAGGGGTAACCAGGCCAGCAGGGGAGGGCAGTTAGGGGCAATTGGGTTGGCAGGGGAGCAGTTAGGTGTCTATCAGGCTGGCAAATGAGTGGTTAGGAGGTGATCAGGCTGGCAGGCAGGTGAGTGGTTGGGAGCCAGCAGTTCTGGATTGTGAGAGGGATGTCCTAGTTTGGAGAGGGTGCAGGCTGGGCTGAGGGATACACACACACACACACACACACACACACACACTGCATGAATTTTGTGTACCGGGCCTCTAGTCTAATTATAATAACAATTTCAGAAAGAAAAAAAAACTAGCCATAAACCTGTTATCTCGGTTCCTCTGCTCTTGATTGAGAGACTCAAGTAAAAGAAGACTATGGCAATAGTCCATTGAGATCCAATAGTGGCTTGCACCAGTGTAGTATCAGCCTGCATTGCCTTCATTCTATATTCAATTTAAAAATAGACCTGAAGGATTTCATGATGGATTGAGTTTGGGACAAAATACAAATAACAGTTAAAGATGACTGCATGGACTTTGCTTTAAATAACCAATAAATAAAATTTATTTAATAAAATGAGCAAAACTGTAGGAGTACCAGGTTTGGGGGGAAGATCAAAAGATCAATTTTACAAATAATAATTTTTAGTTACTTATTAGATTTCAAATAGAAATATCAACCTTATAGTTGAATATACAATTCTGGAATTCAGTGGAGCAATGAAGGCTGGAGATAAAAACTTGAATTTCAATAGAGGAAATAGGATCAGAATTTAGATCTGTTGTGCAATTTAGAAACTAGGAAGATGGGGGATCAGCAAAGAAGCTGAAGATGCAGCAGTTAACTTGGTAGCTAGAACCAAAAATATACAAGAATATACTGTCCTGGAATCCAATTGAAGATAATACATGTTGTTTTTTTGTTAATCCTCACCTGAGAATATTTTTTCCATTGCTTTTTCAGAGAGAATGTGAGGGAGGGATGGCGGGGTGGGGGGGAATAGAGAGAAAGAGAGAGAGAGAGACAGACAGACATGAATTGGTTGCCTCCTGCACATGCCCCGACCGGGGGTGGGGAATGAACCCACAACCCAGGTATATGCTCTTGACCAGAATCAAACCCAAGACCCTTTAGTGGGCAGGCTGATTCTCTAACCATTGAGCAACACCAGCCAGAGGAAAGATAATGTTTAAAGGAAAAGTAAATGATTACGCTGTCAAACACTAAGAAAATGATTGAGATTTGAAGGATACAAAAGTTAATGCTGTCCTTGGCAAAAACGAATTCTGTGAAGTAGCAAAGGAGAAGACAAATTGAAGTGGAACCTCAAAAAACTATAAAGAAAGAATATGGAAACAATGGTGATTTGGAAGCAATGTGTATAGACTATTACTGTTTTGTTCTGAGGATAAGAGAAGGGAGGCAATACCGGGAGAGGGTTGGGTGATTTGGAAAGTTGTTCTGTTTTAAGAGAAGAATAATGGTAGCATGTTTTATATGAAAAAATATTAATTAAAAAGAGGAGAATTGATGATGCATAAAAAAGGGGAAAGTTGGTGGAATAATGGCTCTGAGTTAGGTGAGAGATGATAGGCTCTAGCCCATAAGTAGAAGGCATGGTATTTCCTGTGAATAAACCTTGAACTCTCACAGACTCATTCATATCAGCCAGAGTGATCCTTTATGATATAAGCCATGATACATGTCTAGTTAAAAACTCTCCAGTGGCCTCCCATTTCTTTCACAGTAAAAGCCTGAGCCCAGTCCGTGAGACTCAGTGTGACTCAGTGGACTGAGCATGGTCCTATGGAAGAAGTCCCTGGTTGGATTCTTTTTTTTTACAATTTTTTTCTGTAATCATCTTTTAAACCATAATTCAAATAAAACATTTCAACTAGGAATAACATGTCCTATTTCAAATTGTTACTTTGTTCATGCAATATGGCTTGTTTCCATCCCCAAATGAGTGGTTGTCCCAAATTATTCTTTTTTTTTTTTTGCCTCATTTTTTTTTTTATTGTTCGAAGTATTACAAATAGTACATAGGTCTCATTTTTTCCCCCATTTACCTCCCCCTGGCTTCCCCTACCCCCCAGTACATGCCTTCACCTGCCTGCCCTCCCCCCACCAGCCCCAGTGTCTTGTATTCATTGGTTATGCTGGAATTAAGGCACTGGGAAGGCACTTGAGCATCCTATATTGGCCCCTCGTGCCTTTTGTGCCAAGAGGGACCCTCTTCCCACAATCCAATTGCCCTCAGCTGGTGCCTGAGCTTTCTGTTCATGCTGCGCTTGAAGCCTCATGGTGGCTGGTACCATGCATCTGTCTCACACCCAATTGTGTGAGCTGGGCCCTCACTGGAGAAGAAACCCGAGTTCCCCGAGATATGTGATCAGCACCGGGACCCCGCCAGCAGGCCAGGGGTTCCCAAGGCAGGTGCTGGGTGTGGAGGCCACGGGGGCATAGGCTACCAAGGAGATAGAACTGAACCTCACATCACCCTGCTTGGCCCCAGAGGATAGCTGGTTATCCAGAGACGGTTAAGATTCCTTAGGGAAGGAGCAACCTAAGACAGGCACAGTCGCAGAGGGGCCACCAGGAGAGAACTTGGGGGGCAACAGAAGTGGGGCACAGACCCTCACCCCCCAACATTGCAGGGGCTTGAACCCTCGCCCCTTCTGAGGGAGGTCTCCTGCCCCCATGGCTGCTTCGTGCTTCCCACACCCAGCTCAGATCAGGACCCAGGCAACAGAAAGAGACTTGGCCCAGCTCAGATCGGGACCCAGGTAGCAGACAAGAGACTTGGCCGACAGCAGCTGCCTTATATCTAAATTCAGCCTATCATCAGGAATGCTCAGGGCCTACTCAACAATGCAAATAATCTTTCCCACTAATATTTACAGGGTAAATTAAGATTGTTGGTAGAGTATTAAATTTGACAGTAAAATAGTAATCAAGTTTTCAGATTAATTTAAATAGGCTAATTGAAATAAGTGAATATTCAAGTAAGTTTAATTGTACTGGACAAAAAGCTGTTCTTAAAGTAATAACTAAAATTTTTATTGGTAGTTCATCTCATGGTAAAATTCCTGAACATGCAATGAACATAAAGCAGTCATATTTTGGGGCAAAAAAAAATTAAAATTTAAAGTTATCAAGACTGCATTATAAAATTTACAAAAACCTCCATTAATCAAAAAAAAGGGGGGGGATAGTAGGGTAATATCATGTAAGGAAAAATATCCTATAAGTAAATTACATCTAGAAAAATTTTACTTTACAAAATTAATTTTCATTTGTAATGCTAACAGCAAAACACCCATGAAAAACACACATGGGGTCTAAGTAAAACAAAGGAAAATCCTTTGGGCAAAAATAAAAAGGATCCCAAATCAATTATATAGAAAAGATTCCTTTATTAACTTTTGGTCGAGAATATGTTTGTATATTTTCAGAAAACAACTCCAAGACCATGTGGATTCCTGCAACAGAGAGGAATTGACAGGTCTACTTCAACCACGAAGACAAGAGGAAAAAACAGTCCAGAGATGGAAGACGCTGACAACGCCTTGCCATGGGAGCAGTCAGCAGCTGTGCACCGCTGCAGGTTACCTAGGACCAAACCAGAGAGGGTCGGACCTGCATTGCCAACATGTGCCCACCATCCAGATATCATTGCTGAAGTGTACACATAAGGAACTGTTAGACATTGAAACGCGGACTCAGAACTGTTGGACATTGAAATTGGGACTCAAGCACTTTTTGTTTGTTATTATACATTTATTTCTAGTCTGCAGAGGCAAAATTTTTTAAAGGAAAGAAATGGGGGGGAAATAGATACAGAGGCAAAGAAGCATTGAACAGACTCTCAAACTACAGTGGGAAGGCAGGGGAGGTTGGGCGAGGGGGGCTGTAAGAGACCAACCTGGTTGGATTCTTGGTCAGGGCCCATGCCCAAGTTGCTGACTTGATCCCCAGTAGGGGGCATGCAGGAGGTAAGTGATCTATGTTTATCTCTCTCTCTCTCTCTCTCTCTCTCTCTCTCTCTCTCTCTCTCTCTCTCTCTCTCTCTCCTTTTTCTCTCTTTAAAATCAATAAGTACATATTTTTACAAAGTAAAGGCCTACAAGGCACTGCATAATTTGGCTCCATTATCTCTCTACTTCCTTCTACTCTCATGGTCCTTCTGGCTCACTGCAGCCTAATTATATAGAACTCCTTCCTCTTCCCCATACACATCAGGCTCCTATAGGTTTCCTACATGCAAAGAGTGTGCTCTAAACCACTGTGGTATGTTGCATGACCCGTCCTTCTTTTACTCTGGGTTTCTCCTTGAATATCACTCTTAGTGACTCCTTCCCTCTCCATAATATTTAAGGCTGCAACCTGTATCCCTCCCTCCTCTCTCTCTCTCTCTCTCTCTCTCTCTCTCTCTTTCTCTCCCTCCTCTCTCTCTCTCTCTTTCTCTCTCTCTCCCTCTCTCCCCCCCCGCCCTCTTTCTCTCTTGTGTGTGTGTGTGTGCATATATATGTATGTATATATAACATATATATAAATATATTTCCCCTTAGCACTTATGTCATATGACATAGTATGTGTTTTATTTTCTTCATGACTGTCTTACTACACTAGAAGATAGGTTCTAAAAAGACAAGGATGTTTGTCTATTTTAAGTGTCGTATTTCTAGCATCTAAATCAGTATCTGTCACATAATAAATGCTCATTATGTTTATCAAATAAAATTTTTAAATGTGAGTTTATAGCTTAACCCAGAACATTGGTTTTTCAGTTCTTTGGAAATTCTGAACTTACCGAAGTGTGAAAGTTTTAAAATATTGTGTGCTTAAATAATATACAATTATGGTCTTGATTAAGAGACTGTATGCTGATTATATATGATTAAGATACTATATGCTGATATTACTTCTTAGGCAGAGCTTTTGCTCTAAAACCAAGTGTAATTAAACATTATTGGATAAAGAAGAATTTAAAGAAAAAATTATGTAAATTTTATGTAACCTAAAGTATTTATGGGTCTTTAAAGTAAACCACAGTTCTTTTCAGTAATTCCAAGGCTCTAGCTTGCTTTACTGCTAGGAAAAGCAAAGAACTAAGGCATTCCTAAGTCGTTTGGTTAAATTTGGTTGCCAAACTTGACCATGTTTTTCAAACATTCGGTAAAACAAATTCTTCTTGCTTTCTATTATTATTATGAATGATAACTACTATTTATTGATGTTTATTATGCAGGCATTGTCCTAATTGTCCTCTGGCCCTAACATTAATTAATTTAATCCCCCAACAAATCTACTAGCTGTACTATACTATTCATTGCCATCATTTTTAATAAAAGGGAAGTGATTGAGAGACTATATAATAGATAACTTGCCTTTGGTCACATTTCTGATTTGTGGCAGGTCTGGGATTCAAACCAAGAACACCAATTAGAGGATCCGTGCCCTTAACCACTATGCTCAACTACTGCCTTGGGCTTCCAGCACAGCCACATACCTTGGGTATCCTAGAGGCATGCTGACATTTTAAGTTGGAGATAGCCATGGGAAGTGAGTCAGTCGGTTCAGGATGCTACAACAAAACACTATAGATTGAGTGGCTTATAAACAACATAAGTTTATTTCTCACAATTCTTGAGCATGGAAGTCCAGGGTGCCAGCATGACCGTTTCTGAGAGCCCTCTTCTGTGCTGCTGGCTGCTGACTTCTCATTGTATCCGCACATAGCAGACGGAATGCGAGAGCTCTCAGTGGATTCCACCCTCATGATGTAACTACCTGCCAAACATCTTGCTTTGTAATACACATTCCTGGATAGAATTTCAACATATAAATTTTGAGGGGACAAAGATATTTAATCCATATTGGAAGTGTCTTTGATTCAAAAAAACTTATAAAGAAAATATTTTAAAGCAAAAAGGGAGGTTAAAATAAATTGTTACCCTCAACTACACAGCCAAATAATAGCCGTTGAACTCGGAAAGATCTTGCTACCATCTAGGCTAACTTGATTGATCATATGTATCAGCTTGATTATTTTTGGTATTTACATAAAATATTAAATCAGCAAAAGAGAATTTAGTATGAAACAATACTGAAATAAGTGTCTGAAAATCCAATTTATGATGTTACTTCTTTAGGCAATCTGATTACATTCCTTAATAAGTAATCCTGTTAATATAATTTCGTATCTATATAAAAAATTAAGCCATACTTCTGTATTTTTTTGTGGATATTAATTATAAAAAGAGATTTTTCTCCCAATACATTCTTGCTAACAGGAAAAATATTCATCAGAGATCTCTGTACAAAGTTTTATTAGTCTTACATTAATTATAATACTCTTAAAATAATTATTTATAAGAAATAATTATTTGACTGACATTTCATATTTTGTACAATTAAATAAATTTACTTTGATAAAATGTTATAAAATAATTAAATAATTTTGAGTTTCCATCTGCATTAACCATTCAAAGTACAAACTTGTGTAAGACTATAGATTTGACTAAGAGACTATACGCTGATTCATCATTTTGAGGCAAGTTGGCAAATAATAATTTCAACACTCTAAGATAAAGTGATTGCCCTAACTGGTTTGGCTCAGTGGATAGAGCATCACCCTGCAGACTGAAGGGTCCCAGATTCAATTCTGGTCACGGGCATGTACCTTGGTTGTGGGTACATCCCCAGTAGGGGGTGTGCAGGAAGCAGCTGATCGATGTTTCTCTCTCATCGATGTTTCTAACTCTGTATCCCTCTCCCTTCCTCTCTGTCAAAAATCAATAAAATATATTTAAAAATTTAAAAATAAAATAAAGTGATTTATTTGTATGTCATGCTATTTGTTGTATGATATGATACATATAATATGATTCACCATGTAATTCTATGAATATTGCAATGTATTATTAAGGTGATAAAAATCCAGTGGCAGAAATATAAGATCATGTCACATTTGTATAAAAGCTAGATGATAAATACAGAATGTTCATATCTGGGCTCTTTTGTGATGAACACGTTGCTTTTCCATTATAAAGACTATTCCTTGAATAGTGAGTCAAAATATTTACAAATAATATTGGAGTAACTCTTCAAATGAATCAACAGGCTTGCAGGTCACATTGTTTATGCTTTTTTAACTGTATTGAAATACTTTGTCTGGGTCTGGGAAAAACAATTTACCTTAGAGCCTTTGGAGTCAGGAAAACCTGTAGAAGAGCTTTCATGTTCTACTCTGCAATTACCCAAGTCAGGAAGACATCACTCACAGTGTCAGTTAATTTCATTATAGACCCTAACAGGAAGGGACTATCTTGCACTCCTAAATAGGATAGTGAAATTACTTTACTACTTCAGGAGGAGGAGGGGAATTTTTCTTGCCACAAGCCCAGCCGATGGAAATTCCCCAGCTCAGACCATGAAAAACACTCACCTGAACACTTACTTCCCTCAGTGAACTTATATTTTTCCTTGCTGATGACTTTCTTGCCCCTCCCTCCTTTCTATAAAAACCTTCCATTTTGTACACCCCTCAGAGTTTCTCTCTGCTCGCCAGATGAGATGCTGATTGATTCATAAGTTGTTTAATAAAGCCAATTTACTCATTAAATTTCATTTTAAACATGCTTCTCTACTAGAACAGCCTGGTGGTGAGGTTTGACACTGTTTCTAGGTGCACAACCTCAACACCTACTTCTTTGTACCAAAATAAATTTTGTGGGATCTCCTAATATCCTTTAAAACTCTTTTTTTGGTCTAAACTAACTGAAGTTAGTCGTTTTGGAAAACATACCTAAATACTTTGATAAGGTAATGATTTAATCATATCTACACTAATAAAAGAAAAACATGCAAATTGATCATACCTCTGTTATGCCCACAAGCCACACACACCAGCCAATCAGGAGTGAGTATGCAAATTAACTCAACCAAGATGGCTGCAGCCACGGAGCTAGCAGGAGGCTTGGGTTGCCCTGGCAATGGAGGAAGCCAAGCTTCCCACCTGCTTTGGCCACAGGTCCTGGCCTCCGCTCAAGGCTACAAAGTTTCAATTATAGAAGATAAATAAATCCCAACAAAAATGGCGGCAGCCATGGAGCTGGAGAGAGCAGGAGGCTTGGGTTGCCCCCAGGGATGGAGGAAGCCAAGCTTCCTGGCCGATCCTGGCCTCCACTCAAGGCTACAAAGTTTCAATTATAAAAGATAAATAAATCCCAGACCAGGGCCTCTGCTTGAGTTGCTGGAGGGTGTGGCCGGTCTGCAAACCACCACAGGCCTCTTGCCCAGGCTGCCCCATGCCCCAAGGGAACCCCCATCCTGATCTGGAACACCCTTCAGGGCAAACCAGCTGGCCCCCACCCGTGCACCAGGCCTCTATCCTATCTAATGAAAGAGTAATATGCAAATTGACTGTCACTTCAACACACAAGATGGTTGCCCCCATGTGGACACAAGATGGCCACCACAAGATGGCCAGCAGAGGAGGACAGTTGGGAGGGACCAGGCCTGCAAGGAAGGGCAGTTGTGGGTGATCAGGCCAGCAGGGGAGGGCAGTTGGGAGAGACCAGGCCTGCAAGGGAGGGCAGTTGGGGGCAATCAAACCTACAGGGGAAGGCAGTTAGGGGTGACCAAGCCAGTAGAGGAAGGAAGCTGGGGGTGACTGGGCCTGCAGGGAAGGGCCGTTTGGGGGGACTCAGGCCTGCAGGGGAGGGCAGTTAGGGGCAATCAGGCTGGCAGGGGAGTGATTAGGGGGTTATCAGGCTGGCAGGCAGAAGCAGTTAGGGGCAATCAGGAAGGCAGGCAGGCGAGCAGTTGGGAGCCAGCAGTCCTGGATTGTGAGAGGGATGTCCAACTGCCCTCGAGGGGTCCTAGATTGGAGAGGGTGCAGGCTGGGCTTAGGGACACCCCCCCGCCCCCGCCGTGCACAAATTTCATGCACCAGGCCTCTAGTATAATATAAAAGTGTTGCTGCTTTTTCATCTGTGGTATTTTATATGTAACTAGAAGCCCGGTGCATGAAATTTGTGCACAGGAGGCGGGCCCCGCAGCACAGCCTGCCCTCTCTCACAGTCCAGGAGCCCTCAGGGATGTCCTACTGACAGCTTAGATCTGCTCGGGTCCAAGCTGCAGTCTGGCCTCCCTCTGCAGGAGGTGAACTGGCTGATCAGGGGAAGGCGCCACCCCCATCACCCCGCTGCTGCTGCCACTGCCAGCCACTGCAGCTGCTAAGGTGTTTTCATCAACACGGACTCCAGTCCCTTCACCATGAAAAAATGACAACTTTCTTTAGGCATTTTCAAGATGTCTCTTTCATAGGATATGACATTTCTTTTTCTTTTTTTTATCCCTATCTGAGGATATTTTTCCATTGATCTTTAGTGAATGTGGAAGAGAGAGGGAAAGACAGAGAGAAACATCAATGTGAGAGGGACAGTTCAATTGGTTGCTGCCTGCATGAACCCTGACCTGGGCCCCAGACAGGGAGGAACCTGTAACCTAGGTACATGCCCTTGACCAGAATCAAACCCAGACCCTGCAGTCAGCAGGCTGAGGCTCTATCCACTGAGCAAAACTGGCTAGGGCAGGATATGACATTTCTTAGCCCCTCCAGCAGCAGACCTGCATTTTTTCCTCCAGAAGTGAGGTGGAAAAACCCTAAATCACCTTCTTAGATTCTTATTACCCACATTATCAAGAACACTGCAAGTGGCATATGGGGAGCTTAGTCAATGAACGGTCAGAAAAGGTGTTTCCTCTGCAGCTCATGCGCAGAGGCGGGACTGCCATTGTGCTGTGGCTAGCAGGCCCTGCTGTCTGCGGGCCTGTTCACTCGCCACAGCGCCTGGCAGCCAGGCCCTGCAGTCTGTCTGTGCACCCCAGTACCTGGTAGCCAGGCCCTGCAGTCTGTCTGCAGGCCTGCATGCTTGCTCAACCTGGTGCCTGGCAACCAGACCCTGCTCTCTGCGCCTGCCTCCCTTCACCCATCGGGCCACCGGCCTTGCTGTGATAGGAGCCTGTGGGCTGTGGGGGCGGGCTCCAAAGGTGCTCCATGCACTTCCTGGTGTCCGGTGGTCTGTCTGGTTATGATGGCCCAAGGCTATTATTAGTATAGATGCTCTCTACCAAGTACAACAAGTAGGTTGCAATACCTTTTATAATTATAAATGAGGTGCTTTATGCAAAAAGGCAATGTTACATTTATAGTATAAACTATTAGAAGCTTTAAGTATATTGACTAACGATGACTACAGGATCTGTCTTCCCTTAAAAAAAAAAAAAGTGCTCCATACAATTCTGAACTTTTAATACTGCCCTCATAAAATAACCTTATGAGATTTATTTTTCTACCTTACATGTTTCCTTTTCAATCATATTCCTTCACAAACACATAGTAAGTATAATGATTTATTGTACTGAATTTTTAGCTACCAGTCTACATTTATGCTTTGCTGTTAAATATATTATTCCAGACAAATATAGCTAAAACAAAATCATTTGTGTAAGGTATGAGATTGGGGAAAAAAAACTGAAAAAATGATTTAGAATAAAGAACAATTTGAATTTGCAGACAGGAACATAAAATTGAATTCTTATTTCAACGAGACAAGAAAAAGGACATTTGGTGACTATTGGGGGGAGGAGAGGGGAGAAGGCTAGTCTCTAGTCTCATTGGTGGGCAGTAATGATCTACAGCTCTGCAGGATAGGCTTGCAGCTCTATAAATCTGTTCTGCTGTATAGTCCTTTCCTGAGGAAGTGATATATTTCTAAAAGTTCCATCTAAATGTCACCCTGAAAGCTCACTAAACTGAAGATCATTCCCAGTGCAGAAGAGTGAAGTATACTCTTTTCCAATGGAAACCAATACTAACTTAGATATCAATCTAGAAGATAGTTATAAAGTGCATATGAAATATGTAAACATTTTAATAGAATGTCCGTCTCCTTAAAGGAAACTTTAACTTCTAAAGCTTCCAAATGCTAACACCTCTAAGAATAAGTCTTTGTTTCCACTGATGGATCAGTGTCACAGGGACTGGATTACTAGAGCAAAAAACTTGGAGTGTAAACCTAAGGATGGGTAATCCTCATGCATTTATGGAACTCCTGCTGTATCCCATACATTGCATAGTGTGAGGGATACACAAATGAGTAAGCCTGCATAAATCCAATACTGTATCATATTCAGATAAATATGAGGAAAGGAAGATTACAGAAGAAGAGAGGTGATAAAACCTTAAAACCTTACATACAGTGAAAAGGAACCCAGATTCGAAAAGTAGGTTTTTAAGATCTCATCTTGATTTTCACTGGTCTTTAGAAGATTAGGGAAAACCCAGAGATAAATAGGCAGAATAGTAGGATAAATTACTTAGTTTAAACACACACACGATTAGGAAGGTATAATTTTTATCTTTTTGTTTTGTTTTAATTAGGTTAAAACTCTCACTCCTAACGTAATACAGGATATTCCCCCAAAATGTATACACACTTTAACAGCTGATGGCTCAATTTTGAAAATGAAATATATTTTAATAAACACTGCCTTTATAATTATTCAAAGTCTGTGTATACATTTTTAGGACACCCTATATATGTCCAAGAATTGCTATGTCCTGCATGTGACATTACACTTTCCTCCACTATAAGCTAGTCTTAAGTGAATCAATTTTAGATTTTAAATGTTTCCATTACCACCTCCTAATTTATATTTTACTTATGTATGCTTAGTTTTCACTCCTTAAGTTATTAACTCTACCATTATAGCTATTCTCCAGAATCAAACAGAGCTAACTTAAGTGTTTGCTAAATCTATTAAAGTCAACTAACTGCTTCAATGCCAGAGATACATTTAAAAACTTTTTTCTTGTACTTTCTAACCACCCCTATAAAGAGGCAATAATTGGGGAACATCTGTAATAGTCTCAACAATAAAATAAAGCAAGCAAACAATAAAACAAGATCTTGAAGAGATATCTGAACTCCTGTGGTCATTACATCATGTTTACATTGGCCAAGATATGAAAACTACCTAATTGTCCTTCAATAAATGACTTACTAAAGAAGTCATATATAATAATGATTCACATATTACATATATACTAGAGGCCTGGTGCACAAATTCATGCACCAGTGGGGTCCCTTGGCCTGGCCTGCGAGATTGGGTGGAAACCAGCTTTCTGACATCCCCTGAGAGGTCCTGAATTGTGAGAGGGTGCAGGCCAGGCCGAAGGACCCCGCCGGTGCACAATTGGGGCCAGGGAGGGACATGGGAGGTTGGCCATCTGGGGAGGGACCATGGGAAGGCTCCAGGGCATGTCTGGCCCAACTCGCTCAGTTCTGATTAGTTGGACCCCAGCAACAAGCTAACCTACCAGTCTGAACATTGGTCCCTGGTGGTCAGTGCACGTCATAGCGAGAGGTTGAGTGACCTTATCATATCATTAGTATATTACGCTTTGATTGGTTGAATGGATGACTGGATGACCAGACACTTAGCATATTAGGCTTTTATTATATAAGATATATACATATGAGGATATGTATATATATATACATATGAGGATATCCTATATATCCTATATAATAAATATATATATATGAATATATATAAGAAAGCCATAAGAAAGAAGAAATCCTCCCATCTGAGACAATTGATGAATTTGGAAATTTGAAGGGTATTATGCTAAGTAAAATAAAGACAAATGCTACATGGTAGTTCTTACATTGCACTCAGAGAAACAGAAAGTAGAATAGAGGTTGCCAGGGACCAGTTGTGGGGAAATGGAGAGAGGCTGATAAGTTTCAGTTATAAGGTGACTATGTTCTGAGGATCTCATGGATAGTATGGTGACTTTTTTTTTCTTCCTTTGTAGTATTTATTTTACTTTATTGAATTTATTGGGGTGAGTTATTATTTAATTTAAATTTGCTAAGAGAGTAGATCTTCAACATTGTCATAAAAAGATCTGTTAATGAACTTGATTGTGGGAATCCTTTCTCAAATATACATGCACATATCTGATATCATCACATTGTACATTTTAAACACATTACAATTCTATTTGCCTAATATACCTCAATAAAGTTGCAAAAAATAAAAACTATTATCACCAGGGGAATCTGGGTGATACATATAAAACTCACCATACAATTTTGCAAATTTTTGAAAGCCTTAAACTATTTCAAAATAAAGGGTTATGTGGTAGCTCCTTATCTGGGTGAGGAGTGACAAACAAAATGTATTTCTCTGTGAGGAAAGTAAAATTCATAATAATAGATGTAATGTGAAAAAAAAGAGGCAATGAAGCTTCACTATTTTAAAAGTGTAAGTCCTGAGAGAACTGCGACCACAGCCTCAGATCAACAGGCAACAGGAATCCAGACTTCCCGGCAGCAGATTTCTGTGAGTCAAAGAGCCTATCCACCTCCCGGCAGTGCCATAGTAACTGATAGACCCGCCCCTTGCTCCAGCCACAGCACCCCTAAGGAAAATTGAGCTTGAGAGTGAGCACTGGACACAGATCCCCTATGGGGAAATTGAGCTTGAGAGTGCATGTGCTGGACACAGGGACCCTATGGGGAATCTGAGCTTCAGAGAGCTCGTGCAGACCACAGCACTGCTACTGGAATTTGAGAGACTGGAATCTGCTCCCCACAATGCAATCGGGCAAACAAACCGGAAGCCCACTCAGGGTGGCAGCGCCACCTGACTTTGATTCTGGGCAAGCAGACACGGAGGTCAGTTTTCCGCAGCGCAGGCACGCCATAGAGCTACTGTGTAACCCAGTCCCCCATGGTGACCTGGACCCAAATTCTCCCGGCAAGAGACAGCACTGAGCACCACTGACTTGACTGTTTCTTACAGCAAGCGCCTGGAATCCCTGACTCACAGCGCATTCACACTAAAAGCCAGTGACTCCAATTCTTGGTGCATGCGCACACAGGGACCCTGATTCTCAGCGAGTAGCTTCACGAGGCAACAGAGAATTGATACTCGATTCTTGGTGCAGACACAAGGAAACTCTGACTCCTGGCACGTGCTAGGGGAATCATTTTTGGCACATGCCAACAGTGTGGTGCAGGCAGGGTCCCTGACTCTAAGTGCGCACACGAGACCACACTGAATGCTGGGAACACTGACCCTGAGCAAGCCTGGTTCCCACCAACCCACGACAGCCACATGTCCTAGTGTCGGAGCACTTCAGTGAAACTCGGGAGGTGTGACTTGCCCATGGCACACAGCCCAGGTCCATGCATCTTGAAGCTTGAACCTTCTGGTGATAGTCAGAATGGGGAGACGACATGATCCCCAGAGGAAGGAAAATGAGGAGTCGCCAAGAAAGGAGATCAGTGAAACTGAAGCATGCAACATGACTGAAAAAGAGTTCAGAGTAATGGTAGTGGAATTTATCCATTGGATGGATGAGAAAATCAACAACCTATGCAAGAATCATGAGTAAATGGAAAGTGATATAGCTATAATCAAAAACACCATGGAAAGTTTCAACAGTAAACTAGAAGAAGCAGAGGACCGAATTAGTGAGTTAGAAGATCAGGTACAGAAACAAGCTCAATCTGAACAGCAATTGGAGAAAAAAATTAAAAAGCAGGAGGAAAGCCTAAGGGAGCTTTAGGACAACATGAAATGAAGTAACATACATATAATAGGGCTGCCAGAATGACAAGAAGAGCAGCAAGGATTAGAAAATCTATTTGAAGAAATAATGACAGAAAACTTCCCGGATATGGGGAAGAAAAAAGTTACACAAGTACAGAGAGTCCCAAGCAGGATCAACCCCAAAAGACTCACACCAAGACATGTCATAATTTCAATGGCGAATATCAATGACAAAGAGAGAATTTTAAAGGCAGCAAGAGAGAGACAGAGAGTTACCTACAAAGGAACCCTCATCAGATTATCAAATGATTTCTCAACAGAAACACATCAAGCTAGAAGTGAATGGAAGGAAGCATATAAAGTGTTGCAAAGCAAAGGACTGAATCCAAGAATACTCTATCCAGTAAGACTATCAATCAAAATTGAAGGGTAAATCAGGAGCTTCGCAGACAAAAAAAAAGGCTAAGGGAGTTTATCACCACCAAACCAGCAATGCAAGAAATGCTAAAGGGAATACTGTAAAAAGAAGAAATAAACAGATAAGAAGGAACACAGACACAAAAATAGATATGACTACAAACAAATACCTTTCAGTAACAACTTTAAATGTAAACGGACTAAATGCTCCAATCAAAAGACATCGAGTGGCTGAATGGATAAAGAAATACAACCCATATATATATATACTGTCTACAAGAGACCCACCTCAGAACAAGAGACTCATACAGATTGAAAGTGAAGGGATGAAAAAATATCTTTCAGACAAATGGGAATGAAAAAAAGCTGGGGTAGCAATACTTATATCTGACAAAATAGACCTCAAAGTGAAGGCCACAACAAGAGATAAGGAAGGCCACTTCATAATACTAAAGGGATCAATACGACAAGAGGATACAACCCTGCTAAACATATATGCACCCAATGCAGGAGCACCCAAATACATAAAAAAACTTCTGGAAGATATCAAGGGAGAGATCGAAAACAATACACTCATAGTAGGGGACTTTAGTACACCACTGACATCACTGGATAAATCCTCCAGACAAAAAAAAATCAGCAAAAACACAGCAATCCTAAATGACTCACTAGATCAGATGGACTTAACTGACATCTTCAGAACATTTCACCCAAAAGCCATGGAATATACATTCTTCTCAAGTGCACATGGGACATTTTCAAAATAGACCACATATTCCGTCACAAGCAAAGCCCAAATTCAAGAAGATTGAAATCATACCAAGCATTTTCTCAGACCACAATTCCATAAAATTAGAAATAAACTAAAATAAAAACAATCCAAAAATCTTAAACACTTGGAAGCTGAATAGCATGCTATTAAATAATTTCTGCTTTGATGGAGATCAAAGAAGAAATTAAAAGCATCCTGGAACTAATGACAACAAACACACAACAATACAAAATCTATAGGACACAATGAATGCAGTCCTGAGAGGGAAGTTTATAGCTCTACAAGCCTACTTCAAAACACAAGAAAAAATGGTAGTAAATCATCTAACTCCACAACTCAAAGAATTAGAAAGATATCAACAAGAAAAGCCCAGAGTGTGCAGAAGAAAGGAGATAATAAAGATTAAAGCAGAAATAAATGACATAGACACCAAAAACAAAACAAAACAAAACAAAACAAAAAAACAATACAAAAGATCAATGAAACCAAGAGCTGGTTCTTTGAAAGGATAAACAAGATTGATGAACTTCTAGCCAGGCTCACCAAGAAGCAAAGAGAGAGGACCCAAATAAACAAAATAAAAAATGAGAGAGGCGAAATAACAACAGACCCCAATGACATACAAAGGATTGTTAAAAAATACTATGAACAAATCTACTCGAATAAACTAGACAACCTAGAGGAAATGTACATATTCCTAGAAAAAAATACAACCTTCCAAAACTCAATCAGGAAGATTCTAATAATCTCAATAGGTTGATAACTATGGAAGAATTTGATGAAGTCATCAAAAAGCTCCCAGCAAACAAAAGCCCGGGGCCAGATGGCTTCAAAGGGGAGTTTTACAAAACATTCAAGGAAGAACTAAAATGTATCTTCCTCAGACTATTCAAAAAAATTAAAGAGGAAGGAACACTTCCAAGCTCCTTCTATGAAGCCAGCATCATCCTAATACCAAAACCAGATAAATACAACACAATGAAAGAGAATTATAAGCCAATATCCCTCATGAACATAGATGCCAAAATCCTCAACAAAATTCTAGCAAATCAGATCCAGTAATACATCAGAAAGATCATACACCTTGACCAAGTAGGATTTATCCCAGGGATGCAAGGATGGTACAATATCCACAAGTCAATAAACTTGATACATCACATAAACAAATTGAGAGATAAAAATCACATAATCATATTAATTGACGCAAAAAAAGTATTTGACAAAATCCAACACCACTTCTTGATCAAAACACTCAGCAAGGTGGGAATAGAAGGATCATACCTCAACATAATAAAAGCCATATATGAAAAACCCACAGCCAACATCATACTCAATGGACAAAAACTAAAACCATTTCCCCTAAGAACAGGAACAAGACTGGGATGCCTGCTTTCACCTCTCCTGTTCAACATACTACTGGAAGTACTAGCCATTGCGATCAGACAAGAAGAAGAAATAAAAGACATCCAAACTGGAAAACAAGAAGTAAAGTTGTCCTTATTTGCAGATGATATGATATTGTACATAGAAAACCCTAAAGACTCCATCAAAAAATTATTAGACTTAATAAATGAATTTGGTAATGTAGCAGGATACAAAATTAATGCCAAGAAATCTATGGCATTTCTTTACACCAATAGTGAACTTGTAGAAAGATAGACTAAAAAAGCAATCCCATTTACTGTTGCACCTACTTAACTAAGGAGGTAAAAGACCTATATGTGAAAAACTACAGGACACTGAAAAAAGAGATAGAGGAAGACATAAATAGATGGAAGAACATACCGTGTTCATGGATTGGTGGAATCAACATCATCAAAATGTCCATACTACCCAAAGCAATCTATAGATTCAATGTACTTCTCATTAAAATACCAATGGCTTATTTCACAGACCTACAATGAACTTTCCAAAAATTCATCTGGAATAAAAAAAAGACCCCAAATAGCCTCAGCAATCCTGAGAAAGAAGAACAAGGTAGGTGGGATCTCAATACCAGATTTCAAGCTGTATTACAAAGCCACTGTTCTCAAAACTGCCTGGTACTGGCACAAGAACATACATATAGATCAATGGAATAAAATAGAGAACCCAGAAATTGACCCAAACCACTATGCCCAATTAATATTTGACAAAGGAGGCTAGAACATACAATGGAGTCAAGATAGTCTCTTCAACAAATGGTGTTGGGAAAATTGGACAGACAGATGCAATAAAATGAAACTAGACCACCAACTTACACCATACACAAAAATAAACTCAAAATGAACACAGGACTTAAACATAAGATGGGAAACCATAAAAATACTAGAGGAATCCACAGGCAGAGAAATCTCTGACATATGCCGAAGGAACTTCTTTACTGATACTGCTCCTATGGCAATGGAAACTAAGGAGAAAATAAACAAATGGGACTAAATCAAAATGAAAAACTTTTGCACAGCAAAGGAGACCATCCATAAAACAACAGGAAAGCCCATTGCATGGGAGAACGTATTTGCCAATGATATCAACGATAAGGGTTTAATCTCCAACATTTAGAGGGAACTCATACAACTTAACAAAAGGAAGATAAACAACCCAATCAAAAAACGGGCAATGGACCTAAATAGACACTTTTCAAAGGAGGACAGAAGGAAGGCTAAGAGACATATGAAAACATGCTCAAAGTCACTAATTATCCAAGAGATGCAAATCAAAACAACAATGCAATATCATCTCACACCTGTCAGAATGGCTGTCATCAACAAATCAACAAAAGGCAAGTGTTGGTGAGGATGCGGAGAAAAAGGAACTCTTTTGCACTGCTGCTGGGAATGCAGACTGGTGCAGCCACTGTGGAGAACAGTATGGAGTTTCCTCAAAAAACTAAACATGGAATTCCCATATGACCCAGTGATCCCACTTCTAGGAATATATCCCAAGAAAACAGAAACACCAATCAGAAAGGACATATGCACCCCTATGTTCATAGCAGCACAATCCACCATAGCTAAGATTTAGAAACAGCGTAAGTGCCCATCAGCAGATGAGTGGATTAAAAACCTGTGGTACATCTACACAATGGAATACTATTCTGTTGTAAAAAGGAAGGAATTCTTACCATTTGCAACAGCATGGATGGAGATGGAGAGCATTATGCTAAGTGAAATAAACCAGTCAGAGAAAGACAAATACCACATGATCTCACTCATTTGTGGAATATAATGAACAACATAAGCTGATGAACAGGGACAGATCCAAAGGCAGAGAAGCATCGATCAGCTCAGAGGGAAGGTAGGGGAGGGTGGGGGAAAGGAGGAGAGATCAACCAAAGGACTTGTATGCATGAATATAAGCCTAACCAATGGACATGAACACCATGGGGGGTGAGGAAATGAGTGGGGGGGGAGGGCTTGTGGAGTTAATGGAGGGATGAGGACACATATGTAATACCTTAATCAATAAAGAAATTTTTAAAAAAGTGTCCTTTTTCAATTTGATGTTAGAGACTCCACTAGAACATATAGTTAAAACAAACATACCAGACATGATTCTTCTTTTAAAAATAACATACATTTTAAAAAAATGCCATATACTTTAAGTAATATAGATTTTATATTGAAGAGTAGAATTAGAACTATGTCATATGTGCTGATGATGTCTGTCTAACAATATCTTTTGCTTTGGACTGTCTAAAATATATTTTTAATCCCAAAATGTTGATTGAGTCACCAAAACCTGAAACTCATTAGTAAAAGCAATAGATTAAGTTTGTTTTTAAAATCTGGTAATAATAATAATATTGGTGATAACAACAAATGAGGTAGGCTGTTTCAAATGGATAATCAATTGAAGAATATGTACCCAGGTTCTTCACTTTCCCAATTTTTGGCTCAAGAAATTAAAGAAACAGGACATGTGAAGTAGCAAGTTATGCAGAAGGAAGCATAGCAAGATGACCACTAATGGCATGCAAGCTCCTCCACACATTAAATGATGAAATTTGCAAAAAAAAAAAAATGTACTTCAAAATTCCTTGTTTGAAATTAATTTCAAAATAGTTATTATGGATCTACACTCACAGACTCCTAGGAACTAAACAAAAAATAAGAGGCAACTAATCTCACAGAGAAAGCAACTAGAAGTATATATGTTAATTTTGATAGAAAAATGAACATAATGGTAACAGCGAGTGACGGATGTAATTAACTTTAGATGACCACTTCTGAATTTCTGTCTAAATTCACTCTGAGTTTATTCATCAAGAGAAGTGACTTGACCTGTTGGTAAGTAGATGTTCAATTACTAGAGGTGGGGGTGGGCAGAAGAGGACACCCAGGAATGGGGAGTGGTGTAGTGTTAATTTCATAGCACTGGATAAGCATTTAATCATGTTTATTCCCCTCTCCCCCGGAAGAAATCCTGTTTCAGGGGGAAAATGATTACATCTAATACTGGTGAGTATGTCATTATATTCATTTCAATTATTTCAATGGTTTACAGGCAGAAATTTCATGTTATATTTTTAAAATGCGACTTTAAAAATTGGATACTCAATAAATACCACTTTTTGTGTGTCGATTTTGGAAACTGTAACCATTGCTGATAATAAACTATTTTGTGTAATATGTTTCCCACATTATTTTTCATTGTTTTGATTCTCATCTTTATCAATGTTTCCTGTAGAGAAGAGTTCTGGAAATATATCAGAGAAAATAAATACTTCAGATAAGAGTTTGTCTTACAAGTTAGCTTCAGACATACCCACGGGCATTATCTGTGCTTCTGGTTCAGCACTAATGATTTGATTTTGAAGATACAATTATAGTAACACCAATATATTGTCACTACACCAATCTATCAATTCCAGTGGACCTCACTATAAGCACCTGGATTTTCTGGGCTACATGTCTACTATGTGGAGATAACTTTAGACTGTAAACATGGGTTGAAAACATCTGAGTGAAGTGTTATCTACACCTGGGATTTACCCTCTGCAATGTTAAGAATCACCCTGAGTCATTTCCAGGCTTTCTCTACCTAGCCTATGGAAGTAAATTCAGATAATTTATTTTACATCAATTTGAACTAATACATTACACTTCACCAAATCAGTATTCATTTACTGTGAGGGTGGTTGCCCTATTACTTTAGTTAATCATAATGTTTAAAAATTCAAGTGAAAAAATGTCAATAAATTACTGAAAGACATGGCTTAAAATATTTACATAAATATGTAAAACTTAAAATGTCATATCATTATGTTTGTTAATGTCTTTAGAAGATTTAGTATAAAATAGATTTTTATTTTTATATTTAAATAAATTATAAGTAGTTAAACTATTACACAATTGATACAGGTGTGTCAAATTAAGGCTATCCACTTTATATTTAGAATGCTTGCGTATATTCTTGGGAAATAGAAAAAGGTTTGTTAAATTGAATATTCATTTTGCAAGTTATAATCTTATCTGTTAGCCCATTCAATCTACATCATTAAGAATACAACATAAATATAACAGGATTTCAGTCTCTTCTTACTGCTGTATATAAAATTAGTTTCCAAAATAGAGAAGATGGTATGAGAGGTTAATGAACCCATTCATCCAAATGTGTAGTCCACTGCTAAATGGAACACATTGTATTTTATTAACTAATCTCTAGTGCACCTTACATTATAAAAGATAAATTGTTATTTTATCACATCCTATAAAATCTCTCATGACTTCTATTTGTATGAAATAATAGTTTAATTATAAAATACTGTTACCATGTAGAATGTATCCAATGCTAAAATATACGTCCATGTCATTATTCTCACCACAGTTGTGACAATATTTTGCTTATTAATGAATAAATCATTTTAAAAGCATAACAAAATTGTCTAGGTCCTTAAATAAAACTAAAAGAACATCTACATTGTAATTTTATTCCTCTTGATAGCTAAAAAACAGTCTTAGACTTTCTTTGAATGGTATATAAATTTTACTTTAGAAACAACTTATACTCAATGTAGCTATATAAGTATAGTTTACCTTCTCCTTACAGGCCAAATTTAACCAAAGACCAAGATGATAGATTTAGCTCCAAGATATGTTATTAAAAACGAGAGGCCTGGTGCACGACATTTGTGCACTGGGGGGAGTCCCGTAGCTCAGCCTGTGCCCTCTCACAGTCTGGGACCCCTCAGGGGATATCCGCTGAGCTCACCAGCTGTGAGCCCGGCTTCTGGCTGAGTGGCACTCCCTTTGTGGGAGTGCACTAACCACCAGGGGCCAGCTCTTGCTTTGAGTGTCTGCCCCCTGGTGGTCGGTGCAGGACATAGAGAGTGGTTGTTCTGCCGTTCAATTGATCTGTATATTAGGGTTTTATTATATAGGATAACAAAACCAACCCCAGCTGGGTTGGCTCAGGGGATGGAGCATTAGTTAACCTGTGGACTGAGGGGTCCCTGGGTCGATTCAGGTCAAGGGCACATGCCAGGTTGTGGGCTAGATCTCCAATAGGGGGTGTGCAGAAGACAGCCAACCAATGATTCTCTCTCACTATTGATATTTCTATCTCTCCCTCTCCCTTCCTCTCTGAAATCAATACAGTATATTTAAAAATATAACAAAACCAAAATGAATTGTAGATTTCAATTTAAAATATAAAACTAAATTTAAAAATTTGGTTGGATGGCATCATTGTCAATATTCTAGTTGAGATATTTCACTATAATTTTATAAAATATTACCACTGGCAGGAGCTGCTTTCCAAAAAGAAACTGGACAAACCATGCATGAAGTGTCTTTGTATTTTATCTGATAACTGCGTGTGAATATATAATTATCTGAAAATTAAAGTTTAATTTTTAAAAACAGGTTTATTTCAAATATAGATAATGAAAAGTTCTATTTCTTGAAGCAGAATTCAGACATTAACAAGTTCACACTTAAAATATCCATAGTCAATTTAATATAAAATATAAACATTAGCTGCTTCAAAGGTAATGACTTTTTAATCCACTTGTCCCCAAATATTGAATAAGCTTTATAAACTATCACTTGCAAAGAGATAGTTCAGTTTACCATATCAGATTTGAATATATGAATGTCATATATTCCAGGACAAATTTCAATTTGAAAACCACAAACAATGAAAATAGTAAAACCTCCTATAAAAATAAGTCAATATTGTAAAAGATTAAATAAGAATCTGGTTTCTATTATTTGTCCTATAATGCAGCATTCTTTGCATTATCACTGAGAAATCTTTAATCAGAAAATGAGAAGGTAAATTAAATTTTGAAAATAGTAAATGCCAGATGTGCATCATACTGACAATCTAACTTAGAAATCTCCAGGAGAACGACATGAAAATAACTGGGATATGTATTGCATGATCAAACTTTACCAAGCAGGAATAATCTAGCATTTCTTCCCTAGAGGGAAAACCGTAAATCTGTCATTATTTGATCCACCTAATGAATGTATTATAGAATGAAAATCATCTTAATTAACATATGCACGAGTCAGTCCCAGCATATGCATCTGGAAGGTGGCTAGATGTTAAATATTGTGATTTCAAGAGCAAAATTGGGATTTAAATTACTCCACTACTGCTCTCTCAATTTAAACACAATTGTCAGCTGCTCCTGGGAGCCTTCCTTTTCTTCCCCATCCCGTTTCAAGGGCCAATTCAATTTCTTTTTACCATTATAGCACTTAACCTTTCAAGTGAGATCATTGTTTATATATAGTTTTTAAAAATAAATTTGAGAACTGTGTAAATTTAGGAAGTGCTTATAGATTAAATGTTTGCAAAATCCCAAATTCATATGTTAAAACCCTAATTCCCAATGTCTGGTGTTGGGGGTGTGACCTTTGGAACGTGATTAGGTTTAGATGAGGCTGGGATCACCATGAAGAAGAGGATACGACCAGATCCCCTCTCTCAGCCATTTAAGGACACAGCAACAGGTGGCCGACTGCAAACTAGAGAGAAGTCTCTCACCAGCCCCTGAATCTGTTGGCATCTTGATCCTGGAATTTCCAGCCTCCAGAAATGTGAGAAATATATATGTGTTGTTTATGCAATCCACTGTATGGGATTCTGTTATAATAGCCCAGCCAGAACTAAGGTAGAGGGAGAGAGAGACCATCTGCATTGCCATTTCATATAAACACTAGAGGCCTGGCCTGTGCCCTCTTGCAATTTGGGACCCCTCAGGGGATGTCGGATTGCTGGTTTCAACCTGATCCCCACAGGCCAGGCTGAGGGACCCACCAGTTCACAAATCTGTGCACTGGGCCTCTAGTCATATATAATAAAAGCCCAGTGTCCAAACAGTGGAACGACCAGAATGACTGGTCGACCAGTTGCGATGATGTGCACTGACCGCCTGGGGCAGAAGACCAACGCAGGAGCTGCCCCCTAGTGGTCAGTGCACTCCCACAGTGGTAGTACCACTCAGATGACTGGGATGAGCAGTGCTCCCACAGCAGGCTGATCCCTTCAGGCCATGCCCCCAACCAGTGCATGAATCCCATGCACCTGGCCTCAAGTATGCATATAAGATCTTTGGTTAATCTCTACCTGCCCTCTCCTCTTCCCCATTCCCTCTGAGATTCATCAGTCTATTCCATGTGTCCATGCCTGTGCGTTAAGTGTCTACCCCCTCGTGGTCAGTGCTCATCATATATACCAGTCAAACAGTTGAATGGTCAAATGGTTGCATGGTCACTTAGGCTTTTATATATATAGATTTTTAAAACATTTTATTTTAACACTAACAGTTCAATTTAAATAATTCCATTATAAAAATTTCTTTATTGCAAAGATAATATTTTTTCAAAATTCAAAATTAAGAAGAGCATCATCAATTAAATTTATAGTAATAGAGCCTTTAGTAATACATAACTCATTTTACAATAATACTCCCCCTTAAAAAATGTGTTATGGTTTGTCATATTTCAAATACAAGGCATCAGATGACATGGAAGAATAATATAATACATATAATTTAAGCAAACCAGGTATTTTCTCAAATATATTGTTTTTTTACAGCCCCACAAAATTTGCAAAAATATAGTTGTTGCATAAATTAAACACTTTTTCAAAATCATTAATTTGCAATATTCTACAAAACTCAAAAATAGAATCATCCCTATAACAGGTAGCTTGTTATTTTACCTGTAAGAAAGACTGACCCATATACTTAAAATATTTCTTGAGAACATTTTTATAATATAATTCAGTGTTTAACAAATATGTGAGAATAGTCTACAGGCAGTGGGGTTTTATTCCTCAATTCGTTGCATTATTTCATCAGCTAAATTCTTTGAGATGCAGAGGCAGTTTGATCCTTAGATGGACTGTGTATTGGAACTTCTTTTAACTGTAGTGATATATGCACAGCTACATGGCAAAGTAACGTGTTATCAAAATGACGAAACCAGATATGAGGAAAATATCTTGTAGAGTTTCAAAAAACTTAAGCATATTTTTTAGACTAGGCACTAAACACATGAATTTTTTCTTGTGTTTATTTGTTTACTCTTTTATATTATAAGAACAAGTAGATATATCACACAGTAAAAGGTTCATCTACAGAGAAAAAATATATACACATATAAATAAGAAAAAAATAAGGAAACTCTACCCATACCACTGGAATAAGCTAATCACAGGATATCAATGTATCACTTAATTAGCATGTTTAACATATGAGCAGGGTATCATGAAGAATTCTTTTGTAGGAATTGCTGACATTGTTCTTCTTTCTCCACTGTTTAATAAAAATTATAAAAATTCTAGGAATTTCAAAAAACATAGCTACATTCATTAGAGAAGGCTTTTGGGACTTCCCTTTCACTTACTGAACTCTGTTGGAAAGGTTTCTGTGGGAGAAAAGGAAGAAATTACGAAGGTAAAGATCTGGAAACAACTCGAGCCATTGGGCATCCATGGGGAAGAGGGAGAGCACAACCTTTGCGGGACCTGGTGGGGACATGGACACAGCAAGACAAGAGCTGCAGGGGCATTGAGAACCAGTGTGTGTGTGTGTGTCCCTGTATTTACATCCTAGGCGCCCTTTCTACCCAGGAAAGGCCAAGCAGCAGCTGCCAACCACTGTCAGGAAACTTCTTGTCCCCTAAATCAGTGATCTGCTACGCTTGGGCAGTATCACAAAGCTAAGACAAAGGCACACCTTTTCACCAGTTTGTCATAAATCGAGGCGGGAAGCAAAAGGAAAGCTCCCCGCCAACTGGCCTATCATCAGAGATGGACTATAGGCTGGAAATTAAATGTTTACAGATGCCATCTGGGCCTGGGGAAATACACACCTCCCTTGTTAGATGAAAAAGTGACAAGAATTAAAGGACACTGGGCAGTAACCTCTATGAACTAAGTTCAGAGAAGAATATGTGGAAAGAATAAACCAGGACTAGATAGCTCTTTAAGGTCAAAATAATTTCCAACTTTTTCCTTTGGAAGTGTTGAATACACACACACATAATAAATGTGTAAGGCATAAGATTAAAATTAAATACAGCCCCATGTGCACACCATCTAGCTCAAGGTAAGAAACTGCCAGACCCACGGAAGCTCTCTGCAGTGTGGCATCTGGCCCCATGGTCCTCACCCATAGAAGTTACCACTGTCCTGCATCTTGTCTTTTTATTCCTTTCTTATTAGTAGTAGTTTACCATAATATTTACCCCTAACTAATAAGTTGTTTAGTGTATGTTTTTGAACCTTATTTACATGGACTTAGGACTCTTTCTGCAAAGTGATATTTTCTTTCAACATTATGTTTCTGAGACTCATCTTGCTGACTTTTCTAGATTGTTCACTCATTCACACTATTGAGTAGTATTCCATTTTGTAAACACAGCAGGTCCTCGAATAACATTGTTTCACTCATTGTCATTTCATTATAGAATGATGAGATGCCATAAAAACTTAACTCTTATCTATATATAACCTATGGTAAATTATTTTTATTATAAGTCATTTTGCTTAAAGTTGCAGAACCATTGATAACATTAAGTGGGACCTTACTGTACACTGATTTGTCTACTTTGGGTAGCTCAGCTCTGTCACTGCAGGCATAGCTACCATGGGCACTCCTGCATGTGTATTCCCGCCCATACCAAAGCTCAAGAGAAACTCTTCCTGCCTAGGTGAAGTTGCTGGGATATAGGCTGTGAGCATCTTCACATTTATAATTCCAAATTGTTTTCCAAACCTGTTGTGACCACTGAGAACCTCACACAGTTTAAGTGTAGTGGTTTTCTCATGCTCAACTTGTTGCTCACATAATAAAAAACATTTACTAATTCCTTATTGTTTACTGCATTAGCTGAAACTGTTTGCAGTTTACATACAAACTCACTTCTTTGGTTTAATACTCTTAGTGGTCTGCTCTGTAACATAAACCTGAGTGCCCATCATAAATCATGCTTCTCATTGCATGAAAGATTCACATTTTTCAAGTCACACAAATACAAGTAATTTTTATTTTATTTACCTAAGATTCCATGTTTTCCATCAGAATTGTCCTAGAACTAACAAAAGAAAGAAGTTTACAGAATCCCACTGACCAGAGGCAGTGTGCATACTGGTTAAGAAATGTGAAGGCAACAATTTTAATCATCAAAAACCTGTTGGGATACAAACACATTTCTCAGTTATCATTTATGTAAAGTTGGCAATGCATTCCATAATATGATTTATAAAAATTAAATGAGATAATAGATGAGATACACCTAATTTTAAAGTGTTCATCATAAAATGTACAATCAATACATTTTAGCTATTGTTTTCAAAAGCGACTTGTTGATCAATCACTGTTTTAGAGCCACTTTAATGAATAGCCTACAGCGATAATATAGCCATGTTCGTGAAAGAAACATATTCCTCCATGTTTGACTTCAATGTCATTCAATATTTTAGGTAAGGTTGCCTTATTGGTACTGAAAATCCCCGGAATTCTTTGCTGTGATGGCAGAATAGTAATCTGCAGAATCGATTATTAGTCCACGGACAAAAAGAGCACAGCTCTTAGTAGCAGTAAACTGAAGTGCACGGATTCACACACTTTCCAAACACTTATACACAGGCGTGTTGTCTCTGGTCTCAGGAATAAATTCAATGCTAGAATGCTGGACCGCCACAACATATAGGTCTTATTAAATTATGTTTATGTAAAGCTAAAGCATTGTAAAATAATTATCTCTGAAGCTCATCACCACTCACAATCCCGAATGAGCATGTTGGATAATACTCTGAACCACAGACGCAGATCCTAAGTGATAAGCACAACTCATTTTCACCCACACACAGTGCAGGTGCCCATCGTCACTGATGGAAAACTCCATGTCACAAACAGGCACTGACGTCACAAACACATACTTAGTGCAGTCCAGATCCTCCCACTTCAGAAGAGAGAGGAAGGGGAGGCCTACCAGCTCTAACTACGATGTGTCCGGGATCAAATGCTATCCAACATAATACTTTTTATTCTTTTCAATTTATTCTTAATTTTCTCCTCTCCCCCATTTAACAATATTTTTCATGGAAAAAAAAATCAATGCATCAATAGTCTACAAGTTCAATCTTTCTATACTGACAAATAGAATTAGTATGGTTTTTAGTCCATGCTATTTAGGGAGAGCCTTCAGTCCTTGTGGAATTACAGTGCATTTTGTTCTAATTTTTATTTAGGTTATAGACTGCTCAGCCAGGAGAAAAAAAAAATTAACTAAGTAAAGCATCAATAAGATGCTATGGTTATTTATAAATCATTTTGGTCCAAAATGCTTTTAAGTTGCTTATAGATGCATACAATCGAGTGATATAAAATATTTAAACTCTTGAAAGAGATCCTTTGGAAAATGAAAGTGAGAAAGAAAGATGGTGTCAGGAAGGTGGTTAATGAACAAATGCATCCTTTACAAATTATGCACTGAAGCAAGGTAGAACACAGATTTAACATTGAGCTTGTACTGATGTGTAGAAAGCAAAAGTATAACCAGTAATAACAGTGTACATAAAACAAACCAGTTATATGGGACACATGCCAATATGATGTCAGAGAAAATATTTTCCTATGGTCCCATGTAGAGAATATTTGAAGACGATAGCTAAAGCACAGCTCAGAAGGAAGCAATTGTGTGGGCCAATGTGTAGTGCAGTTAAGAAGCTCTCTGAAAGCCTCCCTTAATTGTGAAACAGATTTTAGACTATAAGGAAAAATGGATGACTGCATTTCCTCTAGGCCAGTAGTCGGCAAACTGAGGCTTGCGAGCCAAGGTTTGCCGCTCTGTTGACTAATGAGTTTGCCGACCACTGGGATAGGGGCTTAATCACAAGGAACAACAACAGCCTGTAATGACTGAAATTGAGAGTCTAGGCCATCTTCCATAAACCTCCCATTTATCTTAGCCACGTGTATGAAGGCATTGTGCTGCAGTGAATTGAGATTATGGTCTCTGCAAGCACCAGGACAACTATAATTCTGTTTCCATTTACAAACAGAACTATACACTGTGAAAGTCAACTAAATTGTATGAATCATAAGTTACTCATATGGAAAGATGGGCCCGGATAAGAATGAGAAGACTGCTTAATTTTTGGCTAAAAATGTGTATGGACAGTACTGGCAGTCAGAGCTAAGAATCTCCTCAGAAACAGTTCCGGGTCTCCTCCAATGCAGAGTTCAATGCATGGTGGCAAACGATTTTGTTGAGAACACTTGTAGTGAAAATGGCAGCCTGAGAAAAAGAAAGGGAGGGAAGGAGGGGGTGAGGGGATGGGAATGAAATGTGAAGGAATGGTGTCCTTAGAGTATCTATTCTGAGCAACAAAACTTCCTGAAATACTTTCCATAATAAACCTGTGGCAAAATATTGAACTTGGAAATAGATGTATGAAATAAGTTATAAAATAGTCATGTGAAGGATATAAAGCATTTGTTGTTCTGACAGATAAATTAATCATGTCCACTGGCTTGAAGTAGAAATTTGGGGACAGAGACTGAAAAATATAAGTGACCTGTAGGCCTATTTATTTTGGCATTCTCTGTTTATAAATTAAATAGTTATAATTGAATGTCTTTTCTAGAGCTTGTGTCTTTTAAATCCCCACGGCTTGACATGGCCTTACCTCACCCTATTGCATCAGATCCAGTCTGGCTTCACTCCTTTCCTCTTAATCTGCTTGCCTCCTCAAGCCATTCAAGTTCCTGCTCCCCATGCATGGCTGTTCTACGGTGGAATGTGGGAGAATGGTGAAACATAAACTCAATGAATAAAGAAATAAAATGATTTTTTTATATTAGACTCTGATTAATAGCAGCTAGAGGTGACTCGGGTTAAATGAAAACGGTGTGCAAGAATTTTACTAAAAACATGCTTTAAAACTTCACACCGAGTGTGACATGTAGTTCAGCCGCAGGCCACACTGGGGCAGTAGATAGCTTTCTTATATGAAAATGAAATGTACAAGTTCATGAAAACAAGATTTTGATGAAAACAAAATTATGGTCTCTCAAAGATGACATAGAATCTAACTTCATAAATATTTCCAGACCCCATATTTAGTTTGTAATAAAACTGATTGCTTGTTTGATTTTTGCTCTCCCATGGAGTCTACTTCCAACATAGTCCCTATCAGGTTTTCAAACAGCCTAGGAATTTTCCAATTTAAAGGCTTTTGCACATCCTGCTTATCTTTGCCTAGAATATTCTCCCGATGCCACCCTAATCTTCCAGGTCTCAGTTTATATGTAATTTCCTTAGAGAAGTTTACCTAGACACCGTTTCTAAAGCAAGTCTCTCTCATACAACATGAACCTTTTTATGTAACTTTTATTTTCCTTGTATTTCAGTCATGGCACTTATCCCAATGTTTAAGTATTTTATTTATGCACTTTTCTATTTAAGTTTGTCTATTTCCCTCAGTATGCTTTCAGCTCCATGAAACTAAAACCGTATCTCTCTGGGTTGCTTGTTAATTCCCAGAGCGGGGCGTAGGAGAAACTCGAAACTACTTTTGAATGAATGAATGAATGATGAATCCCTATGATTGAGGATTATTTTCATTCACCCACGATTTCAACCAATCCCCACACTCCTGTAAATTATTTACAGTAATGAGAACAGCAGACCTGAAAACTGGTCTAGAGGGTATAGCAATTAAGGATAGTTCTAATACCCTCTTGATTAAACACTGCTTCTGTTCTGTTTAGAAGCGTGTCCTTCTTTGCAGAGGGTGAGAGTGCAGAGGCTTAGGAAGAACGCAGGTCACTGAAGGAAGAATGTTACACTTGTCCACTTCATTACTCCTTTGGCAGAGTTTTCAGTCCTTGCTCTCAGACCCCATATCTTATGCGTTTCACTGCATGTGCCCTTGTTAAGGCAGAAATGCAGAAAATGGATTACAGACGAGTTTAATGCTGCCTTTCCCACCTACACTGAGAACCATAGATATTAAGGCTAAAAAGACTATATATTGAGGCTAAAAACAGGATTGCAAAAAGTCTAAATTTTGTGAAAGTCAAATAAAAAACACTTAAGCAGATGTGAAAACTGTATATATACAATGCAACATTAAAATACTTCTTCAGTGGGGCACAGTCTTTAAACAAATTTTCCAGAGTAGCATTGCTTTTCTGTTAATTCTATTTAATCTCTGATATTCATACATATCTTTTCACACCTGGAAAAAAACTGGTACTATTTTTTTAAACAACAACTTTTATCAAAGTACTTACATACATCTGCATATCATGCATTAAAAATCAAATCTTTTGCTCATTTTATATCTTTAAAGTTATGTTACTGTACTAATCAGGTATTCTATTTTTCCTATTCTGTGATCTTTTTAGATGTCTTTACTCAACTTTCTCAAAAATACCAAATGACTATATTTAAAGTTTGTATGAAGCAACTCATCTTCAGTAATTTATTTCTGGCACTTTGGTATATTCTGGGGTGCTTTTCCTTTGTGTTTTGTTTTGTGTTTTCTTTTTTACTCTGTGTGTGTGTGCGCGCGCGTGCACATGCATGCATACCTTTCTTCAAGGTTAATTAACTTTGGAAGACATTCATTAATTGTTGCTTGCCAAACATTTTTGTGTTTTTTTTAGTGGTTTAAAGTTACAAAAAAAATTAGGTTTGTCCTCTTTCTCTCTCTCTCTCTCTCTCTCTCTCTCTCTCTCTCTCTCTCACACACACATACACACACACACACACACACACACACACACACCACCCCTAAGGCTGACAACTCTGAGGCTTCAGATAATTAAGAAACACAAAAGCATTACCTGGACACCTTTTAAAGTTGATATACCCTCATCTATCTATATAAAACCCTAATATGCAAATAGACCAATGGTAGAACAACCAAACAACTGGTCACTATGACGTGCACTAACCACCAGGGTGCGCATGCAGAACATGGCAGGCAATGGCAGCAGGTGGCAGAGTGTGGAACATGGTGGGCATGAGCTGCAGTGGGATGGTGAAGCAGGTGAGCAGGGGCACCAGACCAAGGCAGAGCGCTGGTCGCTGTCATCAGGGCAAGTCTCTGGTGGTTACTGAAAATTCTTTGCTCCCACGCACCACAGTCCTGCCCAGTGCCTGCACCTGCTGCCTGCACCAGCCCCAAAGAGCACCTGCTGTCGGTGCCAGAGCCACTGCTTGCAGCTGCTGCCAGTGCCTGGTGCCAGCCCCAATCACTTGGCACTGTCAGCAGGTGCGAGCAGCGGCTGCTGGCTCTGATCGCCCCTCAGGTTTTCTCCACCTCCCCCTGCTCCTGAGGGGTGATCACGGCTGGCAGCACCTCTGTCACCCACTGCCAGCAATGGCCCCACTCATGCCCACTGACTGCACTGGCCCCATTTTCACCCGCTGCTGGTGCTGGCCCCAATTGCTCCATGCTGTCAAGTGCAAGTGGGGCTGGTGCTGTCAGTGTGTGGGAGTGGTGGCAGCAGGAGCAGGGCTGCTGGCATACAGAGAACCAGGGGCTGCAGTGGGAGGGGCTGGGCGAGGTTGTGGAGGATGGACCAAGACTCTCCCCTGTGCCCACTGCAGCCTTGTGGCCCACAGTTCCTTGCAAGGTACATGAATTCGTGCGCTGAGCCCATAGTCCTAAATAATAAAAACCTAATGTGCTAAGTGTCCAGTTAATCAGTCGGCCATTCAACCAATGAAAGCGTAATATGCTAATGATATGCTAAGGTCTCTCAACCACTTGCTATGACATGCACTGACTACCAGGAGACAGATGCTTCTACCAGTAGCTCCTACCAGTTAGCTTGCTGCCGAGGTTCGGCCCATCAGTACTGAGTGAGACAGGCTGGACATGCCCTAAGCCCTCCCATATCTGTCACTGGCCCCAATCATGCACCAGTGGGGTCCCTCGGCCTGGCCTGCTCTCTCTCACAATCCTGGACCCCATGGGGGATGTCGGAGAGCTGGTTTTGGCCCAATCCAATAGGCCAGGCCAATGGACCCCACTGGTGCACAAATTCGTACACTGGGCCTCTAGTATCTATACTAATAAAAGGTTAATATGTTAATTAGACTGGGAGACCTTCTGGACAAAGCCATAGTGGCAGGGCTGAGTCAGAGGTGGTTAGGGGCAATCAGGCCAAGAGGGAAGGGCAGTTGGGGGTGAACAGGCTGGTGGGGGGCGGTAATTGGGGGCAATCAGGCTGGCAGGTGGGCAGTTGGGGGCAAGCAGACTGGCAGGAGGGGCAGTTGGGGGTGATCAGACCAGCAAGGGGGAGCAGTTGGGGCAAGAAGGCCAGAGAGGGGGGATTTGGGGGTGATCAGGCAGGCAGTCAAAGGAAATTAGGGGCAATCAGGTGGGCAGGAAGAGGGGTTAGGGGCAATCAGGCAGGCAGGCAGAGGCAGTTAGGGGCGATCAAGCAGGTGAGCGGTTAGGAGCCAGTGGTCCCAGATTGTGAGAGAGTGCAGGCTAGGCTGAGGGACCCCCCTCCCCCGGTGCACGAATTTCATGCACTGGGCCACTAGTATCAAATAAATGACAGTGTGTTTTGGTCACTACAAGTAAAATTATAGTATTCTTTATTTCCAAATACCAATAATACAGCAATCAATCAATAGAAAATGTCAGAAGCAACAATTAACTGTTAACTGAATGATCTTATAATATTAAGACCACGTCAGAAAAAGCTATGATATATACCAATTCAATTCATATTATATTATCTGTGTTTTGTGTAATGAAAGAACACAAAATTCCATCTAGTTCAAAGTTCTTTCAAGTTAGATGGAAAGGTGTTTCTTGAGATTCCAACAAGTTTTAAAATTTGTTTAGTAGGATATATACATTTCCTAAAAGCTAAAATAATGCATTCACTATAGACACAGTAACTTTTGGGGAGACTTACAGGCAGTTAGATTGGCTGGGGTGTAGGTCAAGAGTTGGGGTATAAGGAATTACACCCAGATAAGGAGGTCAGGGCTTTCTTAACCACATCAAGGAATTTCACTCTTTTCTACCTACCACGAAAGAATTGGAAGGGATTTGCCCAAGACAACAACACAACTTCACATAAGCATACATTCAAGTTGGTGAGACAAAAAAGTTACTTCACCAGATACATTAGTAAGTAAAATTGCATAATTTACCTCCAAATTAAGTATTTCTCTCTTCCCCTGCCCCTCCCCCGAAAACATTTCAGCAAACAGATTTGATGCCAGTTATTAAGTATGAAACATTATTCCCTCTGCAAGAGGGAATTTCCAATTTGTTCTTTTAGTTCTCAGTGTGTCTATTTCCAAGGGAGTATAACCCAAATCTCCACATCCTATCTTGTAAATCAGTGCAAGTGACTTGCTTAACTCAAAAATAGAGAGAAATGCAATAAGAACAGAAGCTTTAGTTCCCCTGAAATTACAACTGAGCTGTCTGAGAAGACTGGATTGAATTAACCCTGTAATCACAGAAGCAGAGTTTCTGTGTTTTATTGTTGTTTCTTTTTTTCAGGAAATCATGTAGAGAAAACCTGAAGTTCATGCACTGCCTGGCTCAAAGGAAGATGCTGTCAGGCGCAGCGGCCCCTCCAAAGGCCACTGCCAATCGCCTGAATGGTGTGTAGTGTTAAAAGCAACCCACCAATGAACATGCCAATGCTCCTTAGCAAAGTGTTTCCCATTCCTGCTTCCAGAGGTGGCGTTTATTTCCCTACTCAATCTGGGCTGCCCAGGTGGCTTGCTCTGACCAGTGGAATGTGATGTTTGAAGCCCAGGTCCTTCAGCTCCTACTATCAATCTTGGAACCCAATTCCCACCTAAAGAAATCCAAGTTGTCCTGCTGAAGACAGTGGACACATGGAGAGCCAGGCCCTGCAGGATGAGGGACCAAAGGTTGGGAAAGAGTCCACAGAGGACTGTGGCATTCCAGTGACAAGCCCCCAAGCCTCAGATGTGCAAATGAGGCCACAGGAACCCACCAACTGTCCAGGTAAAACCGTGCCAAGCACAGATGAATTATCCTGCTTAGTTCTGCCCAAATTGCTGCCCCACAGAATCATGAAATGATAAAATGGCTGTGGCTTCAAGCCAACAATATTGGGGTGGCTTATTACACAGGAACAGATACACAATACAAGTGGAAACATGTTTCCTGCTACCTTTTCAGAGAAAAATCCCAGTGGCAGACCATGCTTCCATGTAGGAGGTAGCTAGGGGCTCAATTAGCACAGAAATGTCACAGCCAGTGGGACGCAGAGATAAAACCACAGTCTCAAGGCCCTGTGCACAACAGGAAGCATAAGAAGTCAATGTCACGGAGCTGCAGATGACCAGAGGGCCTTTCCAACGTGCATAGGAGAAGCAGCAGCAGCAGTGCAGTGCAGCCCAGACAGTGATGTATGTATGCTCGCCACGGAGGAATCTGGAGAACCAGGCCAGACCAGGCAGGAATCGTGGCCAGAGAAAGACAGGAGAAAACCCATTGAAAACACTGGGTTTGGTTTTCTTTAGACGTTTGTGAGAACTATAATAAACAATGTGGTTTTTAAAAATATTCCCTTGAGAAAGCAAAGAAAAAATAATACCTCTTCCACTTTGTCCCCTATTACATCCACTTTATTATGCTTTGGAAGTTTCATTTGTTCTCACTGTGAAAACCCACGAAGAATGTGTTTCTGTTATTTCTGTCTTTCTAAAGCTCTAACACAAAAGTTTTACCATGTCACATATTGTGATATTAAAGCACTACCTTTCCTTAACAAGCAGTGTCAAATAGTCACACTGAAACTCACTTCAGTATGTGATGTGAATGTTGCCTTTTGGAAAAAATTATGGTCTGTTTGGAGTTTCCCAGGATGTAATTATTTAAGTATACCAAAGAACTTAAAATGTTTAGATATTAGAAATTTTAAAAGTGCTAAATTGTATATTTTCAAATATTTCTGGGCACTAATAAAAGCCAACAATTCTACTGAACACTTATTGAAACCAGCTGACCAAGACAAATAAAATTTATAAAGTTTTATTAATTTGCCAGGATAACTTCCATTTTTATTTTCATTCTTTTCTAACTTCAAAATAATGGAAATTTATTCCTAAATAAAACCTACATTTACAAATTCCTTGTTAGTGTTCTTTTACTCTAAATAAAATCCTCTCTCCTATTTTTAGTTAAGTTACCATCAGAATAATGTTTATTATGCAGTACCTTGGTATTTCAGAGCTATATAAGCAAAATGCATGATTAAGTTCAATCCTTGATATTTAATTAACCATAATGGTGGTCTTCAAAAGATCTGGCAAGTAAACATCACAGCATCACTGCCAGGAAGTGGCCCTCAAATGTCAGCAGGGCAGAACTAGGATGCTGGTGTCTGACTTCAGTTCCAACCACTCAGGCAGTTACAGACCAAACAGTGACCAGACCTTTCTGGATGTAAAAACATTTTATAATCGTTGTTATCTTTCTCATGCAGTTTCAATCTAATCAGCTGCTATGTGAAGAGAGTCTAAGGTTTTGACATAGTAAGTGACCTTTTATAGAAAAGTGTTCATTTGTGTCTCTTTGTAAAAGATCCACAATCTTGAAGACATTGCTGTTTGAAATTGTTTTCCTTGAAATACCACTGCAACCTTGTATATTAGTTAAACCTCTTTGTCTGAGTTTTATTATATTGCACTTTCCTGAAAACTTCCTTGATGTATGCCCTCCTTCTCGGGAGAGTTTCTAGGCCTGTTTAACAGCTTTTCTTATTCATTAACAACTTCCCTTACAATCTAATAAGTCTCTTATGACCCTAGGGTTCTGTCAGACACCATGTTTCTTTTTAATGTCTTTATCACATATTTGGGAATAATTCTGTTACTTTTCACTTCATTTATGAGCTTAATGACTTTTCTTGCATATATGACTGCTAAAAATTTTATGTAACTCTTAATTGCATCTACATCTTCTCTCATGATGGTATCTTGGGCCCTCCACAGATCACAAGTCTACTGATTTTCAGAGAAAAAGACCTAGTTTAGCTTCCTGTGGTTTTATTCTCTCTCATATTTGCTTTATTAGAGTATATTTGACAGTTTAATTCTATAGCATATGCTTTATCTCTCCCACATGGTCTATAGTGCTTATGCTCGGCTTTCTTCTCTGAGAAAGGATTAATTTTTCTAATCTAAGCTTATTTTAAATAAAATCACAGCTTTAAAGATACTTTTTATTTCTCTAAATGCTATCTTACTTTCTTTTCTTTTTCCTTGAAAAATACTCTACCCAAACTCTTTATACAGCTGCCTAAAACATTTAGCACTAGAGATCTGTCTTCTCAGTTCCTTGGCTTTGATTGATGGTCTCACAAAAGTAGGTCATAGGAGTTTTCCAGAAGGTGCATCTTACTCTCATATATCCAAAGTATCCCTTACATATGATTATTGGACTTAGTAAATAAAATTACAGATTAATCACTAAAATTTAAATTTCACATAAACAACAAATACTTTTTTGGTATAAGTGTGTCCACAATTATTTGTGGTTTATCTGAAGTTCAAATTTAGATGGATGTCCTGTAATTTATCAGGGAAACTTATCCTAATGGGGTAAGTCTTTACCTGTTAGCTTTTGTCCTAAACCTTAATTGGGCATTTTCTGAGAGCATCATTAATTTCATATCCAGAAGCAAAAATCTATCACCAGAGAAGGGAAGGTTTTATTTTATTTTTACATACTTGATTTTTTATAATACTACAACTGGGATCACAGAAACAGCCTTGTACCAATAGTGACTTCCTCTCTTGTTCAGTGAGGCCCCTGGAAATTAACTCATTCATTCAAAGTATAAACATTGCATATCTACTCTAAAATAAGAATTCTAATATCAAGAATATCAAGGACAATTAGCAGTACTTGTCCACTACAAATTTTAAATCCAGTAAATGAGACACAAAAAGGTATAAGGATGTGATCATTTTATTGATATTAGTACCTGTACTTAATGCCTTTTGATTGAGCCATACATACCTATAAATTATACTCTCATTTTTTAATTGTAAAAATTATTTTTATTTTTCAATTACAGTTGATATACAATATTATATTATTTATTTTCAGGCATACAACCCAGTGGTTAGACATTATGTAACTTACTAAGTGATCATTCTAATAATGCTGTACCTCTCTGACACCATACATAGTTATTATAATATTACTAGAGGCCCGGTGCATGAAATTCGTGCATGGGGTGGGGGAGGGCGGTTGTCCCTCAGCCCAGCACCCTCTCCAATGTGGGACATCCCTCTCACAATCCAGGACTGCTGGCTCCTAACCGCTTGCCTGCCTGCCTGCCTGATTGCCCCTAACTGCTTCTGCCTGTCAGCCTGGTCACCCCCTAACCACTCCCCTACCATCCTGATCGATGCCTAACTGCTCCCTTGCTGGGCCGATTGCCCCTAACTGCCCTCCCCTGCAGGCCTGGGTCCCCCTCAACTGCCTTACTCTGCAGGGCTGGGTCCCCCACAACTATCCTCCCCTGCAGGCCTGGTTGCCCCCAACTGTCCTCCTCTTCTAGCCAGGTCACCCCTAACTGCCTTCCCCTGCCAGCCATCTTGTGGTGACAATCTTGTATCCACATGGGGGTGGCCATTTTTGACCACATGAGGGTGGCCATCTTGTGTGTTGGAGTGATGGTCAATTTGCATATTACCTCTTTATTATATAGGATTATTATATAGGACTAGAGGCCAGATGAATGAATTCATGCACTGGTGGGGTTCCTTGGCCTGACCTGTGGGGATTGGGCCAAATCGACAGTCCAACATCACTCTAGGGGTCCCAGAGTGTGAGAGAGTACTCTGCAAAGTTGCTGTCACTCAGCAGTTCCTGAGTTAAGCATCTGCCTCCTGGTGGTCAGTGTGTGTCATAGCTACCTGCCAGCCAGTTGGCTGGTTGGCCGGTCGCTTAGGCCAGTGGTCGGCAAACTGCGGCTTGTAAGCCACATGCGGCTTGCGAGCCGCAGTTTGCCGATCACTGGCTTAGACTTTTATATAGAGAGATTGACTATATTCCCTATGCTATACTTTACATCTCCATGAATATTTTGTAACTACTAATTTGTCTTCTTAATCTCTTCAAGATGTTCACCCATCCCCCCAATATCCCTCCAATCTGGCAACCATCAACATGTTCTCTATATCTATGAGTCTGTTTCTGTTCTGCTTTTTCATTTATTTTGTGTTTTAGATTCCACATATAAGTGAAAGCATATGGCATTTTTCTTCCTCTGTCTGACTTATTTCACTTAGCACAGTATCCTTTAAGTCTTATGCATGCTATTGCAGATGACAAGAATTCATTTCTTTTTTATAGCTGAGTCATATCCCATTGTATATATTTACCACTTATTTGTTAATTTATCTATTGATGGACACTTAGGCTCCTTCCATATCTTAGCTATTGAAAGTAATGTTGCAATGAACATATGGATGTATATGTCTTTTGATTTAGTATTTTCAGTTTCTTCAGATAAATACCCAGAAATGAAATTGCGGGCCCCTTTTTTGTCTCTTGTTATATATCCTTTGTTTTAAAGTCTATTTAGTCTGGTATAAGTATTATTACCCCAGATTTTGTTAGTTTGTTTCCATTTTGAGGAAATATCTTTTTCCATCCCATTACTTTCAGTCTTTTGATCTTGAATCTCGTGTAGACAGCATATGTAAGTAAGGGTTTTATTATCCATTCAGCCTTCATATGCCTTTATTGGAGCATTTAATCCATTTGCACTTAAAGTAATGATTGATATACTAGAGGCCTGGTGCATGAAATTCATGCACAAGGAAGGGAGGGTCCCCTCAGCCCAGCCTGCACTCTCTCCAATCTGGGACCCCTCAAGGGATGTCTGGCTGCCAGTTTAGGCCCAATCCCGGGAATTGGGCCTAAACTGGCTGTTGGACAACCCTCTCACAATCCTGGACTGCTGACTCCTAATCACTCACCTGCCTGCCTGCCTGGTCACCCTTAACTGCACCCTGCTGCTAGCCAGGTTGCCCCAAACTTGCCCCCCCCGCCAGCCTAGTGCCCCTCAACTGCCCCCCCACCGCCAGCCTAATCACATACAACTGCCCTCCTTGCCGGCCTGGTTGCCCCCGACTGCACCACCCCACCCCCCGCCAGCCTGGTCACCCCATGCAGACTACTATTCAGGCACTTGGTCATCCCTCACCAACCTCCCAGTCAGCTTGGTAGCCCCATGCAGCCTGCTTGTTCAGTCGTTTGGTAATCCCTCACTAACCCTTTGCCGGCCTGGTCACCCCACGCAGCCTGTTTGTTCAGTCATTTGGTCGTCCCTCACTAACCCTCCTGCCGGCCTGGTCATAGGCAGCCATCTTGTGAGGGTTTGAGGGTTAATTTGCATATTACATCTTTATTATATAGGATATGTATTTATTACCAATTCATTTACTCTTTCCTCCTCCTCCTCATCCTCATCCTTCTCCTTCTTCTTCTTCCTCTTCCTCTTCTTTAAGACCCTTTAACATTTTCTCTGATAATGGTTTGGTGGTGATAAACTATTTTAGCTTTTTCTTCTTTTGGAAGCTCTTTGTCTGGCCTTCAATTCTAAATAATAGCTTTTCTGGGTAGAGTAGTTTTGGTTGTAGGTTCTTACTTTCCAGTACTTTGAATATGTCTTGCCAATCCCTTCTGTGGATAAATTAATTGACAGTCTTATGGGAGCTCCCTTGCAAGTAGGTAACTGCTTTTCTCTTGCTGATTTTAGGATTCTCTCTTTGTTTTTTACCTTTGGCATTTTAATTATGATGTGTCTTGGTGTGAGTCTTTTTGGGTTCATCTTGTATGGGACTTCCTGCACTTTCTGGACTTGTATATCTATTTCCTTCATTAGGTAAAGGAAGTTTCCCATCATTATTTTTTATATAGGTTTTCAATTCCTTGCTGCCCTCTTTTTTCTCCTTTTGGCACCCCAATGATGTGAATGTTGGTATTCTTGAAGTTGTCCCAGAGGCTCTTTATACTAGTGTCATTATTTTAAATTATTTTCTTCTTTTTGCTGTTCTAATTGTTTTTGGCTTCCTTATTTTCCAAATCTCTGGTTTGACCCTCTGCTTCATCTACTCCTCCATTGAATCCTTTAATGTATTCTTCATTTCCATTAGTTTATTTCTGACTGGTTCTATTTTATATTTTTATTTCCCTTTATATGTTTCCTATGTCTTTGTTGAAGTTCTTACTAGGTTCATCTACTCTTCCCCTAAGTTAATTGAGCGTCCTTATAGCAGTATGTTGACCTTCACATCTAGTAGATTGCTTGTCTCCATTTTGTTTAGTTTTTTATTTGTATTTTTTTCCTGAAGTTTTGTCTGTTCTTTCACTTGGGACACGTTTCGTTGTCTTCTTATTTTGGCAGCCTCCCTGTGTTTGTTTCTATCTATTGGGTAGGGCTGCTGCATCTCTTAGGTTTTGTAGAGTGGCATAATGTAATAGGTGTCCAATAGGGTCCAATGGCACAACTTCTCTGACCACCAAAGCTGGGTGCTCCAGGTGTGTCACCTACCTGGTGGGCTGTGTACACTCTTCTGTTTCAGTTGAGCCTTGATTTCTTTTGACACCTCAATGGAGAGATTTACCCCTAGACTCATTGGTTATGAGGAGGGCTACAACTGCCATGGAGAATCAGCTGTGCAGAGGCCTACTCCACAGAGCAGGACTTACTTCAGTGGGCCTCTGGTGCCTCCTGAGTCCCCTCCATGAGTGTGTATCTTGGGGAGGTCTTTAGGTGGTGGTGTTTCAATGTAGTCTGAAGCTGTCCACCAGGTATGCTGGCTCTGAGGCCTCCCAGGAGGTGCATACCAAAGTGAGCTGCTACCTGTGCCCTGCCCAGGGCCACCTATCATGAGCTACAAAGCTACCTGCAGATGGCTGCCACTTGTGCTGGGCTTAGAAGTGCCCAGATGTGCCCAGGAGGGGCTAAGCTGGGAACCCAGGCCACCTGCTGCTAATGCAGGGCTTGGGTTGTTCCGCCAGAAGTATTGGGCATGCTGAGGCCAGATGCTGCTTGTTTGACAGATTTTTTTTAAAAGTCCGAAGCATAAACCAAGGCAAGCTTTTGTATGAAACAAAACAAAACAAAACAAAACTGGATATGGTTTGGGTTGGGCAAGCAAGTTGGGTGAGTTGGGGCCTCAGATAATATCCAGGGTGGGGCAAACAGTGTGAGCCAGTTTGATGGAGACTCACTATGGTGCTCACCTGCCTGCTGTGTGTGGAGGACCCAGCAAAGGAACAATTGCCTATGCCAGCACATTTGTCTGGGAGAAAGTTGGTCCTCCAGCTTTCTCCAGATGCCAGGAAATTCAGCTCCTCCCCAAGTATCCCCGGTACCTTTGAAGCTGTTGACCCAGTGCTGGAGCTCAGAGCAAGTCTAAGTAAGTTTGTGTGGGGGCCCTTTAAGAAGAACTGCCTGGGACTCCAGCAGCCCATTGTCTCCCTCAGCCTCCAGCCCCACTGGTTATTACAGCCAGAAGTTATGTGACTTCTCTTCCTGGCTCTGGATCCCTGGGCTGGGGGGCCTGGTGAAGGGATGGGACCCCTTACTCCTAATGGGTCCAATTTTTATTCACTACACGTGGGTGTGGTACCAGCCTATTCTGAGTCTCTTCCCATCCTACCAGTCTTTATGTGGCTGCTTCAGTAAATCTTTAGTTGTAGGATTTCTGTTCAGCTAGCTTTTAGGCAGTTCTGAATGATGATTGTTTTGTAGTTTAGTTGTAATTGTGGTGTAGGAGGAGGTGAGTACCACATTTACCTATGTCTCTATCTTGACCGGAACCCCTGCTCTCATTATTTAAAATATGCTATAACAAAGGCACATACATGTATGGCTTTCTTTACAGTCGACAAAACGTTTAAGTATGACCCTGGGAGCATAAATTTGCTGACAAATAGCAAGTTAAGAATCAGAAAAAGGTATTTCCATAGAACTATAAAAATGGCCTAAATAATTTCATGGCACTTTCTTTGCTTCAATAATCCAAAGATTGGGCTGTCATAGCTCAGTCCTTGCACATTTCTTCCATAATGAGATTTTTAAGGTGTGCTCTTGTGATCCCAGTGGATCCTTGAGATCTTTTGAAGGGATCCAAAAGGTCAAAACAATATTTATAATATGTAATTTCCTTTTAACTGTCTCATTCTCTCTGAGTTACATAGTTGGGATTTCCAAAGGAAATATGGCAAATGATTGAAAGCTGAAGCAGGGATGAGAACCCAGTTGTCTTTTATTCAGGAAGTCTTTGGAGAGCTATATCTAAATTGAAGCAAACCCTTTTTCTCTCACTACTATTTTGTTTTGGAAAATATAATTTGTTTTTACAAATATCTCATTCACATTTATTATTCTATCATTTGATTATTTTAAGTAAATTAATACATACACATTTTGAGACTTTTGTTTTAATTTCAAATACAGTACATATTAATAGATAAAACACAAAAAAGCAATAGTTTTTCAGAGCCTCCCCTTCCAAACAATCTTCCTCAACTGAGATAATTGCTAAAAATTACCCTTAGCCACCTAACATCCTCTAAAGCCCTCATAATATTTGAATAGACTATTAATTTTGAAAATGCCTCAAAAATAGAATTTCAAATTTGATTATAAATAATATGATTACATTAAAATACTTAGAATAATTTAACATCTATTTTCTGTAATAATTTCTTACAGGAGCATAAAAACAAGAATTCATGTGAAAGAAAGTAGAATTTTATTCTTTTGTCTACATGTTAATTAGCTAAATTTATAAAGAACCATAATTTTATAGCATGTTATAGAATAAGCTCCTTTAAATTTAGAAAAAGAAAAAAGAAAAAGAGAGAGATACTCCTTCATGCCTTGCCAGAAATGTATGGTAGTCATGGCTTGGCAATTGCTGAAAGCAAAATGCAAGAGTTCCACCAAGTGGCCATACAGAGACATGGCAGTTCACATTTCACCAACACAAAGGGGAAACAATTTCTCCAAAATCGAATTCAGAGAAACATTTTTAACTGAAATTTGAGTGGTTATTAGCAAAAAAAAAAAAAAAAAAAAAGTGTGGTTATAATATTAATTTTTATGTTATAGTAATCTGTTTAAATCATTTAGCAGGTATACCACAAGTTATATTAAACTAAGTATTGGACTAGGCTGATATTCAAAAACCAACCACATGGAACTGAACTAAACATTTTAAAAATAGCACATTTTGAATTAAAAGGAAAATCATCTCAGCGCTTTTAAAAAATAAAATGGGTTATACAACAGAGGCATCACTTAACTTGTTTTCTTTATTATACTAAACTAAGTTTTACACAAGACCCTGAAAAGTTCCTTCTCCTTTATAAAGATAAAGCTCACAGGTGTCTCTCCTTGTAGATTATAATAGACTGAAGGGCAATAGGTCCTTACCTCTCTATTTTAGAAAAGAGACATGACTCATTTTAAGGCTACAAAGGCTACTTTTCATATTTATTTCTTACATTATCAATCAGTACTTCATTTGAGCAACCATGTATAGTGTTCAATTAACGAAAGCTTTCTGACTATATGCAGCGTTTCAAACATTGTGTGGAAAAAATGCATATCCTTGTGACAATGTTAAAAGGTATTTTTTATATTAAACCTATGATATATTACCTAAACATTAAATTAAACTCAGTGTGTATAATGATTAGGAACATGGTTTTGGCATCAGAGAAATTGGATCTGAATAAAATCTCTGCCAATGTTTGCTGTTTTACTTGGAACAATTATGTCTTCAGGTATATAAGAAGAGGAAAGTACTACTATTAATGTGGATATTATAGAAATTAAGTGATATATTTTATATTAATCACTTAGATATGCAGTTGACTATAACTAACATGAATAACACATTTTGGGGGAAGAATCTATTATAGTGTCTTGTTATTAGTGGGTGAAAGTGGTAGAAAATTTTATATACATATTAATTGGATTTAAGAGATTAAATATGTAAGCTAAGGAAACAAAATAAAAGAACACAAATGTTGCTGCTATAGTGGCAACAAAATACTTTTGTCTCTGTGAACTTTCTCCAATTTAGGTAATCTTCAAAACCTGTTTTTCCATTTCTACAAGAAGCCACAGGACAATTCTCACATAACAAGAACAACCCTTCAGATAAACATAGTAATAAAGTTGATGCTAAAAACAGAGAATGATAAAGTACATGTAGTAAAATATAAACAAATGGGAATGTAGGTGTAGAGTACATAGGAATTATTTGTACTAAAATCCCTTGTAGATAAGTTAAAAGTGAGTAAATTTATGACCAACAAATCTTTAACTCAAAAAAATACATTCTGATGTTATTTCTGCATGATGGAAAGCAACCACAGAAGGAATATTGGATATTCCTTCTGTGGTTGCTTTAGTCAAATGCAATTTGTTTCATATTCATCCTTAGGATGCAAGAAAAAATGTTGAGCAAAGGGAGTGCAAGCATGTAAATGAATTTAAATACACACAATCTGTGTGAAACAACAAAAATACTTAATGCAGGGAGAAAAAAAAAGAGGGTTAAAATATGGGACAACAAAATGAGACAGATTGGGATTTGATTTAAAGAATCAAGGCCTATCAAGGGAGTAAAGATAGTGTTTATAATAAACTTTATACTTGTTAAAGTTTTATTGTAACTACTAAATGAGTATATGGAAGAAATTTAAAAAATAAAAACCACTTAACGTAAGGGATGCAGAAAAGGTGAAGTAATGAGATAGAGAAGAAATATGCAAAACAAAAAATAAGATGATAATGAATCCAAAATAACCATAATCCTAATAAATATGAATGTCAATTTTACAGTTAAATGTAAAAAACAACAACAAAAAATGCATTTAATGTTATTTTTTGAGACTTATTTAGTTGAGGCTTATTTAGCCCACACTCTGGGCTTCCACTTCCGGTCCAGGGGCTGCTACCAAAACTATGATTCTCAGAATTCCTGGTGCTTCCCACGCTCTTGGTTCCTGCTTCTGGTCCAGGGGCTGCACAAACAAAAAGGACTGCAAACTCCAGCAGCCTCCAGGCCAGGCTGACAGGACCAGACACTCCAGTGGTGTTCCTGGGACCCCAGCAGCTTGGCAACGGCATGCACGCACACATACTGGCCACAGGCTTGAAGTGGGCAGGGTCCTGGGGACACCCACCCCATCCCTGGCTGCTCGGCACCTGCGCACGTAGGCCCCAAAAGGCCCACCTTGCCCCACCCGCAGCCGCTTGGTGCCTGTGCAAGTAGTCCCTGAGCTGCCTGCTCCCACGCTCCCCCAGCTGCTTTGTGCCTGCATACCTCCACGGCACCCATAAGCCTGCCATCTTTGCTGGGTTAATTTGCATACTTGCTCCTGATTTGCCATGGGGCGTCATGGAGGTACGGTCAATTTACATATTTGTATATTATTAGTGTAGATTAGGTTGCTATGATATGTGTGAACATGTATATGCGACTGGCATGTTACTAGTCAACTACATGTAGGTTATACAAATATGGTGACACATGTGGACCCACCATCTTAGCAGACAGTATCCTGATAAGTGCAGGTGGCAGAGGTGTGCTCAGGTGTTATTTCATACTGACCTACATTCCAAAGTTCATTCCCTCCATGTTCAAACTTTATAATTTGACATTTTGGGTACAGGAGATAGATAAGCTTTAGGATTGATAACCATAGCATTTGTTTGACAAATCTGGATATTTCTTGGAGTGAAATGGACCTGAAGAATAAACTAGGACTTATCTTTAGGTAACCTATATGTCAGATAGGTACTCTTCTGGTTTTAATAGTGAGAAACATACCATGAGTTGCCATGAAGTTGGTAGGCTCCAGTCTCTAGGAGATATTATGTCTGTCCTTTGCACAGAGAGGGATTGTGGTCTTCTTTCTGTACATTGTGATTGTTAAGTAAGTGACATTTGCTGAAATGAGCCAGAACCTGCTACTATAGAAGGTGCCCTAAGGATGAATATGAAACAAATTGCATTTGACTAAGAACCAGAGGGAAGATGGAGATCAGGAGAAAGTTTCTTTCCCTCATTACTTATCCACATCTTACCACATTCTGTCCAGCACTTGCTTATGCAGAACTCAGGCTGCTTTCTTTTGTTCTGAAACCTCATGTGACTTATAGCATTTTAAGTGAGCTTTAACACAAAGCACCTCACACAGTGCCATTCTGCACCTGCCTTAATCCATTATTGGCTCCCTCTTAAGACATTTAGACTTCTTCATCCCGCTTTCCACTGTAAATTATTTTAATAAAAGAAAAAGTGAGCATTAATGAAAATTACTGCCTGCTGGGACATATTAAGATGCCTAAAGGTACTCAGGTGAAATTGAGATCCTGGTAGGAGAGATGAGCTATTCTTACTATATTGGCATTACATTTCAGTATTTACCATTTTTTCAACATGGCATGAAGAGTTTGCATAACATTCCAGTTTACTATTTTTTTAGATAATTGAAATAATGCTAACACAAATTAAAATAATTAATTTAATTATGATCCATGAGTGGTCTTCCTCTTGAAGCCAATATAGAACCATCACTCTTTTGCCAGCTTCCTTATTTAAAGTATCTTTACCAAAAAGAAAGACAGATTTCAAACAAATGTTTGATGTTGGAAAATGCCAAATATTTTTCTTTTGCTCTAACACCCCAGCTAGGCATCAATATTTAAAATATATTAATAGTTTTATACCAAATCTCATTCATGTACTGTCCATGAATAGATTCATTATTTTAGTACAAAGACTTCAAATATCAAGTTCAATTGAGTTCTGATATCATGGTTCTCTAGATATTTATACTGCAGGATAAAGTTGTTCATCTAAAAAACACAGTCTGTCCTAAGCTGATGTATGCCATAAAAAAAAAGAAAGATCCCATGAATTTTCTTCTTTTAATGTTCTACTAGTTTATTGCATAAATCTATGTTACTGTAGTAATCTGCTAAACTAATAAAATAGGGGATAATTTTGTAATTACCCTAGTTGCAATATTACTCATTTTTGATACCTAGTAATGGCTAACCTTATGTTTTATTTGAACCATGTGTTATGTTTCACAGCTCTGCAATCTTTGGAAAATCGCCAACTGCAAGGAGTTATTCTCTCATCTTTGCTGCCAATCTAGCCTGTTAAGTGGAAAGATAAGATTATATATGTGACACTCCTATAAAAACTGAAAGTGTTAGAAAAGAATAGATTTTTAAGGTTGAGAAGATAAATATTTATAATTATTAATAGTTAAATCTTGTGACTTGGATTAAGAATGGCTTCTTTAGTTGGAAGCCATCTTCTAGATCTTTATTCTCAAGTTGTGTGAAATTTGAAAATGTCTTAAATAAATACTGCTGCCTAACTTGTCACCCACTGTTCCAATGCACAGAACAAGAAGCCTTTCAACAAATGATTGTGTGTACCATCTGTCCATTTTGTGTTGCATAGTAAATTTTCTACTAAAAATGTCCTTTGCTTCCCACATCAGAACACAAGAAATTTGCTATCTTCCTTGGTCTCATAAAAAACTCAATTTAGTCTTTAATATAAGCTGTTGAAGGCTAGAGTTGCATAAAAAGTAAGTTATACATAAACTCTAATTTAACTTAAAATTCACAAAATCTGCCATTCTATCAATGAAGAATTGCAAATATTTCTGAGGTAGAATTTAACCATTTTTGTATTTTTTGTGCTATTTGCAACTTCAACTATGTGTGTAACACAATTGCAAACCCTAAATTTTATATTATAAGTCTTTTAAATGAATATGATATGTAAACATATACACATTTTATATCATTTTGGATATAAATGCATATAGGTTCCTCTAAACTTTTAAAAGCTAAAATGCCTCAGAAAGATGTATTGTATATATGTAGCCATTTATAAAATGGTCAACATGCAAATATAAATCTGAAAATTACCACAAAAGAGTTAAGAAAAATAATTATGCAGTGCTATTTTTATCATAATCTAATGTATACCCCATCTAGGCATCAATATTTAAAATATGTTAATATAGTTTTATTCCAAATCTCATTCATGTATTGCCCAAGAATAGATTTAGGAAAGGAAGCCCAAGAATAGAATATAAAAGATAAACCAAAGAACTTATATACTTATAGGCATAGCTCATGGACATGGGCAATAGGGTAGTGAAGGCATGGGGGAGGTGGTAGGGCCTGGGAGGATGTGGGTAAAGAGTGGGGGAGGCGAGCTAACTGTAATACTATCAACAATAAAAAGGTTATTAAAAAAAGATTTAGAGGCTATGAGTACACAAAAAACACAGCTTAAGTTACTAAGTACCTGGTATGTGCCATTTGCCCTTATACACTTCATTTAAATGGAAACTAGTTACTCCTACCAATGGAAGAAACTGGAGATTTGAGAAGTTTATGATTTCTTAAAATAATACTACCTAATTTTTTTTAAGAAATTAGGCATTTGTTTATTTTCTTTACATAAAACAACTCTCACACTTTTAATACATCACATCCTCAGGCACAAGCACCATGATTCATAACCCAGAGCAAAATCAAAGCTACCTGGTATGCTGTAGCCGGTTTTGCTCAGTGGATAGAGCATTGGCCTGTGGACTGAAAGGTCCCGGGTTCCATTTCAAGGGCACATGCCCAGGTTGGGGCTCGATCCTTAGGGGGGCGCCGTGCAGGAGGCAGCTCATCAATGATTCTCTCATCATTGGTATTTCTTTCTCTTTCTCCCTCTCTCTTCCTCTCTGATTAAAAAAATAATAATTTTTTTAAAAGGATACCCGGTATCAGCAAAATGCTTTGTATGCAGTAGGTTATCAATAAATGTTTATTAAATTAATTAAAATTAATCTGAATATAACTGATCCTGGCAAATGTTTGTAAATTTTATTTTATCAAGTTTTTGATTGATTGGTAGATTGACTGATTTGAGAGAGAAAAAAACAACAATTTGTTGTTCCACTTACTTCCTGGTTGACTCTTGTATGTGACCTGAATGGAGACTGAACTCACAATGTTGGTGTACCAGGACAACGCTCTAACCAACTGACTACCCAGCCATGGCTTATTTTATCAAGTTTTGTTGTGAATGAATCAAAGAAGACTTGTATATTAAAAAGTTGTTTTTCTTGTAAGAATTTATATATAAAATATTATGTAATAAATCACATTTTAATATACTAGAGACCATACTTACAATTTTCCTTTAAACATGATTTCAACCTTACTGATACAGCAAAATATTTTATTCTGCAAGTATAATATAGTTTATATTTGTAATTGCTAAAACATGTCACTTCCTAGAATTATGAGGAATAATTCATTATGCACCAAAGCTTTACCTTAGAGTAAATAAATGTTAGCCATCATCTTAATTTATGCCTCCCATGAGAGTGGTTCTCTGCCCCTAAGAAGATATTAAATAAAATCTAGTCTCATGAATTCAGGTTCCTTGTTTGGCAAGAATTGTTCTGCTACTAATTAATTAAAATAGAAATGAAAGAGTCCTGGATTAAAAAAAAAAAAAAAAGACTTTCTAATGGAACAAATGAGCTTTGAATCAATCTAAATCTATTTTCTTTGAAGAGAACTGGTGATGTCCCAATACCAAGTCACTGGGATCTAGTGCTGAAAAGGAGACCACTGGGAACAACACCACATTCTTAAAATTTCAATTAAGAAACAGTACCTACACCTATGCCACTCAGGCATTCCTTTAGGAGTTTCTCTATCTTTGTTTTGCATTATGCTAAATTCATTTCTCCCCAATTGTAAGTCTCCCCTTGCTTTCTCTTATATTTCCCCTGAACCTACATTTTCTGTGTTCTTTTACAGAGTCCATCTAATAAGTTGGGGTTCTCTTCCAAGTATCCCCAAGAGGTAGGATTCATTTGGGGTAACATTTGAACTAATTTTATTCTTTCAGAAAAGCACATGAAACCAAAAGTCCAAGGTGTGCCAATCTTTTTTATTCCCTGCATGATATTTATATCATTTTTTATATTGCCAGTTTCTCAAAACTGTAATTTCAACAATCTACATATTTATACTTATAACAACTGTTGTTAAGTTCATTCCAACACTCTTTTCCAGCATCGGGTTTCATACATTCTTATGAATTGACCATGGGAAGTGACTTCAGTATTCTCCTTCAGCATCTTGATAAGACAATTTAACCATAAACATAAAACTGTGTTTTGATTTTTAAAAATTATTTGGAACATACACTCAAGGTGAATATACATATGTGGTCAATATAGTAAATGAGATATGTTTAGGAAGGGAAGCAAAACATTTGCAATTTATTCCATATGACTTTCAACCTAGTAGCGCCAACTTACTACGTTCAGTGACCTTGGGGAAATCAGGCTATTTGGAGGTCATGAATGTTAACTTGAAGCCTCTAGGACAGTGACAAGAAATTTGCAGTGATGCCAAGAGGAGTCATTGCTCCAGCTGAGTGGGTAAACCCCCTTCGTCAATGAAGGAGGGCTGTTCATTTAGACCCTCTGCTCTGATTGGGGGACAAAGGGACAAGCAGAGCTAACATTGCTACATTTACAGAGCATGCAGTGTGTTCAGGTCCTGTCACTTTCTTTCCAAAACACCCCACTGGTCCTCATCATAACTATAAAATCCAAATTCCTTTCCATTGTCTCCCTGTTTGATCTGACCTGGCACCTCTCTCTTCTGGACTCAGTCCCAGCCAAGTTAGAATTCTAATTTGATATTTTAGTAATTTTTAAAGACAATTTTATAGAAATTTTTTTTCAAATGAATAGGTAGCTACTGATGTCCAACTCAAATAAACTTTCAAAGCATTTTCTAGAGTCTCTTGAATATCAATGAAAAATTACAACAGATATAATGCACATAAGAGAAATGAATAATCAGTGAACAAAAACAAAAATGTAAAAACTAAATCTTAGCAAGTAAGTGTACCAATTTTTTAAAAAGAACTCAAATGAAAAACTAATTTATTCATTGAGAAATTACTGTAATATAGAGTCAAAGATTAAACTGTTGAAAATAAATTTTCTTCTTTTGTGCCAACCCTTAAAAAATATTCAGAAACTTTTCTGGGATACAAAAGCTTCAGCAACCAGCATTATTATAGATTCTTATTTTACAAAACAATATAAATATGATGGAGAATTTCTTTAAATATTATCCATAAATAGAAATCAGAAAACCATGTGAAATTAGCTTGTGTGTTTTATGTAAAGGATTTCCTAGACCTGATATTCTGAACAAAGCAGAAATGACTATTCTCTTGATGTTCCACAATTTTCTTTGCTATTCAGAAAATTTTCAAAGATGTAAGACAGCTTTATGTTAGACATAAGTAGGAGATGTTTCTCAGGGCAGTAACAAATCTGTGATTAGCATCTGGGTAAGAAGCAAATTGCCTTCTGTGAAGTGAAAAGAAAACAGTAAACTGTAATATTCTGGGAACCAAGTATTACACTTCCTGAATTAAACTGCTCTTCTTTCTTCTTTCAAGCTAACAGAAATAGCATACCGTGTGCCCTAACTTCCAAAGTTAAGGGTGAAAGACACAATGAGCACACCTAAAATCTGGACAACTGAACATCATCAGCTTGATGAGGAAGAGAACGAGTTTGGTAGCTTTCTCAAAAGCTTGGTAGATTTCTGAGGTAAATATACCTGGAAACATTATTTTATATGCTCATAAGTAAGAACGCACAAAAAATGTTTAATTTTTTACCACAGGCCTCCAATGTGATCTTGGGTGTGTAATGTTAAATATAAAATCAGAAATTTACAATCTAAAGAAATGCTTGAAACTTTTATGTTCAGGTTATTTTGGGGTATTTTGGTTCTCCAACTGCCTGTTGTATTTGCCCTGAAGAATGAATCTAAATTGCAAGACACTTCACAAAGTCTGGTTATTTTTTTCACTCTAAGTGCAATATTGTGCATGCTAAGTAGCTGGTGACAGTACTATCAGCACCCAGTCTTTGTAGTTGACCTCAAGCTGTACCATAAGAAGTCAGTCACCTCATCCACATAGCTGTCATTTTCTGTAAAAGTCCAATTCTTTATTAAAAAGAAAAGTACAGTTTAGACCAGTATGAATAGAAACTAGTCACAATCAGAAATGTAATTAGTAGCAGTTTTTAAAAGTTGTTGATGGATTGCCATATCTTTTTAATTTGCCCTAATTTCCTTGATTAATTATTTTAAAGCATTCTTAGAAATTAAAATTATCAATATGACTATTTGCACAGATTTCTTAAAATAACACTTTTATAATATAGAGATTATCCATATTTATTTTACTATCTTTTTCTTGAGATAAATTACTTCAAAATTTAAGTATGAAACACAGCTCCTATTTGAAGCAAACATATTAATTTTTAGTTACTTTTAGAATGTTCTCATCCTATATAATAAAAGGGTAACATGCAAATTGACCCTAAGGACTGGTCACTATGATGCACGCTGACCACCAGGGGGTAGACGCTCAACACAGGAGCTGCCCCCTGGTGATTGGTGCGCTCCCACAGGGGGAGCTCCACGCAGGCTGGAGGCTGCAAGCCCAGCAGTGGTGGCAGGAGCCTCTCCTGCCTCCTTGGCAGTGTTAAGAATGTCCCACTGATGGCTTAGTGGGCCTAAGCCATTAGTTGACTTCACCCAAGGGCTCCCGTGCAGGTCAGGCTGAGGGACCACCCGCCCTAGTGCACAAATTTTCATGCACTGGGCCTCTAGTTTATCTATAATACCATGCATTTGTATTAATTTCCTCTACTTACTTCTTAATGTCAGAGTCAGTAATATGCTTATAAATGGCACCATTTACCTCTGGCTTTCTTTTTTAGCTCTTTAATTATCAAACTCATGAAAATATACATTTAAGATATCTCTGTGGAAATACCTGTTTTTCATTCATCTTAAAATATAACTAAGTGTAATTTCAGTATAATTTGGATAAGCAATTACTTTGAGGCAAAACTTTTGCTAAAACAAATTATGGCATTATATTTTTTATTGATTTCAATGAGAAAGAAAGAGGGATCGATAGATAGAAAAATCAATGATGAGAATCATTGACTGGTTGCCTCTTGCATGCCCCACACTGTGGATCGAGCCTGCAACCCAGGCATGTGCCCTGACTGGGAAGTGAACCAGGACCTCCTGATTCATAGGTCAACATTCAATCACTGAGCCATGCCAGCCAGGCAATAATCAATTTTATAAGAAAAAAAAATTAAAAGAAAAATGGCAATCCCTGAAAAATAAAAGAATTTATTTCTGCAGTATTTAAAAAAAATTCTGCAATAATCTTTATATATAAAATCCTAATATGCATATAGACCAAACGATAGAAAAACCAAACAACTGTTCACTATGACATGCACTGACCACCAGGGGGCATGCAAGGAACACAGCGGGTGTTGGCAGCAGGTGGTAGAGTGTGGAACATGATGGGTGTCAGCTGCAGCCGGATGGTGGAGCAGGTGAGCAGGGGTGACAGACCAAGGGCGCTGGTCACTGTCATCGGGGCAAGCCTCTGGTGGTTACTGAAAATTCTTTGCTCCCGTGCACTGTGGTCCCACCCGGTGCTGGCACCTGCTGCTGGTGGCAGTCCCAATTGCTTTGCGCTGTCAGCACATGGGGGCAGCTGAAGCAGTGACAGTGGTGGGAGCAGAGCTGCCAGCAGAAAGGGGACTGGAGGTCTCACAGAATAGGCCGGGGGCCACAACAAGAGGGTCTGTGGGGGCATGGAGGATGGGCCAATAACTGCCCCTGTGCCCACTGCAGCCTCATGGCCCACATTTCCTTTCAAGGTGCACAAATTCGTGCATTGGGTCCCTAGTACAATTAATAACAATACATGAAATAATATATTTAATAACAATGGATACAATAACAAATCAATTCAAATAAAATGCTAAACTCATTATCTATGGTTTTGGACACACTTCATGTACTAGAATAATTATCTGAATAATATCAATTATCAAAACACCTCACTACCTGCTCCCTTTTCCCTTAAAATGGGTAATTTCCAGCATTTATATAATGCATATATGTGTTGTGTCTTAAACTGAGCATTAACAGTTTTTGTGCTCTTTTTCTAAAGATTTTATATCTTTTATTCAAAATCACTGTGACAATTGTGGAAAAGTTTTTTTTCCCCCTATTGAAATATTTAATTTCTGATGTAAGTTTTAATAAAGGATAGTATATTTTAGATAACACAAACATACATTTAAGGAAGCTTTTCCAGTATCAGAACAACCCATTTAGTGGTAATAATGATAAGTCTAAGTTAAAATAGAAGTAATTATCATTAAATGAGTACCTACTACATTTCAAGCACCAAGCTAGATTCTTAATGACACTATTTAAAATACTAATAACCACCCCTTACGGTATGAGCTACAATATGCATTTTAAAGTGTGAAAATTCAGATTTTTAAAAGTAGGTAACTTGTTCAAAATCATGGAGTTAATACATTATCAACCTAGAATTTGAACTTGAACCTTGTTTTATCTGCAGGGAAGAAAACAAAAGAATGGTGGGTGAATTGGGGAAGATAACAATATTAAAAAATACTCCTGAAATGACAAATACTAAATGTCCACATTTTATGAATCTATAGATACACAGGTAAGTCGCAGTAGCTTTCATTTACTGAGTGCTAAGTGATTTCTCATTCATCATCAATATAACTTTGCAAAATGTTTATTTCCAAATGAGGAAATTAATGCTAAAGATAGTAAGAAACATGTCACTGCATTCAGGTGACACAGCTGTAACTGGAAGGTCTGGGATTGAACCAACATTTAACTGTCCAGAATTCCTCATTTAAAAGCACTCACCCTATCCACTCTTCAAATAATAACTTTTAATAAAATTACTACAAAGTTGAATCTAAAATGCAATTTAAAATACTCAAGATATATGTTCATTGCAACATTATGCACAGTAGCCAAGACATGCAGACAACCAAAGTGTCCTGCAAGGGAGGACTGGATAAAGATGTGGTACATATACAAGATGAAATACTACTCAGCCATAATAAAAGATGAAATAGTGCCATTTACAACAACATGGATGGACCTTGAGAATATTATGCTAAGTGGAATAAGTCAGTCAGAAGAAGCTAAGAGTCATCTGACTTTACTCATATGAGGGATATAAAACTGAAATTCATGGACACGAAGAGCAGTGTGGTGACTGGCAGAGTGAAGGGGATGAGGGAGTGGAGGGGGTCCAATATATGGTGACTGAAGATGACACACAGTGCAATATATACATCGTGTACATAGAAATCCACACCTAAAACCTATATGATCCTATTAACAAATGTCACTCCAATAAATTTAATAAAAATATTAAAAATACTCAAGAACACTGAAGATAATGATATTAAAAAAAATACTCCTGAAATGACAAATACTAAATAACCACATTTTACTCCAGTATTGATCTGTAAAAATGTATAAGGCTAGATTTTTTCCCCACAGGAAATGATTTCCTATGATCTTTTCATCTACACCCCCCTCATTTGTCACTCATGACATTTCCTTGTGTAATGCTGCTTTTTCCCCACAACACAGCACAGGCTCACATCACTTTAGTAGAAGCCTTACATCTGTTCTCAGGAGATGAACAATATTAGCCTAGGAGTCAAATGTTACAATTGTCTTTTCTATGTAAATTTACTAAAGGAATTATATGCTATCTTTTATTTCAAATAGTTGCTATATATAAAATTATAGATATAAACATTTTTCATTTGCTGCTTTATCCTGTCCCCCAAAAAAAGAGGATGCAAAACGTAATGATTGCCTACACTTGTTCATTACTAAGGAGTGAAATCTCAACTCTAAGTTTACATTAACATAAAAACCTGAAATACTTTGACTTTTACAAATTCCAACCATTTCTGGATTTATTGAGTATCACCAAGGTAAATCTCAGGCATGTGCCTTATGTTCCAACCTTGGCCTACATATGTGAGACCACTCAGATACATATTTAAGGTATCCAGTGGATAACTGAGAACTCATTTATGACTATGTAACCTACTTCTGGTAACTCATCAATGCATTGTCTACAGTCTACTTTCCTTCAGAAATCTGGCTTGATCATCCCTCCAAGCAAGAGAATATCTATTTGACTCAAGTCTACCAAGGATCTCTGGATCAAACCCCATGTTTCTTGTGCTCCTAAAATAATAAGGGCAACTATTCTTGAGGATTTTGAATGTGTCGAGACATATTTTTACATATTGTTTAACCCCATTTATCTTTTTTTAACTCTTTGTCTTCAAAACAATGAGGATAATGAGTCTTTGAGAGTAACAAGTTTGCCTATTGCATATAATTAGAAAGTAGAGGATGTGGGATTTGCACCCAGGCCATTCATCTTCAAAACCGGTTTGATTGATCACTATCTTCTACCACCTGCAAGGAGTTTCTCTGTATAGGGTCTGATGGCATATTGACATTCATGGTTAATAAAAATAAAAGTTTAGAGAAATGTAGTTGATGCGGAATGAAAAACTGTTCTAAGCCAACTCCAATTAAAGTCTGACTTAGAAGAAAACTTACAAAATGCTCTATGTAACAGCTTAAAAATGGGGAAGCTGAGGCAAAGATAATAAATTACTTGCATCATTCAATATTGCAATAAATCTTAAAGTCCAGCTTTGGTTTTCACTCCAAGGCACTGTAGTGTTTGGTAATCTCTTGTCTCAAAAGTAGAATAAGCTATGCCTTAATCTTTTTATCCCTAAACTTTAATTTATCGCTGGACTTATTTTGTTGCTGACTGACTGCAGTCTAAATCGAGTTAAAAATATTTGTATTGTTTGTGCATTCTTCTAAGCAGTTTTTTGACTTAGTTTCTTTATGGCTGAGGTGAACATCTTTCTAATTGGTATTCATTTCAGTAACTGTGAACTTTCCCAAGTGACAAATATGTATGATAGCATAATGACCTACTTAAGTCATTTATCTGTTAAACATTGATCCTTAGTACCTTGGCTGTCCAAAATCCCATGCCCTTTGAACTGAAATGATAATAAATTCACAATAATCTAACCAGATTATTTAGATTATTCTTACCAAGAATCAGTTAAATTTTAATACATATCAATTAATTTTTTAAAATGTATCTTTATTGTTGAAAGTATTACAGATGTCCCTTTTCTCCCATTCATTCCCTCCACCCTCCTCTTGTCCTCTCCCCAGGCATCAATACATAAAATTTATAAAAAATTTATCTTCTAACCTCTATAATTCATATTACAGTATTTTCTGAATAGCCAATACTGCCTAATGAGATTATGTGTGTATATTAACCTCCTGAAAAATCCTATATAATAAAAGCTTAATATGCAAATTGTCCCCTTGACCTAGAGTTAGACTAGGAGTTTGACCAGGGGGCGGGGCTGGCCAGTCAACCACCCACGGCTCCTCCACCGGCCCTGCCCCCAATTGTTACCTCCCACCCTGATCGGGTGCAGGGCCAGCCAGCCAACCTCTGTGTCCCCTCCCCCTGGCTATCCAGGCCCAATTGGCCCCGACTGGGAGGGGCCGGCCAGACCCCACCCATGCATGAATTCATGCACTGGGCCTCTAGTATTATCTATAATTTCCCCTGTTTCATGTTATCTATGTTTTATACCATGTTCCACACATGTTTTTTTTAATTTGAAATCCTGCCATTAAGCATATGCTTATTTTTATTAGAATACAAACTATATCACCCTGGCTCATGTAGGTCTTCTTCTCTCACCTTATAAAATTATAATCTGCAAGATTTTACTGGATCAAGCTTTTAGTATAATCCCTAACAACTGTTTTGGAGCTATTACTTTTTAAATGTATACTTATTGTGATAACAGCTGGAGTGTAAAAAATCTGGAATTCAGTTTTTGTAAGCAACACATTTTTTTGAGCAGATGGCCTGAAAGGCAAAGATAATTTTTAAGAGAGACAAAATATCCTAAATATTTATATATTTAATCATGTTATATTTGAAAAAAACATGTTATATTTGGAAAGAAGAGTAGGTACTTATAACAACACTAATTTCCATCAGCATGCAGCACACATACACACTAGTACAAAATTAAATAAATTCTTATTAGTTATTATACAGGTGACACAAATTAAAAAATGTGTTAGAGAAAATATAAAGTGAAATAATGAGTGAAGACTGCATACATATTAAAGAGTAAGGGAATCTGGGTTCTGGGTTAGCAGAACAACAAGAAGTAAAACAGGCATTTCACACAAGTTGAGAAATAAACCCTCCAAGCTCAGGCCAGCGTGCATACTATGAGAAACAGGTAGAGTCCATTAAAAAGTCCAAAGTACCAAGCACATGCACGGAGGTCCTTGATTTCCTGATCCAGGAAGACACACAAGAATGGCAGTACTTTAATTTTATCAATCCGAAATTGGAATACAGATCAAATTGAATGGGGAGAGGCAGGAGTTAGGAAGGTGTGCAGGGTACAGGCATGGCGACTTGGACCTGGTTTTGTCAGGACCTTGGCTAAGGCTTCAGCACTGAGATCAAAGAAGTGTTTTCAAAAGTCTTTTTTTTTTTTTTTCAGATACTGTTTAAGGTATCATTATATATTGAAGAACCTTCCAGGTTATCACAATAATCAAGAATGTCTAGAGATGACCTTTGATAGATAAGAAATTCATAAATAAAACAAGCTGCCAAATATTCCTGATTTTACATTTTATATGTTCAAATTATGCAAACACTTACTGAGGATATTATTAAAGAAATCAAGCAACAGAAGTATTGACAACTGTGCTAAAAATTAACTGCAATGCATATTAGAAATATGCATTTTGAACATTATTTAGAACAAATACTTATATTGATCAAGACCCATTATTTGATGTTCTGCATTAAAACCTAGGGCAACTATGTTACCATGGCAAATGGTGGACAAAATAGATGACATAATCCTATATAACAAAAACCTAATATGCTAAGTGTCCGACTGTTCGACCATTTGACCAGTCGCAATGACACGCACTGCCAACCAGGGGACAGATGCTCTGAATGGTAGGTTAGTTTGCTGCTGGGGTCCAGCCAATCAGGACTGGGTGAGATGGGCCAGACAACCCCTGGACTCCTCCTGTGGTCCCTCCCTGGCCCTGATTGTGCACCAGTGGGGTCCCTCAGCCTGGCCTGTGCCCTCTTGCAATCCAGGACCCCTTGGGGAATGTTGGAGAGCTGGTTTCAGCCTGATCCCCACAAGCCAGGCCGAGGGACTCCACCAGTGCACGAATCTGTGCACTGGACCTCTAGTTAGATCATAATTTATTTAATAGTTTTACTTGTATAATTTCTCTTTTAAAGCAAGAATAATCTTTATTCCTTGGAAACACTTGTGTAAAAAAGTATCAGTAAGATTAAACACTCTAGAACACATTTATTTGTAAGCAGCACAGTGAGCATGGGACATTGGCTAAAATGAAATATAACTGTAAACAAGTATCTTAGGGGAAGTTTACATGTGATAACTTATATAATTTATTGAATGAGCCTGGAGGGAGAGTTAAAAAATAGTGATAAGAGGATGGCTTAAAATATTAATAAATAAGAAATTTGTCAAGGACCATGTGGTATGTGGAACAATGATGGAACACACATAGCAGAACAGAATATTCTGCATGTTAGGAGAGAGAGGTACTATATTAAGAAAAATTTTACAGTATAAAATGTCAGATATTGGGTAATATTATAGCTGAATTATTACAAATGGTTTAAAATATTACACATTATGTTAAAAATATAGAAGGTCCTAAATCAGTGGATTTATAATGATATGTCTTAGTCACTAAGATCTATTTAAAATAGGTTAAAAAGGCTTCAGAGTGCTGCGAGTCTTAAAATTACAAAAGTAAAATAAGACAAAATCAAAAGTGGAATTTGAATAAAGAGGTCCAGTTTGAGAAAAGCTGTTCCAGTAACAACTCCTGATTAATGTCGGTGTGGGTCCCTTGTGTCACATAGGTCAGGTTCTCAGGTAAACAACTTGTGCAGTTGCAGGGCTCTGAGCTTAGAAAAGTCCTACACTTGGTTTAATTTTTCTTGCTGTTGCTAGCTTGATATTTTAAAAAAAAAATGGCTCCATATTTTCATATAGCTGCTCCTGTGTATTCAATTATAATAAAAAAGTAATTGGCAAATAAAGTAACTATTATTGCAAACAAGCAACACGCACTCAAATGTCACCTTGGTAGAGTGTTTGAGTTTGGAAGCAATTTAACAAGAAAAGTGACAAAGTATAAAGAAGTTAGCCAGTAAATCAACAACAACAAGGAACCCTGCGTGTTCTCTTCCTCTCATTGCCACGAAGTGGGTAGTATAGCAAGCCAAAGGTGTAGAGGCCTACATTTTCACACATGTCCTGACTACCACCATTGCTTAATGACAAGAAGCCCTACAGGAAGCAAGGTAGTGTGGTTAATAAGCAAGAGAAAACTCTGACCTAGAATTTTGAATGTTAGAAGGATTTAGAGACTCATGCTATGAATTCATTACCTGCCATCATAAATCTTTTCTTTTATAACCATAGTGACAAGGCAATGCACAAGAAAATGAACACATATTTTATTCTGTAATTTAGTTTAAAGTATAAATAAAACTCCTACTTCAACCTCCATAGTGATATTCCAACCAAATTGTTCCTCACACTCAAAAGAATTCAATTACTTACATTGATGTTAGCAATGGATCACAAAAAGGCTAATCTATTTTACAGGGAAAAAACACTATTTAATTAGTTAACCTCAATTAGGACTAAATAGAGCATTAACACACCCCATCTCAATCCAGCCTCATGTAAAATATGAGCTATCTTTATAAAACAATTCTTTATAAATATCTTTCTCAAAAGCTTTGTCATTCTAAAAATTTGCCCAGGGTTCCAGAGCCAGAGTCCAACAAATATACAGACAAACTTGAAGACATACTGGCACAGAAAGTAGAAGGGTGGTTGTCAGCATGTGTGGGGACAGGACCATGGGAGTCATTGCTTAATAGGTATAGAAATTTGGTTTTGCGAGATAGAGTTCTGGAGATGGATTGTGGTGATGCTTATAAAATAACTAGAGGCTTGGTGTATGAAATTCGTGCAATGGGGGAGGTGTCCCTCAGCCCAGCCTGCACCCTTTCCAATTTGGGACCCCTCAAGGGATGTCCAACTGTCAGTTTGGGCCCGATCCTAGAGATCGGGCCTAAACCAACAGTCATATATCCCTCTCACAATCTGGGACTGCTGGCTCCTAACCACCCACCTGCCTGCCTGCCTGATTGCCCCTAACCACTTCTGCCTGCCAGCCTGATCACCCCCTAACCACTCCCCTGCAGGCCTGATCACCCCTAACCACTTTCCTGCCAGCCCAATTGCCCCTAACCGCCCTCCCCTGCAGGCCCAGTTGCCCCCAACTGCCCTCCCCTGCTGTCCTGGTCGCCCCCAACAAAAAAACTAAAGTGAAAGAGAAATCAACTCAATAATTGGTTTGATAGCTCCTTTCAAGCATGGAGTTTTTGATTATGCATGTGTGGCTGCTCAGCAATGCACTCTGTTTTTAGTTGATCCATAAATCTTGGAAGGATATATCATATCTATCTAATATTGTAAAATATTCACAGTAGCCTTTACCAAAATATGAGTTAATCAGAGTCACTATATCAGTGATCAAAGAATCAGGCAGAGTTATTGTGTCTAATTAGAGTAGCCACACCAAATATAAGACAAAAGAAGCTGACTATATGGTAATTGTTAATAAATAATTAAGTACTTGTGTTTTAGAAACTTTTGGCAAATAAGTTTGAATGGTTTTCACATTATGTCATTGCATCTCACTAGGCACTCATAAAGAAATGAGATAAGCTATCTATACTAATAATAGCCTGGGTGATGTCTCACCCTCACATCATCACAAAATGGCCATCACAAGCTGGCTGCAGGCACAGCAGAGGTGGGTACCAGCAGCCACTCAGCGGTGTAGCCTGAGGGTCCCACATCTCTGAGCGCACGGAGGTGGCCAGAACGGCATCTCTCCTAGCCAAGGAGGTAGGTCGTGGCAGGGGAGGGCTTTTATGGGTGATCAGGCAGGCAGTCAGTTGAGCGGTTAGGAGCCAACGGTCCTGGATTGTGAGTCAGACATCCCCCACAGGGTCCCAGATTGGAGAAGGTGCAGGCCGGGCTGAGGGACACACACACACATACACACACACACCGTGCACAAATTTCACACCAGGCCTCTAGTTTAATGTATAATTTAGCAGACTTCAAGATGTCTAATATGATGATGAATAGGATTTACTTGATTTCAAACATGTATTTGGGAAATCTAGGGAGTGCAGTAATGAGACTGATCAGGGTTTCACTGGGCAAGAAAGCAGCTAATATTAAATTGTTATACCTGACTTAACTAAAACATGAGGAACAGGATTAGGGTTTTGGAGGCTATAACATCAGAGATTAGATATTGTCAAGTGGGTTCTGATTCCTCTAAGTCTTAAGATCTCTGATTGGACAGGTAGTCTTTATTGCAATCTTATTCTATGACAACTTGTATAAGTTTATTATAACTTTACTGCAAAGCTAAAGAATAATTTTATCTATTTTGGGATGCTTTTACACATTTAGTTGTGCCAATCTATAATGTATACTTTTCTTTCAGAAAATGTGTTTTAATACACTGCCAACCAGTGAAATTCACCATCTGGTTATGTTAAAAACAGTTCTTCTGTCTTTTTCATTTAATTTCACCCCAATCCACTCAGGATCAGATTCTTCACAAAGCCTTGACTCAAGGTCACAGTGAAGTAAAATATTGCACTTTATTTTCTAAGTAAAAAGAGCTGAGTTATGTATACACTACACTACTGTACACTTAAGCTTTCTTGTTAAATTAAAAATTGGAGTCTAAAACATCCAGGGCAACCTTTTCCTGACTACTGATGACAAACTGGTTTTATTTGACTCATTGCATTTTTATTGCATTAGAAATGTTCTGCATACAGCCTTCCTCACATCATTGGCTCTAGTCAAGGAGCTGATTTTAAGCTGGAAAACATTTCAATCAAATTGCAGCTTAAATTAAACTCATTCTATCATTTCCAGAGCAACCACTGAATATCACTTCTGAAGGTCGTAAGACCTGCTTTTCTTTCTTAATCTTAAATTCTGATGACTTACATAAGGACATTAAAATGCTCTTAAGCTGATTGGGTTTGCTGGCAAGGTTGAAAGGTGACTAGCAGACGACATCACAATCAAGTATCAAAAGTGCAATCAAACTTTTACCTTCATCCTAGAAAAAAGCAACATCAGTGATTTATTATGCAAAACACAAGGTGTGTTTGACATTTCAAAGGTTAAGATAGCAAAGCCCTGGGACTTGTATTCTAGTACTGAAAGACTGGAATGTTAAGAAATAAAAAATAAACATTTTATGTGATGCATTTTTATAGTATTTTTAAAAATATTAATATTTAATAATAAAATTTTATAATTTACATAAAATGTAGTCCAATACTATCACATATGAGAGGCATACAATAGTGACTTAATCACAAGGAACAACAGCCTGTAATTATTGGAATCAAGAGTCTAGGTCAGTGGTTGGCAAACTCATTAGTCAACAGAGCGGCAAACGATAGCTCCTGAGCCGCTGTTTGCCAACCACTGACCTAGAGTCTGATAAATTCTTATTTGTAAATAACATCAATAAAAATTATGTGTTGAGTACACACTATAAAACTAATACTATCTTTTTTAAAATTTCTTTTGAGAGCCAAAATATTCATTTAAAAAAAATTTTTTTAATTTCTTTATTGATTAAGGTATTACATATGTGTCCTTATTCCCCCATTACCTCCCACCTCCCATTCATGCCCCGACCCCCTGTTGTCTGTGTCCATTGATTAGGCTTATATGCATGCATATAAGTCCTTCGGTTGATCTCTCACCCTTACTCCCACTGTCCCCTACCTTCCCTGAGGTTTCACGTTCTAATGGATGTTTCTCTGTCTCTGGATCTATTTTTGTTCATCAGTTTATGTTGTTCAATATATTCCACAAATGAGTGAGATCGTGTGATTTTTGTCTCTCTCTGCCTGGCGTATTTCACTTAGCATAATGCTCTCCATATCCATCCATGTTGTTGCAAATGGTAAGAACTCCTTCTTTTTTACCACAGCATAGTATTCCATTGTGTAGATGTACCACAGTTTTTAATCTACGCAAGTGCTGATGGGCACTTAGGCTGTTTCCAAATCTTAGCTATGGTGGATTGTGCTGCTATGAACATAGGGGTGCATATATCCTTTCTGATTGGTGTTTCTGTTTTCTTGGGATATATTCCTAGAAGTAGGATCACTGGGTCAAATGGAATTTCCATTTTTAGTTTTTTGAGGAAACTCCATACTGTTCTCCACAGTGGATGCACCAGTCTGCATTCCCACCAGCAGTGCACGAGGGTTCCTTTTTCTCCACATCCTCGCCAGCCCTTGTCATTTGTTGATTTGTTGATACTAGCCATTCTGACAGGTGTGAGATGGTACCGCATTGTTGTTTTGATTTGCATTTCTATGATGATTAGTGACTTTGAGCAGGTTTTCATAGGACTCTTGGCCTTCCTTCTGTCTTCTTTGGAAAAGTATCTATTTAGATCAGTTGTCCAATTTTGATTGCGTTGTTTATCTTCTTTTTGTTAAGCAGCATGAGTTCCCTGTAAATGTTGGAGATTAAACCCTTGTCATTGATATCATTGGCACATATGGTCTCCCATGCAGTGGGCTTTCTTGTTTTATGGATGACTCCTTTGCTGTGCAAAAGCTTTTTATTTTGATGTAGTGCCATTTGTTTATTTTCTCTTTAGTTTCCATTGCCTTAGGAGCAGTATCAGTGAAGAAATGGGTTCGGCATATGTCAGAGATTTTTCTGGCTGTGAATTCCTCTAGTATTTTTATGGATTCTTGTCATATGTTTAAGTCCTTGATCCATTTTGAGTTTATTTTTGTGTATGGTTGTAGTTGGTGGTTTAATTTCATTTTTTTTGCATGTATCTGTCCAATTTTCCCAACATTGTTTATTTAAAGAGACTGTCTTGACTCCATTGTATGTTCATGCATCCTTTGAAAATATTAATTGAGCGTAGTGATTTGGGTCGATTTCTGGGTTCTCTATTCTATTCCATTGATCTATATCTCTGTTCTTCTGCCAGTATTAGGCAGTTTTGAGAACAGTGGCTTTGCAATACATCTTGAAATTTGGTATTGAGATCCCACCTACTTTGTTCTTCTTTCTCAGGATTGCGGTGGCTATTTGGGGTCTTTTTTTATTCCAGATTAATTTTTGGAGAGTTATTTCTAGCTCTGTGTAATATGCTCTTGGTATTTTAATGGGGATTGCATTGAATCTATAGATTGTTTTGGGTAGTATGGACATTTTGATGATGTTGATTCTACCAATGCAAGAACATGGTATGTTCTTCCATCTGTTTACGTCTTCCTCTATCTCATTTTTCAGTGTCCTGTAGTTTTGCACGTAAAGGTCTTTTACCTCCTTAGTTAAGTTTATTCCTAGGTATCTTAATTTTTTTGGAACGATGGTAAATGGGAATGCTTTTTAGTCTCTCTTTCTGTAAGTTCACTATTGGTGTATAGAAATGCCAGAGATTTGTTGGCATTAATTTTGTTGCCTGCTACATTGCTGAATTGATTTATTAAGTCTATTAGTTTTTTGATGGAGACTTTCAGGTTTTTTATGTACAATATCATATCATCTGCAAATAAGGACAGCTTTACTTCTTCTTTTCCAGTTTGGATGCCATTTATTTCTTCTTCTTGTCTGATCACAATGGCTAGTACTTCCAGTATTATGTCAAACAGGAGTGGTGAGAGTGGGCATCCCTGTCTTCTTCCTGTTCTAATGGAAATGGTTTTAGTTTTTGTCCATTGAGTATGATGTTGGCTGTGGGTTTTTCATATAACTTTTATTATGTTGAGGTATGATCCTTCTATTCCCACCTTGCTGAGTGTTTTGATCATGAAGCGGTGTTGGATTTTGTCAAATGCTTTTTCTGCATCAATTGATATGACTATGTGATTTTTATCTCTCAATTTGTTTATGTGATGTATAACATGTATTGACTTGCAGATATTGTACCATCCTTGCATTCCTGGGATAAATCCTACTTGGTCATGGTGTATGATATTTCTGATGTAATACTGGATTCGATTTATTAGGATTTTGTAGAGGATTTTGGCATCTATGTTCATGAGGGATATTGGCCTGCAATTGTCTTTCGTTGTGTTGTCTTTATCTGGTTTTAGTATTAGGGTGATGCTGGCTTCATAGAAGGAGCTTGGACGTGCTCTTTCCTCTTGAATTTTTTTGAATAGTCTGAGCAGGATAGGTTTTAGTTCTTCCTTGAATGTTTGGTAAAACTCCCCGTGAAGCCATCTGGCCCCAGGCTTCTGTATGCTGGAAGCTTTTTGATGACTGCTTCAATTTCCTTCATCGTTATTGGCCTATTAACATGTTTAGATTCTTCCTGATTGAGTTTTGGAAGGTTATATTTTTCTAGGAATATGTCCATTTCCTCCAGTTTGTTCAGTTTGTTGGAATAGAGTTGTTCATAGTATTTTTTAACAATCCTTTGTATTTTGGTGGGGTCTGTTGTTATTTCACCTCTTTCATTTCTGATTTTATTTATTTGGGTCCTCTCTCTTTGCTTCTTGGTGAGCCTGGCTAGAGGTTCATCAATCTTGTTTATCCTTTTAAAGAACCAGCTCTTGGTTTTGTTGATCTTTTATACTATTTTTTTTGTCTCAATGTCATTTATCTCCACTCTGATCTTTATTATTTCCTTCCTTCTGCTTACACTGGGCTCTTCTCATTGTTCTCTTTCTAACTCTTTGAGTTGTAGGGTTAGGTAATTTATTACCATTGTTTTTTGCTTTTTGCGGTAGGCTTGTAGAGCTATGAACTTCCCTCTCAAGACTGCTTTTGCTGTGTCTCATAGATTTTGGATTGTGTTTTCATTGTCATTTGTTGCTATGATGTGTTTTATTTCTTCCTTGATCTCTCTGGTAACCCAGTCATTATTTAATACCATGCTGTTTAGTCTCCATGTGTTTGATGTTTTTGGATTGTTTTTATTGTAGTTGATTTCCAGTTTTATGCCACTGTGATCTGAGAAGATACCTGAAATGATTTCTATCTTCTTGAATTTGAAGGACTTTGCCTGTGACCCAGGAAATTGCCTATCTTTGACAATGACCCATGTGCACTTGAGAAGAATGTATATTGGGTGGCTTTCGGGTTAAATGTTCTGAAGATGTCAATTAATTCCATCTGGTTTAGTGAGTCATTTAGGATTGATGTTTCTTTGCTGATTATTTGTTTAGAGGATTTGTCCAATGGTGATAGCGGGGTATTAAAGTCTCCTACTATTGTTGTATAACTGTCAATCTCTCCTTTGATATCCTCCAGGAGTTATTTTTATGTATTTGGGTGCTCCTGTATTGGGTGCTTATATGTTTACCAGAGTTATTTCTTCTTGTTGGATTGCTCCTTTTAGTATTATAAAGTGGCCTTCCTTACCTCTTGTTATGCCCTTCATTTTGAGATCTAATTGGTCAGATATAAGTATTGCTACCCCAGCTTTTTTTTCATTTCCATTCACCTGAAAAACCTTTTTTCATTCCTTCACCCTCAGTCTGTGTGAGTCTTTTTTTCTGAGGTGAGTTTCTTGTAGACAGCAGATATATGGATCTTGTTTTCTTATCCAATTCATTACCCTATGTCTTTTGATTGGGGCATTTAATCCATTTACATTTAAAGTAAAGTATTGATAGGTACTTATTTGTCGCCATTTTTATTTTTTACCCCTGTGTTCCTTCTTCGCTTCCTAATTTTTTATTTTTATTTTTTACAGCAGACCTTTTAGCATTTCTTGCATTGCTGGTTTGGTGGTAATAAATTCCCTTAGTCCTTTTTTGGTCTGTGAAGCTCCTTATTTCAACTTCAATTTTGATTGATAGACTTGCTGGGTACCGTATTCTTGGATTCAGATCCTTCCTTTGCCTGACGTTGTATATTTCATTCCATTGCCTTCTGGCCTGATGAGTTTCTGTTGAGAAATCAGTTGCTAATCTCATGGGGGTTCCTTTGTATGTGACTTTCTGTCTCTCTCTGGTCACGTTTAAGTTTCTTACTTTGTCATTGGTGTTTGCCAATTTAATTATAATGTGCCTTGGTGTTGATCTTTTGGGGTTCATTTTGCTTGGGACTCTGTGAGCTTCTTGGATTTGTGTGGGTTTTTTCTTCCCTATATCAGGCAAGATTTCTGTCATTATTTCTTCAAACAAGTTTTCTATTACTTGCTGAGTTTCCTCTTGTTCTGGAACCACTATTATGCGGATATTGTTTTATTTCGTGTTGTCCCAAAGTTCCCTTAGGCTCTCTTCCTGCTTTTTAATTTTTTTTTTTCTAGAAGCTGCTCTCCTTGTGTATTTTTTTTCTACCTTGTCTTCTAGCTCACAGATGTGGTCCTCTGTTTCTTCTAGTCTACTCTTGATGCTTTCTATTGAGTTCTTTACAGCTGCGATGTCATTTTTCATTTCTTCTTGGTTCTTCTTCACTTCCTCTTGGTTCTTACTCATATTGTCAAGTTTGTCTTCCATTCTTTCCAGCCACCTTATGACCATGTTTCTGAATTCTTTCTCTGGTAGGTTGCTTACCTCCATTTTGTTTACTTCCTTTTCTATTGATGCCTGCTTTTCTTTCATATGCGGGCTGTTTCTTTGTCTCCCCATGGTCTCTCTTCTATGGGTGTCTGATTATGTAGTTCTCTCTCTCCTTATCCCAGGCAAAATATGACTTTTCTGTGGTGGAGTGTAGAGCTCCTCTGAATCCGCGTGTTTGCACCAATTATGGACAGGTGCTCCGGGGTTCACAGCTGATTGGTGGGTGCCACAGTTGTAAATTTTCAGGTTTCCAATAACATCCACTTTCCCCTTCAAGATGGTGTTGTCTCTGCATCCAAGCTGGTGGCTCTGGGAGAGAACCTGGCAGCAGTCTGTCTTTTAAGATTTGTATTACATTTAATATTTACAATAACTCTATGATGTATATATTGGATATCATGTATAGATATTATTCCCTTTTTACAGATGGGAAAATTAAGAAACTAAAGCACTAAATTATTTATTCCAACTTCAATTTTATGATTCCTTACCCTGCCTTTTTACCCCAATGAGATCTTTCTGAAACGTTGCTGAAAAGTACATAGGCCATTGCCTTCAATGGACTTACATTCCATTGAAAACAATGCTGCATTATAACACACATAACCTGTTCATTATATTCTGATATTTAAATTGAAAAGTACAGCTAATATTTGATTTAATATTATATCAGAGTATTAATCATCATGTTTCTATTATACAAAGTAAGATATCATTTAAATACATTACATGTTGAACATAGTTGTAAATATTCTATATAATAAAAATATGTTTATTTAATATATTTTCATATCAGTGAATATCTTAAATATAGGTTTATAATTTTCTAATTCATCAGTAATGTTTGTCCCTATACCTTATAGCCTACCTTTCTTAAAACAGTGAGAGAAGTAGAAAGGGAGCCCTTATTGGGAAGAAATCAAGAAGAACCAATACAAATCCCTATATTGCACTGGCACACCTTCTTTCCTTAAATCATAAATGTATATATTCAGCCGGATCCAGTGTGGGTTCAAGTACATAGCAATGCTTTGAGCCTTCCAGTTATCACTGTAATTGTGCTTTGTACAATCCAGATCAGGAGTTAGGTGACGTCCAGCTTTGTATAACTTTGAATAGAGTTATATACATCATATTTCATGTTTATATAGACCACTACTTCTTCACAGCCTTGGAACGATGCTTGGAATATGCTAACAAATAAGTATGTAGAAAATAAATGATGAAACTCTTTGTCATCCACTTTTATTTGTTGGGTCATGGTGATTGTAAGTTCAACGGTAAGTATAACAATGCATACTGATTGGGGAAAAATAAACTTTTAAAGTAATCCTTTGCTCCTACTAAAAATCAAATAAAACATGTTCATGAAAGCATGCCAAAAAAGGTTAATGAAATAAATAGTAATTGATGGATCTGGACACTCTAAAAGTAATTACATATTTTCACTTTGCAAGGAGGGACATGGTTCTGGAAGCAGAAGGGAGAAGGAAAAGCTATGTTCTACATACTCCTGAGTGTATACGTTCTAGGATTCTGAGATTTTATTTCATTACAGAAATGTAAGTCCTTCTTTTGTAAAATCTAAGTCCATAATGACAAAGGCTTTTGTCCTATATCATTAGGAAATTTAAGGAAAGAAAATTTCAATGGATACTAACTACTTTTAATCTCTCTCTCTCTCTCTCCATATATATATATATATATATAAAGAGCCAGGGGCTGTCACATCTGAAACAACCAAACAGACAACCAAATAGGCTGAGTGTGGTGACAAGGCCGGCAGGGGGGTTATTGAGGGATGACCAAACAACTGAACAGCAGGTTGTATGGGGTGACCAGGCCAGTGGGGTGGGGGGGGGCAGTTGGGGCAACCAGGCTGGCAGAGGGGGGGTGTTGGAGGTGACCAGGGCAGCAGGAGGGAGCAGTTAGGGGTGATCAGGCAGGCAGGCAGGTGAGCAGTGAGGAGACAGAGGTCCTGGATTGTGAGAGGGATGTCTGACTGCCAGTTTAGGACCAATCCCCATGAATGGCCTAAACCCGTGGTCGGACATCCTCCAAGGGTTCCCAGATTGGAGAGGGTGCAGTCTGGGCTGAGGGGACCTCCCTCCCCCATCCTATGCATGAATTTTGTGCACCAGGCCTCTAGTATATATATAAAAAGCCAGAGACCATAACATTGTCATGACCATAACGATTTAATGACTGGTCACTATGACACCCACTGCGGCTAGCGAGCCAGCCTGATCCAGGCTGGATTGCCCCCAACACCCTAATAAGGGTGGGGCCAGCTGGCCAACCTCCTTGGCTGGCAGAAATTTGGGGTCCCAGGACCTTGGAGTTGCTCAGTGTCAGTCTCGGGCAGCTGCACGGGCAAAGTTCTCCTTGGGCAGAAGTGGACCTAGGATCAGAGCGCTGGAGTCAGAGATGGGGTGGGAGGCTTTCCTGGTGGCCACAGCAAACCCTGCAGGCTGTGCACAGCACCTGGGCATCTGGACCCATTCAGAACAGTGGCAGGAATAAATGCTGTGGGGCACAGGGGGCAGCAGCACACAGAAACCAGGAGGTGTGAGGCCTGACATGGGCTCTTACGCCCCCTGCTGGGCTCAGCAGCACCAGCAAGTGAGTCATGATGTACAGTGAGGTGCTGGGCTGCAGACCGAGGGGAAGCAAGCCAGGAGGGCAAGGCCCTGGGCCAGACAGAGCCCTGAGCGGCTTGGGCAGGGCTGGAGCTGGGAACCCTGGTGAGGTGGGCAGGGTTGCAGCCCCATGCTTTTTTGGCTTTGGCCTTGGAATTCAGAATTCAGCCCCACTTCAAGAGAGAGGACGTGGCAGAAAGTGGCAAGGCCACAGAAGGGATAGAAAATATTGTGGCCACCTTCAGGAAACACAGCTGCCACGGTCTTCAGTAACTGTGAACAGATAATCTTTGGTCTCGGTTCTACAGAAGAGGAAGCTGAGACTCAAAGAATGGAGCCTTCCACAACACCTCACCCACTTCTCAGACCTGACCCTGTGCAGCATTGTTTTCATTGAAAGTAGAGGATCCAAAATGTTTTTAGATCTTTGCTATTTTAGGCAGGAAAGAATTTAGCGCAGGGAGTTGGTGCTTAGGAAATCATCAGAAAGCTGGAGGAGTGGGTATTAGGCTGGCCCCCAGGAAAGACTCCCTGCCTAGCGGGAGGAGCTGCCCCCTCAGCCACAACTGAATTCTAGGACACCCTGACACAGCTGTGACCCAGGGGTCAGGAAACTGCTGCCCCCGCAAGTGCCCCCCAGCTCCCACAAAACAGGTCACTGGGCACTACCTCTGCCACAACTGCCTGTGCACAGCCTGGATTCCGCTGCAGGAAACCTCCACAGCTCTGCAAACAGGATCACCACCAGCAAACAGCCCAGACTGCGGAAAGATACTTCTGCCTTCAAAATATTGTGCAAGCTCATCCAATCGGCAGAAACTAATTCATATCCAAGCAAAGGAGTTTGGGCAATTTCAGACTTTCATCTAGGAGTGAGATCTTGCCAAGGTACCTCATGTGCCTGGTATTGATAAAAATGGGGCCTGGCTGGTGGGGCTCTGTGGTTAAGCATCGATCTATGACCCGGGAGGTCACAATATGATTCCTGGTCAAATTTCAGGCTTGTTCCTCAGTAGGGGCATGCAGGAGGTAGTAGATCAATGATTCTCATCATTGATGTTTCTATCTGTCTCTCTTTCTCCCTTCCTCTGAAATCAATAAATATTTTTTTTTTAAAAATGAGGTCATGCTTTATGTATATATTATTATGAGTTTCTCACTTCATAGATCATTAGTGTATTTCCTGTTAAAGCCATACTTAAAGAACATTATTTATTTATCATTCATTTTAATTGATCTCAGAAGAAGAAGGGAGAGAGAGAGAAACATTGTTCCATTGCTTGCTGCACTCACTGGACTAGGTATTGAATCTACAACCTGGGCATGTGCCCTGACTGGCAATCGATCCACCACTTTCTGGTGTATGGGACGATGCTATGCTGGTACCCTGACCCCAACTTCCAGTCTCCAGAACTGTGAGAAAAATAAATTTCTGTTTTTTAGCCACACAAATTTATGATATTTTGTTATGGCTGTCTGAGCTGACTAATCCTATCTAATAAAAAGGGAATATGCAAATTGACCATCATGCTATAGCAAGATGGCTGCGCCCACAGCAGAGGCAGGGATCCCATAACACAAAATGGCTGCACCCACAGCAGAGGCCGAATTCCTATAACAAGCCTTAACAAGCAATCAAAAGAAACCTGCCCCTACGTGGTGCTGGGCTGGGGCAGGGGACCTAAGCCTGCACCCCCTGCCTGGTGGGTCTTGACAGGGGACCACAGGCCTCTCCCCCTGCCCTGGCACCAGGCCAGGTACCTCAGGCCGCATCCCCTGCCTGGCAGGGCTTGACGGGGGACCTCAGGCTATTCCCCCTGGCCCAGGCCAGGGGGCCTCAAGGCACACCCCACAACCTGGCACTGGGCCAGGCCACCTGAGGCCACACCCTCCACTTGGTGGGGCTTGATGGGGGTGGGGCTAGTTGGGTCTGGATCTAGCCCAGTGGAGGTGTGGCCAGCCAGGTCTGGGTCTCACATGATGTCGAGGTGCATGTGGGTGGGTGGGAACTTGACTCTGGTTCCCATGGCACACCCCATACTCTGACAGGAAGATTTTCATATACATTTTACTAGTTTTCTTTCATTTCTGACACTTCTATTATAGAGAAAGGGCAAATAGCAATATTAAAATATTTCCTCTCATTAATTCCCTTTTAATGTGTATGAATCTCATGCACTAGTCTATACTAATAAAAGGGTAATATGCTAATTAGACTGGATCGACTGGACATCTTCTGGTCATCCTTCTGGATAAAAGCCGCAGTGGCAGGGACCGAGGCAGAGGTGGTTAGGGGCGATCAGGCTGGCAGGGGAATGGTTAGGGGTGATCAGGCCAGCAGGGGAGAGCAGTTAGGGGAAATCAGGCAGGCAGGCAGGTAAGCAGTTAGGAGCCAGCAGTCCCGTATTGTGAGAGGGATGTCCGACTACCAGTTTAGGCCCCATCCTGCAGGGATCGGGCCTTAACTGGCAGTCAGACATCCTTTGAGGGGCCCTGGATTGGAGAGGGTGCAGGTTGGGCTGAGGGACTCCTCCCCTTTGCACAAATTTTGTGCACCAGGCCTCTAGTTAGTAACATAAAAATATCTATTGTAACTGCTAAACAAGTTTATAAACTTTAAAACTTGTCACATTCATTTATTGTTTTAAATTTTACTATTAATGTAATTTAGTATTGAGAGCATTTTCTAAGGTTCCCATGAATGTTTTTAAGAAATAGAATTACTTAGAAAAACAATTTGAGAAATAAAACTATGCAACTCAAGATAGGATTAAATGACATACATTCCAAATATTGGATTCAACTTATCAACTTCAATCTACAAAATTTCTACTTTAGACAATTAGAAATTCAATGAAAAGTAATGTATAGCTTTTTAAAATTAGAAGTAAAATGTATGTTAATTGTCATAATTTTAATTTTAAGATGTTAAGGATTACAAAACAGAATGGATATAGAAGTTGAGACAGAAAAGAAACATGGGAAGTAACCACTTTCTTTTGGACACCCAACAGGCAAGGCTTTTTACACATATTATGTCCTTGGTTTTCATTAATAACTCTAAAGATCACATATTAGATGAAAATTTCAACAAGTTCCAGTTAGATTACAGGATACAGGTGCTTGTCCTCAGAACTATTCTCCATTTATAGTTACTTACTGGATGAATTTATGCAATCTCATGAGTTTCAACAAACTCTATATGCTGCCTATAACTACCCTTGAATCATATTTTCTATTATCTGTTCAAGAATATTGTTCCAGAATATCCTGCTTTTCCAGTGGATAATTAGCATACAACTAAATCTGGGAAGCCATTATTATATATAGGTATAGGTATAGGTATCTATATCTGTGTGTGTTTCACTCATCCTTTTATCCCTTTCCAGACACTGCCCTCATTTTTCCTATCTTTAGATTATTATTTTGGAAGTTTCATCTTTTCACATCTCTATTCCCTGTGCTCTGGTTCATTTGAACCCATCTTTCCAGTCTGCCTTAATTTTTCTATTCCATTGAAACTTCTTTTATCAATGTCATGAAATATAACTACACTGCTAAATCAAGTGTAACTCCTAAGTCCTCATATTACTAGATTTATCAACAAATTGCCTGATCAGTTAATCATGTTCTCCCCTTGAAATATTATCTGAATATCACCTATTTGCTTCCTCTTTGGCCATTTCTTTTCATTAGCCTCAGCTAAAACTACTATTGCTGATGTGTATAGCCTTATAAACTGTTTTTATGTGATACATCAATATTTTTTTTTAATTGGAACATGTCACATAATATTGTATTACTTGCTGTGCTTTATAATTCCTTTACATTTTGGTCATCTTTCCACAATGTTGGTATTAACATAGTACCCCTAAACTGACAAATTCAATGAGAAAATATTAAAGCAACCATTATAATTGGCTCATAGCTTTCAAAGGCTTTTGGGTTGTATATGAGAATTTCTCATTGTTTACCAAAGATATAATAAATATAAAAGAGTGGAAATAGTCACTATGAAAATAGAATATGCAGTTAACCTTTAAACAGCATGGGTTTGAACTGCACGGGTTCACTTATATGTGAATTTTTTTCAAAAAATGTATTTTATCTACCTAATGATATTTCTAATAAAATTTTATTCTCTCTAGCCTACTTTATTGTAAAACTCCAGTATTGTGATACTGTATATATAACACATATAACATATAAAATATGTGTTAATCTACTTTATATTATCAGTAAGGTTTTGGGTTAACAATAGGCTGTTAGCAGTTAAGTTTTTGATGAGTCAGAAGTTATACATGGATTTCAACTGGAGAGGAGTGTTGGAGGTTTATGCCTCTAACTCCTCTCTTGTTCAAGGGTCAGCTGTATGATGTGATCCATCTTTGTCACTCTTTGTCTTTTTTAGATCTTTGAAAAGAGTCCAAAGTACCAGCTGAAGTGTATATATCAATTTAACAACTTCACTATGTCAAGTGTATTCATCATGCATATTTATAGATACTAGTTAAATTGCAAGTAGCATAACTCTACACATTTCTTTTTTACACATTTCTTTAAACATTTACTTATTAAATTTTAAGTGACCTTAAAAATGTCTCTAAGTGGTATAAAGTACCATATAGAAACTTGCTAATGATAGAAAAACATTTTTAAGTATTTTCGAAAGGGAGATTTTTCTTCTGAGTTAGAAAAAGTTCGGTTCTCCATTTAATTAGCTGAAAACCAGTTACAAATATGCAACTTAACACTTCTACATGCAATGACAATCTTTCACTAAATATTCACTGAGTAATTTGAGATAATTAATTCTAACAAGCACAGGCTATTTCCAGTCATTTGTTAGCTCTCTATTTAATTTGTGTTTGAAGCTCTATTCTGAGCTGTGGTACAGCTATATCATCAGAACCTAAATGTCTTTTATGTTTCTGGGCAGTGTTGTAAGACAGAGTGATGTCAGGCAAGAATTAGTTTTATTAATTTTTGATCCATTGTTTATTAGCCTGTTTTCAAATGATTATTTATAACATATAATACAATTATAGGCACAGAAATAATTAGCAATTCTTTATGAGCACATGAAGTTATTTAATGCAATATTCTATAAGGAGAGCAGGGATCATTTTCATGGGATGAAAACTCTAAGCAATTTGCTTAACATGTAACATAAGTTTACATTCAACCAATTAAAACAAAGTACACCATATAGCTAATAAGACTTAAATTAGTCCATTCTATGTGGTGGAGGAATACTTTCTACAGGTGTGCTGCTACAAACATATGAAGATATGCTTTGTCCTGCTGGTCATATGTTGATTTTGTCCCTTTTTTTCCTTCTGAGTCTTTATTGTAAATTTCCATTGATATATTACTGATACTAGTACATAGTCTATGTCTTACAATGGTTTCTGTCACAATGAAAACTTCCTTAGATGAAATTTTACTGTGAATTGCTGACAACTCTTATTCTTTCTCTGTAACAATTAAAATTTGATTATTAACTTTTTATTGATGTAAAATATATTTGCAGAAAGTGAACATATAAGTATATAACTCAGTGAATTCCACAAACTGAACACACCCATGTAGTCTATAGTCAAATTAAAAAATGAAATATTACCAGTGCCTTGGAAGATCCCTTTTTGCCACTTCCAGTCATGCAAGACCTGCTTTATATAACTGGAATTAGTATACAGAATGCATGCTTTATGCATAATTGGACTTATTGCACAGATGTATGCTTTACATAATTGGAATTAGTACACAGGATGTATTGTGTGTCTGGCTTCTCTTCATCAGCATTCCATTTTTAATATTCATTCATGTTGTTGCCTGTGGTTGTAGTTCATCTTTATTGCTTAATAGTATTATGCTGCAAGAATATGCAATTATTAATTTATCCTACTTTTGGTGGGTTTTTGGGTGGTTTCCAATGTGTCTATTATGAAGACTGCTGACAAAAACATTCCAATGCATTTTTATATTGAACACATGTACACATTTCCCTTTGATTGCTCAGTTAGAGCTTATGCATATCAACCTGTACCTTTTAAGTACATGGTTGAGTTTTTCTAATTATTTAACATTTACAATGTGTGTTTCTGCTATGCCCATTTGTACAGATCTTGAGACTATCCCCAGTTATCCAATGAAGACTCACAGGTGATAGCAAAAGACCCCATTACCTTGGCAATGGTGCTTCTGAGTGATATACATTCAGACTTACCACTCACTACTGATTTTCAGATTGCGTATCAGCATGTAACATTTTCTGGCTCCTAGTTTTTCAGGTGTTCTTTATCCCCATGGTCTCCAGCATGTACTCAACAAGAAAAAAGCCTCTCTTTGATTAAGAAATCAGGTTAATACAACTTCTTGTCTTATATTATCAATGATCTCTTTATATAATAGTCAGATGGAATTTTGCTGGTTAGCTATTTCATGCTAATAAATTGTTGGTCAAAGATTTATACATAATTTTACTTTAATCTTCACTCACTAATCTTATAAAGTCATCTGAGCATCACCTGTTTATTGAGAAGAATCAGGGAGGATAGCATTTTTTAAGGCACACTGTTAATTAAATGTTATATATTTTATATTAGAGGTCATTTTACTTGAAGGAAATAAACATTAGTAAGCAGCAGCAGATGAATAATGGGAAAAATTAAGTCTAAAAAACAGAAACATTAATAAAAATAATTTTTAAATCTAAACAAGAACTTCTAAAATTTATTAGTAGTTACAAATAAAGGTAGATGTTACTCTTCAAATATACAAAAATGTTAATCATTTGCATATAGAATTCATCATTATATAAATAATTTAATAAAGTATTTGGCTTTACAAAATTAAGGAAAGTCCAACAAATTATTAAACGGGTACAAATACTCTTCAATTAAATTGGTATCTATGCCAAATCTTATTTACTAAATTTGTCAATGTTCATTTATCATATCCAATTAGAAAACAAAACAATCTATGATAGTGCTATGGCCTGATTATGTTCCCCAAAATCCACATTTTCAACTCTTAACCCCCAAAGGTGATGGTATTAGTAGGTGTTGCTTTGGGAGGTTATTAAGTTATGAAAGTAGAGCCCATTTGAATGGGATTAGTGCCCTTACAAAAGGCTTCAGAGAACTCCCTAGCCACTTCTGCCACATAAAGATACAACGAGAAGTTTGTAGCTCAGAAGAGGGCCCTCGTCCAACCACGCCAGCTTCATAGCCTTAGACTTCAAACTCTGTAACTATGAGCGATACATGTTTGTTGTTTATAAGCTACCCGGCCTGTGGTATTCTGTTATAGGAGCATGAACAGTCAAAGGAAAACAGTTATGTTCTTCTGGATATATGCCAAATATTTTAGATCTGGCCAATTCTAAGCCAAAAGTATGTATGTGTGTGTGTGTGTGTGTGTGTGTGTGTGTGTGTGTGTGTGTGTATATATATATATATATATATATATATAATTTTTTAGATGTAAGCATATATTAAGAGTCTTAAAAATTACTCAATGTTTTCAGCTATTGTGGAAAAGATTATTGTTGACTAATTTTACTTGCTATTCTTTTTTACTTGCTATTCATATTTTGAGGATATGGTCAGGAAATATGTTAAGCTCAACAAATATAAATACAGTAGATACTCGGGAGATCCATTCCGATGCAACATAATGCGATTTTCGCCGTAAGTCGGAACCCACCTACATAAGCACCTACATCACTCATATGGAGCACATACACAGCAGTAATGCAGTGAAACAGTAAAAAAAGAAATTTAAAAGAAAGATAACAATTACTGACCTTTACTTGTGGTAAATAAATAATAAAAAATAAATAAAGCACATATGTACATACATCGAAATGACGGAACTTTTTATTTTATAAATAAATGGGAGATGGCAATGTAACCACGAAACGATATACATCGAGTCCAATGTAACCCAAGGACTGCCTGTATATATTTTTATTAATTTCAGAGAGGAAGGAAGAGGGGGAGAGAGATAGAAACATCAATGATGAGAATCATGAATCTGCTGCCCCCTACATGCCCCTCACTGGGGATTGAGACTTTACCTCCCAATCACTGAGCCACACAGGCCCGGCACCATCTGTATATTTTATGAGATTAATATACTCTTTCCTATTGCTATTGGATAATATTACACAGAAGGTCATCAGTGTGGAAAACCCCAGGTGCCTAGCAATGGACATTTAATTGTAGGGTGGTACCTCGCCCCCAAGTTGACTTTGCCTCCCCTAGCATATCACTGGTCACATGATTTAGACCCCCTGGCTTTTCCTCCTTAGAGATAACATCTATGCCCCAGTTGCATTTTGGCCCCAGGCCTAGATAATCAATAAAACCAGGTACAGCTGACATCAGGACCAGCTCCTTTGAAAATGACCCCTGCCCTGGCACTGACCAATTAGTGGAGACCACAACCCTGAAAGAACACACCTGGAAAGTTGCTGAATATTCTACTAAGATGTTTCCTTGGGACCTCCCCTAAAGTTTCTGCCTGTAAAACCCTTAGGGAGGACTCAGTGTGCTCTCCCTCCCAGGAGCATGACTATCCCTTGCCCTTCCCCTTCCCCCTCCCTGCACCATTAGCTTCCTCACTCCCAAGCTCCAAGGGCTCTCCCTTTACCTCCATAACTCATTTCTTAAGCTCATTTCTTGTAGAAAATTATTCAACCTCTGTGATTTAGCAAATAAATGTTAGAGCAAATATACATACAGTATATTAGTGTCTCAAAAATAATTGTATAGCCCTAGCTGGTTTGGCTCAGTGGATAGAGCATCAGCCTGTGGACTAAAGGGTCCCAGGTTTGATTCTAGTCAAGGGCACATGCCTGAGTTACAGGCTGGATCCCCAGGAGGGGGTGTGCAGGAGGTAGCTGATCAATGATTTTCTCTCATCATTGATGTTTCTCTCTCTCTCTCCCTCACCCTTCCTCTCTGAAATAAATAAAAATATATTTAAAAAAAAGAATTGTATAATATGTAAATGGAAAACACACTAAAGTTTTCAAGAAGTCATTTTTGAAATTAAACTCAGAATTAAAAAGTATTACAAATATTTACATAACAAAGTAATTGCTCCCACTGTAAAGTTTAAAACATTCCTTCACCACATTTACATTTAAAATAGTACATGGGGTTACTGGAGCAAGCAATAGAATTTGAAAATTAAATTATCTGTTGATGCCAACAGTACCTTGACTAATTTTTAGTACGTTTTTTTTATTAATGGATTTAAATCTCAATAATACTATCACTACTTCAAAGTATAGCTACTACTCTCAATTCCCCAAAAGCATCCACCTTTCAAAATACTGGGTATGTAATATTTTCTCTTACTATATTGATAATAATTTCAATAATAAATGTGATTTCCCTTTCTGACTGCCTCTGAACCAAAAATAATATTTACCTGAATCTACTATTTCTTCCTTCCACTTACTTTTATATCTATTTTCACCCACTGGATTCTACATTTACTAAGTAAACTTATCTCCTATGTTTAAACATGTTTACAGCCCTTCTTTCACCCTCTATATTTTGTACTCACCAATAACTTTATATTTTACAATAATAATGAGCTCACAATGACTAATCCTGATGGCTTTTCAGTACTACCAACCATTGCTCTTTTCCCTCACTTTCTCCTTTAAAACACTTGCCTCATGGTTCATTACCATATTACCACAATTTTCTCCTCCCCACCCCCTTACTTTACACAGCGCCCACTCCAATCATCTTTACTGGTTTCCCCTTTACCACTTTTTTTCTCTAAATTGGAGCACTTCCATTTAATCGTCTGCCTTTAGATTTTCTCCTCTCTTCTGCCTCTGAAATCTCAAATGTTATTTCTATGTAATGACTCAGATGCCACTCTATCTAGAACTTTATATCAGTGTTTCCATCTGCTGCATAGCTACTTTTATTTCCCGGTCGTGCTTTCATATTAAATCAGCCTAAATAAGCATAACAAACATTCTCTATATAAAATTAGTATTCTTTCTTACTCTGTTTTCCAAAATTTTCACAAATTTCCAAGACATCATTTTGATTACTGCTTTCCCCTTACATTTATATTTAGGTTCTACCAGTTTCTTTTTCTTTTTTTTTAAGGTCTCCTCTCTCTCTCTCTCTCTCTCTCTCTCTCTCTCTCTCTCTCTCTCTCTCTTACTCTTTCCATCACCATTCCTTCCATTCCTTCCCTTTCTAGTTCCTTGAATTGTGTAGTCCAATCTCTCTTTCGAGTTGTTCATTATACAAAGACTTACCATATTGTTATTTGCAGAAGCTCTATCTTTACACTCTAGATGCCCTAGCCTTAACCACCAAATAAATCCTTTGAGAATCTGGCCAAGATCAACTTTTCTAGACTCACCAAATAGCAAATATAGACATGTCTGCCATCACAAGTGGCCACACTCTACACATCACTGTTTGAACAACCCCCATATTTTCATGCTTTGCATGAACCATATCTCTGCATGTAAATATCTTTGCTCTCAGTTTTACTGTAAACCACCATAGGGTCCAAGATATATCATTCAATGCAAATTCATCTTTACTGAGCTACTCTAGTTCTTATTTAATTATACACTTATATGGCTCTTTTAGGGGCAGCTTTATGTTGTTACTCACATACTAGAAATAGAATACTATCTAAACTGTATGTTAATGCTTTGTTTTATTAGAAGAGTAGTTATCATTATATTTAAACATTTTTTGATTAAATTATTTTCATGATTGTAAACTTTATGAATTTTTTACACTTCATGAAGGTAAAACAATTATATTGGATATAATATTCATTGAGTAATTATAACACTAATCACCCTTTTAACCTCTATGCATAGTTTACCTCATTTAATCCTCATGTAATGCAAATGCTAATTAATTACCATTTAATAGATGAAGAAACTGAGGCTCTAAAAAGTTAAAGTACTTCCTCAAGTTCAGGCAGTTAGGAAGAGATGGGGGCAAGATTTATATGAGGTAGCCAGGCTTGAGAGACTACTCTGATAAACACTTAAATTATATTAAAATAATAATTAATATTGGTTTATTATTATTATTACTATTATGTAATTGCCCATACACCCATCATTGTGGGATAATCTTTATATATCATTTTGCTCCTACATTTTTCCTATTCATGTATTTTATGCTATTTTTTTATTCCGTTTTTGTTTAAAACAAAATTTACAATTCATTCTAGGTACAATTTCTTACTTTTTGGTTTTACAATTTTTATATTTATCTATATATACTATATATGTGATAATTGAATTTAAGATAATTTTTTCTTGATTTTTGAAAATACAGGTGTGTTCAATGATATAGTACATGTAAAGTACTTAGAATAGTGCCTGGCACAGAATGGGGGTTTTCTAAAGCAATAAAATATCTTTTGTTGTTGTTGTTTTTAATTTTTTTTTTTATTGACAGTATTACAGATGTCCCTAATTTTCTCTCCTTTCCCCCCTCCACCTGGCCCCTGCCCTACCATAGGCCTCACTGCTCTACTGTCTGTGTCTATGGGCTATACATATCCTATATAATAAAGAGTTAATATGCTGATGGTTGTGATGTTCTCATGCTGTAACAACCTTTCAGCAGGAGGCTGCGTGAGCAGCGGAGCGGACACACCATGTTGCTCTGGAGACGGGGCGGAAGTGGGGTGGCAGAAGTGGGGAGGGGCCCAGAGGAGGTGGGACCAGCCTGAGGCAATTCGGGAACCAAGGGTGGGGCTTGAAGCAGCCAGAGAAGGCCAGAGGGGTCAGGGGCAGGGCCAGGTGAGCTCGAACTCTGGGTGTAGAGGTTAGGGTGTCAAGGCGGGGTGGCAGGCAGGTGGGTGAGGTATGCATGGGTGGGCGGGGCTATGTGATTTCGAATGCTGGGCCTCTAGTAAGTGTATATATGTTCTTCGGTTAATCTCTTCCCACCTCCTGCTTCACCCCCCTTCCCTCTGAGATCTGTCAGTCTGTTCCATGCTCTCATGTCTCTGAAAGCTATTTTGTTTGTCAGTTTATTTTGTTCATTAGATTCCACATATTAGTGATATCTGTGGTATTTGTCTTTCTCTGACTGGCTTATTTTGCTTAACATAATATTCTCCATGTCCATCCACACTATTGAAGAGTTACTTCTTTTTAATAGCCACGTAGTATTCCATTGCATAAATGTACCACAACTTTTTTATCCCCTCATCTGCTGATGAACAATAGGGCTGTTTCCAAATCTTGGCTACTATATATAATGCTACTATAAGTATATACTCTTTCTGATTGCTATTTCAGGATTCTGTCTCCAAGGGCAAGGGAAACTCAGGAAAAGTTAAACAAATGGGACCATATCAAGTTAAAAAACTTCTACACAGCAAAAAGAAAAATAAATTGAAAAAATGATAAGAGAATCCACTGTATGAGAAAATATATTCACCAATGATATATCCAATAAGGGATTAATTTCTAAAATATATAAACAACTTATAAAACTGAATGCCAGGAAGACAAATAATCCAATTAAAAATGGGCAAAGGAACTGAACAGACATTTCTCCAAAGAGGACAAACAGATTGCCAATAGACTTGAAAAAATGCTTAAAGTCACTAATCATCAGGGAGATGCAAATTAAAACTACAATGAGGTATCACCTCATACCTGCCAGGATGTTTACCATCTACACCAGTGGTGGGCAAACTCAGTTAACAGAGCGGCAAACCACGGCTCATGAGCTGCAGTTTGCCAACCACTGATCTACACTAATAAAAGAGAAACATGCAAATTGACCATCACTCCACTACACCCACCAGCCAATCAGAGAAAGCATGCAAATTAACCCAACAAAGATGGTGGTGGCCACAGAGCTGGAGTGAGCAGGAGGCTTGGGTTGCCCCCAGAGATGGAGGAAGCCAAGCTTCCCACCCACCCTGGCCAGCCCTGGCCTCCGCTAAAGGCTACAAAGTTTCAATTATAGAAGATAAATAAATCCCAGATACCTGCTTCTAGCCAGCCCTGGCCTCCACTCAAGGAGGTGCTGAAAAAAAAAGAAAGAAAAATAGCAGGGGCTGGGAGCCTGGATTGCTGGGGGATTGGGCTGTGGCTAGTCTACAAACAGCTATTAGCCCCTCACCCTAGCTGGGCAGGCACCCCAGTGGAGACCCCCACACTGAAGGGGGGGTGTCCAGCCTGAAAACAGCCCTCAGCCCCTCACCCAGGCTGGCCAGGCACCCCAGTGGGACCCCCCACCCTGAAGGGGCTGTGGCCAGCTTGAAAACAGCCCTCAGCCCCTCACCCAGGCCAGCCACGCCCCCCCAGCGGGGACCCACACCCCATGGGGGATATGGCTGGCCTGCAAACCACCACAGGCCCCTCACCCAGACCATACCATGCCCCAAGGGAACCCCCACCCTGATCTGGGACACCCTTCAGGGCAAACCAGCTGGCCCCCACCCGTGCACCTGGCCTCTATCTATACTAATAAAATGGTAATATGTTAATTAGACTGGGAGACCTTCCAGTCAACCTTCCAGATGTTCTTCTGGACAAACCCATGGTGGCGGGGCTGAGGTAGAGGTGGTTAGAGGCCAAGAGGGGAAGGCATTTGGGGGTGATCAGGCCAGGATGGGATGGCAGTTGTGGATGATCAGGCTGGTGGGGGGCAGGGCCATTGGGGGTAAGCAAACCAGCAGGGGGGCCAGTTGGGGGTTAGCAAGGCATCAGTGAGGGTCAGTTGGAGGTGATCAGGACAGTGGGGGGGGAGCAGTTTGGAGTGAGCAGGCCAGCAGGGGGGCATTTGGGGGTGAGCAGGTTAGTGGGGAGGGAAGGTGGGGGCAAGCAGGCCAGCAGGGGAGGCAGTTGGGGGAGAGCACACTGGCATGGGGGGTAGTTGGGGGTGATCAGGCTGGCAGGGGAGGCATTTGTGGACAAGCAGGCCGGTGGCAGGGGGCAGTTGGGGATGAGCAGGCAGAGTGGTTAGGGGCAATCAGGCAGGCAGGCAGGTGAGCGGTTAGGAGCCAGCAGTCCCGGATTGCAAGAGGGATGTCTGACTGCCAGTTTAGGCCCTATCCCTGTAAACCGGCAGTAGGACATCCTTCAAGGGGTCCCAGATTGGAGAGGGTTCAGGCCAGGCTGAGGGACACTGTCCCCCCACCCCCACCCCACCCCCATGCACGAATTTTGTGCACTGGGCCTCTAGTCAATAAATAATTAAGTAACTAATTCTGCTGGGGATAGGAGAAAAGGAAAACCTTGTGCACTATTGGTAGGAATGCAGAATACATTTTTTTAAAAATTTTGAGTTGTGTCTTTTAGTCAGAAGACTTGACATTAGATTATCCTATGGAACTAGTTTTATATACAAAGTCATATCCTCTCATGTATCTTTCTTTCATCTGTCATTAAATTGTAGATAGAATGAACAATGTTAGCACTGCAGGAGTCACACTTATGGTCTATCACAGCTAGTGCCAGACAGACTTAGAGAGACTTGAGTTGTTTGTCCACATCAGTGTTTCTCCATATCAAGTGCAATGAAGTTACCTGGAGGACTTGCTAGAAGAGGTTGCTAAGATCCATTTCCTGAGTGTTTGATTCTGTAGGTTTGGGGAAGCATCCAAAAATTTTTGTCTCAATGTGACACTGATGCTATTGGTCTAGGGACCACGCTTTGAATATCACTGGTCTACAAAATTTAATTGAAAGACCCTGAGTATTTCTATAATGCAAGTTTCTCTCCAAGTAACCCCTAACATAATTACATGGGGTTTCATTTCTATACAATTTTCTTATAAGAGAGTAATAAATCAAACTGGTAATACAAATACTTGTTTTCCTCTCAAGAGGACTTTCATTTTCAGGCATTTGCTGTTTGTTTTCTTTATTTTTCGCTCAACATGACATCCAGTGTTCCTGTCCCACCACTATTCACTATTGTTCCCTTCACTGAAACATAGTTATGGTCAAAGGCCAAAAAGCATTTCTAGACTCCACACTCAGGCCAGAATACTTTTTAATTGTGGGACTCCTATAACAATCTGGTACACCACTTGTGTGGTACTGCACTTAGCACATTTGCTTTTTATTGATCATTTCTATGCATATTTTATAACTCTCCTACAAATGCCTAAATGTGTTTGAATCATTTATTTTCTAAAACATCTTACTCAAAATAGCCTTTTGATAAGCATTTATTCAATAAGCTTGTATTGGTCCCACAAGGGACTGGAGAAAAAGAACACATAGCTGACTTAGCACCATTTTCAATTTCTATGAGGGAAATAAATCACATAAAATCATGCCAGAAATATCATTTTTATATGAACAAAACATATTTTCCTTAATTTGCACTGCAATAAGCTTTGCTTTCAAAACATAAGCAATAGAAAAATAATGGAAATGTTTATTTCAGGATGCTATCTTCTATCTTGTACTCTGAACGAGTGTGACTTTTCAATTATATATTTTTTTCTAATTAGTAGCAGACTGAAGGATTTCTATTCTTATATGTATCAATCTCTTCATGAATGCATCTTCTTTTTTTTCCCTTTATAAAGCTTTTTATTTTAAATAATTTAGACTTTGGAAGGGTTGGGAAAATCCAGCCTCCCCTAGAGTGAACATCTCGGCTAACCACAGGAGTCACCAACCCCGACAGTAACACGGCCACCGACTACAGACTAGGTTCAGGTGCCGCCCATTTCCCACTCACGTCTCTGTTCCATTTCCACGTCGCCATCAGTCTCCCTTTGTCATCTTCATGTCTTTCTTCTCTCCTTGTCTTCTGTGACATGGACACTTTTGTGCAGCGCTGGTCAGGGTTTGATAGCAATCCCTCAGTTTATGTTCTCAAGATTAGAAGGAGGTTATAGGCTTCTGGCGGGAAAACCGGGGGTCACGTGCCCCTCTTAGTGATCATGTCAGGGGCATGTGTGGCACTGTGTCTTATTACCATGGAACCCTTCATCTCTTGGGTGATGTCTCCGTCAGCTCGAGCCCATGTAAGAAAACACCATAGCCTGGGTGGCTTACACAGCAGACGTTTATTTTCTCACAGTTCAGGATCTGAAGTCGGGCAGGGTTCTGGTGCGGGTTCTCACCACGGCTGTCTTTTTGCCATGTCCTCTCATGGGGACAGGCGTGGGAGAGAACAAGCTCTCTGGTCTCTTCTTATGAGAATCCCAGCCTAACGACCACATCTGATTGCCTCCCGAAGGCCCCATCTCCAAATATCATCACATTGGGGTGAGGGCTTCAATGTGTGAATTGGGTGAGGGATACAGACTTTCACTCCATACAAGTGAAGATGGTGCCGGCCAGGTTTCTCCACTTACAGCCACTATTTGTCATTAATAAACAACAGAGGAGATGCTTTGAGGCAACTATGAAACGTCCTGTTGCTCTTTCCACTGTCACCTGTTTTTCCCATGCTTTGCGGAGCCCTTGCCTCCCGCAGTTAATACTATGTTGTCCTAATGGAGAAGCAGCTGGATTTTTAGGGTCATATTTGAGCGGGTCCTCACAAAGAGGAGCTATGGGAAGAGAGATTTTGAGGGCACTTATGAGGTGTTTATGGAAAGAGCCCATACAGGCTGCAATTCTCATCTCTTGCTGGATGACGTTGGGCGACGCACAGCAGGCAAAGTGAATCTTCCTGTTCATGAAATAGAGAAGGTGGAGAGAAAGAACCACTCCTAATGATCACGAACACTCAACAGTAGTGATGCTAGGAGATCCTTTCCCTGAGGCAGTTACATCAACCAACATCACTGCTTTATTACATGAGTTGATGGAGTGTTACTTCTTTTTTTTAATCTTTAAATTTATTGATGAAGGTATTACATATGTGTCCTTATTCCCCCATTACCTCCCACCTCCCATTCATGCCCCCACCCCCTGTTGTCCATGTCCATTGATTAGGCTTATATGCATGCATATAAGTCCTTTGGTTGATCTCTCCCCCTTACCCCTCCCCTCCCCTACCTTCCTTGAGGTTTGATGTTCTAATTGATGTTTCTCTGTCTCTGGATCTATTTCTGTTCATCACTTTATGGTGTTCATTACATTCCACAAATGAGTGAGATCATGTGATATTTATCATTCTCTTCCTGGCTTGTTTCACTTAGCATACTGCTCTCCATCTCCATCTATATTGTTGCAAATCGTAAGAACTCCTCCTTTTTTACCACAGCATAGTATTCCATTGTGTAGGTGTACCACAGTTTTTTAATCCACTCATCTGCTGTTGGGCACTTAGGCTGTTTCCAAATCTTAGCTATGGTGGATTGTGCTGCTATGAACATAGGGGTACATATAACCTTTCTGATTTGTGTTTCTAGTTTCTTGAGATATATTCCTAGAAGTGGGATCACTGGGTCAAATGGGAGTTCCATTTTTAGTTTTTTGAGGAAACTCCATACTGTTCTCCACAGTGGCTGCACCAGTCTGCATTCCCACCAGCAGTGCATGAGGGTTCCTTATTCTACACATCCTCTCCAGCACTTGTAATTTGTTGATTTGTTGATGATAGCCATTCTGACAGGTGTGAGATGGTACCGCATTGTTGTTTTGATTTGCATTTCTATGATGATTAGTGACTTTGATCATGTTTTCATATGTCTCTTGGCCTTCCTTCTGTCTTCTTTGGAAAAGTATCTATTTAGATCAATTGTCCAATTTTGATTGCGTTTTTTATCTTCTTTTTGTTAAGCAGCATGAGTTCCCTGTAAATGTTGGAGATTAAACCCTTATCATTGATATCATTGGCAAATATGTTCTCCCATGCAGTGGGCTTTCTTGTTGTTTTATTGATGGTTTCCTTTGCTATGCAAAAGCTTTTTATTTTGATGTAGTCCCATTTGTTTATTTTCTTTTTTACTTCCATTGCCCTAAAAGCAGTATCAGTGAAGAAATTGGTTTGGCATATGTCAGAGATTTTTCTGGCTGTGGATTCCTCTGGTACTTTTATGGTATCTCGTCGTATGTTTAAGTCCGTGATCCATTTTGACTTTATTTTTGTGCATGGTATAAGTTGGTGGTTTAGTTCCATTTTTTTGCATGTGTCTGTCCAATTTTCCCAACACCATTTACTGAAGACACTGTCTTAACTCCATTGTATGTTCATACCTCCTTTGTCAAATATTAATTGAGCACAGTGGTTTGGGTCGATTTCTAGGTACTCTATTCTATTCCATTGACCTATATGTCTGTTCTTGTGCCAGTACCAGGTAGTTTTGAGAACAGTGGCTTTGCAATAAATCTTGAAATCTAGAGATCCCACCTACTTTGTTCTTCTTTCTCAGGATCGCTGTGGCTATTTGGGGTCTATTTTTATTCCAGATGAATTTTTGGAGAGTTCTTTCTAGGTCTGTGAAATATGCCATTGGTATTTTAATGGGGAATGCATTGAATCTATAGATTGCTTTGGGTAGTATGGACATTTTGATGATGTTGATTCTACCAATGCAAGAACATGGTATGTTCTTCCATCTGTTTACGTCTTCCTCTATCTCTTTTTTCAGTGTCCTGTAGTTTTCCACATAAAGGTCTTTTACCTCCTTAGTTAAGTTTATTCCTAGGTATCTTAATTTTTTTTGGAACGATGGTAAATGGGATTGCTTATTAGTCTCTCTTTCTGTAAGTTCACTATTGGTGTATAGAAATGCCAGAGGTTTCTTGGCATTAATTTTGTTGCTTGCTACATTGCTGAATTGATTTATTAAGTCTATTAGTTTTTTGATGGAGTCTTTCAGGTTTTTTATGTACAATATCATGTCATCTGCAAACAAGGACAGCTTTACTTCTTCTTTTCCAGTCTGGATGCCATTCATTTCTTCTTCTTGTCTGATTACAATGGCTAGTATTTCCAGTACTATGTTGAACAGGAGTGGTGAGAGTGGGCATCCCTGTCTTCTTCCTGTTCTAATGGAAATGGTTTTAGTTTTTGTCCATTGAGTATGATGTTGGCTGTGGGTTTTTCATATAACTTTTATTATGTTGAGGTATGATCCTTCTATTCCCACCTTGCTGAGTGTTTTGATCATGAAGCGGTGTTGGATTTTGTCAAATGCTTTTTCTGCATCAATTGATATGACTATGTGATTTTTATCTCTCAATTTGTTTATGTGATGTATCATGTTTATTGACTTGCGGATATTGAACCATCCTTGCATTCCTGGGATAAATCCTACTTGGTGATGTTGTATGATCTTTTTGATGTAGTGCTGGATCCGATTTGCTAGAATTTTTTGAGGATTTTGGCATCTATGTTCATGAGGGATATTAACCCGTAATTGTCTTTTATTGGGTTGTCCTTATCTGGTTTTGGTATTAGGGTGATGCTGGCTTCATAGAAGGAGCTTGGATTCTTTCCTCTTGAATTTTCTGGAATAGTCTGAGGAGGATAGGTTTTAGTTCTTCCTTGAATGTTTGGTAAAACTCCCCTGTGAAGCCGTCTGGCCCCGGGCTTTTGTTTGCTGGAAGCTTTTTGATGACTGCTTCAATTTCCTCCATAGCTATTGGCCTATTGAGATTTTTAGAATCTTCCTGATTGACTTTTGGAAGGTTATATTTTTCTAGGAATATGTCTATTTCCTCCAGGTTGTCCAGTTTGTTAGAATAGAGTTGTTCATAGTATTTTTTTAACAATCCTTTGTGTTTTGGTGGAGTCTGTTGGTATTTCACCTCTTTCATTTCTGATTTTATTTATTTGGGTCCTCTCTCTTTGCTTCTTTGTGAGCCTGGCTAAAGGTTCATCAATCTTGTTTATCCTTTCGAAGAACCAGCTCTTGGTTTTGTTGATCTTTTGTATTGTTTTTTTGGTCTCAATGTCGTTTATCTCCACTCTGATCTTTATTAATTCCTTCCTTCTGTTTACACTGGGCTTTTCTTGTTGCTCTCTTTCTAACTCTTTGAGTTGTGGGGTTAGGCAATTTATTACCATTGTTTCTTGTTTTTTGCAGTAGGCTTGTAGAGCCATGAACTTCCCTCTCAAGACTGCTTTTGCTGTGTCCCCTAGATTTTGGATTGTGTTTTCCTTGTTATTTGTTGCTATGATGTGTTTTATTTCTTCCTTGGTTTCTCTGGTAACCCAGTCATTATTTAATACCATGCTGTTTAGTCTCCATGTGTTTGATTTTTTTGGATTGTTTTTATTGTAGTTGATTTCCAGTTTTAAGCCACTGTGATTTGAGAAGATACTTGATATGATTTCTATCTTCTTGAATTTGAAGAGACTTTGCCTGTGACCCAGTATATGGCCTATCTTTGACAATGACCCATGTGCACTTGAGAAGAATGTATATTCTGTGGCTTTGGGGTTAAATTTTCTGAAGATGTCAATTAAGTCCTGGTCTAGTGAGTCATTTATGATTGATGTTTCTTTGGTGATTTTTTGTTTACAGGATTTCTCCAATGGTGATAGTGGGGCATTAAAGTCTCCTACTATGATTGTATTGCTGTCAATCTCTCCTTTGATATCCTCCAGGAGCTATTTTTATGTATTTGGATGCTCCTGTATTGGGTGCTTATATGTTTACCAGAGTTATTTCTTCTTGTTGGATTGCTCCCTTTAGTATTATAAAGTGGCCTTCCTTATCTCTTGTTATGTCCTTCACTTTGAGATCTAATTGGTCAGATATAAGTATTGCTACCCCAGCTTTTTTTTCATTTCCATTCACCTGAAAAACCTTTTTCCATCCCTTCACCCTCAGTCTGTGTGCATCTATTTTCTAAGGTGTGTTTCTTGTAGACTGCAGATATATGGGTTGTATTTTCTTATCCAATTCATTACCCAATGTGTTTTGATTGGGGCATTTAATCCATTTACATTTAAAGTTATTATTGATAGGTACTTATTTGTCACCATTTTTATTCTTTACCCATGTGTTTCTTCCTCGCTTCCTAATTTTTTATTTTATTTTTTTTACAGCAGACCCTTTAGCATTTCTTGCATTGCTGGTTTGGTGGTATTAAACTCCCTTAGTCCTTTTTTGGTCTGTGAAGCTCCTGATTTCACCTTCAATTTTGATTGATGGCTCTGCTAGGTACAGTATTCTTGGATTCAGACCCTTTTTTTGCCTTACATTGTATATTTCATTCCATTGCCTTGTGGCCTGATGAGGTTTTGTTGAGAAATCAGTCTGATGGGGGTTCCTTTGTATGTGACTTTCTGTCTCTCTCTGGTCACTTTTAAGAGTCTTACATTGTCATTGGTGTTTGCCAATTTAATTATAATATGCCTTGGTATTGGTCTTTTGGGGTTCATTGTGCTTGGGACTCCGTGAGCTTCTTGGATTTGTGTGGGTTTTTTCTTCCCTGTATCAGGCAAGATTTCTGTCATTATTTCTTCAAACAAGTTTTCTATTACTTGCTGAGTTTCCTCTTGTTCTGGAACCCCTATTATGCGGATGTTGTTTTGTTTCGTGTTGTCCCAAAGTTCCCTTAGGCTCTCCTGCTTTTTAATTTTTTTTCTAGAAGCTGCTCTCCTTGGGTATTTTTTTCCATCTTGTCTTCTAGCTCACTGATGCGTTCCTCTGCTTCTTTTAGTCTACTCTTGATGCTTTCTATTGAGTTCTTTACAACAGCGATGTCACTTTTCATTTCTTCTTGGTTCTTCTTTATTTCCTCTTGGTTCTTACTCATATTGTCAAATTTCTCTTCCATTCTTTCCAGCCACCTTATGACCATGTTTCTGAATTCTTTCGCTGGCAGGTTGCTTACCTCCATTTTGTTTACTTCCTTTTCTATTGATGCCTGCTTTTCTTTCATATGCGGGCTGTTTCTTTGTCTCCCCATGGTCTCTCTTCTATGGGTGTCTGGTTATGTAGTTGTCTCTCTCCAACAGACTCTCCCCATGAGATTCTCAGCTGTTCTATTTGCTCCAGGATAAGGCTTGGGACATATCTTTCTATTCCACTGCCATTTTTTTTCTCCTCCGTGATTGCATCTTCTATTAAACTTAATAATCTCTAAAACTCTACAAGAAAATCTTAGCATATGAGTGCATACATTCTGTATTTCTCCATGATTTATTAAAAGTGCTTGAAATTTTCCAAAGTTGGACAAGGTAGATTTATGAAATTAATTCAATTTTTCTTTTCAAAAGAAATAGCTAACTTTTAGGTATTTTCATTAATTTAGCTTGTGAAGTAACTATATGTTGCCATAACATTTATAAAGTTATGTAGTTTTCTCACAAAAATTTGACAAAGTAGGGTGAGTTCAACTATTCGTTCTTTAGAAATGAAGAAAATGAGAAAAAGAGAAATTGTTTGTCTAAGGCAGGGTTGGGGATTGTCTGGCCCATGGGCCATATAAGGCCCTAGAAATCATTTGGTATGGCCCTGCCAAGGAATTAGGGGGAGTTAATTAAATGTTTGGCCAATTAAAACATTCTAATTCGTAAGTTGATAATTTTGTATGGCCCACATATGATGTTATAAATATCCAAGTGGCCCTTGGCAGGAAAAAGGTTACCCACCCCTGGAAGGTTTACCACCAGCTACTGAACTAGGATTCAGGCAGTTATTATTCCACTTCAAGCTCTTCATTTGCTCCAAGTTTGTGGTAGCTTTTTCGCACTCAAATATTATTAAAAGAACTAGTTGACTTTTTAAGATGGTGTTCAAAGTCTCTGATTGAGATGACAGCTTATTATTGTATTTTGATGTACAACATAATTTTTTTTTAATTTAGGCCTATGATCCAATTAAAATAATCTCACCAGAAAATTCTTACAAGTTTTTCCCCCCCTCTAAACCCCCAAATCTAAGCATGTATATTATACTGCATTATCTAGTGGTCAAAATCACATCTAATTTTTCATGTGCTAAACATTAAAAATATAAGGATTCTTTGACTGGACTGAAAGAGAAAATTTTTTTTTCATCTCAAGCAGACATCTTAAATATCTTTCAATAAAAGTTTTTAATTTATTGTCAAAGTTGCTTGTGGAATGAAATTCAATGAATTCAAAAATGTTTCAGTCAAAGATTTTCACTATGATGGAGTATTCAAAAATAAGTTACATATTAAGGTTAATTTCATATCCATAAGAATAGCTGTGATCTCTAAAAGGCATATTTAATGAAAACATGCAACAAGATATGAGGCAGGATTTAGGTCTTTAAATGCTAAAAGAATAATGAAAAGTACAATTGGCCTTACATTTCATATATTATTAGACATATTTCCCTCTAGAATTGGCATTCCAGATGAAAAGAATGTGTGCTTTAACCTTGGAAATAAATAATGCATTTACTTATTTGATTAGATTGCACAGTGAATTTAATAAATATATTTATATTACCTTCTAATGTAATATAAACTCAATTTTATACTTACAAACAGCTTTAAGAGACAATTGAGAAGAAACATCCTTCAGAAAATTGTCTTTCCTTCTCCCAGAAATTATTCAAATAAACCACATATAATTTTGGAATGCTTCATTTCAGCTAGATATGACACTCTGTTGGCATTTCTTCTACATCATAAAAAAATCTAGGGAAGTAAAACTTTGTCATAAAAATGCTGGATATCCTCAAATAAATTTTAAAAACACACATAAGTTGCAGGTTTTTACTGAACCTAACAAATGCTTCTTAGCATTTATTATGTGTCCAGAATATCCATAGGCATCAAGAATGGCTTATGTAGCAAGATAGACTTTGTTCTTATCCTTGCCAACCATCTTTGTGATTGATATGCCTTTTAAAAGTAGAGTTTTAAGTTAGAAAGAAAATACAGACCATTTGGAGAAAAAATAACAAGGCAATTTAACCAAACCTAGATGGCTTCTAAGGGCTGCCTGAGAAAGAAGCATCTGCACTTATACTTGAATGAGGAGCTACTTCATAGAAAATGGGACAGAGAACAGTCCCTGTGAAGAAGTAGTGGTAAAGATCTGTCTCTGAGAGGAGATGCTTGGCACAGATTCATGGAATTTGATAAGTTTTCTTGACTATCTGGTGGTTAAAGTCATGGGAATAAAGGTATTTTAAGCAGAGTACATATCTCTGAGAGGAGATGCTTGGCACAGATTCATGGAATTTGATAAGTTAAGTTTTCTTGACTATCTGGTGGTTAAAGTCATGGGAATAAAGGTATTTTAGGCAGAGTGCATAAATTAAGCCCTAATGAAGACTCAACATTAGGTGTAGGGAATAGGAAGAGGAAGAAATAAGAAGATCAGCATGGGAAAAGGGCTGAGATAGCATGGTCAGTCATGGAAAACAAATGCTAAGAGACTGTGGTCATTCAGGAGATGAACAAAAGACTTTTTCTAGATGAGGGGTGTGGTCAAAGTAGTCCAGAGTGGCAGAAGTGTATGTAAAATATAGAATGATGAGTGCCATCCTTCAACAATACTAATGTCACTGAAGGCCTAGGGAGGGCAGCTTCTGTGGCATACTTCTAAGATTAAGTAGTGCAGGAAAAGAAATCAGATGGAAGTGCTTTAATGGATGGTAAGAAAGTGAAGAAATTACAGAACAGACAAACTAGGTCCTAAACACACGAAAAATAAACCAAAGTGACATAGAAATAAGATGGATTTAGATCCCTCCATTTACTCACTGTTTGTTCCTCACATAATTAACTTTAACTCTCTAAGTCGCTACATATTCATTTGTAAAATGTTGGTAATAGACATAATTTCAAAGTTTATTGCAAAAATTTATAAAATAATATAGGGAAAATAATAGCACAATTCATAAATAGTGGAAGCATTAAATGCGTTAGAAAATTCTGGTTGATATTATGATTAATATATTATTATCAACTTGTAATATTGAAAATAGAAAGAGAAAACAAAGAATGGCTTTTGTTTTGTTGATTAAAGCAGGGGGGATTTACAATTGTTTTAATATTATGAGACTAGGAATGATGAAGATAAAAAAGAGAAGGAATAATCTATGAAGTCGATGAGTACAATAATAAAATCTGCAGTCAAATTACCAAAAAGTTTGGCTTAAATATGTCACTATTTCAACATATAAAACAAAAACAGAGCAATGAATATTGGTTTCAGTATTTATTGTCCTAATTGCTTTTCTGATCATGCATGTATCGCAATGGTCACCATTTAAAAAACAACACTACTGTGTATTTCTTGGATATATGAAAATGTCACATGAGATTTATATTTGAAGTTATTTGTTCAAGATTCTGGCTGTCTCTTGCGTTAAAAAAAGGTAAATTGTTTAATATTTTCTAACTGAGTACTGACTGCATGCCAGAAACACTTCTGGGTGCTGGAGATACTTCAAGTCAAGATTACTTCAAGGCAATTATGGGATCTTAAATATTGTTTTCATTAATACTCACCTCCAATCTCTCTTAGAAATTGACATTTTAAAGTGATTTTTAAAAATCTATCATACTGCTTGCATTATCTCTAATAATTTATTTAGAGAGTTTAAAAATATCCTTGCTTTTTAATGCATGGTAACTAAGATAATGGAAAATGCAAGACTACTCTATGCACTTTTAACTATATTATTTCTACTTGGGCACTTTTTTTGCCTTTAGAACAAATTATGATGATGAATATGTATACAACTTATCTAGTAAGAAGCACAATATCTGATAAATCTGAGTGTCATGTATTCATTTGAAATTCTAGGTGTTATTTTTATTATTGTAGTTTCTATAGTATCCTTTTTTGGACTGGCATATACATATAATTATTCAAAAGACACCTAGAATTATTTGAAAAGATAGGTCACTTAGCCTAGGTTATTTTAAAAATTAATTTTCATACTTCTAGTAGTCAAGTCAAAATATCTGAACAGAATTCATTTAGATACAAAGGAAAGCTCTGCAAGTAACTGAGATTTTTCTCTAGATTGGCACATACACAATTCTAAAAAAAGTCTGGTTTAAGAACTCTCTCAAGCTGGCAGTGTATATTGGCATGTGCCTCATCCTGCTGACAGTCATTTCATTTTGAAATCTATACAGAAAAGAGGGGAAAAAGGAAAGTTTAATATGTTCCAAGTTTAAATAATATTGTTACATTCCTTTGAACAATAGTTAGGACATTATTTTGGAGTAAAATTGTAGTTTAATTTTTCTCCCTTTTTTCCACCTATTCAACAGACAAACAATACAGCATATGAACACACACACACACACTACAGAAATAAAACTCAATGATAGTGAATAATATGTGGATAAAAATCATCTGCAGAGATATGTGGTCAGTCAAATGAACTCTATGCCTGGTAATACCTAACTCCCAAACTCAAGAAGATAAGGAAGTAAAAGTTACTAGATAGGAAAATGTTGATTTATTTATTTTTCATCAACAGAAAGTATAAAGTAGAAAACTGTTTTCTAATAAAGTTGTTTTTATCATTTGTTATGTGACAGGTACTGTGCTTTACATTTTAAATAAATTATCTCATATAAGCAGTACATTATACACTGATGTTTCTATGTCTATTTTTATATTAAAAAACAACACAATGCTTTAAGACTTAATTTAATTTATTTCATATTGGATAGTGGTTGAGGCATGGTTCAAATCCAGACATGTCAGTTACACAAACTATATCCCATCAATTATGCAGCCACTGCCTTTCAACTACAGATAAATACATGTTGGGAATACTATAAAGGCTGAATGGAAGTCCAATAACATAAGCTAGCATTAAATTAAAAGAAAAATGTTGCCCACAAACATTTATTTTACAACTTTTAATCTATAATTATTTTGATTGATACTGTGACATATGAAGATCACGCACAAATTAGTTAATTATGCATTCATTTTTTTTTTTTTTTTGCATGAGAGGCCTTTTTCCAAAAACAATTCTTTAGGTAAAGTGTTAATGAGAAGCTATTTTGCCTTACTGAAATAACGTCTTATGATTTTACCCAGTCAATTTCAGCCATAGTCTCTCTATCTTAATAGGTTTACTTAACTGCCCAGTCATAGAATGAATGGGTGACTGATTCTTAAGGTGACTAATTAAACTCCTGCCTCTATAATAACCAAGTTAAGATGGACAGATTTGTGAGCTCATGGAAAAATAATTAAGATTCTGCACTTTAAAGAGCAACAAAATATGAGGATAAATACAAACATTATTATCCTACAATATTTCAAGGTAGACTCACTTTATTATTTCTATGACAAAAGGTAGAGCATTAGAGTCTTCTTCAAAGTACCATTTAACTCCAGAGAACAAGATACTTAATATACTTATTTAATTTCTTAATTCTTTGTTCATTTTTCAGAAGCATGCAGAAGAAATAGTTTGAAAGGTATGGGCTGGGGAATAAAAACATGTCTATGTGGTAAAAACATGATTTTAACAGTTTGGACTTTATAATGTAAAAGTATATATTTATAACTAGACTAAAGCTTGGATAAAATTTTCAATTGCTTAAGATGAGCAAAGAGTAAGGAATGCTGACCAGGTAAGTGTAGATGAAAAATAAGTTAATAATTGAATAGAAGTATGTCTTCATATAATCCCTACTTGGGATACAAATATACTTACAATGAAAATATTTAGGAATATGATTTAATAATGGGAATATATATAAAGTGGAAACAAAAATATAAACCTTGATCTTACATGTATAATAAATTTTAGTAAAGTGCAACAAAATGGTGATATTTTTTGTGAACCATCACCAAAATGATCAGGAGATTCAACAATAATACAAGAAATATTCTCACTTTCTCTTTTGTTCTTTGTGAAGATATGTGTTCTTTTATATCAGTTTCCAGACAAAATGTGTTATTTAAAGTGGGAGGACTGTGGTTTTTCTCTGTGGTTGAGTTATTTTCACATTTGGAACACAATCACCACAGTATTATGGGAGAATCTACACTATAGAGAACAAAGAGAAAAATATCTGGAAGTAAAAGGAGTTTTGGGGGTAAAATAGGAATTTTGGGGGGTGAAATAGGCAGATTTAGGAAATATTAAAAATTAAGGGGTCCATGGTAAAAACACAGGACTACAGAGTTGCAAAAGGGTACATTTCCATAAGACAAGGGAGCAGGGAACAGAAGTTACATTTCCATAAGATAAGAAAGCTGGGAGTAGCAAAAGGTACACATTTAGAGAATAAAGGGAAGGAAGAAGAAAGCCCAGAGAGAATAGGGAAACAATAAGGAAGGCAGGAGAGCCTCACCTGTTCCAAAGGTTGAGGTTCAGCTTTTGCACTCAGGAGTTGCTATAGTGACCAAATCAGAAGGGGATAGTGACCAATCACAGGGGATATCAAGGCACACAGAAGTGCATCCTTTATAAACCATAGGAAAAAGGGACTCAGTGGGACTCTTTCCCTTTCCCCACACCGGAGCCTGTGCTTGTTCTTCAATCAGTTTCCACCTTTGCTATACCATTTCCATCCGTGGTTTCATTCTTTGACTCCAACGGACAAAGATCCTGGGAAAAGCCATCCTGCCCAGGGAACACCGTGCAGTCCAGTCCAAAATTCCCTTATCAGAAGGAAGCTCACAGAAATAGAGCATATTTAGAGATCAAACATTTCAGTGGCAATTTCAACTCAATTATTGCGCATGCAAAGAAACAAAGATTTATAGAGGATTTATAAATTGACCATAATTAAACCTGGACCTAGAACCTAGGCTTGGTTATATTCTTTCTGTCGATCATGTCTTATCCCCCTTATTTAAAAATGTGTTGTTTTTTCCCTTCCATCTGAGTCCTACACTGGTTATCAGTGAAATAGATGGAACAAAACACTCGTATATTTTCTTTTAGCACTTTGGATACAGCCAACTCCCAAAGCTGCCCTCTTTCCCTTCTCAGCGCTCCTCAGTCCCTGACAAACCATCTAGCAAATTCCTAATCATCCTTCACTATTTTAGAATTTTTATTTTCTCAGAGTGCAACATTTTCCTTCATGAGCATATATTCCGCTTGTATTTATAGTTTTGTTTGGGGGCTTTATTATCCATCTCTTCTACTGAAGTGTAAGCTCCCCATATGCAAGTATCAGGTCTGACTTAATGTTGAAAACATGCTTTAAAGAGTGTTGGTCTAAAATTCTGCACCAGGGGTGCAAAACGTGGCTGATATTGCAGCATTTCCACTGTGCTTATCATCCCTAGTTCTCTGGTTTGGTAGAACAAACTGGAAAATTTAATTGGTGAAACTTGTTGAGTCTTTTAATCTGCCTTGGCCTGAAGCCCTTCCCTTTGTGTTGTTTAATCTGAGATGTATTTCTTTTGTAAAATCATTACCAAAGACCTATGAGACTAGATCAGGAAATGTGTGAACCTGACTTATTAAGGAGACCTTATAAGAACTTAAAAATGCTCTGGAAATCAATGTAAGCTTATTCAGCACTCTTTCCACCGCAAACTCCTGGGAGAGAAAGACAGCTAACACCATCGCCTACACCAGGAGATACAGTCTTAAAAAAGACATCTACATAAGACTCCCTCCAGCCTCGCTGGAAGGGACCATGCTAGATATTGTTAACTAATGCCTGATTTGAAAAATTAATTCATCAGTTTCTATTTTTTCATTTAAAAAGGCTCCCACACTTGCACCTCATATGCCTACAGACTGCAAATGAAAATTATCGAGAGCACAGAACCTTTCAGACAAAGAGCAGGTGGCAGGCACTGAGGCACTCAAAGTAGATGGTGTTTCCCAGCAACTGGGGCTGGGTCAGTAAAGTCACCTCCCTGCAACCTCACATCGAGGTATGTCAGTCTGTTCCATGCCTCCCTGCTTCAGGTCTATTTTGTTGGTCAGTTCATTTTGCTCATTAGATTCCACAAACACGTGAGATCATGGATGGACCTGGAAAATACTATGCTAAGTGAAATAAGCCAAACTGAGGAAGGCAACCATGACCTCCTGATAACAAGCTGATAACTTTTTCTATGTTTTGGACTGTATGTTGTGATTACTGAATGTGTGAATGAGATCCTGGGCTTGGACAGGGAGCAAATTACATCACATAAGACCCACATTAGAAATATAGGATTTTTAGCAATACGGTACTAAAATTGGTTTACTGTCTAATTTCTAAATTAAACAGGGTTTATGTTCAGAAATATGGTGTCACCTTTTCTGTCTCAGTTGCACTCTACCAGGATGACACATGCAAGTCATTAATGTGACAATTTTTATTCTTTTTGTCTTGAAAATTTTATATAAAGTAAAATTATTGTATTCTTAATAAGAAATACTCTCCTCAATGTTACAGATGTGAAGGTGGACAAATCTGTGACTTAAACAAGTGATTAAAAAAGTTAAGCTGAAATGCCCTTTGTGTGGCACATAAACTGAACAAGGTTGTATATAGCAATTTAATGAGAAAGAGAGACAGAATATTAAATTCAGCATGAAAGTTTAGCTACCAATCCAGGATGGATAAGGGAGGGCAGGGAGGTGGGCAAAGATCAAATGAATTATTTCAAGTTGTTCTCCAAAGATAGGACAAAAATCCCTTTTATCAATCTTTTTTCAAATATACTTTCTGTAACACATAATAAAATAATCAGCATCACCAAATTGCACTAATATAGATACACTTTCTTTTTTTGTTTTGTTAATCCTCACCTGAGGATTTTTTTTCCATTGCTTTTGCAAAGAGAGTAGAAGGGAAGGAGAGGGGTGAGAGAGAAACATTGATGTGAGAGGGACACATGGACTGGCTGCCTCTTGCACACGCCCCAACTGGGTACAAGGAGAGAACTTGCAATTGAGGTATGTGCCTTTGACCGGGAATTGAACCTTTGGTGAGCATGCTGACTCTCTAACCATGAACACTGGCCAGGGCTGTGGATACACTTTCTGAAGATGTTTCTATTTTGCATATGATGTTACATAGCTTTCCTCTAATAACATAGAAGAAAGTAAGAAATTGCATAAAAACTACAAACTCCATTGTTAGCAGTATTGAAGTGATATTGACAGAAATACTAATTGTGTTAGGGAAGAGTTTAATTAGATAATAGACATCAAATTTGTATTTTCTTAAAAGTCAGAGGCTTTATTTCTAATAACTTAGTAGCTTATAATCATAAAATAAAAACACTCAATGGCATGGACTTTAAGGTGGACACTTAAGTAGGAAAACTTTCTACTTAAAAGTATATGCAAAACAAAACAGAAACTAACTCAGAAGCAGAGAGCAAATTGATGATTGCCAGAGGGAGGGAAAGGAGGCAGGGGAGGGGCATAATAGAGGGAGTGGATTAAGAAGTACAAATTTCCAATTATAAAGTAAGTCACGGGGATATAGTGTACAGCATAGACAACAGAGTCAATAACATAATAAGTATGTGTGGAAACAGGTGGGTATAAAACATGGTGGTGATCACTTTGTAAGGCATATAAATGTTGGGTTTTTAAAAATATATATTTTTATTGATGTCAGAGAGGAAGGGAGAGACAGAAAGAGATATAAACAACAATGATGAGAGAGAGAATCTTTAATCAACTGCCTCCTGCATGCCCCAAACTGGGGATAGAGCACAACGCAACCTGGGCATGTGCCCTGACTAGGAATCGAACTGTGACCTCCAGGTTCATAGGTCAACGCTCAACCACTGAGCTATGCTGGCCGGGTAGGCATATGAATGTTGAGTCACTATGTTGTACACCTAAAACTATTATTATTTTAATAAAAAATAAATTAATTTAAAAAAGAGTATATGCAGGAAATTATGTGAAGAGCTTAGCATAAACATCCATACATAATTATCTTTGTATAATTCATTAAAATATTAAAATATAAATTAGGGGGAAAATTATTACAGCAAAGTTTTTCTTTTCTTCTGAACATGCACCTTATAAACTGGTAAGGTTATTACGGTAATAATTTCAAAAAATAGAAACAAAGAAGCTAAATTTTAAAAATTATATGTATGTTAATTATTATTTGTAATTCTAACTTAAATATGCTTCATTTAAAAATATATTAGTAAAAATGCACTCATTTCATCTAGTACTGGGTGAAAGAGGTAAAGGAATTAAGTACAAATCTGTAGTTACAAAATAGTCATGGGGATGTTAAATACAGCATAGAAAATATAGTCAATAATATTGTGATAACTATATGTATGGTGTCAGGTGGGTACTAGAAATATTGAGGGAGGACAGACACTTTGTAAAGTACATGCTGTAAACCTGAAACCTATACAAAATAATACTGAAATATTTTTGAACTGTAATAAAAAATAGAATAAAATAAATGCTCTCATTTTCTTTCAAATTAGTGTAAAATAGGTATTATATTTATAAACAGATCTTGAACATCCATTGAAATAATTAGTTTTATAAAAAGAAAATTATTTAGTAGTAAAATGAAAACTGAAAGCTTCCATAGTGTTATTAAATAAACTGCAAGCTGTTTAATATTTTCTATTTTGTGGCTTAAAATATCATTAAGGCCATGATATCTATCAATATGCCCAAATGTATAACTATAAAGAAAAAAGAAAGCAAAACCTATATTCTGAGAAAAACTCAATGCATATTGTCCAATTTTCACCCCAACAAATTAAGCCAATCCTAGTGAGAGTCATTGGTGTTAACTAGAAGACTTGATAGCCAATATCCATTCAAATGATGAATATTGAGGTGACTAATATGTGCAGTCATTGTTCATTAAGCAAATAAGAATCCTTGCCCTCATGAAGCTTATAATTTTGTTGCTTTATATACTAGTATAGAATATATAAAAAATAGAATGCCAGCAATATTAATAACATTATCCCATAAGATAATCTTTAATGATGCATATTTCCTCTTCCCTCACTGATCCCATATGATCACATTTCAAGGAAAACATTAATGAATTTGAACTTCCCCAAACTGAAATGTAATATTCACAATAATTTATGGTAGATATAAAAATTCTCACAGGAAACTAAAAATTACATTTCAATATCCTTAGGACAACACATTTTTATGTGCAACACAAAAAGCTAATAATTCAAGGAGTGGTCTCATAATTTCATTGAGGAAGAAAGCATTGCAGAAAATCCCAATATTTATGTGTCAGTTTCCAACAATACTAACTTTTACTTATATATCCATAAGAGGTCATAGCCTATTTTGTTTATTTATTTTTTAATATTTTTTTATTGATTTCAGAGAGGAAAAGAGAGGGAGAAAAAGATAGAAACATCAATGATGAGAGAGACTCGTTGATCGGCTGCCTCCTGAATGCCTCACACTGGGGATCAAGCCTGCAACCCTGGCAAGTGCTCTGACTGGGAGTCAAACTATGATCCCTGGTTTCTGGATCAATTCTCAACCACTGAGCCATGCTGACTGGGCAGGTCACAGTCCATTTTAGAAATTGTTAAGGAAAGGCCACTGAGAGTGAGCAGCACAGGGTGGATGGTAGGGTTTTCAGATTGTAAATGTGTGCTCTAAAGCCCTATAAACATTGCCTCCTACACCAGAGAAACAAACTTAAAGTAAGATCTGAATTGCCAGCAAGCGGTAGACTTGTAAACCCAAAATGTCAACAATAACAAGGTTTATGGAGCATGCTCTGTGTGTGCAGAATATATTTCCTGGCATTAAGTTTTATGACCGTTACAACCACACTGTACGGCTATTCCCTGTTTTAAAAAGTAGGAAATTAAAGTTTGTAATGGGGTTACATTGACATTAAACTGTTCTCAGACCTATGTATACAAACTACTTTTCTTACAAAGATATTTCTATCCACTCATATCCTTATTTTAAAATGAACTCTGGAATTCAATTAAAAACTCATGTTGAAAACAAGAGCATAAGTGGAAATTCCTCACCGGAATGCATGCAAATAAATGAAATAACGACGTTAAACCTGCATCTAATCTCTTGTACATATTGAGTGCCTGCTATAGCTATTGCTAAGTTGTACATTCATAATGACAAAACCATGAAATAAATTTACTTCTACTTGTACCAGCCTAAAATTAAACAGGAAGAGAGCAAAGGGGTGGATTTATAGTGTTTCTCCATTAGTTCCTTCTGCTAACATATCCACTAGCATTCCTTTCTCTAAATTAGAGTTTTTCTATGCTTTCTTAATTTTCTAACTACCTCTCCTGAGCAACAACAAAATGGATCTATTAGTAATACATTTTTAAAAATTCACTCATCATGTTACATCAAATTTTACATATGATATATCTAAACTATTACTTAGAACACCCATTTTTCTGCTAAGTTCTGTTACATTAACTCTGCAATAGTCCTCATAAATGTTTAAAAAATATTGGGAAGGAGAAAATAAACAAATGGGACTACATCAAAATAAAAAGCTTCTGCACAACAAAAGAAACCATCAACAAAACAACAAGAAAGCCCACTGCATGGGAAAACATATTTGCCAATGATATTTCAGATAAGGGTTTAATATCCAAAATTTACAAAGAACTCATACAACTTAACAAAATGAAGCTAAACAATCCAATAAAAAATGGGCAAAGGACCTAAATAGACACTTTTTGAAAGAAGACATTCAGAAAGCCAAGAGACATATGAAAACATGCTCAAAGTCACTAATCATCCAAAAGATGCAAATCAAAACAACAATGAGGTACCATCTCACACCTGTCAGAATGGCTATCATCAACAAATCAACAAAAGACAAGTGCTTGAGAGGATGTGAAGAAAAAGGAATCCTTGAGCACTGCTGGTAGGAATGCAGACTGGTGCAGCCATTGGGGAAAACGGTATGGTGTTTCCTCAAAAATTTAAAAATAGAACTGCCATTTGACCCAGTAATACCACTTCTAGGAATATATCCCAAGAAAACAGAAACACCAGTCAGAAAGAATATATGCACTCCTATGTTCACAGCAGCACAATTTACAACAGCTAAGATTTGGAAACAGCCTAAATGCCCATCAGCAGATGAGTGGATTAAAAACCTGTGGTACATCTACACAATGGAATACTACACTGCTATAAAAAAGAAGGAATTCTTACCATTTGCAGCAGCATGGATGGAACTGGAGAGCATTATGCTAAGTGAAATAAGCCAGTCAGTGAAAGAAAAATGTCACATGATCTCACTCATTTATGGATAATAAAGAACATTATAACCTGTTGAAAAAAAGATAGATACAGAGGCAGAGAAACATCGAACAGACGATCAAACTACAGCTGGAAGGCTGGGGAGGGTTGGGGGCGGGGGGAGATAAGAGATCAACTGAAGGACTTGTACGCATGCATATAAGGATAACCAATGGACATAAGACCCTGGGAGGTGGGTAGGGGGAGTGAGGGCATGTACCATGTGCCAGGGGATAGGCTGGAGGAAGGTCAATGGGGAAAAAAGGAGACATATGTACTACTATTTGTAATACTTTAAACAATAAAATAAAATTTTTAAAAAATTAAAAATACTGGGTAAGTAATAGCAAGGAAGTTCCTTTTAGTAGCTTTTCTTGAAGCTTTACTGTCCACAGCAAATAATGAAATTTAGAGCAGAAATATAGTACACAACTTGTCCTAAATTTATCTGTTTTTCTTAGAAAACTGGCTGGGGAAGAGAGGACATATATTGACAGTAGTTTGGAAATTTCTCTGCTAAAACAAATTTGAGAAGAAAATGGGAAGAATAATACAGGTTTCCTTTGTCCTTAACAAACATTTTAAATGAAGGTGACTCATAAATCCAATTTCATCCTTTAAGTAGCAGGAGCTGATGATTTGGAAGCTTTGGGAGGAGACATATTTGCATCCTAGACCTCTTTATGTTTCTGCCCTGAGTCCTGTATAAATGAAGATGTAGATAGTCTCACTCTCCATGTCCTACCCTTGGCCTGGCAGCCCAAAGGGATCTGATGAAGACTCAGCTTCATAGCTGTATCAAGCACCCATGAACATATCAAGGCCGGAGAATAAAACTTACATGCATGGTGCAAAGACAACAGGATGAAGTTCAGACATGGTAGTAAATGTAGCACCTTTTCCCTCAATCCAGCAAATTATTTGGTGCTTCATTTCTCTCAACATGCTTCCTTGATGTTAACTGCTGAAGACAGAAGGTGTAGGCGTTGGAGTGTGTGGATGAGAAAGTATATTTATAACATGCTTGGCTTTAATAAATCCATGTAAATAAAAACATTGTCCACAGCAGAGCAAAGCAAGGGAGAATGGGAAAAGCTAAAAAATATACTTAGCTGAATTTTTCAAAAGATAGTACCAAAGGTTTCTCAAGTATGGCTAATTACAAATGGTTTAATGTATGTAGATCAGAATCAAGGTGATTTGGTAACTGCCACAAGGCATTTCACTTCAAAAAGAATATCTTTTTGTTGTTTATATTGCTCAGTTTTTTGGTCTTGAATTTAAAAACAAACAAACAAACAAACAAAACAAAAAACAAACAAACAAAAAAACCCTAACAAATAGAATCAGGAATTGAGTCAATTTTTTTTCTCTTTCTGTTTTTATTTCTTCTTCTTCTTTTTTTTTTAATGTGAGAGCTTTTAGACTCAATGACTGTCTCAAGAAGGCCTACATAGTATTTGTCTGAATATTAAATTATCTTAAATTTAGAAATAATTCAGTATTTCTGGGTTAGAATTGTTTTCAGCGGTGGTAAAAAAGAAGGAATTCTTACCATTTGCAACAGCATGGATGGAACTGGAGAGCATTAAGCTAAGTGAAATAAGCCAGTCAGAGAAAGAGAAATATCACATGACCTAACTCATTTGGGGACTATAATGAACAACATAAACTGATGAACAAAAACAGATCCAGAGACAGAGAAGCTTCAATCAGACCATTAAACCTCAGAGGGAAGTAGGGGAGGGTCGGGGTAAGGAGGAGAAATCAACCAAAGGACTTGTATGCATGCATATAAGCCTAACCAATGGACACAGATACCAGGAGGATGAAGGCATGATTTGGGGGGGGGAGGGAGGCAGTGGGGGGATAAAAACACATATGTAATACCTGAATCAATAAAAAAATTTTTTTTAATTAAAAAGTAAATAATTGATGAGAGTTTTCAAAATAAAAATAAACTGCTCTGAAAAGATAGTTAAGAAAATGAAAGTACAAGGCACATAATGGGAGAAAGTATTTCAAAACACAAGGACTGGCATATAAAACTAGAGGCCCAATGCACGAAGATTTGTGCAAGAATGGGCCTTCCTTCCCCTGGCTGTTGGCACTACCTTCACTCCGGCCAGAGCCGCCTTTTTGCCTTCACATACTTCCCAGAGGCCCAGAGCAGCTGGGGTGGGGTGGAATGCCTGCATCTTTGCCATGGTGATGACGCAGGCATTCCACCCCATCACCGGCTGCTCGGTGTCTGTGTATGCAAATTAACCCACCATCTTTGGTGGGTTAATTTGCATACCCACTCCTGATTGGCTGGTGAGCATCACGAAGGTACAGTCAATTTTAATCTTACTCTTTTATTAGTGTAGATATAAATAATTCTTGCCCTGGCTGGTGTGGCTGAGTTGGTTGGAGCATCATCCCATCCACCAAAAGGTTGTAGGTTTGAATCCTGGGCAGGGACATGTGGGACACAACCAAATGATGGGATGTTTCTCCTTCAATTAACATCTCTCTCTCTCTCTCTCTCTCTCTCTCTCTCTCTCTCTCTCTTTCTCTCTCATATTCCTCTCTTCTTCCCTCCTTCCCTTTCTCTAAAGTCAATTTTTAAAATGGACTCAAAATGCAACAGTAAGAAAACAACTGAACTAAAAATAGGCAAAAGATCAGCCACATCACCAAAGAAGATACACAAATGGCAAATATACACATTGAAAAGATGTTCAACATCAAAATGCAAATTAAAACAATAGTGAGATACATATTAGAATGCAAATTCCAGAACACTGACAATACTAAATGCTGGCAAGGTTGGGAGCAACAGGAACTCTCATTCATTGCTGGTAGGAATGTAAAATGGTATAGCTACTTTGGAAGATGGTTTGGTCATTTCTTCTTTTTTTTATTGTTTTAAGTATTACAAATAGTAGTACATATGTCTCCTTTTTTCCCCCCATTGACCTCCCCCCAGCCTCCCCTACCCCCCAGTACATGCCTTCACCTGCCCGCCCTCCCCCCTCCCAGTGTCTTGTATCCATTGGTTGTGCTTATATGCATGCATACAAGTCCTTTGGTTGGTCTCCTACAGCCCCCCTCGCCCAACCTCCCCTGTCTTCCCGATGTAGTTTGACAGTCTGTTCAATGCTTCTTTGCCTCTGTATCTTTTTCCCACCATTTCTTTCCTTTAAAAAAATTTGCCTCTGCAGACTAGAAATAAACATATAATAACAAAACAACCAAAAAACATGTTTGAGTCCCAATTTCAATGCCCAACAGTTCCTTATATGTACGTGTCAGCAATGATATCTGGATGGTGGGCACATGGTGGCAAATGCAGGTCTGACCCTCTCTGGTTTGGCCCTAGGCAACCTGCAGAGGTGCACAGCTGCTGACTGCTCGCTTGGCAAGGCGTTGTCAGTGTACAAGACAAAATATATTCTTACCATATGATTCATCAATCACACTCCTTGGAATTTACTAAAATTAGTCAAAAGTCACATACACACAAAAACCTGCCTATTAATATTTATAACAGCTTTATTCATAATTGCCAAAACTTGGAAGAAGCTAAGATGTCCTTTCTAGGTAAAAGGATTTTTAAAAAGTGACAAACAAAACATAAATAGAGGCATGGATACTTGAAATAGACTGTCAGCTGTCAGAGAGGAGGTTGGAGGATGGGGACCAAATGAAAGAATGTGAAGGGATTAGCCAATGTGCACATATGCAAAAGCCATCTTAGTACACACAGACAATAGTGTGTAAGAGGAAAGGAAGGGCAGGGACTGGATGGAGGTGAGCAAATGGGGGAGAATGGGGACATTTGTAATAGTGTCAGCAATAAAAAAGAAGAAAAAAGAGCACTAAATAAAAATAAAGAAAAAGACTAAATATGGTCCAAAAAAATCCTAAAACATTTATTATCTTGTCCTTTATTATAAAATGTTTGTAAAAAATGCACATCTTACCTTGAAGGGACTACTCACTTCCAAAGATTTCAAAATTAAGAGATAAACGCACATTTTCCTCTATTTAGTATGGTGTGTAGCCTAGTAAGATTCCCCACTAACATATTAATCCATCCAGAAAACACATAGGAACAGAACTACACCATAAATAGAATTTCATATGCTACTGATATCTTAATCTTTCTCTCATATTTACCTATTAAGATATAACCTTGTGTAAGTAATATTTCTGTTCTTCAGCATGGCTAATATGTTTTCTCCTTATATGTGCTCTAAATTAAAAACAAATGTTGTTGAGATATGGCTATGTGGGGAGGGCAGAGAAGAAAGAAAGGGAACTGGATCTCTCATTATTTCTTGAATTTATTGTTCTCTTTAATTTTGTCTTTCATTGCACAAATGAGAAGTTCTACAAAGGAAACCACCAATTTTAGGATTAAAAAAATTATAACTGGGGTTATAACTGAATGCAGACACAATATGATTTAGAGATTTTATGTCAATTGTGTCAAAAACATTTTTGTGATAAAATTGGGCGCAACACACTCTATCTATCTACCCAAATCTATTTTAGATAAAAGAGAAAGATGCAAAATGACCATACCTTCGTGACGCCCACCAGCCAATCAGGAGTGAGTATGCAAATTAACCCAACAAAGGTGGTGGGTTAATTTGCATACACAGGGGCCGAGCAGTAGGAGGCAGGATGCTTGCATCGACATCGCCATGGCCTTCTGCACTGCCCCAGCTGCTCCAGGCCTCTGGGCAGTGTGGGAAAGCAGAAAGGTGGCTCCGGCAGGAGCAAAGGTGGTGCCGGCAGCCAGGGGAAGGAAGGCCCATTCTTGCATGAATCTTTGTGCATCGGGCCTCTAGTATATGCATAGTAATAAAGCCACTGGTACAGAATCCTAGCTGGCACTCTATGTACCTTCACTCTGAAACTCTTTTTCAAGAACAATCCATTTATTTACAAATTAATTAGCATGCAAAAATGAGTAAACATGATAATAAATGCATTGTACTTTACATTCTGATTACCAATGAATTGAAGTTATACAAATACAACTTCAATTTATAATGAATTAACATAGTAGGTATCAGAAGAGTCAGCTTCACAATGTGGAGGTTGGTCATAGTAGCACTTTCGAGTCCATGTGTGCTCAACTTTGACATGCAACACTGGATGACAAAACATGTTTTACCTGGAAAGAGACCACTTCCCAGGACACTGAAAGTCAATGTTAGTTTCTGGGTTTTTTAAAAAGGCAGTGTAACATTTAAGAAAGAAAAATCTTTCCACCAATCCATGTTGAGCAAACATTTCAATTTATGTCAAAGCAAAAGTCAGCAGATGTCCTGTCTTTGAAGCTTTGTGTTAGATAAAATGTTAAATTGATATCATAAAAGGGACCTCTGAGAAATATAGGTAAAAGGTACACACAAAATGCTTTGCAGATAAATTCACAAACCAAATGAAAAAGAGCGTCTATGTCTATCCAAGAAAATGAGCAATTATATGAAAACAACAAAACTTCCAAAATAAAAGAATTCCACAAGTAAAAGCATAGCAAAAAACAGAAATAGAAAATGGGGTATGAGTTGGGACAGACAAAGGGAATAGCACATAGACATATTAGCAAAAGAAAGGATCCAAATATTGCATGTTATTATTTCAGCAAAATGTGTAAATAGGTCCATACTGAGAAATATGACTTGGCACCAGTTCATTGAGTAAGTAGAAACACAAATATATAACACTTGGCTTTTTCTTTTGATAAGTAGTAGTTTAGATACAAAAATATTATCTTTGCCAAAGAATTACACATTTATCATTCAATCCTCATTAAACATTATTCCTAACAAACATTAATCATTTTAAAACAACAATAAAGATTATAAATACTATATGCAAAGAAATATCCATACAGATGACCACACATTAATCTTTACAACTTCACTGTTAGATTTAAAGATATTTGTAGACAATTAAAATTTGTTTTTATAACCTAGTAGCTAAGCAGGGGATATTTAAATTAGAAGATATATTCAAAATAAAAGAATGTTTTTAATTATTTGAATATTGTTACATCTCAAGGAAAGCATGAAATTTGAGAACTCCTGGAGAAGCCACACTCCAGTGAGGGTTATGGATCGGTAGCGTAATTACCATATAATATGGTAGCTCTACTATGAGAGCACCTGTCTTCTTAGAGGTGCTACCCAGAAGTCGAAGCAGGCAAAGCCATACTCCATGTTCAAGCCATGGAAAATGAGGGTGGAAGGATAAATTTGAGCTCACTGAATTATGGATTTACAGTGGCTAGGGCAAAACTTGCTGTATTAATATAAATTGAAAGATGTACAAAATATTAAGTATCAGAAAAGTATTTCAGTATCAGTAGGACCATGATTAGCTTTCTATTCACCAGGAGAGTTTAAAAACAATATTGAGCCTTACTCTATACTTCTTAAATCATATTCTCCAGGGATATTTATAAATTTGAATTAAAAAACTTGAGAATTTCTTATTTTGACCATCTATATATTTTACACAGTGAGAAAACTGATAAAATTTTACTGAACATAAAATCTAGGTCTTCATTGAATTCACTCCTTACATTACAGTGTGGAGTTTATACCAAACCTCCCCTTGCCATGGTTACCTGGGGTTTTCACTAAGGCCAACAAACAATCTTAATTCTCTATACATCATGGCTTCTTTCAATCATGGCTGCACATATAGCCACAATGATCTTTCCCCATCAGATGTGATTTGCTCTCTTCTCTTACATAATTGTACACTTAAAACATATATAATTTTATTAACCAATGTCACCCCAACAAATTCAATAAATAAAAATATAAAAATAAAAAAGAATCCTTTAATGTTGTCCTTTTTCTCTAAAGCTCACTAAAAGTCTGAAGTATTTGGCTCCTCCTTAAATCTCCAGTGAAATTTAATGACAGCCTCTAGTTTGCTTTCTTTGTTTAAAGTACTTTGGCTTCTCCAGGTCATCAAGCACAGCACACTTCCTGTCTAGGAGCCTAATGTGATCAAATGAATGATCTGACAATCATATTTCCTTTGTGCCTCAAAAGTTTTCATTGATCATCCAGATAATGAAATTATTGTCTTTTAAGTTTTACCCTCTGTTATACCTAGGCTAAATTCTCCACTCCATACACTTTTAATTTCCACAATTACACTGCTCTCTTTTTTTATGATTATAAAGTGTTTGTTAACATTAAGAGTACATTTTCAATTTTTAAAAAAATATATTTTATTGATTTTTTACAGAGAGGAAGGGAGAGGGATAGAGAGTTTGAAACATGGATGAGAGAGAAACATCAATCAGCTACCTCCTGCACAGCCCCCACAGGGGATGTGCCCGCAACCAAGGTACATGCCTTTGACCGGAAATGAACCTGGGACCCTTGAGTCTGCAGGTCGATACTCTATCCACTGAGCCAAACCAGCCAGGGCCATTTTCAAATTTTAAAAGAATCTACACATATGAATAATTTTTTTCATATTTCTCTTTTCTTTTTAATGTTTTAATCTCTATTGTTGAGAGTATTACAGATATCCCCCCTTTATTCCTCCTCCCCACAAGCCATCACCATCCTATTGTCTGTGTCCATAGGCAATGCACATATGCATAAAGTTATTTGATTAATCTCTTCCCATCCTCTTCAACCCCCTTCCCTATGCGATGTGTTAGTCTGTTCCATGATTCCATGCCTCTGGTCCTATTTTATTGATCATTTTATTGTCTTCATTAGATTCCACATATAAGTGTGACATGTGATATTTGTCTTTCTCTGACTGGCTTTTTTCACTTAGCATAATCATCTCCAGGTTCCTCTATGCTGTCTCAAAAGAGTAGTAGATCACTGTGGTACATTTACACAATGAAGTATTATGCAGTTGTAAAAAGGAGGATCTACACTACTCTTTTCTTTATAAATACTTTCTTCCTACAGTTTCATCCAGCCCACAGGTGAGCAAAAATGTCGGTAGAATCAGAGAGTAAATATAGAATTTGTGGGCTAAATGTCAAATTTGGGCAACTGTCTTTGCCACAAGTCAAATAGTCTTGTATGTTTTATATTTTACACTTAAAAATGTAAAACCTATAGCTCAATAATCCACACAAAATCAGGCTGCTGAACAGATTTGGTTCCTGGTTTATTGTTTCCCAAATTCTGACATAGACTCATGACTCTAAACATGATCTACAAGCCTATGATTATCAAACTGACATCTCTAGCCAAGTCATCTTCTTGATGCCTACTTGATATTTCCACTTGAATTCTAACAGACATTTCAATTTAATGCAAAAATACAAATCAATCACACACAGACTACGTACACTTCTGTCACTGAACTCAAACCTGTGTTATCAGACCTTCCCCATCTCAAGAAAAGACTGTATGCTGTTCAACCCAAACACCTTTGTGTGATTCTTGATCTGCAAATCCTATCAACTTTATCTTCAAAATGACTTCTAACCTCAACCAACTGTCCCCAATGTTATTGTTGCCATCTTAATCACAACCACCATCATTCTTTACCTGGACAGGTGCAACAGTCATTTGAATCTGGATCTTCTTCATCTACTGTTATACCTCTCCCTAACAGTACAACCTCTATACTGGAAATAGGAGGAACTGTATAACAGTAAATCATAAATCCCATTTCTATCTTAAACCTTTTGATGGATTTTTTAATCTAAACATTGCTTTCAAAATCATAACTAATCTGCAAACCCCTCTCCCCATGTCCCTCCTGTGCCTTTCCTGCATTCCAGACAAACCAGTCTTGTTCCCAAGAAAATATCAAGCTTATTTCTATTTAAAAACCTTTATATTTTCTCTTCTTTCAATTCATACACACTGAATCTTCAAAGTACCTACCTCTTTCTTTTCATTCCAATCTCAACTGAAACATCACCTCCTCAGAGAGTTCCCTGACTTCCCTATGGCTGGATCAATGGCTTGCCACTTGCTAGTTATACTCAACCACATTATCGCATCTAATCTTCTTCACGGTAGGACACTTGATAGCCCTACATAGCACTGATCTGGTTATATATTTGTGAATCTATTTCTTCTTCTCTCCTGACTACATTATAAACACCTGCATCTCTGCCCTTTTCACTGTTATAACACCAGTGCCTGGCATATAGCAGGCACTCTATAACTATCTTTGATTTCCTTGTTGACTACTATGCATATGCTAATCCTTTTTTAAATTTTATTTTTCAATTACAGTTTACATTTGATATTATTTTGTATCAGCTTCAGGTGTACCTATAGTATAGTGGTTAGACAATCATATATTTACAAAGAGGTCCCCCAATATTTCAAGTATCCACCTGGCACCATATATAGTTATTACAATATTATTGACTATATTTCCTATGCTGTACTTTACAATCTTGTAACTATTTTGTGACTACCAATTTGTAATTCTTAATCCCTTCATGTTTTTCACCCAGCCCCTCAACCCTCATCCCCTCTGGCAAATAAATTTTTTACACTATTTCCCTCTCTATATTTTTCCCTTCATATCTCTCCTCTGGCTATATAAGCAATTTTAAAATGTATGTCATTTTGTGTCCTCAGCATTTCTTCTTTCAATATATTGTGAGAGCTTAATTTTACCAAAAAACAAAACACATATTTTAGAGGGGGAAAAAAGCACGAAGTAAGACAGAATAGAGTTAGTATTTGATCGGTATAAGGTGATACTTTTCTACCAGAAAGACAACTATACCAGGAAACAAAGAAACAAAAATATGTCTGGTTATTCCTGATTCCCAGATTTTGAAGCCAGTAAGTTTTCCTACTTTCAAACATTCTTGCCCTGACCGGTTTGGCTCAGTGGGTAGAGCATCGGCCTGCAGACTGAAGGGTCCAGGTTTTATTCTGGTCAAGGGCATGTACCTTGGTTGTGGGCACAGCCCCAGTAAGGGGTGTGTAAGAGGCAGCTGATTGATATTTCTCCCTCATCGATGTTTCTAACTCTCTATCCCTCTCCCTTCCTCTCTGTAAATAATCAATAAAATATATATTTTTAAAAACATTCTTCACCCCCAACATTGCAGGGGCTTGAACCCTCACCCCCTTCTAAAGGAGGTCTCCTGCCCCCATGGCTGCTTCGCGCTTCCCACACCCAGTTCAGATCGGGACCCAGGCAACAGAAAGAGACCCGGCCCAGCTCACATCGAGATACAGGTGACAGACAGAGACTTGGCCCAGCTCAGATCGGGACCCAGGTAACAGACAAGAGACTTGGCCGACAGCAGTTGCCCTATATCTAAATTCAGCTGAGCATTTGGAATGCTCAGGGCCCACTCAAGAATGCAAATAATCCTTCCCACTAATATTTACAGGGTAAACTAAGATTGTTGGTAGAGTATTAAATTTGACAGTAAAATAGTAATCGAGTTTTCAGATTAATTTAAATAGGCTAATTGAAATAAGTGAATATTCAAGTACTGGACAAAAAGCTGTTCTTAAAGTAATAACTAAAATTTCTATTGGTAGTTCATCTCATGGTAAAATTCCTGAATATGCAATGAACCTAAAGCAGTCATATGTGTGGGGGAAAAAAAATTTTTTTTTTAATTTAAAGTTATCAAGACTGCATTATAAAATTTACAAAAACCTCCATTAAAAAAAAAAAAGGTGGGGGGATAGTAGGGCAATATCATGTAAGGAAAAATATCCTATAAGTAAATTACATCTAGAAAATTTTTACTTTACCAAATTAAGGTTCATTTGCAATGCTAACAGCAAGACGGCCATTAAAAACACACATGGTGTCTAAATAAGACAAAGGAAAATCGTTTGAACAAAAATAAAAAGGATCCCAAATCAATTATATAGAAAAGATTCCTTTATTAACTTGTGGTCGAGAATATATTTGTATATTTTCAGAAAACAACCCCAAGACCAGATGGATTCCTGCAACAGAGAGGAATTGACAGGAGTGCTCCAACCACGAAGACAAGAGGAAAAAACAGTCCAGAGATGGAAGACGCTGACAACGCCTTGCCATGGGAGCAGTCAGCAGCTGTGCACCGCTGCAGGTTGCCTAGGACCAAACCAGAGAGGGTCGGACCTGCATTGCCACCATGTGCCCACCATCCAGATATCACTGCTGACATGTACACATAAGGAACTGTTGGACATTGAAATTGGGACTCAAACATTTTTTTGTTTTGTCTTGTTTTGTTATTATATGTTTATTTCCAGTCTGCAAAGGCAAAACTTTTTAAAGGAAAGAAATGGTGGGAAAAAGATACATAGGCAAAGAAGCATTGAACAGACTGTCAAACTACATTGGGAAGACAGGGGTGGTTGGGCGAGGAGGGCTGTAAGAGACCAACCGAAGGACTTGTACGCATGCATATAAGCACAACCAATGGATATAAGACACTGGGGTGAGGGGGGAGGGTGGGCAGGTGAAGGCATGTCCTGGGGGGTAGGGGAGGTCAGGGGGAGATCAAAGGGGGAAAAAAAAGGAGACATATGTACTACTATTTGTAATACTTAAAACAATAAAAATTAAAAAAAAAAAAAAAAAAAACATTCTTGACCATGGTGATAGAAGAGATGCACTTAGAGCTATTAACACATTACCACTGTCTACAGTTGGCTTCCAAAAACACAACTTAATATGGTATCAATTGATAGGAAAGTACTTCAAAAGCAATTTTATCAACATCTCCCAACAGAACAAATGACCTTTCTAATTAACATCTTCAATTAAGTACCTAAAACTGATGAAGAATAAGTTATGCTAAATTTCCATTGGCTCACTATTTAAAAAGCTTTCAGATTAATTAAAAAAGAAATATTAAGTAGCAGAAAAAAGAAATAAAAGCCTTATTTTAATCAATTTAAATAGAATTTAACAGATGTTTAATAGAGTAGTTTGTGGTTGATTGCAAGAGTAATAAAGCAAAAGTATTGGTTCCTAAGTAGTGATCATTGTATAAGCAGAAAATTCAAAATGAATTACCAGAAATAAATCTCAATATCCTCCAATAACTTCCCATTCCACTCCAAACTGAAGCCAAAGTTATTGCAATAGCCATTAAAACTACACAATCTCCATCCCTTCCTCCCTACCCTATTACTCCTGGATCTTTAAGTTCTCCCTACATGTATGCTTTGCTTGAGTCACAACAGTTTCTTTGCTGTTCCTACAAAACACCAGACATAATTCTGCTCATGATTCACATACCTGTTGTACCCTTGCAGGTAATGTTCTTCTACCAAATCCGTGTTATTCAGGACCTCACCTCCTTGGACTCTCAATTGTCATCTTCCCTGTGAGGTCTTTCCAGACTATCTAATTAAAAATAACCCTCTCAGGGTGGGTACCCAATGCAATATACAGATCACACACCACAGAAATGTATACTTAAAACCTATATAATCTTATTAACCAATGTCATCCCAATAAATTTAATTTAAAAAATGATGGCCACTATAATTTTTAAAAATTAACCTCTCAGAATGATCTGATCCTCATCACAGCATTATCTGCATCATTTAACTTGGCATATTTTACATTTGTGTGCTCACTGTCTATCACGTGTCCTCCCACATTAAAATGTAAGCTCCATAATGGCAGAACTTTTGTCTTTTATTTATTTATTTATTTTTACCTGCTCTATCACTAGTGTCCAAAATGGCTTCTGGCCCAAGATAAATACTTTATAAACTTTTGTGAAGTAGATGACTCTGAAGTCTAAACCATCAAGGAGCTCATAAATAGTAAGACACAAATGAATGACGATAGTGCATACTGAGAATTATAGGTTATTTATGGGGAGTTTTGTAAACTGCAAGATGTAACATCAAAATAATAAATGGAATCAGCAGAGACATAGTAGGTTATATCTGAGTTAAAGGACAGAATGAATATAGCCAGATGGAGAAAAGAGAAAAAAGAAGACCTTACAAATGAGCATCAGAAGTTACTACAAGAAAATCAGTTTAAAAATCGTCATTAGAAAAAATGCATCCCAATTATTGTGTCACAGATAATTAACTATAATATCACCAAACAGTGTAGGCTTTGATAAAGTTACAGGTCATTTTGTGACATAACTATATATAAATCTCAGTGCTTCCTAATTTTTGAGAAAAAGCTTTTAGATAAGATATATGATAATTTTAAAAAGCGAAGTTGCAAATGATCAGATGTCTCTTAAGACAATACCTAGCTTGTGAACACTGTGTACAGTCCATACAATAAAAAGGTTAATATTTTTAACTCTCTTAGAATCTAAGTTGACAACTTTGAATTTCATGAGCTTTTTAAAGGAAACCTAAAAAGTGACAGAGAAGTGATTATGATGTATGTCTTTATGTTGAGATAAATATAGCACTGGAGGTTGAAGAGGTACAAAGAAACAAAGAGAATTAAGAATAAGCAGTAATTTCTACCAAAAATGGAAATACCCAGCCTCACACATGAGGCTATTTTGACTCTCTCAATTCAAAAGTCTAGATTCAGTGTGCACAGAGTTAAGTTGCCTATAAAGGTCGATGAGCACCTTCCTTAGCCTCTTTCCATTTTATGTCTGTTTGTGTGTTGGGGGGGGAGGGGGGTAAAGATCTACTAAAACTTCATATACAGATTCATTTTTAAGAATTTACATTATGTTTTATTAATATTATCATATGTTAGAATATCCTAGCTTATGACACTTCTCCCTTTCCCCCCTGTATATGCCATTTCCATTCCTTTTTCTATTTTTAGCTATGTAGGGTCTCTTCATTCCAAATTTCACTTACTTTTTTTCTCATATTTGTGGCTGGGAAGAGAGATGAGGCTAACATATCACACAGAAGATAATGTCTACCAAATTTACCTATTCTTCAAGTCAATTGACATAACAAATTCCAAACACAACAAAACTCTTCAAATGAAAATTTAAATATAAAACAAGCACTGAGAGTCTCTAAATATGTGAAAACAGAACATTAAAAGTCAACTAAAAATGTTATAAAGTCACTTGGAATGGTGTTTAAAATATTTTTTCTAAATAAACTTAATTTTTAAGGGAAAGAGAACCTTCTAAAATGACATTTATCGTAAAGGATAAATTAAATGGGAAGTAAAACACACTTTATTACATTGCATGGTAATAGTACCTTTTAAAATATTGTGAATGAATGCCACTTAAAAATTGGAAGCTGAAGTATAACATCAGTAAAAAGAGGTATCATTTGCCATGTTTTCTCTATAAAAATAGAATATTCTAAGACAGCCTTAATCAATGCCAACAAGTCTGGTGATCAGGAAGACAGTTTAAACCACTAAACAAACACTATACAATGATTTCATTAAGCATTATGTAAATCATGAAAAGAAAGTCTTTTTTGTGGAAAAATATTTTTAATAAAGCACTCCAAACAGAGTCTTAACTGCTCAACATTTATGGTGTCACCTCTCTTACTTCATGGGCTTTAATGCACACTGCACAATGCATAAAAGCACTCCCAGTGACTTCTTTAGGAATACAACCTCAGATGTTGCGGGGGAGTGGGGGGAGGGAGTCACAAACAGTTTTCACAAGAATCCAAGTTTTAAAGACAAGTTATTCAAAATGTTATTGTCTTTAAAATAAATTCACTGGAGTTCTTATAATATGAACCTTTTAAGTTATAAAAATGGTACATCACATCAATTTCTAATAGCTGACTTTGTTGTAGAAAAAAACAACGGTTAGAAATTCTTATTAGGACTTTAAATGTTATTGGGTTAGGTGTCTACGGGGGTGTTAAGTACTGGATAGTTGCATTCATATTTTAACAAGCTTAAATCAAAAACTAAAACTGAACATAGGTAACATAATTCTACCACAAACTAAAATAACTCCACCTTATATATTTATATATATGTGTGTATATACACACACACATACATTCTTTTCTATCACGATGGAAAATTTTTTACATTTGAAGAAGAATGCTAGAAACATTAATACTTCGGCTGTACAGCGGAATTCAATTTTACCATTATTTAGCTTTCTGGTATTTTAAGGGCAGGTCTCCTGGGATACACAAATAATCATTCAATATTCACTGCCAAATGTCTGAGCTCACCTCTCTTAAAATAATATTCAATTACAAGATGAAAGTAATTTACCCAAACAAATAAAAAAAAAAAAACAAATTTTAGATGACATTAAGGTCCTTCAAGGTGAGTATTCCTCACCAGTAGTGATACTAAGATATTAAAAGATATAGATCACATGATTAGAGATATCCTAATTGAGGAACTGTAGCTATAAACTTTTAACTCAAAGTTACATACTATCTTTATTTACTGGGAGAATTATACAATCACTTAAATTTCTTAAATGAAAGAGAAAAAAAGAGAAACAAAAATAATAGCTCTGGCATACACTGGGAAAAGATTTTGAGGGAGAAGGAGAAAGAAATCAATCTCTCTTTCCATTTACCCAAACTTTCTTAGCTTTTCTCAAAATTATCTGGACAATTAAATGTAAAAAACAACTTATTGGATTAGTATAATTAAATATGATTCCAAAACAACATAATTGAAGAACTTGCAAAATAGGACAGCCAAGTGATATACTTTTTCCAAAATTTTGTCCCTTAACTAAAATACAATTTCACAAGGGAGATCATGGAGCTAAATATTGTAATTGCAGATATTATCAGATTTTAATTTGGAATGTTTAATATGTGACCCAAAATCTAGTCATAGAAAAGGAAGATAAATTGATTTGTCCTCAATATTTAATTTTGGTACATAAGTTATGTAGCTTGCTTCTTCAAAATTTCATATTTTCTTACAACAGCATCAGGATTGCTCTTTGGAATTTCATCTTTGCATGTAAATCATGAATGCTAAGTTGATTAAAATTACCTATGTATTTGTGATAACATATTACAAGTATTACTATATTTATGCTATAAATTAGTTACAAAAATCAGTAAACTTGTGGTAATCCGAACGTTTTGACAAACTTGTTTTTGAGAACAGACTCACATACTCATTACATTCTTCTGTTACAGAAAAATAACACCTTAATTATATAGCAGAAAAAAATAGCCCTCCTTTAATAAAAACCATTACTATAGAAATATGTTTTTAAGAATTCCTAACAATATGTCTGAATGGTTTGTTTGTTTGTTTGTTTTCCCCTTAGAATAGGCTTTTACTTTTATTTAATTTATTAGGGCTTATTTGCATTTTAGAAGTAAAAAATCAGCATCTTTATTTTTAACAATCATTCACCTAAATCCAAAACTTCCTCATACTGCCTTTACATTCATGCACATCTTTTTCTTAAATGTTTATATAAATTATACTTTTATCTTAATACATATCTCATATTATTACTTCAACATATTGTTGTGAAAATAAAGAAATGAAATTGTAGAGTTTGGAAATAACTTCTCAGTTCTGAATAAATAACTGCTACCTGCACTCTCTAGCACCCTACAAAGCCAGTGGGCTCTTCAGTTCCTCTCTTAACCCTTCTTCCTGCCAACATCGTCATGGCTGTGTTATGAATCACACCTTTTAGTTAGTTCATTTTTATCTAGATTAGCTCCAAAGTCAATGCCTAAGTCAGTGTTCAGAAATGTATGTATATCTTAAATCTATCTTGTTAGAGTTACTTTAAAGAAAAAAATAAATCTGAACATTTATGTTACTTGTTTTATTTGCATGGTAGGCATATTTTCTTTTAAAAAAAATCATGTGTATTCTACTTTATCTTAAAGATTAGCTTTGCTTTCACTTATTAAGCAGTTTCTAATGTGCAAACAGCCTAAGTAGCATAGAAACTGGCAGAGTCCATGTTAGGAAATGCTACTGTAAGGATGAATATCTAACAGTGCGAAAGTCAGATGTCAGGGAAACAGATATCCTCAAGCAATGTTCTTCTTGACAGACATAAAAACATTGACAAGAGACATCTACCTGAGTCCAACCCACTGTTCCTTTTAGGCTTCTTATTTGACTATGATGCCCCCAAAAGGACTATCAGCCAACATTCTTATTTAGAACTAAAAATGAATTTCCAGGAACATTTTTATAAGTGGTGGTGGCACACAGTTGAATTAATTCTGAGTATGAATTTTTATGTACCTTCTAGAATAAATAGATTTTTTCTTCTGTCCTTACAACTTAATGACCATTTCTAACATGGATTTTATGGGAAATACCATCCATATTTCCCAATGATGTACAAAAAATCATAATAATCATAATAAATATGGAGCACTTTTATAGAAAATATAAAACGGCTTTGCTATATCATACCTACAAATTTTTAATTTATGTGAAAATAAGTTTTTTTATTTTTTGCATGCACATTTGCTACAAGAATCATTACTTATTGATATGTAATTACAACTATGGATGCTGGAGGTCCCAATAATCAAAGTTTAAAGTAAAGTTGTAAACTTAATATAGAGAAAACAATATCCATAGGTTTTAATGAATTATTTTGTTACCAATAATAAAGTACTATGAGATTTTTATTTTAATAGATAAGCAGTAATATAAAGTTTTAATTTTAAAGCTTTTATTTTCAAATTCTGCTTCATTGCACATCCAGAAGTGAATAAAGAACATTAATGTTTATTGAACCTTATTGATCTAAATAATAATGGGTAGCTTACATTGTATTTGAAATGATAAGATTTTCTTACCATGCTTAAGAAATCTGCTTTATTCAACCTAGCGACCATACAGGGAGCAAAATTCTCTTAATCATAATATTAAAGCAGTCTATTATTTTTCTATGAAATTATTTTGTCCTTAAATCATTGGTATTTTGAGTTATTCTTTTTAAAGGAAACTAAACTTGCATTTATCATTAGAAGATTCACTATAGTTAAGCTTGGAATTGATTCCAAGCCATGATTTTTTATTAGTTTTTTTATAAGTGATGATCACTGTCAAAGGAAAGAATACGCAAGCAATCAATATTGAGGAAAGAATAAAAGGTTTGGTCAAATAAGAGATAACGATACTTATTTTCTTCAAGTTTATAACAGCTATTGTCCTTTGAGAACAAGCCACAATTCCTAGAAATGATGGCCACAGAAAGGGTCTGGCAGTCTCGTGTAATACCAAGTGCACTGTTGGACCAGTATTGCAGAAACAGTTGTCCCACTGCCTTTCAGTGATCCGACACATGGCCAGAGGAATAAACAACTCTCTTAGCCAACAGAAAGGCAGAGTAGCTGCTGCCTGCAGATTCTTGTTTTAGATCTTTGGTGAAAACAGTATATGTATTAAATATGATTTTCTTATGTTATTTTTATCAGAAAGGAAAGCAAAATGAGACCAAATAGATATTAATGTAATTTCTTAATGGTGTGAAAGAAAAACTTGAGAAACCAAAGCCTAGTTCATCATTAAAGTTGATTATCTTAATACATGCATATATGTCTATTCACATGCAAACACAAACATTTTCAGTTTTAAAAACAACTTCATGTTTCATTTCAAAAATTCATTGACCAAAGTTAAATATGGTAAGCAAACAATGTTCTTTGTAAACAATATTGGAAAGTTAATAAACTTACTCAAATATACACAATGTTTATTGGATATTTTGAAAGCCGAGGGACTAGTAAAAGCTCAACCTTGTCATGATTATGTAACACTGCTATCCACTTTCAATTTATCTAGAGTAATATGCTTGCCCCTATGTCTTTCCTACTCAAAGATTTCAAGTCTTGACAAATGCAAAAACAATGTCAAAATGTATTCTTCTTCAAAAAAAATTATGAGGGTCATGTCTTCCTTTTATCATATAAAATATTAAATTGCAATTTGAATATGAGAAGACAACACACTTCCAAAAAAATAAAAACAATGCTTATAAAAACATATTTCATAGACATTAGCTTTGGCATAAACCACTTCATACAGCTATTGATCAAATCAGTATATTGAAAACCCTATTACAAAATATATGGTCCCTTTCTACTCTGCAAAGGACATCTCAGGGCACCACAGCCTCGCAGCTCTGTTCTATCATTAATTTCCTCCAAATAGACTTGGCAGGGCAATGAAGAACATCAAATTTTTCACTTAATTTCTGAGGAAAACCACACCATTTAAGGAACATGTTTTTTAAATTAAAATTTTTAAAACATAAAAGTCACTTCAGAAAAAAACGTAGATCTAAACACTTCTCTTAAAATATATAAAACCTTTAATTAATAAGTTCTTGTTCTTTAGTTAGTAGGTTACCACACATACAAACATATCTATACACATGATATCTACTACAACAGAGCAAAGCTAATTTTGAAGTCGTCTTTCTAAATTTGATATAACCGCTCACACCTGATTCTAGCTCAGTTGAACTGATTTAAAAGCTTTATAGTACTCTTTAACAAAAACCTTAAGGAAAGATTACCACAAATCACTTCAAACATCAAACCAAAGGTCCACCTAATTTCAAAATAAAGTGAAACTCACAATCCAGCTCTTAGAATATTAAAGCATGCTTGCACCTACCTTGGCCTTGTCCATTCCCCTGATGACTCCAAAGGATCACAATCAGCATCAGTAGTTCCGGAGTCCATAGCCACATTCTTCTAGTTACACTTTCTTGTCTTCTGGCCATTGCATTTTAAACTCTGCATGAAAAGTATAATAAATTACAGTCTTAATGAAATGTATTATAATGCAAATCCCATATCTAATAAGCATTGTGTATATTACATTATCCTGATTAAAAGATACAAATTATCCTGATTAAAGGAAAATCATGCCTCTCTTTGGGATTCCCACAATGATGACTAATGTAAAATCTCATTCATCTTAGCCTTGCATTCTAAACATTCATCTGAATGATATTTTTCAATATTAGTTTTCAAAATACAACATTAAGCTTACAAATGCTTAAAAAGCACTTCCAAAATACCTATCAGAGGCCAGTTAGACAAAACATGGACACTATTTGTTACTTGTTATTTTAGGTAAATTGATGCATTAAAAAAAACATATCATCTCTATGAACATATGCAAATATAGCATAAGTATTTCATAAATTATTTTCTAGTTTTCAGTTAAACTGTATTTTAGTTGTATTAGTAACTTTATCTGCATAAAAGATTTATCACATACACAAACCAATCTTGTGTACTTAAAAGTGAAAGAAAAGTTAATCTTAGAAACCATAAAACATTTGCAACTGTAATTTCAGATATATGGAATAAACCATAAAAACTCTCATAATAAAATATATCACATATGATAAGATATACCTGAAAGTTCATTTTTACACTGTTTTTAATAATAAATTAAAATTCATAAATGTCCACCAAAGGAATGTAACATATTCTTACAGTTGAATGATATATTGTAGTTAAGATAAATACATTAAAACAAGTACCAACATGGAAAATGTCAAAAATAAAATGTTAAGCAAAAATAGCAAGTTGCAGAATCATTATACCATATTATATTATCCTATTTAATAAAAGAGCAATATTCAAATTGACCATACCTCTGCTACACCCATAATCCACGCCCACCAGCCACACCCACCAGCCAATCAGGAGGGAATATGCAAATAAACACAACCAAGATGGCTATAGCCACAGAGAGCAGGAGGGAGGCTTGGGTTTCCCTGGAAATGGAGGAAGCCAAGCTTCTGCAGCCCTGGCCTGCTTAGGCCTCCATTTAAGGCTACAAAGTTTCAATTATAGAAGATACATAAATTCCAACAGAAATGGCTGCCACCATGGAGCAAGCAGAAGGCTTGGCTCCACTCCAGGCTACAAAGTTTCAATTGTAGAAGATAAATAAATCCCAGATCCCCGGGCCTCTTCTTGGGTCACTGTGGGGCCTGGCTGGCCTGCAAACCACCACAGGCCCCTCACCCAGGCCATCCCACACCCCAAGGAAACCCCCACCCTGATCTGGGACACCCTTCAGGGCAAACCAGCTGGCCCCACCATTGTACCAGGCCTCTATCCTATCTAATAAAAGAGTAATATGCAGATTGACCATCACTCCAACACACAAGATTGCTGCCCCCATGTGGTCAAAGATCCTGCCCCCATGTGGACACAAGATGGCCAGCAGGGGAGGGCAGTTGGGGATGATCAGGCCTGCAGGGGAGGGCAAACAGGCTGGCAGGGGAGCAGTTAGGCATCAATCAAGGCAGGGGAGTGGTTAGGGGTGATCAGGCTGGCAGGCAGAGCAGTTAGGGGCAATCAGGAAAGCAGTTGGGAGCCAGCAGTCCTGGATTGTTAGAGGGGTCCCAGATTGGAGAGGGTGCAGGCTGGGCTGAGGGACACCACCCCCCCTTGCACGAATTTCATGCACCAGACCTCTAGTACCATATAATATTATACCATATTTTTACAAGTAAAATAGTTAAAACTGTACATTTTATATGTGCATAAATGTGTAATACAACATAATTATGCATAAGAATGATAAACCCCATGACCTAAATTAGGAAACTGCAAGACTACAATTTAAATAGTTATCATGAAAAATATTCAAATTCCATCTTATCCATAGTTGACAAGTTATGGAGCTAAGGAAGGTAAATTTAATAATTTCCAGAATAAACCCTGTATTAAAAAATACTACATAATCATAATTCTAGTAAATTTGGAAAGAAATTTAGGCACCCAGAATTTCTCCTTTTCCCTTTCTTTTACATCAATAAAAGAGGATTTAATTGTTCATTTTGTATTATGTCATTTCAGACATATAGTATCTGAGATTAAGGGAAATTTAAGGGCCATCTAATTCATCCTCCTCATTTTAAATGAGCAAACACACCAAGAAGGTGGCAATGATATTTTCAAACTAATCTATAACAAAAGAAATGATGATGATGATGATGACAATGATAACGATAGTCTTGGTACTAATTCATAGTTCTTAAAAATTTATTATATTCAAGGTCATTGTACTACATTAAATGCCTTATATCTCTTACCCCTTTTAATTCTTACAAAAATCCTATAAACTAAGCATTTTCAAAATCACCATTTCACAGCTGAGAAAACAGAATTGTGCACAGAAAAGCTACACAATTCCCAAGCCATGTGATTAGTTGGTACCATTTTCACGACTTGAGCCAAAACAGAATGACTTCAGAGCCTATGCTCTGCAGAAGTAAACACTAAGCAGGAATTAGTCCTACATCTTCCAACTACAGTCAAGTAATCATTCCAAAAAAAGATGCAGCAAAAAGGGAAAAGTAGCTTGCATATAGAACTTGGTGCACTTATCCCAAATAAATATCTTCAAATTGGAAATCATTAAAATGTATGGCTTTTGTATTGTCACAGTTAATCCCTAAAAGCATAAACTCTTTCCAGAGTAACTTGGGTTGTCCTGGGAAAATTTCAGTCCTTCCCAAAACACATTATCATTACTAATAATTTTACATTAAAGAATAAGATGAATGACATTACAAAAGAGTAATGGTGATACCTAATTGTTTGTTTAGGGGTCAGGAAACAGGTCAGGAAATTGTTGCCAAAGATTCACTCTAGTGGTATGCATCTATGTATGTGTGTGTGTGTGTGTGTGTGTGTGTGTGTGTGTGTGTGTGTGTATGTGTATACTTTTTTTTATTTATCCTTTTGTTGAAAGGGGATGATGCGGGTCCTAATATAAGGTGACAGGAGAAGATTTGACTTTGGGTGGTGGGCACACAGTGCAATATACAGATCTTGTAACATAGAAAACCATATGAAACCTATATGTTCATGTTGACCAATGTCATCTCAATCCATTTAATAAAAAAAAAAAATTAAGTATTACAGATGTCCCCCTTTTCCCTAATTTACTCCTTCTAGCCCACATCCACCCCTGCCCCAGACCTACACCACACTATTGTCTGCGTCTGTGTCCATGGGTTATGCATATCTATAATAATAAAAGCATATTATGCAAATTGACCAAATGGCTGAACAGCAGAACAACCATCCAGACAACCACGCTGACACCCACTAGTGCCAGGCTAGCCAAGGCAGGTGCAATGGGATTGGTCGGGGGGCCCACCATTGCAGCACCATTGCCCTGCAGAGGGAGGCCCAGGCCACCCTCTGCAGGGCGATTGATTGAGGGACTTGGGGGAACTGGGGATGTGTGGCGGTGGAAGCAGGCATCACCAGGCCAAGGCAGGTGAGGGCAGGGGGTGGGGCCGGGAGGCAGCCAGGGCTGCAAAGGCCTACCCTTGCAAGAATTTTGTGCATCGGGTCTCTAGTATGCATATAAGTTATTTGGTTAATCTCTTCCTACCCATCCCCACCTTCACTCTAAGATTCGACAATCTGTCCCATGCTTCTATGTCTCTAAATCTATTATGTTCATCAGTTTATTTTGTTCTTTAGATTTTCCACATATAAATGAGATCATGTGATTTTTATCTTTCTTTGACTGGCTTATTTTGCTTAGTATAATACTCTCCAGGTCCCTTCATGTTGTCTCAAAGGTTAAGAGGGCCTTCGTTTTTACAGCTGCATAGTATTCCATGGTGTAAGTGTACCACAGCTTTTTTATTCACTCATCTACTGATGGGCACTTGGGCTGTTTCCAGATTTTAGTTATTATAAATTGAGTTGCATGGGGATGCATATATATTTTTTCTGATTAGTGTTTTGTATTTCTTAGGATATATTCCTAGAAGTGGGATCACTGTGTCAAATGGGAGTTCCATATTTAATTTTTTGAGGAAACTCCATACTGTTTTCCATAGTGGCTGCATTAGTCTGCATTTCCACTAGCAGTGTATAAGGGTTCCCTTTTCTCCACATCATTGCCAGCACTAGTCTTTTCTGGATTTGTTGATAGCCATTTTGACATGTGTGAGGTGATACTTCATTATTGTTTTAATTTACATCTCTCTGATGATTAGTGACTTTGAGCATTCCTGTATATGTTTCTTGGCCTTCTATAAGTCCCCTTTGGAGAACTGTCTTCTTAGGTCCTTTGCCTATTTTTAAATTGGATTTCTTGTCTTCCTTTTGTTAAGTTGTATGATTTTCTTATATAGTTGGAGTATTAACCCATATTAACATATTTTTGGCAAATATGTTCTCCCATAGAGTGAGCTCCCTTGTCAGCACACACTCTTTTATTCACTAATGGATAGATCTTTGTCCCCTCCTAATCACTGTATAAACATTTTTATTTGGTACCAAAAATGTCAAAATTCACATTTTAAAAACCCTTCAATGGATTTCTTTTGAATATTTTTTGTTTACTGTTTTCTTAGCTTCTGCTAACCTACACAAAGTACCAATTTTAAGTGTCTTTTTTGCCTATTCTATAGAGAATTAAGGCAGTATTTGAAAAACCTTGAAATACACTACAGGAAAGGATTAGCATAGAAAACATTGGTTCCAATACATATTTTACTAAAAAAAGATGTATTTCAAATTGTATTATAATCAAAGAAATTGTAACCTTCCTCTCTGATTTGATGTTATAGAAAACTAATATTTCATAAATGGCAAGCTTCTATGACAGATTATCTATATGCTATTCCTGACATTCTATAAATATGAAAATGTAACTTTCTATTAAACTCCTATATTAATCAATAACTATGATTATATGGTAAAACTAATCAATTAAAAAATTTAGGAAAGAGAAGAAAAATAATTGTAAAGTTGGAAGCTAGTTTATCCAGAACACAAAGAGATGCCATGTACTCTATAAATATTTTTAACACTCCTTTTATGCATATTATCAAAAAGAAAATGAGAAATATCTATTTTATTTTATGTACTTTTACTTGTACCTGCTACTCTTTAAAGACTGGGATAAGTCCTAAAACATGAATAGTTGAGTCTATTGTGCTTTTCTGCCCATAAAATTGATTTGTTATTCATTGGGCAGAGTAGACATAGGATTTCAGATTGATAATGACTACATGTGCACACCTTGACTCAATGTATTCCTCTACTCTTAATGTGAATGGCACCAAAGAAAAGAAAATAGACTTTAACATTGTATAGTGTATTATAACTTGTCAAGCATAATAGCAAAATTAGTTTGGTTGTGCAAGGACTTTGGAGCAATAACACTATGAGATGGTGCCATGAAGTACCACAATTCCACAGTCTATCTCCAGGATGTTGCCCTGACAGGAGGAGTCCACAGTGAAAACACCTGGTCTCAGGGACGCTTCACATCTGGAGGTGCCAAGTAAGAAGAACAATCCTGAAATTAACAGCCCTGGTTGCCAAAGCATGCCATCAATCCAAATGGAATTTTCCAGGTATCAGAGTCATTTCTCCTACAGACCATTTGTGGGCTATAGTGCAGCCAACTTCAAACATTCTTCTGCCCTCTTCCAATAGTTCCACTTTTCATGAGGATTTTCTAGATATTTTCTTCCTCCCTAACCACCAGACCCAACTAACCAGCCTGGTTATATGATCGGATAAAGTTAGTTCTTAAATAAAATCTATTTCGGCATCCAGATAAGTAACACCTTTAAACTTGCTAGCCCATTGTGATCCATAGAGTAGTTCTAGTCAGCTTCTAGTATTAAGTTCTGAAAGCAACTTCTTTAGAAAAATATATTTTCTGGAACAAAGTTTCCTTACAAGTCTTTCTCTTGGCATAAATTTCTTTATTGAAGTGTTTTTCCAGTGATAGCTGGGCTGTGCCAAGGAGCCTCCAGGCTGATTCTCCTTTTGCTCAACTCCATTATGCAGCAACCTCTCTGATCAACCTTTTAGAACTAAAGGCCAAAGGATCAAACAGGATCAGGAAGTGACCACAGCTCAGAGGGCATCAATTCCTCTTCTCAGCATATTATAGGAACACAAACTACGCCAGAAAACATAGCAGAACCCATTACAGCTCTCAAGTTCCAGCTATCAACATTGATTTTTTTAAATGGGAAATTTTCATTAGAAGTCATCACATGACTTACATTCACTGATAACTTTCACTAAGATATATATTGGAACCTCACTATAACATTGTCCTTGGATAAAGTGTTATACAGTAATTTTTAGAAGGGGTCTTTTTCATGTAAGTAAATTCTCATAGGTAGAATCTATCTCAATCCAAACTGTCCCTAGCATTCAACAGTGATGGTCAAAGTCCTATAATATCCACATTAATATTACAACAGGTATAAAATATACACATAGATATAATGCATTAATTTATTTATACTTATTTACTTTATTTATTTTTCAACAGGATAAAACTTAGAGGTTAAAAATGTTGTTTTAGGCCACCATGATTTAGAATAAAGAGCACAGGCAAGGACAGACAGCATATTTGGATGTTGATCCCATTTAATATATTTGACAGATTAATTAATCTCTTCAATATTCACTCTCTATTCCTGTGACAAATGAAAAAAAAAAAAAAAAACACCAAACTACAAAACATTAAAATGATGTTTTGTCATTAGTTCAAGGTAACCTGATAAATCATTTGCCAACTGGCATTATAAAAAAAACAACACAACAACAGACATTTTGAAATGTAACATTATATGTAATCTGTCCTAAAGTGTGATCCATAAATGTTCTCCTTCAGAATAATCCAGGATTCCTGGTAAAATATCTAGCTATAGTTATCACTGTGGACCTGCTGAATCAGAATATCTGGAGATGTGGCCTTGTAATATGCATTGTAATAAGTCCTTTAAGTGGTTATTTTTATCACAAAGTCACAGTAAATATTATGATACATAGAATAAAATTATAGAGAAGTTGATTTTATATAAATTTATAGTCCTTATCATCTTAATGAAAAATATGTATATTCAGACTGACTTTTATGGTGAAATAGAATATAAAATAATGATTAGTCATCTATGTATAATTTTAAATGGATATTGCTAAGAAACCTAAAACAACAAGTTTAGCAGTAATCACCCTAATGTTTGAGAGCTCAATGGAGTCATAAGTGCCTAGTATTTGCAGAGAGGAAGAATAATTTATTCTCCGAAACACTGTGAAACTACTAAAGCACATAAAGCCATTCCTATGTATCCTGATATTCTCTCAAGTAGATCCATCCCGACCAGATTTCTGACCCGTATCTCTTTTGTTAAGGTAGGGAGAGGAGCCTTTGAACCTTGGAAATTATAGGAAATTAATAGATTGTGAACTCCACTGGATCTAGTTGTCTTAAGTTGTATTAATTTGCTCAACAAATATTAGATATTATACTAATTACTGAACTATAGTCATGAAGAAAGCCAGTGTCCTTTTAGAGCTTAAACTCTAAAAAAGAAGTCAGAAGCAGAATCCCAATTAAACAGTGAATAAATCATTATAAAATGTGTTAACAGGCAAAACCAAACAAGGAACTGAATGCACTACAGCGTATTAGGGGAACATCAGTTAGAATTGACTTTAATCTTTCTCTCTAGTGACACTATTTAAGTTTAGATATGAGAATAACATGAGTTAGCTGTGCATATGGTAAGAAAAAGTCTTTTAAGAAGAAAAACTAGAATGTCCAAGAGTCCTGATATAAGGACAATCTTGGCATGTAGAAGAAATTGAAAACTATGAATCTGATTTGAGTAAAGCAGGGAGAACAACCTATGAGATGTTACTGAAAGATAGAAAGATGTGAAACTGTGCAGGGCTCTATTGGTAATGGCAAAAAGTGTGGGCTGTAGTTCAAGTACATTGAAAAAGTAGAGAGATATGAACTTGGACATTTTAAGAGATCACTTTGGCTTATTGTACTTACAGAGTATAAGAAGTTAAAAATGAAATTAGGTAGACTAGTGGTGGAGCTAAGATAATAGATTAGGTAAGAAAACTAGACATTTGGATTAAATATTGTGAAAACAAAGAGAGGAGACAAAAACGATTCAAAGGCCTATGTGTTTTTTCTTATATATCTGAATGGTTGGTGGTGCCATTTACTTGGACATGTGTTACCTGAAGTATCTATGTGCTGTTCTTAAGTGAGGCATGGACTCCCAGTTTGTTATTTTAATATATAGACTATACTAAAGCAGTGTCATAAAGTTATAAGCTCGTTAGAATACTTTTTAAAAATTATTGTTTAAAGTATTAAATGTCTTTTTTTCCTCCATTGACATCTCCCGAGCCACTCCCACACTCTAGCACATGCCCTCATGCCTCTAGTGTCTACATCCATTGGTTATGGTTATATGCAAGGCTGCTGCTTCATCCACAGGCCCCATGCTACCCAGCACCTGGACCCTTCTGTGAGAGCGAAAATGAGGAGACAAAGAAACAACCCCCAAAGGAAAGAAAAGGAGGAATCATCAGAAAAGGAACTAGATGAAACAGGGCATGCAATATGTCAGAAAACAAATTCAGAGTAAAGATCATACAGTTCCTAAAGTGACTGGATGAGAAAATCCACAACTTAAGTAAGAATAAAAGGAAATGAAAAATGATATAGCTACAATAAAAAGTACAATAGAAGATTTCAACAGTAGAGTAGAAGAAGGAGAGGAACGAATTAGCAAGTTAGAAGAAAGGACAGAAAAACACACCAAATCTGAATAGCAATTGGAGAAAAAAATTTGAAAGGAGAAGCCAAAAGAAGCTTTGGGACAGCATGATTTGTTAGAGCACTTTAATATGGAATCTACAGAGAGAATGGTGACCTTTCTCTATTTACTCCCCTCTTCCAACTGTCTTGAGTGCCCTGAACTTTTATTCACACTCAAAAATCAGATTCCTATCTGAAAGAACTTACTCAGATGAGAAATAAAGTTAATTTCTCAATAACAGTGTTAAATAATAAAAGCATTTCTGGTCAAAGCAATTGTATGTTGGAAATAATGATTTACCAAATGATGAATAGGAATTGTGACTATAAAAAGTTAGTATATGATATCTGCCAAATTCAACTCAGCTTCATTTTTAGAGCCTTCTACTAGGGCCAAGAATAATGACTCAAATTAATGAACTTAAAAATTGTTTTTAAATGTTTAATGGAGACATTTCAAGTCATGATCTGAGATTTGTTGCTGTTACTTTTGCTGAATTCAATTTGTTGCTGAGATTTAATTGGATTAATCAGACACCATAAACTGTGAAGTACACTGTTCCTTACAAACACCTTAAGAACTTTTAAATAAGTCAAACTTGGATAAATTATTTTACTAATAATTAACAAGAAAAGGTTCATGGGTTTTATTTAACATAGCTGGTTAGAGAAGTGTTTGACAAAGGAGACTTAGGAAATTTGGGAATCATCTTTTTTTTTTTAATTTTCTAGAGCAGTGGTTCTCAACCTTTCTAACTCCATGACCCTTTAATACAGTTCTTCATGTTGTGGTGATCCCCAAACATAAAATTATTTTTGTTACTACTTCATAACTGTAATTTTGCTACTGTTATGAATCATAATGTAAATATATGTGTTTTCCAATGATCTTAGGAAACACTGCTAGCAGTTGAGAACCGATGCTGTAAAGCCTACTTCCACAAGCCACGCCCACCAACCAATCAGCAGTGACTATGCAAATTAACCCAACAAAAATGGTTGTGGCCATGGAGTGAGCAGGAGGCTTGGGTTTCCCTGGCAATGGAGGAAGCAAAGCTATCCACCCACCTTGGCCTGCCCTAGCTTCAGCTCAAGGCTACAAAGTTTCAATTATAAAAGACAAATAAATCCCAGATACTAGGGCATCCGCTTGGGTTGCTGGGGGGTGTGGCCAGCCTACAAACCACCACAGGCCCCTAGCCCAGGCCACCCCTTGCCCCAAGGGAACCCCCACCCTGATCTGGGACACCCTTCAGGGCAAACCAGTGGGCCCCCACCTGTGCACCAGGCCTCTATATTATCTAATAAAAGAGTAATATGCAAATTGACCATCACTCCAACACACAATATGGCTGCCCCCATGTGGACACAAGATGGCCACCATAAGATGGGCAGCAGGGGAGGGACCAGGTCTGCAAGGGAGGGCAGTTGTGGGCGATCAAGCCTCCAGGGGAGAGCAGTTAGGAGTGACCAGGCCAGCAGAGGAAGGAAGTTGGGGGTGACCAGGCCTGCAGGGGAGGGCAGTTAAGGGCAATCGGGCTGGCAAGGGAGCAGTTAGGCATCAATCAGGCTGGCAGGGGAGTGGTTAGGGGGTGATCAGGCTGGCAGGTAGAAGTGGTTAGGGGCAATCAGGAAGGCAGGCAGGCGAGCAGTTGGGAGCCAGCAGTCCTGGATTGTGAGAGGGCAGTCGGACATCCCTCGAGGGTTCCCAGATTGGAGAAGGTGTAGGCTGGGCTGAGACACACACACACACATACACACACACACACACACACACACACACACACACACACCATGTGCAAGAATTTTGTGCACCGGGCCTCAAGTATGTACACACACACACACACACACACATACTACTGGCCAGATTATTATGCATTCAGAGATCATAATAATCTGGCCACTCAGTGTATAGTGACAGAAAAAGGTTTGACTTTGGATGGTGGCCACACAATGCAATGAACAGATGATGCATCATAGAATTATGTACTTGAAACCTATATAATTTTATTAACCAATGTCATCCCAGTAAATTTGATTTAAAAAATAAAGCTTGTTTGGCATATGCCCATGCTCAGTGCTTTAGTTCTGTTGAAATATGTATTCTCAGTTCTATGTGCTTATTTTAATGTTACCAGAACACAAAAATGTATGCCTTTGTTGCTTTGAAATAAAACAATCTTTATTTCCTACAAAAATATAAGAAAAAAACATTCTTTGAGTTTTTAAAAAAAAAGACTTAGTGTTTTTACCTATTTTCAAATTAGAGATCTTGAATGAATTCAACTTCATAATTGTATTTATTTTTAATCCTATTGTTCTAGAAAGCTGTCAGATATCACCAATTTTTTAACTTCAACCATCCTGAACAGTTTATCAATCACTATCACTGTTTCTACCACTAGACTCTGCCTGCATTACTTAACATAATGTCCCAAACATAAATGATTTAGTGAAGATTTTATTAGAATGGATAGTAGAAATTGGATTATCAATGGATATCATATCGCTTCATATCCTGGCATTTAATTCAAATAATTCAAGCTGCTCTCATGATCCTAACCTTCATTGGGAGCATAGTTCCAAGTGATCCTGGGTCATGGCACTCTTAAGTTAAATTTATTAATGACTACAGTGCCAGAAAGATGGTTATCCAACAAAACCCTTAAATGAACCATCCAAATCTCATATAATCACAGGACACTTAATCAGCCTTCAGAAGACACCCTTTTTTTAACCCACATAGTGCTTGTTTGTATACAGCACTGTTCATGAATAGGATAGTTTCACTTCTCTACCATTCTAATTCATCTGATATGAAGGACTTTTAAAAAAAAACTCAATTTATTTTTTTCCTGGAATGTTTAACTCAATTTTATAGCAACCCTTCTACAGCAAAATTATAGTTTAAATGTGTTAGTGTGTTATTGCTACTATAACAAATTAATACAAACTCTGTATCTTAAAACAACACTTTTTTTTTTCTTGTTCTGGAGTTCTGAGGTCCAAAATGGGTCTTACTGGGCTATACTCAAGTCTTCATCATAGCTATGTTCCCTCTTGAAACTCAGAGAAAATCAGTCTAGAGGCCTGGTACATTCCTTGGCTTGTGGCCCCTGCCTCCATCTACCAAGCTTATCACTCCAACCTCTGCTTCAGTCATCCCTATCCTATAGTAAAATCTTTCAGCCTCTCTCTAATAGGTCACATGTGATTACATTGGGCCCACACAAATAATTCAGAATAATTTCACCATTTTAAAGTCAGATGATTAGCAACCTTAATTCCACCTGCTGTTTTAACTCTCTCCCTTGCCATGTAACATAACACATTAACAGCCTCTGGGATTAGAATGTGGGCATTTGGAAGGCCATTATTCTACCTACTACACTAAGAAAAAATTTAAAAGGTAAAATCCTATATAATAAAAGGCTAATATGCAAATTGCCCCATTGACTGGGAGTTCAACCGGGGGTTCAACCAAGGGGCCAGGCCAGCTGGCCAATAGCCCAAGGCCCCTTCCCCTGGCCAGCTCAGCCTGATGACCCCAATAAGGGTGGGCCAGACAGAACCCACCCATGCACGAATTCATGCACCAGGCCTCTAGTTATGTATAATGCACTATTAACTCTGGCAATGAAATATATTATATAAATATTTCTATCACATACTTTTTAAAAAAGGTTTTAGCTACTAAACTATTGATCAAAGTTTTTGTATATTCTTGAAAAAACTCATATCCTTGATGTTACGTCATCAAATATAAGAAGATAGTCTTTTTAAAATTAAAAAGAAATATTAAATGCTACCTAAACAATAGAAAAAGAACACTAGTTGCTATGCCTCAAGAGGCCAGATTTCTGCATATATTATACCCCAGGTAATATACATATGTGTCAAGTTCTTTCTGACACAGTCTACATGCTATTTCCCCCATGCTTTGCAAATGCCTTAATTCTCATCGCTGTTTACATTAAGCCTATTTATTCAAGTTTTCCTTCATTAGTTTATTTTAATCAACCTCCCCTAATTTTTGTCTTCTGAACTAAATTTCATTTCTTACATATTCCATATCATCACATACTTGATTATGCTCTGCTTTACAATGTTCCCTTGTTTTATACAATTTCCCCCCACATCAGTTGCTTTGTCTGCATGACTTACCATCTTAGTATTCAGTGGTAAAACCTGCTTAGGCTCTGTCTCCAGCTGGGAATGTAATATCTTCCAATTTCTAGTTTAACTTAAACTTCTTAATTAAACAAAGCCTCCATTTGAGGAAATAGTAGGATTTCTGCCTTGAACACTCTGTGTAATGTACAGAAACACATTTGGGAACATAATTGACTTTTATGTACAGAAGCCAGATGCATTGCATGCCTCTGTGTGCTTAGGAAAGCAAGTTCATCTCATATATCACAATAAGCATCTGTTCTACTAAATTTCACTGCCGGATACTCATCATGCTCAGGCAACAAAACACTTAAGGAAGTAAAGGGTCTTTCCAATATAAAAAATAATAAAAGAACATGAGAATACTTTCTTTAAAAAATAAATCTTCCTCTATCAGTTCAAACCAAAGTAGAAACTACCAAACAAACAAAAAAAGTCATTATTGAAATAGTTTCTGATAAAGCATTTTGATCACAATCCTGTATAAATTTAGAGAAAGTGATATATGTGTTGATATTAAAAGGTTGATTTCAACAGTACAAGGTGTGTTCTGAGGTTTGAATAAAATTAGAAAATGCAGAAGTTTAAAAGAGAACAGAAAACAAATTACACAAATATGAACATCCTAATAGTTTAATAGATAAATGTTTTTGTTTATAACATGAATATATCCATAAGTTTTATTAAAATATTATTAATAAATCCATATAAATACTTTTTTGTCTTGTTTTTGTTTTTTTGCATTTTGTTTATGGACAATAGAGATCTTAATACATTTAGTGTCCATATGAGGCTCTCAATGTTTCCTACCTATGTACTTTGTCCATTTTTCTATTGGACTACTAATCTTTTCTTACTGATTTGTTGGAACTATTTATATGTCAAATACGTCAAATGAATTGCAATTTTTTTCTGATCTGACATTAGCTTTTTGTATTTACTTATGGTATCATTTGAAATGTAAACATTTTCTATTTTAACAAAATCTAATCTATCATTCATTTTCTTATTTTTTTCTGTCAAAATAAACTTAGGAATGTTGATTTTGCTCTATTAATACAAATAATATTTGCCTGTGAGTGTTTTATTTCCTTATAAATTGAGAAGTTAACTTGATACCTACCCTGGAATTATTTTTTTATTTTAATTAAAATATGGTTAACATATACTATTACATTAGTTTTGGGTGTACAGCATCATTATTCAACATTTATATAGCTTATAAAATGATCACCACAGTAAGTCTAACAACCACCTGACATGGTGCAAGGTTATATTATTGACTATTTTCCTTATGCTGTACATTATATCCCATGACATTAATTTTATAACTGGAAATTTATAGCTCTTAAGTCCCTTCACCTTTTTCATGCCCCCCTCCCAATATAACCTACCTGTCCAGCAATTCCACTTCTGGTATCTATGCAAAGAAAATAAAAACACTACTTTGAAAAGATATATGGACCCCTATGCTCATTGCAACATTATTTACAATAGCCAAAACATGAAAGCAAACTGAGTGTCCAGCAATAGATGAATAAATAAAGAAGATGCTGTATGTGAATATATTTCATTCACACAATGGAATACTTTTCAATGAAAAAGCACAAAATCTTACCATTTCTGACAACATTAATGGACCTAGAGAGTACATGCTAAGTAAAATAAATCAGACAGAGATAGTATAAATTTTTATGAGTTATGCAGTGTAACTTTCTGTGACTATGAATAACATATATTCAATAGCTTGAGTATCATTTTATGAATGAGTTATCATTTCCCCCTATTTGAAAGACCATCATTATTATAAATCATATAGTAAGTTTATTGAAATTATGGAATAAAAACTTATGTAAGTTCAAGCATAACAGCCAGCCTTGTTTCTATAAAACTATTCCCCTGAGAGATGGGTGGAGGGATTGCTTTTCTATGGTTTAGGTGTGTGAGTAACATAGCATGGTTTAAATAACATTTGAACTACACAGAAACTTCCATTTCTGCGCTGAACCATGTTCCAGATTGTTTCTGCACATTTGTCTTTGATCAACATGTTCTGCACATTTGCCTTTGAGAGTAGACACTGAATTTTATTTATGGCTATATTTCTACTACTCAAAATTGTGTCAGGTACCGTAAGTGGGCTCAAAAATATCTGTTTAATTAGTTAGATGGACAAGTAAGTATCTGATTTTCCATTGCATTGATGCACTTCCCTCTGAAAAAAAAATTTTTTTAATCATCACCCAAGGATATTTTTTCCATTGTCTTCCTTACAGAGTGGAAAGGGAGGAGGGAGGAGAGAGAGAGAGAAACATCCACATGAAAGAGACACATGGATTAACCTCTTGTACAAGTCCTGCCCAGGGGTGGGGAGTGTTCCCACAACTGTGGTAGGTGCCCTTGACCAAGAATCAAACCCATGGGCCGATGCTTTAACCACTGAATGAAACCAGCCAGTACATTTTTTATTTTTAATCCTCACCCTTGATTTTTTCTTTCTTTCTTTCTTTCTTTTTTTTTTTTTTAGAGAGAGTGTGGAAGGGAGGGAGGAGGTGGGGTGAGAGAAACATTCATCCAAGTGAGAGAGACACATTGATTGGTTGCCTCCTGCACTCATCCCTATGGGGACTGGGGAACCTGCAACCAAAGTACATCCTCCTTGACCTGGAAAGGATCCACAGGCATATGCTCTAACCACTCAGGAAACCAGCCGGGGCCCTGTGAATAATTTCAACCACTTTTCTATGTCAAGGATAAAATATTCATTCACATGGTTTTGCCCCTATTCACATGCATACACATGCACCCTTTACAAAGGCACTCCTTTCAAATATCAACAACTATGAATATATGTGTTAATTCTAGAGGTCTGGGCTCAAAGAAAATCCTATATAATAAAGAGGTAATATGCAAATTAACCATCACTCCAACACACAAGATGGCCACTTCCATGTGGTCAAAGATAGCCACCCCCATGTGTACACAAGATGGCCACCACAAGATGGCCAGCAGGGGAGGGCAGTTGGGAGGGACCAGGCCTTCAAGGGAGGGCATTTGGGGGCGATCAGGCTTGCAGGGGAGGGCAGTTAGGGGTAACCAGGCCTTCAGGGGAGTACAGGAAGGGGGGACCCAGGCCTGCAGGGGAGGGCAGATAAGGGTGACCAGGCTGGCAAGGAGGGAAGGTAGGGATGACCGGGCCAGCAGGAGAGGGCAGTTGGGAGGGACAAGGCCTGCAGAGGAGGGCAGTTTGTGGCAACCAGGTCGGCAGGGATGGGCAGTTAGGATTGACTGGGCTGGCAGGGCAGTGCAGTTGGGGGTTACCAGGCTGGCAGGGGAGAGCATTTGGAGGGGAGCAGGCCAGCAGGGGAGGGCAGTTGGGGGGACCAGGCCTGCAGGGGAGGGTAGTTGGGAGGGACAAGGCCTGGAGGGGAGGGTAGTTGGGGGGGTGACCAGGCCTGCAGGGGAGGACAGTTAGGGGTGACCAGGCCTGCAGGGGTGGGCAGTTAGGGTTGACTGGGCCAGAAGGGCAGGGCAGTTGGAGGTGACCAGGCTGGCAGGGAAAGGCATTTGCGGGGGGGGGGGGGGCAGGCCTGCAGGGGAGGACAGTAAGGGGCAACCAGGCTGGCAAGAAGGAAAGTTAGGGGTGACCAGGCCAGCAGGGGAGGGTAGTCAGGGGTGACTGGGCCAGTAGGGCAGGGCAGTTGGGGGCAACCAGGCTGGCAGGGGAGGGCAGCTGGGGCAATTGGGCCAGCAGGGGAGCAGTTAGGCATCAATCAGGCTGGCAGAGGAGTGGTTAGGGGATGATCAGGCTGGCAGGCAGAAGCGGTTAGGGGCAATCAGGTAGACAGGCAGGTGAGTGGCTGGGAGCCAGCAGCCCTGGATTGTGAGAGGGATGTCCGACTGCCCATTTAGGCCCACCCACCAGTGGGATCAGGCTTAAATGGGCAGTTTGAAACCCCTTGAAGGGTCCCAGATTGGAGAGGGTGCAGGCTGGGTGAGGGACACACCCTCCTCCATGCACGAATTTCATGCACTGGGCCTCTAGTAATAATAGAAAACCACAAACATGAAGCTGAAAGAGAAGAATATAGAAGATAAAAATGCCAAAGGAAAATTTCTCCTTATATTGTAATGTGTTGCTATTGAAGTAAGAAAAGTAATAGACATAAAAAGGAAACTACATAATATGTGTATATATCTATGTGCCTATTTTCATGATGGATATATGTATACAGATGAGTGTGAATATACATGGTAAATAATATGTCATCTCTTTTGTATTAATAATCACACATATATGTACATACATAAACAATATATATGGATATTTGTATAACAATTTCATTTCTATTCATATCCTCAGCTAAAAACTGAAGGGAATTTAAATGATTTATCTAGAGTTTTTTTTAACCATTATCTCCACTTTTATCCTCATTTTCATGATTCCTTAGATTACAATTTTGTGACTATTTTGCTATAATTTATATGTACTTACAATAGTCACCTTAAGAAATTCACTCTTTGGCCAAGATCTCAAGGACTGATTGCATGTTAATATATGTGTGTGTGGAAAAACACATGTGACAAAGAGAAGTCAATTGTAAAAAAAAGAAAATGTATATACCTATCAAAAAGAATAACAAAATCGCTGAGCAAAATTATCTGTGCATTTCTTTGTGTTTATAAAATCAATAGAGTATATTTTTTGGTACCAAACCTGTTTGTTTTCATTCTATTTGATTCCATGTGAACTGCAATATTGGCATAATACATTGGTAATTTGATATTTTGTCACAGTAAATATACATAGAATGATCCAAAAATAAAGAAATAAATCTGTGAGTTCCCAGAAAATATGTTTTTTGAATGATTAGATCATTCAAAATCATCAGTCAGTGGTACAGCAAGGTGAAAAAAAGGATGAAAACTGAAGTTCTTGAGGCCAGTGAAAAACAATAGTGATGCTGTATTCTGGGCATCAATCACCATTACCACACATCTTTGATACCTGTATTGCTAAATACCTCACATACAGACTTAATGGTGAATAATAGATAAGCCACAGTACGGAAACTGAAATGAAACTTTAGAGCAAGACAATGCCTTGCCACGCGAGAGTCAGCAGCTGTGCACCGCTGCAGGTTACCTAGGACCACACCAGAGAGGGTCGGACCTGCATTGCCAACATGTGCCCACCATCCAGATATCATTGCTGACATGTACACATAAGGAACTGTTAGACATTGAAATGGGGACTCACAACTGTTGGACATTGAAATTGGGACTCAAACATTTTTTTTTGTTTTATCATGTTTTGTTATTATATGTTTATTTCTAGTCTGCAAAGGCAAAACTTTTTAAAGGAAAGAAATGGTGGGAAAAAGATACAGAGGCAAAGAAGCATTGAACAGACTGTCAAACTACATTGGGAAGACAGGGGAGGTTGGGCGAGGGGGGCTGTAAGAGACCAACCGAAGGCTTTGTATGCATGCATATAAGCACAACCAATGGGTATAAGACACTGGGGCCGGGGGGGGGGGAGGGCGGGCAGGTGAAGGCATGTACTGGGGGGTAGGGGAGGTCGGGGGGAGATCAATGGGGGGAAAAAAGGAGACATATGTACTACTATTTGTAATACTTAAAACAATAAAAAAAAATGGTAAAAAAAAAAAAGAGCAAGTAATATTCAAAAGCATTTCAAAAATGTATTGTTTCTACAAATGGAAATGCTGCTTTTGTCAATGTTACCTATACAAATTTTGATTTAATTTACCCAAGATTAGCAAATTCCGTTTTAGTGAACAATTTTCAGATTTGCCAAATGTAATATGTGAAATAACTGTATGATCATAAAAAAAAAATCTACAACTCTGTTTATACAAATTTGTCAGTAGTAGCAACAAAAGTTACCGTGGGTGCAATGTCATTGTTTCCCCACAGTCTTCTGCAGCACCAACCACTCTTCTTTTTAGATAATTGGAACATATTATCTAAATCAAGTCCTGAGCTCAGGTCACCTCAGCACATGCCCTCTAGCCTGCCTCCCAACAGGAATGTCGTTCAAAAGCCCCTCTTTATAGGAGTTCTAGAGCCACCACTGAAAAGTACACACTCACTGCAGGTGTTGAAATGCCTCACTCTGCAAATTCAGAACTCCAAAAAAGAAAAAAGAATCTAATTTTTAAAAATTGTTTGAGAACACTATAACTCTAAGAAATAAATCATGTTGGATTAGATGACTCTCTTCATTCCATCCAGCCAATCTTCTCATGTTTTTTTTCATTATTTTCCACATAGTCACAACTAACAACTACTTCATTGTTAAACTCATTAATTGATTATTCCACAATAAATTATCTCAATGGCATTTTGTTGTCTCTGCCATTCTGGTTCTATCCCTGTACTTCTGATTGCATTTGTTTTTTTATTGAAAAACAATAGGCTAATAAACTAAGCCTTGTAAAAGTCATCATTTCTTCTATGCTTTATAATAGCAAATATCTCTTAGGTCTGTGATCAAAGTAGAGATAAAGTTAATTATTATTTTCATATCAATTAATAATAACAATGTCATTTGCCATTCTAAAATCTAGTGCTACGGATGGTAAGTTTCTACCAAGAAATAGTTGGTTTCACGAACAATAGCAGGAAGATAACCAACAGTCTTATACCCACACCAAGACAAGTCCGCACACTTGCTTCCACAGCCAAAGTAATGCCATATGTCCTCAGTGATGTGGGTGGACAGTAACAGTTGCCTTGCTAATGAGGACCAGACGTGCAGGCAACCTATCACACTGTTCTTTTTACTTATGGTTGATGAAAACTCATTTGAAGTCCTTGCCGGGATGAATAGTATGGCTGAAGAAGTTGTAGAAAAGGACCATGGGTAGTGAAAAAAGGCCACTTATATGTGTTGTACAATTACTAGATCTCTGGACATGGAAGCTAAAGAATATTTTTGTGCATTATGCTTTGCATTAGCAGTTATTTAACAATCAACAGAGTTCTTTAGCCCAATCTCACTTTTTCTCATTGTTTTTTCATTAAGTACAAAGTGGTGGATGTACAGTCCCATGTCAAAAATGACCTTCATAATTATCCTTATTTAATTCCATGTTAAACAAACATCTCTATTTTTAGCTGATCATCATAAAAATTATATTGTTCATTGACATTAAAGAAAGTGAAAAATACTTAAAAACAAATTATTTGTATAATAATTTCTGGAAAGCAAGTAGAGAACTAAGACAAAACTGCATTCACACACATTACCTTTTACAAGGTAAAAGAAAAACATGTTTTTGGGATTATTATAACAGCATTGTATGTATATAAATAACGATTACCTCTGGAATTTCCACAACTGCGAAAATTATTCAGATATTGTATTGATGATAAAATGTATAGTTTTAAGGTCATTCTTAATACTGTGATCAGCCCAGCTGGCATAGCTCAGTAGTTGAGCATTGACCTATGAACCAGGAGGTCATGGTTCGATTCCTGATCAGGACTCATGCCCAGGTTGCAGGCTCGATTCCCAATAGGAGGTGTGCAGGAAGCAACCCATCAGTGATTCTCTGTTTGATGTTTCATCTCTCTCTCCCTCACCCTTCCTCTCTGACATCAATAAAATATATATATACGAAATACTGTGATCAATTTACTTTTCTCTTAAATTCTTCTTTTTGACAAATGAGAGAACATTTAGGAAAGATAATGTTCCCAGCATAACAACCAGTAAAGTATATCACATCCATTTACAACATAATTTTAAGAAAAATGAAGCACAAACTTGTGAGGCAGCAAGAATTCATTTGCATTAAATTAATGTGAACAGGGCATTTCAAGTTCCTTTTGGCAACAATGGTTTAGAGGGGAATGAATTCATCTTATGAAACAGTCCTCTTTTGGGTTAAAAACAATTTTAAAAGCTGACACGACCATCATTAAATTTCTTCTGGAAGTCTGCAATTAGTATATATAACTCATGAGATAAAATATTAAAAATGCACACATTTGAGAGGACCAATTGTTATGGAACCACTATCTGACATCCCCTTGAAAATTATGTCCTACAAAGTGTAAAAAACAAACCAAGATTTCTGTGATTTCTTGTATGGATTTGGCTTTGTAAACAAAAGATAAACTTCATAAATAAGAACTGTTCTAAGAGCTGCTTATAAATAAGAAATCAAAGGTATTAATCTATATAATTTAAACCTAAGTAACCTAGGTATGGCCTTGATAGGTAATTGATTTAATATTTTGATAAGTGCAAACAATTCCACATTTTACTAAAACTAAATTTAATAAATTTAAAGGTGTTTAACTGATCAGCAACTTTGTGAGTTAGGAACATTCTCCTCCAATATTTTCTAATAAAAAGAAACTGATATCCCCAAATATACTCTGGTTTTCCCTGGGAAAACAAACACATTAATTTTAGGGTATCAGGACACAAAATATTATCACCATTTGTGATAGGCTAACTAATAATGCCCAAAGATGTCCTCCTAATTGCCAGACCCTGTGAATGTATTACTTTCCAGAGTCAAAAAGAATTTTCAGATGTGGTTGAGTTAAGAATATTGCAATGGAGAAAGTATCCTGAATCATCCAGATGATGCCAATGTAATCACAAGAGTCCTTGAAAAAGGGATGGGAAGAGATTCAGAGTTAGAGGAAGAGGAAATAAGAGAACAGAAACAGAAACAGGAGAAACATATCTTGAAAATGAAGGAAGGGGCCATAAGCCAATGCATTCAGATAGCAACTAAAAGCAGAAAAAAAGGGGGAAAAATGTTAAATGGTTCTCCCCTCAGAGGAACCAGACATCTTGATGTTAGCACAGTGAAACTAATTTTAGAATTCTTACCTCCAGAAGTATAGACAGTAAATTTGTGTTAAGTCATTCAGTTTGTGGAAACTAATATACCATTGCAATAAGCAAAATAGAAAGCAAACAAAATACTGATGAATTTGAGAGATCTCTGGGAAAATAGTGTTAAACTCAATAACAGGATTTATCTTGGTAACTGTATTATATGTTACCTGTTTACATGCTGAGTGACATTATTAATATTATTATCATAACTATCAATCAATATGAATACACTAGTACATCTAATTTACAGATAAGAATTTCTGTTTCAGCCATCCTATAATCCCATGCAGATGGCCTTGAGCAATACTATATCTGATGGAGCTAATATCTTCATTTAAGAATCTTCCTGGAGAAACCAAGACGGCGGCATAGGTAAACACCTAAACTGCTGCCTCGCACAACAATTTCAAAACTACAACTAAAAGACAAAACATCTATCACCCAGAACCACAGGAAAGCTGGCTGAGTGGAAGTTCTACAACTAGAAGGAAAGAGAAAAGAGCATTGAGACGTGCACAAGCGCTGAAAAGCTGAGGTACAGAGGCGCGCAAAGATGGCTGGTGGTGGGCGACTGTTTGTGCTGCTCTTTTCAACCCAAAGGGAAACAAGCCCCTGATTGCTCTGAACTCCAGTCTCTGGGGAGATGCTGGGGACCCAAACTCCTACGGGGAGAAGCTGGACTGTCTGTCATCAGGTCGGAAAGTGAGGGTGACTTTCTTGCAGAGGTGCATGCAGCAATCATTGTTTACTGCGCTGGGGCACTGGACACGGGGACTTGGAAATGCAGAGACGGCTGACTGGCAGCCATCGCTGTTTGCCACACCCTAGCCTAGTGACTCCCTGAGACCCCGCCATGCACAATCTACAAACCCACCCAAGCTCCATGCAGTGGCTTTGCGTATAAATGGCCTGCCCTATCGCAGCTTAACCTAACAAACTGCAGCTCTGGTCAGACAGCCTAAAACCTCCAAACCCCAAGCAAAGAGGAGAAAACTGTAGTTATTGCTGTAGCTACTGCTGGGTGGCCTCAGACAGTAGCTGACCTGCACCCCAATGAAGATCCAGAAGCTAGTGTATCTAGTGGTCAGTGTGAGATGACACCAGATTTCAACTACTCACATCCATAAGTGACACATTCAAGAGGCAGACTCAGTGAGCACCAAAGCCGCACTGAAACTATTCCTGCCACATAAGTGTGTCTCCAGCACAGCAGTTCTTCCATTATAGACACAGCGGGCCTTCACAGCCAATTGGCCTGGAGGTCAGTTCCTCCCAGTGACATCAACAACAATCAAGACTTAACTACAACAAGGCTGTACACACAGTCCACAAAGGGGTGCACCAAAAGTGTCCACCTCAGGTAACTGGGAGGCCGAACCACTGGGCTATTTAGGACACCTAACACACAAAGCCTCCCTACCAACTCAGGGAAGCAGCGAAAATGCGGCGACAAAGAAACAGAACACAAACGAAAGAAATGGAGGAAAACAAACGACTGGATATAGAGTTCAAAACCACTGTTATAAGGTTTTTCAAGAATTTCCTAGAAAAGGCCGATAAATTTAATGAGACCCTCAAGGATATGAAAAAGGACCAACTAGAAATGAAACATACACTGACTGAAATAAAAAAATATTATACAGACACTCAACAGCAGACTAGAGGAATGCAAGAATCAAGTCAAAGATTTGAAATACAAAGAAGCAAAAAACACTCAACCAAAAAAGCAAAAAGAATCCAAAAATTTGAAGATAGTGTAAGGAGCCTCTGGGACAAGTTCAAGTGTACCAACATCAGAATTATGGGGGTGCCAGAAGAAGAGAGAGAGCAAGATACTGAAAACCTATTTGAAGAAATAATGACCGAAAACTTCCCTCACCTTGTGAAAGAAATAGACTTACAAGTCCAGGAAGCGCACAGAACCCCAAACAAAAGGAATCCAAAGAGGACCACACCAAGACACATCATAATTAAAATGCCAAGGGCAAAAGACAAAGAGAATATTAAAAGCAGCAAGAGAAAAACAGTTAATTACCTACAAGGGAGCACCCATACGACTGTCAGCTGATTTCTCAACAGAAACTATGCAGGACAGATGGGAGTGGCAAGAAAAATTCAAAGTGATGAATAGCAAGAACCTACAACCAAGATTACTCTACCCAGCAAAATTATCATTCAGAATGAAAGGTCAGATAAACAATTTCACAGATAAGAAAAAGCTAAAGGAGTTCATCACCACCAAACCAGTATTATATGAAATGCTGAAAGGTATTCTTTAAGAAGGGGAAGAAGGAAAAAGTTAAGATAAAAATGATGAACAACAAATACATATCTATCAAAAGTGAATCTAAAAATCAAGTGAATTAAAAATCTGAGGAACAAAATAAACTGGTGAATATAATAGAATCAGGGGCATTGAATGGGAGTGGATTGATAATTCTCAGGGGAAAAGGGGTGTGGGGGGTACGGGAAGAGACTGGACAAAAATCGTACACCTATGGATGAGGACAGTGCGGGGGAGGTGAAGGCAGAGGGTGGGGTGGGAACCAGGTGGAGGGGAGCTATGGGGGGAAAAAGGAGAAACAACTGTAATAATCTGAACAATAAAGATTTATTAAATTAAAAAAAAGAATCTTCCTGTTTTGCAGTGAAGTTACATCTGAAATTAAATCCATTAAGCAATACCTAGAATATTCAGAGTTATTTTCAGGAACAACACTAAGAGTGAGTTTGTGACACTACAGTCACCAACAAAATCAAAGTTAATTTGAACATTTTTAAAACAATATTTAAAACATCATGCCCATTTTTTCTCTTGTTAAAAATAAATCATTCCCAACTCTCTTTTATATTTATGCTAACTGGATGAAGTCCAGATGTGAATTATGCTACACAAATAGAAAATTATTTAAATAGACAAATTTCACTTATTGCTGACAGAATGACAATACAAAACTGTCAAAACTTTGAAGAAATAAGTGCTTTGTGGGAAAAATATTCCCCGTTCTTTATCAAAACTTGTCCTGAGACCTAGTTGCCTTCTCTTTACATGACTATGCACAGTAAAAGTTATAAAATATTCCTTCTGCTTTTGTAGTTCAATGGTTACAGGACATCAGAAGTAGGATGTGGGAATTGTCTGTGCAATATTGACATTGAATTTGAGAAAGAAAATTTAAAATTTGGAAATAAGATGTAGGATTTCTCTACAGCAATATACAGAGAGCAAAAATATATATATTTATTGTCTGTCTAACATGTGCTAAAATCATTACATAAATGGTTTCATCAAATCTCAGCAACTCTTCAAAGCTGGCACTTTATTCAGTTTATAAAATAAAGAACAAGACTATAAAAAGGGAACTTGTTAAACACCACACAGCTACTTGAGTGGGGGGAAAAAAAGGCAAATATAAGGTGAGTACAATAGCAAAAATAAAAATAGCAATCTCATCCTGATTGGACCTGGAACTACACTAAGAAGAAAAACATGAACAAAGAATCTCCAAGTTAGAACTATTAATCTCCCATTTCAAGAAGAATCAACTTAGGTTAAGAAAGGCTATACCATTTGTTTCAAGCTCAGACAACTAGCAAGAGATAATTTTAAACCCAAGTCTGTTAAACTTACTTTATTATTCTAAGATGCATATGCATTATTTCCAGGATTAGCTGAGATAATTCTTGTCAATCCTAAGTGAGTGTCTGAGGGTTGAAAACTGTTCTTGAGTTTATCCTTATTATTATTTAGTTTGGAAATCATTAAATTTCTTCACTTGTCTTTTGAAATTTTACTGCTTATTCATATTTCAATTTTCTAAGAAAAATAAAGTTCAACATATGTATCCCTTTTGGTTGCAAATTTTGGAGCTCAAGTAATATGTAGCACATCACATTAAACTGCTATTTATTTTGGAATAAAAAAAGGAAATGTTTCATTAATTAAAAAATAATTGGATTGTATATTTTATATGTATAATGCAGCTCACTAAGTGTAATTTCTATAAAAAGTATAATTTTCTATAAGTCTTCCAAGTGCTTAATAATACATTTAAAGTCTTGGTTCAACAAATCAGAATAATCTAAATTACAAATAACAAAAATTTGTTCAGCAACTTCTGCTTTTTATTTCCTGTAATTTAGACCATTTTAAGATTTAAAAATTTATGTTAAAGTCAAAATTGTAGGACCAATCCCTCTACCTTTTCATAGTTACTCTTAAGTTATGAGTAAAATGTATTTATCCAAAGTTACCTAGGCATTGAAACAAATGCAGTAAAAATTGTGCTTGCCAACCTTGTCCATTGTTCATATGTCCTACATTTTTATGCATTAAACTTGCTCTAATACCCGCCTTGTGTCATCGGTATCACCACAAAGGGGAATATGGAAAGAATCTCATAATGAATAAACATATATACACCAACCCTTAAGATGTTCAATCATCTCCCTAATATCTTATGCCCCTTCTGAACTATTAATTAAAATGAACAACTAAGTAAACACAGCACTTTTAGGAAATAAAAGTCCAAAATTGAATTTATACTTCTGTAAATTTTTATCCAAGAAAGCATAGCCCAATGGGCATTACCTGTGTGGAAGAAACAATTCACTTTTATCAATGAATATTCATGATACTCCAGCAGCTTGAATTGTTGCTGCCCCACCAATACCTTCTTAGCACTTACTATTCTCATCTTGTGGGTCAAACAACATCCAAGGCTAAGCAAGGACTCTGTCCAAAGGCTTTCTTGAGTCACCAGAGCTATGCACAGGATTGTCCAGAAATTCTAGGGAATTAATGGCCCTCCTCCCTGTGCCTGGAGCAGCCCTGGATTAATGATGGAAATTTATGAAAGGAACTGTCCTGTCCCCTTGCCCCTTAGCCCAACAAATCAGAATAATCTAAATATTCTGCACTGTGCCCCATAGTGCTCTGATTGAGCCCTACTTGCTCCTTCTATTTCTAACTCACTATACACAACAGAGATGACTATAAATTAATTACTATAACTACTAGTTATTTTATTGCAATGTGTACACAAATCTCTATTCAACAGGAATGTTTATAGATAAATATGTCTAAATAAAGATATACAATGTCTCCCATTCTTTCCTGAGGGATAAAACAACAGATCTCCTTTTCTTAGCCTCCTCTCTCCCTCCTTCCTCACTCAGTTTCTATCTGAAATAATTGCAAAGGATGAAAAATAAGGCTTTGGACAGCACTCTCAAGGGGACCCCTTCTCTCAGAAGAGCAATAAAGATGGGGAGCATCACATATCCTGTGTGAACTACTCTATAGGATCTGAGAGAAGAGATTTTGTGATTCCAGAAACATCATTTTAAGCCATTCTTTTAATATCAGGACCTTAAAGGAACTGGCCAGATGGTCAAGAGCCATAGAGCTTATTACCTGATCATTCACAAATATCTAAGCCATGAGTGAATGGAGAATGCTGCAAAGACATGAAAAGTTGCATGCAACGTTCTTAGTTCCCAAATGCAACAATAAACGTTAGGTATATAACATGGAAAAGGTTACAAACTGTTTGAGGCTCCTATCTAGTATTTTTTGTTCTTGCTCACTCTCTGCCCATACACCTAAACTCTCTGCTGAGTACATGCATACACACACAAGCATACCCTCCCAATCCACTCCACTTGTCAAAAAAGAATCACAAACTGCCTTTGAAACTCAAATGGGCTCCAAAGCATATTTTTACCACTTAAGAATAAAAAAGAATTTAAAAGTTGAATCAATGTTATAGAATTTTTTCTCCCTGAAATTATAGTAAGCTTACTTTGAACCAATCCATATCAAAACATCAGCACATATATATCAAATAAATTTATATGAATGTGGTCAAATATTAAAAAATAAAAACACTCAGTTTCTAATTCTCTTCCTATATTAAATATACATTATCTTCCAATGTTCTCAAGGAATCTTAACAACTATTCACTGTGAAGTCTGGCAGTTCACTCTGAAGGCAAGTTGTAGCTGTGTTTCATGTTTACACTAAGCAGTTTTAAAATGCATCTAAATGTGAGTTGCCTTCTATCTTGATTGTAAGACATAAATTATTCCCAAGAATATTCTTAGTAAATATTGAGTCTGTCTTTCAATCCGCTCTTATTAAGGAGGAAACATGGCCAGCTGTTAGCTGTTTAGAAGTTATTTGAGGAGCATATGCTAATAACTCTATGCAATTATATCAAAATATATTCTACATAAAAGAAGTAAAATCAGTCTTAAGAAATAATCAAGGAAAAATAGCAAGGAATATTTTAAGATATTTTTTACGTAAGGCACATTCAAGTATTACTAGTGCAATAATTTCAACTAAAAGCAGCCATGCAATTTTGGGGGGAAAGAATTGAAGTTAAAAAGCCTGAGTTCAAATTCCTGTTTTATGTCATAACAATTTAAAAATTTAGGAAAATTAATCCCTCTATGTCACAGTCTCTTCACCTGAAAAATAGAACTAATATTACTATTCTTTAAAAATTAGAAATGGAATATATAAGAAAGAACCTGGCTTACAGTAGTAGATAATCAAGAAGTATGTGTTGAATCCAAACTGATGTTAAAGAAGAGTAAAGTAAAAATATTACTTTTTAATTACTAAAACTGTATATGCATATATTTCCATTTGAAAAACCAGTAAGTCCTTCTAAGCATAAAATGACACTGGTGTCTTGTAGAGACCTTTGTAAATATTTAAAAGATATTTCAACTTCATCCCCAAATTTGGTTCTGATATTTATTTGCTCAATTTATAATTTGTATACTTCACTATTATTAAAATGCTGATATGGCTAATAGTATGCCCAACAATGATTCTACTGTAAAGCTTACAGCAAGGTTGATGGAGTAAGTATTGAATTCAAACACAAAAATAGTTATCCCAACCATCAAAAGCAAAATATTTAGACCACTCTTGTGACCATGATAATTACAAGCTACTGTTAATAGTAAGAAAGCAGCTTCTAAACCAAATAAATTCATAACACACCTTAGGAATTTAGCCTCTAGCATACACACAATAGATAAAAATTGAAGCAAATGTGAAAAAATTAAGGAAGTTCTGTGGGAAATGTCCATAATTCCATCCCCAGAATTTTTCTATCAATTCCTTTTCCCAAAGTACTTCGAGGAAAATAGAGTTGCTTTCCTCTCAGCATGAACTCATAGCGTTTTCAGAAGGACTTGTCAATCAGACACCTAAAAGTTGTGCTGTTAAAGAAATCCGAAATGGTAATAATTTTGGAATAAAGGATGGAAAGGAGATGAGTAAATCAACATGGCTTTTAAGCTAATTTGCTGTCACATTTCAGAGCCTACCTAAAGAGCCTGAAGTTCCCGCCTGTAATGAGCTATGAAGCGGGTAGAGCAAAAGATCCTCTGGTTACTAAGAGGGAGGGCTACCCTCTGGGGAATCAGGGAGAAAGAAACACCACTCCCCACTTAGAAGGCAGGCTGCCTGCCCCGCTGTACACTCAGACTCCTTACTTCCACATCTTTCAAACCCTTTGCCTTAGCCTGGAAAATTGGGCATGAGCCAAGGAGAAGGAGGGACAGAAGGACAAAATTGGCTGCCACAAAAACAAACGACTATCTAGAAAGCTTATATATAAACGCATATATAATGCGTACATTTGGGGAACTTTCCTAAAACCCAGTCACTTCAGCTGAATTCCATCTGAATCCACTGGTCCTTGCAGTAAGGATCACACCACCCACTGCCCATCCTCCCATCCCCGGCCATTGTAGCCACAGCTAAGACCGTCTGTCTGTCCGTGACTTTGGTAAAAATTTAAAAGCCAGCCGCGCTCAGGGAGCTGAGAGAACTGGCCAATTCCAAAGCTCTCGTTGAGACTTTTCTGTCCTGCTCCCTGTGTAACTCACCTGGATTGGGGGGTCTAGATGCAGCCTCAGCCCAGAGGGACTGAGAGGCAGCCCCGGGAGCTCAGCTGCGACTGCCTGAATGAGGAAGGCAGTGAAGCAAAGCAGCTCCCTGTCCTGCTGCTCTGGCGGCTCCCAGATTTCTTCCGCTCCCCACCAGGAGCGTCCTTCCTTTTCTTTCCTCTTCCTCCCCCTCCTGCGCTACTGCACTGGCTCTCCCGCTGCGGCGCAGAGAGCTGGTTCCTCCTGCCTCCCGCCCCCTCCTCCAGGCAGGAGAACTGTCCACGCTTCTGATGAGGCTCCTGGCTCCTCCTGGGCTGGCTGTGCGCACCAGTCCCCTCTGTGACACTGGAGTCCCGGGAGCAGAGCTGATGATAATGCCTTGTGAGGCAGCCAGAGAAATGTCTGGAGGAGGCGACCACCTGGACCCGGAGCATCTAACACTCTCTTATAAATTGAAATAATTGATAACCTGACTTCTTCCTAAACATTACCAGTAATTCACAAGTGCCAAAAAGTAAATGAGGGGTTGAGGATACACCTGCATTAGTATTATTCTCTCTACATAGAGAAACTCGACTAGATTCTAGGACTGAAAAGTCCAAAAAGTGATATAAGATTCCATCTAGTTATTATGACACATTTGGGTGTTCTTGGGGGCTTCTTACCAAACCAGCAATTTCTTACTCAAGACAACACAAATTTCCAAGGAGTGATACTAATGCTTACTAAATGCCAAGCTCTTCATATAATAGCCTCATTCTCCCCTACTCTCAGTTAATCTTCATCACAATTCTGTGAGGTACTATTACCAACTCTACTTTCTATTTTAGGAATTAGAGATGGAGTAACTTGCTCAAGGTCCCAGATATTCTGTTTCTGAGACTAAATAACAATTGAAATCTGTATGTCCCACAGTCCATACCCTGTGTGCAATGCCTTGCAACATCTTAGCTGATACCGTGCAATTGAAGCAATAAAAGTAATAGAACTATCAATGAACTAATACCAGGAGCCTGATGAATACTGAGAATCATAGTGAGACTTATGGAGTCAAGCACAAGTAACAATAATTCAGATGCATGCTAACCATGGTGATTACTTATAAAAACAACAATTGGCATTAGGAAAGGATGCCCACATAAGGGGCTCAGTTGGCTGAGTGTTGTTCACATGCACCAAGAGGTCACTGGTTTGATTTCAGTTCAGGGCACATGCCTGGGTTGTGGGCTCCATCCCCAGTGGGCTGTGTGCAGTAGATCGCTGATCCACGTTTCTCTCTCATAGATGCTTATCTCTCTCTCTCTCTCCCCCTTCCTCTTTCCAAAAATCAATCTAAGTGTGTGTGCATGCGTGCACGCGAACACACACACACACACACATACACACACACTCTTAAAAAATAGAATTAGGAAAGGCAAATAATGTTCAAAATATTCAGAATCAATTTGCAGCCACATGTGAGTTGAATTTCTCACTCTAAAAAAGAAATCAGATACTGGCTCTTCCAAGAAGCCTGCAATGGTCTTTCTGCAGCAGAAGCAGGCCTAATACACAACATGTTTGTTTCCATTAAGAATATGCAATTACTGATTATTATTAATTTTTTAAACAATGATCAGTCATTTATCTCAACTAAAAGTTCATTGCCTAGAATATTAAACAGTATTGAAAATAACATTTATTTAACCTACAGAAATGAGTTAGTAATAAGTAATTAATTGAATTATTTACTAATATGTCATAATGTATTTATTTCTCAGATAAAGAATAAGATTCCCTTCTGTGGTATAATAGGAGTTTTATATTTTTCTTTGTAGAGATGGAAACATTTAAAAAAGTACAGATTCTTTTGTAACCAAATCTAACCTGATTATTCATTCTACACTCCACTCCAGAAATTATTCAAGGAGGGCTTTATTTCTCCTATTTTTAAGTCAATAAGAGGTTTTTAAAAAGAGATAATTGGTTCCCAAAAGGTGAACACTTTTTCTCTTTTTTTTTTTGAGTTTTAGAGAGAGAGAGGAAAGGAGAGAGAGACAGACAGAGAGAGAGAGAGAGAGAGAGAGAGAGGTCAATTTGTTGTTCCACTTATTTATTCATTTATTAGTTGCTTCTTTTATGGGCCCTGACAGACCAGGGATTGAACCTGCAAACTTGGCATATCAGGATGATCAGGATGATGCTCTAATCAACTAAGTCACCAGCCAGGGTTAAAAGGTGAGCACTTTTAAACCACTAACTAATTCAGAGTGAAATTTGCTTATCAATAGTCATAAAAGACTATGTTCAATTGTGACTAACTGCCTTCTACTCTCTTAATATTACTACTCTGAACTGAACACACAAAAGTAATATTTTACATATATATATATATATGTATTTTTTTCCTCATTCCTGAATTTTTTTTATTTTGTCATAATAATATCATACCCATCTTCCAATACTTAGTACACATGTACCCATAAATATTTCTTTGATTTGCCTAGCCAACAAAAAAATTTTTCTTCTTAGAATGTTAACACTGTATTTGTTTCTTCTTTGCAATACTTACACTCATTTTTTCCTAGTTCTGTTCATACATAAACTCTCCTACCAATTAGCATTATATAAATAATAAAACTTTTTATAAAATGGTTGAATAAATGGGCAAAATATTTATGGTAAATTTTCATATACTTACAAAGGCCTAATTATTTTTCCTTAAAATGTATGTGCAGACATTTCATCTGTTCAAGTTGACAATAAGCTTCTAAAGAAGAGGGATTTTGTCTACAAATTTTAGGTTTTTTAAAAGTATGAATAACCTAAAGCTCTGGAGTTGGGAGCAAAGCATTTGGTTAAACTAAAATTATTCATTTTTCTTTTATTTGAAAAATATGATAATTTTTTCTAAACTCGTGCATGATATGCAGAATACGATGATGTTCAAACTAAATACAATCCTTGACAACAGGTATTTTACAATATAGTAATGGGAAAAAAAGAAACAACTAATAAATTTATACATTCTTGTTGAATGAAAGAAAAATCTATCTGAACTCCTTGGCTGAGGCCACAACATGAAAGCAAAAGAGCTGTCTGCCTGAAAACACTAAAAGTACCTGTCAAAGGGCCTCTCTTTTGAAATAGCACATCTTACTATGGAAATAAGAGAAAAATAGCAACTGTGCAAATGACCACACACGTGCATCTTTGTATTTTGTAACCTTTAGCTTCTTCAAACACAAGACCACAAACCTTTCAACACCATGAATAGTACCAGTCTTGTACTTTACTTTTTTTTTTTTTCTCAAGCGATCTTAATTTTTAGTTGAGTCCACTGGCTTTTTTGGTGAAAATGTTTTGTATTGAACAATGGTCCAGTGAAGACTGCTTTTTATGTGCCATCCTCATGCTCTGCCTCATTCATCTAATGCCTGTTTGTCTTCCGTTTACAATGATACAATACCTTATCTACTTGTTTGGTAACCAGCACATAGTAACACATGCATCCACATTTTATTGGATTTGAGTATGCAAGTGTTTGCTTTTATATCAAAAAAGGAAAGTTAGAGGAAGCACGGGATAAAGATGCTGCAAAGATTGTCTAAGGAGCTAGCACCACATCTCAGATGAGGATCTTTTTTAAATATTAGAGAAGGGACTGAGAGATAGACCCTAAAATGGCTGAGGCATCTAACATATGATCATATTTTATGACTAAAGTTTTCTCCAAAATTTTAAAAATATTATAATTTTAACTGTGTATAGGTGTTCATGAAATGGAGTTAGGGAAGGGAGTATAAACTAGTAACCAGTTTAGAGAAATATTCCACAAATATCAAAAAAGTTTCCAAAGGAGGAAAAGAATCTACCTGTTTTGAATTGATTTGAAAAAGCTCATAATTCATAACTCTATACATTGTCCATGGGCTTAATCATCCTATTTAATAAAAGAGTAATATGCAAATTGACTGTCACTCCAACACACAAGATGGCTGCCCCCATGTGGACACAAGATGGCCTCCACAAGATGGCCAGCACGGAAGGGCAGTTTGGAGGGACCAGGCCTGCAAGGGAGGGCAGTTGTGGGTGATCAAGCCTGCAGGGGAGGGCAGTTGGGAGCGACCAGGCCTGCAGGGGAGGGCAGTTGGGGTCAATCAAGCCTGCTGGGGAGGGCTGTTAAGGGTGACTAGGCCAGCAGAGGAGGGAAGTTGGGGGCCACCGGGCCTGCAGGGAAGGGCAGTTGAGGGGGGACCCAGGCCTGCAGGGGAGAGCAGTTGGAGGGACCAGACCTGAAGGGGAGGGTAGCTAGGGGTGACCAGGCCTGCAGAGGAGGGCAGTTAGGGGCAAACAGGCTGGCAGGGGAGCAGTTAGGCATCAATCAGGCTGGCAGCAGAATAATTAGTGGGTGATCAGGCTGTCAGGCAGAAGCAGTTGGTGGCAATCAGGAAAGCAGGCAGGCAAGCAGTTGGGAGCCAGCAGTCCTGGATTGTGAGAGGGATGTCTGACTGCCCGTTTAGGACCGATTCCGGTAGGATCAGGCCTAAATGGGCAGTAGGACATTCCTCGAGGGGTCCCAGATTGGAGAGGGTGCAAGCTGAGCTGAGGGACACCCCCCCCCTTGCACAAATTTTGTGCACCGGGCCTTTAGTGTAGAAATAAAGGTAGCAGATAACTTAGAGAAGGATATCTACTGGATCTAATCCTTAAAAGTTTTCCATACATTTTTAAATAAAAGAGGCATGCATTTACATCTCAGAGAATAAAATGTATTGTGTTATCAACATGTAAGAGAAAGAAAGCACACCTTAGTGTTATAAAAAGGAGTCATCACTAGAACATACCCCATGGCTTGACATCTTCCTCACCCACAGGCTGAAATTTCCTCTCTGGAGTGATGCCTGTGAATTTGGCAGAGCATTGCTACTACTAGTAAAAGCAAATAGGTTTACCTGGCTGAGGTTTCTCAATGGTTGCGTTTCAACCTATGAACCAGGAGGTTAAGGTTCAATTCCCAAACACTTCCAGGTTGTGGGCTGATCCCCAGTAGGGGGCATGCAGGAGGCAGCCAATCAATGATTCTCTCTCATCATTGATGTTTCTATCTCCCTCTCCCTTCCTCTTAGAAATCAATAAAGTATCTAAAATAAATAAATAAATAAAAACAAATAGGTTTGGCAGAAAAGTAGATAAATCTTTAAACCTTAGCATGCATTTATACATTACCTATTTACTTCATGTAACAAAAATATTGGAGGATAAGCTATGCACAAAGAAAGTTGGGATCATCTTGCAAAATAGATAGAGGTTACTTGGAAAAAATGGAACTGAGAGGTAAAGTCTGATGGTGGGAACCAGAGCAAAGCAGGAAGGGACTTCAAGAAGGACAGGCAGATAGAGTCATTACAATTTGGGAGAAGGGAAACATGCCTGTTGAAGGCTGATATTTTACAAACTTGAATTTAATGACTAATTCTCAGTTTCCTCATCTCAAAAATGAGGAATATAATGCTAATTACTTCATAGCTCTTTGTGAAGATTAATTAATGTATATAAATAAAGTATACAGAATAGTTCATGACACACTGTTTGCACTGTCAGTTATCCTATCTAATAAGAAGGGAATATGATAATTGACTGCCCCACCCTCAAATATGGCGGCGCCCACAGCCACAAGATTGCAGCACCCAGTCCCCTCAGCCCCCCAGCTGCCCAGGGCTGGCCTGAGGTGCAGGCAAGCCTCAGATGGTGGCTGCCCAGCCACCCAGGACCACCCAAGGCTCAGGTAACCAGGGCTGGCCAAGGCTTGCGCTAATGGCAGTGGCAGCAGCAGAGGTGTGATGGGATGTCGCCTTCCTCTGATTGCCAGGTTGCCTCCCACCCCTGAGGGCTCCTGGACTGTGAGAGGGGGCAGACCAGGCTCAGGGACCCCCCCTCCAGTGCATGAATTTTCATGCACTGGGCCTCTAGGTCTTGTATAAAAAAAAGTAAGAGCTTCTAGCAATAGAGAGATAGCAAAACTAAAGGTGAGATATGAGGAAAACTCAAACTTTGCTTTTTTTCCTAATAGTTTTATTGAGAGAGAATATATATATTATGCAGCTCACCCACTGAAAATGTATACTTCAGTGGACTTTAGTGCAGTCACAGTTGTGCAACAGCAATTTAAAACATTAGTGGCCCAGTGCACAAAATTCGTGCATGGGGGGCGGTTCTCTCAGCCCAGCCACCACTCTCTCCAATTGGGGACCCCTTGGGGGATGTCCAACTGCCGGCAGTCAGACACCTAGCATTCTTCCTTTCCTATAAGAAGATGCACATGAAAAGCATTGGCTTTTTTATTTAAATTCTTTATTGTTAATGCATTACATATGTCTTCTTTTTCCCCCATCAACCTCTGCCCAACTGCTCCCATGCCCCAGCCCATGTCCTCATCTCTTTACTATCTATGTCCATTGGTTATGCTTATATGCATGCATATAAGTCCTTTGGCTGATCACTTAGCTCTTCTTCTCCCCTGCCTTCCCTCTGATGTTTGATGGTTTGTTCAATGCTTCTATCTCTGGACCTAATTTTGTTCATCAATGTATGTTGTTCATTAATTCCACAAAGCAGTAAGATCCTGTGATATTTATCTTTCTCTGACTGGCTTATTTTGCTTAGCATAATGCTCTTCAGGTCTATTCATGCTGAAAAGCTTTGACTTTTAACTCATCAATGAGTGTTACTTCTGTGTAGCCAGACATTTTAAATGGAAGATTGGCTTCTAAAATGGTAGCATTATAACCTTGGTCTTTTTGTTGGAGAGAAGTATTCCCTAGCCTTATTCTAATTTGCCCAAAGCACACTTGTGTTGGTTTTCCTTTATTCCTGGCTATCACAAAACCCTTCCCCCTCTATCAATTGGTTTCTGAGGAAACTGCAAATAATTACCAAAGGAAACTGAGAAAAAATGTAAAATATTACACAGCAGTGGGATTCCATGTTGTTAGTTAATATTTTCATGTGGAATTCAATCTTCATATAAAGACATTGGCATTTTCCACCTAGAGCACACATTCTAGAATCTTAAAAGTAGAAAGGCCTTAAAAGACCTAAAAATGAGATTTGTCAAAGCTGTCTTATTAGAAATGAAGGTGCTAAGGTCTGGACTCAGCACAAAACTTGTCTGAGGTCACATAGCTAGCTAAGCTTTAGTGGAATTTTTTTCTCTTTGACATGTGTTATTGCTTTTTCATTATTTCAGTGTATTGCTGGTCCATAATGGGGAAGCAATCTCCATATCAAAGGCTTCATTTTCTCTCTGAATTCCCTTTATATGTCCAGCTTTTTAATATTACTTTGGAGTATTACATAAAATAATCAACAGCATTTGAATGAATATTTTTATATATTTTTTGAAAATTATATAAAATATCAATGATTCAGAAACTATAAAATGAATAACAGATAAAGAAAAGTTATATTTAAATGTCCATATGACATAAATGTCAATTTATATAGTTGCACTTTGTACATATGTGTATACAATATTTTTTTAAATTGTTCAATATGTAAAATGTAAATATGCAAAGATGAGGAATGAAAAAAGTGAAAATCGGGCTAAAAACCAGCACAGTGTCATCCTTAGATCATAAAAATATTCTCACCCTGAAGAAGCAGGAGAACTTGAGCATGGAAAGTGCACTCACCTAGCTGTCCTGATAATTGGACATATTTTTGAAAGCTCTTGGAGAGCATGGAAATGTTTTATCTATTCAGTAAAGCACTACTGTGGTGTTTCTTGACTATCAGCTATTTTTAAAATCCCCATAATCTTTCTCTAGATGACAATGTTACATAAATATGGAGGAAAAAGATATGCCCTACAAAGGTGGTAATATAATTCTGTTTTCAACGTAAGATATTCCTAAGCACACATTTCCTAATCATGTTGATGTGTATTTAACTTCTTTTTAACTTACATCTGTCAAAGTGGCTAAAGCAATCCTTCACAAGAAGATGAATCTTTTCATTGCAGGCAAATATTTTTTTCACAAATACTATAACATTTTATTTTATTTGAAAAATATTTTCATGATATGTATACATTTACTAGAAGTCTGACTGCATATTAATTAAAGTGTATTTTGTTCCAATAATGACATTTTTGTAAACATTATAAACCTTTAAACTATCAATTCATATATTTATCAATAAACATTTTGTTCTACATATTCATTATTTGAAATGCATTATCTTAGTATAACTTTTAGTAATTTAATTTCAATATAATTTTTGAATTGGGTTTTATGTGAAATCATAATACAGTAAGCAAAGTGAAAAATGGGAAGAAATTGTAAATAAAATGTTATTTATAACCATAAGATTGAGAAAGTCAATAAAACATCTAAAATAATTAGAACTATTTAAATAAACAAGGTATTACCTAATAGGTAAAATATTCCTTTGGCTTGCTAGATGATTTTGACAGGTTATTATAGTTTCTGAGCCTCAGTTTGCTCATCTCTATAATGCAAAGATTGGACTAGATACTATTCCATGTTCTACTGTAAAGCTACTTAATAAAAATGGTATTTGTATTTCTTTATCTTACTAAAATAGAATTTCCCCTGTTCCTACGTAAGTATGTTCATATGGGATTCAGAGTGCAGCTTCTTTAAGTTTTCCAGAGAATTCAGAAATCCCCTTGATGTCTTGTAGGCTTCTCACGAATGGTCCCACCATGCATCCAGTTTCTCAATCCCAAACCCTAGGTGTACTTGTTGTCATCTCTTCCTGCACCATCTTATTATGCATATCTCATCTGTGGTCCTACCATTTTAAATTGGAAAATATGTCTAATGCACTCCAGTAAAAAACAATGTCAACTCTTAAATTCAATATTCCAATAGATCCTTAACATATCTGCGTATTTCCACTTTTCCTCCTCTACCAGCTATTCTCTAGATGGCAATGAGAGAAATTATTTTTTTAAAAAAGGTGGAGGGGCAATTACATGGTATCATTACCCTGGTTAAACATTTAAGAAGTTTCCTGATGCTTGTGGAAGAAATTCCACACCCAACATCAGAGCCCCTAACTTTAATTATATCTACAATTTCATGCCATTCACCCCTTTCTTGTTTATTATACTCCATTTACTTATATACAAATATTCTTCTAACACAGGGCCTTAGCATATACTTTTCTCATTCCCTAGGATTCTCTTGTCATCTTTTTATCTTTCAGTCCTCAGTTTACATATCATTTCCTCAAAGTGGCCTTTCTTGATCCTATGTTATTTCTACTCCACCTTTAACTACCTTACCCTTCATTGTACTTATTTTAACATCTAAATATCTTGTCTATTTACATGATTACTGTTTTTCATTTTATTTAGGAGAGCATCCTATCTAATAAAGAGGGAATATGCTAACTGACCCTCATACCATTGCAAAGATGGTGGTAACCACAGCCAATAAGGAGGGAATATGCTAATTGACTGTCCCTCCCTCAAAGATGGTGGCACCCACAGCCAATAAGGAGGGAATATGCTAATTGACTTCCCTGCCCTCAAAGATAGCAGCACCCACAGCCACAAAATGGCGGCACCCAATCCCCTCAACCCCGCTGGGGTGGCAGGCGTGGAGCAAGGCCAGGCCCACTCCCAGCGGGCCCAGCTGTTCCACACACCTGCCTCTGGAGTCCCCCAGTCCCCTTAGCCCCCCAGCTGCCCAGGGCCAGCCTGAGGCACAGGCAAGCCTTGGATGATGGCTGCCCAGCTGCCCAGGACCACCTGAGGCTCAGGTAACCAGGGCCGGCTGAGGTTTGCACTGCTGGCAGTGGCAGCAGCAGAGGTGTGATGGGGAGTTGCCTTCCCCTGATCATTGGGTTACATCCCCCCCTGAGGGCTCCCAGACTGTGAGAGGGGGCAGGCCAGGCTGAGGGATCCCTCTCTAGTGCATGAATTTTCATGCACTGGGCCTCTAGTTTTTAATAATATTTCAACTTGTCATGGCTCTATCCCTTTGTCATCAAGATTTAATCAGCAGCACTTGGCCCAGAATCTGGTACAACAAATGCTTATTTACTTGGACAATGAATATCACAAAGAAAAATCAAAGAAATCTTGGGGAATTGCAGGCTTGTTCTTTTATGCTCTTATACTGAAGTTAAAAATAGATTCAGATTATGTCAGAAAAATATATGCAATTATATTAGTACCAAAGAGGATTTTTTAAAAACCCATATTCCCAGTTTGATTGGGTTACCTAGGAATCTGAAATGGAAATTAGGGTACAAGAAGGTTATTAGGATGTGTCCTGGAAATTAAAACCTGTAAAAGGGAAAAGAAGAAAACAATACTGGGCAGAGGGAGAAGATGAGGAATGATTCAATCTCAATAAAGCCCCCAACCAAAGTTATAGAAAGCTCTGGAGATGAGATAGACTTTCAGAGGTATCCAAAACAGGAAGAGAATAGTGAGCCTTTATGCCCTACACATCAATCAGTCACTGGGTAAAGACTTTCCTGTGAAGGGACATGACTGTGGGTGAGGTAGCAGCTTTCTGCGAAGAAGGAAATTCTGGACGAAAGCTGACAGCTAAGGGTTTTCTTTCTACAACAAGCGCAGCAGCTAGGAAAATATGTTCTTTATTCATGATATAAAGTATTGGGATCCAGTATAATCAATATATTTAATAGTTGAATCATAATTAAATTAGAATTGGTAGTTTTTTAGTACAAGCCATATTAGCTCATAAATAAAACAATTGAAAAACAACAGTGGTAAATAACATTCTGAGTGAAAGTAGAAAAACTTTATTATATTGCTGTAGTTTATATTTAACATTTAGATAATAAATGGAATACATAGATAAATATCTAGATCTGTTTGCCCACCTAAGTAGTCTAAGAGCTCCGTCAAGCTGAATTTTAGTCTCTTGAAGATCTTATTTTTTAAAAATATTGTTGCTGACAGATTACTGTTTGAGATACAGTTGTTTTATTGTATGTGTAACTAACCATCAACTACTAAATGGGGGAGTACAATTCTTAAGAAGAATTATGGTATTTCTTATTTATAAAGTATCTTTCTCTGAGTAGCACCAATATGAACTAAAATATTGACCAAATCAATAAAACAAGTTTAGTCAGAAACAAGAAAAGAAAATAACTTCATATAAATCCAAAAATAATGATCAAATACAATCAACTTGGACAAAGGAGAAGGCAAAATTTGGATGCTGAAAACTTTGTTTGCCACCTTATTCTTCTCTTAGATGTTTTTGTTGTTTTTTTAAGATTATTTCTTTAGCCTTGAGATATAATAAATTTACAAGAATGTTCACAGTAGCTATTTTTCATGTTTCAGCTCAGTGTCCTTATTGCCAAAAGGCAAGTAAAAATTTATAATGTGAGAACAAACAATTATATAACCAATCCATTTGTTCTTTATATATTCCCAGATCATTTGAAAAACATTGCTTAATGCCCTAGCTGGATGGCTCGGTTAGTTAGAGTGTCCTCCCATGCACCAAAGGGTTGTGATTTGATTCCTGGTCAGAGTACATACCTAGGTTGAGGGTTTGATCCCTGGTTGGTCAGGAGGCAACTAATTGATGTTTCTCTCTCACATTGATATCTCTCTCTCTCTCCTTGCCCCGCTCCCTTCCACTCTCTCTAAGTACAATAAAAACATATTTTAATAAGGATTAAAAATGAATATAATAAAATATAGAGTTCTTTAAAAAGATGAAAAGCTTTGCTTAATAAGAATAAAAATCGGGAAGTATATCACCCACATACTCTTCTTCTTATGAAGTTCATTTGAGGATAAGAAATAAACCAAAATAAAGAATCCACAAATAAATGCGCTAATACAAGTACTGATATTAATATTATATTAGTGCCCTAGCTGGTTTGGCTCAGTGGAAAGAGCATCGGCCTATGGACTGAAGGGTCCCAGGTTCGATTCCGGTTAAGGGCATGTACCTTGGTTGCGGGCACATCCCCAGTAGGGGGTGTGCACGAGGCAGCTGATTGGTGTTTCTCTCTCATGGATGTTTCTAACTCTATCCCTCTCCCTTCCTCTCTGTAAAAATCAATAAAATATATATTTTAAAAAATACATATTATATTAGTAAATAGAACTAGCTCTTAAAAACTATATTTAGAGGAATAAAACAGGATGTAGTTTAACAGGTCAATAATCTGCAGTTAAGATTTTGATACATTTACCCTCAAGGAATGAGCAGAAAGAGGCATATATGTAAGCATTCTTTATTTTACAAAAAATTGTTTCATTATTATATTTAAATTTGATAAATGTTTAAATTTATAATTAAAATATAAACTTAACCTTTAAAATTATTTTTCAGCCTTAACCGGTTTGGCTCAGTGGCTAGAGCGTTGGCCTGGGGACTGAGGGGTCCCGGGTTCAATTCCGGTCAAGGGCATGTACCTTGGTTGCGGGCACATCCCCAGTGGGGGGTGTGCAGGAAGCAGCTGATCGATGTCTCTCTCTCATCGATGTTTCTAACTCTCTATCCCTCTCCCTTCCTCTCTGTGAAAAATCAATAAAAATAAATATATTTTAAAAAATTATTTTTCAGTCTTATATTTTCTCAAATTCCCGGGAAATGCAAAAAAAGATATATGGCCTAGCAATTAAACAATATGGCATAGATAGTCTAAACAGAAAGCAAGCATTACAAATAGAAAAATTTGACAAAACTATCTATTATAACAAAAAATGGAAAGAAAACTGACATGAAAAAAGAGACCATTAACGTGTTATAAAAACATCAATCACCTATAATGACTATATCCTGTGAACCCAATAAGGGTAACTAAGTAAAAAAATAAGATGATGGGTAAAGATATAACCTGGGAAATATACCAAGAAAGAAATCAAGTATTGAAACAATAGTCTCAAAAGATAAAACATTGCTTTATGCAGAATAATACCCTATATAATAAAGAGCCAATATGCTAATTAGACTGGACGGCAGAATGATCTTTCAGAATGACCTTTCGGTCAACCTTCCAGAACAACTAGTGGACAGGGCTGCAAGGCTACAGGGCCACGAGGCAGCCAGGGCTGTGAGGACCAAGTCCCTTGCACGAATTTCATACATTGGGCCTCTAGTCTTATATAATAAAAGGTTAATATGCCAATTGACCGAACGGTGGGACGACCTGTCGCTATGATGTGCACTGACCACCAGGGGCAGACGCTCAATGCAGGAGCTGTCCCCGGTGGTCAGTGTGCTCCCACAGAGGGAGCGCCACTCAGCCAGAAGCTGGGCTCATGGTTGGCGAGCACAACAGCAGTGGCAGGAGCTTCTCCCACCTCCACGGCAGCACTATTTTGTGCACTGGGCTTCTAGTGTAATTATAATTCTTATTCTAAATAAATAGCTATAGCTAAACTCTGTACTTTATGAGACCTACATCTTCTTTCTAAGTACCAATAGCAAAATTATAAAAATTACCATTATGTTGGTCCACAAGGAAACTTTAATAAGTCCCATGAATAAGCAAGCACATATGCAAAACATGTAGAATTATGGTACAATCATTAAGAGGACTTTTCTGTTTGTGCCCACAATTTACTTAGGAGGAGAGGGCCTTTAAGGATTTTACACCTTTGAGGGTTACAGGATGTATAACTTATTTGATGCCTAGTCTGTGATGTCTGATCAAGACCAAATGAAAGGAAAAGGCAGTGAGGCCTCTTAAAAATAGGAAGATTTATTGTAAAGGTAGGAAAAGAATGAATTTATTGATGGCTTCTTGCTCCAAACCTAGATGTAGAAGAAATTCTAGTTTGATATGCACAAAGCAACTGACACCACAATATCTTCCTGTCAAGACATCCTATGGGCAGGGTTGTGTGCCTGAGAAATAGATGCCACATGAATTCAAAGTTTAGCTAAATTAGTTAGTGCTGGGAACTCAGCTGTGGCATTAAACATAGCACTAGAGGAACAAGCATTCCTCCTTTTCTAGAAACCACTCTGCCAAGGCAAGAACACTGGACAATAATATGCATAGTTACAAAGAACAGTTACTGTGAGTGGCCCCAGAGGGTCCATCTCTTCTGACTAAAACAGTTTTCATAGGAGGCAGCATCAAACTTTTTATGTTTTTGGTGGCCACTATTGCAAGTTCTGCAAATTATAGTGGCAGGCTTATGAGGGAAACATTGTTCTAAAAACCATGCTTATTACTGGGAAAATTAAATCTTATTTTTTTAAATTATGCACACCAACAAAAAATCATTAGTAATCTGTCTTGTATATTCTATGAAAAGACATTGGCAGAGTGTAAGGTGAACAGTCTTTATTGGAATTGAGGAAAAAATAAAACCTAATGTCTTTAGACATCTGGAATATATCCTAAAACCCTGAAATACCAATCACAAAGAATATATGCACCCCTATGTTCACAGCAGCATTATTCAAAATAGCTAAGATTTGGAAACAGCCCAAGTGCCCAGTAGTAAATGAGTGGATAAAAAAATCTGTGGAACATTTACACTATGGAATACTATGCAGTTGTAAAAAAAAAAGAAAAAGAAAAAGAGGGATCTCTTACCCTTTGGAACAGCATAGATGGACCTGAAAACTATTATGCTAAGTGAAATAAACCAATTTGAGAAAGGCAAATATAACATGATGTCACTTATTTGTGGAATCTAATGAACAAAATGAATTGACCAACAAAATAAGAACTAAAGCATGGAGGCATGGAACAGACTGACATACTTCAAGGTAGGGTTGGGGGAAAAAGAAGAGTAAACCAAATAACTTATATACTTATATGCATAGCCCATGGACAATGACAATAGGGTGATGAAGACCTGGAGGGGCATGGGTAGGGTCTGGGAAGAGGGGAAAAGGGGGAGAAATGGTGGATAATCCTATCAAAAATACAAATATATATATGTACTGTAATCCTATCAAAAACACAAATATATATATGTACTAGATGCCCGATGCATGAAGCTTCATGCAAGAATGGGCCTTCTTTCCCCTGGCTCCCAGCACCACCTTTGCTCTGGGCCCGGAGCCACCTTTCTGCCTTTGCTCTGGCCCAGAGCCACCTTTCCACCTTCCCACATTGCCCAGAAGACTGAAGCACCGGGGGCGGTGTGGAACACCTGTGTCCCTCCCCGCCCCATCCACTCAGCACCTGCCTATGCAAATTAACCCGCCATCTTTGTTGGGTTAATTTGCATACTCACTCCTGATTGCCTGGTGGGTGTTGCAAATGTACATTCAATTTGCATCTTTCTCTTTTATTAGTGTAGATATATATGAATATACCATATATGAGTAAATTGGAAGAACTCAAAATGATACTGTTACTATTTAGTTAAATCTTAGTGGCTCTGAATATTCCCTTTTAATGGAGGAAAGCCAGTGCATGAATATAAAAGGCGTTTATTAAACAAAATTCACTTTAATTTGCTTCTAGAATATTTTGATGTGACCTTGTACTGTTTGATTAATCATCCTTATTTTGTTTTATTTGTACTAAAATTAAGATAAGCTTCATTTTATAGGACAGAAACTGTTGGCATTTAGGGGAGATGCTGATGTGTGAAGGTAACAAGGGGAAGCCAGTGAGGGATTAAGAAAAAGATACCAATAGGCATTTAATGTTTATTTAAATATTGAAAAGCAAAATTGTTGATAATTTAAAAGTGTTTATTCATCTATTAAAATCATGTTTTATTCAAAAATATCTTCTCAGTAATTTATCATGAGCCTTAAGCTTTGGCCCCAGGTAGAATTATCAGCTCTGTTTTTGGTGCTCTCACCATAACCTCTATAGGCATCCTTTATTGCACCTAGAATAGTTGTGGTTCTTTTTAAATATACCTGTTTACACACCAACTATATTATAAGCCCCTTATTAACTTATCTTACAATGATTAAAAATTACTTGAAGAATGAATGATTGATTTTACTTAACTTCCTTGATTCATGTTTCTCCCATCACAAATATACAGATTGTATATATACACAATAACTTAAAACTCTGCAGTTCAGAATTTTATTTTGTAAATTAACACATTGCTACATGAAACACAGTTTTTAACAAGTCTATCAGTATCTCCTCCTCTTCAAGATAGGAAATGAATGACAAAGGGTGCCGTGACTCAAACTTAGCATTGAGATTTTTTGAATTATGATGAGTGGAACCTGGAGAAAACACAGCTATTTAAAAGCCATATCTAATTTCAGTTTAACAAGAAGAGGACCCAAGTTCAACTTAAAGGAATAGTGCTCCTTTTTTATGAAAAGTTCATAAATCAATTTTAACATAATGATGAAGCAAATACATCTCATTATTTTGGAAGAAACTACAGTGTCCTGATTGCACATATTCTGAAAATGTAGCTATAAAAGGTAATTCAAATCACTGTGCAATTGTTTTAGTTGAGCTATGGTTGTGAAGATATTGCAGCTTCTTTGGGGGAAATATTTTATTCTAATATGGCATCAGATGCAATAAACTATTAATATAGATGGTCGTTTCTTGTTATCAGGCACTTGTGAAGTTACCCTTAAGAGATAAGGAACCAAGAGAAAAGGAACTGCAAAAAAGACACATAGCATTGATTTTTTATTCTCAGGTAGAGACTATAAGAAAACATAACCATCACGTCAAAGCTCAACCATGCCTGCACTGCTGATGTACTAAATGTGTGTTCATTCAATGAGTGTGATTTCATAGGGTGCCCTGTTGGCAGTTAGGATACACCACTACAGCGAGATATATATGTGGTGGTATGGTAGAATAAGATTCATCTTAAACAACATTCATACTTATTTAAATCAACTTGTAAGAATCAGATCCCCAGGTAGGAGATGAGATTGGGGATGGAGAACTCGGACTCGCAGAAGAACAGGTGTTAACCTCATTTGAGTTTAAATTGTAATGCTTCAGGCATTTTAAATCTTCTAGTGATGGAGTTAACCTGCACCCTGCCAAAAAGAGCAGTTGTTTAATTAGGTACAGAACTTTCTTATTAAGCATTATCAGAACTCACTTAAAGAGTAATGTCTTCCCTTTAAAAATGTTTTTATTGATTTTGAAAGAGAGGGAGGAAGGGAGAGCGATAGAGAGATAGAAACATCAACGAGAGAGAGGAACATCATTGGTAGGCTGCCTCCTGCATGCCCCTAGCTGGGGATCAAGCCCACAACCTGGGCATGTGTCCTGACTGGGAATCAAACTGGGCAGGGTTCATTCCTAGGTCAATGGTCAACTGTTGAGCCACACTAGCGTGCAAGTGATATCTACTTTTAAATAAACCCCTCATAGTATGTGTACCTTTCTGCTAAGCTTTGTTCACAGCTTGGTTTGACTGATTGGTTTACATTAATATCTGAAACCTCAATTAGACTGTAACCAACATGATGGTAGCAGTTGTTCCTGTTTTGTATATTATTATACTATAGGCCTGGTGCACAGATTCGGACACATTGAAAGGAAATTAATTAGAATAAATATTTTAAAAGCTTGGGGAGGGACCATGGGAGGGCTCCAGGATATGTCCTACCCATCTTGCCTAGTCCTGATTGGCCCGACCCCAGCAGCAAGCTAACCTACTGGTCTGAGCATCTGCCCCCTGGTGGTCAGTGCACATCATAGCAACTGGTCAAATGGTCGAATGAATGGTCAGACACTTAGCATATTAGGCATTTAGTATATAGGATATCAAGTGTTGACCATATATTAGATTCTTGGTAAATATTTGGAAAATATTTGAAGATATATTGCCACATAGTCACATCATAAAACAGCCATAACTTATAATTTTCAGAGAAAAAGTAAAACCTGAAACACTTTTTATAAATTTCCATACCTAATTAATGTGTTAATCTTTATTTGTTTGATGGATTATATTTTCAAGGAATACTTGTAATTAGTGAGAGGTCTTCAGAAATATGTGTTAACTGCACATTTCAGTAACAAAATTTCATTTTTCAAGACCTTTCCTCTATAGACCATATTTTTTAAAATAATTGTTTCCCCATGAAATCTTCACTATAAAATCATTCAATATGAGATTGGGTCATGATGAGACTGAGATGAATGGCTCAGGTTCCCATCAGTTAAGTGCTTAAACTTGCTAGCCCCATGACTTCCTGAAGCTTTTATTCACTTAAAAGCATCTTTATCTAATAATTCAGCAATGATAACGTAAGTTGTATTGAATTGGTTGTATTGAATTACACTCTTATTTATCTGCTTATACTACCATAAAGGGAAACATCAATTTAAAAGGCTTAAGTCAATATATTAATACTGTGTCTATAAGGATGACAATATTTAAATAATGATAATAACATTAACAAGAGACCTTATTAAGGAACTTTACTGGTTTGACATAAAAATATTAAATATATATTCCTCTTATCTTACAATAAACAGAGCAGAAAATAAGCAAATATGATACTGAAAGATTATTGCATCATGCTGTGAAGGTATCAACCTCTCAGAAAGTTGCTGAAGGAACTCTATTACAAAGTTAATAGGAGCTGGTTAATTTATTCATTCATTTGTCCTTTCAACAAGCATGTTTTAAGCTTCTACTAAGAGTTAGATATCAGACTAATTGTAACTCAGTAACTTCCCCTCCCTCCACAATATGTTATGCAGCACTGTTTTTTGACTGAAATTATGTAACATTGAATCACATTTGAAAGTGTCTAGGCTATTGAGTTTAAGAAACCTTAAAATAAAGAGGATGGCTCCTTTTTTAGCTTTTATAAACATGATTGGAAAAGTCAATAATTATTAAAAAATGGGCTTCAAACATGGGCAAACGTGGTTTTCAATTTCAACCCCACCACCTAAAAGTGGAGCAATCTCAGAAGTTACTTAACTTCACTTTTTCATGTATAAGCAATGTTAAAAATACCTGTCTCTTAGTTTATGATAAAGATTAAATGAACTATGTGGAAAATTCTCTAAGTCCATTAACTTAACATAAGGAATTATCTTGATAATTATTGTGTCGGTGTTTTGTGTTTTTTTTCTGTTTCGCTATCACTTCACTATAGCCACCCTAATCTTAGTGGCATAAAATAGCAAAAATTTTATGATCCTCATGGTTCTGTGGATCAGGAGTATGAGCAGGACACAGAGAGGAATGCTTGTCTCTGCCCACAAAATCTGCCCACAGTATCAACTGAAAAAACTCAAGTAGCTGGACTCGTCATTCACTTGTTTGACCTGGGTTGGAATCAGTCAAAACCGGAACTATCATCTGGAGAACCTATATGTGTCTTCTCCATGTGATTTGGGCTTCCCACAAGGTGACATTAAGTCCTGAGAGGGTGTACCCAAGACAAGCCACTCCAAGAGCAAGCATTCCAGGAGAACCAGGTAGAAGCTGTAGGCCTTTACGACCCAACCTCAGAAGACACTGGTATCACCAGTCCACCAAGATTCCCAGGGGTAGGGAACATAGACCACACTTATTGGTGGGAAAAAGTTTCAAAGAATTATAAAATTATCACGGTTCTCATTCTTCACCGCAGGTTAAGCAAGCTGATCACTGTTGGTGCTTTCTGGAATCACTGCTTAAAAGTATTGTGCAACCAGATGAGGACATCTTCATAGTGACAGCTATTAGAAGTTTGACTAGGTCAGTCCTAGGAAATGTGATTTCTGATTCTGAGCCATATAGAAGTGAATGCCAGCTGCTTTTAAAAGAAACTTACTACCTTTAAATGGCAAAGCTTTCTTTTTTTTCATTTAAAATTTTTTTCTCTATAATTCTAAACTATGTCTCATTCATAGTATATGTACTAAAGATAGGGTCTTCCTTAACAAGCACCACGTGTACTTTTACGAATTAGAATTTGTAAGAAATTGAGTGCTGCATTTTGAATTTCATGGATTTTTTAAAATATCCACTGCATTAGAATGCCAAGTATTAAGCAAAACATGGAATAAATTTCCAAATTTTCACAATTCAGTTAGCACAATAAAATTATGGATTTCATGCAACACATCAGTATTTTTTTTTATTTCTTAGTGAAAACATAAGGCTTTCATATTTTAAAAGTCACTAAAGTTATAGTGGTATGAAATTCCTACTATATGTATTTTGTAAAGTATAATGTGAAAATTGCTGATACTAATCTCATTATTTTTAACTATGTTCACTTTCTGCTATGAAAGTGAAAATGACTTTCTTTTGAAAGGCATATTGGCATGATTGGCTAGCTCTGCCTTATTCTCCAGCGAAAGGAAAGGGCTCAAATGATGAGCATACGGTGGAGGCGTTGCCAACTGGTGAGACTGTGGGATGCCTTACCAGTGGTCGCAAACTGCGGCTCGCAAGCCTCATGCGGCTCGCGGGCTGCAGTTTGCAGCTCTGTTGACTAATGAGTTTGCCGACCACTGACCTAGACTCTCGATTCCAATAATTACAGGCTGTTGCTGTTCCTTGTGATTAAGCCCCTATCCCAGTGGTCGGCAAACTTTTTAGCCAACAGAGCCGCAGTTTGCTGACCATTGCCTTACACTATTTGAGACTTGGAATCTAAAGTTGCTGCCATATAATGCAGTAGTAGCTAAATAATCTCCTCATTATTTGACTTTTGCTCATTTTTTAATCCATCTTTATGTTTTGTGCCTTTTAGATGTGTTTCAACTCTGATGTAATTGTAAACAGCTGCTTCTTTTTCAAAGACTGTAGTTTTCTGACAATATAGTTATGTAGGCAGCACAAGGCTGATGGAATTTTCTAACTTATCTAACTAGTCGTGGCTTTCCTCTGATCATGGGTTTGTAAGAGCGATGGTGCTCCTTGTTTGGTTTAGAATGTCATATGGATATGCTGAAATGGCCATCACCTAATCACTTTGATGTAGAACTTTGTTGTTGAAGGTGAGTGGGGTAGGCAGAGGAGAGTGATGAAGGGTGCCTAGACCTTAATGTGTTCCTAAAGATATTAAAACCACAAAATGTTTCTTTAAATTATTCATTTATTCTGACTCAACCCACTGTGTGGAAATGGCATCTGATCTGGTTCTTTCTTCCTTATGCTTTCCCAAGGGATGCAGCAGTGTGTCCCCTTCAGTTTCTGTTTCTTCTTTGTTATTTACATTCTTAGTTTGCTAATTTGAAATCATGGTTTATAGCTACATTACAAGGATGAATATAGGTATATTTTTCTAAAGGCTAAAACATTGCAAAGAAGGATTTTTAGTATGCATTATAATTTCTCCTTAGAATTTGACTGTTAGGTACTTGATCTATGTGACAGCTCTACATGGTCATGTATGTAGTTAAGGATGGTGTTTAGTGTGTTTGTAGGTGGTGGGTGGGCTCAAACATGACTAAGATTCAGTCCCTGCCTTTCAGTGTAGTTGGGCGAGAGTGGGGAAGGGATCTGGAGAGTTACTTAGCTACACATAAATCTAAAACTATGTACAAGCTAATTTTGTATATCTCAGGTAAACTTTAAGTTTGAGAGCATGGAAAGACAATATCAGATGCCAAAGTTAGGAAGACTATTTTAGCCCATGGACACAGACAACAATGTGGTAAGTTCTGGAGGGAGAAAAGAGTGGAATCTGGGTTGAGGGAGGCATAAGGGGGAAAATGGGGACATCTGTAAAAATGTCAATGATACAAATAAAATATAATTTTTATAAATAAATATTATTTTGAAGCATCGTGTAGTTTTTAGTGATGGGAGTTTGAGAAGGAGGGAATTAATTAATTCAGAGGTTTTGGGATTAGTCCTGGAATGGAACAGTATAAATGACAATCAAGTGTATGGAAGTTAAAATAAAAGCTTGAAATATAACTGTTAAAGTCATTAATAGTGTTGGAGGATTAGTTATAAAAGGTAATTTTGAACTATCAGGCATAAAAATAACTGAAATTTGCCAAAAATGAAGTGGACTGGAGATTTAAAAAAAAGATAGAAAGATGAAATTTGGACTCTGAAGCCTTGAATGTTCTAGGTTTAAAACTCACCAATTGTGTCTTCTCAAAAAGACATTTGTACCAAGCAACAAATAAAAATTTTAAATGTTATTTTAGAATATAGTTTGAAAAGAGATCTGAAAAATGTTGTGATTGCATAAGGAACACAGCCAGAGGTGATGGTCAGGGGTAAAGAGTAAGGGAGAGGAGAAAGGGGAGTTCCAGACAGAGGAAATAAGACCACATAGTTCAGGGGCTGGTACCAGAGTACAAGATGAGACAGGGGAGCCTTGTGCCTGTGATAAACAGTTACCTTACCTTCACAGTAAGGGGCAGCCACAGAAGAATTTTTTAACAGGCATGTCTTTCTGAGGGTGAACAGACTAAAAAGAGGTCAAAAAGGATTCAGAGAGATGTAAGAGCTTTGGCAGGAGTACCACTGAGAGTCAACATGTAAGGTGAAGGAGAAGCAAAGAATAATATCTCCATGGACAAACAGATTGTGCAAAATTTATCACTTAAATTGCTGTAGCCTTAACCATGGTCAGAGATCATTGGACATTATTAGAGTTACAGTGAAGTGTTCAATGTCCAACTTTACTTTGTTAAATAATAAAAAACAACAATAGCAATAACAATTACAACTTCAATTTATTGAACAAAACTGTCCAAGCTTTACCAAAGTGTGTTCCATTTATTTCTTACTAGTGGCCCAGTGCACAAAATGCATGCACGTGGGGGGGTCCCTCAGCCCAGCCTGCACCCTCTCCAATTGGGGACCCCTTGGGAGATGTCCAACTGCCAGTTTACAAGGATCAGGTCTAAACTGGCAGTTGGACATCCCTCTCACAATCTGGGACTGCTGGCTCCAAACCACTCACCTGCCTGCCTATCTGATCACCCCTAACTACCTCTGCCTGCCTGCCTGATTGCCCCTAACCCCTCTGCCTGCCTGATCGCCCCTAATCTCTCTGCCTGCCTGCCTGATCACCCCTAAATACCCTCCCCTACCAGCCTGATCTCACCCCCAACTGCCTTAAAACCCCTCCTCAGCCCCCACCTTTGGTTCTGCCTTCACAGTTCACCCAGATTAGGTTCTGATTGGTTGGTTTCTATGCCAGTCAGTGTCAAAAGCTCCACCTCCTAGGCAGCCATTGGTTCCCCGCAGTTCACCCAGATTTGGTTCTGATTGGTCAGTTTCTATGCCAGTCAGCATCTCCAGGCCTATCTCTGGGCCTGATCAGAGATGTGGGCTGATCAGCAGCCCCCGCAGAGGCCCGGAGCGAAAGAGAGAGGCAAGGGCTGATCAACAGCTGCCACAGAGGCTATGGATCAAACCCTGCTTCTCTCTCCAGGCCTCTTTCAGGGCCTGATCTGCAGTCCCCTCAACAGTCAGTGCTGGGTCGCCATGGCAACCCAGCACTGACTGCAGGACTGACTTCCAGTGTTTGGTCGAGCCTTCAGTCATTATGGTCACTGGCTTTTTATTTATTTAGATACCAATACAGAGGGGTGAATTTTATTAGCCCAGTTTTACAACTCAGGCAAATGAGGCTGAGAGAGATTTAGAAAGTTGGCCACATTCTAGATGCCTCTGAAGTGCAAGCCCAACTTTTAACAATTGATCATTGTTAATTGCTATAAGACATAACACCAGCACTATTCTTTTCTCCTCAATTACATCATTCCCCTGCTTCTTTTTTAACTCACTTAGCAGATAGAACTTTTTAAAGTGTACAATTTAGTTTATAGCTGATGATTGCTTTTTAGGTTGAGGACCTTTGGAGAGGTTCATTAATTTATTGGCAACATTTTAAACTACTAGAGTCCCAGTGCACAGATTCGTGCACAGGTGGGATCCCTTGGCCTGGCCTGTGGGGATAAGGTGGAAACACCTCTCTGACATCCCCCAAGGGATCCCAGATTGTGAGAGGATGGTCCTTGGGTGATGCACCCCAGAATCGGGCTCCTTCCTCTCTGGTTCCGGGTGCATCATCCAAGAACCACAGCTGCCAAGTCACCACAGATCAGCAACTCCTACATTGAGCATCTGCCCCCTGGTGGTCAGTGCATGTCATAGCTACCAGTCGGCCGCTTAGGCTTTTATATATATAGATAGTTTATATTCATTTCTACTCATAAGGTATTTTCTTAACGTCAACAAACCCCATCCGAAGTGATGGATCCTTGTGGACTTAAGATAAAGAACTGACTAAGTTTGGTATTCTCATATCTTTTTGTTTTTTTCTGACATATTGAATTTTTTAGATCTTAGGATCCATTACTTCTGGGACTCATGATGTCTACCCACTAACAACAAATTCTACACTGTATGTTTTTAATCTTGTAAGGCCATGCATCATGATATGTAGTTAAGAAGAAAAAAAGTACAGGTAAATTTAGTTGTAACAGGGTTTCATTTATTAGCATCTATTATTGAAGCTCAGCTAGCCTTAAAATGGTCTCAGATTGCAAATGAGTCATTTACTTTAAATGCATAGCCTAGATCAGCAATAAACAAGGGCTTACTAACCTTATTTTACTAGTCTTATGACTGAAAAATCACCATTTAAAGAAAATAAGGATGAAGAATAAAATATCATGTTAGATTTATCTTTGTATAGATTTGAATGGCTTAATTTTCTTTAGTGGGTACTAATCAAATGGTATTTAGACTGGACTTTTTTAAAGATATGTTTTTATTGATTAGAGAGAAAGGAAGGGAGAGGGAAAGAAATAGAAACATCAATGATGAGAGAGAATCATCAATCAGATCAGTTGGATGGAGCTAACAACCTGGGTATGTGCCTTACAGGGAATCAAACTGTGACCTCTTGGTTCATAGGTCAACGCTCAACCACTAAGTCACACTGGCCAGGCTAGGATTGGGCTTTTGAAACTATTTTGAGGGCTAAAGTTTTAATCTGAAAAAATATAGACCATTTCAGAAAAAAATTGAAAACAAAATAGAGGTGTTTTGTTCTGACATCAAGTTTAAGAGTAAATTTGAAAGTCATTCAAAATGTAAATAATAGTCTTCCTCTTAGTTGTTTGTGCCATAGCTCATATTGACTAGTACAAAGTAGGATTCCTTCAATTTATCAGTGAGTATTGAAAGCTTCCACATGGTTCTTTGCAAACCCTTATTACTTTACAGTGTGTAGAATGCCAACACTCACACATGTCCACACACCTTAAATCATCTATGCTGAGGATAAATTACTGCCAGAAAAAGAGAAATGTTATATAAAGATATTTAAGGTATTCTTTTTAAGGTGGACCTCTAGAAAGTATTAACTATATGAAGCTTTCAAAGTTACTTTATAGGTTCAAAAGGCAAACACCCCCACAAAGTGTAATCTCTGTATCACACAATCAGCCATCTTTAAAGTATGCAATTATGGTCTGTGAAATTTTGCACATCAGAGTTTATTTCTATTGTAAGTAATTAGAGGCCTAGTGCACGACATTCATGCACTGAGAGGGGGTGTTTCTCAGGCCGGCCTGGGCCCTTTCACGGTCCAGGACCCCTGGGAGGATGTCCGTCTGCTGGCTCAGGCCTGCTCCCCGAGGGACATCCCCCAAGGGGTCCTTAGCACTTCTGTAGAGGCAGAAGAGGCTCCTGCCACCATCGCTGCACTTGCCAACCATGAGCCCAGCTTCTGGCTGAGTGGCACTCCCCTGTGGAAATGCACTGACCACCAGGGGGCAGCTCCTGCATTGAGCATCTGCCCCCTGGTGGTCAATACATGTCATAGTGACTGGTCATTCTGCCATTCGGTTGATTGGCATGCTAGCTTTTTATTATATAGGACTAGGGGCACAATGCACGAATTCTTGCACCTTGAAAGAAACTGTGGACCACGAGGCTGCAGTGGTCACAGGGGCAGGTCTCAGCCCATCCTCTACGCCCCAGCCTGACCCCTCCTGCCACAGCCCCCAGTCCCCTGTCTGCCAGCAGCCCCAAACCTGCTGCCACTGCTCCCACATGCTGACAACCCGCTTGAACCCACTGACAACATGGAGCAATTGGGGCCGGCACCAGCAGTGGGTGCAAGCGGGGCTGGCACCGTCAGTGGGTGTGAGCAGTGGTTGCTGTCCTGATCGCCCTTCAGGAGCAGGGAGAGGGGAAGAAGCCCTCAGGAGCGATCGGGCCTGGCAGCCGCAGCTTGCACCCTCTGATGGTTCTGAGCAATTAGGACTGGTGCTGGGTGCCAGCGGGGGCGGGGGGCGGTGGCTCTGGCACCAGCTGTGGGTGCAAGGAGGGCTGGTGCCGGCAATGGGTGCAAGCAGTGGGGCTGGTGCCAGCAGCAAGTGCGGCTCGCACCACTGATGACACCGAGCAATCAGGGCTGGTTCCCGGCGCCGGGCGCAGGTGCGAACAGGGCCAGCACCAGCAACAGGTATGAGCACCAAGTGGGACTGTGGTGCACAGGAGCAAAGAATTTTCAGTAACCACCAGAGGATTGCCCAGTGACAGTGACCAGTGGCCCTGTCTTGGTCTGGCGCCCCCACTCACCTGCTCCACCATCCCAATGAAGCCAACACCCATCATGTTCCGCATGCGCTCTCTGGTGGTTAGCGCATATCATCACGACCAGTTCTTCAGTTGTTTGGTTGTTCTGCTGTTCGATCTATTTGTGTATTAACCTTTTATTATATAGTATGAGAATGCTTCTAGGCAGCAGTGTTTTAAAAATGCATATAAACAAATTTGTAAAAATCTAGTCTGGCCAGTATAGTTCAGTGGTGGAGAGTCAACCTATGAACCAGGAGGTCACAGTTCGATTCCTAGTCAGAGCACATGCACCGGGTTTCTGCCTCCATCCCCACTGTGGAGCATGCCAATCAATGATTCTCTCTTATCACTGATGTTTTTATTTCTCTCTCCTTCTTCCTTCCTCTCTGAAATCAATAAAAATATTTTTTAAATAAAAATAATTGTTAAAATGTGGAATAAATTCATGGTTATTGCTTTGATAGAAACACTTAAATGAAGTGTGCTAGTATTTGTATAATATTTTAAACCTAGAAAGTTAGCTACATGGTCTCATCTTAAAATCTGCCAGAGGATCAAGCTTAAATTGGTGAAAAGAAAGTACCACTTAACATTCTATATTACTTACTATATGCTAGACATTGGTCAAAAAAGCTTTAGATATGTTATTTTTTAATTTTATTAAATTTATTGGAGTAATAAAATTATATAGGTTTCAGGTGTCCAATTCTATAATACATCATCTGTATATTGTATTGTCTGTTCACCACCCTAAGTTACCAATTATCATCCCCTTTACCTTATTTTACCTTCCCCCAACCCCCTTCCCTCTGATAATCAACATACTATTGTCTGAATCTATGAAGTATCTTTTTTTCCCTTGTTTGTTTGTTTTTTTAATCCCTTCACTTTTTTCACACAGTCCCCAACTCCCCCACTCCTATGACTGCTGTCTCTGTTCTCTGTATCTATGAGTCTATTTTGTTTGCTAGTTTATTTTGTTCATTAGATTCCACGTATAAGTAAGATTATATGGTATTTATCTTTCTCTGACTGGCTTATTTCACTTAGCAGAATACTCTCCAGGTCCATCCATGCTGGTACAACAGGTAAGATTTCCTTCTTTTCACTGCCTAGTAGTACTCCATCATGTAAATGTACCACAGCTTTTTATCCACTCATCTCCTGATAGGCACTTGGGCTGCTTCCAAATATTGGCTATTTAAATAATGCTGCAATAAATATAGGGGCACATATACTCTTTTGAATCAACATTTCAGATTTCTTCCATTATACCCCCAGAAGTGGAATCACTGGTCACAAGGAAGTTCTATTTTGTACTTTTTGAAGAATCTCCATATGGTTTCCCAAAGTGATTACACCAGTCTGCATTCTCACCACAGTTCATGAGAGTTCCCTTTTCTCCGCATCCTCACCAGCTTTTGTTGTGTGTTGTTTTATTAATGGTAGCTATTCTGACAGGTATGAGGTGATATCTCATTTTGGTTTTAATGTGCCTTTCTCTGATGATTAGTGACATTGAGCATATTTTCATATGTCTATTGGCCATCTGTATGTCCTCTTTGAAGAAGTGTCTATTCAGGTACTTTGCCCATTCTTGAATTGGATTATTTGTTTGTTTTGGTGTTGTGTTGTATAGATGGCTAATAGACATATGAAAAGTTGTCCAATGTCACTAATCATCAGAGAAATGCAAATATATTGAGTTATTTAATGGAATGAAAAACATAATATTTTTAAAGATCAGCTCAGTAATTTTAACCACCAAGCAGCTGATATAAAAATAGCTGGCTATAGCCCTACCCAGTTTTGTTCAGTGGTTAAAGCATGGACCTATATACTGAAGTGTCAAGGGTTCAATTCCCAGTCAAGGGCACGTACCCAGGTTGTAAACTCAAGGTTGGTCCCATGTAGGAGGCAACCTATTGATGTGTCTCTCACACACTGATGTTTCTCTCTCTTCTGTCTCTCCCACTCTATTCCACTCATATATATATATATATATATATATCCTCAGATGAGGATTAATAAAAAAAATAACTGGCAACAGATGGAACTACTGAGTTTACTCAGAAGTAAATGTTTGCCTGTTATTGCTAACTATGATATGACACTTCTATGGAGGAATGTAATATATCTGATCATGACACCACACATGTTGTTTTTTATAAGTTTTCTTCTTGGTATATCATCATGCTAACAGAAGGAGTGTGGGTAAAACTATCTCCTGCTATACAATCAACTGACAAAGATACATCTGGCTACCTACCACAAATGTGAAGTTCAATAGAAAGAAGCTTAATTTAATGAAAATTAACAGGTAAGGAATGTACAGGAACACTTGAGTATCTGTCATAAATAATGACAAAATGCTTTGAATTATCTACCACTGAAAATATAATTAACTCATGATTGGGCTTCTCCTTTCATATTTGTTAAGAGCATGTTAATTATTTTTAAGTAGTACAACTTGATAAAATAAATTATAAATACAAACCAAATCAAAATAAAGTATACATATAAAAAAACACAAGATAATTAGATTTTTATACATAAATTTCATATGTAGCCCATTTCTAATCATAACAATGCAAGATATATCAATACAAACTAGGTGCTAACACCTCCACTCATGTCAGAAGCTAAATCTATGAAAATAATGTGTGTAAAAGCAGCTTTGCATGCACATGTTCTCAATTATTCTACTCAACTTAAAATTAAATAGTCTTCATTTTTTCTCATAAAATTATCAACATTACTGTAACATTTTTAATCTAAAAAATGCAAGCTTTGAAAAATAATCTGTTAGTTCAATATTTTCAGTATAAAATAAGAAGTTAACTTTAATTTAGAATATATTAGAGATAAAGTATTTCATCACATTGGGCATAAAAACATTACAATAGAGTATAAAATATTTATGTACAGCACTAAGAATAATATTATAAATAGGTCACTAAAGGATTTGCACACAGACCAACTTTAGTTGCTGAATAGCAGTTGGCTATGACACAGGCATCAGACAATCAATTCTCCTTAATAGCAACCATTATAGATCTCATGTCTAACCCAAACCATCCATAATGTTTGCCACAGAAGTTTTTCAAGAAGCCAAACTGTGGGCTGGTAAAGGTTATTTACCAGGTCATCAAGAGGCCATACAATATGGTGGCTAAGAACATGTACATGAAAGTCAGGTTGCCAGGGTTTGAATTTGACCCTACTATTTGTTTCAATTATATGTTTTTTCTATTTCTCTACTTTGTCTCTGAATTGAGCATAGTCCCAGAACCTAACTGTTTGAAATACTGTGATGTTACATAGTTTCAAAAACACAAGAATTTTTAAGTACACCACTAATTTGGGTATTAATTAAATTAGTTTCATTTGTATTAAAATATCTCAACTCTAAATTGTACCAGCTTCCTTCAGACTAACTCATTCTAATAGAAAAATAATTCAGGTGAAACAGAATCAGACTTGGGAAAAAAAATATTGAATTCAGGTCGCATGTAATCAATAGCTAACTGTTTAACTCAAACTTACTGATCAAAGGCATTGTCTTAAGAATTTCATTGCTTTAGTATTATTCCCATCTCCAAGTCAAATTTCAAGATACATTTTCCTCTCTATTTGTCTTTCTTACCCCCCTCGCCTCTTTTCCAACACATGTAATTGAGCTTTACCATATTCCATAATGTTCTGATCTTGGTAAATTTTTAACACCTTAATTTCTTATTTAAGAATGCAGACGAATTTTGTTGCATAAATTTTAAGGCAGAGAAGAAGATGGGCCATTAATAGCAATATTACATAATTTTTGCATGACTTTGTCTTTTTACTTTTCATGTGAGGGCCTAGAGCTAATCAGGCCCTAAGAAAGCCATACCAATAAATATGTATGCAAATTTGGGAAAGATATCTTAATAACAAAAATTATTAGTTTCCATTGAGAAATAATTACCATAAGAATCAACTCTATTCCCTTTCAAATCATAACCACTTAGCTTTGGCCAAAATAATGTGAAAGCACAAGGAATTTTTATATCTGTTTCTAAATACTTTCACTGCATCAACTGTCCAAAAAAATAATAATATTTGAATGGGCTCCCAGTACTTTAAAATTTTTTTCATTATTGAAAGTATTACAGATATCTCCCTTTATCCCCCTCCCCCAACCCCTACCCAACCCCTCCAGGTCATCACTACCCCATTGCCCATGTCCATGGGCCAGGCATGTAAGTATACTAGGGGCCCAGTGCATAAAATTCGTGCACTGGGGGGAGGGTCCCTCAGCCCAGACTGCCCCCTCTCACAGACTGGGAGCCCTCAGGGTATGTCCTACTGATAGCTTAGGCCTGCTCCCTGTATGTTCCCACCCTGCCCCCAGCCACTTGGCACCTGCACCCATAGGCCCGAAGTGACAGGGGCCATTCTGGGACCCCAGCCGCTCAGGGCCTCCAAACGGGCCTACAATTTAGGAGCAGCCTGGGTCCAGAGGATGTTCCCAGGAACCAGGCTGCTCGGTGCCTGTGTATGAAAATTAAATCTCCATCTTTGTTGGGTTAATTTTCATACTCACTCCTGATTGGCTCGTGGGCATCACAGAGGTACAGTCAATTTGCATCTCTCTCTTTTATTAGTGTAGATAAGTTATTTGGTTTATCTCTTTTCATTCCCCCAAATCCTACCTTGAGGATGTCAGTCTGTTCTGTGCCTCTATGCTTTGAGTCTTATTTTGTTGGTCAATTTATTTTGTTCACTAGATTCCACAAATAAGTGACATCATGTGATATTTGTCTTTCTCAGATTGGCTTATTTCACTTAGCATAATATTTTTCAGATCCATCCCATGCTGTTCTAAAAGGTAAGACTCTTTTTTACAACTGCATAATATTCCATAGTGTAAATGTCTCACAGCTTTTTAAAAAATATATATTTTTATTGATTTCAGAGTGGAAGGAAGAGGGAGAGAGAGAGAGAAACATCAATGATGAGAGCAAACCATTGATTGGCTGCCTCCTGCACACTCCCTACTGGAGATTGAGCCCACAATTGGAGCATGTGCTCCTGACCAGAATCGAACCTGAGACCTTCCAGTCTACAGTCCAATGCTCTATCCACTGAGCCAAACCAGCTAGGGCTCTCACAGCTTTTTTTTAATCCATTCATCTACTGATAGGCACTTGAGCTGTTTCTAAATCTTAGCTATTATAAACTAGAGGCCAGGTGCACCGATTTGTGCACTGGTGGAGTCCCTCGGCCTGGCCTGTGCCTTCTCGCGATTCAGGACCCCTCAGGGATTTTCTGACTGCCAGTTTCGGCCTGATCCCCGCAGGTCAGGCCAAGGGACCCCACCAGTGCGTGAATCCCTGCACTGGGCCTCTAATATGCATATAAGATCTTTGGTTAGTCTCACCTGCCGTCCCTCCTTCCCCCTTCCCTCTGAGATTCATCAGTCTGTTCCAAGTTTCCATGCCAGTGCACTAAGCGTCTGCCCCCTAGTGATCAGTGCAGGTCATAGCTACTGGTTGAACAGTCGAACGGTTGCTTAGGCTTTTGTATAAATAGTTAACACTGCTAGGAACATAAGGGTGCATATATTCTTTCTGATAGGTGTTTTGGGTTTTTGAGGATATATTCTCAGAAGTGGGATCACTGGATCAAATGGAAGTTCCATTTTTCATTTTTTGAGGAAACTGCATACTGTTCTCCATAGTGTCTGCACCAATTTGAATTCCGACCAGCAGTGAACTAGTGTTCCCTTTTCTCCACATCCTCTCCATCATGTATTGCTTGTTGAGGATAGCCATTCTGACAGGTGTGAGGTGATATCTCATTGTGGTTTTAATTTGATTTTCTCTGATGATTAGTGACTATCAGCATTTTCTCATATGACTCTTGGCCACTTGTATGTCCACTTTGGAGAAGTGCCTATTCAGGTCTTCTGCCCATTTTTTAATTAGGTTGTTTGTATTCTTTTTGTTGAGTTGTATGAATACTTTATATATTTGGGTTATTAACTCCTTATCAGATGTATCACTGGCAAATATGTCCTCTCATACAGTGGATTCCCTTTTCATTTTGATGGTGGTTTCTTACACTGTGCAGAAGCTTTTTATTTTGATGTAGTCCCATTTGTTTATTTTGGCCTTAGTTTCCTTTGTCCTAGGAAATATATCTATAAACATATTGCTATGTGAGATGTCTGAGATTTTACTGCCTATGTTCTCTTCTAAGATTTTTATGGTTTCATGTCTTGTAATTAAGTATTTTAACCATTTTGAGTTTATTCTTGTGTATGGTGTAAGTTGGTGGTCTAGTTTCATGTTTTTGCATGTGTCTGCCCAGTTTTCCCAGCACCGTTTGTTGAAGAGACTGTCTTTACTTCATTGTATGTTCTTGCCTCCTTTGTGAAATATTAATTGACTATAATGGTTTGAGTCAACTTCTGAACTTTCTGTTTGATCCATTTGTCTATACACCTGTTCTTGTGCCAGTACAAGGCTGTTTGGGTTATAATAGCTTTGTAGTGTACTTTGATATCCAGTATTGTGATCCCTTCTACTTTGTTCTTCTCTCTCAAAATTGCTGCAGTAATTTGGGGTCTTTTATGGTTCCATATACATTTTTGGAGTATTTGTTCTAGCTCTGTGAAGTACGCCATTGGTATTTTAATAGGGATTGCATTGAATCTATAGATTGCTTTGGATAGTATAGGTATTTTCATAATGTTAATACTTCCAATTCATGAACATGGTACATGCTTCCTTTTATTTGTATCTTCCTCTCTTTCTTTTTTACAATGTCCTATAGTTTTCCAAGTACACGTCTTTTACCTTCTTGGTTAAGTTTATTCCTAGGCATCGTATTATCTTTAATTTTCTTTATTCATTAAGGTATTACAAATATGTCTTTATCCCCCTAGACCCCCCCTCCCCTGCTCATGCCCTTACCCCCCTGGTGTCTGTGTCCATTGGTTATGCTTATACCAGAGGTCCGGTGCACAAAATTCATGCACAGGGGTGGGGGGTCCACTCAGCCCAGTCTGCACACTCTCCAATCCAGGACCCTAGGGGATGTCCAACTGCCGGTTTAGGCCCAATACCGGGGATCAGGCATAAACCCGCAGTCAGACATCCCTCTCACAATCCTGGACCACTGGCTCCTAATTGCTCACCTGCCTGCCTGCCTGGTTGCCCCTAACTGCCCCCAGCTGCCAGCCAGGTTGCCCCCAATTGCCCCCCCCCAACAGCCTGGTCACCCCTTACTGATCCTGTGCTGGCCTGGTTGCCCCCAACCACCCCCCTCTGCTGGTCTGGTTGCCCCTAACTGTCCCCCTGCCAGCCTAATCACCCCCAACTGCCTCCCCTGCTGGCTTGGTCGCTCCCAACTGCGCCCCCTGCTGGCCTGGTTGTCCCCAAGTGCCCCCTCTCCACTGGCCTGGTTGTTCCATGTAGCCTGCTGTTCAGTTGTTTGGTTCTCCCTCACTAAACCCCCTGCCGGCCTGGTCATAGGCAGCCATCTTCTGAGGGCATGAGGGTCAATTTGCATATTACCTCTTTATTATATAGGATGCATGAATACAAGTCCTTTGGAGATCTCACCCCCTTACCTCCACCCACCCCTACCTTCCCTCTAAGGTTTGACAGTCTGATCGATGCTTCTCTGTCTCTGGATCTGTTTTTTGTTCATCAATTTTTGTTGTTCATTATATTCCACAAATGAGTGAGATCATATGATATTTATCTTTCTCCAACTGACTTATTTTGTTGCATCAATTTTTGTTGTTGTTGTTGCAGTAGTAAATGGGATTGCTTTTTTAGTTTATCTTTCTGAGAGTTCATTATTAGTGTATAAAAATGCCATCTATTTCTGGATGCTGATTTTGTATCCTGTTACCTTGACAAATTCATTTATTAAGTATAATAGTTTTCTGGTAAAGTCTTTCAGGTTTTCTATGTACAATATTATTTCATCTGCAAATAATGACAGTTTAACACTCTCTTTTCCAATTTGAATGCATTTTTCCCTTCTTCTTGTCTGATTGTGGTGGCTAGAATTTCCAGCATCATGTTGTGTAAAAGTGGTGAAAGCAGACATTCTTGTCTTATTCTTGACCTTAAGGGAAATGCTTTTAGTTTTTGCCCATCGAGTATGATGTTGGCTGTAAGTTTGTCATAAATGGCCTTATGTTGAAGTATGATCCCTCTATTCCCACTTTCCTGAGAGTTTTTATCTAAAAAGTGTGCTGAATTTTGTTGAATGCTTTTTCTGCATCTATTGATGTGATCATGTGGTTTTTATCTTTCAATTTGTTTATGTTATGTATCATGCTTAATGTTTTGCAAATATTGTTCCAACCTTGCATCCCCAGAATTAATCCCATTTGATCATGGTTTATGATCTATTAAATACATTGCTGGATAAGATTTGTTAATATTTTGTTGAGGATTTTAGCAGCTGTGTTCATCAGGGATATTGGCCTGTAATTTTCTTCCTTTGTAGTGTCTTATCTGGTTTTAGAATTAGGATAATACTGGCTTCATAAGAAGAGGTTGGACATGTTTCTTCCTCTTGAATTTTTGGGAATAGTTTGAGGGGGATAGGTGGTAGTTCTTCTTTGAATGTTTGGTAAAATTCACCTGTAAATGCAGCTGGTCCAGGACTTTTGTTTTCTGGAAAATTTTTAATTACTGTTTCAATTCCATCAGTTGTTATTGGCCTACTTAGATTTTCTGATTCTTCCTGACTGAGTTTTTTAAAATAGTATGGTTCTAGGAATTTTTCCATTTCCCCCAGGTTGTCCAGTTTATTGACAAATAGTTGTTCATCGTATTCGCTTACAATCCTTTCTATTTCTGTGCTATCCATTGTTATATAGCCTCTTTCATTTATGGCTTTATTTATTTGGTTCCTCTCTCTTTGTTTCTTAATGAGTCTGGCTAGTGGCTCATCAATCTTATTTATCTTTTCAAATAACAAGCTCTTGGATTTATTGATCTTATGTACTGTTTTTTTTTTTTTTTAACGTCTATGTGATTTGTTTCCTATCTGATCTTTGTTATTTCCTTCCCTCTAATTTCTGAGCTTTTCTTGCTGTTCTTTTTCTAATTCATTTAGTTATAGGGTTAGACAGTTTATTAGTCTTGTTTTCTGAGGGAGGTCTGTAGTGCTTTGACCTTCCCTCTTAGGACTGCTTTTGCTATGTCCCATAGGTATTGGGGGTTTGTGTGTTCATTTTCATTTGTTTTGGGGAACTTTTTTAATGCCTTGCTTTATCTCATTGGTAACCCATTCATTGTTTATTAACATGCTATTTAGCCTCCATATATTTGAGTATTTTTGAGTTTTTTATTGTAGATGATTTCTAACTTCATACCATTGTGATCCAAGAAGATTGAAGATCTTCAGTTTGTACAGACTTGTTTTGTACCCTAACATATAGTCTATCGTTGACAATGTTGTGTGTGCACTTGAGAAGAATGTATATTCTATTGCTTTGGGTGAAATGTTCTATAAGTATCAGTTAGATCCATCTGACCTAGTGTGTCATTGAAGGTTTATGTATCCTTGTTCATTTTTTGTCTTGAAGATCTATCCAGTGATGTCAGTGGGGTGTTAAAGTCCCTTACAATGACTGTATTGCAGTGAATATCTCCCTAAAGTCCATCAAGATTTTGTGTTTTTGTTTTTATAAGGTACTTGGGTGCTCCTGTACTGGGTTCATATGTGTTCATAAGGATCATATTTTCTTGTTGAATCATTCCCTTTAATATTATGGAGTGGCCTTCTTTGTCTCTTATTATAGCCTTTGTTTTGAAGTCTATTTTGTCTAACATGAGTATTGCTACCCCTTTCCATTTGCATGGAATACATGTTTCTATCCCTTCACTTTCAGCCTGTGTGTATCTTTTCTTCTGAGGTGGGTCTCTTGTAGACAGCATATATATATGGGTTATGTTTTCTTATCCATTCAATTAGCCTATGTCTTTTGATTAGAGCATTTAATCCATTTTCATTTAAGGTTATTATTGGTAGGTATTTATTTATTGTCATTTTATTTATTTTTTTATGCCTTTGATCATCTCTCTGTTGTTTTCTTCTACTTCCCTTTAACATTTGTTGCATTGCTGGTTTGGTGGTAATGTACTCATTTTTGCTTTTTTATTTGAAAAGCCTTTTATTTCATCTTCAATTTTAAATTATAGCCTTACTGGATACAGTATTCTTGGATTTATGCCCTTGCTCTTCATTACTTCAAGTATTTCATGGAACTCTCTTCTGGTCTGAAATGTTTCTATTGAGTTGACATTCTAATGTAATTTTCTCTCTCTTTCTTTCTGCCTTTAAGAATATTTCTTTTGGTCTATAATATTTGCCATTTTAACTATGATTTTTCTAGGTGTGGGTCTCTTTGGTTCATCTTGTTGGGACTCTCTGTGCCTCCTTAAACAGGTTCTCTTTTCCTTCCTCACCTTCTTCCCCTTTGGGAATTCCTATAATGTGGATGTTGGTACATTTTATTTTGTCTCAATGCTCCCTCAAGCTATCTTCCTGCTTTTTAATTCTTTTGTCCGTGTGCTGCTGTAATTGGGTATTTATTTCTACTTTACTTTCAAATCACTGATTCAATTCTCTGCTTCATTCAATCTACTTTTAATACTTTCCAGTGTGTTCTTGATGTCAGATATATCATTTTTTCATTTCTGTATGGTTCTTGTTCATGGCCTCTATTTCCCTTTTCATGCTGTTGTAATTTGCACTAAGTTCCTTAAGCATTTTTATAACCATTGCTTTGAATGCTATGTCTGATAGGTTGCTTGCCTCCATTTCATTAGTTCTTTTTCTGGAGATTCCGTATTTTCTCTCGTTTGGGGGTTATTTCTTTGTCTTCCAATTTTAGTTGTCTCTTTATATTTGTTTCTATCTATTAGAACTGTTATGTCTCCCAGTCTTTGTGGGATTTCCTTCTGTAGAAAGTGTCCTGAGGGGTCCCATGGTGCAATGTTTATCTGATCTGCATGCTCTTGGAATGTCCCTTGTGTGCATTATTTGGGCTCTCCTGTTGTAATTGGGACATGATTTTTGATGTCCTAATCATGGGAGGGATCTTCCTTCTGACTTGTTGCAAATGTGGTTCGACTCCAATGTCTTCATGCTAGCTGTTATACAGGTGCCTTGGGTTCACTATTTGTGGGGCTTACTGGATTTTGCTCTGATGTTGTTGAATTTGGTCCCTTGATGTGTCTGTCTTGGGCTTCTTGGTAGCTTCTCCAGTGCAGATAAATGTGAGTCACTGTTCTTTTTAGGTCCTGGGAAAGAGATCTGATTGACATGTGAGGAGATGAAGCCTTGAGTATTCCAGTGGTTGGTAACTCCTTAGCCCAGAAGCTGGGTCTGCCTTGAATCTCATGCCTTGATTGTCCCTGTTCTGAGATTTACTTCCTTCCCCCATGGAGCTGATTCTGCATGTGTCCAAATGCAGGCACTTGGGGTCCTACTGGCTTTTGCCTGCCTGTGCAGTACAGGGTGGTGTCTGCAATGGGGATCCAAATGCTGTTTCTGACTAATTATATTAGGCAAAGACTCAAAGCCTCCAAAGATTTGCCTATGCTTGAAGAGTAAATGGATTCAGTGTTGAGTAGCCTCAGGCAATTGTCCACAGTTGGGGTGAGAGTTTTGCCAACTGGGTGGGGCAATTGCTTCAGTCTGGAGGCTACTTGCTATTCTCAGTCTCTTAATGGGCCTCAGAAACTCCACAGGGTGGGGCAAGGTATGTTCCAATAAATTGAGCAAGTGTCTTCCCCCCAGGCAAAAACTGTCAGGATAGCAAAGGACTGCCTGAGAAAGAAGACCTCCACAGCATGAGAGAATGACTCAGGACAGGAAACTGGGGTATCTGACTACTGAGCTCTAACCACAGAGCCCCCAACCCTGGCTTATGCTTATAGAGCTCCAATCCACTCTGCCCTCCCTCTCCCAGAGCCAAAGGTGAATGGCTGCACACAAAATTTTGTACATTGGTCTTTTAAGACAATGCTTGCATTTCCAGCTATCTCTCACTGGCAGACAGCAACCCTGCTGCTTTTCACAGTCCAGTGTCATTTGAGCACTTTTCTCAGTTCTGTTTCTCTCTTCTAGGGAGAACAGCTTGGGTATTAGGCCCCAGAGTTCTCAGTAACAGCCCTCCTCCCCCCATATCTCTCCAGAACTTCAGCTGCTATCTGTGGGAGTCTGTCCAGTCCTTTTGCACTGCCACCATTCCTACCCATCTCTATATTGTTTTCACTTTCTATCCTTGGTTATCAGGACTCTCTCCATGCAGTTGTCATTTGGTTATTCAGGACTTTTTTTAATTTTAGTTTTAATTCTAATTTGGCCCTTGGAGTACATCTTTGCAGAATCCACTTAATCTCTCATGGGCTCCTAGTATTGATTTAAATCCTCATCTTAGGTGTCCAAACATAAAAATCTATAAAACTCCTTATGTTTACATATCTTATGGGATTATAAAATAAATTCAATACATATATAACCACATAATCAATAAATGCAAATTAATGTCATAAATTTAATATAACAAATAATGTTGCTTTGCTGAAACTAATTTGACATTTGATCCAGTAATTATAGTATAGCTACATATACTTAAAATATTAAAAGCACAACACACTTGTTTTTAACTTTAAACTAAAAATTAATGTTAATTCTATAAAGTTATCATTAAGTGTTCTGATAATGATAAAGAATCCAAAACAAGACTTTTCCAAGTAAACTGCTTGGTTAATTATAGTGATATCAGTGCTATATAAGGCAGAATGCCAGAGTAATAAGAGCATGGCTTTTGAATTAGACAGCCCTGATTTTGACTTTGACTTGTGCCACTTACTGATTATTCTGTGGGATACCACTTTCTCTGAATCTGTCTCCTCATCTATAGTAATTGCTACCTGAAAAATTGTGAAGCTTATAAAACTTAATAAATACACAAAGTGTCAGTATGATCCTGGTATTTAGTAGATATTCAATAACTATTAGTCACAACCATTTAATTTCTTTTTGATTAAATATTTAAATGTTTACCATACGTTGCATTGCATAATTACATTTACACAAAAAAGCATTTACTAATTTATTTAACAATTTTTCTATATTTCTAAAATAAGGAAAAGTAGTTTTCAGGAGCTATATTAACTTAATAGATTTTGTGAGAGAGGTCATAGAACTTACGTACTACAAGTGGTTTTAAATAAAAATATGATCTGACTTTGTATGTTTCAAATAAGTCATTTCATATATTCACATTGATTTCTTTGTTTTCTCATGCCAGAAGCTTTTATGATAAAAATATCCTGCTTCTTGTGATTTTAAATACATCTTCAGTCCTAGAACTGTGGTCAGTGATGAATAATAGCAAAAGCATAGCGGTTGAGTGCAATAATTCAAAAAGTATTAGATTATATAATCAGTCTCATATAAATCAGAGTTTACCTATTTCCATATTTATAAATAATTGCAAAGAAACAGTCATAAGAAAAAGATAAAACAGAGAGAGGTCCAAGACCACCAAAATAACTATCCAGGCCTTTTCCTATCACATCAGGATGCACACCTAGCACAGATTACAATTGAGGTCTCTGAAGGGATATTTAGCCACATCAATTACTGAGGAGGGGCCATTTTTTACAGATAATCATATCCCATAAATCCATGGATTCCACATTATTTTTCTATTGGAAATTTAGATAATTGGGCCATTCTTGCCAAAAGCATTCCCAAATAGGAACTCTCCCACTAGCAAATGTCATCAATTTATTTGCCAGAAGAAACTGTCATTAGTATGTTTAAAAGTAAGTTTGATTGGGTCTCTTTCTTGTGTATTTCATGCCTGCTACTTAACTACTTACTTCTTTATTGGATAGTAAGATAAAAAAAAATTTCGCACTTAGCTCTTAAAATGAGTGAAGAGCCCAAAGTGAGCCACATATGGAGACAATCAGCCTATGGAGACTGTTGATAAATCATGACCTCTGGAATGATGCAAAGTCAGAATCAATACAAAGAGCAGAGACCAAGACATGGCTGAAGAAAAGGCAAGTGTATAACTAGGAATGGAGGTTGTACCATAAATAGAAGTTGAGACAACAAAGTATTATCTAGTGAGGCAAAAAATTAAGAATACTCTAAGAAAATAGCCATGAAATGGAAAGGTCAAGGATTTATAGAACTCGGAGGGTAGATCAAGGTAAAGCTCAGAAATCCCTCAAGACATCTTGGCATCAATGGCACTGTAAGAACAACCTTCTGCTCTACACACTACTATAGCAGAGCCCTTTTCAGGCTGAAAAGGCAATTGTACATTTAGAAATTGTGCCTTTATACCAAGACTTTTCAACCACATCCAGCATAATCAGCAACCATAAAAATGAGTTTTGAGGAACTCAAAAACAGAATTTTTCTTGATTTCTCTCTTTTGTTCCTGTTCCCTACTTTATGCCTATGTTTAACTGCATACTTTCCTATTTGCTAATATTTTAATTTCACTCATAGCACTTTGTCATCTCATTTAACCTTGATTAGATGTTTAAATTTTCTAGTCTTCACTCTCTGTACCTTCCATAAATAAAGATTAACACTCACTCAGAATGGGCTATCCATTCCTACCCACCCTGGAGTCTATCCCATACTACATGACCCCAATCAGTAATAACTAATTGATGCCATCTTTTCCCCAAAAATGAGTTTTTCCCAGCTGCCTTTGAGGAAACATCAGAAAGAATGAGTTCAAGTCACAGTAGGTTGAAATATCTAATTAAAATTATAGTCATGTAATCTTAGGTTAGCTGATTCAGACAATACACCTTCATGAGAATCTACTAAATGCCAGGTTCTAGGCTGCTGCATTTACATTCATTATGCATGAACCCATTTTTTCCTTTTAATGAAATAGTTTTATGATTTTTTTCTGGTTTATTATATACAATTTTTAAGATATCTGAAATACTGTGTGAATGTTGATACTATGGGGAGCCAGGACATGACATTCATTGAGTAGATTCCTCAGAGACCTACTGTCAACTATATAAAAATTTATTTTTATAATGCAATGTTTCAGTTCATTGCCCACAACATCAAAGCCCCAAGATCAGAGAGAATGCAAAACAGTTTTTAACTGATACTTAAGAAGAAAAAAATACATTCAACCCCTTAGAGTGTCTTTGAAAAAAAATAAATTACTCAATATTTTTTATCTTTTTATGTCCAAACAGTAAAGTCCTATGATTAACTGACATTTAAACTATTTGCCTAGCAATTAATCTGATTCCTTGATGAACATTTATTTTTCTTGTCACTATTATCATATGATAAAAGTCTAAAAATATAAAAAGCCACCTACCTACAAAAGCAAAAAGAATTGGTAGTATGAACCCAAGGGACTTCCTGTAATAAATCATGAGAACTAAATGCATTTGCATACATTTGACTACTTAGTGAAGCAGATCAATTATACAGTTTCCAAAAGGCAACTTAGTGATAGAAAATTATTTCAATGGTTTTTAGTTTATTTATTATGTATGACCCTGTGATAGCAGTTTGAATTTTAGTATAAATTAAAAAGTAAAAGAAAGCAAACTATTTTACTCAAAAGAGCAAGTATATGGAGGACTACATACACAATTACTTATTCCATATTAGTGAAAATCCATTTGAGCAACTGCACAGTACATTCATTGTTTTATATTTCCAGACATTTATTTTAATCTGTGGAACTGAAATTATCTGTATTAATCGGGAGGGAAGACTGAGTACAAAGCACATGATCACCTTAAAACTCAAAGTAATTTTCACCCAGAATGACTTAACATCAAGATAGATATTTAAACAGTACAAAGAAAATAGTTAATTCATGTGCTTGTTTTTAAGTTATGGGCTTAGAGAAGTAAACTCATTTGACTTCCTGGAAAGTTTTATGCCTTCTTCAGCTTTCATTATCTCTTTGCTCTGGAAGTAGATGTTGAGGATCCAGATTCTACTTTTGAATCTTATTTGCAAAAGGAATTAACCTATTTTCTTTATCTCACAGGACTCAGCTCCACCATCATTCTATCCTTTTTTGTCACTCAATTTCTCCTATGCTTTGTTTACCTTGAAGGAGTTGAGGATGTAGTAACTGTTAAAAAGCAGACAAACAAAAAGACAACAAGCCCAAAATAGAGTCACTTATGCTAAGCCCAATATCACCAAACCAAGTTTTAATTGCAGTTTTAGCTCTCCCCAAAATAGAATCTTAAACCAGTAAATCAGGAATTGCCTGATTTGTACTAGTTATATATGCCTGATAGGCCCCTGAAAGACCCTAAGGGAAAGTATCCTTGCAATAATCAACCCTCTTATTGGCTGAACATAACTCTGAACAGAGTAGTTGTTGATGACTGTTCTTTAGACATATTCTGTCATCGCCACCGCCTTCTTTTAACTTCAAAGGCACGTTGGTTTTTTAGACACTGTCAATGACACCGGCTTTTTTCAACTTCAGAGCAATGTTTTGCCAATAGTAGCTCCTTGTTTTTGTTCCCTCTGCTTGTAAATGTCTTTTATCTTTTCAACTTCCTGGAGCTCCTTTCTTTCTGCTAAATTGGATGCTGTCCTTATCTGGGATTTATACCATTAGATTTTCTGGTTTTGAGGCCACAGACTCAGGCCGGAATGACATAACCAGTTTTCCTGGATCTTCATTTTGCACACAACAGATGGTGGGGCTTCTCAGCCTTGATAATCACATGAGCCAATTCCTCATAATAAATCCTTAATATCCCATTTCATATATCCTATTGGTTCTGTTTCTCTGGAGATCCCTGATACATCTACCTTTTTGGAAATATGTGTCTTAAATAGCCTTGTTCTTATTCCTTTTCATCTTAGAGAGAGATTTCTATAGCTTCTTAGGATGCCACTTTCCTTTGGATTTTGCTTATTCATTTTTTTAATCAATAACATGGACTGCAATCATTATGTTGGATTATTTAATTCAAGATCCAAAATTAAGATGTCAAAGTATATAAAACCAAATTCAGTAGAAACAAGTATCAATTTCTATATTTATGTTCATGAAATGTATTTTTTTTAGATATACAAAGTCTACACATGCCACAGTGTTGTATAAGTTTTGGTTCATCTGTCTTGTGCTCCCTCTATATGGTAAGTATAAGATTGTTATTTTAATATATAAAATTTTATATAATATATAAAATCTTACCAGTCGACAAGCCTAATATTATGATTGTTTTCTGAAACTCTCATTTCAAGGAAGATGCTAACACAATGCAGAGCATCAAGAATATACTGTAAAATATGATGAGTGCTTTGAAATTCATGACAAATATAGATAAACTAGAGGCCTGGTGCATGAAATTCATGCACGGGGGAGGGGGGGTGCCCCTCAGCCCAGCCTGCACCCTCTCCAATCTGGGATCCCACAAGGGATGTCCGACTGCTGATTTAGACCTGATCCCAAAACAGGACTGCTGGTTCCCAGCTGCTCACCTGCCTGCCTTCCTGATTGCCCCTAACTGCTTCTGCCTGCCAGCCTGATCACCCCCTAACCACTCCCCTGCCAGCCTGATTGATGCCTAACTGCTCCCCTGCTGGCCCAATCGCTCCCAACTGCCCTCCCCTGCAGGCCTGGTCCCCCCAACTACCCTCCTCTGCTTCTGAGAAACACCATCCAAAGGATGTAAAGTTCCAATATGGTGATCAACTTGTCTGTGTATTCTAAAACAGTATGGCCCATATCCTGATGGTGATGAAATATTTGCAACCATGGAAGCAAAAGCAAAAGAATTATTTATGGAACAAATATTTTCTATGAAATTATTACTGTCAGAGTCTTCATTTGTCATTAATATTTTTAAATATGCTGAGTATTCTGGAAAATGTATATCATTTGGACAGACTTTACCTTTGCTAAAACATCAGTAAATTTCCCATCAGATGGTTTTTCATCAGAGAAATTTAGTGATAGGCAAAATAGACATCTAACAGTCATTCCACCACAACTGTGTTCGAGAATTACATTCTCATATACTCCATTTTCTCTGAGAAGGCAGTTACTACCAGTATTGCTAGTACTTGCTGATGGCTGTTCTTTAGACATATTCTGTCATCGCCACTGCCTTCTTTCAACTTCAAAGGCACGTTGGTCTTTAGACATTTTCTGTCAATGACACTGGCTTTTCTCAGCTTCAGAGCTACATTTTGCCAATAGTAGCTTTTTAGATACATTCTACCTCAGGCACACCCTTCTTTCAACATCAGACACATTGGTCTTCAGACATTATCTGTCAATAACACCGGCTTCTTTCAGCTGCAGAGCTATGTTGTATCAATAGTTGCTCTTTAGACATAGTTCCACCTCCCTACTGTCATGGTCTGAGATGCAGGTGAATGGGAGAGTCCTGGCTTTCAGGCAGCTGAGAGCTGTCTGACCAACAGCTGGTTCTGATTCTGGCTGATTCTGTGGGGGTGGGACTTTCTCCTCCCTGCTGTCAGAGGCTCCATGGCAGCAATGATGAAGCAAGCATTCTGCCTGGCCGCTCTGGGCCTGGCCTGCCCAGATACCCTCCAGAGCCAGGCCGGAACACTTGCCTCATAGCCGGGGTGACAATGCAAGCATCCCCCCCACTACCCGGCCTGCCCAGAGGCCCTTCGTGGCCAGTCCAGAATGCTTGCCTCATCACCAGGGCGACGACACAAGCGTTCCATGCCCAACCTGCCCAGAGGCCCTCTGCAGCCCAGAGGCCCTCCGCAGCTGGAGTGGAACACTTGCCTTATCACTGCAGCAATGAAGCAAACATTCTGCCAGGCTGCTCATGCTGCCCGCTCTCAGTGTCCCCCGACCCCAGGACTGGGGAATTCCGGCGAGGCTGAGAGGACCAGCCACCGCCATCTTGTGGCTATAGGTGCTGCCATCTTTGTGATGGAGTGATGATCAATTTGCATATTTCCTCTTTATTAGATAGGATTTAGAATATTCCATGTTTAATTAAAAGGAAAAAAAAAGTCCTTTCATGTTTAAAAGCTGCCAAAGAGAGGTTAAATGTTTTGTGTTCTTCCAGAGATCTGCAATTTTTTTTTTTAATTGGGGGATAGTATCCCTAAATTTATTAACTTGTCCACATCTCTGTGTAATGTCACGTCTCTGATTTTACATCATTATTTGCATGCTTATGACACTTTTTTATCCATGACCTTCCCTTATTTTAAAAGTTTCTCCCAACAGCTTTTTAAACATATTCCCTTATTTACTACACCCACCTTAACTACCTATGTGTCTTCATCTTATAAGATAGGACCAGGTCAAGGTCCAGTCAGTTTATTATTAAATGCTATATTTGCTAAACTGTAAAATGTAGCACAATATTTTGCAGATACAGCTACAACAGATTAGCTTGACTGGAACTAAAACCAGGTAAGTTTAGTCAACTGCAAAGAAGAAATCAATGTCTAGTGAAGCAAATAATAGAATGGCTAAGCCTTCCTTCAGAGAGACAAAGCTTTGGATGTGACTCCCCTGTCTCCTGTACATGTTGCAAGTAAATTCGTGTTATGCTACATCGCTTTTATGAAAAACCTATATTAGTACCTGTTTTTGCTAACCAAAACAATCTGAAGAGAATTTTCACTTTTAAGGAAAAAAATCAAAAAGCAAAAGTAACATTCAGTGTTTTTTTTTGCAGTGAGCTATTACAGAGACAGTGTACACCCACAGTGGCAAGAGTGGCACTACTTTTATATGTTAATGTTATTTTACATCTTATGTGTTATTTGCTATAATTTAGTATATTATTTTGAGGCTAAGAATGCTCAACTTATTCATATTAATTAATGGTAATCAATTCTTCACTGTAAGCCATTTCAGTTTACAAAAGTTTTCATAAGAGTACTCTACTTTCAGATAGCTTGGGAATCTAGTCTTTTTAAATGGTAAAGGAGTAAATGGTAAAACGATTCTACTAACTGTGTATGGGTAGGACTAACTGAAAGAAAGACTGAAGATAGAAAATTAAGCAGTAGCCACCATTTCTTGAGTGAATATTTGAACATAGCACTGGGCTCACATTATGGAGAGGCATAGTACCCATGTGTATAAGGTGAGTACAAACTAGTTGAGATATAATATGAGATTAAATATCAAATGATATAAAATAATTCTAATTATTTCAACCATCAGGTCTGATTTTTTTTTTATAATTTACTAACATTAGTCAGTATCTTCTAAAGACCAAATAAGGGTGGATAACTTTCATTGGATTAAGATGGTCAGAAAAATATGAAGGTTTTTGAAACTGGAATGACATGCAAAATGCAGAAGATACTGTATGACACACAGCAAGTGCTCAACAAAGCACTGGTTGTTACTACCATTATTGTAGTGACCAATTTAATAGTGAACAATGGAAAAAGCAAAGAAAGAAAAGTAGGATAGACACTTTGTAAAGAGAAGTGAGGAAAATGGCTGATTGAAAGTTAAATTTTAAGAGGTAAAAAAAATAGTTAAAAATAATAAAACAAGCACACAAAATCCAAGTAACCAAGCAGAAAAGTCAAAATAGTGCCCCTAGCACTATTTTGTTATGTACATAACTTCCTTGCTCAGTAGTCACAGTGCTAAGACTTGTGCTAAAGGATGTGCTCAGAGTAAATAGAGATGAGCCTAGGAATTGGCAAGAGGAACAGTCTAAACATTAATCTGAAAATGTCAGTTACTCTATGCATTATTGGAAGTTCCTGTGTGAGTGACATTTAATTTATCAGAAAACTGAGACCAGAATTTTTAAACTGATGACAGTAAATGCAAATGAATAGCATTCTCAGAGGTAACAAAGCAAGATGACTCAGAAATCAGTCAAAAAAAGAAAAAAGAAAAAAAAGAATGAACATGTGAGCAGGAAGTAGGAACAAGGAAAATGCAATACAGCGAAAACAGAGGTTAAGTATTTCTAAAAGAAGGAAATGGATGAGCATACCAAGGGCATGACATAAATAATTTTATTTCTAACTTACTATTTTTTTTAGTGTACGAAAGCAGTAATGCTGACTTCCTCTCAAGGACATGCTCTAGATGTTAATGGCATTTAAATCCTTGAAAGAATAATGAAATACATTGAGATAGTTTTGGAAAAAAATAGAGGTATAGACAACAGATATTTACATCAATATTAATTTTTCTATAAATCAAAGTATTAATATATAACTCTTCCCAATGAATAAAATGATTTATGATGAACATAGTGTAATGAAAGTGAGCACAGAATTGTTCATCTGGCCAGTGAATATAATTAGAATGGTGAGCCAGGAATTAAATTCCTGAAATTTCAGTCACCTTTATTCAGTTAACTTATTTAATTTATTGAGCACCTGTGTTGGGGCCAACGTTCTTCTCAAGGAGCTTAAATTCCAAAGTAGATGTGAATGAATGAATGAATGAATGAGCAAGTAAGGAAACAATATAAATAAAATAATTTAGTATAGTAACACATTTCATGGAGAAAATAGAACAGAAATAGAGATACAGTAGAAGAAGCTATTTTCAATAAGGTGATTAAGGAAGGCCTCTCTGAGATTTCAATTGAACAAAGATGTAAATGATGTGAATGAATGAGCCATTTAAATATTTAGAAGTAACACCTATAAGATACCCTAAACAAAGGCCTTGAGATGGAAGTGCATTTAGTATGTCTATGATCAGTGTGCTGGCAGGAAGAAGGTGACACATATAAAAGGGTTAACTTAGAGAAATTTAACGAAAGGGCTATTTGTAACTAACAAGGCTTGGTCAGGGGCACCAGGTACTGAAAACCATGGGAGACATTTAACACCCTAAACCTAACAGTGCATGAAGGAGAGCTGTGCCAGTGGAACCTAGTGAGAGTAGGTGGCTTAGATGAAGAGTTTCCTTCAGGAACTGTAGCTATAAAGCAATGCAGCCATGCCAGGATGAGGTTAGGGAAGATGAGTAGTGGGGATAAATAGCCCAGGTTCTCTCCTGTCCAGTCCTCCAATCTCCCACCTTGGCCTTCTATTTCCTGAACTAAGAGGAAGCCAGAGCCCTGACCGGTTTGGCTCAGTGGATAGAGTGTCGGCCTGCAGACTGAATGATCCCAGGTTCGATTCCGGTCAAGGGCATGTACCTTGGTTGCAGGCACATCCCCAGTATGAGGTGTGCAGGAGGCAGCTGATCGATGTTTCTCTCTCATCGATGTTTCGAACTCTCTATCCCTCTCTCTTCCTTTCTGTAAAAAATCAATAAAATATATTTTCAAAAACAAAGAGGAAGCCAGAGAGCAAAGGAGCCCAGGCACTTGGATCAGAAAGTACAGCCAACAAGGCAGAGAAGGGAGAAAATTGTAATGGACGTGGGAAAGGGGACGATGAAGCACCATCATCACAGGGAGCATAAAGAAATAAATGTGTCGCTGCAATTCAGTGAGCAAGAGGAACCCTCTTAGGAATTAGCCGAAGAAGAACCTTAACAACATAATGAAAAGTCACTGGAATGGTTCATTTTAAATGATTACTCTTCTCTGGTGCCAAGAAAAGATTGCAAATGGACAGGAATCTGAAAGTAGCTGACCAGTTAGGAGTCTGTGGAAGACTAGGGAGTAGCAAGGGAGATGGTAAGAGGAGGGTTGCATTTTTTAATTATTTTGACATTATCCAACCATAAATAAGAGCACACACGGTATGATAATACCTCAAAGTCCATTTTAAAATTGTGGGCTTGATATCTACGCTGTCCCAGGCAATGGGATAGAGTGAGGATCCTCAGAGCAAATTAATGCACACCCCTTTCTTAAAGGACCTTGCAACCTAGCAGAGGAGACATAACAAATGTAACAATTACAATAAAGTGCATATGCTACAATATTAAGCTAGAGAAGGCAGGACATTCTAGAGCTTCATTTGAAGGTGTATAAATGATATTGACTTTTCAGCTGTTTTCAATACAGTCTAGCAGATTACTAAGGAAGGGGGACTAGAGGTGGGGAGAATAAATGAGAAGAAAGGGTATGTTGGGCAAGAATCATGTGTAAAAAGTCATAGGGGACTGAGCAAGTAGAGAAGGAGAATTCAGGAGGGCAGGTGAGAAAGGTAAGAAAGGACTAAATCAGAGGTGTTAAGATTTTTCTTCATAGAATTTAGAACCCTTGGGTGTTTTAGAAATATCTGTGCAGAACCCTAGTCCAACCCAATTAAATCAGAATTTCAGGGACAGTGGCCAGAAAGCCTGTGTCTTTAAAGCTGGGGTCGGAAAAATCTGACCTGTGGGCCACATAAGGCCCACAAAATCATTTGGTCTGGCTCTGCCAAGGAAACACTGGCAGAACTCAAAATGCAATAAATCTAGAAGCTTTTTTTTGTAGCAAAATGAATTTACATTAAGTGAATGATGTTATAAATATCCAAATAGCCCTTGGCAGAAAAAAGGCCCCCCTCCCCTGCTTTAAAGTATACTAGGTGTTTTGTGTATAAAACCAAGGCTGATAAGCTGCTACGTCTAAACCCTAATGTGCTTGCATTTCCAAATAAGAGCCTTGGTTTTATTCTGAATATTTGAGAGACATAGCAGCATAAAAGAAGATAGATTTTGAGGAGTAAAAAAGGAAAAGGGAAGTAGATCAACTAAGAGAGATGTAACACGGTCCAGGTGAGAGTCAATGAGGGATGTACCAACAAGAAGAGGAATGAGAATAGGCAGGGATGAAAGCTTTCAGAGTTAAAATCAAGAGGGTTTGGTGAGTTGTTGGATGTAATTGGGGCAGGAGGGTTGATGAATGGATAGGGGAAACAATGAGCCGAAGTGTCTGGCTTTGATGGCCATTGTGTGGGATCTCAATGACCAGCATATGGCAAGCAGGAAGAAGAGAGGTGGGAGCGGAAGGCTTGGACAGGAGGTGGAGATGAGTTCGTAATGGGCACAGTGAGTTTGAGATCACTACGGGGCTTCCCGCTGGAGAGACCCAGAAGGGACTCACTTGAGTATCATTAAAAAGTGATTTGAAAACATGGGTACAGAGTCAAGAGTCATAAAATTCAAGGGGTTCTGAATCATGATTATAATTAAAATCAATCAACAAGGGTATATATTATAGGTGAGGAAAGAGAAGACTAGAAAGAATAATGTGTGACTTTAGAAACATAAAGAAGCCAATCAAAGGGAGCCACAGCAGCCTAAAAATGAAAGAATGTAAATAATGAGTAACCAACATTGATTTACTTACTTCAGAAACAAAGCAAAACATAAATTTGAGTTTGTAAACAAATGGGGTCAGTAATCAAGTTAGGTAACATCTCAAAGCTGGCAGCAGGCACCTTGGGAGGTGCAACGTCCACATCACTTGCGACTGTGCCTGCATTACAGTGCACACAGGGTCCTCTTCAAGCAAACTGAGGTCAGTGAATGTGGATTACACGTTTTTCTCTTGCTATTTCCCCAGATATACCACAATACCTAACATAAGGCGAGTGATTAGTACAACTCTATAACTTCTGTTTTTCAGTGGCAGAGTGAAACGCCCTAAAGGATAGATTCAGCATACCGGTCACATGAGCAGCTGAAATTAAGCTCATGCTTTTGTCCTAAGAAACTTGTTTGGAAATTTCAACTAGGGAATAATTTATTCCTGGTCCTCAGTATCTGAAGAGATGGTAAGTAGATTTACTTGCCTGAATTGCAGAATGCTTGTGCTTTTTTCATGTGGAAGAAGGAGTAAAACAAGTTTTCTAATATAATTTGAATAAGCAATATAGATCATAATTTTATATAAAACAAACTGCTCTAAAGATTCCTGGTAAAATTTTAACTTTCTGATTTCTTAATTTGAATTCACTAATAAATGAGGAGAACAATTCTCTCATACCAGTCAGAAAAATGACTTTCATATAAGGCACTCTTTTGAAATTCTACCATCCAGTACATTTTCAGAAAAATTTAGCACTTAATGGAATGCTCTGCAAGCCATATTTGATAGCATGAGGAATTTATTTGTCATATATTTTACTTCTGTCTTTTTTTCTTTTACCTGTTTGTGTATGAGTAGTTACTGTTGGTACTTACTTTTAAAAAGGATTGCAAATTTTACATGTATAAAAACTTCATCAATCCATCAATTTATAATTGACAGGTTTAGAATATCACAGTTAAAAATATAAGAAATAAAGTGATCATTTATCTGCTGAATCTTCTTACAAATAAAAGAACAATAAATCTTATGCTGTTGTTTAATATATGAACTGGAAAATGCTTCATTTACCTTAAATAAAATGGTACCTCAAATTCACGTTATAATCCATAACAAAAGTCTTTTCCCAGATTCAATGGCAGGATGCACTCTCATTTATACGTTCTGCATTTTTTGATTCAAGTTATTTGGCAATTCTAAAAGAGAAAAAAAATAGAATAATTATTACAAAATAAAACAAAAAGAAATTGAGGAAGATAATTGAGCAGCTTACTCTTCAGCAACCAGATTTTTAGAAATAAAAAATGCACTGAAAGTACTGTCTAGTTATTTAAACCAGGCTAAGATCTGAGTCTATGCCCTATGTGTGTGTCATAGAGAAAAAAATAATTACTTTTAGGAGAGCAGGGTGGTTACATTTTCAAGATTTATTGTTTAACCTCAGAAAGACTCTCAGTTACTTTGTATAAAATGTATACATTTAATGGAAGACATGCTATGCTTCTTATGAGAATTTGTTCCAAGTCTCTGTGTATAATTAACGGCTTGCCTACATATTTTTTCAATAAAACTATTCATGCAGAATTTCAAGTAGGCATTTTCAATACAAGGATGGATATATCTTTGTGAAGATACCATTTATCTACCACAACATCCAAAGCATTATAAGGAGACTTTGATACTCTGCAGATTTAGAACTGACTTGAAAACAAAGCCTCAAATACTGTCCTATAAGTACCAAAGAAATAAATTCATCACAGCATGTAAAGATTTAAATTTACAAACTTACCAGCAATGAAATTAAAGTGTATTTTACAAGTCTTTTGATTCCAGATCATCAGTTAGAGAATTTATTTTCCAATCAAGAAATTGAGGTATATAAACCTGAGGAGTTTTGCCTTTTAATTAGACACACTAAATGCAAAGAATCATTGCAACAGTAATTGAGAACCATCTTATTTTTGCTATTCTCTATAAAGACAATTTCTAGAATTTATTTTTATAACAATAGAGCAGAAAATTTCAGATATTTACTTAATTTAACTTATGATTTTGTACTTTGATAAAATTATTAAAATATGAAAAGAAAAACTTGCTTTTTTAGTATAGCAGCAAGTAAAAAGTTCTTTATTTACATTGTCTGACAGAAATAACATGGAATATAAAAGTAGATAACTGCCCTAGTCAGGTGCCTCAGTTGACTGGAGCATTGTCCGTTACACCAAAAGGTTTCAGTTCACTTCCTGGTCAGGGCACAAACCCTAGGTTGAGGGTTTGATCACCTGTCAGGCATGTAAAAGAGGCAATCAATCTCTCTCTCTCTCTCTCTCTCTCTCTCTCTCTCTCTCTCTCTATCTCTCTCTCTCGTCCATTAGCGTATTCTTGGATGAAGATTAAGGAGAAATGTAGCTAACATCCTAGCCAGTTTGGCTCAGTAGATAGAATGTCAGCCTATGGACTGAAGAGTCCCAGGTTGGATTCAGGTCAAGAGCACATGCATGGGTTGCAGGCTCAATCACCAGTAGGGGGCAATGCAGAAGGCAGCCAGTCAATGATTCTCTCTCATCATTGATGTTTCTCTCTCTCCCTCTCCTTTCTTCTCTGAAATCAGTAAAAATATATTTTAAAAAATGTAGCTAACTAGTCACTGGAATTGATCATTTACTGCTGAATCGTTTACAAAATAATATATAATCCTTGAAACCAAATTAGCGTTTTATATGGTGTGCTTCAGGAGTAAGAGGAGAATGCCATTTGGAGACCAATGCTCCTTTCCACTGACAGTTATTAACTTCCCCTGAGGAAGTTCAGTAGTTAAATATCTGGGTCCCAAATTATAAAAGCCAAAATGTTGATGTTAAATGGTAAGTTATCATCTGTGAATTGTAATGTCTGAACCCTTTAAATTACAAGTACACACAGAAAGAAAATTCTTATACAGGGATCCCTGGGTAGAACCACAAAATTTTGTCAAAATCTGTATACAAGCTATTTTTTGTTTGTTTAAGGGTTATAGATTCAATATATGCTCACATATATTTGTGACCATTAATAAATCTTAATTAATAACCATTATCAGTTTTGCACTGGAGCTGACTTGTATTGGCCTGTACCTACTTGTGTCAGCTGATTATTAAATTTTTAGAAATTTTTGAGCTGGTTGTTGAGCTGCTGGTAGCTTGAAATTGGCCATAATATTCATACCTTAGAAATGGGCAAGCTCCACATACCAGAGCTTGTCCCCTTTCTCCACTTGCCTCCCTAATCAGTTTTCTAGCACACTACTTATTTTCAGAAGAAAAAAAAAGATGTCTAAGAGGAATAAAGGTAAATTATATACTTTTTTATTTCACTTGAGCTTACTGTGTTCTAATATCTAATGGAATACATTAACATTGAGATGCTACTAATAACAACACATCTTTTTTAATTATTTCCCCTGGGTGGGAGAATAAAAATATTGCACCAATGGTTGCATAGAATGATAAAGGAATGTCAGTCAACTCCCCAGAAATTTAAGATATTTTTTCATGAATTTATACACAGATTTTAACCTATAAGTAAATATCTCACACAAATACTAAAGTTTTTAAATCATAAATAAACTATTCCATTCACCAAGCTTCTGAGACATTTTACTTTCTGGTATTTGAAATAAAAGCAAAACATAAGAATGTGTTGAAGCAAGTGAAAATCAAAAGGGTACAGACTTTTGCAAGTATCATGAGCTAAAAATAAAATAAAAAGTCTGAAGCCTTAAAAACAAATTTGGAACTAAAAGCCTAGGCAGATAGAACTGCAATAAATTTTGAAAAGTTAAGAAAAAAATAAAGTGACAAAAAATAAAGTGAAAATCTTTCATAAAACCAAAAAAATTGGATGGCAGTCAAGAACTGCAAGAAAAAACAAACTATGTAACAAGGATACTGTAGAAAGGCATCCTCTGGAGAAAGAAAACAGAGTTGTGAACCAGTGGAGGTGGATAGACAATGCGACTTTAGGCAGCGAAACGGCTGTGAATATAATTATAAAAATGGGAATTCTGTAGCTGAAGATATCAGGTCTGAAGTATGATGTAGTAAAAATCAGTGTTATATCTACTTTATGCAACTTGTTTTCAAGAGTTGATTATACAAAGTAAAATTTCAGTATATAGAGTTCAAATTTTATATTAGTCAACCAATCTATTTTTATTAAGTTCTAGAGGCCTGGTGCATGAAAATTCATGCACTGGAGAGGGGTTCCTCAACCCAGCCTGCTCCCTCTCACAGTCTGGGAGCCCTCAAGGGCGTGAGGTGACCCAGTGATTAGGGGACGGTGATACCCTATCACACCTCTGCTGCTGCCACTCCCAGCAGCACAAGCCTCAGATGTCCCTGGGTAGCTGAACCTCAGGCTGGCCCTGGGTGGCTGAGGGGACTGGGGGACTCTGGAGGTAGGCGCATGGAGCGGCCGGGCCTGCCTTGCCACACACATGCCTCTCCGGCAGGGCTGAGGGGACTGGGCGCTGCCATCTTGTGGCTGTGGGTGCCTCTATCTTTGAGGGTGGAACAGTCAATTAGCATATTCCCTCCTTATTGGCTGTGGAGGCTTCCATCTTTGTGATGGTGTTAGGGTCAATTAGCATATTCCCTCTTTATTAGATAAGATTTTGTAGCAACTAGACTAAAGAACCACCAGAACATGAATAGACATTCAGAGCTTCCACTTGGCATTAGCTGCACATACTCTAGATACTTTATTAGTGTTTAAACAAAGTCAGAGCCTGTGTAATATTTTAAGAGACAACTAGGGAAGTATTTATTTAAAGATTAGACACTATATATATATATATATATATATATATATATATACACATACACACACACACACACACACACACACATATATGCTATATAATAAAAGCCTAATATGCAAATTGTTCCCACAACTGGGAGTTCTACTGCTTGCTATGACATGCATTTGGAACATGGTGGGTGTTGGCAACACGGAACTGGCAGCAGGCAGCAGTGGAGTTGCTGCCAGCCCCAATGGGGCCCGACGAGAGTGGGACCATAGCGGGATGGTGGAGCAGGTGAGCGGGTATTGCCAGGCCAAGGCAGGTGCAATTGGGGCCTGATCACACTGCCAATCACCCCACAGAAGACAACCAGTGGCAATGATGAGGGGCGGGGCCACTGCCTGGCTCCCAGGCACTGAGGGAGCTGGGCAAGGGCCCAATGACTCAGCAGAGGGGGCACATGGGGGCCCAGGGGTCCAGGTGCTGCTCAGGCCCAGAGGTCAGCTGGTACCTGCTCTTCCATGCAAGATGCTCACACTTTGATTACCAGCCAGGCCTAGAGACTGCATCTGTGCATGAATTTCATGCACTGGGCCTCTATTATCTTATCTAATAAAAGATAAATATGCAAATTGACTGTCACTCCAACACACAAGATGGCCACCCCCATGTGGTCAAAAGTGGCTGTCCCCATGTGATCACAGATGGCTGCCACAAGATGGCCAGCAGGAGAGGGCAGTTAGGGGTGACCAGAACTACAGGGGAGGACAGTTAGGAGCAACCAGGTTATTAGAGGAGGGCAGTTAGGGGTGACCAGGCCTGCAGGGGAGGTCTGTTAGGGGCAATCAGGCCAGCAGGGGAGCAGTTAGGCATCAATCAGGCTGGTAGGTGAGTGGTAAGGTGGTGATCAGGCTGGCAGGCAAATCAAGCAGGCAAGCAGGCAAGCAGGCAAATGATTGGGAGCCAGCAGTCCTTCTTGAATTGTGAGAGGGATGTCTGACTGCCCTCAAGGGGTCCCAGATTGGAGAGGGTGCAGCCTGGGCTGACGGACACCCCCTCCATAATAAAAGCCTAATATGCTAAGTGTCCAGTTGTCTGGTTGTCCATTCAACCAATCAAAATGTAATGTGCTAAGGCCACTCAACCACTCACTATGACCTGCACTTATCACCAGGGGGCAGGCAGTCGACTAGTAGGTTAGCTTACTGCTGAGGTCCAGCCTATCAGGATGGAGTGAGACAGGCCAAAAATGCCCTGGAGCCCTCCTGTGGACTCTTCCTGGCTAGCCAACCTCCTGTGTCCTTCTCTAGCCCTGATTGTGCACTGGTAGGGTCCTTCATCCTAGCCTGCACCCTTTTGCAATCTGAGACCTCTCGGGGATGTCAGAGAGCTGGTTTTAGCCCAATCCCACAGTCCAGGTCAAAGAATCCCACTGGTGCATGAATTCATGCACTGGGCCTCTAAAATACACACACACACACACTAAAGGCCCAGTGCATGAATTTGTGCACAGGTGGGGTCTGGCTGGCCTGGCCCCAATCGGGGCAGATCATGGATGGGCCTGTCAGGAGGAGGAGATGGTGGGAGGTTGGCTGGCTGACCTGCCCCAATCAGGGCCCGATCAGAGCCAGGCCAGCTGGGGGAAGGGACGTGGAAGATTGGCTGGTGGGTCCCACCCCCAATTGGGGTTGGTGGGCAGTTTGGGGGCAGGGCCAGCCATGGGGAAGGGCTGTGGGCAGTGGGCCAGCTGGCTTCACCCCAAAATGGGGTGGGGGCTGCTGATCAGGGCCAGTGGACTGGGGGGGGGGCCATGGGTGGTTGGCTGGCTGTCCCTGTCCCTGATCACAGTGTGGAGGCTGATCTGGGGTGAGGCCAAGTGAGGTGAGGGGCTGCAGGATATTGGCCAGCCAGCCCCACCCCCTATTGGGGTGGGGGGTTGAGCAGGGGCAGAGCTAGTTTGGGGGAGGGACTGGGGGATGATCAGCATGGTGGGAGCCCATAGGGGGCATGGCCAGCCAGGGGTAGGGGCTGCAGGAGGTTGAACGTCCATCTCTGACCCCTATGGGGTTGGGGGGTGCGATCAGGGGTGGACTGGCAGGGGGGAAGGGCTGTGGGCTTATTGTGGTTGGGTGGGCTGATCGGGGCGGGCTTTCTGAGGGGTGGAGGAAGGAAGGGGGTCTTTGGCCATCCAGCCCCGCTCTTGATTGGGGTGGGAGAGTCTGATTCGGAGCAGGCCAGCGGAGGGAGGGGCCAGGAAGTTGACAGGCTAGTCCCACTCCAGACCGGCTGGTTCGCTGGCCATAGTGACCAGTCGCTAGGTCTTTATGGCCATGACGGTGTTACAGTCTCTGGCTTTATGTGTGTGTGTGTGTGTGTGTGTGTGTGTGTGTGTGTGTGTATAGTGTGTGTGTATATATACACACACACAATATATATATGAATATACATACACACACAATAGTCGAATCTTTTAAAAGTATCTTTGAGATACTTTTTTCTGAAATTCAGTTCAGAGTCTGGGTTTAGCTACATTTGCCACTATAAAATGAAATCAAAGCAAAATCATGAGCCAATATTTATAGTGGAATTGTCATGGAGCAAACACATTGTATAAAGTTACTTATATGTAGAGTTGTCTGATAATATTTAAATTGACAATTTTGGCCTTTTAACAATGTTTCTGGAGAATTCAATGAGTACATTTCTCAGAAACAAAGCGTTTTGTTAAACTACTGTTAAAGATGAGCATATATATTTTATGAAATATTACTGAACACATTGACAGATGTGAATGACAACCTTATTTTCACACAATGATCAATGGTTCCTGCAAAGTATTGATATTTTAAAAGGTTAAAAAAAATAGTTTATTTTCTCTGTCCTCAACCTTCCCTTTCTGAGCCCTTTCCTTCCATGGGATATAACATTTTCTTAGCAGGTATCTGGGAAAGCTCTGGGTTTTCTCCACTTCCCCCACTGATAGAGAGAGAAATTGATCAGATAGCAGGCAATGATTACAGTTGCATTTGAACAGTGAAATATGTTTTAAATTCAATTTCCTTAAGATAATGTGCTTGGTAAGCCTTTCGTCTCTAATTTCTGAGTGAGAGTAATTGTTCCTTGACCCTTGATGAACTTTGAAATCTCAAGCCCTAGTCAGCTTTCTTATTTGGCCCAAATGAGAATGCTGATGGTCTATTTCAAGGAGCTAATAGAATTAAAAGTGTTTCCTTAGTCAGCAGCTTCATTCATTCCAGCCCTCTGATTTTGAACCCGAGCTCTAGAAACAGACTCTGTGGATGTGAATCTAAGCTATAACTCAATTCTCATTACTTCCAACTGTAAAATAAGGACTATCAAAGAATGTACAAATAGGGATCAGGTAATAACAGAGAGAAGGCAAACTATATGGGTGCAGATATAGTAAAGTGGGAATAAATGGTTCTAGGAGTCCATGAAAGTTCTCTTCTGGTTGACTCAGTGTTCTCAGGGAAGTAGAAACCGAAACAAAAATGATTGCTGGGGAGGTGTTGGAGGTAAAAAAAGAGACAGAAGAAGATCTAAAAACATTACCTAAGTGACTTAGAAAATGAGTGGATGGGGACATATATAGAAGTCAGCACTCCTTATCCCAGAATTTTGCATCTGCAGATCCAACCAGTCATAGATCTAAAATATTTAAAAAAAAAACCTTTCACGTTGTTGCTGACATGTCTGTGTAGTTAGGCCTATAGTGGTTGCATCTGTCCTGAACATAGAGCACGAAGTTAAAACTTCCATAATTTTTTCAGTTGCCATATTTCATATCATCGAGCAAGCTGAATTGTTAACCAGACTGCCTGGGGAATAAAGTCCTCTGTTCAATATAATTTTCTTACTAGTCAGACAAGATCTTTGCTGTTGTAAATCTTAATCTTCCTTTGATAATTCAGCTTTCATAGCCTGATATGAATGATTCATGGAACTCTCATTAGATGCAGCTGTGCATATAATTTAGGAACTATGAGGGAGATTTTGATACAAAAGAGTTTAGTTTTTTCATAGCAATCTTATATTACTATGTCACTGGACATATATCCTAGGTAGCAATTTATTAGTTTTAAATGTAATTGTGAGTTGAGGTTTTGCTACCTATTTCACCTTCAAAGTTTAAAGATAATTCATTTTTCTGACTGAAAATTTTGTTTTTTGTTACAAAAGACTTTAGTTTTTTCTTCTCTGTTCAGTATGAGGATACAAAAGCATTTGACTTTTGAAGTCTGACAAACTTGAGTTTTACTGTGGTTTCTTTCTGTTGTAAACTATGAAATATACAGCAAGTTAGTGAACCTTTCAAAGCATGGAAACAACACTAATAACACTAATTGTAAATTGTAAAAATGAGTGTGATGATTTAAAAAATTATATCAATACAATCTCTGGAATATAGTTCTCATAAATGTTAACTTTCTTCTTATATGATTCAACATCAAGTGATCTGTATCCAATACTGATGTATGAGTTTTTTGCCCCTACCAAACAATGCTTTTATGCCAGCTTGGGGGGGGGAGGGGCGCGGAATTCTACAATTCAACTTAATTCTGACATTTTACAACAAAGATTGACCCCAGATTATCAGATCCCACCAGATTTCTCCTACTTCAGATGCTAATCACAAGTCCAGTTGTTACATGTGCTTTTTAAAAATTGGCTATAAGTTAAAAACTCCCAAGATTTCTTCTGTGGGTTTGATTAATTTGCTAGTGCAGCTCACAGAACTCAGGAAACCAATTTATTCACTAGATTATGGGTTTATGAAAAAGGATACAAATCAACAGCCAGATGAAGAAATTCAGAGAGCAAGTCATAAGAAAGGGCATTGAGCTTCAATGTACTCCAAGTGTGCTACTCTTCCCAGATGGCCACATGTTCAGCTACACAGCAGCTCACCAACACCCACTTCTTTTTGGGGTTTTATGGAATCTTCATTATAGAAGCATGATTGACTAAATCATTGGCCACTGGTGATTTATTTGGCCACCAACCCCTCTCACTCCCCAGAAGTCATAGGGTAGGACTGAAAGTTTTAATTTTCTGTTCTTGGTTGGTTCCCCTGGAAACCAGCCTCGCACCATCTTTAAGAGATTTCCAAAAGTCAACTCACTGACAAACTCAGGTGTGGTTGAAAGGCACTTATGAATAACAAGACACTCATTTCACTTTTATAGCTCTGAAGTGATTTTAAGAACTGAGAATGGGACCAAATATTGTAACAAATTATGTTCCCATTGCTCTTATTGCTCAAGTAATTCCAAGGTTTGCGGTAGCTGTGAGCCAGAAACTGTGGGAAAGGACCAAAGTATAAATTTATTATAAATCACAATATCACAGTATCTAAATAAAAACCAGCTGGCGATTGTAAGATATTAATTAATAGGATGATAAAAGAAAAGTTGGCTGGCAGACCTTCAACCAATGAGATCTTATTTTATAAGAAGTAAAATGAACCAACACTGTCCTCAAACCTACGCAAACTCTAATGAGACAGGGAGAAAGTGTTCCCACAAGAATGGAGACAGGGTTCTGTGTACTCATAAGGAAGAGAAGAATAGGAGAGATGAATGGCTTTATTATCAGGTGCTCTCCTTTTACTGGCAATAACATTTAAAGAGCTTAAGGGCATATGAAATAGACTTCAAATGGGCTTAAGTGCTGGGAAATTTTTGTCAGTGTGCTTTATTTCTTCTATGGTAAATCTGGGAATGAATAAAATTGCTTTGATAATTCATTATGTTCTTATTAAGTGAAACTATATTGTAAATTTTATAGATAAGCTATGCTTTTGCACTAATAATTATGACTGAAGGTAAATGATCTCCTTAAGTAACTTGAGTGTGAAATGTTGTGGTAGTGTTGTACCATGATTACAAATAAATCACTTAAAAGTGAAAATAAGGGAATAGGTTATTAACACCTCATTTTTTGGATTGTACCTGCAAAATTAAGCCTTTCTTTTAAGAACAAATTAAAGTTTATATATGGAGTATAAATTGGTAGTATCCATATTCTACTATAATTATTTAAAGAATAATATGTAATTCACACTTCAAATTCCTGCATTCTATGCAGTTATTCAGAATGTCAAAATTATTATTAATTATCAAATAGGCCTTTGGATCATTAGAATAAGATGATCCTATGATCCAAAGTTGACAGTTAAAGACATATTTTGGGCACTTTAATCCTTTGAAAATTCAGCAGTTCTAATAAGAACAATATTTGCAGAATACTATTGCTACTCAAGCACATTTTTATTTATCATCCACTGTATAAATGTGAAGGGGGAGCAGAGTAAGTCACCCCAAAATGTACCACTTTGGCATGTAGATTATTTTGAAATGAAGGCAATAAAGACCCTGAAGACTCAAGAAGAACTTTTACCTCTCTCTTAAGGACCTAAAAAAAATTAGATAGGGGAGCTGGCCCAGAAAGACAGCTTTTGCCAGAGATAACTTTTTTATCTGAAAGATTTATTTGCATGGCAAGGCAAACATCCTAATACCAAATATCTGTTCTTATCTTCTCTGATATGCCCTCCTTCCTGTTGAAGCCCGACTACTATCCATTTCTTAGCTCAGGATGGCATATAAGTCTGAATTGCCAACTTCTCCTTGAGTCTCATATCTTTGGAGGTCCTATATGTATGAAATTGAATTTTTTTTTCTCCTGTTAACCTGTCTATGCTAATTTAATTACTAGACAAGCCAAAGAACCTAGAAAGGAAATTTTTCTACCCCTGTGAAAGTTAACCATAACAAATGCTTCTGACTAGCATAACAATTATGTACAATTCTCCAGGGATAAATTAAACATGCCAATTAAAAGCATTTAAGGGTCACAAGAATAAACGTTATTTCAGGCATGTCTTATTCTATATTTGGGTATCATTTTTCCTACAGAAAAAAATACCTTGGATGTCTAACAATCAAAAGAAAAATACTTGGAGGGATTATTATTTTATAAATAAACCATGCATGTGAATTAAGAGCGTAAAACCTCAACATTTAACATTGTCTTAAAGAAAAAAAAAGTCAACATATAGGAGTGGGCAGTAGGTTATGGGTACCATTATAAGACTACTCCGACGTCCTAGTAACAAGAGGACCTTTGGTACTAAAAAAGCCTAATTAGCCACTTGTACTATGAAGACCATCATTGCTGACATCAGTTTTTATTCATAAAGGCAGTTGGTAAAGATAGAGAGTAATGTAGTATCCCACATGTATTTAAACCAGAGATTTACCAATTAGCCCTTAAAGCCAACTTGAAAGACGCCATCTAGAGCAGTGGTTCTCAACCTTTCTAATGCCTTGACCCTCTAATACAGTTCCTCATGTTGTGGTGACCCCCAACCATAAAATTATTTTTGTTGCTACTTCATAACTGTAATTTTGCTACTGTTATGAATCGTAATGTAAATATCTGTGTTTTCTGATGGTCTTAGGCCCACAAGGTTTTGACCCACAAGTTGAGAACTGCTGGGGGTCACCAGAATATGAAGAACTGTATGAAAGGGTTGCGGCATTAGAAAGGTTGAGAACCACTATCTAGAGGTTAAAAGATGTGGCCTTCTTCTGGAGAAGCTTCTATTGAAATAGGCAGTTCTAAGTCCCCTTTGGAGATAAATTTACTATTTGGGGTTTAGGGCAGTTTACTCTTAAATCTTTGGAAATGATACACATCCTTGAGAGAGCAGAAATTATCCTTCTTGGTCTATTCTAGATTTCATATTACACAGTTCAAATGCCAAGTAGGTTTATCCTTATGGCTTAACACAACAAATTAGCTATTGTTTCAGTATAAAAACTTGGTATAACTCCTGACAGGTAAAGAGATGTTCCACAGTTAGGAACATGCTTTCAAAGTTGATGATTGGTACTATATATATATATATATATATATATAAACTAAAGATGATGGTATGTAGACTTTCACTGAGTAACCTCACTTTATAAACACTGTTAGGTGAAAATCAACATTGAGTGATTATTTGTAATGATAAACTATTACACAAAAAGAGAAAAGTATCTATTATGGACAAGAAAAAAGGAATATAAATTTCTCTCACTGTATGATTCAGATTTTAAAAGACAATTTAAAATTATTGCTTTTTTATTTTCAAGAAGCCATTGGAGATCTTCAAAAAAGCATCTGCTAGTAGATAATTTGGCAAATAGGAAAATAAAATTAGGTATGCAGAATTAAGTAGTGATCAAACTTGTAGATGGTAAATTGTAAGTTTTATAATCTATATATATAAAAGGCTAATATGCAAAGTGTCCCCTCAGGAGTTCAACTGGGAGACTGGGAGTTTGATCATTTGCTATGACTTGTGCTGACCACCAGGGGGCAGCGTGGAATGAAGGAAAGCCCTGGCCAGCAACCAGCAGCCAAGGAAGGAAGGCCCCAGCCAGCAGCCAGCAGCCAGAAGGCCCCGATTGGCCCTGATCACCAGCCAGGCCTAGGGACCCTAACCATGTACAAATTGTCTTAAATGAAGGGGACACTTTCCTAAAAATGTTAAAATGCTTGAAAATTACCAAGACTTTCTTAAAATGCAAACTATATACTAGTATATAAAAACCTAATATGCAAATAGACCGAATGGCGGAACAACCGAACAAGCAAACAACCAATCACTATGACGTGCACTAACTACCAGGGGGCGCGTACGGAACTTGGTGGGTTTTGGCAGCAGGCAGTAGAACGTGGAATATAGTGGGCATTGGCCACAGCAGAATGGTGGAGCAGGTGAGTGGGGGCACCAGACCAAGGCAGGGCGCTGATTACTGTCATCAGGGCAAGCCTCTGGTGGTTACTGAAAATTCTTTGTGCCTGCATGCTGCAGTCCTGCCTGTTGCTCGCACCTGCTGTGGGTGCCAACCCTGCTCACACCAGCTGCCAGTGCTGGAGACACCACTTGCACCCACTGCTGGCATCTGGCATCGGCCCTAATTGCTCAGCGCCATCAGTGGGTGTGAGTGGTGGCTGCTGGACCCAATCACTTTTAGGGCTTCCCCACCTCCCCTTGCTCCTGAGGGGCAATCGGGACAGCAGCCGCTACTCACACCCACTGACAGAGCTGGCCACGCTCACACCCATTGCTGGCACTGGCCTCAATCGCTCTGTGCCATCAGTGGGTGCAAGCAGCAGCAGGGGGAGCAGGGCTGCCAGCAGACAGGGGACCAAGGGCAGTGGCAGGCCAGGCCAGGTGGGGGCACAGAGGATGGGCCAAGACCTGCCCCTGTGCCCACCGCAGCCTCATGGTTCCTTTCAAGGTGCACAATTCGTGCACTGGGCCCCTAGTCTATTATATGTATAGCAGTAATTCAAAAAGATAGTTTTACATACCATATGGAATTTATGATTTCACTGATTTTAAGTCAAGAATGTATTGTTTGCTATTGAAGGAGAATAATAAACTCTCATCAGAATTGGTTTGCACAAATGCAGCTTAAAATATAATTGATGTAGAAATCAAACAATATATTTAGCCCCAGATGTATGAAGAACAGAGAAATTTTTCAAATTTTTCAAAAATGTGTTGGGAACTAAATTCCTTTCCCAAAAGGTCTTTGAGTCAAGACAGCTTCAGTTATTACCTATCTTTAGAGTATTCTGTCCCAAATCACATTCAAATGTGGCTCTAAAATAACCATACATTGAAAAAGAAACAAGCAATAAAATATCTGGGTAGGTGGTTATGGTGAGGGAGGTCCATCCACAGGTGGGTTGGCTATGGCAGTGGAAGGGAGTGAGCCAAAAGATATGCAGGGTATCAGAAAAAAAAAAAAAAGTAAACAGATCAATAACAGAGCTTCAGTTATAACTGGAGGCCCAGTATATTACATTGGTTCCTTACTTTTCTTAGTTAGAAGCTACGGTTTTAACTTTCTCCATAGTTTAGGGCTATGCCTTAAACTTGATAGCTTTTTCTTGAGTAAATGAATAATTAACAGTGACTAAAATCTGTCCACAGGTCATGTGTGGCATTGAGAAGGGACTTCAGCTATTAAGGCATCAGAATTCATACTTCCTAAAAAGCTTCTAATTAATTATTGATATGCATTGCTCACAATTTCACTCTCACCAGTTAGAGAAGGCAGTGAGTTATCTGGCCTCTTAGCTCCTCTTCCTTTGCATTCCACAGCCCTCTCCCCTGGTCCACAGAGGGGGCACTCTGGTGGCTCTCAATTCCTTTTGCACTTTTGATAGAACTTCTTTCCATCCTGCAGTGCTACCAACTTGTCCTCTGCCCAACATTCCCTCAGAACAGCAATCAGCAAGAAGAAATCGCACTCTAAATGACAAAAGGGAAAGAAACATCATTTGGGCCAAAATGATTATCCTCTATGCTCCGAGGAAATTTCTCCTGGATCTCAACAATGTTTACATTTGGCCCTCCAATATCAAATTGGCCCTGAGTACAGGAATAAAGATGGAAAATTGCATATCCAAAATTTGTCTAACTTAACTACTAAGCAAAACAAATTAATGGTTCATTTCATCATCCTTTGTTTCTCCCTCTCTGGGCGCTTGATGATGTTGAAAGCTTAATTCCTAACAACCCATAGCTTAAAATTTAGAAACTTTGCCCAATCTTTTTCTCTCCTGCTTTACTTACATCTGAAAGCAACCTCCCAGCACCTCAGTTTAAGCCCAGCTGCCCAGTCATGCATCTCAGATGAGCTCTCACCACAGCCAACTTCAATTATGACCAAATAGACCAAACCAGAGACATGCTGCTATTGTAGTGGCAAAAAGGGAGGTGGGGGAGAGACTTTGGCATCTAGAAAAGCTGTTATGTAGGCAATGCCCAGTAAATATCATTTATTATATCATCAGGACCACATACCTGGGACCGAACTAGGCTTACATTTAAAGGGGCTAAAATTATTTGAAGAAAACAGTGATAATTAATTTTACACAGGAACTTTTTTAACATATTGCTTTCCTTGCATTTTTCTTTTCTTTGTATCTTTTAAATTTAATGGTTTGTTGCTATGATGCTATATTTTCTAACAAAGTATGCTTCTTAAAAAAATAAAAGGGAAATGGAAACACACTGTAATATTTATATCATCAAAGCTGTACAAAGACTAGCTGTATGTCTCAGAAGCCTCCATCATCTACCTGGTGGCTATTTTCCCAGGCTAAAACCTAAATACCAAACAAGTAAATGAAATTTAAGTTGCACTGGCCTGATAAGCTTCCAAGCACAAATCTATAAAATGAAGAGAGACTTCCTAATTACATGTAATTTGCTCTGTGGATTTGAAACAGATGGATTATAAAAATGATTCCATGATAAACAACTAAATGTGGTTACTACCTTCTGTACTTTCTTGGTTCACATTTTGGTTGTTTTTTTTTCTTTAAAGTAGATAATACTTTTTGTCAGTAGCAGTGCAAAACTTTCAACTGCATTGGAAATGCCATAGTGTTCTTTTATCTTTATTATAGGTGTCTTTTTTAAAACATAGAAAAAATAAAGCTTGCAAAGAAAAAAATCAACATTGTATTTTTAAAAAAATATTGAAAGAAATCTAGCTAATTAGATTAAGGTTCTTTTCTAGTTGCCCATTTTTTAGAAGATACTTACTGATAGAAGCGAAGAAAGAAGGGTGTAAAAAGAAAATACCTAGGATGCAGAGAAAAAAGAACCCTCATGCACTGCTGGTGGGAATGCAGACTGGTGCAGCCACTGTGCATTATGAACAGTATGGAGTTTCCTCAAAAATCTAAAAATGGAACTCCCATTTGACCCAATAATCCCACTTCTAGGAATATATCCCAAGAAAGTAGAAACACCAATCAGAAAGGATATATGCACCCCTATGTTCATAGTGGCACAATTCACCATAGCTAAGATTTGGAAACAGTCTAAGTGCCCATCAGCAGATGAGTGGACTAAAAAACTGTGGTAAATCTACACAGTGGAATACTATGCTGTGGTAAAAAAAAAAAAAAAAAAAAAGGATTCTTACCATTTGCAGCAGCATGAATGGAACTGGAGAGCATTATGCTACATGAAATAAGCCAGTCAGAGAAAGATAAATATCACATGATCTTACTCATTTGTGAAATATAATGAACAACATAAACTGATGAACAAAAACAGATCCAGAGACAGAGAAGCACCGGTCAAATGCTCAAACCTCAGAGGGAAGGTAGGGGAGGGTGGGGGTAAGAGGGAGAGATCAACCAAAGGACTTGTACGCATGCACATATATAAGCCTAACCAATGGACACAGACAACAGGGGGGTGAGGGCATCAGTGAGGGGGTGGGGGGCAATGGGGGGATAAGGAAATCAATAAAGAAATTTAAGAAAAAGAAAATAACTAGGTGAGGTGATTTGACAATCTCATGAAAGAATTACTGACAATGCACCTTTTCCAACATTAGTCAGCATAGTACTGTGTATATGTGCAATGCAAAGAAAAGTTAACACACATTGTTGGATGGTTGATCAAATCATGATTCTCAGAACAGAATCAGACACCGATTCATTTCCCTCTTGAGATCCCATAATCTTAATATCAAAAACTCAGATGAAGTTGAATATTTACAATTGTTTCTAAATTAAAAATCAATAGGAGCCTATTATTACAGATACATGTGTTTTGCTTCGCAGTCAATACTAAAGAACACCATAGATTTAAACTGTATTTTCATAAATACTATAATCTAATATCAGATGTATAATATTTCATTGCCTTTCAAACATGAAAATTGATCTTTAATACAATTATCATGGGATAATTTTACACGTCAAAAAAAGAAATGATATTGTGAGGTAAGATAAGATATATTTATATTCAAATTGCCTGATCATAAACAATATCATTATCACAAAGAGATAGCTGTACTCCCATGAACACACACAAAATAAATAAATAAATAAGAAAGAGCATTCTCAATTTAAGGTACTTTAACAAAGGTTTATTGACAAAATGACTACTAACAAAGATGTGTGGGAATAGGAGTACAGGGACCACAATAAGTAGCACTGTAATGCTGGGTTAGCAGCAGCAGAGAGGATCATGGAGAATAAATCACTTTAAAAGAAGAAGGGAACACTAACCTTATGAAAGACACAGAGTGGCCAAGAAGATCTAGGAGAGCGAAGCAGGTTTTAGATAGAGATTATATCTGACCCTTTTTTCCTCCTTACCTCCAATATTTTGAACACAAAGAGAAGCCAAGAGTATGTGGGTAGGGGGTGTTACTGATATATTCAACACAGGGCATTCACTTGGATGAAAGCAGGTTATAGGGTGGAGTACAACTGGAGATGAGGGGACAAACAGAAGCTATCCACAACATATGACAGTCCAAATCAATCATATCAACAATGGGAGTGGCATTTTCAGTATTTGAGCTCTCCAGTAAAACTCACATGCATTGCTATATTTATAAAATTATTTCCTCTTCATATTAGTAGTGGCATTATAATATTTGTAATTACTTAAGTACATAATGTATTTATGCTTTCACTAACATTTTAGAGTAGGGAAGAGGCCAGTAAAGATTTAGTTATGAATTACAAGTATTGGTGATGAGATAAAGCAGAGAACCATTGGCTTAGATTTGTCACAATTTCTTCTAAGGCTGAGGAGGGCCTGTTGAAGCTCAAGGTATCCAATTTCTGTATGAAGTGGGAGTTCTGTTAATCAGAGAAAGAGAGAATGTTTCGTGTGAGGTAACAAGTGTGTCTTCTATGGTTCATAACAATAATAATTATAGTAATTAACAATCACATAATTAGATGTAAAGCCCCCATAATGTGAAAGACATTTGATAAGACTTAGAGACAAAAAAAATATGCTCCCTCCTTTCAAGTAGTTGGCAGTCTGATTGCTGATGTAAAATAACAGGCCTTTTGAAGAATATTGAAGCAGGACAGAATGTAAGAAACTCACCCCCAGAGCAGTGTCTGCAGTGTGGCCTTACTGCACATCCTGTTAAGGGAACATTCATATGATCTAATATTAACTGAGCATAGCGCAGCCTAAAGAATAGTTTACTATTTTATTTATGAATTTATTTATTTACTAAGCAATGTAAATTTCTAGATGAAAAGTCTACTATCCTTTCTGGGATTGGCCCAAGGAGAAGCTGAGGGTAGTTTCAAAGGGCAATTATAGCCCCACAGTAACTTTACCCTGGAAATATTCAGATTACCTATCTCTAATATCTACTTTTTTTTTCTATCATCCAGGTAACAAGGTGTTGGAGATAAGCTTGGCACAAGTCACTATAGAGAATATCTGCTGTCAACTTTTCATCCTAAGTGCTCTCAAAACACCATTTAATGGGGCTTCCTGAAATTCTACACAGGATCAATATGAAGCACAATGATATAGTATTTTTTGAATTTACCATGTGTTCCTTTATTATACCTGAGATAGTTACCTATCTTCAGAATTTTAACATTTTAACCTCTTTTCATGACTCTCAAAACCATCAATATTATTTCCAACACAATTCCTAGAAGATATTTTAATTGAGTATATTAATGTGACACTTGAACTCTTTTAGAACAATGAAAATCTAATACTGTCTCCTCCTCCATCCTAAACACACAATTACAAATTCTGGATCATTTTTGAGGGCCTTATACTCCATACCAGAGATCTCTTCTTTTATAAAGTTTAGCTTTAGAAATTATTTCTGTTCACATCTGTATGAATTTAACTGAAATCCTGCTATTTCCAGAATGACATACTATAATGAAGGGTAAAAACTGTCCAATTTTATGGTTAGACTAGAGGCCTGGAGCACAAAATTTGTGCATGGGGGTGGGGGGCAGGTGTGTGTGTCCCTCAGCCCAGGGACCCCTTGAGGGATGTCCGACTGCTTGTTTAAGCCCAATCCCACCGGATCGGGCCTAAACAGACAGTCAGACATACCCCTCACAATCCAGGACTGCTGGTGGGATTGGGCCTAAATGGGCATCGCTCTCATAATCTAGGACTGCTGGCTCCCAACCGCTTGCCTGCCTGCCTGCCTGATTGCCCCTAACCGCTTCTGCCTGCCAGCCTGATCACCCCCTAATCACTCCCTTGCCGGCCTGATTGATGCCTAACTGCTCCCCTGCCAGCCTGTTTGCCCCTAACTGCCCTTCCCTGCCAGCCTGGTCACCCCTAACTGCCTTCCCCTGCCAGCCTGGTTGCCCCTAACTGTCCTCTCCTGCAAGCCTGATCACCCCCAACTGCTGTCCCCTACAAGCCTGGTTCCCCCCAACTGCCCTCCACTGCAGGCCTAGTCCCCCCCAATTGCCCTGCCCTGAAGGCCTGGTTGCCCCTAACTGCCCTCTCCTGCTGGCCATCTTGTGGTGGCCATCTTGTGTACACATGGGGGCAGCCATCTTTGACCACATGGGGGCAGCAATCTTGTGTGTTGGAGTGATGGTCAATTTGCATATTACTCTTTTATTAGATAAGATTCATTTGGAAATAGGAATATGTTTTTCCCCCATATTTTCCTAATTAGGTAAAGATCCTGATTTCTCATGAAAAAATACAGGCTGAGTTAAGCATTCAGGCTCTGAGATTCTGAGAGACTTGATACAACAAGTGGACTTTATCTAAGTAGTTTTTAAATTATAGTGAAGACACCTATAATAATAAAAGTAATATTCTAATTCGACAGCCGAACGACCTTCTGGACGAAGCCTGGGCTGCGAGGGCTGAACCCCTTGCATGAATTTAGTGCATCAGGCCTCTAGTATGAACATACCAGGGTAATACTTCAACTGCTGACTTGCTAAACATTGCCTTTATGATATCCAAAGGAAACCATGTGGCCTTATGCTTGGACTCACAGAACGAGAACATTCAGCTTGTTTGGATGTCACCAATGTAAACTTTTGTAATTACTAGTACAACTCTAATGTATTTAAGCTTTCTTGTGAGTAGCATACATGGGTAAAAGAGCACATGTAAAGTTCATAATTTTTTGATTTGGCATTCTTCTGGATTAAATTTAGTACTTTCTCTTAAACTCTCTCCTTTGCATATAATATGTGATAAATATCCATCCTACCTTCTAACTGTACGTCAAGAGCTCCTTTCATAGGAAGAGCTGAAGAGCCCTGCACCCACTAGGGATTATTGTGCTTAATTCTGCTCAGCTAGGTCACTTTATAAACATGTGTCCAAACAATGTTCTTCTGGATTCAGATTATTCACTCAAATGTGGCCTGAAAAATATGATCACTTCATGGGCACTTGCAAAGCTAAATTAAGAAGTCACTTTTTTGTTTTGTTTTGTTTTGTTATTATATGTTTATTTCTAGTCTGCAAAGGCAAAACTTTTTAAAGGAAAGAAATGGTGGGGAAAAGATACAGAGGCAAAGAAGCATTGAACAGACTGTCAAACTACCTTGGGAAGACAGGGGAGGTTGGGCGAGGGGGGCTGTAAGAGACCAACTGAAGGACTTGTACGCATGCATATAAGCATACATAACCAATGGATACAAGACACTGGGGCGGGGGGGGAGGACGGGCAGGTGAAGGCATGTAATGGGGGGTAGGGGAGGTCAGGAGGAGGTCAATGGGGGAAAAAAAAGGAACCATATGTACTACTATTTGTATTACTTAAAACAATAAAAATAAATAAATAAATAAATAAATAAATAAATAGAAGTCACAACTCTAGCATTCACAGACTTCAAATTCTGACCAAAACTAATAATAATCATAATGCTGTATTGCTGGGTTGGCATGGCTCAGTGGTTGAGCATTGGTGTATTAAACAGGAGGTCACTGTTCCATTCCCAGTCAGAGCACAAGCCCAAGCTGTGGGCTCAATTGCTAGTGTGGGGCATGCAGGAGGCAGCAAATCAATGATCCTTTCTCATCATTTATGTTTCTATCACCTTCTCACTCTTCCTTCCTCTCTGAAAGCAATAAAATATATATTAAATAATAATTATTATTATGTATTTAATTTAAAAAGAGAGTTTTTGTTTTGTTGGGTTTTTTTACACAGTCATATGCTGTGTTACTAACTGCCTCTGGAAGCAAAATCATACCCATCACAAATACATACCTAAAAAGAGATATTTATTATTCTGCTATGAATTCTATCTCTTATTATGCTTTAATGATACTACAAATGTAAGCCATTACTATGTAGGTGATATTTCTAGCAGGCCCCCAAAATAACATTTTATGAGATTTCAAATGCTATGATTATAAAACAGTAAAAAACTTAAGGAAATAAAGAAAAACACAGTATATATGCAGAAGGTATTAAGATACAACTTTGCAATTATGAGGGTTTGTTAAAAGGAGATAGTTTTATTCTAAACACCAATTAAATCAGAACCACCACACAGGAAACAAAAGAACTATTAAACCATTGTGCCAAAAAAAAAAAGAAAAGAAAAAGAAAGAAAGAAAGAAAGAAAGACCCTCTCATGCATGACAGAATTTAGCATTTGGAGGGGGTGCAGAGGCAGGGTGGAGGGGGTCAGTCAAGAAAAGGAGAATATCTGTAACACTTTTGACAATAAAGATAATTTTTTAAAATGTTCATGTGAATCCTTTCACCAAAATTAAGAAATGTATACACTATTGAGAAGACTTAAGTCCCTGCCCCCCAAAAAGCACCATATATATATATATATATATATATATATATATATATATATAATCAATGAAATATCTACATTTATTAATGTTATATTAATAAAATTTCATGTTCTTAATAATATTCAATATTATCATTAACATTTCATTTATTCATTAAGCCAAACTCATTTAAGATCAACTGTATTGATATACTACTGAGAAAATACACTGAGTGGCCAGATTATTATAATCTTTGAATGCATAATAATCTGGCCACTCAGTGTATATCTACACTAATAAAAGAGAAACATGCAAATTAACATCACTCACCTACACCCACCAGCCAATCAGGAGCAAGCATGCAAATTAACCCAACAAAGATGGTGGTGGCCATGGAGCTAGAGTGAGCAGGGGGTTTGGGTTGCTCCCAGCGATGGAGGAAGTCAAGCTTCCTGCCCCCCCTTAGCCATCCCTGGCCTCTGCTCAAGGCTACAAAGTTTCAATTATAGAAGATAAATAAATCCCAGATAACTGCTTCCAGCCAGCCCTGGCCTCTGCTCAAGGAGGCACTGAGAAGAAAAAAAGAAAAGAAAAAGGCCCCTTACCCAGTCTGGCCACACCCCCATGGGGTGAGGGTCCCTGCTGGGGGCTTGGCCAGACTGGAAACAGCCATCAGCCCCTAACCCAGGCTGGCCGGGCACCCCACTGGGGACCCCACCCTGAAGGGTGTGTGGCCAGCCTAAAAACAGCCCTCAGACCCTCATCCAGGCTGGCCCTGCCCCCCAGAAGGGACCCTCACCCTATGGGGGCATGGACAGCCTGAAAACCACCACAAGCCCCTCTCCCAGGCCGCTTCACACCCTAAGGGAACCCCCACCCTGATCTGGGACACCCTTCAGGGCAAACCAGCGGGCCCCCACCCATGCATCAGGCCTCTATCTATACTAATAAAAGGGTTATATACTAATTAGACTGGGAGACCTTTCAGGAGACCTTCCGGACGTTCTTCTGGACCACGCCATGGTGGCAGGGCTGAGGGAAAGGCAGTTAGAGGCCAAGAGGGGAGGGCAGTTGTGGTGATCAGGATTGTGTGTGTGGGGGGGTGTTGGAGTGATCAGGCCAGTAGTAGGGGGGCAGTTGGGGTGAGCAGACTAGCAGGGAGGCTAGTTGGGGGTGAGCAGGCCATCAGTGGGGGTCAGTTGGGAGTGAGCAGGACAGCGGGAGGAGGGGCAGTTTGGAGTGAGCAGGCCAGCAAGGGGGAGAATTGGGGGCAAACAGGCCAATAGGGGAGGCAGTTGGGCAAGAGCACACTGGCACAGGGGGGCTGTTGGGGGTGATCAGGCTGGCAGGGGGGAAAGTTGGGGGCGAGCAGGCCAGTAGGCAGAGTGGTTAGGGGCAATCAGGCAGGCAGGCAGGTGAGCATTTAGGAGCCAGCAGTCCCAGATTGTGAGAGGGATGTCGGACTGCTGGTTTAGGCCCGATCCCTGTAAACTGGCAGTAGGACATCCTTCGAGGGGTCCCAGATTGGAGAGAGTGCAGGACAGGCTAAGGGACACACACTCCCCCCCAACCAGCACAAATTTGCAAATTGTCCCCTCGATCAGGAGTTCAACCAGCAGGCAGGTCGGCCAACTGCCCATTTCCCCTCCCCCTGGCCAGGCTGGCTGGACCCCACCCATGCACGAATTCATGTACCTGGCCTCTAATATATATATATATATATATATTGAGTGGCCATATTATTATGGGTTCAGAGATCATAATAATCTGGCCATTCCGTGTAAGAGCTTACTATTGTCCAGTTCTTTACCATCTTTACATGTGATATCTCATGCAATTTTTATAAGAAATCTATGAGGTATGTACTGACTTTATCATTTTACAGAGTAGGAAATTGAATTATATATAGAATAAATTGTAATGACACTCAGATTACCAGTAGCATAATTGAGATTTAAAATCACTGACTAGTAGAGTATAATTTAGGGAGGCAGTAGAAGTGATGGTTGAAATCATGGGCTCTTCTCAAATTCTGGGTCATCCCATTAGTAGCTGTGTGATTCTGTGGTTTTTATCCCTTTGGGCCTTAATTTTCCATATGAATCAATCTGTACCTTTCTAATGACCTGGTGAATATTATAGTAGTTTATGCTTATAGGACTCTTAGAAAAATACCTGACTCTTGATAAATATTAGCCATTTTATACCATTTTTTTCACCTGAGTGACCTGATTAAAATCAATGTCAACATGCATAAGTATATACAAAGACAACAGGAAGAAATACAAAACCATATAAACAGCCCCATTTTATTGGAAAATATATTTGAAAGTATTTTAAATTGAGAGGAGGAAGGGAAAGTCTCTAAGGATGAGATCACAATGGTGAATCAAACAGTGACTGGAAACTGTTGAGTGCCTGGAATGTTCTGATGGAGACCCTGAGAATTTAAAAAAGTTTTGAGAAAATGAAATGTTGAGTATGATCCATAGGTCTTGGATGACTCAGTGGCTGGTGGCAGCTTTCGCAAAGGATTGAGAAGTAACAGCCAGAAAAGTATGGAAAAAATCATTACAGTCTTTATTTCCTTTTTAGTAGAAATTTAAGCAACACTTTCCAAATACTTGATCTTTTAACTGACCACTAGTTATTATTGGCTCTGAATTAACATACTTTTCTGCCTGAAAAACTGCTACTCACTTATGGCTAGCTTGTTTCTTGCTATTATAACCAGACATGTCTGCTACCACCAGCTGAGTAATAGGTTTACCAAGGTGCTAAGTTGTTTCCCACCATATAGACACTATTTTCTCTGATCATTATACACACAACATTTAATTAAATATTATGAACACCGATAATGTGAATGTAATTGGTAGTAAATGCTGTGATGATTAAATTGATGCCTTTTCAAAGATCACCACTTATTCAATGCTGGCTTTGGAGGATGTGTTTCCAATAAATAATGGTTTGCTTTAGTCATTCTGACACATGATTTAAATATAGGAGAGAGGCTTCAATCTCCCCCCTGAAACTTAGGAAACATAAGAGGAGAGAATGGTGATTCAGAATTTGCACCACTTCAGCAAAAAACACAATTTACTTGAGTCAAACATTGTTATTTTACGGTATTGCACTTACCAGTCAATATTTAAGATTTACAATTTCAAAAGAAGAACATTGGTTTCAGAAAATTACCATTGCATATATAAATTAATGGAGGAATCTACTTGAGCAAAGCAATTCTAATGATTTCCTTTATCAATGGTTCCCAAATGCAAGCCCATGGAAAGTCTACATAGGATAATTTAGAAGGACATGCAAAAGATATACATATGACCAGATCCCTAACCCAGAGCTCTAAGAGAAAGGTCAAAACCCTGCTGAATCAGAGATAGATAGGTAGGTAGATATCTTTACCGATATATCTATTACTATGCAGTGTTGTCAATGAAGATCTTTAACAGTGACTTTTTCCTTTTTTTAAAATATATTTTTATTGATTTCAGAGAGGAAGGAAGAGGGAGAGAGAGATAGAAATATCAATGATGAGAGAGAATCACTGATCGGCTGCCTCCTGCACACCCCCCACTGGGGACTGAGCCTGCAACCCGGGCATGTGCCCTTGACTGGAATCAAACCTGGGACCAGCAGGCTGACGCTCTGTCCACTGAGCCAAACCAGCTAGGGCGTGACTCTTTTTCTTTAAAATTAAATTTTATTGGAGTGACAATGGTCAACATGCACATATAGGTTTCATGTGTGAATTTCTAAGTTCAGCACCTGGGAACTGGGCGGCAGCCCCACCCCTGCCACTGCTGCTGGTTGCTGTCTGTTGGGTGAATGGCAGGGCAATTGGCCCCTGCTTGTACCTGCCTTGGCCTGGTGTTGCCTGCTCACCCCCTCCACCATTCCACTTCAGTCCTGCTCTTATGGGGCCCATTAGGGCTGGCAGTGCTTCTGCTGCCACCACTGCCAGCATTGCATCACCAATGCCCGCCATGTTCCATGCCATACCCTGGTGGTCAGCGCACGTCATAGCGAGCAGTCGAACTCCTGGTTGTGGGGACAATTAGCATATTAGGCTTTTATTATATAGGATGGTTATATTGGTGGCCATGGGTCTCACAAGAAGGTCTCAAGAGTGTTGCCCCACCTACAAAGGCATAAATGAACAAACTTATAAAAAATCAATTCTTTAGAATGAAGAACTATGATGGCCTACATTTTCACTTGTAGGATCCAACTAATTTTACTAACTAATATTTTATCTTGGTGGACATTCATCTTATAAAGTTGTAAGCATAGTAGAATTTGAAACTTGCTGAAATCACACTAATTTAAATATTCTATAGACTTTGACAGATGTAGCTCTTTGGAGCTAAGCTTTTGCCAATTAGACACCCAAAAAAATCTGATGGAGAATATTTTTTTAAATCATTATACCCCCTAAAATCAAGGTTACTGTTTTTAACATAAATATAAATAACTCATCCACTTTCAGCCACTTTGAAGACATCAGTAACAGCTTTTAGTGCTTGTCATGCTGGCATGATCCACACAAATAGGTGAACCATCATCTTCTGTCACACCTTTAGAAGATGCTGCCTGGTAAAGTCAAGTTTTGAAATTACCTCCCATCTGATAATTTTCTCATAAAAACATTTCCACTTAAAGGCTTGTATCTATTCGTTCCTCATTTTCACATTCACCCCATTCTTTTTCTCTTGCCTCTACCTCAGCATCAGTTCCTGGCAGCATTGCATATTTCTTTAAATCATTCAACACAGAGATATTACATGTGGAAAATAAAATATCTCCATCAACTTTTGTTTTATTAACAGATGTCTTTGCCTACTTACCTGTACATAACTATTTATAAGGTCCATGTGCTGTTAATCCACATGCACTTTTAAAAGACTTTTCTTCAGAAGCAAAATTGTGCAAAATTTAAATTCTGTTATTGTTTCTACATAGTGCTTCCATTTGTGTTTCACAATTTATAAATTGAAGCAATCAATGTCTATTTAGATAGGATTTATAATATAAGCTCAAAGTTTGCTACAGAAAACTTTATACATGTGTCTGGTGGCTGTTTATATCATTTCATATATACCAGTAACTCTGGAAGCCTGGAGGGGTAACTATATTAAACAAAGGAAAGATTGCTCACACTTCAACAACCAGCTAAATGCAGAAGCTCACTCATTTTAACACCCATAAGCCTTTAAGAATTAAACATATCCACTGATTTAAAAATATCATCAGAGTATGAGAAAAAAGTAAAATAATCCATTTTAACTTTTCCAATTTTTTAACCAGAGAGTGCTTATATCTTAACTACCTTAGTGTCCTTGAGATTAAAACAACTTTTTAATAATCCAGATAAATTAATGTTGGCATTTTTATGAGGCACTCTTTAACCTCTTGAAAACATTTTGAGAACTCAGCCACAGATCGCCATAATGCAGGCTACTAATAAATGGAAATAATGAGTTTATTTTAAAGTTTAAACCAATGATAGCTTGATTAGGAATTTTTGTTACCCTAGAATGCATAATTAATTCTAGAGGTGAAATTAAAGACAAAATCACTTCACATATTAGTAAAAAGCAAATGAGACCATCTATACTAATAATAGACAAATATGTAAATTGACCATTCCTCCATGACACCCACAGCCAATCAGGAGTGAGTATGCAAATTAACCCAACAAAGATGGCAGGCATGTAGGCAGCATGCATGGTCGCAGGTGCCCAGTGGCCTGGGGAGGGGTGGGACACCCACCCACCCTCCGTGTAGCTGGGGCAACACAGCAGGCATCCCTGGGACCCTGCCCGCTTCGCATGTGGCCAGCGCATGTGCACACTGGCGCCAAGCAGCCAGGGTCCCAGGGATGCCACTGGAGTGTCTGGTCTTGTCAGCCCAGCCGGGGGGTGGCTGGAGTTCACAGTCCTTTTGGTTTGTGCAGCCCCTGGGCCAGAAGTGGAAACCAAGAGTGAGGGGAACACCAGAAATTCTGAGAATCGTAGTTCTGGTGGCAGATGCATTGCGGGAACTCCTAGACACTAGAGCAAAGTGAACCTTGAGCAAGTTACTGTTGTGGGTGGGGAATGGAGAGAAAGCAAAGGTGAGAGATGAGAGACATAAGTAAAGTCACAGTGTTGAGGAAAACTTAAAGGGAAGATATCCCACAAGTTCTAGGGAATCTCCACCAATGGAGTAAAAAAAAAAAAAAAGACCTCTATTATTCTATAAGAACCAAACCAAACTGGGTTGGGGTGTCAGACAATTCGCTCCATATGATTGCAAAGACAGACAGAAACTCCCGGATTGGAGAAGGCTCCCCTGAGAGCTCCCAGATTGAAGAGTGCAGGTTGGGCTGAGGGACCCACCCCCCATGCATGAATCTTTGTGCACTGGACCCCTAGTCCTATCTAATAAAGAGGGAATATGCTAAGTACCCTTATGCCATTGCAAAGATGGAAGCACCCAAAGCAAATAAGGGGGGGTATGTTAATTGACTGTCCTGCCCTCAAAGATGGCGGCACCCACAACAAATAAGGAGGGAATATGCTAATTGACTGCCCCTCCCTCAAATATGGCAGTTCCCACAGCCAATAGGAGGGAATATGCTAATTGACTACCCCACCCTCAAAGATGGTGGCACCCACAGCAAATAAGAAGGGAATATGCTAATTGACTGCCCTGCCCCCTCCATTGTATGAATTTTCATGCACTGGGCTTCTATCAATTTTATAAATTACTACTGGCCCTTTGCTATTAAGAATCAATGAGCATGTTTTCATATGTCTCTTGGCCTTCTGTATGTCCTCTTTCAGAAAGAGTCTATTTAGGTCCTTTGCCCATTTTTTTATTGGAATCTTTACCTTCCATTTGTTAAGTTGTATGAATTCCCTATAAATTTTGGAGATTAAACCTTAATCAGATGTAACATTGGCAAATATGTTCTCCCATGTAGTGGGCTTTCTTGTTGTTCTGTTGATGGTTTCTTTTGCAGAAACTTTTTATTTTGATGTTTATTTTCTCTTTAGTTTCCATTGCCCAAGGAGCTGTATAGGTAAAGATATTGCTATAACATATGTCTGATATTTTGCTGTCTAAGGAGTATCCTAAGATTTTTATGGTTTCTCGTCTTACATTTAAGTTCTTTAACTATTTGGAGTGTGTTTTTGTGTATTGTGTAAGTTGGTTTCTAGTTTTATTTTTTTGCATGTATCTGACCAATTTTCCCAGCACCATTTATTGAAGATACTGTTTTAACTTCATTGTATGCTCTTGTCTCCTTTGTTAAATATTAATTGAGCATAATGGCTTGGATCTATTTCTGGGTTCTTTGTTCTGTTCCATTGGTCAATATTTCTGTTTTTGTGACAGTACCAGGCAGTTTTGAGAACCGTGGCTTTGTAATATAGCTTGATATATGGTATTGTGATTCCTCCAACTTTTTTCTTCTTTCTCAAGATTGCTGCAGCTATTCGGGAGTCTTTATTTATTCCAGATGAATTTTTGGAGAGTTTGTTCTAGGTCTGTAAAATATGCCATTGATATTTTAATGGGAATTGCATTGAATCTATAAATAGCTTTAGGTAGTATGGACATTTTAATGATGTTGATTTTACCAATCCATAAACATGGCATGTTCTTCCATCTGTTTATGTCTTCCTCTATCTCTTTTTTCAATGTCCTATAGTTTTCCAAGTATGGGACTTTTACCTCCTTGATTAAGTTTATTCCTAGGTATCTTAATTTTTTTGGTGCAATGGAAAATGGGATTGTTTATTTAGTTTCTCTTTCTGTGAGTTCATTATTGGTGTATAAAAAAGCCATAGTTTTCTGGGTGTTAATTTTGTATTCTGCTACATTGCCAAATTAATTTATTAAGTTTATTAATGCAGTCTTTAGGGTTTTCTATGTACAATATCATGTCATCTGAGAATAATGACAATTTTACTTCTTCTTTTCCAATTTGGATGCCTTTTATTTCTTCTTCTTATCTGATCGCTATGGCTAGCACTTCCAGTACTATGTTGAACAGGAGTGGTGAGAGTGGGTATCCCTGTATTGTTCCTGTTCTTAGGGGAAATGGTTTTAGTTTTTGCCCATTGAGTATGATGCAAAACATAAAAACAATGAGGTACCATCTCACACGTGTCAGAATGGCTATCATCAACAAACAACAAGTGCTGGTGAAGATGTGAAGAAAAAGGAACCCTCATGCACTGCTGGTGGGAATGCAGACTGGTACAGCCACTGTGGGGAAAAAATATGGTGTTTCCTCAAAATTTAAAAATGGAACTCCCATTTGACCCAGTAATCTCACTTCTAGGAATATATCCCAAGAAACCAGAAGCACCAATCAGAAAGAATGTATGCACCCCTATATTCATAGCAGCACAATTTACAATGGCTAAGATTTGGAAACAGCTTAAGTGCCCATCAGCAGATGAGTGGATTAAAAACTGTAGTACATCTACTAGTACACAATGGAATACTACCTGCTATAAAAAAGAAGGAACTTTTACCATTTGTAACAGCATGGACGGAACTAGAAAACATTATGCTAAGCAAAATAAGCCAGTCAGAAAAAGATAAATATCACATGATCTCACTCATATGTGGAATATAATGAACAACATAAACTGATGAATAAAAATAGATCCAGAGACAACGTAACACTGAATAGACCGTTCAACCACAGAGAGAAGGCAAAGGAAGGGGTTAGAGATCAACCAAAGGATTTGTATGCATGCATATTAGCATAAACAATGGACATAGACACCGGGGTGGAGGGGGGTTGTCCTGGGAGATGGGAGTGGGAAATGGGGGAGGGGGGGTCAATTGGGGAAAAAGGAGACATATGTAATACTTTAAACAATAAAAAAAAGGAACAACTTTCAAAACTCAATAACCAGTGAGTAACAGTGAACAATTTAATATGCACCCTAAAAAAGAATTCCATCCTGCTTCTTTGTACTGTAAGTCCATATTTAAAGCAGGTTTATTTCACAGCTTTTATCAACCCCAAACATGGCCCTGCCTCATGAGCTGTGTCTTGGAACTTTGTGGGGAAGATCTAGTTTCTGAGAGCCCAGCAGGGGGCAAAGAAAGGCCAGGGTTTGACAGAAGTTCTCATAAGGAGTGGGACACCAGCTGTGACACTGACCCCTTCTTCCAGATTTGGTAAAGAAGGTCCTTGCTACTGGGAAGTAATACAGATTAAACTATTTCAATTGCATTTAAGGTGAATTCATTGGCAGTGATGTCTAAGATGAAAAAGCATATCACCCACAAAAGGAAGTTTAGAATAGTCAGTACTTTGAAATTCAGACAGAAATTGGGCCTCTCACTAGACTGAAAGTAGCAAGAAAGAAAGTTTATAATCCAAATACTCAGAAGAATACAAAGCAGAAGGCTATATTCTGGGGTTTCCAGGCAGTGAGAACAACTGGATTACTGAACCAATTACCAAAATAGAAACTTAAGAATAGGATTTGGGGAGGGTGGGCAAGAGCTTACTTACCAAATCATTGAGGTAAATATGAGGAAGACAGTTGTAGAAAAATAGGTCATGGGACAGGAAACAAATGGCAAATGGTTTAACATCATGATCACAACTGGAATACCCCATAACTGTCAGAGGTGATGCAGGAAAAAATTTCAAATGTGAGCTCTTTCAACAACTCTGCCATAGTCAGATTGGTACTAGAGACAGGGAGGCAAGTATAGATTATAGTTAATTATGTATGAAAGGACAGTGTGGGGCTCAAAGGACAAGGCTGTGAATAGGAGAGAGGCTTCAAAGCTGAAAACTAGATGCGGTCTTTAAACCACACAGGGGGATTTGGCCTTTGTTGCTATCTGCCAGTAGCTGCCCATAGTTCTCAATCAGAATCTCCTGGAAGGATGGTGAAACCACAGTTGTCCTGTTCAGTAATTAGGGAAACACAAATTGCAGCAAGGTGGGCAAGGTGGGGCTAGGCATTTATCATGCCACTGGCCCCTCCTGGAAAGGCATCATGACTCTGGGAGAGGTAGCTCTATTCAAATGCAACACAGACCAAGACCAGCCATGCACCAGTACATCTTGCAATTTACTCTTCATCAATATGTCCAATAGCAATGTGTCTTTTACACACTTCAAAAGTTAAAAATTAGAAACATGCAATCCAATGACATTCATTTGCCCTTGGCTAATATATCAATCTGGATGCTTCCGGCTCGCCCTTGATTGGTTAGAATTTTTCGTAGATCAGAGGAGAATTCAAATTTGGTCAAGTAATTTTTTAATGCACTCAACTCAGCCATTGACCTACTGTCTTGATGTTTAAAGCACAATCTATTTAAACACACCTTTCTACCTGAGACAATTCTGCCCTTGTTTCTCTTATGGACTATAAATAGTATTTGGAATAAGTAATGCAAAAAAACCAGCATACATAATACCAAATATCTGTTTGAATGTTTTGTGTTGCTTTTATTATTATTGAGTTGTGTATGTTAAAGTAACTGTCTAAAATTTAAGGAATGCCTACAAATTGAAGAACAATTCTTGCTAAAAGGCTGCCCTCTTGTGACAATGTATTGTATGTACTACTGGAAAATCAGCCTCATACCTTCTTGAATCAAACTGATAATACTATTAGAAAGAAATAAAACCTTGATAAATTTTTAATTTAAAATGTGTATATCTTGCTTATATGGCAACTTTGGATAATGAATAGTACTGATTAGACAGATGTCCCAGGGAACTGAAAATTTAAAGGCATCTTGGTATTTAACTCATTTAATGAGTTTATTTCTAACATATACAACCCACTTCTCTGCTCTTAATAAACAAATTAGTCAAATTTATCTATAGATTGACGTGTCAGTGGCATATATCATAAAATGTAGTAAATTAAGTTGTCATCTATGTTATCCTAACTATGAATGTCACCCTCAGAATGAATAATTAGTTAAATAATAAACATTACTAATGGAAAGATAAATAGTATGTCTTCTGGCTTTGAAAAGCTCTTGGTCTAATACAGGAGATAGCTTATGTAACCAAACACTTACAAAGAAAAAGTGTAAATATGTGTGTGTGTGTGTGTGTGTGTGTGTGTGTGTGTGTGTATTATTTTTCCCCGGAATAAAAATAAAAATGTCATATTGAAATGTCCATAGGGGTCACGCAACTATGACATGAAGCCATAATGTACCAAAAGAGATTTTATTCCAGGCACCTGGGTGCAGGTGGGCTGAGACAGAGAAAGGCATCAGCAAAGAGAGCAGGGAGAAATAAGTTTTCATTAATCCTTGCTGGCTTCAGCTGCTCTGCTGATGTAAGGGTCTGGTCTGTCCTTGGTTCCTCCCATGCCAGGTGTATTCTCATTATCTGAGCTATGCTGTGCTCAAGGCTGCAAGCTTTCTGCAAGATATCTGCTAAGCACAATAAGTTTTCCTCTGCCCCGTTTTATTCTATTTAACCCTTTCTCACATAAGATCTCTTATCATGATCTCTCTTTTTTTAAAAAAATGAACAAACAAAAAATACCCTTATTCTGGAGAAGGAATGGCAGAGATATACTATAGTTTGGACCTAGAGAGTATAGATATAACTCATTTAGGTTATATATGTTTGGAAGGCATGAATTTGCAAACCACTTCTACTAATAATATTTCAAATAGCTTGTACTGTGTTCTGTAAAATAAACCCCATGCAATTTTCAAGTGGATGGTGAGCAATTCTTAATTGTTTCTCTTGGGTTGTCCCTTACTCCTCTGGAGACCACTTACAGAACTTCCACTAGGTTTTCCCTTTGATGGAGCTGAGGGTCTCAACGTGTTTTACAGAAGGGATGGAGAAAATTATGCCACATTAGAGGGCTACATTTTCATAAAATATGAACTTTGCTTTTGCTCTCATCAGACTGTTGTAGCAAAACTTCAGCACATCATCTACGTCCTTGCTCACCTAACAATTTTATCTTCCTTCCTCGGCATGCCCAGGACCCCAGTAGAGAGGTTAAACTTTCCAGTAAGGTACATGGGAAATATATCTTTATATATTTTTTTAATTTTTATATATTTTATTGATTTTTTACAGAGAGGAAGGAAGAGAGATAGAGAACTAGAAATATCGATGAGAGAGAAACATCGATCAGCTGCCTCCTGCACACCCCCTACTGGGGATGTGCCCGCAACCAAGGTACATGACCTTGACTGGAATCGAACCTGGGACCCTTCAGTCCGCAGGCCAACGCTCTTTCCACTGAGCCAAACCGGTTTTGGCAAGGGAAATATATCTTTAGAAAAATCACAAATATGCCCTTTCTTTACACAAGAATGTTAAATACCTCCTGACTGGAATAATTCATTTTCTATGACAATACAGAAATCATAGAATCTGACCTGCTTGTATTATGTCTTCCCTTCCTGCCTCATAGTCTGCAAAGCACCGAGATATATTTTTCTATATATATCTCCTTGCATATACATTCAAGAACCAATGTAATCATCTCTATTATCAGTCACACCTTCCCTAACCTCCTCCACTGCAGCCAATACTCAGCTTTTTTCACATCACACCTTAGAATAATAATTATTTCTGCAAGCATCACACGGTATTGCAGCATATACAACACAAGTTCCTTGAATTAGGAATTTGAACTTTTCCCATTTTGCATTCCTAGAGATTGATTGCAATGTTTAAGTATACAGTAACCCCACTCCTTTTAAGGAGATGCATGATGAATATTTGAGTGTTTGCAAAATATTTTAAAGCTGAAAAAGCAAGTCTTCAGAGATCTATTCTAAAAAATGTTTCAATGAATAAATAGCACAAGATAGAAGATGAACAAAGTTAGAGGACTGACACTACCTAAATTCAAGAATTACTATAAAATTATAGGAATCAAGATGGTGTAGCAAAAGAACAGACCAATAAATCAATGGAACAGAATAGAGAATCCAGAAATGGACCACATAAATATAGTCAAATGATTTTTGACAAAGGAGCAAAAACAATACAATGGAGAAAATGGTGCTGCAACAACTGGACATCCATATGCAAATAAAGAAATCTAGACAAATGCCTCACCTGTCACAAAAATTAACTCAAAATAGATCATAGACCTAAACATAAAATGCAACACCATTAAACTCCTCCATGACAACTTAGAAAAAAGCTTAGATGACCTTTGGCATGGCCATGACTTTTAGATACAACACTAAAGGCATGATCCATAAAAGTAATAACTGGCAAATTGAACTTCATTAAAATTAAAAACTTTTGCTCTTTGAAAGGGAATGAGACAAGCTACAGACTGGGAGAAAATACTTGTTAAAACCACATCTGATGAAGGACTTATCCAGAAAAGAATTCTTAAAACGCAACAATAAGAAAAAAAAAAAACCCAGTTGAAAAATGCCCAAACACCTTAACAAAGATATAAGGGTGGCAAATAAGCATGTGAAAATATGCTGACCATTATATGTCACCATGGAAATGCAAATTAAAACAACAGTGATATTCCACTACACATCTATTAGAATGGCCAAAATTCAGAACACTGACAACACCAAATGTGGGTGACGATGTGGAAGAACAGGGACTCTCATCCATTGCTGGTGACAATGCAAATGGCGAAACCATTTCCTAAGATAGTTTGGCAGTTTTTACAAGCCTAAACATATCTTACCATATGACCCAACAATTATGTTACTTGGTGTTTATCCAAAGACATTGAAAACATATGTCTATACAAAAATCTACATGTGGATGTTTATAATAGTTTTATTCATAGTTTCCAAAACTTGGAAGCAGGTTAGATGTCCTTCAGTAGGTAAATATATAAATCAACTGTGATGTATCTGGACAATGAAATATTATCCTGTACTAATAATAAATGTTTATTTTTCTTGACTTGGTCATCCAGCACTGTTGGCTGCCATCATCATATCTCTGGGGAGTCTTCCAAATCATCTTGCTTTACCCAGTATAAAACTGTGTCTATATACAAGTCTATAAATCGATCAAGTGTTATTTTTTGGTACAGCTTGTTGGGGGAAAAGGTTGAAATAAGATTGTCCCTATGTTCAATAACTCACTGATAACAGAAACAGTATGTTGTCGTTTAGAATGAAAGTTTCTTGGGGACAGTGTCCTAGGTCATGTGGTTCTGAGAATACATTTAGTTTGATCATTAAAATAAAATATATTCTTAATAAATTCTAATTTTCTCTCTGTCTCTTTCTCATCCTATATCTTCATTCTAAAATAGGGTCTTACTAAGAGTAAACCTACTTTCTAGTTCTCCATTAGCCATTCACTTGGACAACCCTTATCTTAAAAGACATTTTCCCTTTAAATATGTCTATCAAGGGTTACAGGTAAAACAACACTAACAAATACTGAAGATTAAAAAAAAAAATTGAAAACCATGACAACTTCAACTGACAAAATCTAGTGATTTCAGAATCTGGGCCTGCAGTAGACTTTTTAGAAAAACCTTTAAATGGTCTCTCTACCCAGAGAGTTATTAAGGCAAGACCTGAAACTTGAATTCCTCCATGTATATAGAGTGTTAATGAATGTTTTAATATTTTAATGATATAGTGGAAAATATTTTAAATTCAGTTCTAAATGAAAAATATTCTTAAATACTATATTAAAATCTGGTTTTACTTCATTCTTAGAAAAGGGCTTAAGACATAGATAATTTTAAATTTGTTGTACTAGGAGTGCTCTCTGATCTCTAACCAGAACCACTTTTAACATTTTGTTCTTCTAAATAGCCTACACACACTGGTCTCTGCCCACTATTCCCCAAGTAAGCTAAAAACTTACTGTTCCACTTATTTAATTTTTCATTTATCATTCAACATGTATTTATGGAGCCCCTGAAACAGGCCAGTAATTCACATGGACCCTGAAAATACAAATATGTATAATGCAAAACTTCCTATCTCAGGAAAATTCCATTCTAGTGATGGATACATACAAGTAAGCCCAGAGTTTTAATGCCTTGTGCTGTAACAGATATAAAATGCCATCTCTGGGAAACAGAAGAGGAGGCAAAGGCAAAGGAAGGAGTGACACTGAGAAAGATAACACGTTAACCATGAAAAAATCCAAGAAAGGGCCCAAGAGAGAAGAAAAGTGTGAAGGCAAATTATGAGTTAAGAACTGGAAGGAGCTAATGGAGATAAAGTATAAAGCTGAAAGAATATTCCATAGGGTCCTAGTGAATCTAAATGAGTGATCTGTTGTTTGAATCTTCAAACACTGTCTGTAACATTATGTTACATTTTAAGCACTTTATCATTAATGCTACATGCAAATGCATTCTTCCATGTCCCTGTGAGATATAATTCAAATCGTAGACAAGAGCCTAGGATTCCAAAAATGTCAGCCATCATACAGAAATCCAAATCCAATTCATCAATACCATCTGAATCACCAGCTATTCACCTCCACTCCCATATCTCCTTTTTTCATGTACCACGTGTTCATAGGAACAAAGATATTTTGAATGAAAAAGTTATCTGTGCTTTGAAGTCCTACATTTTCTAGCCCCGTAGTCATTCCCTACTGTTTTCTAACAATGTTGTTTATGCCACCTGGAGAAGCAGGTTGCATGGTCAGAGGCAGAACTCGGGTATTTGGTAACTTTTAGCAGTGTCTTTATCCTGAGATCCTAAAAGCACATGTCAGAAATCAGCATATGTGTCTGGAGATTTGCTGCATTGGTCGCATTCAGCAAGCCTCATGGCAGTTGTCAGGGACTCACCAGTCACATCACAGTTTCTGAGCCAGGATTCCCCTTTTTGCCTATGCTTCTTTCCCGCAGGATTTGACTTCTTATTCAGCCACTCATCCATTTATTGACCAAAATTTACCTAATGCCATTATATAATCAACTAGAGGCCCCGTGCATGGATTCGTGCACTGGTGGGGCCTCTCGGCCTGGCCAGCTCATGGGGGAAGGGGGTGTAAAGGGTGAGTATCCATGGGAGAGGCTCGTGCCACTGTAACTGCACTCACCAGGGGGTGGTTCCTGTATTGAGCGCCTGCCCCCTGGTGGTCAGTGTTGCATAATAGCGACCGGCCGGTGGTCCAGTCATCTGGTCAACTGGTCATTTAGGGTTTTATATAGATAGACAGATAATCAAAACACAATTCAAATTGGAGTTAAAATTGACTGGTAGATAATAAGTAGTCATTTTGTATTTGCTATTATTATAATGATGTAAAAAATAAAACAACAGGGTTCATGTATAAACCATAAGTGTTATAACTTACAAAACTTTTATGAATATATGTGGAACCTAAAAACTTTTGTTTTTACTTTTCACATATAAGTAAAATCATATGGCATTTGTCTTCCTCTGACTTATTGCACTTAACATATGGTGCATGAAATTCATGCATGGGGGGTGTGTCCCTCAGCACAGCCTGCACCCTCTCCAATATGGGACCCCTCGAGGGATGTCTGACTGCCCATTTAATTAATTAATGTCTGATTGACCCTAATCATTTTGGCCTGTCAGCCTGATCACCCCCTAACCACTCCCTTGACAGCCCGATTGATGCCTAACTGCTCCCCTGCCAGCCTGATTGCCCCTAACTGGCCCCCCCACAGGTCTGGTCACCCCTAACTACCCTCCCCTACAGGCATGGTCACCCCAACTGCCCTCCCCTGCTGGCCATCTTGTGGTGGCCATCTTGTGTACACATGGGGGCAGGATCTTTGACCACATAGGGGCAGCCATCTTGTGTGTTGGAGTGATGGTCAATTTGCATATTACTCTTTTATTAGATAGGATAGAGGCCTGGTGCATGGGTGAGGGCCAGCTGGTTTGCCCTGAAGGGTGTCCTGGATCAGGGTGGGGGTTCCCTTGGGGCATGGGGTGGCGTGGGCGAGGGGCCTGTAGTGGTTTGCAGGCTGGCCACGCCCCCCGCCAACCCAAGCAGAGGCCTGGTATCTGGGATTTATTTATCTTCTATAATTGAAACTTTGTAGCCTTGAGCAGAGCCAAATCTCCTGCTTGCTCTGTGGCCACAGCCATTTTTGTTGGGATTTATTTATCTTCTATAATTGAAACTTTATAGCCTTGAGTGGAGGCCTGGGCCCACAAGGGTGTGCGGAAAACTTGGCTTCCTCCATTGCCAGGTAAACCCAATCCTCCTGCTCACTCCGTGGCTTCAGCCATCTTGGTTGGGTTAATTTGCATACTCTCTCCTGATTGGCTAGTGGGCGTGGCTTTTGGGTATAGTGGATTGATGTTTAATTTGCATATTACTCTTTTATTAGATAGGATATTACTTCTTTATTAATGTTTTTGAGCATTTAATCCATTTACATTTAAAGTAATTGTTGCAGGTATGTAGTTACTGCTATTTTATTAATTTTGTTCCTTTTTTTAATTCTCTATTTCTTTATTTCCTTGCTCTCTTCTCTTATATGCTAAATAGAGGCCTGTCGTTGCAGGAAGATTCCTACAATAGGGCTTCCTTCGGTGGTCTGCTTCCCTCCCTTCTCCCCTGCCCTGCTTGCTTGCTTCTCTGCAACTTTGCTTCCTTCTGCAGTGCTTGGCTTCCTTCTATGCTGTCTTCAGTCTTCTCTCTGCTCCTGGATATGCAAATTAACCGCTATCTTGGTTGGGTTAATTTGCTTACTTGCTCCTGATTGGCTGGTGGGCGTGACTGGTGGGCGTGGCTTGTGGGTGTAGCAGGGGTATGTCAATTTGCATGTTTCTCTTTTATTAGATAGGATGATTTTCTGCAGTGTTATGTTTGAAGTTCTTTCTTAATTCTTTCAAATCTCATAGATTTTTGGTTTTTGGTTACCATATACTTCATATGTAACAAGCTAAGTTAAAACAGTCTATTTTAAGCTGAAGGTAGCTTAAGTTCAAATACATTCTAAAATTGCTACCATTTTTACTCCCCTTTGACATCTATGTTTTTGTAATTATTTTTTGCTTCTTCTTTGTGTGTGTATGTTTGTGTGCATCCCTTAATTTACTGTTGTATTTACACATTATTTTCCTACATTTGTCTTTAACCTTTTTATTAGCTTTCATGTTGGTTGATCCACTGGTATTATTATGTGTTTGCCTTTGTCAGTAAGAATTATTTTCCTTTGTGATATTTTCTTATTCATATTATTTATTTATTTTTCTTCATAAAGAATTTCCTTTAATATTTCTTGTAATTGGTTTGGTAGTAATGAACTCCTGCAGTATTTATTGTCTTTAACACTCCTTTGATTCTAAATAATATCATTGCTGTGTAGAGTGATCTTGATTGTAGGTTCTTGCTTTTCATCATTTTAAATATCTCACACCAATTTCCTCTGGCCTGCAAAATTTCTGCTGAGAAATTAGATGACAGTCTTAACTAACTGCATTTTTCTTGCTATTTTTAAGATTCTCTCTTTCTCTTTAAACTTTGGCATTTTAATTGTGATGTGACTTGGTGTGGGCCTCTTTGGGTTCATCTTATTTGTGAATCTCTGAACTTCCTGAACTTGAATGTCTATTTCTTTCACCAAGGTAAGGACGTTTTATTTTTTCAAATAGATTTTCAGTCTCTTGTTCTCTCTCTTCTCCTTCTGTTACCCCTCTAAATGGAAATGTTGCATTGCTTTATGTTGTCCCGGATATTCCTTAAAATATTTTCATTTTGATAAATAATTATTATTATTATTATTATTATTACTAAAAGTCCGGTGCACGAAATTCGTGCATAAGGGGTAGGGGTGTCCCTCAGCCTGGCCTGCACCCTCTCAATCAGGGACTTCTGGCTCCTAACCCTCACCTGACTGCATGCCTGATTGCCCCTAACCACCTCTGCCTGCCGGCCCGGTCACCCCCAACTGCCTTCCCCTGCTGGCCCGATCACCCCCAACTGCCTTCCCCTGCTGGCCTGATCACCCCCAACTGCCCTCTCCTGCCGGCCATCTTGTGATGACGTGGGGGTGGCCATCTTGTGATGACATGAGGGTGCGAGGGCCATCTATGCTTTTATTAGTATAGATTACTAGAAATCTGGTGCACAGATTCATACATGAGTGGGTTCTCTCAACCCAGCCTGTGCCCTCTTGCAATCCAGGACCCCTCAGGGGATGTAGCAGTGCTGCAGCAGCAGACGGCCAGGAGGAGCCCAAGCTGGGCCAGGCACCCCATCAGTCCCACTCATCCCAGCCCCACTGCACCTGCCACCACTGCCTGCCAGTGCCGCCTGCCACTGCCACCTACCGCTGCCTTTGGTAGCACTGCTGCAGAGGCCAGAGAGGCTCCTGAAGCTGTGCCAGCTGTGAGCCTGGCTTCTGGATGAGTGGCACTCCCACTGTGGGAGCACACTAACCACTGGGAGCAGCTCCTGCATTGAGCATCTGCCCCCTGGTGGTCAGTGCATGTCATAGCGACTGGTCGTTCCAGTCATTCTGGTCCACCAGTCATAATGCTCACTTAGGCATATATATATATATATATATAATTATTATTTTGCAGTTCTGTTTGGGTGTTTGGTGTTTTCTGCTACCTTATCTTGCAAATCACTGACTTGATCCTCTGCTTCATCCAATCTGATGTTGATTCTATAAAATGCAGTCTTCATTTCAGTTATTGCATTCTTAATTTATGACTGGTTCTTTTTAACAATTTCTATATACATTTTTACATTTCCTGTTTGTTGAAATTCTCATGGAAATTATCTGTTATTTGTCTAAGGTCATTGAGTATTCTTGTAACCAGTGTTTTGAACTTTGCATCTGGTAGATTGCTTGCCTCTAGTTGGTTTAGTTCTCTTTTCTGGAATTTTGTTCTATTCTTACATTTGTTTATTTGGTTCTTTGTTTGTTTATTTGTTTGTTTTAATCTTTATTGTAGAAAGTATTATATAAACCCCCTTTTTCCCTATTGACCTCTTCCCCTATTTACCTGCTCCCAATCCCCACATCAGGCCCTCACCATCCCAATTTTATGGATTATGCATATATGCATACAAGTTCATTCATTTATCTCTTTGCACCCATCCTCCCTTGCCTTACCTCTGAGGTCCAACAGTCTGTTCCATGCTTCTATGACTCTGGATCAATTTTTGTTCATCAGTTTATTGTATTCATTAGATTTCACATATGAGTGAGATCATGTGATACTTACTTTTCTCTGACTGGCTTAATTCACTTAGCATAATGCTCTCTGGGTATATCCATGCTGTTGCAAATGGTCAGAGTTTTTCTTTTTTACTGCTGCTTAGTATTCCATTGTGTAAATGTACCCACAGTTTTTTTTATCTACTCATCTGCTGATGGGAACTTAGGCTGTTTCCAAATCTTAGCTATTATAAAGTGCACTGCTTTGAGCATAGGGGTGCATGTATTCTTTCCAATGATGGGTTTCTTAGGATATATTCCTAGAAGTGGGATCATTGGGTCAAATGTAAGTTCCATTTTTAATTTTTTGTGGGAACTCCATACTATTTTCCATAATGTCTGCACCCACCAGCAGTGTACTAGGGTTCCCTTTTCTCTGCATCATGGCCAACACTTGTTATTTGTTGATGATAGCCATTCCAACAGGTATGAGGTGATATCTCATTGTCGTTTTGATTTGCATCTGTCAGATGATTAGTGACTTTGAGCATTTTTTCATATGTCTCTTGGCTTTCTGTATGTCCACTTTGGAGAAGTGTCTATTTAGGTCCTTTGCCCATTTTTTAATTGGATTGTTTGTCTTCCTTTGTTAACTTTTAGGAGTTCCATATATACTTTGGAGATTAACATCTCATCAGATGTATCATTGGCAGATATGTTCTCTCATGCAGTGAACTTTCTTATTGTTTTGTTGATAGTTTCTTTTGCTGTGCAGGAGCTTTTTATTTTGATGTAGTCTCATTTGTTTATTATCTCCTAAGTTATCACTGTCTTAGGAGATGTATTGGTGAACATATTGCTATGAGACATGTCTGAGATTTTGGTGCCTATGGTTTCTTCTAGGACTTTTATGGTTTCATGTCTTACATTTAAGTCTTTTATCCATTTTGATTTATCTCATGTATGGTGTGAGCTGGTGGTCTAGTTTCTTTTTTTGCATGTACCTGTCCAATTTTCCCAACACCATTTATTGAAGGGACTGTCTTTGCTCTATTGTATGCCCTTGCTTCCTTTGTCAAATATTAATTGAACAGAATGGTTTGGGTCGATTTCAGGGTTCTCTGTACTGTTCCATTGATCTATAGGCCTGTTCTTGTCCCAGTACCAGTCTGTTTTAAATACAGTAGCTTTGTATTATAACTTGATATCTGGTATTATGATTCATCCAACATTGTTCTTCTTTTTCAAGATTGCTGTGACTATTCTGGGTCTTGTTTTGTTCCATATGAATTTTTGAAGTGTTTGTTCTAGATCTGTGAAATATGCCCTTGGTATTTTAATCATGATTGAATTGAATCTATAGATTGCCTTGTGTAATATGGATTTTAATGATGTTGATTCTACCACTCCATGAAAATGGCATATTCTTCCACTTGTTTATATCTTCTTCTATCTCTTTTTTTCATGTAGTTTTCTAGGTACAAGTTTTTTACCTCATTGGTTAAGTTTATTCCTAAGTATCTTAATTTTTTGTTGCAATGGTAAATGTGATTGTTTAGTTCCTCTTTCTGAGACTTCATTATTGGTGTATAAAAATTATATTGATTTCCAGGTGTTAATTTTGTATCCTGCTAAGTTTCTGAATTCATTTATTAAATTTAGTAGTTTTTTAATGGAAATCCTTAGGGTTTTCTATGTATAGTATCATGTGTTCTGGGAATAATGAGAGTTTTCCTTCCTCTTTACCTATTTGGATGCCTTTTATTTCTTTTTCTTGTCTGATCAGTATAGATAGAACTTCCAGTACTATCTTTATTCTTTTTTTTTTTTTATCAATAGTTCCTTTTATATAATCTTTAATTTCTTTTTTATTGTTTTAAGTAGTACACATATATCTCCTTCCCCCCCCCCATTGACTTTCCCCCTGCCTCCCCAAACCCCAGTGCATGCCCTCATCCCACCCCACCCCCCACAGTGTCTTGTGCCCATTGGTTGTGGTTATATGCATGCATACAAGTCCTTTGGTTGATTTCTTTCCCCCCTGCCCCAAAACACCCCAGGCTTCCCGCTGTAATTCGACAGTCTGTTTGATGCTTTACTGCCTCTTTATCTGTCTTTTAGTTCATCAGGTTATAGTGTTCTTTATTTTCCATAAATGAGTGAGATCATGTGGTATTTGTCTTTCATTGCCTGGCTTATTTCACTTAGCATAATGCTCTCCAGTTCCATCCATGCTGCTGCAAATGGTAAGAATTCCTTCTTTTTTATAACAGCGTAGTATTCCATTGTGTAGATGTACCGTAGTTTTCTAATCCGCTCATCTGCTGAGGGGATTGAGGCTGTTTCCAAATCTTAGCTATGGTGAATTGTGCTGCTATGAACACAGGGGTGCATATATCCTTTCTGATTCGTGTTTCTAGTTTCTTGGGATATATTTCTAGAACTGGGATTACTGGGTCAAATGGGAGCTCCATTTTTAGTTTTTTAAGGAAACTCCATACTGTTTTCCACAATGGCTGCACCAGTCTGCATTTCCACCAGCAGTGCACGAGAGTTTCTTTTTCTCCGCATCCTCTCCAGCACTTGCCCTTTGTTGATTTGTTGATGATTGCCATTCTGACAGGTGTGAGATGGTACCGCATTGTTGTTTTGATTTGCATCTCTCAAATGATTAGTGACTTTGAACATGTTTCCATATGTCTCTTTGCCTTCCTTCTGTCTTCTTTCAAAAAGTATCTATTTAGGTCCATTGCCTACTTTTTATTGGATCATTTATCTTCCTTTTATTGAGTTGTATGAGTTCCCTGTAAATGTTGGAGATTAAACCTTTATCAGTGATAACATTTGCAAATATGTTCTCCCATAAAGTGGGCTTTCTTGTTGTTTTGTTGATGGTTTCTTTTGCTGTGCAAAAGCTTTTTATTTTGATGTAGTCCCACTTGTTTATTTTCTCTTTAGTTTCCATTGCCCTAGGAGCAGTATCGGTGAACAAATAGCTTCGGTATATGTCTGAGATTTCACTGCCTGTGGATTCCTCTAGTATTTTTATGGTTTGCTGTCTTATGTTTAAGTCCTTTATCTATTTTGTGTTTATTTTTGTTTATGGATAATTTGGTGATCTACTTTCTTTTTTCTTTTTTTTTTTTGCATATATCTGACCAATTTTCCCAGCACCATTTATTGAAGAGACTGTCTTGACTCCATTGTATGCTCATGCTTCTTTTGTCAAATATTAACTGAGCATAGTGGTTTGGGTCAATATCTGGGTTCTCTATTCTATTCCATTTGTCTATGTGCCTGTTCTTGTGCCAGTATCAGGCTGTTTTGAGAACAGTGGCCTTGTAATACAGCTTGAAATCTGGTATTGAGATCCCACCTACTTTGTTCTTCTTTCTCAGGATTGCTGTGGCTATTCGTGGTCTTTTTTCATTCCAGATGAATTTTTGGAGAGTTCTTTCTAGGTCTGTGAAATATGCCATTGCTATTTTAATTGGGATTGCATTGAATCTATAGATTGCTTTGGGTAGTATGAACATTTTCATGATGTTGATTCTATCAATCCATGAACATGGTATTTTCTTCCATCTGTTTATGTCTTCCTCTATCCTGTTTTTCAGTGTCCTATAGTTTTGTGCATATAGGACTTTTACCTCCTTAGTTAAGTTTATTCCTAGGTATCTTAATTTGTTTGGTGCGATGGTAAATGGGATTGCTTTTTTAGTCTCTCTTTCTGTAAGTTCACTATTGGTATATAGAAATGCCATAGATTTCTTGGCATTAATTTTGTATCCTGCTACATTGCTGAATTCATTTATTAAGTCTGTTAGTTTTTTGATGGAGTCTTTCGGGTTTTTTATGTACAATATCGTCATCTGTGTATAAGGACAGTTTTACTACTTCTTTTCCAATTTGGATGCCTTTTATTTCTTATTGTCTAATCACAATGGCTAATACTTCTAGTACTATGTCCAACAGGAGTGGTGAGAGTGGCCATCCCTGTCTTGTTCCTGTTCTTAGGGGAAATGGTTTTAGTTTTTGCCCATTGAGTATGATGTTGGCTGTGGGTTTGTCATTTATGGCTTTTATTATGTTGAGGCCTGATCCTTCTATTCCCACCTTGCTGAGAGTTTTTATCAAGAAAGGGTGTTGGATTTTGTCAAATGCTTTTTCTGCATCAATTGATATGACTATGTGATTTTTATCTCTCAATTTGTTTATGTGATGTATCAACGTTTATTGACTTGTGGACATTGTACCATCCTTGCATTCCTGGGATAAATCCTACTTGGTCATGGTGTATGCTCTTTCTGATGTACTGCTGGATCCAATTTGCTAGAATGTTGTTGAGGATTTTGGCATCTATGTTCATGAGGGATATTGGCCTGTAATTCTCTTCCATTGTGTTATCTTTATCTGGTTTTGGTATTAGGGTGATGCTGGCTTCATAGAAGGAGCTTGGAAGTGTTCCTTCCTCTTTAATTTTTGGGAATAGTCTGAGGAGAATAGGTTTTAGTTCTTCCTTGAATGTTTGGTAAAACTCCCCTGTGAAACCGTCTGGCCCTGGGCTTTTGTTTGCTGGAAGATTTTTGATGACTGCTTCAATTTCATCCATTGCTATCGGCTTATTGAAATGTTTAGATTCTTCCTGATTGAGTTTTTGAAGGTTGCATTTTTCTAGGAATATGTCCATTTCCTCCAGGTTGTCCAGTTTGTTGGAATAGAGTTGTTCATAGTATTTTTTAACAATCATTTGTATTTCTGTGGGGTCTGTTGTTATTTCTCCTCTTTCATTTCTGATTTTGTTTATTTGGGTCCTCTTTCTTTACTTCTTGGTGAGCCTGGCTAGAGATTCATCAATCTTGTTTATCCTTTCAAAGAACCAGCTCTTGGTTTTGTTGATCTTTTGTATTGTTTTTTTGTCTCTATGTTGTTTATCTCTGCTCTGATCTTTATTATTTCCTTCCTTCTGCTTACACTGGCCTTATCTTGTTGCTCTCTTTCTAACTCTTTGAGTTGTGTGGTTAGGTAATTTATTACCATAGATTCTTGTTTTTTGCAGTAGGCTTGTAGAGCTATGAACTTCCCTCTCAAGACTGCTTTTGCTGGGTCCCATAGATTTTGGATTGTTGTGTTTTCATTGTCTTTTGTTGCCATGATGTTTTTTATTTCTTCTTTGATCTCTCTAGTAACCCAGTCATTGTTTATTAAGCATGTTATTTAGTCTCCAGGTGTTTGATATTTTTAGATTTTTTTTATTGTAGTTGATTTTCAGTTTTATGCCATTGTGATCTGAGAAGATGCTTGATATGATTTCTAACTTCTTAAATTTGAAGAGACTTTGCCTGTGACCCAATATATGGTCTATCTTTGAAAACGACCCATGTTCACATGAGAAGAATTTATATTCTCTGGCTTTGGGGTGAAATGTACTGAAGATGTCAATTAATTCCATCTGATTTAACGAGTCATTTAGAATTGATGTTTCTTTGCTGATTTTTTGTTTAGAGGATTTGTCCAATGGTGATAGTGGGGTATTAAGGTCCCCCACTATGATTGTATTGATGTCAATCTCTCTCTTGATATCCTCCAGAATTTTGTTATTTTATATTTTGGGTGCTCCTGTATTGGGTGCATATATGTTTACCAGAGTTATTTCTTCTTGTTGGATTGCTCCCTTTAGTATTATGAAGTGACTTTCCTGATCTCTTTTTATGTCCTTCACTTTGATATCAGATATAAGTATTGCAACCCCAGCTCTTTTTTCATTTTCATTCACCTGAAAAACCTTTTTCCATCCCTTCACCATCAGTCTGTGTGTGACTTTTTTTCTGAGGTGGGTTTCCTGTAGACAGCAGATATATGGGTCATGTTTTCTTATCCAATGCATTACCCTGTGTCTTTTTATTGGGGCACTTAATCCATTTATATTTAAATTTATTATTGATAGATATTTGTTTGTAATCATTTTTATTCTTTACCCCTGTGTTCCTTCTTAGTTTCCTGTTTCTTCTTTTCACAGCAGACGCTTTAGCATTTCTTGCATTGCTGGTTTGGTGGTAATAAACTCCCTTAGTCCTTTTTTGTCTGTGAAGCTCCTGATTTCACCCTCAATTTTGATTGATAACCTTGCTGAGTACAGTATTCTTGGATTCAGACCCTTCCTTTGCATGACTTTGTATATTTCATTGCATTCCCTGATGTGTTTCTGTTGAAAAATCAGTCACTAGTCTGATGGGGGATCCTTTGTAGGTAACTTTCTGTGTCTCTCTGGCTGCCTTTAAGTTTCTTACTTTGTTGTTGGTGTTTGCCAATTTAATTATGATGTTTCTTGGCATCGGTCTTTTGGAGTTCATTTTGTCTGGGGCTTTGTGATCTTCTTGGATTTGTGCGAGTTTTTTCTTCACTATATCAGGGAAGTTTTCTGTCATTATTTCTTCAAACAGGTTTTCTATTCTTTGCTCAGTTTCCTCTCCTTCTAGCACCCCTATTATGCAGATGTTGTTTTGTTTTGTGTTTTTGCAAAGTTCCCTTAGGCTCTCCTCCTGCTTTTTAATGTGTTTTTTTTTTTCTAGAAGCTGCTCTGCTTGGGTATTTTTTCCTACCTTGTCTAGTCTAGGTCACTGATGTGGTCCTCTGCTTCTTCTAGTCTACTGTTGATGCTTTCTATTGAGTTCTTTATAGCAGTAATTGTCATCTTTCATTTCTTCTTGGTTCTTCTTCATTTCCTCTTGGTTCTTACACATATTGTTGAATTTGTCTTCCATTCTTTTCAGCTACCTTATGATCATTTCCCTAAATTCTTTCTCTGACAGGTTGCTTGCCTCCATTTTGTTTACTTCCTTTTCTGGTGATTGCTGATTTTCTGTCATATGTGGGCTGTTTCTTTTTCTCCCCATGATCTCTCTTCTCCAGGTGTTTGGTTATGTAGTCATCTCTTTTCCATGAGGAAGCACAAAGCACCTCTGAATCCATGAGCTTGCGCCACTTGGGACTGGTGTTCCAGGGTTCGCTGTTGTTTACTGGTTGCCACTGTTCACTGTTGCAATAGTTCCTGGAGCACGGGTGGGGTGAGGACATGGCCTGGAGGAAGAATAGGAGAAGGAAATTGGTAGCCCCCGGCCCAGAGAGATTTAGGAAATTTGGGAGACTTGTTCCGGACTGGGTGATAGCTGCTTGCTGCACATGCACACCCAACTCAGACGCTGATCTCTCCTCTTCCAGTACTGTCTTGAACAAGCATGGTGAAGGAGAGCATCGCCTGTCTTGTTCCTGTTCTTAGGGGAAATGGTTTTAGTTTTTGCCAACTGAGTATGATTTTGGCTCTAGGTTTGTCATATATGGCTTTTATAATGTTGACGTATGATCCCTCTATTCCCACTTTGCCAAGGATGTTGGATTTTGTCAAATGCTTTTTCTGCATCAATTTATATGATCCTGTGATTTTTGTCTTGCAATATGTTATTGTGATGTATCACATTCATTGATTTGTGAGTATTGTACCAGCCTTGCATCCCTGGAATAAATCAGAATTTATCATGGTGTATGATCTTTTTAATGTATTGTTGGATCCCATTTACTAATATTTTGTTCAGAATTTTTGCATCTATGTTCATCAGGGGTATTGGACTATAGTTCTCTTTCTTTGTGGTGTCTTTCTCTGGTTTTGGAATTAGGGTAATGCTGACCTCATAGAAAAAGCTTAGAAGTGTTCCTTCCTCTTGAATTTTTGGAATAGTTTGAGGAGGATAGGTGTTAATTCTTCTTTGAATGTTTGGTAAAACTCCACAGTAAAGCAGTCAGGACCAGGGCTTTTCTTTGCTGGAAGTTTTTTATTACTGCTTCAATGTCATCAATTGTTATTGGCCTATTCAAGTTTTATGGTTCTTCCTGGTTGAGTTTTAGAAGATTGTGTTTTTCTAGGAATAAGTCCATTTAATCCAAGTTTTCAGAATAAAGTCGTTCACAGTATTTTTTTTTTTTTTTTTTTGCCATCCTTTGTATTTACGTGGGGTCAGTTGTTACTTCACTTCTTTCCTTTGTGATTTTGTTTATTTGGTCCCTGGTCTTTGTTTCCTGGTGAGTCTGGTTGAAGGTTCATCAATCTTATTTATTTTTTCAAAGAACTAGCTCTTGTTTTTATTGACCTTTTGTATTTTAGGGGTGAGAGTGTCTCTATGTCATCTATTTCTGCTCTGATCTTTATTATTTCCTTCCTTCTACTTACTCTGCGCTTTTCTTGTAGTCCTGTTTCTAATTATTTAACTTGTAGTGTTAGACAACTTATTGCAAGTTTTTCTTGTTTTTTTGAGATAGTCCTGTAGTGCTATGAATTTTCCACTTAAGACTGCTTTCACTGTGTCCTATAGATTTTGGATTGTTGTGTGTTCATTTTCATTTGTTTCCAGGATGTTTTTTATTTCTTCTTTGATCCCTTTGGTAACCCATTCATTGTTTAAGAGCATGCTATTTAGCCTCCATATGTTTGGGGTGTTGTTTTTGTGGTGTTTTTTGTTTGTTTGTTTTAGTGTTTTTATTGTAGCTGATTTCTAACTTCATGCCATTGTGATCTGAGAAGATGCTTGATATGATTTCAACCTTTGTGAATGTGTAGAGACTTAGCTTGTATCCTAATGTGTGGCCTATCTACGAAAATATCCCATGTGCAGTTGAGAAGAATGTATATTCCATAGCTTTAGGGTGAAATGTCCTGAAGATGTCAATTAGTTCTATCTCATGTGTCATTTAGGATTACTGTTTCTTTGTTGATTTTTTTGTCTAGAAGATTTATCCAGTGATGTCAGTGAGGTACTAAAGTACCCTACTATGATTGTATTGCTGTCAGTCTTTCCCTTGATATCTTCCAGATGTTTATATATATTTGGATGCTCCTGTATTGGGTACATATATGTTTACTAGAGTTATTGCCTATTGTTGTATTATGAAGTGGTCTTCCTTATCTCTTATTATGGCCTTCACTTTGAGGTCTATTTTGTCAGATATAAGTACTGCTACCCCCAGCTTTTTTTTTTTTTTTATTTGCATTTGCCTGAGAATTTTTTTATCATCCCTTCACTTTCAGTCTGTTTGAATCCTTTGTTCTGAGGTGGGTCTCTTGTAGACAGCATATATACTGTATGGGTCATGTTTTCTTATCCATTGAGCGATCCTATGTCTTTTGATTGGAGCATTTAATCCATTTATGTTTAAGGTAATTATTGATAGGCACTAGTATTGCCATTTTTATTCTTTATGCTTGTGTTCCTCCTGCTCTTTCTATTTCTTCTTTTTACAACAGTCCTTTTAGCCTTTCTCACATTGCTGGTTTGGTGGTAATAAACTCCTTTAGTTTTTTTTCTTTTGTCTGTGAAGCTCCTGATTTCACCTTCAATGATAGCCTTGCTAGATAGACTATTCTTGGATTCAGTCTCTTGCTTTTCATCACTTTGTATGTTTCATGTCATGCGCTTCTGGCCTGATGTGTTTCTATTGAGAAATCTGTTGATAGTAGCCTAATGGGAGATCCCTTGTAGGTAACGTTCTGACTCTCTTGCTGCCTTTAAGATTTTCTTTGCCTTTTACATTTGCCAATTATAATGTGTCTTGATGTAGGTCTTTGGGGTTCATTTTGATTGGGACTCTCTCATTTTGGCTATCTCTCTGAATTTGTTTCTATATAATTGGTAGATCTGCTCCCTCTCCCAGTCTTGGCAGAGTGTCCTGTTTGGCCCAGTGTCTCATTGCTCCTGTCACCTATCCTGAGTTCTCTAGGGGTGTCTTTTTGTGGAGTATATGTGTTCTTCTGTTGTGGTTGACCTTGATTGCTGTTGGCACATCAATAGGTGGAATTGACCCTCAGGTCAACTGGTTATGAGGACTGGTTGTGACAATAGCAGAAAAGCTATTATGTGTGAGATGACCCCACAGCATGGGATTTGCTTTAGCAGGTCTCTGGTGCCTGACAACACCACCTTTTGCATGCACTGCTTGTGGATCTTATTAGGTAGTGCTCTCGTGTGATCTAAAGCTGGCCACTGGGTATGTTGGTACAGGGACCCCTTTGGAAAGGCTCAGGTGAAGGCTAAGATTAGCTGCTGCCTATGTCTGGCCTGGGGTCATCTGGTAAGAGTTATAAACTTATCTGTGGTTAGTGGCTGCCTGTGCTGGGCTTGGAAGTGACTTAGTCCTGCTACTACTGGTGCCAGACTTGGGGCCACTTGCCAAGAGTTACAGGACTGATTGTTTGGGGGTTTTGAATCTTTAAGAGATTTTACAAAAGTCTGCATTTTGGAAACAGTTAATTTCTATAGAATATCTGTGCTTTAGGTGAATTAGCCTCTGAGAAAGGTTTGGGCCAGGTGGTTATATTGGGTCAGTATCACCAGTGTGGAGCAAGAGTGGCTTTAGCCAGATTAATGGAGAGTCAGATTTAGTGTTCATTTGTACCTGCCAGCTGTGTGGGGAGGGGTCAACAAAAACAATGGCACTTGCCAGCACTTTAGTTCAGAGAAAGCTGCCCCTCCAGCCCTCACTCTGAAGCCAGACAATTCAGTTCCTCTTCTTGTGTCCCAGGCTTTTTGAGCTGCTGCCCCGTCTCTAGAGTTTAGGGCTAATGTTTATAAACGCCTGGGTCCACAGCAGCCCTGTCTCACATGGATGGAGATGCTGCTGGCTTTCACAGCCAACTGTTTGGGGAATTCTCTTTCTCACACTGGTACTCCAGGCTAGGGAACCCAGTTTGGGACTGCTACCCCTTTCTCCTCAGTGGGGACCTATGCAGCCAAGATATCCCTCCTGATTCTCAAACACTGCAGGTGGATGTGGGACCTGCCTGTTTCACATCTCCATCCTTCCTTACCAGTCTCGACATTGCTTATTTTTTATACCCTTAGTTATAGGAGTTCAGCCAATCTTCACATAGTTCTCATGGGTGGCTGTTCTATAATTTAATTGTAATTCAATGTGGTCATGCGAGGAGGTGAGCACAGCATTTGCTCACTCCATCATCTTGACCTAAAATCTTCAAGCTACATTTGTGAGGGAACTTTTAAAGACCCTGTTGAGTAGATTCTGTGACCTGTGCCAAGTAGACATTCTTAAGGATAGAGATTTTAAACACCTCATTTCTCCACTCTCTTGTATCTGATCCAGAACTTCATGTCTTCAAAGCAGCCTGGTGTAACTTATTTTGTGAATAATAGCTATTTGTTCTCTTTGTTGACCAGATAATTACTGTAGAACATCTGTATTTCTTTATGGGCCTCTGGAAAATGCATATTTTTCTTCTTCTATTTTTGATCTACCATCTCCACAAATTTCAAAAAAATAAGTATGATTAAAATATTCCTAGAAGATTATAAACTTCAGTGTCACAGGAGTTTATTTCCCTCACCACCAAGACAAGCTTCAAGGCTTCTTTCCCTTGTTAACCTTTACCTTGAAAAACAAACAAACAAACAAACAAACAAAAGAAGTGTAAGGAATTAGGATATTGAAGATGATAATGTAATATGAAAACTTAACAACATTTTATAAGTTTATGTCTCCGAGTTATCCTTGAAAGTTTCTATCACCCATGGCAAGGAAGTTTTATTATGAGGGTTATGGAGTCATTTAATATGCTGCGAGACAAGTTGGCTACTGTTTCTCTGTAATCAAGAGGCCTGATACAACCAAAAGACTAAAACAGGATTTTTGCTCCTGGTAACATATGTATAATGCTTTTTTTTTCTTCATTTTATGTGTCATTAATTTAACTGACTGAGATTCAAACATTTCTGGGGATATTTGCCAAGTCAATTGGGGGAGATTGGAAAAGTGAAACTACCTAACAGTTCGTGGTTTTGAGAATGTGGGAAATTTGTGAGCAAATGCCTAAGTGACAGGGGTGAGAGAGAAGGTGTCTTTGGAGACAGAGGCCTTGTAGTGAAGAGCTGTAGCAAAAACTGAAGGAGCTCTTTCCAACGACTGTCAGACAGCAGAGGTGCCAGCAGCATTGTGAAGCCAATGAGTCATAGAACTATGCCCCCTCCCCAAATTCATATGCTAAACTCCTAACCCTCAGTATCTCAGAATGTGACTGTATTTGGAGATAAGGCCTTTAGAGGTGACTAAATTAAAATAAATTCATTGGGGTGGGCCCTACTCCAATCTGACTGGTGTGCTTATAAGAGGAAATTTAGAGACACCATGCACAAAGGAAAGACCATGAGAACACAGCAAGAAAGTGGCTATTGCCCAGCCTGTGTGGCTCAGTGGTTGAACTTCCACCCATGCACCAAAACGTCACTGGTTTGATTCCTGGTCAGGGCACATGCCTGGTTGCAGGCTTAATCCCCAGCAGGGAGTGTGCAGGAGGCAACCAATTGATGTTGATGTTTCTCTCTCATCAATACTTCCATCTCTCTCTCCCTTCCTCTTTCTAAAAATCAACAAAAACAAATTATAAAAAGAAAAAAAGAAGGTGGCTATCTATAACTCAAGGAAAGAGGCCTTAGAGAAAACCAAACCTGCTGACACCTATCTTAGACTTCTAGACTACAGAACTTGAAACAAAATATATGTTGTTTGGGCCACTCTGTCTGTGGTATTTTGTTAAGTCTTCCCCAGCAATTCCCCCTAATAAAGGAGGAATTCAGAAGCTTAGAGACTAAGTTGGTAGATTGGTTTAAAACACACATGAAAGAAATCTTGGGAGCATTTACACATAAGTGAGAGATCTGAGGCCAGGAATTCCTGGACTGGACAGGTAAAAAGGACAATGCCAAGGACATTTATGTTATTTACTCTGAAAGTAATACTTGTAAATATAGCTACTAACGTATTAAACTGTGGAGAAACACTTACTATAGCGGTTAAAAATATGGGCACATGAGCCACACTTTTTAGCTTGCAATTCTTGTTTTGTTTATGATCCTTGGCAAGTTAGTTAACATTTCTGTGCCTCATTTTCTTCATCAGTGGAGATAACAAGGCCAATCACATAGAGTTTTGTAACAATTAAATGAATAGGAATATAGTAATTTATGTGTTAGCTATCATTATTTTTATTATCATTATAAGCAGATACTAGTCAAAATACCAAATCAATCTTCACAAAAATTCTTAGGTAACTGAAACATGGTGAGGCAAATTTAATTACCAATGATAACACCATCAGTAGTAGTGGACCTAAGATTTGGCCTTAAATATTATGGACCCATAGATTATTAAGCTCCATAGGAACAAAATCTTTATGTATAAAGCATCATAAAAATGCTAAATAGACCACTAAACAAAAGGTGTATTTGTGTTTATAAGAGTTGCATTAATCCAAGTGACAAATTTACAATTTAAAAATATTCATTTATTGTACCACTGCAGTCTGAGAAGTGGAGAATGTTTAGACTATGTATTGAAGCAATGCTCCTCTTCTTTCTAAAGACATATTATCTATTAACTAGAGGCCCGGTGCACAAATTTATGCATCGGTGGGGTCTGGTGGGGGGGACCAATCGGGGATGGGGCCAGCCAGACCCCAGCAGCAAGCTAACCTAGAAGTTGGAGCATCCGCCCCCTGGTGGTCAGTGCACATCATAGTGAGCAGTTGAGCGGCCTTAGTATATCATTAGTATATTACACTTTGATTGATTGAATGGATGACCAGATGACCAGACACTTAGCATATTAGGCTTTTATTATATAGAATAAGTAATTAAGGGAAAGATTAGATGATAAACAGTTGATTGAGGTAAACAAAAATAAACAGCTTTTAGAATATATTCAGAATGCTTTGCCATATGCTTTTTAAAACATTTTTGTATATTTTTGATTCTTAAAAATTTTTTTAAGAAGTAGAAATATCTGAATCCCAGATTGAACAGTACATTCTAAAAGAAATACTGATTACACTGTTCCCATTTACAACTTCTTTATTTCACAAACAAGTTGTTACAATTGATGTAAGAAGGCATGCTATATTTCCTCTGGTATACAGGTACATGGATTGAGAAATACCTCCTCATTTTCTTTAAGTACAATATCATACTTGCAGAGTGGGGGTCTGTGAGAGAGAAAAAGAGAAAGAAAAAAAAAACTCTTGGTCAAACAACAAAGTTTCTTTTTTTCTCATAAATATTAGAATATATTATGCTTATAACTAACTAGTTCTCCAAATGTTGGGAGTTGGAGCACACCTACATCATGATTTCCACTCTCTTATTGGGCTATACTGGGATGAAGTACACAGAAAGCGGGGGGGGGGGGGGGTGCCGGGGGGGGGAGTCTGTGTGTTTCTACTTCTCTCTTTGCTGCTTCATTTGAATATTTACAATGTGTGGTAGATATTATTGAATACGCAACTGAATAACTGAAACCTGAACTCATCTCAGTAGTCAGGCCACCTCTTGTATCATTGATAGTCACTATGGAAGAGTTAGGTTGAACAGCATAGACAAATGTTGAAAAAATGATTTAATCAATTCTCTTTGCCACCTAGTCAAGTGGAAATAATAATGTGTAAACTATTCTATATCTTGGAGAGATTGTGTAGTTGGTATTTGAAGATTTCTGAGAAGTCAAGTAAATCAGGCATCTTGTCTAGTGTTCTTCTTGCTAATATCTTGAAAACCTTCAAAAAGTAATTAACTAGAATAAGACAATATTGGCAAAGGTTCAGAAAAGTAGCTAAAGAAAAAAAATGGTAGCAATAAATAGAAATTTCCTGTGTCAGCAATAGAATGTAGTCAAGGAAAAAAGGGTAATTCAACTTCATAGGTGCTGGTAGTTCACCTTTATTGTTCATTTGTACTTATCTAGTTCAAGAGACACCTTGTTCCTTGTCTTCTTCTAGCTTAGTTAAGACATCATTGAATAAAGTTTTAAAATATTCAACAGAGAGGTTAAATTATTCAATTTTTAAATAAACCTATTTTCTATTTCTGCTAATATATTTGAAAGTGATAAAATACAGACATTCATATCTAATTATAAAAGCTGATATACAATTCTACAGTATTTTACATTTAAAATAATAAAGGTATGTTTAAACGTTATTGTTAACTAGAGGCCCCATGCACAAAATTCATGCAAGAGTAGGCCTTCGCAGCCAGGGTGGCTGCCTCGATCCCACAGCTGCAGCCCTGGCTTCATCCAAAAGGTCATCCGTAAGGTTGTCCAGAAGGATGTCCAGACAGTCATTCTGCTGTTCTGCCATTTGGTCAATTTGCATATTTCACTTTTATTATTATAGACTGGAGGCCCGGTGCATGCAATTCATGCACTTGTTGGGGGGGGGGGGGAGGGAGGGTTCCCTCAGCCTGGCCTGTGCCCTCTCACAGTTCAGGGGCCCTCAAGGGAGGTCTGACTGATGGCTTAGGCCCACAGGGAGTGGACATCCTTAGTGCTGCTACAGAGGCGGGAGAGGCTCCCACCACCACCGCTGCACTTGCCAGCCATGAGCCCGGCTTCTGGCTGAGTGGTGCTCCCCCTGTGGGAGCTCATTGACCACCAGGGGGCAGCTCCTGGTGGTCAGTGTGCATCACAGCAACCAGTCATTCCACCATTTGGTTGATTTGCATGTTAGCCTTTTATTATATATAATAATATAGCAGTGAGTGTAAAATGACTGTACTTTAATCTCATAAGGTTTTTCAGATTTAGCAAAAAATATATTTTTATTACATTACTAGAGACCTGATGCACAAAAATTAGTGCAAGAGTAGGCCTTTCTTCCCCTCAGCTGCTGGCACCAGCTTCCCTCTTGCACCCAGGACCCAGGCTTCACTCCAGCTGCCGGCAGGCACCTGAGATCCGAGCTTCTCTTGCAGCCCCGGCTTCATCTAGAAGGTTGTCCGGAAAGATGTCTGGTCTAATTAGAAATCATGCTTTTATTATTATAGATTTGAGATCAGAATATAATTGAAAAATCAGATTCATCCTTTCTCCATTACTAAGAATTAAGTAGAGGAATGACTTTACCACTCCCCTAGCCAAATTTATCTGTACTTATATCAATTATTTATCCTGCTATATCCCTTATTCACTGAATGTGCCTTCAGTATTTTGGATCTCCCTCCACCTCATTATTTTTTAATTCAGAGGTGATGGAATGTTTTTTAATGGTTTTAAGAGAGAGATAGATACAGAGAGACAGAGAGAGAAACATCAATGTATATAGAAACAGTGATCAGTTACCTCCAGTACATGCCCTGTTTGGACTTTGAACCCGCAACCTAGGTAGATGCCATGACCGGGAATCAAACTTGCAACGTTTTCTTGTACAAGATGATACTCCAACCAACTGTGCCACCCAGCCAGGGCTACACCTCATTTTTTAACTTGCCATAGTAGGACAAATATGTCATTAAATTTGATAAATTACCTCTGTCATTAAGTGATTCTGCTATTCACATATTTATAATATTAGAATTACCAAGAATGCAAAGAAGCAAGAAAATAGACCCATATGATGGTCAATCAATTGAAACTAACCCAGAACTAGCACAAATATAAGAAACAGCAGGCAAGGACGTTAAAAGAATTATTATAACTGTATTCCATGCATTCAAACAGTTAAGTAGAGACATAAAAGATTTTAAAAAATCAACCCAAATCCAACTTCTAGTGGTGAAAACTACAATCTCTGATATGAAAAGTACCCTAGATGAGATTCATAGCTGATTAGACATTCTAGAAGAAAAGAATAGTGGTCTTAAAGACATAGCAACCAAATATATTCAAAATGAAGTAAAAGAGGAATCAAATTTAAAAATTAACAGACCATCAGTGAGCTGTGGGATAATTTCAAGCAGTCTAATAAACTTGAAATAGTCACCAAAGGGAGAGAGAAAGGAAGGACACAGAAAAATATATTTCAAAAAATAGTTACAAATTTTAATAAAAATTGATGAAATCTACAAGATCATATACATAAGAGGTCAAAAACTCAAAATGCAAGAGGTATGAATAAAATTACATGTCACATAATCAGACTCTTTAATATTAGTGATGAGAAAATCTTAAAACTAGCCAGAGGAAAAAAAAGCATATTTTCTTCATAGGAACAAAGGAAGGATAGTAACAAATTTCTCATTAGAATAAATGCATGGTAGCAGACAGCACAGAAACATCTTTAAAGTCAAAGGAAAAAAAAAGTCAAACTAGAATTATATAACCAGGTAAATTATCTTTTAAAAGACATCAAAAATTTTTTTCAGACAAAAGTCTGAAAAAAAAATTAACAACCAGCAGACCCATACTACAAAAAGCTTGAAGGAAATCCTTTAGTCAAAATATAATTCATACCACATGAAAATATACATCCACATAAGGTTTAGAAGTACACCAGAAAAGATAACTAAGTGGATAAATATGAGTTTTCCTAATTATTTATATTATATTTAATAGTTTTACTCTTTAAAAATATGATACATTGCATTTTGGAATTTTTAGCATATGTACAAGTAAAATGTATGCCAACAACAAAACAAAAGCTAGAATGGAAGAAATGGAATTATATTACTATACAGTTTTTATGTTACATGTTAAGTGGTAAAATTCACTTAAAACAGACTGCGATAAACCTCTAAAATAATTTTTAAAGAGTTATAGATAATAAACCTACAAAAGAGAAAATGGAAGCATAATACTACTCAATGTACACAAAAGAAGGCAGACAATGAGAAAAATGGAAACAAACAACAGATAGGAAAAAACTAAAACAAAATAGCAAGATGATAAATTGAAACCAACCACTTTAACAATCATATTAAGTTAAAAGATGTAAATACCCTTAGTAAAGTGGCAGAGGTCATCAACATAATTTGACATTAGAGAAATGCAAATTAAAAACACAAAGAGATATCTCAATACCTATTAGAATAGTGAAAACAGAAACAAAACAAGCAATAAACCTGGCAAAGGTATAGTTTTGGGTGCAGGAGAACAGTGAAATTCTGATAGTGTCAGTGGGAATGCAAAATGTACAATCACTTAAAAAAAAAACAGTCTGGCAGTTTCTTATAAAGTCAAACATATACTTACAATATGACCCAGCAATCTCATTGATATATATTTATTCAGCAGAAATAAAAACATGTTCATATAAAAATCTGCATGCAAATATTTATGTTGGCTTTATTCAGAGACAAATATCAAAAACCGTGAACAAACCACGGTGAATGGTGAACAGATAAATGAACTCTGGCATATCCGTACATAAAGTGCTATTCATCCAAAATTCCCATTGATATCAGAAACAATATGGGTGCATTTTAAATCTATGAAGCTAAGTGAAAGAAGCCATACTTAAAAGGCTACAAGTATCTGATTCCATTTATATAATGTCTTGGAAAAGGCAAGACCAGGTACAGTGATTGCCAGGGAGTAGGAGTGGGGAATGAGATCAAAAATAATAAAACAGAACAAGGCAGTTTCTGTAAATGATGGAAATGCTCTGGATCTTGCTGGTGGTGGTGGTTATATGACTCTATGAATTTATCAAACTCATGGAACTCTATGCCTAAAAGAGTACATTTTACTGTTAAGTTTCTACAGGTAGTTTAGTCCAACTTTTCTCAGGCAGTCATACCAGGTCCCTCCACTGCGAATATCCTTCTCAGTCCCTACATTCGAAGGTGCTGCTCTACTGGAAAAACCTAGAAGAGGATTATGTTGCAGTCTCTATCACAGTCTGTTGCAGAGAGATAATTACTGGTTGAGTGCTTAGCAGTTTAATCTGTACCATAAGGCATCGCATTTTTATGACTCATGTTCCCAATAATTTGGCAGTGCTAATCCTCATTAATTGCACATTATCTGTTTGGACAGATCTAAATAGAAAAAGCAACTAAATGGTTATGACAATTATCTAGGTAATTAAACTTAAAGCATACATTTTGTCTAAGCATCTGTTAGTATCCCCAGTCAGCAGGGAATAGTAAGAGTTTTGCTAAACACTATAATGTATTTTCGTTGTTTTTCTTTCCCTGAGTAGAAAATAATTGTACTTACATTTTGTAAATTTAGTAAATATTCATAGTCTATTTATATTAAAATTACAATGCATGCTACCTTTATCTCTGTGGCATATACCTATGACTTCACCCTAATGAATGAGTTGTATGTAATGTCTCTATATAACCCATAATTAAAAAGACAATGAGTCAGATCTGTCTGCCTTTCCTTTCCCCTTATAATAAGTCGCTTAAAAAAGAGAAGTGCTCACAGAAAGCAATGGCTGTCTGTAAGCTCACCAACTTTCTGTATCAAACAGAGAGCATCATGAAGTGAGGGGGAAGATTTGAAAAGGTTCTCACCTTGATACTTCTTCTATGAATATAAAACAAGAGAAGTGTTCAAATGCATGTCTATGCATAGCCAGTGTTTCTGACAAGGAAACATTGAGAAAAAATAAAGTATCCAACAATAAAGGAAAAACTAAGTTGAATATTCCACAAAAGATGGCAGCAATTGACTGATAGTTAAAAGAGAAAATTGCTTATAACCAGATCTACAATGTTGCAAAGCTTCAGGGAATTATGGTCAATTGTTATCTATATGAGCAGTGACCCTTGAAGCTACTGCAAGGAATAAGCTTCATGATTCTACAAAGATTTAAACAAGAGTATCCAGTTCTAGATACACATGGGTGGATTGCCTTTGGTTCCTTTTACTGTCTCTATCACAGTCTGTTCCTTTCACATATATAGAACTAAATGTATCTTTTTTATTAAAGCTTCTGTGCTATTTTATGTGCAGAAATTCTAGCTAAATGTCTGGTGTCTGGCCAAGATTACATTATATGCTTCTTCTACACTATGGAGTTATCTTTTTTGTTTCTCTTTCCATTTATAATATACTAGAGGCCTGGTGCATGAAATTTGTGCATGGGGGGTGGGATCCCCTCAGCCCAGCCTGCACTCTTTCCAATCTGGGACATCCCCTTCACAATCCAGAACCACTGATTCCTAACTGCTCACCTGCCTGCCTGCCTGATCGCCCCTAACTGCTCCCCCACCCCGCTGGCCTGGTCACCCCCAATTGCCTCCCCTGCCGGCCTGGTTGTCCCACGCAGCCTGCTGTTCAGTCATTTTGTCACCCCTCACTGTCCCCCTGCTGGCCTGGCCGCCCCATGCATCTTGCTGCTCATTTGTTTGCTTGCCCCTCACTGCCACCCCTCCCGCTGGCCTGGTTACCCCCAACAGCCCCCCTGTGGGCCTGGTCACCCCACGCAGTCTGCTGTTCGGTTGTTACTGTGAGGGTGTCATGACCAATTTGCATATTACCCTTTTATTAGTATACATAGGAAGAAGACTTTATTCCTGGTCAATATGCATCATTTACATCTAAATGAAAAAAACAGAGAATGTAACTATAGTCTCTAACTTCACTGTTTATACTCACCTTTCTTTTTATTTATGGATTTTTTTAATTATTACGTTTGTTGAGATGACATTGTTTAATAAGGGCATATAGGTTTAAAGTGTACATTTTTAAGATAAAAGATAAGTATATTGCACTGTGTGCACACCAACCTAAGTCAAACCATCTTCCATTATCACATATTAGGCATACTCACATTTCTTATGCTCACAGAAGTATTAATGGAGGAGAATAGAAAAATATGATGGTGCAACAACCCTGGATTCTTTAAACCTAGCTTTTGGGGATTGTAAAAATACAGTTGTTCTTGAACAATGCAGGGGTTAGGTGTGCCAATCCCCTGAGTAGTCAAAAATCTGTTTAACTTTTTGAAAAATGTTGTTGATTTTTAGAGAGAGAGGAAGGAAGAGGGAGAGAGAGGGAAACATTGATCAGCTGCCTACTGCACACCCCCATCAGGGATCAAGCCTGCAACCAGGAATGGAACTGGCAATCTCTGGGCACATGGTTCGATGCTCAACCACTGAGCAATACCAGCTGGGCTGTGTTTAACTTTTGACCCTCCTAAAACTTAACTACTAATAGCATACTATTGACAAGAAGACTTACTAATAGATAATGTGAACAGTCAACACATATTTTGTATGTCATATGTTTTATATACTGTATTCTTACAATAAAGTAAGCTACAGAAAATAAAATATTAGAAAAATCGTAAGGAAGAGAAACTATTTACATATACTTTATGCATTCATGACATACTTAACTTTCAGTTTTTTTATTTCTAGACTATGTGGTTCATCTGCAGTTTTTCAAATTGTCACAAATCTTCAAACTTTTCAAGTATATTTATTTTTAAAATAGTATCCATGTATATAAGTGGAACCATGCCATTCAAGCCTTTAGCCCTTCAAACATGACCCCATAACCCCCTGAAATACTTTGTCACAAATGATGTTGTTAATATTCCTAAGAATATCCATATATTTTTATATTTTTGTAAGTATGTAAATCAAAGGAAAAGGACAGTAAAATTATCCCAAGATTTTTCCCATTATAATTACATCTTACTTATTGACTTTTGAAAGACAAATATTATTATACCAAAAGTTACAAAATAACTTATATTTCAAATAATTTTTCCAACTCTCCTCTACTGATATGAATGTCAACTGAATGAATATTTTTATTATTGATTATTCAAAAATTCTTACTAAGTTCAAGATTCATAGAAAGGCATTTAGGAAATCAAATATATCAACACAGAAACATACAGAGAAAGAAAGTTGACGTGTTGCAATCAGCTAAAGAAGAGAGATTTCTAGCACTCCAAAAACCTATCTTGATTGATGCACAGCATTAGAACAATTCATATATTCATATTGGCAGTTGATCAAATCATTAAAGATCTCTCAGTAGTTCTGAATACTTCACATGAGTGTTTTTGTGGAAACACGGATTCTGCTATGGCGAACATGTGCATCCATACCATGTGGACAAGGATAGTGGGAAGACCTCTTTGGTTGTGAGGACATGAAACCAAGAAGAACATATTAAATGGCCTTAGAAAAATACGGATAGTCTCTTGTCTTTAAAAAATAGTACCCACACAGTAATGATGGTGTCATAATTTTTGGAATGAAGATATGTGTGATATTACTAACAAGCCAAGACAGGTGAGTATAAAATTAGAGTGTAAAGTCAGATTCTCCTCATGCTGTTACTGTGCACATGCTAGAGTCTCACTCCTGTCAGCATATTCTTGGGGTTGAATCTCCAGCGAACTGTAGAATCTTAGATACGGAAGATGAAAATTGACATTTTTGTCTTCTCAAATAAAGAGTTATAAAGTTAGATAAAAGAAAAGATCATTGAAAATCATGATCATTTACTAGTATATCTTCTGTAACCATATGTCTCATTATAGAGTTTTCAGCCATTGGACCTCATCTAAAGGATTGTATTTAAGAACTCTAAACCACTCTAAATATATATGCATATATAAGAAATTATTGATAAACTTCTAAGGCAGACATTTGTCTTACTTTTTCATTTTTGTCATGTCTTATGAAGTAATTGTGTGTGTTTTCCCTCACTTGGGTAATGCAATTCCAATGAATCTCATCCAAATTAAAAAAGAGAATGCATTTTATACCTTTTAGATACATCTTGAAATACACAATAAGCCGATATTTGAGTACATGAATTCTTAAACCATATTTTTTAGTAAGTCAATATTTTCAAGTTTAAAAGATGACATATTTAAATAACAATTTAATTTTCTTACCTTTCTGGATATGTAAGTGATTTTAACATGAGACGCTGGATACTATATTGGCATGTGGAACATTGCTGGTTAGAGCTCTGATAATATACCAAACCAATGCTTGAAATATTTACAACATCATTTAAAAACTGAGCAAGAATCTTGACTTCTTGAAGTTTATAAAATGATTTATTCTTCCTAAACAGAAAATTTTATATACTCAGTGTATTGTAATTTGAAATATAACTTCACTCTAAAATCAATATAATATTAACAATGCAGGATAGAAAGAGGCCAATTTTTTAGGAAATGGCCGAACAATAAATGTTTGTTAAAGTATTTATTAAAATAATTTATACAGTAATTTAAAACAAAATAATAAATAATTATAACATTTACATCCCCATACACAATATTTGGAAATTCTTTTGGGGGTAAATTGGGAAATTTTATCTTTCTGACTAGATGTTTAGATTGCTCATTTGTCTAAAATTAGAAAAATCATCTTATGCTTCTTTTTGTAGACCCCTGAACAGCTATCATGGAGTGGGTATTCAAATAATATTCATTTGTTGTTCTCTGCTACTTTATAAAATATTTGTGAATTAAAGGAATAATTTTAAAAGCCTGATATTCAAAGGAAAAATAAATTTAGCATTTAATAAGTACAATTTTCTGAGCACTTATTATGTACCCAGAACATTAATCTAAAGGACACCTTCCCCAACACCATCTACCTCTCATTAAAAAAAAAAAAAATCATTAAATTTACAAATTCCTTCACCATTTTAAATTGCACCACTGCCTATTGACCAAACCAGACAACTAGGGTTCACTTTTGATATTATCCTTTCTTTCAATCACTCCACCAAATCTATCATAAATTCCTACAGACTTTACCTGTGAAAACTCTTGAATCTGTTTTGAATTAATCCTCATTTCTCCCCCTCCACTGCAAATCCTCTATCTCAGGACTGTTTCTTGCCCATATTCTTGCAACAGTACCCTGTCTTTCCTGCTTTCAATCCACTGTAGTCAAACTGTTTTTTCAAAATAAAAATCCAGTCCTGACCCAACCAGATTGCCTCAGTTAAAACACATCAATGATTTTCATTTTCCCAGTGACTAAAATATAAATCCTGAAACATGTCCTACAAATCTAGTACCTACAAAACCTAGGTTCTCTCTACCTCTCTCTTCCTCCATTTGCAGATATAATGCACTTCCTTCAGCCCCTAAAATGTTCTATAATCTCTCCTGCTCAGGATCTTTGTATCAGTCTCTGCCTGGAATACAGTAAAGCACACGAACTCTAGTTCCTAATCATTTCATTCTCAACCAATAAATGTAAAACATCCTTAAACACCCTAGTGGCCCCACTAAATAATCCTCATCCCCAATTTTATGTTTCCTTACACATTATAATGTTCCTCTAGAGTACATTTTGAAAGAATAGATTATATTTACATATTTTCATAATTATCTCATTATATTTATATCCTTCATTAGGCTGTAAGCTTAATGAGGGTAAGACCATATCTATTTTTCTTATCACAGCATCCTCAGCATTTAGCACAGTGCCTACATCCATGTGGATATTCATTAAAATTGTTTGAATAATTGATAAACATAATTTTATTTGTATTATATATTTGTAAAGTATATCTGTTGTACTAGACAAGTTATGTAAAAAATATATAATTTGCCCAAAATTTTATCCCCAATTTTAGTGCAGTTCCTGTCCTATAGAAGCTCTCAAGAATTTTTATTGACTGATTAAATTGGTTCCTTTCCATACATCTCCTAGCTCAGTGAATGGCACCATAATTTAAATAGTCATAAAGATTAAAACTTGAAGTTACTCTAGATTTGTTTATTTCCTTCATTTTCACATGTTTAATCATAAAAATAGATCTACTTAAACCCTAAAAACCCATTTCCACTTACTGGGAGTATCATATCAATTATTACAATAGACACCTCTCTGATCTTGTTCCATTCTAATTGCCCCATTACTCACCCAGCTGGGGTTTTGTTCCAATCTGAATATGCATTATTAATATCCCCTGTTTAAAATCCTATATTGGCATAATAATATATTTGGTATTATATTTAATGTATGTGATTTTTTAAAAATATGTTTTTATTGATTTCAAAGGGCGGAAGGGAGAGGAAGAGAGAGATAAAGACATCAATGATGAGAGAGAATCATGGATCAACTGCCTCTTGCACCCCCCCTACTGGAGATGTGGCATATGCCCTGACCAGGAATCCAACCATGACTTCCTGATTCATAGGTCGATACTCAACCATGAGCCACACTGGGCGGGCATATATAATGTATGTGATTATAAGGACATAGAGAAGTGATCACACAATAATGCTTATATAAAAATCAAGATGCAGAACACATTTGCAATAAGATCATAATTTTGCTAAATAAAAGTAATATGTGTGTGCACAAGGGTATGTACAAGAAAAAGTTATAGGAGGAAAAGGAGGAGGTAAAGAAGGAAAGGTGTAGAAATTGGCTACAAACCAAATGGTAAATGTAAATATCCCTAGATGATATAATTATAGATGATTCTAATTTGTTACTATATAATAGGACATGCTTTTTACAGCAAGGAAATATTCCTATTTTAATTTTTAAAAGAGAAAGGGTAATGTAGAAGTTTCTTCTTCCTTGTCATCTAAAACAGTTTAAATCCCAAAGCATGACTAAATTTATTAGCAAAGAATTATTAATAAAAACATAAATTAATTGGCCAGGTTTAGATGGACAGATTTACCATGGGTAAGTGTTCCATATTTTATATTCCTTTATTTTAAAATTCATAAATTCAAGTATTTGAATAAAACACATTAATATTTCATGGTGTTCTGCACAGAATATGATGTTTGTAAAAGTAATCAAGACTTAACAATTTATTTGCTGTCTGAACAAGTGTGAAACAACTGCTCTATGACTGTAGTCTGTGTGCTATTATTGAAATTAGGGACATTCTTATCTCCATGCCTTTGAAGGCACCTTGCATAGAAAATCCACACTATTTGGATTATCTTGCAAATTGGATCTTCAAAAAAACCAAACATTTAATTTATGAATAAAAATAATATTAAATTATACTTACTTATAGAGCCTTGGTTCTTCAATCCTTCCAAGCTGGTTTAATAATTTAAATGTAATATAGCCATCGTTCATGGTGTTATCCAAAACAATTACACTGAGAACAAAATAATAAGCTACAAAACAAAATACAGTTCACACTTTTAAAATAAAATGTTTTGGCACATACACAGATACACATGTACATATATAAGCACATATTATATATGTAATAATCTCAAGAGGCACTTATTTGGTATATGGATAATATATTTTACTTCTTATCACTTTTTAACTAGTCTTGAAAATGAGAAATGACAAAGCCTGCCAGACATCATGGGTATGATGAAGAGGTGAACAAATAATTAGTGAGTACTAACTCTTCTGCAAACCAAAAGTTTTCAGAACTTAGGTCAATTAAACTATTTTTAAAAATATATTACCTATAAAGTAAACATAACATTCCCTAGTTATCAAATTAATAGTCCTAGCTAAGCTTGCTTGACAAATATAATTCCCAATTTCACTGGTTGTTTAGGATTGACTATGAAATTAAATAATCATAGGTAGATTAAGCCATAGTAGTTATTATTCAAAATGCTCCTATTAAAAATTGATACAGTATATCTTTCAGAGACAAGGAATCTATACTTACCACTATCCTACCTAATAAAGAGGGAATATGCTAATTGACTGTCATGTCTTCACAAAGAGGGAATATGCTAATTGACTGTCATGTCTTCACAGCCACAAGATGGTAGTGCCCAGTCCCCTCAGCCCTGCTGGGGTAGAAGGCGCACAGCACAGCTGAGCCCGCCCCCAGGTGGGTCCGGCTGCTCCGCGCACCTGCCTCTGGAGTCCCCCAGACCCCTCAGCCCCCCAGCTGCCCAGGGCTTGCCCGAGGCACAGGCAAGCCTCGGGCATCGGCTGCCCAGCCACCCAGGGCTGCCCAAGGCTTGCACTGCTGGCAGTGGCAGCAGAAGAGGTGTGATGGGGGCATCGCCTTCCCCTGATTGCTGGGTTGCCTCCTGCCTCTGAGGGCTTCCGGACTGTGAGGGGGGAGGCCGGGCTGAGGGACCCTCCCCTCCCCCAGTGCATGAATTTTCATTCACCGAGCCTCTAGTAGTCTATATTGACTGGGCTAAACAGAAAGTTCTGACCCTCTGTGAGTTTTCCCAAACACTGAACACCATGCCCTAAAGACAATATATAAACAGGACAGGAAATGCATGAAATTTTCTTGTGAGAAATATATGTAACTTCTTGTCTGATACTTAGTACTACCTCAGATAAGGTAATGGATTTATAATTGTACCTCATCCATTTCTAACACAAGAGATATATAGGAATGCTTCTTACTTTGAAGTGACTGCCCAGCTTTAGACAAAATATATTGGTTCACCTCACCCAAAAAAGATAGGTGTTCAGACTTGCTCACATGAATTGTGGCAGCATAACACATTGAGATATTACAGAATAAGCCTTCTTTCTGCTAAAGTGCATAGACATTTTGGATGTACAATTCATAAATTAAATTACAACAAAGCTCAGATGAAGAAGAGGAATATTAGGAGGCACTTAAGAACTGGGTGTAGCATGAAAACAGAGGCTTAAGTATCAACGTCCATGCTGGAACAGAAGATGTGATGTTAAGTAACATGAAAAACATGCTCACCTGTCTGAATTCAAATAAGGACTCAGACTTGGAGACACAAAGGCAGTGAAAGCAAAACTTTTAATGGTGGTCTTGCAAGATCGGGTGTCTGGTTGAGCAGGCACACCCTTTTGAGCAGTTACCACAAGCAATTTATCCCTAGTGCATAAGAGTCTCTCCCCGGGTTCTTCTTCTGTTGAGTACTATGTGGTAAACATTCTTCCCTGAATGTCACCTACGTCTTATTTTTTCCTATTGGGTTATTCAAAAAGTAGGCTGAGGATCTTTCTAGCTGTCCCCATCTTCCTGTGCTGGGAAGGTCTTCCTGGAATAGGTGCTGTTGGTCACATACACAATTCCTTGTTCTTACTACAGTTTGCCCTGGGACTTTATTTGTGTAAGCCTTGTGGTTCAGTAACTGGCTGGTAAGCATGCTGGTAGTATATTCCCACTGAAAGCTAACAACACTGAAGATGGACCACAGAGGCTTATTTTCTACACATAATTAGGCTAAAATAAAAATCCATGCACAATATTTTATTTATTAGGGTCTTAGGTTAAGTAAAAAAAGACACAATCATCTGAAACTAAATAAAACACCACACAACATGGAATTTAAATTTACATTCACCACTTGATGAGGCCCCTCTCCCCAATTTGTATTAAAAATGCTCCAGGATTATGGAACATAAATTCTGGGTGGAAAAAATCCAACTTTCTCTGATGGGAGAGATTTTGAAGAAGAGCTGACTGTTAAGAATTTTCTGTAATAGAAGAAGACATAGATTTTTATTTTGATAGCACAAATATTTTTCTTTCCTTTTGATAGAGACTGGGACTGACCATTAAGACTAGAAAATGATAATAAATCATGTCTAAATTAATAGATAGATAAATATAACCAAAAGAAAACCACAGATTTCTGTACAGAACAATTTCATTAACAATAAATTTAAAAAAATAAATTTATTTAAAAAAATAAAATTAATATCTTCAAAGTGCTGAGCAAAAATAACTCTCGATGTAGAATTCTATCCTGAACTAACTTTATATTGCAGAGTAAGAGAAAGATAAGGTCATTTCAAGAAAACACAAAACAAAAACTGAGAGGGACTACTAGTGAAAAGTCATTAAGTATCTATTTCAGCAAGATAGAAGTTAGACCCAGAAGAAAAAAGTGGGGGAAACAGGGTAAGATAGAATGTAAAAAATTGAAATTATTAAATATAAGTGAGCATTTGATATAGTAATAATATTCATAATAAATATTGATTGTTAGGTAAGAAGTAAAATAAAATAATACAGAATATAATGTAGAAGATAGAAAAGAAGACACACAATTCAAAAGTTCTATGAGGCAAATATAGTTTTTGAGGCAAGATGCATTTACCTATGTAAAGCAAAAAAGAAGCAAGTTGCCAGGAAAATATAATAATCCTGAAACTTTATAATCTAAAGAATTACATTATCAGAATACATAAACAAAAACTTAAACAATGTGACTGCCTGCTAAAAGAGAGACGTAAATATAACTCAAAATCCTAACATAATAGACAAAATGTTCAGGATGTGATTGAAAATTACCCATTATACTTAGAACAAAGAAAATCACATCTTTAGTGAGAAAAGACAATCAACTATTGCTAGCACTGAGATGACTCAGATGCCAGGATTATCTGACAAGAATTTTAAGGAAGCCATTATAAAAATACTTCAAAGTCACAGTCTTTTAAAAAATAAAGGAATAGAAAATTCTCAGCCAATAAATAGAAGCTATTAAGAAAACGAAGTAGAAATTACATAAATAAAAAATATAACAACATAAAAAAGTCATTGGATATGTTCAATATCAGAGTGGAGACGACACAGGATAGAAATCAGTGAACTTGAAGACAGGTAAATCTGCCACTCATTCTGTACAACACAGAAAAAACAGACTAAGAAAAAAAAATGAACAGTCTCAGGGACCTGTGGAACCATAACAAAGATGTAATATGTGTGTTAGCAGAGTGTAAGAGGATGGAAAAGAGAGGTGGACTGAAAGAATATTCAAAGAAATAATATCTGAAAACTTCCTAAATTTGGTAAAGAAAAAACCCCCACACAGATTCAAGAAGTTGAGTAAAACTGGATAAACCTAATGAAATCCTCACCAAGATATATCATAATTAAAGTTTAGAAAATTACAAATAAAGAATATAATCTTGAAAGCAACCAAAGAGAAAAGATGAATTACCTACAGGAGAACACCAATTTGAGTCACAAAAGATTCCTTACCTGAAACCACAGTGGCCAAAAGGAAGTGGCACAACATTTTTCAAGTACTAAAAGAAAGAATATCTTATATCCAGCCAAACTATCCTTTGAGAACAAAGAAGAACTAAAGATAATCTCAAAGAAAAACTAAAGGAATTTCTCATTGCCAGATCCATTCTTAATTATTAAAAGAGTGAATTTCTTCAAACATAAATTAATTGATAAAATAAATATTCTTGGAACATAAGAAACAAAGAGGGAACAATGGAAAGATAAGATATATGGGTACATACAATAGATTCTCTCTTTTATCATGAATTTTATAAATCTCATTTTATAAATTGATGATTACAACAAAAATTATCATACAACCTAATACTAAGACAATGACATTTAAAAGTGGAGAATGTAAAGATACCTAAATGGAAGTGAGGTTCCCAAATTTCACTAAAGTAGTAAAACGTTGAGAACAGTAGATTAAAAAATCACATATGCATATTCTAATTGTGGTAAACCTCCCCAAATATGTCATATCCTAATCTCTGGAACTTTCAATATGTTACCTTAAGTGCCAAAGGATAATGAAGATAGCAAATGTAATTTATGTTGTTAAACAGCTGGTATTAAAATAGAAAGATTACCCTAAACTATCCATGTGGGTCAATGTAATCACAAGAATTGCAATCACAAGACCTTAAAAGCAGAAGAGGAAGACAAAATAAGAGAATCTAAAAAATAGATGTGATGCAGAAGAGTCAAAGTGAAACGATGTGAGGAATCAATCCAATATTTTAGAAGATGAGGGCACAAGAAATGCAGACAGCCTCTAGAAGCTCAAACCAAGGAATGTAGACAGCCTCTAGAAGCTCAAAAAGTCAAGGAAATAGATTCTCCCACTTGAGGCTCCAGAAAGGAACTCAGCCCTGCTGACATCTTGATTTTACACAATAACACTTGTTTCAGACTTCTGATCTACATAACCATGTCTTACCTAATAATAGACAAACATGTAAATTGACCATACCTCTGCTACGCCCATAGCCAATCAGAGTGAGTATGCAAATTAACCCAACAAAGATGGCGGTTAATTTGCATACATAGGCGCCCAGTGCCTGGGTCCTGGGAACATCCTGGCACCCAGGTCACTCTGAGGTAAGCCCTGCATGGGCCCTGAGCAGCCTGGGAAGGGCCTGAGCCAGGGGGCTCCTGGGCAGGGCCAAGCCTGCAATCAGAGCCCAGGGGTCAGGGGTGGAGCTTGCGATTAGAGGGAGCTGGGGGGTCCTCTGACCAAAACCGAAAGCCTCGGCCAGAGGCTTTTGGCCTGGACAGGCCTGGGCAGGGGTGGAGCGGCGATCGGAGGGACCTGGGGGTCCCCTATCAAGGCCTAAAAATTTGGCGAGAGGCTTTAGGCCTGGCAGGGCCCAGCTGGTGATTGGTATGAACTACAGAGGAAATACCTTTTCTGACCACTCATTGGCTAAGTTTCCTGTATGCCACTGGTAATATTCTTAGTAACTTGAGTAATAAGAATCCAAAAAGGTGACCTAGGGTTTTTCCACCACACTTCTGGAGAAAAAAACAAAGGTCTGCTGCTGGAGGACTAAGAAATGTCATATCCTGCCCTAGCCGGTTTGGCTCAGTGGATACAGCTTTGGACTGCGGACAGCAGGGAATGGTTCAATTCTGATCAAGGGCATGTACCTAGGTTGCAGGCTCCTCCCTGGCCGGGGGCCAGGTCAGGGCTCATGCAGGAGGCAACCAATCAAAGTGTTCCTCTCACTTTGATGTATCTCTCTGTCTTTCACTTTCTCTTACACATTCTCTAAAAGTCAATGGAAACATATCCTCAGGTGAGGATAAAAAAAAAAAAAGAAAGAAAGAAAGAAATGTCATATCCTATGAAAGACACATCTTGAAAATACCTAAAGAAAGTTGTCATTTTTTCATGGTGAAGTGATTGGAGTCTGTGTTGATGTAAACACCTTGGTGGCTGTGGTAACTAGCAGTGGCAGCAGCAGTGGGGTGATGGGGCTGGTGTCTTCCTCTGATCAGCCCCATTGCCTCCCACAAAGGGAGGCCAGACTGCAGCTTAGGCCCGCTCCCCGTGGGGAGCATGCCTAAGCTGTCAGTAGGACATACACTGAAGGCTCCCAGTATGTGAGTGGGGGCAGATTGGGCTGAGAGACCCTCCACCCCCAGTGCATGAATTTCGTGCACCTGGCCCCTAATCCTACCTAATAAAAGAGTAATATGCAAATTGACCAGACCTCTGCTACAACCACAAAGCACGCCCACCAGCCAATCAGGAGAGAGTATGCAAATTAACTCAACCAAGATGGCTGCAGCCACAGAGAGCATGAGGCTTGGGTTTCCCTGGCAATGGAGGAAGTCAAGCTTTCCACACACCCTGGGGAGCCCAGGCCTCCACTCAAGGCTACAAAGTTTCAATTATAGAAGATAAATAAATCCCCCAAAATATGGCAGCAGCCATGGAGCTGGAGAGAGCAGGAGGCTTGGGTTGCCCCCGGTGATGGAGGAAGCCAAGCTTTCCGCAGCCCTGGTCTGCCTTGGCCTCCGCTTAAGGCTACAAAGTTTCAATTATAGAAGATAAATAAATCCCAACAAAAATGGCTGCCACCTCAGAGCGAGCAGGAGGCTTGGCTCCACTCAAGGCTACAAAGTTTCAATTGTAGAAGATAAATAAATCCCAGATACCAGGGCCTCCACTTGGGTTTTCGGGGGAGCGTGGCTGGCCTGAAAACCACCACAGGCCCCTCTCCCAGGCCACCCCACATCCCAAGGGAACCCCCACCTTGATCCGGGACACCCTTCAGGGCAAACCAGCTGGCCTCCACCCATGTACCAGGCCTCTATCCTATCTAATAAAAGAGTAATATGCAGATTGACCATCACTCCAACACACAAGATGGCTGCCCCCATGTGGTCAAAGATCCTGCCCCCATGTGGACACAAGATGGCCACCACAAGATGGCCAGCAGGAGAGGGCAGTTGGGAGGAACCAGGCCTGCAAGGGGGGCAGTTGGGGCGATCAAGCCTGCAGAGGAGGGAAGTTGGGGGCAAATAGGTTGGCAGGGGAGTAGTTAGACATCATTAAATTTCATTATGTAATTTGCCTGTTTGTGACTGTATAGCAAGGATTAAGTCAAAGTATTCAGTAATACAAACATCTCTTTGAAAAGATTAGTGTGTGATTCATAGATTCCCTCAGCCATTTCTAAGCAGAAGCAAAATTGTAGAAAACATATTTTCAGCAATCTCTTGTCTAATTGAATGCATTTCTGCGATAAATATGGAGATCTACAAGGTTTTTGAGAATGTTGTAGCAGTGTAAATACTGCCAGCTTGAACTGAAAAGTGCATAGACAGTACAAAATGAAAGAAGATATAGGACCCCCATAATTCTATAGGCAACAAATCTATATGCATAAAAGCCTAAGCGACTGTTCAACCGTTCAACCAGTAGCTATGATGCACACTGATCACCAGGGGGCAGATGCTTAACACACAGGCATGGAAAAATGCAACAGAGTGATGAATCTTACAGGGAAGTGGGGGTGAGGGGAGGGAGGGAAGAGATTAACCAAAGATCTTATATGCATACTAGAGGCCTGGTGCACATGCATTAGTGGAGTCCCTTGGCCTGGCCTGTGGGCATCAGGCCAAAACCAGCAGTCCGACATTCCTCAAGGGGTCCTGGATTGCAAGAGGGCACAGGCCAGGCCAGGGACCCCATTGGTGCACAAATCCGTGCACCAGGCCTCCAGTAGGCTAATAGAACTATTCAGATGGAAGTATTTACTGCCACTCATATAAAAGTAAAAAATAAAGAAGGATAATTCTGAGAGCCTAGAATAAGGACTCGTGAAACCAAAGGGCAGAACCCAGGGTGAATTAACCAGAGGGGACTCTTCCCGGGCCTTGAAACCAAATGAAATTTATCTCACTGAACTGTAAAATTGCTTAAGACCATTGACTCCATTTTCCTTTTATTTTTTCCTCTTTGAACAGGAATGTCTATAACTAGTCTCCTTTGCCTGCCTCACCACTCTATTTTGGGAACAAGTAACTTAATTCTTCAGTTTCATAGGCTCACAAGTGGAGACAAATTGTGCCCAAAAATAAGAGTCTATCTAGAGTCTCACCCAAATCTGATTTACATTTAGAATTAAATTATAAGATCTGGAATATTTTATCTGACGAGATTAGATGAGATTTTTTGACTTTTGAGTTGATAATGTTTGAGATCAACCAACAAAATCTTATTGACATATATAGACCATTCCACCCAACAAATTCAGAACACATTTATTTTAGGTGCCTATGAAGCATTCACAAAATAGAGCATATTCTAGGCTAAAAAAATAACACACTGATTTTTAAAAATTAAAATTGTACAGTTCATTCTCTAACCATAATGACACCATATAAGAAATTAAAAATAGATAACAGGAAAATCTCTAAACATGTGAATTAAACAACATGCTTATTTTTAAAAACCATGGCCAAAGAAGTATCAAAAAGAAATATATAGAACTAAGTGAAAATGAAAATACAATCTATCAGAACATGTGCAATACAGCTATAGCAGTGATCAGAGAAAAATGCATTGGAATAGAAATGAAGAAATATCTCAAACCAACAATCTAAGATCCTGCCTGAAGAGAAAAAAATAATTAAACCTATTCCAAAAAATGTAGGAGGAAGGATATAATAAACAATGTGGTACCATCTCACACCTGTCAGAATGGCTATTATCAACAAATCAACAAATGACAAGTGCTGGAGAGGAGTGGAGAAAAGGGAACCCTCATGCACTGCTGGTCGGAATGCAGACTGGTGCAGCCACTGTGGAGAACAGTTTGGAGTTTCCTCAAAAAATTAAATATGGAACTCCCATTTGATCCAGTGATCCCACTTCTATGAATATATACTTAGAAACCCAAAACATCAATCATAAAGAATATATGCATCCCTATGTTAGTAGCAGCACAATTTACAATAGCTAAGATTTGGGAACATCCCAAGTGCCCATCAGCAGATGAGTGGATAAAAAAGCTTTGTACGTTTGCCCAATGGAATACTACGCAGCTATGAAAAAAAGAACTCTTACCATTTGCAACAGCCTGGATAGACCTGGGGAGTATTATACTAAGCTAAATAAGCCAGTCAGAGAAAGACAAGTATCACATGATCTCACTCATATGTGGAATCTAATAAATAAAACAAACTGATGAACAAAATAGATCCAGAGACATAGAAGAATGGGACAGACTATTGGATCTCAGAGTTAAGGTTGGGTGGATAGGAAGAGATCAACTAAAGAACTTGTATGCATATGTGCATAACCCATGTACACAGACAATTGGTGGTGAAGGCCTGGGACAGGGGGGAGGGGACAGGGGCAGACTAGAGGAGGTCAAAGGTGTTATAAAGGGGATATATGTAATACTATCAATAATAAAGGTTTTTAAAAAAGATTCATTCCCATTTATTTTAATGATGAACATGAAGTTATCAAAATTTTAAATATCATTTACCATCACTCAAAAAATGAAATATTTAGGAATATATGTAACAAAAGATACACGAAATCTGTATGCTAAAAATTACAAAATGCTAATGAAATAAGTCAAAGATTAATAGCAAATGGAGAGATATTACATGTTCATGAATCAAAGATTCATAATGAAGATGTCAATTTTCTCCAAATTGATCTATAAGTTTAATGTAATCCCTACCAAAATTCCAGTCACATTTTTGTCCACAAAATGTATATTGAAAGGCACATACCTTAGAATTTTTAAAATAATCTGGACAAAACAAATAAAGAAGAAATAATAATTCTACCTGATAATAAGGCTTACCATATAGCTCTAATAATTAATACAGTAGGTCTAGACATGTAAATCAATGCAACAGAATAGAGGACATAATATTGATCCAGTAGACATAGACCTAAGCAAATACGCTTAATTTATTCTTTATACTAGTAAATGTGCAAAAGCATTTCAATAAAGTAAGGATAGCCTTTTCGACAAATGGTGCCTGATAAAAAGGTGCATTCATAGACAGCAAAAAAAAAAAAAAAGTGAACTTCAACCTAAATCTCAAATATTATACAAAATTTAAACTAAAATGGATTACAGACTTAGATATAACATATAAAACTTTAAAAGAGAATCTTCAGGACCTAGGATTGAGTTTAACATCAAAAGCATGTTCCATTAATGAAAAAAATGATAAATTAGACCTCATCAACAGTAAATACTTTTGACTTTGCAAAAGCCTTTGTGGAAAAGATAAAAAAAAAAACACAAAACAGTAAAATTAGAGACAGAGAGAAAATATTTGCAAACCAATTATTCAACAAAGGATACTATCAAAAATATATTAAGAGCCCTGAAGACTCAACAGTTTAAAAATCCAATTGGAAAATGGGCAAAAGACACAAACACTTAAAAATAATATATAGAAAAGATATTCAATTGTCAGGGCAACAAAAATTTAAAACTGCACTAAGGTACCACCATTTGCTTATCAGAATGAATACAATTTTTGCTTATCAGAATGAATACAATTTTTAAAATACTAGTAACACCAAACACTAGTAAGAACTCAGAGGAATTGAACCTCTTGCTGAGAGGAATGTAAAATGATACTGCCACCCTGAAAAACACTGTCAATTTCTTATAAAGTTAAATCTGCAATTAGCTTCTGACCCCAGCCAGAAATTGCATTCCTGGACTTTTATAATAGACTAGAGGCCCGGTGAATGAAATTCGTGCATGGGAGGTCCCCTCAGCCAAGCCTGCACCCTCTCCAATCCGAGACCCCCTCAGGGAATGTCCTACTGCTGGTTTAGGTCCGATTCTGGAGATCAGGCCTAAACCAGCAGTTGAACATCCATCCCTCTCACAATCCTGGACTGCTGGCTCCTAATCACTCACCTGCCTGCCTGCCTGGTCACCCTTAACTGCCCCGCTGCTGGCTTGATCACACCTCACTGACTCTGCGTGTCGGCCTGATTGCCCCACCAGCCTGGTTGCCCCATGCAGCCTGCTGTTTAGTCTTTTGGTTGTTCCTCACTAACCCCCCTGCTGGCCTGGTCACCCCATGCAGCCTGCTGTTCAATTGTTTGGTCGTCCCTCACTGACCCCCCTGCCGGCCTGGTCACCCCACACAGCCTGCTGTTCAGTCATTTTTGTCATCCCTCACTAACCCCCCTGCCAGCCTGGTCACCCCATGCAGCCTGCTGTTCAGTCATTTGGTCGTCCCTCACTAACCCCCCTGCCAGCCTGGTTGTCCCATGCAGTCTGTTTGTTCAGTCGTTTGGTCGTCTCTCACTAACCCCCCTGCCGGCCTGGTTGTAAGCAGCCATCTTGTGAGGGTGTGAGGGTCAATTTGCATATTACCTCTTTATTATCCTATATATAAAGAGCTAATATGCTAATTAGACTGAACAGCAGGATAACTGTCTGGACGACCATCTGGATGACCTTCCGGATGAAGCCGGGGCTGTGAGGGCTGGCCTAGACTGTGAGGGGCTGCGAGAGCCGGCCGAGGCTGTGAGGGCTGAGTCCCTGGCCAAATTTCATGCATCAGGCCTCTAGTATAGGATAAATAAAAATTTTAATTCACACAAAAACTTATACAAAAATATATACAGCAGCTATATTAATAATAGCTGAAATCTAATGTTCTTCAACAGATGAACAATTAAAAAAACTATAGTACATACATGCCATGTAATACTAGTCAGCAATAAAAACAAATGAATTATTCATACATACTAAAACATGGATGAACCTCCAGAGAATTATGCTAAGTGGGAGGAAATGGCCAATTAGAAGGTCACATACTGAATTATTCCCTTTTTGTAACATTTTCAAAATATAATTTTAGGAATTTATTAATGGATAATAGGAGTTAGGAACAGCAGGTTGGAAGGAAGTTGGTGTATGTGATTATAAATGTGCCACCCAAGGAATACTTGTGATAAAACTGTTTCATATCTTCAGTGTGGTTGTAACCCTATATGTGTGATTGAATTGTGCAGAGCTAAACACACACACACACACATACACGTACATGCATATTCTTTGGGGAAATATAAATAAGATATATGGATTGTATCAATATCAGTGTCTTGGCAGTGATATATTTTACAGTGTTAAGAAATTTTACCATTGAGGAAAACTGGATAAAGTGTACACAGGGTCTGTCTGTATTATTTCTTATATCTGTATGTAAATCTAAATTTAACTTGATAAAAATTTAAGTTAAAAAATGCAGAGGTCCAATTCTGGGTGATAGAAGACATCACTAACATTTGAAGAATTATAATATCTTATAATGAATAGCAACTGTGACTACAAAACATTTATAACAACTGACCTAAACATATTCTTAAATATGAGATATATTTTAAGTATTTATCCCTCAATAACCAAAGTCAATGACTGTGACTAGAAACTTTTATTTATAAACCACTTCAAGCTTTTCATCTCTAAACAGAATAATTTTGTTTTCTTATATATCACCCCATAAATTCATTATGTAATACATTTCTAAAAGATTCTCTCTTGTTCTTCAAATTTGCTATTGTCTAATTCTAAATATGTTGGGAAAAATTTTTTTTTCATTTATATTGTTTAATTTTGGTTCTCAAAAGTGTGGAATCATGTAGATAAATGTCTTATACTTGTAACCTGTTATATGCTGACATAACTCTAAAAATGGGAAGGATAATCACGCAAATTTTGCAGGAAAAACAAGAACCTTGATTGTTTCTTTGGGAAAATATTACCCAAAGCATATGTTCATTTTAGCTAAAAAATCAAATGTTTATTTAAATATGTAGAACTGACTCTAACAACTTTTAAAGTTTCTTGAAAGTGCATGTTGAAATTTGAGTGGGTAGAAAGAATATTTTGGATAATATATAAAATAGTATATAAGACAAATCATTTTTCATTTGTTAAAAATGTTGACTTACTGGCCTAGCTGGTTTGGCTCAGTGGATAGAGCATCAGCTTATGGACTGGAGGGTCCCAGGCTTGATTCTGGTCAAGGGCACATGCCCAGGTTGTGGGCTCGACCCCCAGTGGGGGGCATGCAGGAGGCAGCTGATTGATGATTTTCTCACATCATTGATGTTTCTATCTCTTTCTTCCCTCTCCCTTCCTCTCTGAAATCAATAAACATATATTAAAAAATTTTTTTTACTTACTACAGAATGGATTTATGCCAGTAGTATCCAAAAACACAGTCGTCCTAAGCGATCTTTTCATTCTTTCTTCTAAAACATCTTTCCATAGCTCAGCTTGATAACCTGGTATTTGAGAAATAGAACATTAGAAATTGGACTTCCATCAAATAGCATGTAAAAACTTCAGTTTCCTAAAGAAACTAAAGCATCAATGCATATTATTATTATTATTGCTATTATTATTCATGGATTTTTATAACTTAAAACTTTTCAAATAACTTCACATTTTTTAATTACAATAATAAGTATTAAATTGAAGATTTACAAATAAATTTCCAAGATTCCCTGGAAATCTTATCAGAACTTAATGTACTCTGTATGTCTGTAGTCCATTTGTACACATTTTCATTGTTGTATTACAAGTTCAGAATTGTACCTGTAACTCTTTTTAGTAAAGTCATCAGAATAAATCAATTAGATAAAACTTTAACATTAAATTTAGCTCTATGAGTACTGCCCCCAATAATTCTATATATACATTCATATAAATATGTATGCCTAGGTATACATTATGTACAGTATGATATAGTATAGGTAATATTGATATGCACTATCTCTTATGTAAGTGATATATATTTTAGATACATACATTATAAGGAATATGTATTATAAAAATATGTACATATTAAAATGCTTCCCACTTCATGTATTTGTCTGTTTCCACATTGCTACCTCTAAATTTGAGATCTGAATATAGTAGAGAGGATACTTAACTGGGAATTCAGAGGTTTAATGCTAATTCTCACTTGTGCCCTGATGCAATCCATATGTTCACAGAAGGTTTCTTATTTATATGGAAAAGCAATGGGACCAGAAAAGCAACCCCTAACATAAGGTATGAAGAAAACGAATTCTACAAAATGTCTTGTGAACTGACTACGAGAAAATAAAACTGGCAAAGCTTGCTTATTTCCTACCCCCCATAGCAATTCTCTGTACCTCTGTGTAAACCTCCTGCTGAAGAAAATTGCAGGAAGCTGTTCAATTCAGACTTTGTAATTGCTGCCCATTCAATTGAGCCCCCTGGCTTTGGAAACATATCCAGCAGATCTTGTCATGACACTGATCGGATGTTTACATGCTCATGACACGCTTGGGATCTGCTATTCTCTTTAGAATTTCTGAACAAACAGCCTTTGAGATTCTTTCCAGCTCTAACATTCTATTTTTATGTGGAACCCTTTTTTCACTAAATTTCCCACTGGCAGGCTTTAGTTCTCAGAAGTGGAAACACTTAAATGCTCTTACCAAGCTTTATCACTTCAGAAGGTGTGAACCATGTATGAGTCATGTCTACTTGCTAATAGCAAATGAAAAGTTAACAATGATTATGATTCATACCTCTTCACTTGCTCCTAACACTAAAAAAACTAAAAAACAAAAACAAAAAAAAACCCCACACCTCAGTGCCACTAAGAGTTCACCAGTTTCTTTCTTTAGCGGAAATATAGATGGATGACAAATAAATAATGAGTCCTTTTGAATATAAAGAACATGGGTCATCATAAACCACCAAATTTTTCCACTATATCAAGAATAGAAAGGCAGCTGATCAAGTTCCCCTCACTACACATATTAAAAATATTTAGTAAAAAGTGAACTATTTTTTCTGGTTACAACACAGATAATTTTTTCATAAAATGTTGGCATACAAATAAATATGAAAACTTGCAGCAGCAAAATACTAATACAATTATGCTATACATTTCCCACAAAGAATTATACTAACTATAATAATCTCTCTTACCTAGCCTAGGACATGATTTCTTCTTAAAGTTGTCACAATCCACACATGAACCAGTCTTGTAATCTTTGTATGAATGACAAGGAAATGAAATAAAATTGCAGTTTGTTTCCAAAGCTGCCATGAACAAGTGGACTGCTCTCTGGTGGTCACATTTAATAAATTTCATTCCTTATGTGTTAAAAATCAAGCAAAAGAATTGTAGATGCATTAAACTAAGTTCAAGCAAATTGGAGAAAAATTAAAAATTAAGTTCTACTCAATACTGTTTTATGAATATTAAAGTGTTGACTACAATGCAGTGTTACTGTGAGCAACTAAATAAGTCATACAAATTAAAACTTAAATTTAATATTCCCTTTATATCATATTTATAAGAAATTTTTCTAATCATTAAGAGCAATTTTTTTAATTTCAATAATTTAACGAGCTCAAATATGGTGCTATCATACTTAATAACTAGTATATACATCTCTCTTTTCTAACCCCACACCCTTAACATTCCTACTCAATGTCAAATATGACTATGAAATATTAAAGCTTTATCATGTCCCACGCTGGCCAGGTGGCTGAATTGGTTGGAGCATCATCCTGTACACCAAAAGGTTGCTGGTTCAATCCCTGCTCACATATGGGAGGCAACCGATCAATGTTTCTCTCTCACCTCTCTCTCTCTTTCTCTTTCTCACTTCCTCTCTCTGGAAAAATATATTCTCAGGTGAAGGTTTTTTTAAAAAACTTTATCATGTCTATTTTTCTTTGCCAATTTCTCACATCCTTATCCCCCTGACCAAACTTCTGTTGCTGCAGTGGCATTTGGCAATGTGTTTGTTACTTGACCACTGTACAACTCAGAGCATTACTCTCTAAGGCTCTAAAGTTAGCCCAATCCAACACCTGGAGCAGTTGCTCAGCTATTTATGTACAAAACAACAAAGTGCAAGAGTTTATAAATCTGTGTTTATACAATATTATGGTGAGAGTAAAGATTAAATTGTGAGGCCAGAGTTGTGTTATATGATACTTGGCTATCTGTGCTCCTTCAATGACTTAAAACTTTTCCTAGTGTTAAAATTAAGAACTAAAACTGCTAAAAACATAATGTACTAGTTCTCATCCATGACCTTTACAAACTAAGAAGGATAAAACTTAACCATTTTTCACTAATAACTCCTGATTCATGGGCAATAGTGATCAAAATTTTGTCCCACAGTTTAAGAGGAGAAAAAAATATACTGATTTCCTTTCATCATTTTGAATCACATGTAATTCATGGGAAAATACTGTTGGTATACCTGCAAATATTGATTTAGGACAGCCAGGCTGTTTTTTTCCTCCATTTGGATAAAAATCTATATGTCCCAAGGGTTCTTTAATGCCTAAACCTGAGAAGAAAAGCACCCAAGAATCACAAAATGCATATAATCAGATCAACAACACTTGCATAAAATAAATTCTCCTATAAATATATTGAAAGAGACTTTTAAAAATTTGAATTGAAAATAAAATAAATTCAATTTTTAAGAAGATGAGTTTTTGTTACTAATTCCTCAAACTACAAGTGCTGGCGAGGATGCGGAGAACAAGGAAACCTCATGCACTGCTGGTGGGAATGCAGACTGGTGCAGCCACTGTGGAGAACAGTATGGCATTTCCTCAAAAAACTAAAAATAGAACTCCCATTTGACCCAGTGATCCCACTTCTAGGAATATATCCTAAGAAACTAGAAACACCAGTCAGAAAGGATATATGCACCCCTATGTTCATAGCAGCACAATTTACAATAGCTAAGATTTGGAAACAGCCTAAGTACCCATCAGCAGATGAGTGGATTAGAAAACTGTGGTACATCTACACAATGGAATACTACGCTGCAGTAAAAAGAAGGAATTCTTACCATTTGCAGCAGCATGTATGGAACTGAAGAGCATTATGCTAAATGAAATAAGCCAGTCAGAGAAAGATAAATATCACATGATCTCACTCATTTATGGACTATAATGAACACCATAAAGTGATGAACAAAAACAGATCCAGAGACAGAGAAGCACTGATCAGACTGTCAATACCTTAGAGGGAATGTAGGAGAGGGTGGGGGTCAGGGGGAGAGATCAACCAAAGGACTTAGTAAGCATGCATATAAGCCTAATCAATGGACACAGACACCAGGGGGTAAGGGCATAGTCGGGGAGGGGGGTGAGGAGGGCAATGGTGGGATAAGGACACATATGTAATACCTTAGTCAATAAAGAAAAAAATTATATATATAAAATACTGGTAAAAAAGAAGCTCTTAGTGTATCTTATCCAATCACAGTTTCTTTCCTCTAAAAAAAAAATATTTTCTATTAATAAAATCCTTCATTTTGCTATTCTTTATCATCTCAACATGTCTCACAAAACACTACAATTTAGATTTGGCCCTTTTGAAAAAATATATAAGTTGACTCATACTTCATGTATGATTATGTGCCTGGCTTCCTTAGACTATTAGTGTACAGGGTGGGGCAAAAGTAGGTTTACGGTTTTTCATATGGAAAATAAAAAATTTAACAACTAATGATACAAAAATAAACTCTGTGTTTCATGTACTCACAACTGTAAACCTAATTTTGCCCCACCCTTTATTTCTGATATCAAACCACATTGTCAGGTGAATATGCAGTGTCAAAAATCTCTGTTCCCCATATGTGATTGTCATAAAAAGATTACCAAAGATATCAACTCTGTGGCATCTAGTGGCAACTTAGATATAATGAGCTTTTCATCAAAAGATGTTGAGTATAGTTGGCCCACCATATCCACACATCCATAGATTCAATCAATCACAGATCAAAAATATTCCAAAAAAAGTTACATTATTTCTGACATGTGCTATGTAGTTAGGCCTATTGTGGTTGCCTCTCTATTGAACAGTCCAGATTTCTTTTCTTGTCATTATCCCCTAAACAATACAGTATCACAGTTATTTACATAACATTTACAAGTATTAGTAAGGGAGAGATGATTTAAAGTATGTGCGATGATGTGTGTAGCTTATATGCATACCGTATACTGTGCCATTTTATATACGGGACTTCAACAGAGCTGCAAATTTGGGTATCTGAGGGGGTCCTGGAACCAATACCCCATGGATACCAAGTGATGACTGTATATGCCAATCCAAAAAAGTTTATTAGGGAAAGTAAAATATGCAAACAAAAATAATAAAAAGTATACAGAACTAATTCAAAAGGCCATAGGCAGAATAGATATTAGAATTTCAGGAAGAAGAGTTCAGACAAAGAACGTAAGAGTAATTGGGCAACAAATGTGCTGTGTGTAGGAATGTTAACCTGATATACAGAGTTATAGATAAAGGTGACTTGAGATGTTGGGGCTATTGTACTCAAACTATGAAACGTTGGGCACTGCAGGTGAATTTAGATTCCAAATAAGGAGCAGAATTGCTCCCACTATAGTTTCAGTCAATTGGCATATAGACATAGAAGTTGAAAAATTGTTATCTATGGCATATATGGCATTTATATTCCTCACAAAGGCATTGCCACAAGGTAAATTCAGAGTAATATGGGAGCAAATAAATTACCTGGACCAAAGAAAAAGAAACTCAAGGAAACAGGGAAGTATGAGCAGTCCAGTGTCACTTGCTCCTGTCTCTATCTTAACACCATATCCTCCCCATGCCCACAAAGACAACACACCTTACTCAGAGCAACATACTAGCGAAGTGTAGACTCTGTAATCAAAAGGTTTCATTTCAAATTCTGCCTCTGCCACTTGCTGGCCTTGTGAACTTGACCCTAGCTTCCCCATTAGTAAAATGTGAATAATAATGTTTACATATCTCATAGGGACCTAGAAGAATTCCATAATTAATTCACATACACCTAAAGCATTGCCTGATGTATAGAAAATGTTCAATAAATCAGTATATATAGAAGGCTAAGTGTCCATCCTTCCCTCCAACTGGTAGCTATGATGCACACTGACCTCCAGGGGGCAGACGCTCAATGCAGGAGCTGCCATGACGTGCACTGGCTATTTAAAAATAAATGGCACCATGGACCTGGCACCAACAAACCAACACTTGGTTTCCCCCAAGTGGGACACAGGCCCTGCCACCACCCTGGAACAAGACCCCACCAAATTGCATCCTACACTTCCAAGACCCCATGGTGCAAAATGTGGCCCACAGCCCAGCCCAGCCTGGAAATGGTCCCTGTGAGCACCAGGTAATGACATCATGTAGCAACGCCTGGCTTCCTCTCCCTAGAGACTAGCCTCCTTGGAATTTCTTCAGCCAAGGAATACACTTGCTTTATAGCCAGGTACAAACATTTTACAGTTTAACCAAATGTTTGTAAAGCATTTTCACATGCCTGATCTCATTTGATCCTCACAGAAGTACTGCAGTAGGTAGGTAGGAGACTTGGTAGAATCCTATTTTCCTTTTATTAGCCAAAAAAATGGAGATTTGGAAAGTTTAAAAACTTGTCCCGATTGAAAAGAAGTAAGAAATGGCAGACCTTGAAAATGACTTCAGGTTTTCTCACTGCACAGAATATATCAAACACTGCTACAGTTAAATATTTTACCCTTAGTTCTCCCTGCGTGATCTACAATATTGTGTTGATATTTACTGCTGTGTTGCTGACAATTACCTGAAAGAGAAGTTGGGGTACTTCAAAACTTTAGCAAAAAAAGTTTAGCTAAATCAGAAAGCAGATCTAATTAAGCAAGTTTATTCTATATATATAAAAGGCTAAGTTGACGCGTGCATGCATGATACATATAAAGCTCTCGCTGGCACCAATCACATGCATGTGTTTTGATCTGTCATTGTCGATCACAACAATGTTTTTGTTGACATTATGAAGCCTAAAGAAAGTGGCATCATTAACAGAACATGTCTGAAGACCAACTATTGCCACAATGTATCTCTGAAGCCAAAAGAAACTGGCATCATTCATTGTAAATCAGATCCCAATAATCCAAATGCCACTAAAATGAAACAAATCAGTATCCTGTTTCCCAAATTAGATGCAATGACGTGTCCTATTCTTTTTCCACATGGTGAAAAAGGCTGAGCAAAAGATATTGCATTCAGACTCAGAGACAACAGTGTAATCGACAATAATAGTAGACAAAATGTAAGGAACTGAGTCACACAAATGTAGTATTATGGATTTCCTCTCTCTATCAGTGACACATTCAACCCTATTTTAAATGTTGTTATATCACGTTGTTATTATTTATTTATTAATCAATTTATATATTATTTTCATATACATTTTACTAATTTTCTTTCATCTGACACTTCTATTACAGAGATACGGCAATAGCAATATTAAAATATTTCTTCTAATTAATTTCCTTTCAATGTGCATGAATCCATGCACCAGGCCACTAGTATTATAATCAGTGTCAAAGGTATCAGGGTCATCTAAATTATTCCTTGTAAGTGTCTGTCCAATGTATTCTGGCCCAAACTATCAGTAGTCTATTAGAAATTTTCAGGAAGATTAAAGAAATTATTTCCCTACCAGTAGGGAAAGGTATTCCTTACCTGTGCCTGAATTGCTGTGGTCAGTTCTAGTTGATAGAACTAGAAAATTAGTGGAGAGAATGGTAACTTAAATACATTAAACATGAGGGAAATTGTGATCAAATCAATAAAACTGTCAATAGAATAATCAAGATGAAATATTTTTTATAATTTTTAATTTTTTTGGATGACATGATAGTTCTTGAAACCTGAAGGAGGGACACTGAAGGCAGAGTGCCATTTGACACCACAGAATTTCACTAACTCCAAAAAAATATTGCTTGTGGGAAATACAGTCTCTATCTACATAGTTACAGGTGTATCATCACTTTATCTCCTACTCTTTCTCTTCTTAGGTTCTCCTATCCAAGTGTTTACATCCCTTTTTTCATTTTCAAATAATTAATCAATAAATCCTGCATTGTTACCATCAGTATCAGAATGGATGACATCCACAAACTTTGCATCAGTGTAATGTAATCTGCCATTTGATGGTTTTCCGGAGAATTTTGGCCCAGCAGGGTCAAGTCCTGAAATTCAACAAAGAAACTATCAATCTATTATTCAAATTCTACTATAATGTTCACTAGATCATATGCTTGCATTATTATTACATCATAAATATAAACCTATATAGTTTTAGCTTAAATCTGTCTAAAAACTAATTTAAAGATAAATAAAATTGGATGAATAGCAAGTATCTTTACTATGTTAATAACTAGAGGCCCAATGCATGAAATTCATGCACCTGGTGGGGTCGGGGTGGGGGTGGGGGGCCGTTCAGCCCAGCCTGTGCCTTCTCGCAGTCCAGGACCCCTCAGAGGATGTCCGCCTGCCAAGGGGGATCAGGCCTAAGCTGGCAGTCAGATATCCCTCTCTCAGTCTAGGGCTCTCACAGTCTGGGAGCCCTCACTCCTTACCAACCCCCTGCAGCAGAGGTGGGAGAGGCTCCCACCACCATCGCTGCGCTCACCATCCATAAGCCCAGCTGCGTTCACCATCCATAAGCCCAGTCTCTGGTTGAGCGGCACTCCCACAGGAAAAGGGCACTGACCTCAGGGGGCAGCTCCTGCCTTGAGCGTTTGTCCCCTGGTGGTCAGTGCTTGTCATAGCGACTGGTCATCCCATCATTTGGTCAATTTGCATATTAGGGTTTTATTATATAGGATACTTTTTACCAATTTTTAGAGTTTATCAACAATACAGTATTAATAAGTCACACAAGAGATGCCTCAATAAAATATTGTAGTTTTTTAGCAATTTTATTTAAGAAGTAATTAGAAAAAAATGATAGAACTTTAATAATAAATAACTACTACTACTTCCCAGTCCTGTGCATTACTAGTTCATCCTGGATCTATCTATAGGTCTAAAATAATTGTTAGGCGTCAGATGTTATTTGGGTTGTGAGATAAAATACATTTATTACTGTTTTATGTTTAAATAAACATTTATTTATCATTCACTTCTCACAAAAGTTTACCACACCATAAAAAAATACATTAAAAGTTCCATGAAATATTAATATATTTCTGATATATTTTAAATTCTAAATAAAAAGTCTAGGCTCATGATCTTCTGGATAGTGTTAAAAAAAGAAGAGAGGAGATAAAAGTCAATGCCTTGATAACATATACACAATGGAAGACACATCATCTTAAAAAGAGATTTTAAAAAGTAAAATATAATGTTGATTATCTCAGGCCCTTCTATTATTCTTGTTTACTTAGTCCACTTACTGAATAAGGCAGAAAATTCTCTCTTCCTATAAGTGATTCTGATGTAGAAGCACCACATTTCCTGGACTTGTAAACTTTCATACTTGCTTGACATGTATAACCTTTCAAACTGGACTAATATGTGAGTAAACATACCTTAAAATAAAGTAGGTTTACCACCAGTTGAAACTGAGTTCATGTGGCGATTGAAAAAGAATGGGCTTTGGGTGCTGGAGACCTTCGTGTAAATTCTGGCTTAGCTGTTGCTAACTTTTTAACACTTTCACATTCATTCAATTAACCTCAGTTTTCACATCCATATAATGAGAATGCCACTAAAACTGATCAAGGTAAGGAAAGTATACTAAAGGCTTGTAAACATCCTAACAATCTGTACAAGTTATCCACTCCTCTCCCCCTTTGCTTAACTTTCCTAAAAACTCTATTACCTTTTACTTACACTTGAAATTATTAAAAATCTTCTTTGACATCAATCTCCATAATTCTTAAAAAGCTAAATTGGTTGGGGAGGGATACTATCCTACCAGTTCTCAAATCACCATTATTCTAGTGGCAGGTGAGTACTAGAATTATTGGAGGAGGTCACTTCAAAATCATATAGCCATCTAACCACTATACTGCACACCTGAAAATTATATTATTGTAATTGAAAAATAAACATTAAAAATAATAAAAAATTAAAATGAAATACTGATTGGCGCTTAGGTTGACTGTGAGGTCTGGGAAACCACTTGGACCCCTAGACCACTTGTTGCTGAGAAATGGGGCCTTACTGGCTGGATGGCATCACAGGCAGGGAGAGAATCAGGATACCACCTTCCAGCAACAACTCCACACTAACGGGGTGGAAGCATATTGCCCTGCCTAGCGAGACCACTTCTGCCACTGTCCCTAGAAAACTGGTACATGCTTCTAGAAGATGGCGAGCAGAGAAAAAGAAGCCCTGCATTCAAATTCAGGCTCTCTCACTAATTAGGCTACACCTCAGAGCTAGGAAGACCAGATGGCCCTGATTCTCCCATGATGGGTGGCTGTGCTGTGTGATTGTGGACTCAAGAACTCAAGGGAGCACCTTTTCCATCATATCCTAGAGAAGTACAGAGCTCAACCTTTGCAGCCATGCTCTGTGGCCTTAGGCCAATTCATCCCTACCATAAATGGAAGTCTCTCAGTATAAAGAAAATCTGTAATTCCAACAAAATTCACCAGCATTCCTAAAGGAAGCATGAAAATCCATGTCAGCATTATTTGGTTATCAAGCTTACCGGCTGAGGTAACTTTGTTAGGGAAATATGAGGGTAACTGGAGTCTGGAATCCCTTAAATTTAAATACCAAGTCCCAACTCTCCTATTGTTCCAGTAAAATTTTTAAAAGAATTGAAATACATCAAATTTTGTGAAATTAAATATAGTACATGTTTATGTTTTCAGTTAATATGTGAAAAAGCTTTATATTTAATGGACCAACGTTTTCTTATTGTTAAAATAATGTTTTAAAATTCAAATGGGGCTGCAGAAGTTGATCTGATTCTTTTCAGTTCTATAAGGGTAACATGCTCAGCTAAGAACCAAACAAAACTTAAATCTAACTAAAATAAAGACTAGCATTTGAACATACAGTAATATAGAAAAAAATAAATATTTGTGAATTATTTTTATGGCTTAAATATTATAGCTATTAAAGTTTAAATAAAGTAACTTCTGATTCTTAAATGTATGCAAACACATTAATTGTATAAAAAAATTTACCTGTTATTCTTCCAAGTTGACCTTGAAATATCTTTCCAACAAATCCACTAATATGAGCCCCTAAGCTCATACCTATGAAATGAAAATTATCAAGAGATGCTCCATGCTTCTGCAATAGAAAGTGCAGTGTTACAATTTTCATTTCATAAAATCACAAATTATACTTTTTGCATCAATATTCTAAAATTAGTTATTTTTTCTAGTTTAATCCATTTCTGGAAGATAGAAAATAAGATTTTATAATTTTAAAATAACTGTATCTTTGTTCAACTTCTTCCATGAAATATCTGATTTTTCTCTACATAGTTTTAATAATTACATTAAATTTTTATTTAAAAACCAGAGGTCTGGTGCACAAAATTCATGCACAGGTGGGGTCCCTAGGCCTGGTTGGAGATCAGGGCCCATTGGGACCCGGCCGATCAGTGCCAGGCCAGAGAGAAGACAATGGTTGCTGGGCCAGGCGCGGAAGGAACACTGGCTGGATGCCAATCACTGGCACCCCACCGCTGTGCGATTCCCCGCCTCCCGCTCCTCCTTCCCTCTCCATTGTGCCAGCACCATGGTGGACAGGTGGCAGGCCAATCAGGGCCTACTGGCCAGGGGGAGGGATAGGGCACAAGAGGTTGGCCAACGGTCCTGAGGAGGAAGCTGGCCCTCGGCCCCCCTGGGAAAAGGGCTGCGTCCACCACCACCCATCCCTCGTTCCCCGTCCCAGTCTGGGGTTCGAGGGGGGGGGGCCATGGGAGGTTGGCCTGCCTGGGGAAGTTGGCTGTGGGAGCACACAGATTGAGTGTCTGCCCTCTGGTGGACAGTGCATGTTATAGCGACTGGTCATTCTGGAGACTTAGGCTTTTATAGACTATACATAGATGTTAAAAACTCTGTCATCTATTATCTGGAATAATATATGCAAAATAAGACATTTAATTAGTAAATCATTGTATAACAATAATAATTAGACATTATTAGGTACTTACTTTGTACTAGCTACCTTGACAAGTGCTTTATAAATCTCATATTTAATATTCACAATAGTTCTGTGAGTCATTTATTTTTATCCTATTGTTCCTAGAATGTATGAAATGCAAAGTAAATATCATTTGATCTTAAGTTGCCCAAAGCCAAATGTACTTATTTCTAAAAGAGAAAAAGATGTACTTCCAGTCCAGATCTGTTTAACTCCAAAATATATTCTCATCAGATTGTGTCAAATATTCTTGAAAGACTGAACAGTGTGGATCATCTTTATTTCAGAGATGATAAAATGAGACTCATGGTGTTTGAGTGATTTCCCCAGATCACAACAAGCTGGAGAATGATAAAATCTGATCTTTCAAGCCCAAATTTTAGACACCTCTCTGAGCTTCAGATGCCCCTCTTTAGCAGGGGTGGAGGCCAATTAGGAGCTTAAATGAGGGAGAATTTCTTCCCCCAAGCTCTCAAGAAGCAAGTGAGGGTCCATTTTACACAGTGACACATCTGATGGCTTGTTGAAGATATAGAGCATTTACTTCTAATGAGAAATTAGACTTAGGCTTTACAAGCTCAGGGTGATAATTTTCTTCAAAATTTCAGAGCAGTGCCCAGAAACCTGAGGGAGTATCACTTTCAAGTTTAGCACTACTGATCCTATCATCTCTTCCCCTAATATGAAGCTTTTGCAAGCAAAGCCACTCTTAGAAGCATATCTAATACTACAAATTTTCCTAAATTTTTCTATTTCACATTCACATTTCCCATACTTTAAGGTACATGCTAATTAAAGAGCACTGCTATAAGGAAAAAATCAATTATGAAATTCATAGATTATCCATAACAACAGGTGAATCAATGACCTCTCTCTGGATGGATGGTTTGGCTTTGTCCACATTTCAGTATATAAAAATAATTAGGATAAATGATTTTTGCCAATGATTATTACATAACAGGCACTGGTTAAAAATTAATTTTCTTTAAAAGTTAAATATTGATATAAAGTTTTGTTATTCCAAATGTATAGCTAAGGAAATGAGGCAGAGAGTTTAAGCAATTGCTCAAAGTCACACAGATGATGGGATGGATTGGGTCTTGGAAACCTTCCAGTCTAGTTCCTAACCACTGCATGTAACTACTTGGATGTGACATGCTTGCTCAAATTGAGCAGAGACTTGGAAGTTAAGCACAACACAATTCAAAGGCCATGAATGTCCCCCAAATCAAATATCACCCTTCTTTCTCTTGAGTGCGCTTCTCCACCACCTATATCTGGAACAGACATGGATCTCCATATGGATTGACTTAGTAAGGACAGATGACCTAAAACTGTCTTGAATTTATTTCACTCACCCCAACCCTGGACCTAAATTCTGGACAAATATGAATGAAACTAAGACCTCCTCCAAGGTTGGCAGAAATAAGCTACTTTTCAAGTTGTTTTTCTCTAATTTTTACCAATTTACACTTGATTAACTATAAATTATAAACATACTAGCCATACATTAGAAAGACTAAAGTATCTAATGATTATATAGTTTATTCACTATGTCTATATAGAATCATTACCATTTCTTGAAATCTGTATAGAGATAAAAAGTTAAAATCTTAAAAGATGAAACACAATAACTTAGTCTTTAACATATTTTTTAAATTAAGACAGGTCACATCTAGGTATAAAATTATCCATTTACATAAAAAAAGGATGGCTGCATACATTAGCATATCAAGCAGTAATTCTGAATTTTGAGAAAAAAAGCATTAAGCATTAAAAGTATGAAAAAAGCATTATTTTATTAACACTTGGTAGTCTTGCATAACCCACTGTATATTGTATAACATATATGATACATAACATTCCAGACTTACCAACAGCTTCTGAATGCACTCACTCAAACTCACAGCAACTTTTCTGGTGTTTTTAACTGCTCTGTTGTAAATAAAAGTTGTGGCACCTCGGTTCCAGTCCACCACAACTATATTTACATCATGTTGATTCAACAAAATCCTTAGAAAGTTCTGAAGCCAGGATGGAATGGAGCCCAGTGGTCTGTATCCATGAATAAGCCAGACTGTTTTCTTACTTGTGTTGAAGTTAACATTAAGTGAATTATCCTGCTCCAACAGTGGCTCAGCACAATTTAGGTTGTTCCTTGTATACATTATCAAAAACATCTCCATTTTGGGATTAAACAGATCTCTGAAGGAATCCTTTATAGTTAGCTCAGAAAATTTAAGGCATGGTCTTTTATTCTCTGGAAAAAAAAAAAAATCAGTCAAGCTGAGTACTGAGATAGTATTTGATTCCATTCCCATTGCTCTTGCAAAAAGCAAAATTGAACTTGAAAGGTAGGGAGAATTTACCAGTAATTTCATTAGCACTTCACAATTTACTGAGTAACTACAATGTTGATGTGCTGATTATGTAAAAAGAATTTTTGAACTAGAAGTATTTAAAATTTACTATAAAATATAGAAATAAATAAGATGGTTAAAAATTAAGAATTATCTTTATCTCTACCATATAGCAATAGTTTGAGTAAAATTATTAATATTATTAATAAAGCAATAAAATTAGGTAAGTTGATTATGAACTTTAAGTGATATTCTGCAGAAAATAGTTACATATGGATAAGCATTAGAAAAAAATATATTTTAACTGACTTGTGATCAAATAAATACAAATAAAAAATGTTATCATTTTCTTCCTATCAAATTAAGCAATAGTAGAAAAATCATTTTAATACTCAATATTTGTGAGGTTAAATGTAACAAATATTCATTTACATGGATACTGATGTGTAATACAGCATCTTTTTGACATTTTATATGTGTGTGTGTATATTACATGGATAATCTTAAAATATTTATTCTTCCTGATTTTCTTTCTAGGATTTATATTAATAAAATAAACAATTATATTAAATGTAAAGACATTAATCACAGGGTTATGCATAAGCACACCAAAATTTAAGACACTTTAAATATCCTCTTATAAGTCTTCTTATGCATATGTTCATCTTATCTATCTACCTACCTACTTACCTACCCACCTATCCATCTATCTATCCAACCTAGAAGGAAACAGGGCAGAAAACAAATGACTAAGCCAAATCAATAGTAGTAGACATTGCTGGGCTGTGAAACAATGGCTGCTTTATATTTTCTTTTTCATAGTTTTTCAGAATTGTAATTATTTTTCAAAATAAGTATATAATACCAATTTTAAATAAGATTATATGCTTATACTACTTCTGACCATTTAACTTGGTAAGAAAATGTGAGAAAACTGTTTCTTAATATATAAGAAATTCACGGAAGTGTTAATATACTTTATCACAGTAATATCACTTATAAGATTGTCCCAAGAAAAGAGTTCCCACACACATTAAAAAATTAACCAATATAATTTCAATACTAGAGAAGTAAAAGTTATATAAATGCCCAAATAATAATTTGATTAGGTGAAATATACATATATTTGATAAATATAAATATATTTTAATATATAAATATAACATATATGATAAACCATAATAATGTTATTATTTATTCATTAAAATCATTCCAGTTTGGAAAGTATATATGTGCCATTATCACAATTATTTAGAAGAAGATATAGAAGAAAGGCAATGAAGGAAAACAAGACCTACATTTAACTCCCAAGTTAACAGTGAAGAGATACTTGGACAAGATACTTGGAAAATTTCTGATACTTCATTTATTCTAAGTACTAGGGAATGAGGAAATTAAGAAAAGGGATAAATCAAACCACAGTACAGTATCAATTCTTACTAGACTATACAAATTGTATAAGGAATTGTGTCCATCCATATTCTCACCATCTGGAACTGTAAGAAAGCCAAATGCAATTGATATATCCAAACTGCTGGTCCATTCCAAGCCAAGTTAAATTTTACTTGGCCTTGGAATGAGTAATGAGGAATAAACCAATAAAATCCCTGCTAGGATATAAGGAAAAGAAATCACCCAAAACAATCAACAGAAAGATCTATTATCCAATACCAGCTGTAGAAGTAATTGCAGAAAACTATAGTACACTTATTAGACTGCAAGGACAATAATGTTTCAAAAAAAGGAACAGGAGGCCATTAATATAAAATTTATTGGGGTAAAAATGCCATAGATTAAGATGAAACATGGAATAATGAGAAATTCCTATTAAGAAAAAAACACTACAATTGCAGAATAGGAATTCACATTAGTAATATTAAAACACATGGAAACCTCACTTTAAAGTAAGAAAAAAGAAAGAAAAATTAAAATTATAAAAGAAAACATAGATATGGGACAATGATAATTCAAATTAAAAATTATCAGTGTTCTCCTGGGTGGAGTAGGGGGAGAAATATGGAGAAGGGAGAGAATAATAGTTACAATATTTAAGAAAATAATTGCATGCCAGTGTGCAATATTAATGCCATATTAAATGTTAACTACAGTACTATATAAAACTGTCCACACAACTTTCTACACACTAAAAAATATAAAAGTATAGCAAAGACAAGAAGAAAATGATAAAGGAAATATAAAAAGTAGAAAGGATAAAAAAGATAAAATTATAGTAGAAAAAAATGATATATAAATAGTTATGTAGCTTTATAAAGCCTGAATATTAAAAGCAAGGAATCTCAACTTTCATAGAAAAAAAATATTTGAAAGAAGCACACACGGGATATTTTCAATAGAGGTGTGGGTATATTCTTCTCAAAATAAAGTGAAAGGAAAGTATGTTAATATACTAGATTTCAAACAGTGACTCCAAATTAGCATCTTTTCCTGAATCCATTCCATTTGTGTGTTTTTCTCCCGTCATAGGTATGGTGGCTTGCTCCACTTGCAGTAATATTTTATATCTTGATTGATATGATTGTTATATACCATATAAAATATGGTGAACATATTTTTACAAACTGTACATTTAAATAATACATGTTATGGTGAATAGAATTCAGTTTAATAAAGTTAAGTTTAAAAACTTAAAGCATAGCAAAGGTATATTTTTGCAAAATAGAAAAATACAAAGCTTAACAAATCATTTTTACAAGCTAGATTAACTCTAATATCAAACATAACAAATATAGGACTCAAAAAAATAATATAAACAAAGCCACTTTACAATCGCATTGGAGCTGCCATCCCAGAGGAATTGTATTGCATTGCAGGTCTTACTCTTTAAACATTGTATCTCAAACAACTGTTTGCAAAGATAATAAGAAAACGGATATTATTACTACTGTATTAAAAATTAAAAGCATACTTTAGAATTAATTTAGTTTATTAGCATCTATATAAATGGCTTTCTTCTACTGAAGTAATTGTCCCCTTTCCTTTCTCATAAATATCCCTTGCCTTCACCTTCTAATCAGAATATTACTTGGGTTTCTGCCTGAATCAGTGCTTCTCACTGAGCCATTCTTTTCAATCTCAAATAAATGTTGTTGTCTCTCACATTGGCCTATTATTTTTAGGTTAACAGGACAAATACTCACACAGACACACACATAGGACAAATATACACAGCTACATGAGCTATACACCATTCCAACTCATGCAGCAATCTAAAAGAAAAAGTCCCAAGTAATATGCTGACAAACATACAGAGCAGTTCATAGTACAATCCATAGCATAAGACTATGACAAGAATAACTTTAATTAGTACTATCTATAGATATAAAAGTCTAATATGCAAAGTGTCCCCTCAGCAGTTCGACTGGGAGACTGGGAGTTTGATCGCTCGCTATGATGTATGCTGACCACCATGGGGTAGCGCAGAATGAAGAAAGGCCCTGGCCAGCAGCTGGAAGGCCCTGATCAGCCCTGATTGCCAGCCAGGCCTAGGGACCCTACCCATGCATGAAATTCATGCACCAGGCCTCTAGTTTTGAATAAAATAAAATATAAGTATTTTTAGTAAAATGATAAAATGCTATTTATTTAATGCCAATAGCAATTATTTTATTAATGACTAAACACTAGTGACATATTTCCATTAAAATTTAAAAAGCATAAAAACATCTGCTATCACACTAAGAAATTTTTTTAGCATTCTAATTTGGCAAAAAGAAAAAGAAATATGATGTAATCATTGAATGCAGACATTATTCTTTTTTTTTTTTGCATGTAATATACCAAAAATGTGGAAATAGCAATGAAATAAATAATCCAATAGGAAATTTTAGCATCTATACTAACAATAGAAGAATATGGAAATTGCCTGGGATGCCATCATGTAACGACTGTTCAGCAGGCTTCGTCCCTACTCCCTGCTCAGGGAGCTACAAGGCCCGGGGTAAGTAGGATAGGATATGCATGCAGACAAGCCAAGAGGAGAAACAGAAATACAGAAAGGGAACAAGAAAAAGATGCAGGGATGGATAAAGGAAGGAAATGCAGGACTGCATGCAGGAGGGGGTAGTGACCACAGGGGGAGGAGCAGCTACACCTGGCAAGGGGCAGGGTGCAGGTGGCACAGGGCAGGGAGCCTTGCCCAGATGCGGGAAGAGGGTAGTGGCCCCCGGCACATGCCGTTGGGATGGAGGCATGGATGGTCCAAGGCCTTCAGGGCAGAGGTGCTCCTGCTCCGCAGCAGCAGTGCTCAGGCCGTGCAGGCCTTGGCCACCCTCACTGGCCTGGGCGCCCTGGGCTGGGAGGGGAGGCTCAGCTTAGCTGGGGTGAAGTTGGACCCTAAGGAGGTTACCACTTTCGTCCCCAAGGGCTGGACCTCAAAGACACTGGCCAGGGTTAGATTGGTAGTGCATTAAGTGTACTTTGTTGACTATAAGTTGGGGCATCCCGAGCAGGGAATAGGAGGAGGATGGTGGTGGGGAGGCAGGTGAAGGGGGGGGGGGTGGCGAAGGCCTGCCTGGAGCTGGCCCTGGGCTGGGGGTTAACACTGCCCCCCCCCCCCGCCCCAATGGAAGCTTTAATATCAAAGTGTGCTCAGGTGGGGCTGGAAGCAGGTCCCAGAGAGGAAAGGGGAAGGTTTAAAAGAGAAAGCAGTGAACATGGCAGGGGGCAGAGGCGGGGTAATAATAGAAAAGAAAAGGGAGAGGCAGGATTTAGGCTCACAAGGGAAAGGTGAATGTGGGGGAGGGTGGAAGGAGTAATAAGGAGACAGACATGGGGAATGAAGGGAGAGAAGGGAGGAGGTTCAAAGGGAGGGAGGGAAAGAAAGCAGGAAAGTGAAGGATGCTAAAATGGGTTGAGGCCAGGAAAATAGTTAAATAAAAAGAAGAAACAGAATGTGAGCATGAGGGGAGTTTAAAAGAAGGAGTTAGTAAGAAAATTAAGTACAGGGTGATTTTTTTTTAATGTAGTCAGACATCCCCTGAGGGCTCCCGGACTGTGAAAGGGTTCAGGCTTGGCTCAGCCCCACTCCTGTGCATGAATTTCATGCACCGAGCCTATTTTACATATTTAAACATATAAATATGTAAAAGTTAATAGTTTGTTCTATGTTAGCAATAGCCAGTATAAAAATTGTAATTCAAAGAATGAAAAAATTCAAAACCACAAATGTATATTTATTTTTATTACTATAAATATGTTGTTCTCAGCTCTCCAGCTTTTCTTCTTAAAAATTTCCCCATCATGCTAAGTGATTTTTTTTCAATGAACCATAAATACATGCTCTTCCTCCACCCCAAGTCAATCTAAATATCCAACCAGCCTAGACTCAGCACTGAACCACAGGAGGATGTAAAACCAAGCAGGGCCATTCTGGATCCTTTCTGGGAAGATGACATAGATACTGGGAGACAAACTGACCTAGTGACCTTCTTTCCAGATTTCAAGCTATAAAGAAACTGTGGATGGCAATCTATTTTTTTTTTATTTCCAATATTTGGACCCAGTGGTATTTGATGCAAAACTTTTATGTGAGATAACAAATTCCTTTTTTGCCTAAGCTAATTTGAACCAGGTTCCTGGTGATTTGCAAGTTAAATTGGCTCTTTGATAAAAGGAGGAGAACAAGAAGGATTGAGGGAGAAGGAGGAGGAGGAGGAGGGGGGAGAGGAGGAAGAACAGGAGGGGGAGGAGAGAATGGATGAAGAGGAAAAGGATAAAAAAGATGAAGAAGAAGAAGAGAAGAGAAAAGAAGAAAAGTCCAGAGGGAAAAGGTAAATATACAGTATCCATAAAAGAAAACTATAAAGCTGAAAACTTTACACAGAAACATAAAATATTTAAATAAGCATGGAGATATATCATGATCCAGAATGGAAGCATTAATAGCACAAATTCAATTCTAGTAAAATTAATTTATATGTGCAATTCAATTCTAAAATAATGTCTCGAGATGGCTGCAAAAGGGAAAAATGCCCAAGAAAAAAATGAATGATATTTTAAAAATCATTAAAGGGCATGATTAATATTATATTAATATTATAAATGAGTTAAAAAGAGGCCTGTGAAACTGAATCAATAATTGATAAATTAATGAAACAGAATGGGAACACCCAACAATACACATATTATTCATGATAACATTGGCAATTCAAAGTAGTAAAAGGTAATGAATTTTTAAATAAACAATGGCTAGGATAATGAATTGATTATTGTTATATTTAAATTTTCATGTAAAAGTAAAATTATGTGAATTAGTAAAAGCATAGAGTTAATGGGGACATGATCTCATATTAAAGAATGTTTTAGCCCAAAAATAAAGGGAAAAAATTATAAAGCATGAGACCGTAGAATTCATAGCACATAAATTTAAAATTCATGAAATAAACAGTATACATTAGCCAAATGAAAAAAAAATAAAAAATAAACTGGGGAAATAATTTTCTTTCTTTTCTCCCAGTGTACTTTTTTGCAGGTTAAAATGTTCTCTGATGGATATGCTGCTACAGTAGTTTTCAAAATGAGGTTAGCAGGGGAAACACATCAAGATGCTTGTTAAACTTTTTTTAAACCTTTATTGTTGAAAATATTACAGATGTCCCCTTTTTATCCCCCTTTTAGCCCACACCTGCCCCTTGCCCCACACCTTCACCACAGTATTATCAGTGTCCATGTGTTATGTATACATGCATACAAGTTCTTTGGTGAATCTCTTCCCACCAACCTTCCCTCTGAAATATTTTCAATAAAAAAGTAGAAAAGGAATTAATATACTTATGTATAAGATAGTTTGAATGAAAACAAATACCCCAAATGAACACAAAGTGAAGGACATAATTTTACAAAATAAAATATTGGTCATAAACTAATTAAAAGATACCTAACCTTCTTAAAAGTCAAATAAAGATTAAACAACATCACCACGTCATTTTTACCATTATATACATTGACCATCAACACCATGTATCACAAAAATTTTAATAGTGCACATTTAGAAATCAACAAAATATATGACAATGAGAAACTAGAAAAATAAATTATGGTGTATCTATAGATAGAGACTATATGCAGCAATTAATAGTCCATATATACATAGTTATAATTTTATCAATAGCGTATGATATTTATACAGTACTAGAGGCCCGGTACACAACATTTGCCCACTGGGGGTGGGGGGAGGAGGTTGTGGGGAGGGTCCCCTTTCGTAGTCTGGGAGCCCTTGGGGGATGGGGAGCGGGCCTAAGCTGTCAGTTGGACATCCTTAGCACTGTAATGGAGGCAGGAGAGGCTCCCGCAACTGCCACCGGGCTCACCAGCCTACAGCCAGGCTTCTGGCTGAGTGGCGCTTCCTCCTGTGGGAGCGCACTGACCACCAGGGGGCAGCTCCTGCATTGAGCGTCGGCCCTCCCCCGTGGAAAGTGAGCATCACAGCGACAGGTTGTGCTGCCATTCGTTCAATTTGCATATTACCCTTTTATCATATAGAAGGATACTATATACACAGATACACATTTGTACACATACACACATATTTATTGTAATGGGACTGGTAAGAAATAAAACAATTTCTTTATTGTTATTTGTAATGATGGGGATATTAATGAAGATGTTTTATGTTTTTCTCTGTTTTTGTTTTCTGTATTTTAATATTTTCTGAATCTAGATCTAAATTATTTATTTATTAGTTTTATAATGACAAAAATTGTTTAAATAGACTTCAGGTAATTAAAAATATAATAACAAAAATAATATTATTAGCAAAAATTAAAAACATCTAAAACAAAAAGAAAAGTATTGATTTTTTTAAATACTGTTTGAAAACTAAGAAATTGAGAGTCTGGGAATTAGACTGAGTAACTGTATTGTGATTAGAAACTCAGTAAGAGGGACCAACTATAGTATTTCATTGCCAAGTATGTAGGAAGATAATGACTCTGAAAAGGAAAATGGGGATGGCGGGGGTGGGGAGAGGGGGGCTTGCAACCTAGTTCAGTATCTAGTTAAAACTGTACTTTCCCACTCTGACTGACTTGGGCGGAGCTGCAGAGACCCTCAGGGGCCCGCCACAGGAGGAGACATATACTGCTAGTAGGTCAGAGCCTCCCCACTAGTTGAGTTCAGGCTTTGGATCTGGAATTCCCCCGGGCTAGCAGATCTGTGAAATAAAGGTTAAACTTTCCTCCCTCAGAGTGCTGGCTGATCGTTCTTCCATGCATTCTGCTACAACAACTCTAGCAATATTTCAACACAAAGATATACTGAGAGAATTCTAAAAATCTTCTGAGGTTTTGGCAGTAAACTGCTAAAAATATACAAGGCATATGGTGATGTTAGGAACAATCATTGTAGGTCATTCAGCTGTGTCCCTGAAATATTTTCTCATTACAGTAAGAATGACTGTGAAGAGGAGGACGAGGTGATCAAATGGACAGAGTTCCAATGTGTGGACAGTGTGCTGGACATAGGTAGCTATGATTCAAGAGTCTCCAGCTTCTCTCAAACATCTCTTATGACTTAACAATTTCTCTTTTTCTTCTCATCTCTGAGCCTTGGTTTCTTCAAATAACTCATGTTATTCTAACTATCTTCGATTTCAAACCAAATCTTAGAGTTGGTAACCTTCAGAGACACGTTAGCCTGTTTTGCAACTTTCAGTGTTGACCAAATCAATAACAGAGGCCTCAAAATTCAGCTGTAAAAAGCTACCAATCCTAACACATTATGGAAAGATTTAACCCTTCTTCTTCAGTAGTCCTCTCAAACCCCACACTCGTCTCAAAAGCCACATGAAAACCTCTTTCCTTCTATGGCCTCATTTCTGAAAACAAATGTATTTGCTAACAGCAGTAACAATCAATCAACAATAATAATGGCATATGATCATTAGCAATCATTCCATGTTAGGCACTGCACTGCTTTATGTTTGCTATCCTTTCCCTCATTTAATACATGAAGCAAGTGAAGTTTTATGAGATTAAACAACCTGTCCAAGGTCACACAATTAGAAGCAAGGGGACATTTCTGGGTGTGATCTGAAAAGCATGGACATATTTATGGCACATGTCATTATGTAAACAGTTGAACAACATAAATGAGACTATCAAAAGTTCACTAGTTTAGTTGTTTATTCATGTGTAGTAAAAATGAAAACCTTTTGGGGCCAGCAGAATTCCAGGTACAAGCAATTGACTGACTGATGCTACAAAGGCAGAGGTTCGTATGGCCATAAAGCCTGTTAAGGTACAAAACTGTAGGTAGAACTTTAAAATCTCTGAAATCTAGTGGCAGCACACAAAATTAGATGGTGTAAAACTATCTTTTTCTAGTTCTGAAGCAATCAAAGTGCATTTAGAATATATATAATTATTTAATATGTCCTAAGAAATCAAGATATTCAATCAGTAACTAATTCAGCTGGGCAAAATGTTCGGAAAGCTGTTGAAAATAAAGCTGACTATGCAAGCAAAATAAAGTAAGTCTTTAGAGCAGGAATTCCTAAATATGGGTTTTAAAATGAGTGTAAAATGACTGGGAAAGCCATTGAAAATGTAGCTTCCTGGGCCATCCTGAGTTTCTAGTTTGATAGCTACATCTGCATTTTTAATTGCATAATCCAGGAGATCCTGATCCAGGTGGTCCACAGGCCACAATGGCGAAGTCTTACACCTGAATATTGAGAGAATAACAGAGAATGTGGACATGGAAGAAAATATAAGTGGGTTATTCTAACCTAATTTATACTGTTTTATAACTGACCAAATCACACATTTATGTTATCTCCTTGGAGCTTCACAAGACAGAAAAAGAGTACAATAATTTTACTTCCATTTACAAGTAAGAAAACTAAGGTTCAGAGGGGTTAAATAATTTGGCTTGGGATAACAAGTCACCAGTACTTTAATCCCATGTTCTTTCACATTTTTCAAATTTTCAAGAAGTTTGGTACAGTAAATCAATGAATTTTTAAAATTAATGAATTAATGTTGTTTGTGGCATCTGATTCAACTAAATAAATTACTAGTCACATCAAAAATATTTTTATACATTTTAGAGAAAAACAATAAAGAATTTGTTGAGACAATGGGTCAGAATTCCACAAGTTTTTAAAAGATCATTGCACTACAAACAGCCTAGGAAGTAAGTTTCTACAAATTTCTAAACTCTTACCACCACTAAAAGTGTGGTTCCAATACCTTGAGTTAGAATTCCAAAATCTTGGGTTCCACCTCTCCCCAATAGATGAGAATCTGCATTCTAAATAAGATTCTAGATGTCCAATATCACATATTGTAAGTTCTGCCATCTTAGAAAAATGACTCTATTTTTCTGAATTTCACTTTCTTCAGCAGTGAAATGAGAATGAATTAATCTATTTTTTACAACTCTTCCAACTTACTGAAACCCAAGATTTGGCTAAGTAGGCCTGTGGGCCAAATCTGGATGGCAAGCTAAGAATGGTGTTTACATTTTCAGATAATTAAAAAAATTAAAATAATATTTTATAGCATGTAAAATTATAATAAATTCAAATTTCAGCATCCATAAAATTTTTTTTTTTAGAACCCAGCCACACTCATCTCATTACAAATTGTCTATGGCTGTTTTCATACTATGATGGCAGAGTTGAATAGATGCAAGAGACTGAATGGCTCTCAGGCCTAAAATATATATGAATCAGAAACTATACTAAGAATATATATATACATATGCATACAATTTGGGTGTATAGTCATACATATTTATATATAGTTTGTTTACCTACCACTTCACTCCCCTTTTACTCTATTAAATAAATAAAATTTTTAAAAAAACATTTGACTTGGAAGGAAACAAAGAGAAGTTTCCTTCAAAAGTCATAAGGATTGTAATTGAAAGTCAATATATTTGGCCTCTTGAACTAAAGTAAGTAATTTGTGTTTTTGCCTCCCTGACAAAGTTTATATAAAGCTACAAAAAGAAATTGACAGCCAGTCTGAAATGGAATTGCCAGGGCCTAGGGCAAAGAATATCCTTACATGATATTATTCTACAATGTCATTATAATTTTAGATATTTTACAACAGCGTATTTTACAATTATCCCAAACAAACTTACAAACTAACTCTTTGAATGGTTGGCAGCAATTAAAAAAAAAAAAAAAGGACATGAAAGGATTTAATCCCTTGCAGAAGGAATTAAGGCACTGGGAAGGCACTTGAGCATCCTATATTGGCCCCTCTTGCCCTTTGTGCCAAGAGGGACCCTCTTCTCACAATCCAATTGCCCTCAGCTGTTACCTGAGCTTTCTGTTCATGCTGAGCTTGAAGCCTTGTGGGGGCTGGTACCATGGATCTGTCTCACATCCAATTGTGTGAGCTGGGCTCTCACTGGAGAAAAAACCCAAGTTCCCCGAGATATGTGATCAGCACCGGGACCCTGCCAGCAGGCCAGGGGTTCCCAAGGCAGGTGCTGGGTGTGGAGGCCACGGGGTCATAGGCTACCAAGGAGACAGAACTGAACCTCACAGCACCCTGCTTGGCCCCGGAGGATGGCTGGTTAGCCAGAGATGGGTAAGATTCCTCAAGGAAGGAACAACCTAAGACAGGCACAGTCGCAGAGGGGCCATCAGGAGAGAATTTGGGGGGGCAACAGAAGTGGGGCACAGACCCTCACCCCCTCAACATTGCAGGAGCTTGAACCCTCACCCCCTTCTAAAGGAGGTCTCCTGCCCCCATGGCTGCTTCGCGCTTCCCACACCCAGCTCAGATCGGGACCCCGGCAACAGAAAGAGATCTGGCCCAGCTCACATCGAGATACAGGTGACAGACAGAGACTTGGCCCAGCTCAGATCGGGACCCAGGTAACAGTGAAGAGACTTGGCCAACAGCAGTTGCCCTATATCTAAATTCAGCCGAGCATTTGGAATGCTCAGGGCCCACTCAAGAATGCAAATAATCCTTCCCACTAATATTTACAGGGTAAACTAAGATTGTTGGTAGAGTATTAAATTTGACAGTAAAATAGTAATCGAGTTTTCAGATTAATTTAAATAGCCTAATTGAAATAAGTGAATATTCAAGTACTGGACAAAAAGCTGTTCTTAAAGTAATAACTAAAATTTCTATTGGTAGTTCATCACATGGTAAAATTCCTGAATATGCAATGAACCTAAAGCAGTCATATGTGTGGGGGGAAAAAAAAATTTTAAATTTAAAGTTATCAAGACTGCATTATAAAATTTACAAAAACCTCCATTAATAAAAAAAAAGGGGGGGGGGATAGTAGGGCAATATCATGTAAGGAAAAATGTCCTATAAGTAAATTACATCTAGAAAATTTTTACTTTACCAAATTAAGTTTCATTTGCAATGCTAACAGCAAGACGGCTATTAAAAACACACATGGTGTCTAAATAAGACAAAGGAAAATCGTTTGAACAAAAATAAAAAGGATCCCAAATCAATTATATAGAAAAGATTCCTTTATTAACTTGTGGTCGAGAATATATTTGTATATTTTCAGAAAACAACCCCAAGACCAGATGGATTCCTGCAACAGAGAGGAATTGACAGGAGTGCTCCAACCACGAAGACAAGAGGAAAAAACAGTCCAGAGATGGAAGACGCTGACAACGCCTTGCCATGGGAGCAGTCAGCAGCTGTGCACCGCTGCAGGTTACCTAGGACCAAACCAGAGAGGGTCGGACCTGCATTGCCACCATGTGCCCACCATCCAGATATCACTGCTGACATGTACACATAAGGAACTGTTGGACATTGAAATTGGGACTCAAACATTTTTTTGTTTTGTCTTGTTTTGTTATTATATGTTTATTTCTAGTCTGCAAAGGCAAAACTTTTTAAAGGAAAGAAATGGTGGGAAAAAGATATAGAGGCAAAGAAGCATTGAACAGACTGTCAAACTACATTGGGAAGACAGGGGAGGTTGGGCGAGGAGGGCTGTAAGAGACCAACCAAAGGACTTGTATGCATGCATATAAGCATAACCAATGGATATAAGACACTGGGGCGGGGGGGGGAGGGAGGGTGGGCAGGTGAAGGCATGTCCTGGGGGGTAGGGGAGGTCGGGGGGAGATCAAGGGGGGAAAAAAAGGAGACATATGTACTACTATTTGTAATACTTGAAACAATAAAAATAAAATAAAATAAAATAAAAACATTTGACTAATCTGTTTTTTAAAATATTTTTCCCTTTTTTTAAAGGCAGACTGGATAAAAGAAGATGACAGAGTTTGCCAAAGAACATATATGTGTAGTGCAATGCCCAAGACACCGACAACGTGTGGTGAAGGCAGGGTGAAGGGGGGAAAATGGTGGACATCTGCAATAGTGTCAACAATAAAAGGAAAAAGAAAATGCGAGGAAGCATAAGAGTTTCCATAGGTTAAGAATGATTTTGAGAATCACTGAAATCTTTAATTTCCTTATTTCCTATTTACTATTAATAACTAAAAGGTCTACTATTCTATTTTAGTCAATAGTCAGAAACACACTTAGTAATTATATCTGAGTTTTTCCAATTGAAAATATAGGCAACTGCTTAGCCAGTAACAAAAACAATAATAATCTCAGAAAGTCAACCATATAAATTTGGTGTACAAACTGTGATATTAAAATTATATAAATCTTGAGATGACATAAAACTTAGGAGCCTAAGACTTCATATTTCTCTGACTTTCAAGTAAAGGTGCTACTATTATACATTACAGAAACATGAAATACTATTAAGAAACTTCCAAATGAGTAAAATATAAATGATAAACTCTATATTAGCACCACTTAAGTCCTGTATTTAAATTTTGGAAGTGTAGACGAGTGATTCAGATGTGATTCTGTGGTATTCAGATTGCTTGAGCTAAACACAACCAAGATGATATAGGCTTAATGGAAACTTCTGCCCTCTCCTCTTAACTATCTAGAGAAATTCTAATTAGGGTCCTTGCCCATAATAAGAGATTATTTAGAGATATCATTTTTTTAAATCTATCTTCCAATTGCTAAACAGCTGCTCTTATCATCCTGTAAATGGCTTTCCTCCCTCTGAAGCCCAAGGTGCCTTACCTCATCCTTAGCTTAGAATGTCATATATACTGCTTTCCCTTTTGGTCTTTGAATCTGTCATGTGTGCAAGGAAGGTTCCCATGCATATGCATGTATTAAATTTGGCTTCTCCTGTTAATCTGTCTCATGCCTATGTCATTAGCAGATCAGCTGAAAGAACTTCAAGGGTAGAGGAAAGTTTCCTCCTCCCCCACAGAATATAAAAATCAACCATTTCCAAAATTTATAATTAGCTGAAATATCTAATGGAAGAGAAACAAAAAATAACTTGAACTTTTAGGTTATATTTTTAAGAAGATTCAAGTATGCAGTAAAGAATTTTATAGAAATCAAAACAAAGAAAAAAAATATGCTTTTGTAAAACCCCAACAAAAAAACTATTCATCATGAATTTTTGTTACTTTTCTTATTATCATAAAGTGGAACAAGTAGTTCTACTTTATTGCCATGAAGTAATAACTGATATTATTAAAAATAGTAAACTTTATTACCATAGACTAGTATACCAGAAGAAAGTTTTGTTTTATTACCACAGATCAGTTTTGGTTTACTTTAGCATAATCGGATACATTTTTTTAAAAAAGAAAAATTGTAGTATATTTACTTTGCTTTGCAATTGACAATATACCTATGTAAAAATTTAAGTATTTTAATTTCTCTTGAACAGTTCCATTTGTTCTCTATTTATGTCTTTTTGTAAAAGGTTTTCTAGTTACTATTACCTGGAAAGGAAAAACAAAATATATATCTTATCAAGACACACATTATACATATGTTCTTCATAGTAATTTGTTTGATATCATTTGTATCCATAATCATACTATATTTTTCATATCATGCCCACAGTCTATATCCCACAATACAGACCATACTGATTATTTTATACACAATTTTTAAAGATAATACAAATTACCAAGTTCTTACCAGATCTTGCCCAGCACATCAAACAGAGAAATATGTACACTCTCATTTGGAATCTGATAAAAGCAGCACTTAGATTCACCAAAAAAGAAATTGTGATAGTCAGTGAGGTTTCTCTTTGGTAGGACTGTTACAGTCTAGTAGGTTTTAATGTAAAAGATCCCTGACCTTTGCTCCACGCTGTTTGTTGAAAAGGTGAGGTAGATTGTTTCTACCCAATTAGCTTGTGGTTGTGAGAAAGACTTTTAAGTCAAAGACTTTGTAATAAGTCACAAACATTCAACTATACAAGATGGATTTAAGGGAAAGAAAAACCTAATTATATCTTTCTTTATTCCTCTTAACCTCAGGATTTCAGAAGTGGTTAAGAAGAACATATCTCTTGAAAACCTAGAGCAAATGTGATGTTAACAAATGCTAGAAATGGAAAGAGTCAGAAAAAGTTGTGGTTTTATGTTAATTTTGATTATAAACTAAGTTATCTTTATACACCATAAAATCAATAATGACATTCATATCCATAAAACTGTCAAGTATAAAATATGGCTTTTTCATGCTTGTCCTTATGTAAACCAAACTCAGTGGCTATTTTAAAAGTTAAAATGCTAGCCTGTCTCTCTAGATCTATAATTTGAAAATGTAAAATATTTTTTTTTTGTTTTTGGTATAGCAAACATATTTTAAAATTATTATAGGTTTTATTTTTACACATTTACTTAATTTTTCTCTTATTTTCCTTCCAGCAATGGACTTCAGTAGGCAAGGAAAATAAAGAATTGTTCTAAATATATACATTACAAGTTCAAAATTAAACTTTTTTTGAAACTGAAGTCTATAAATTTGCAAAGATACTTTAAGAAAAGAAGTGTTTAAATTATATCATTGATAAAAAAAAAAAAACAGTCTGAAGTCTGGGGAGGTGTTAAATTGGATTCACAAACAGAATGGGTTATTCATTTAAAAATCAAGAAAAATATAACTGCTGATGAAGCCTCATCATTATTTTGTGAGACTCCATTTTTAAAAGTGTGTCACCATTAACAGTTTTGTATTGTTGACATTATTACAGATGTTCCCTATCCCCCAATGCCACTTTGTCCCTCTTCAGCCAGGCCTCACCCACCCCTCCCTTTGGCTCTATCCACTTTGTTGTCTGTGTCCATTAAAATTTGACTAAAGACGACCAAATAACCTAGGTCCTTTCATATTATTGAGCTGTAGCAACTGCACTTTCCTAACCAAGATATAAATAGATGACATCATTTCAAAATTTGGGAAGAAAAAAAATATAATTGTCATATATGTTCAAAGAGATTTTTCTTAACCAGAGATAATACTCAAATTAAAAGATACATCTTTACAATTTAACATAAATTATCCTTTTGCTTTGTGCCTTTGATGTGACAGGGTAATATGAATCTTGCACATTATTTTCCAGATTACAATATAACCTGAAGATATATCTTCCAGATAAGCAGTGCCTGAAGGGAGTTAATAAGGAAATATGTTGGTTTGGATAAGATTTATAAGGTAGAGGGGGGATGGAAAAATGGCAGCAGAATAGACAGATATGTGTCGAGCCTTGTCCAGGAGTAGATAGAAAGAACAGCTGACGGTCTCACAGGCAGTGTCTGTTGGAGAGTTAAGGGACAGCTATACTCCAGGAGAAGGTGGGGGACTGCTGGAAAGGGGTCCCCTGACTGGGCAGCCCTCACTGCTGCTGGGTTCCCTCCCAGAGCCACCGGCTCAGACGCAGAAACCATGCCATCTTGAAGGGGAAAGTGGATGTTATCTGAAACCTAAAATCTACAACCGTAGCACCACAGAACAGCTGCGAACCCAGAACATCGGTCCCCAGTTGGCACCAACACAGGGATTCAAAGGAGCTCTACACTCCACCATGGAAAAGTCAGATTTCACCTGGGATAAGGAGAGCAAGAACTACATAACCAGACACCCGGAGAAGAGAGATCATGGGGAGACAAAGAAACAGCCCGCATATGAAAGAAAAGCAGGCATCACCAGAAAAGGAAGTAAGCGAAATGGAGGCAAGCAATATGTCAGAGAAATAATTCAGAGAAATGGTCATAAGGTGGCTGAAAAGAATGGAAGACAAATTTGACAATATGAGTAAGAACCAAGAGGAAATGAAGAAGAACCAAGAAGAAATGAAAAATGACATCACTGCTGTAAAGAACTCAATAGAAAGCATCAAGCGTAGACTAGAAGTAGCAGAGGACCACATCAGTGAGCTAGAATACAAGGTAGGAAAATATACCCAAGTAGAGCAGCTTCTAGGGAAAAAAAATTAAAAAGCAGGAGGCGAGCCTAAGGGAATTTTGGGACAACATGAAACAAAACAACATCCACATAATAGGGGTCCCAGAAGGAGAGGAAAATGAGCAATGAATAGAAAACCTGTTTGTAGAAATAATGACAGAAAACGTCCCTGATATAGGGAAGAAAAACCCACACAAATCCAAGAAGATCACAGAGTACCAAGCAAAATTAACACCAAGAGACCAATGCCAAGGCACATTATAATTAAATTGGCAAACACCAACAACAACGTAAGAACCTTAAAAGCGGCCAGACAGAGACAGAAAGTTACCTACAAAGGAACCCCCATCAGACTAGCTACTGATTTCTCAACAGAAACTCATCAGGCCAGAAGGGAATGGAATGAAGTATACACAGTAATGCAAAGGAAGGGTCTGAATCCAAGAATACTGTACCCAGCAAGGCTATCAATCAAAATTGAAGGTGAAATCAGTAGTTTCACAGACAAAAAAGGACTAAGGGAATTTATTACCTCCAAACCAGCAATGCAAGAAATGCTAAAGGGTCTGCTGTAAAAAAGAAAAAAAGAAAAAAAAAAGAAATAGGAAACGAAGAAGGAACACAGGGGTAAAGAATAAAAATGGCAACAAATAAGTACCTATCAATAATAAAATGAAATGTAAATTGATTAAATGCCCCAATAAAAAGACCCAGGGTAATGAATTGGATATGAAAACAAGACCCATATATCTGCTGTCTACAAGATACCCACCTCAGAAAGAAAGATGCACACAGTCTGAGGGTAAAAGGATGGAAAAAGGTTTCTCAGGCGACTGGAAATGAAAAAAAGGCTGGGTAGCAATACTTATATCTGACCACTTAGATCTCAAAGTGAAGGACATAACAAGAGATAAGGAAGGCCACTCCATAATACTAAAGGGAGCAATCCAACAAGAAGAAATAACACTGGTAAACATATACACACCCAATACAGGAGCACCCAAATACATAAAAAACAACTCCTGGAGGATATCAAAGGAGAGATTGACAGCAATACAATCATAGTAGGAGACTTTAATACCCCACTATCACCATTGGACAAATCCTCTAAACAAAAAAGCAGCAAAGAAACACCAATGCTAAATGACTCACTATACCAGATGGAATTAATTGACATCTTCAGAACATTTCACCCAAAAGCCACAGAATATATATTCTTCTCAAGTGCACATGGGTCATTTTCAAAGACAGACCATATGTTGGGTCATAGGTAAAGTCTCTTCAAATTCAAGAAGATAGAAATCATATCAAGCATCTTCTCAGATCACAGTGGCATAAAACTGGAAATCAACTATAATAAAAGCAATCCAAAAAAATCAAACACATGGAAACTAAACAGTATGCTATTAAACAATGGCTGGGTTACCAGAGAGATCAAGGAAGAAATAAAAAAAACATCATGGCAACAAATGACAAAGAAAACACAACAATCCAAAATCTATGGGACAGAGCAAAAGCAGTCTTGAGAGGGAAGTTCATAGCTCTACAAGCCTACTGCAAAAAGCAAAAAACAATGGTAATAAATGGTAATAAATTACCTAACCCTACAACTCAAAGAGTTAGAAAGAGAGCAACAAGAAAAGCCCAGTGTAAGCAGAAGGAAGGAAATAATAAAGATCAGAGCGGAGATAAAAGACATTTAAAACAAGAAAAAACAATACAAAAGATCAACAAAACCAAGAGCTGGTTCTTTGAAAGGATAAACAAGATTGATGAACCTCTAGCCAGGCTCACCAAGAAGCAAAGAGAGAGGACCCAAATAAACAAAATCATAAATGAAAGAGGTGAAATAACAACAGACCCCACTGAAATACAAAGGATTATTTTAAAAAATACTATGAACAACTCTATTCCAACAAACTGGACAACCTGGAGGAAATGGACATATTCGTAGAAAAATACAACCTTCCAAAACTCAATCAGGAAGAATCTAAACATCTCAATAAGCTGATAGCTATGGATGAAATTGAAGCAGTCATCAAAAATCTTCCAGCAAACAAAAGCCCAGGGCCAGACGGTTTCACAGCGGAGTTTTACCAAACATTCAAGGAAGAACTAAAACCTATCCTCCTCAGACTACTCCAAAAAATTGAAGAGGAAGGGACACTTCCAAGCTCCTTCTATGAAGCCAGCATCACCCTAATACCAAAAGCAAATAAAGACAACACAATGAAAGAGGATTACAGGCCAATATCCCTCATGAACATAGATGCCAAAATTCTCAACAAAATTCTAGCAAATCGGATCCAGCAGTACATCAGAAAGATTATACACCATGATCAAGTAGGATTTATCCCAGGAATGCAAGGATGGTACAATAGCTGCAAATCAATAAACGTGATATATCACATACACAAATTGAGAGATAAAAATCACATAGTCATATCAATTGATGCAGAAAAAGCATTTGACTAAAGCCAACACCCTTTCTTGATAAAAACTCTCAACAAGGTGGGAATAGAAGGATCATACCTCAACATAATAAAAGCCATATATGAAACACCTATAGCCAACATCATATTCAATGGGCAAAAACTAAAACCATTTCCCCTAAGAACAGGAACAAGACAGGGATTCCCACTCTCACCACTTCTGTTCGACATAGTATTGGAAGTATTAGCCACTACTATCAGATAAGAAGAAGAAATAAAAGACACACAAATTGGAAAAGAAGAAGTAAAGCTGTCCTTACTTGCAGATGACATGATATTGTACATAAAAACCCCAAAAGACTCCATCAAAAAACTAATAGACTTAATTAATGAATTCGGCAATGTAGCAGGATACAAAATTAACACCAAGAAATCTATGGCATTTCTATACACCAATAGTGAACTTACAGAAAGACAGACTAAAAAAGCAATCCCATTTACCATCGCACCAAAAAAATTAAGATACCTAGGAATAAATTAACTAAGGAGGTAAAAGACCTGTATGAGGAAAACTGCAGGACACTGAAAAAAAGAGATAGAGGAAGACATAAACAGATGGAAGAACCTACCATGTTCATGGATTGGTAGAATCAACATCATTAAAATGTCCATACTACCCAAAGCAATCTATAGTTTCAATGCACTCACTATTAAAATACCAATGGCATATCTCACAGACCTAGAAAGAACTCTCCAAAAATTCATATGGAATAAAAAAAGACCACGAATAGCCACAGCAATCTGGAGAAAGAACAACGTAGGTAAAATCTCAATACCAGATTTCAAGCTGTATTACAAAGCCACTGATCTCAACACAGCCTGATACTGGCACAAGAACAAACATATAGACCAATGGAATAGAACAGAGAACCCAGAAATCGACCCAAATCACTACACTCAATTAATATTTGACAAAGAAGGCATGAACATACAATGGAGTCAAGACAGTCTCTTCAATAAATGGTGTTGGGAAAATTGGACAGATACATAAAAAAAAAAATGAAACTAGACCACCAACTTACACCATACACAAAAATAAACTCAAAATGGATAAAGGACTTACACATAAGATGGGAAACCATAAAAATACTAGAGGAATCCATAGGCAGAGAAATCTCTGACATGTGTCGAAGAAATTTCTTCACTGATACTGCTCCTAGGGCAATAGAAACTAAAGAGAAAATAAACAAATGGGAGTACATCAAAATAAAAGGCTTTTGCACAGCAAAGGAGACCATCAACAAAACAACAGGAAAGCCCACTGCATGGGAGAACATATTTGCCAATGATATCAACAATAAGGGTTTAATCTCCAACATTTATAGGGAACTCATGCAGCTTAACAAAAAGAAGATAAACAACCCAATCAAAAAATGGGCAACGGATCTAAATAGACACTTTTTGAAAGAAGACAGAAGGCAGGCCAAGAGACATCTGAAAACCTGCTCACAGTCACTAATCATCAGAGAGATGCAAATCAAAACAAAAATGCGGTACCACCTCATACCTGTCAGAATGGCTACCATCAACAAATCAACAAATGACAAGTGTTGGCGAGGATGTGGAGAAAAAGGAACCCTTGTGCACTGCTGGTGGGAATGCAGACTGGTGCAGCCACTGTGGAGAACAGTATGGAGTTTCCTCAAAAAACTAAAAATGGAACTCCCATTTGACCCAGTGATCCTACTTCTAGGAACTACTAGGATTCTACTTCAAGAAACTAGAAACACAAATCAGAAAGGATATATGCACCCCTATGTTCATAGCAGCACAATTCACCATAGCTAAGATTTGGAAACAACCTAAGTGCCCATCAGCAGATGAGTGGATTAAAAAACTGTGGTATATCTACACAATGACATACTACGCTGCAGTAAAAAAGAAAGAGTTCTTACCATTTGCAACAACATGGATGGAGATGGAGATCATTATGCTCAGTGAAATAAGCCAGGCAGAGAAAGAAAAATATCATATGATCTCACTCATTTGTGGAATATAATGAACAACATAAACTGATGAACAAAAATAGATCCAGAGACAGAGAAACATCAATCAGAACGTCAAACCTCAGGGAAGATAGGGGACAGTGGGGATAAGGGAGAGAGATCAACCGAAGGACTTGTATGCATGCATGTAAGCCTAATCAATGGACATGGACAACAGGGGGTGGGGGCATGAATGGGAGGTGAGGGTAATGGGGGAATAAGGACACATATGTAATACCTTAATCAATAAAGAAATTTAAAAAATTAAAATTAAAAAATAAAGTAATTGCCAATCAAAAAAAATTTATAAGGTAAATGAATTTTTAAAAATCAATAGGTGTAGTCATAATAGAAACTTGCAAGTATGTATTCATTTGATCAACATATATTTATTATGCACTTACAACTTGCTAATTTCCTTCACCCCTTTCTACCTTACTATAACAATGTTGATGACAGAGGAAAGAAAGTTTTATATAGTTACTATATAAAACTGTTTGGAGACTACTTTATGCAATACTGATGTCAGACAGGATTTATATTATGATATATCAACTGAAGGTGATTAGTAAAGTTGCAGGCATACTATTTTGTATTTAAATCTGTCTCTCCATTATTCGGTAAGTTCAGGAAGGCAGATCTTTATATTTACTTGTATTTCCCAAGAATTATAGGCAGTGCCTGGCACAAAGCAAACTCTCAGAAAATACCTATTAAATGAAGTAATTATATTAGTCCATTCAATTTAAGAAATAGAACTTGAATTCCAAAAAGTAAATTTACTTATCTAAAATCATAAAATTAACTAATGTCAGAGTTCAATTAGAAATCAGGGTTCCAAAGATGTGTCCCTTTTCATTTGAAGAGATTATTTCTAGTTTTTATTTTTTTGGGTCTACCAACCAAGCAAAAGCATGCCTCGTCAAATCAAAGTGAATTCTCTCCATGCCTACCTAAAGGCCAAATGGTATCCCAATTACTTAAATGATACTAACACAGTGATTTCAGGTTTCTACGTGGACATATGGTATCTTCAGAAAGGGAGTCAAGTTAACAGATAATTGCTTTACCAAAATACTGAGATTAAGTTTTCTTCCCTCATTCTTTATATTATCTTTATTATTTTTAAGACTTTTAAAAATCCTCAAGTAGGAATCAATTCTTTATTTCCCCATTTATATTTCTTTTATTTCATTCATTAAAAACATACATTCATAATACTTTTAAAACATATATAGTACAGTACTAGTACCTTGTCAGCTTATAAAATATACATTTGCAAAATATATATATATATATATATATTTTATATATATATATATATATATATATATATATATATATATATATATATAAAAGCATAAGCGACCATCCAACTGTTGGATCATTTGCCGGTAGCTATGATGCACAATGACCACCAGGGGGCAGACACTTGATTCCTCACAGAATTGGCCGTGGATTAGGTTGCTGCCAGGCCACTGTTGTCCCAGAATCTGCTTCACCCGCACCCCAGACCCATATGGGGATGTTGGAGGCCCGGTCCCTTGGCCTGGCCTACACCCTCTCGCAATCTAGAACCCCTCGGGGAATGTCAGAAAGCCAGTTTCCACCCAATCCCCACAGGTCAGGCTGAGAGACCCCATCAGTGCACGAATCAGTGCACAGGGCCTCTAGTTACTATATAAAACTGTTTGGAGACTACTTCTTTATGCAACACTGATGTCAAATAATCCTGGCAAAAGATTTAAGGAAAGTACCCTGAGGATGTGTCTATAGTCCATGTACCATACTTCAATGCTTACATAAAGTAGGTACTTAATAAATAGAATGGAATAATTTTCCAAGGCTTAATTTATTCTTCTTGATTATCTACCTGACAAATGAGCTTGATATCTTAAAATATTCCTATTTGTGTTTTGTATGTATATTTTTTACTGTTGATAGTATTACAGATGTCTCCCACTTACCCTCCTTTACCCCTGTCCTCCCAGTCCTTACCCTTTCCCCCACCCCCCAGGTCTTCACCACCCTATTGCCTGTGCCCATGGGCTATGCATTAAGTTCTTTGACTTACCTCTTCTCGTTTCCCCAACCTCACATCAAGGTATGTCAGTCCGTTTCATACCTTCATGCTTCGGGTCTTATTTTATTGATCAACTCATTTTGTTCATTAGATTTCACAAATAAGTGAAATCGTGTGATAATTCTTTCTTAGATTGGCTTATTTCACTTAGCATAATATTCTCCAGGTCCATCCATACTGTCCCAAAGGAATCAATCCTTCACACTGGGACATAATATACGAAGTACAGTCCTAATACAAGGTACAAATTTTGTATCCTGTTACAGTGCCCAGCAGCCATCCTCAAGAATTCTGGCTTCAGTCACAAAATTTGTTACATACACTTTCTAGTATTCCTTGGTATAGGCTGTTTTCTCAAGTTCAAATGCCTTCTAGTGTCCACCTAAAACCTCTGCAGCCATTTTCAGACTTTTCTAGTTAATGCTATCTAGGTGAATAAACTTTAGTTTTAGTATTCTATGGTAGCCACATCTATGCATGCATGCACGCATTCATTCTTTCAAAAAAGGATTTTATAAAGAACATAATTTTAAAATCCTAATGATTCATTTACTCTTTGGAAACTGATTTTCCCCCATTAGCCTGACAGTATAAGGTAATCTCTATAGAAACTTTATATAAAATGCTGGTTGAATAAATACGGAATCAGTGAATAATGTTGCGCCCCAAAATATTGTAGGTACTCCACAAGTAACAAGGCAAAGCCCCTTTCACACTAACCTTACTTATTCTCCCCGACTCCCCACAGTCCCAGCCAACCCCCGGCGGGCGATGGCGCTGTGGACTGGTCCCTCAGGGCAGAGGGGGCGTGGCTTCCCAGCCTGGCCCCGCCCCCGCGCGGCGCTCTAGTCGTGCCCCCACCCCTTGCCAGGGCGGCGCAGTAAAGCGGCTAAAGGGGGCGGCGTGTCGCATCTCCTCCTTAGTCCTCCGCCAAGACCGGAGGGATGTTCCCTGCTCAGGAGGAGGCCGACAGGACGGTGTTTGTGGGGAATTTAGAGGCCCGAGTGCGGGAAGAAATCCTTTACGAGCTGTTCCTTCAGGTACCGTCGGTGGGGAAGGGGCGGTGGAGGGGGCGGGGCGCGCGAAGCCGGAAGCGCAGCCGCAGGGGCGGGGCGTACCTGGACATTTCGGAGCCGGCCCCCTTTCCGCCCTAATCTTTGCCTTGGCTGTAGTTTGGTTCTGCCTGCCCGGCTCTCCAGGTGAGCAGCTGGGTAGTAAAGTGACACTGGGTGTGTCCCCCCGCGCCCCCCAGGCAGTGACTGGGCTCCGCCCTGAGTAATAAGGGCTTCGCGGAGGCTGCCGGGGCCTGCGCTGTGCTCAGACGAAAACAGAAAACCGCCCCGTCACTGCCTTCAGGTGATAAAATAAGCATTCTCATGCCTTACATCCCGCGAAATGAGATTTGTAAATGTTTCCCCATCCACTACTTTATCCGCAGGCCCTTTAATGTGGAGGGTGTCTGATAAATGAGATTTGAGATTATTTGCTCAGCTAAATCATGACTGACCAATGAATTCCCTGCTCGTTCCTTTTATCTCATACCAAGAAGACCTAGAAATATTCCAGACCTGTTGCCTCCGACATTAAGCCTCTTGTCTCCTGTAAACACCTATTCCTATTCTATACACCTAGGTCTCACTTGCTAAAGAGATAGACTCATTCAACCATTCATTTCATCGTTTAATGATCCAGAATTACATGGCAAACACCAAGTAAGGTACTAAGCATACAATTTAAGAGGTAGACTTTGGTCTTTTAAAAAGAGAAAACAAAATTAATTGCCATGATGTAGGATAATCTACAGAAGAGCGGGATACATAGTATAGCGAAGTTTTTTGTTTGTTTGTTTTTAAGTGTGAGTTCTGATGTCAGCACTGTGACCTTGGGCAAGTAACTGAATATCAGTGCCTCGATTTCCCGAAATGTTGCTTGGGCGCAGTAGTATCTCCAATATGATGTGTGAAGATTAACTGAATCCAGGTAAAACAGAACTGAGCCTGGCACTTACTGTGTGCTGCTGTCATGACTGCTAATAGTACTGCAATTAATAACATCAGGAGAAATCAGGAAAGAGTGAGTTGACCCCTATCAGAATAAGGACAAGTTCCCATTGAGACAACAGCAAAACCTAAATTTCCGTGAGTAAGTATGAGTAGCAGCCATGAAAAGGGTTCTTTACTTAGTTTTTGAAAGACCCTTTGTCTCTAAACTAAAGTTCCCCTCTGTTAATTATACTAGTAGATACAATTTGATAGAGACAGTCCCTTCCAGGAATACAGTTTCCTGTCCTGGACATAACATTTTTTAACATTTGAAAAATATTAAGTATAAGGCTTTTAAGCTTATCCTTCCAATAACTTGCCATCTTTTAAAACTTGCTTTTTAAAATCTGCTCTAATACTTGTCTGTTTCCTTTAGTTATCCCCCACCCCCTCAAATATCATTAAAACTTGTCACTCTAAAAAACAAAAGGGAGAGGGAGGGAAGGAGAGGGGAGGGGAGGGGAAAGGAAGAGAAGGGGAGAGGAAACTTAGTCATGCATTTTCTCCAGAAGGCTTTTTTATGTTGAGCCTCCAAAAACAAGGTGAGGGTGGGGGAATAAGGCATGAAGGCCCCCATGCACATATGTTATTTCTACTCAGTAAGGACTGGATCTATAGTCTCATTTTTATGATGTTTACCCAAACAAAATATTCATCTTTTCTAAGGATAAGGCAACCAAGCATATGTTTTTATTTTACCTACATCCTTTTCTATTCTAGAACAGCGATTTTCCACCTCCGCCACAAGAATTTTAAAACATGCAGTGCCTGACTAGTCAGGGGCACTGACTTCTTTCCCCTTAAACTGTCAAATAAAAAAATGACAAAAGCCAACACAACAACAACCATCTGATGTGAATGAATCAAAATTATAACAATTTTTTATCAGATTAGTAAAAAAATATAACATTTTTTGGTGTGTGCACAATGAGAAGAAAAAGATTGAAAATCACTGTTCTAGGAGAAGTTGCTAAAATGAGGTATCTTTTAGAAAGGCTTCAACCCAGCCAACCTAGCAAATCTTGACAACTACAACACTATTTATGTATTTTATTTTGATAAAAAGACTAAGCTCATGTGATTGTTGCTACAAGCACATCTCTTGTTGAATTTTATCTTTAAACGTGCTTGGCATATCTTTGAATTTATAAAATTCAAAGCATTTAAGATATTCTGTCCCTTTGTGATTTCATATATTTAATACCAGTGGAAGAAAAGTATTGATTAAAATTGGTTTCATTACTATGCATTTATCCTTTTACTAGTGTCTTTCAAATTTCTGATTATCCTTTGAAGTGAGAAAGTAAGGTTTAATATCTTTGTACTTTTAACTGAGGAATGGAGTATAGATTTCCAGGTGAAAGATAATGAATTAAGTTTCAAAAATGTTGAGTTGGAAGTACAACACACAGAAGTCTCCAGGAGACTGTCTATTAGAAAGAGGCACAAAAGAAGAAAATGAGTAGGAAAAAATAGATTTGTTGATGAAGTGCTCCTTGAAGCCAGAAGGGAGGATGAGCTAGTTCATGAGAAAGCAGAGAATGAAAAGAAGACTGAATCCTAAAATACAGCATCATTTGAAAGATGATAATTAACATTTTTCTTCAGATTAAAAGCAGTTTCTTAATATAGTTATCCATCTCTACAGAGAAAAGCAATCGGTTTTAATTATGGTACAATTTAAACGTTTGAGCCCTTCACTATCAAATCTTAGCTGTTTATGTCTGCCTCCTCTGATCATTACCGTGGTGATGCAAACTTTTTCTTATTTACTAGTATAATTAACAAAATTATTTGTTTTATAATATTTGACTCCACTTTTTTACTCCATATTTCTAATTACAGGTTCAATATCACATATTGAATATGTCCATATATGATATTTTATTTTAATAATACACCACAGAATAATATTCTCCAGTTGGATTTAGAGCCTTTCTGATTTTTCACTAATTATAAATAATAGACCTATATATTAAAACATTTCTTGATGAAAAAACTTTTTACAGAAAAAAATTAGGCTGTGATAAATTTTTACCAGTTTTATTTTTTGTCATAACTCAACCAACATTGGGTTTGTCATTTCATTTTTGAGTTATACACTGTTACTATGTATAGAGATACATAGTAAATGCTCCCTAAATTGTTTTATTAAACCTAACTGAAGGGTAATATAGTATTCCTTTCAAAATTTGGATCTATTACCTAGAATTTCCCATTACCTAGAATTTCCTATTCTTAACACCGTGAATGTTTCTTGATGAGCCAGAAAGTACCAAGAAAGTGTGATGAAGTATAATATTAATTGTTAAGAAAATCTATTATTAGCAGAACTACATAAAGCTGTTCCTGCTAACAGATATTTTTAAAATCTGAAGTTAAATGTACTTGAGTTATTTGTAAAAAACACTTTAGATTTATGAGAAAATAATTTTTAAGTTTTTTATAGGCTGGGCCATTAACCAAAGTGACTATATGCAAAGACAGAGAAGGAAAGCCGAAGTCATTTGGATTTGTCTGCTTTAAACACCCAGAATCAGTGTCTTATGCCATAGCTTTGCTGAACGGAATTCGTTTATATGGAAGACCAATTAATGTGCAGTATCGATTTGGTAGGTCTATCTGAGTTTTATTATTGTTGGTGATTTCAGAGGTGTAAACATTTTGTTTTCTATAGAGCAAAGACCAAAAAAGTGTTCCCATAATCTCTATTAAATTTTCTCAGAACACATGTCTAATTCATAACAGTATATAATTACTAGTAATTAGTATTGCCAATTACATTGCCAACCCTATTGTATCTCTTATGTATTAAAAATTTAATGTTCTATTTTAGTATCAGCCAGCAAATATCCATGATATTTGGCTGTTATAAATTAAGCAAATTTAAATGAACTGGAGACACACAATTCTAGCTTTTATATAGCAAAAATATTTGCTCATCCTTTTGTCATTGCTAATCCTAATATATAAAAACCCTGGGTCGGTCACATTCTCAACGACCAGGAGGCTTGACCAACTGGAAGTCAGTCCCACAGTCATGCTGTGTTGCCATGGTGACCCAGCACTGACTACTGAAGGGGCTGTGAATCAAGCCTGGATAGAGGCCTGAAGAGAGAAGCAGGGTCTGATCCATAGCCTCTGTCGCAGCTGTTGATTAGCACTTGCCTCCCTCTTTCTTTCCGGGCCTGGTCAACAGCCACACCTCCATTTCTCTCCAGGCCTCCCCCGGGGCTGCTGATCAGCCCTGCCTTTCTGGTCAGGCCCTGTTGATAGGCCCAGAGACACTGACTGGCATAGAAACTGATCAATCAGAACCAAATCTGGGTCAACTGTGAGAAGCCAATGGCTGCCTAGGAGGCAGAGCTTTTGACGCTGACTGGCATAGAAACCGACCAATCAGAACCAAATTGGCCGGCAGTTGGGGGAGAGATCAAGCCTACAGGGGAGGGCAGTTGGGGGTGACCAAGCCCGCAGGGGAGGGAAGTTGGGATCAATCGGGCCGGCAGGGGAGCAGTTAGGTGTTAGGCCAGCAGGGGAGCGGTTAGGGAGTGATCAGGCTGGCAGGCAGAAGTGGTTAGGGGCAACCAGGCAGGCATGCAGGTGAGTGGTTAGGAGCCAACAGTCCTGGATTGTGAGAGGGATGTCCCAGAGGGGTCCCAGATTGGAGAGGGTGCAGGCTGGACTGAGGAACACCCACTCCCCAGTGCACCAATTTTGTGCACCCGGCCTCTAGTATGTGATATAAAATACCTACTATTTGGAAGATATGGTAGGCAACAGTTCTTCTTCTCGTTGGACCTAAGGGAAGGAATCACGCTATGTATATTGCCCTGGATCTAAGCCCCTTTAAGAGCAACTGACCAAAACCAGCTCCAGAGTGACCCTTCATAGTGGTAGAAGAAAGCTTCCTGACATGAATGGCCTCAAGTGCCTTCTCCTATACACATGCCAAGAACTGATCACTTTTATTAGATATCCTGAGGACACTGTACTAATACTCTAGGCCTTTTATGTTTGAAGGGACTAATTGAGGTAATGCTTGCAATGCTTATGTTGCTTCTCTCCCCTAAATGTTTCAGCCTTATTGATATACTAGAAGCCTGGTGCATGAAATTCATTCACGGTGGGGGGTGGGGGGGAGTGTATCCCTCAGCCCAGCCTGTACCCTCTCCAATCTGGGATATCCCTTTCACAATCCAGGACTGCTGCCTCCCAACCACTCGCCTTCCTGCCTGCCTGATTGCCCCTAACTGCTTCTGCCTGCCAGCCTGATCACCCCATAATCACTCCCCTGCCAGCCTGATCAATGCCTAACTGCTCCCCTGCCAGCCTGATTGCCCCTAACTGCCTTCCTCTGCCGGCCTGGTCACCCCTAACTGCCCTCCCTTGCCAGTCTGGCCGCCCCCAACTGCCCTCCCCTGCTGGCCTGGTTGCTCCACACAGCCTGCTGTTCAGTCGTTTGGTTGTTCCTCACTAACCCACCTGCCAGCCTGGTTGCCCCACGCAGCCTGCTTGTTCAGTTGTTAGGTCATCCCTCACCCCCCTGCTGGCCTGGTCGCCCCACGCAGCCTGCTTGTTCAGTCATTTGGTCGTCCCTCACTAACCCCCCTGCTGGCCTGGTTGTAGGCAGCCATCTTGTGAGGGTGTGAGGATCAATTTGCATATTACCTCTTTATTATATAGGGTCTCTTGTTTGTTTGCTTTTATTTCTCTTTCTATACAAAAAAAAAGAATAAAAAAACAATGCCTTGTTGCAAAGGAGAAGTGCTTCTCTTTGCATTTCATTCTGTTAATTTCTTTGCAAAGAAAATTGACTGCATCATGCTCTCAACACTGTCCTATTCTACCAGCTTTTAGTTAATAAAAGCTGGTGGAATGGTCCAGGACATTATGTTCTGACACTTCCCTACACAGCTGCTTAGCATCCTATGTAAGGTTGCATTGGCTTTGTAGTGAAGTTTAAAGAACTCATGCCTTTATACATGGGAGGCAAATAACACTGATGAGTTGCTATTTTTAGTTTGTAGGTGTATGGTACAAAACAGCATGTATCTTATATGGTCCCATGTCAATATAATTTTATTGTAGAGCCATTGCTTTGGACAAAGCCTGATTATAATTTAGTCATTTATAATAATATAAACTATCTGTAAATATTACTTGAGAGACCAATAACATATTCATGTATCTTATATGAGTATAGAATTTTACTTAATACTGTGTCCTTTTCGGTTTGGAGAGTTTTTATGGTTTTATGTTAGAACTCAAAAAAATGATACAATGAAGTAATCACCATGTTATTTTATTTCTTTTCAAGGGAGTTCTCGCTCTTCTGAACCAGCTAATCAAAGTTTTGAGAGCTGTGTTAAGATCAATTCACACAGCTACAGGTAATTAAAATATTTTTTCATGAAGGTAAAGAAAATATGTTCTTGTGACAGGAAAATTTTTGTATTATTGTAAACCTTATCATTTATGCATACAATAAAATTAAGGAATTCATTTTTTCTGAAACCATGAAAAGTGACAAAATATTTTCATTTAACTTCAGTCTTATTGTTTTCAGCAGTATGTGGTAGAGAGTTATATCTGTATATTCTTTACAGTTTATTATGTTCTTTTCATAGCTGTTAAATCATCTAAGCATCCAAGGCCTCATTGTGATGGATCAGTTAGCCTTCGGTGGAACTATTCTCAACACTTACAATTGGGATATATACCTATTCATCTGACTGCCTCTACTTGCCTGTGTTAATTGCACTCTTCCCAAAGTATACTCTCTATCCCAAGGATTAGTAGTATTAACATTAAAATTGTATAATACGCTGGAGCAAGTAGACTAATGAAGACTAGCTATAGATCTAGCCAGTTTTTGTAACATGTCCATAGAAGAAAATAGTACACTTTTAAATGAAGCTTTACACACCAGTTTTTAAATTAGCAATTTTTATTACTATATGAATGTGTAGAAGAAATCAGCAAATACGTGTTCATGTTAATATCAGCAGTACATTTAGGAAAGAGCATATTTATACAAACAATGAATATACATTCAAATATAAATTGAGAAAAATGTCTACCTTTTTCGACTTCAATATCTGTAAAATATTGAATTTAACCTTGGTAATTATTAATGACTTGCTCTGCTGTCTTCATATCTAAGTGTTCTTTTTCTTTATAAAATTAACATCGTGCTCTATTTTCCTATCAAAAAGCCAAATTTGACTCTAAATATTGAGATTTCAATATGTAGCTATTAGTATGACTTAAGGTACTGCTGTACCTAATTACCTGATTATTTGTGTATGTATGTTTACAGTTAATTACTCTTAACCACATTCTCATAGAGCAGTGGTCGGCAAACTGTGGCTCACTAGCCACATGCGGCTCTTTCACCCTTTGAGTGTGGCTCTTCCACAAAATACCATGTACCCTAATTAAGTTAATAACAATGTACCTACCTATATAGTTTAAGTTTAAAAAAATTTGGCTCTCAAAAGAAATTTCAATCGTACTGTTGATATTTGGCTCTGTTGACTAATGAGTTTGCCAACCACTGTCTTAGAGGAACTCTCTTTCTCTCTCTCTTTTTAATTACTAAGAGCTGTGGTTTTTATTTTTAAGAAAAAAGGACATTTGAGGGTAGGAATTTTAACTTTTTATTATTTTTCTTGCCTTCCCAAAGAAATGAAGAAGCCATGGGCAGTTCTTTCTTTCCCATGCAATTCTTTCCAACTAATAATGCAGCTTTACCTCAAGAATATTTTTTCTTTCAAAAGATGGTAAGTTTGACATGCATTTGCTTCAATATATAATGTGATACAAACTGTGAAGAATATGAAAACTATTTGGAGCTTACAGTGCTCAAATATAACCATGGGACAAAGTCAGCAGCTTCCCAGAACACTTTCCCCCAATGGCAGAGGGCTCTAATACAGTCATCTTAAGTCCAGAACATAGTACCTACATCAGCAAACAGCCAGCATGTCCGTCGAAGAGTGGATGGGAGTGATGATGCACTGTGGTTCGAGTAAAATTTGAATAGAGTTGTCATTTAAATGACATTTTTGTTTTGTTTTGTTTTGTTAATCCTCACCTGAGGATATTTTTACATTGATTTTTTAGGGAAAGTAGAAGAGAGAGAGAAAGACAGAGAGAAACATCCATGTGAGAGAAACACAGAGATTAGTTGCCTCCCACATGAGCCCAACCAGGCTGGAGAGGACCCTGCCACCAAGGTACTTGCCCTTGATCAAAATCAAACTCAGGATCCTTTGCTCTGCATGCCGACGCTCTGTCGACTGAGCCAAACCAGCTAGCGCTTAAATGGTTGTTTTAAGAGATATTTTTTAGAATTGAATTATTTTATTTAGTGAATTATTTTTACATAATGTAAACACTAATCACAAATAGATTGCTTTGAGACTTGGATTAATTTAAAAATAATTTGTTTTAACTGGAGACAAGATTCTCAATGTAATAAACTGCATTATTTCCAAAGACTCTCAAAAATATGGTTTTGGCTTAGAAATCTTAGGTATGATCTTTATTATTAAAGGGGAACTTAGGAAATTGTTTGTTTTTCCAGCTCATCATTTTATGCAAAATAAAATTGAGGTCAAAGAATATTGATCAACAAGCCCAAGATTGTGCTTATTAGTGACAGATGTGGGACTATAACACAGGTATTCTGATTGACAGGGTAGGGTTTTTACAAACATCCAGCATACATGTGAGCTTCAGATTTTAAAACAGCTGTTTTCACTTTTGTGAAAAAGGAAAATTGATAATTTAACTTTTGGAAAAAACTTTTCTTAGTTATAGTGAGTGAGCTACTAGTAAACACCAGTTCTCATCTGAAACTGTCAGTATCTTTTTCCCAGCATTTTTAATCTTTGGTAGATCTGAGAAGAACATACACATACGCTTACTCTCATGTTATCTCTATTAATCTTTAATGTACTTTGAATAGTTAGAAATTTGAGTTAAAAATTACTTCAAAAAAAAGAAAGAAGTGTATATCATAACTATTGACAACCGTGCTATACAATATGGTGGCTATTAGCCACATGTGAGACCAAAAATCTGTATCACCATGTTATTTATGCTGTAACCAGTATAAAATTTAAAATATTATTAATTTAGTTACTGGATAACTTTTAATTGAAAGAACTTTGATATTTGTACCTACTTTCTCAAATGTACATTTTATGTAACCTAAATTTAGATCAAGTATTTTCTATGAAAATTTATCATCAGAATTGAGATATACTGTAAGTATAAAATGTATACCAGATTTTGAAGATTTAGTATGAAAAAAGAAAGTAGAATATCTCATAACTTTTAATAAATATTTATTGTTCAGATTATTACAATTGTTCCTCTTTTTTCCCCCATAGCTCCCCTCCACCCGGTTCCCACCCCACCCTCTGCCATTACCCTCCCCTGCTGTCCTCATCCATAGGTGTACGATTTTTGTCCAGTCTCTTCCCACATCCCCCAAATCCTTTCCCCCGAGAATTGTCAGTCCACTCCCTTTCTATGCCCCTGATTCTGTTATATTCACCAGATTATTCTGTTCATCAGATTTTTTTATTCACTTGATTTTTAGATTCACTTGTTGATAGATATGTATTTGTTGTTCATAATTTTTATCTTTACCTTTTTTCTTCTTCTTCCTCTTCTTAAAGAATACCTTTCAGCATTTCATATAATACTGGTTTGGTGGTGATGAACTCCTTTAGCTTTTTCTTATCTGTGAAGCTCTTTATCTGACCTTCAATTCTGAATGATAGCTTTGCTGGGCAGAGTAATCTTGATTGTAGATTCTGGCTATTCATCACTTTGAATATTTCTTGCCACTCCCTTCTGGCCTGCATGGTTTCTGTTGAGAAATCAGCTGACAGTCCTATGGGTGCTCCCTTGTAGGTAACTGTTTTTCTCTTGCTGCTTTTAATATTCTCTCTTTGTCTTTTCCTCTTGGCATTTTAATTATGATGTGTCTTGGTGTGGTCCTCTTTGGATTCCTTTTGTTTGGGGTTCTCTGCACTTCCTGGACTTGTAAGTCTATTTCTTTCACCAGGTGGGGAAAGTTTTCGGTCATTATTTCTTCAAATAGGTTTTCAGTATCTTGCTCTCTCTCTTCTTCTGGCACCTCATAATCTGGATATTGGTATGCTTGAAGTTGTCCCAGAGGCTCCTTACACTATCTTCATATTTTTGGGTTATTTTTTCTTTTTGCTTTTCTGGTTGAGTGTTTTTTGCTTCTTTGTATTTCAAATCTTTGACTTGATTCTTGCGATCCTCTAGTCTGCTGTTAGATCTCTGTATAATATTTTTTATTTCAGTCAGTGTATGCTTAATTTCTAGTTGGTCCTTTTTCATATCCTTGAAGGTCTCGCTAAATTTATCAGCCTTTTCTAGAAAATTCTTGAAAAACCTTAAAACCATGGTTTTGAACTCTATATCCAGTCGTTTGCTTTCCTCCATTTCTTTCATTTGTGATCTGTTCCTTTGTCTCCACATTTTGGCTGCTTCCCTGAGTTGATAGAATGGCTTTGTGTGCTAGGGCCCAGTGGCTCAGCCTCCCCAGTTACCTTTGTGGGCTGTGTGCACAGTCTTGTTGTAGTTAAGCCTTGATTGTTGTTGATATCACTGGGAGGAATTGACCTCCAGGCCAATTGGCTGTGAGGATCAGCTGTGTCTATGCTGGGAGAACTTCTGTCAGAATATCTCATGATTTTTTATTGGTTACATGTTGAAATGACAATATTTTGGATATTTTTAGATAAATAAAATGCATTATATATCACATCTGTTTTTTGTCATTTTTTTATATTTTATTGTGCCTCCTTGAAGATTTAAAACTACATATGTAGCTTGCATTTTATTTCTATAGGTCAGCACTAGGCTATAGTGTAGTAAGCTATATACTACTTGAATCTTTGTTAACTATTTAAGGAAACTACCACATCCCTACTTTGCAAAATCATGGCCTTTCTTATACTAATACACAGTTTGATTTTCTGGTAGTTATTTGTATAATGCATGTAAACTATAAACTTTTTTAACATTTTGGTCCTGTTTTGATAAATGAATGTTTGTTTTTTTCCACAGCAGTGGCATGCATGTAATCCAGCGCTGCAGCTTCCTTACTGTGAGATGACAGCACCACTTCCTAAGAACACAGCTGTGCCTCCTTCACTAAACCATGTTCCAAATCTAGAGGCTGGACCCAGCTCTTATGAATGGACTCACCAACAACCACATGACCTTGACCTTTACCAAATTAATAAACGAAAGAGGCAAAAACAAACAAGCGATAGTGATAGTAGCACAGAAAACATTAGAGAAAGTAAATATAGCAAAAAGTTCCAAAAGTGTAAGAAGAAGAAAAGATACTAATATTACCTTCAAATGAATTTATCTACACTGGTCTTGATGCTTTTAAAAGGAAAGAAAAAAAAAAAAAAAAGCATGTATTCTACCAAGTGACAAATGTTATGGCTTTCTTATGTTTTTTGAAATATATAATAATATGGCATCTGATTTGCTATTGAAATTTTGTTTTCAATTATAAAGACTTAAAAATAATATACTACTTCTTGCTTTGGTAATGGTATTGTTGACACATTGTCAACAAGAAATATACTTTTGAGTGATATATTTTAATAGTGATAATGAAATTTCATAAACTGTCAATCAAAAGCCACTTATGGATAAGGCACCATGCTTTCCTAGAGTGTTGCTTATATGGAATGGTACATTTTCTTGAGTGAAACTAGTACAAATATTTAAGAGTTACATGTTGTTGTTCCTAACAAAAATGGAATAATCAAGCTTTAGTTTCCTTTGCTAATATCATTTTTTTATTTGCCAATATATTTCTCAGCCTTATGCTCCTATAGGTTTACTGTATTTCATAAAATGAGGATGTAGGGTAGTGATACCTAAGGAAAAATGATTATTATGGAGCTATTTTTAGCATCATTCCCTTTTTATACAGCTATATATAAATGTGAACATCTGCCTCATCTCACTGTATTTCATGAAAATTAGTTGGCTATGTCTGAATTTATCATCAACTTCTTTTACCAACTGGATTTGAGAGGGTATATTTAACAAATAAATCTTGATAACAGTAAATAGACTATCCCATTAATACATGTTATTTAATATTTATTTTCAAATCAAGTTTCCTATTTCTGGTTTATTTAATATGTAAAATCAATGGTTTATTTGGACATTTTTGTTCACTTTTTTGCTCACCATAAACTTAAGCAATGGAAATATTTATTAAAGCTAATTGAAAGAATCATTGGGAGGTCCCCACCCAATTGAGTAGGAAAAGCCATGCTTGGATAGTTCTTTTTCATGTTGAATAGCACTTTATAGATCTTTATTATTTAAAATAATAAAAATGTTTTTAGCAAAGTGAGTAACTGAATTTAACTTTTAGTTATAAGTATACAATGCCTTATATTCGGCTTGTTTTAAAACTGAATATTAGTCTATTCCCATCTGATCCACATGAAAAACTAAATTCTGCTTATTGTAAGTTTGACCTGTATACTTTCATGTTCCTAACTATTCACACTAAAAAAATTTAAAAAGACATTGTTTTCTTTTTAAGTTCACATTTTTTGTAATTTAGAATTATGCCAAAGGGAAAATATATTTCTATGTAAATAGGAGAAAAAAAAACCATAGCCCTAAATTATTTCCGTATGATTGGCATTATAGGTAATATCTACAGGAGAAATGTCTCTTAACAAATAAGAGTAGCATATTTGTAAGAAAATTATCTTTAAATACTGTTACAGGATTGGAACTGCAAGGAATTCTTGCATCTTCTTTCAGGCAGGAATTAACTCAATAGCAACTTCAGCAAGTCAGCCAATAAGAAACAACCAGAAAGAAAATTTACCTCTTTTTTATTTTTTTTATTGTGTCCTTATCACCCCATTGCACCCCTCACCCCCCACCTCCACTCATGCTCTCAGCCCCCTAGTGTCTGTATCCATTGGTTAGGCTTATATGCATGCATACAAGTCCTTTGGTTGATCTCTCCCTTACCCCACCCTCCCCTACCTTCCCTCTGGGTCTGATAGATGCTTCTCTGTCTCTGGATCTGTTTTTGTTCTTTGGTTTATGTTGTTCATTATATTCCACAAATGAGTGAGATCATGTGATATTTAGCTTTCTCTGACTGGCTTATTTCACTTAGCACAATGCTCTCCAGATTCACCTCTTTAGCTAGTGTCTTTCATTAGAAAATATAAAACTTCTCAAAATGTTAATAGTATCTACAATCCTATGTAATTTTAAATTATCTATTTTCCCAATACTATCTTTCAGTTAAAATTTATTTAAATTATTTGCCTTAGAGTGTTTTGTTTTTACAATTTTAAGTCTCCACCCTCAAAATCTATTTATTTTTAAGTATGTACACATTCTACTTCAATTGTTAGATGAAACATGGAATTTGAGAACAAAATCAGTCTTTTATTCTCATACTCACTAATTAATTTTTTCAAAATTAGTTTCTGTAATGTAAGTGGGAAAACAACCAAGCAATAGATAAAGTAATTAGAATTAAAGTTGGTCCAAAAGATGAATGCAAAACACACCCTTGAAAAATGTAAGTGTGCATATTCTAGCTCATGTTTTCTATTTCTATACATCCTAGTAAAGCCAATTATATCAGAATTAAGGGTCTGTTTCTCAATTTTTTTTCCCCATTGAGCAATATGAATTAAGAGCCTGAGCTTGATTTTGGTAAATATGAGCACTATTATATAAATCTCTATAGAAATTATATTTCCAATTTAAAGCTAAAAAAAAATCTAACGAAAACTGATACCTGCCTTTCCACTTCAAGCCCAGGGAAGGTGAGTGAGCACAGCCTTTCTAGTTTTCACTACGCAGTAATTGCTGCTGTTAGTGATGATTTTATTCTGCCTGAGCAGAGTGAGCCCCACAAGTTCACATGATGCCCCAGCTGTGGGCTAAGTAAAGTTTTCTTATTCCCAGTCATGACCAACTTGTAGGAATCACTTCATGTGCCTGCAAAAACTGCCTTAGCAAATGAGGAGTGATGATCTGATATTTGATTCTCAGTTTATCTGGATCCTGGTAAAAATTTTTTTTGCACTTCCAATACCATCTTATATCAACAGGTTGTATAAGGATTAAGAAATACATATACAACTGAAATTGTAAATAAAGAACATAACCAGTATAAAGGTGTAAACTAATATTTTTTTCTGAGTTGTAAACCCTGAGAAAGATTAAGCCCAATAAGCCTACATAATATCATCTACTGCAAGGAGCCTGCCTCTAACAAGAAATTGGCTCAACTACTTGACCTTGTTTGGGGAGCTTAAATATGAAAACATTCTTTAAATGAATAGTGTTGATCAGTCTAACACATTATTTTAATCCTAATAATTACTGTCTTTGCTTCTATATCTGTATGATAAAAATGGTAATGTTCTGTTTAGGAAAATTGCCTTCACCCCACCTGCTTATCTCAGGCTGACAAATCCTCATTGATTTTAACCTGCCTCCAAGTTAATCACAAGGGAAACATGCAGACTCTCCTATTTGCTAATCAAAACCCTGGAAGTTATTATAGACCATTTCCTTCCTTTATTTCTAAGTGGTTTTAGCTCCTCACTGTGACCTTGTTTGGGTTTTCTTCATTTCCTGCTTGGAGTATTCATTAAGAAAATCAGTCAACAATGAATATCATTCTAAACACAGATTTTGGTGCTAAAACTACATCACTGAAAAAGTATGGTTCCAACACTCAAGGAGCTTATGGTCTAGTGGCAGAAATGGACAGTCAGAAAGGTGATTTTAGGAAAATGTTGTATCAGAGGTAAACACAGTGCAATGGAAGTGCATTAGAGTCTCCTTTCTTCAAATAATCTGGGAGGAGGGAGCCAATCACTTGAATACACAGACTAAAATGAAGGGATCTAGGACTTCCACCTTTGCACATTTTCAGCCCTTGGAGGTGTGGCTCCAAGTTTTGAGCCAGTACAAGTAAAATTTCTTGCCTCTTGTCAGTATCACCTCATTCTCTTAAGGATACAGGGTCTTGGAATATGGAAATAAATTAAAAATACAAAATATCCTGATCTCGTGGAACATTCTAGTACAGTGGTTGGCAAACTCAGTCAACAGAGCCAAATATCAACAGTACAGCGATTGAAATTCCTTTTGAGAGCCAAATTTTTTAAACTTAAACTTCTTCAAATGCCACTTCTTCAAAATAGACTCGCCCAGGCCGTCGTATTTTGTGGAAGAGCCACACTCAAGGGACCAAAGAGCCGCATGTGGCTCACGAGCCACAGTTTGCTGACCACTGTTCTAGTAGAAAGAAAATAAAGACATGTTTAGGAATTTAAACAAACCAGGAGTGGAAGTAAACTGTGGATATCTGAGGGAAGAGCTGGAAGAAACAGAAGAAAGGGAAGGAAGTCAGTGTGGTGGATGAAGTTGATCAAGGGAAAGATGAGATCAGAAGATAATGGGACCTTATCCGCCATTGTAAGCACTGACTTGTAGTGGGGATGCTTTGTAAATGGGTGAAAGTGAGGGTGTGAAAAGGGCGGGAATATTGAGATTGAGCCTATTGAAGTTATACAGTCAAAGAAAAGGTTGCTTAGATCAAATTGTAGCAACAGAAGTGGTAAATGGTCAGATTATGGATATATTTTGAAGGTAGAGCTGACAATGCACCACTAATTCTACTGGGAAAGAGAAAAAGAATGAATGGAGTAAACAATGTCTCCGACATATTTATTCAGAGTAACTGGAAGAATAAAGTTATGTTTATTGATATGAGGAAAACTATGAAGGAGCAAGTTTTGGAGCAGAGTTTTGGAAATGTTAATTATGATTTAAATACCAGAAATCTAATAGGACAGATCAAGAAGTTTGTAAACATAAGACTGTGGTGGAAGTCTAGGGTGAAGTCCTAAATATTTAAAATATTGCCATAGCAATGGTATTTCAAGCTTTAAGACTGCATAAGAACTATGAAGTACAGGTACAGAGAAAGGAAAGGAAGTATAAGAAATGTTAAAGGGTCTTCTTTAAGAAGATGTAAAAAATATATAAAAAATATGAATACTAAAATGGCAATAAACATATAAATCTATCAACAACTACTTTAAATGAAAATAGATTAAATTCTTCAATTAAATGACATGCAATGGCTGAATGGATAACAATATGAGACCTTTACATAAGCTGTCTATAAAAGACTCATTTCAAATTGAAAGACACACACAAACTAGAAGTGAAAAGGGAGGGACAAAGTTATTTTATGAAAATGGAAACAGGAAAAAAAATCTGGGGTAGCAATACTTATACCAGACAAAATAGACTTTAAAACAAAGGCTATAACAAAAGACATCCAACAACCCAGCAATTCCACTTCTGGATATTTATCTGAAGAAACTCAAAACACTGAATTGAAAAGGTATATGTTCATTGCAGCATTGTTTACACTAGCTAAGATGTGGAGTAGCTTAAGTGTCCATCAATAGATGAATAGATAAAGAAGTTGTGCATTTTTACAATGAAATATGACTCATGCCTTAAAAACAATAAAAGAGAACAAAATCTTGCCATTTGCAACATCTATTGACCTAGAGGTATTGTGCTGAGTGAAATAAGTCAGAGAAAGACAAATGCCATGTTTTCATTTATATGTGAAATATAAAAAAATAAATTAAACAAACAAGCATTCCAGAAACATACTCATAGATATAGATAACATTTTGAAAATTGCCCAATGGGAGCAGGTATAGGTTGGCTTGAAAAAGGTGAAGGGATAATGAACTACAAATTGATAGTTACAGAATAGTCATGGAGATGTAAAGTACAGAATAGGTAATCCTATATAATAAAGAGGTAATATGCAAATTGACCATCACTCCAACATACAAGATGGCCACCCCCATGTGGTCAAAGATGGCTGCCCCCAAGTGGACACAAGATGGATGGCAGAGGAGGGCAGTTGTGGGCGAGCAGGCCAGAAGGGGAGGGCAGTTGGGGGCGACCAGGCCAGCAGGGGAGGGCAGTTGGGGGCAACCAGGCCTGCAGGGGAGGGCAATTTGGGGTGACCAGGCCGGCAAGGGAGGGCAATTAGGGGCAATAAAGCTGGCAGGGGAGCAGTTAGGCATGGATCAGGCTGGCAGGGGAGTGGTTAGGGGGTCAACAGGCTGGCAGGCAGAAGCAGTTAGGGCAATCAGGCAAGAAGGCGAGGGTTTGGGAGCCAGCAGTCCTGGATTGTGAGAGGGATGTCCGACAGTTGGATATCCCTAGAGGGGTCCCAAATAGGATAGGGTGCAGGCTGGGCTGAGGGACACCCCCCACCCCGTGCATGAATTTCATGCACCAGGCCTCTAGTATAGTAAATAATATTGTAATAACTATATATGGTATCAGATGGGTACTAGATTTATAGGGGTAATCACTTCATAAATTATATAAATGTCTAATCACAGGGTTGTACACCTAAAACTAATATAAAGTTGTAAATCAACTGTAATAAAAACTAAAAAAAAATTTCCAAAATGAAATTAAATTAACAAACTCATAGATACAGATAACAAAATGGTTATCAGGGGGAAAGGATGGTGGTGGGGGAGACAATGAAGTTTTTGGGGGGTCAAATATAAGATTATGGAAGGAGCCTAGACTTCAGTAATGAGCACATATAAAAGTATACAGATGTTGCATTACAATGACAGAGAAGATAACCCTGATAACCATGGACAGAAAGTGGAGACCTCATAGAGACTGGTGGGATGGGTGGAGGCACAAAAGGCTGGCTGGGATCCCACAGACAGCAGCTGAAGAACTGGGATGCCCACTCTCACCACTCCTGTTCCACATAGTACTGGAAATATTAGCCATTGCTATCAGACAAGAAGAAGAAATAAAAGACATACAAATTGGAAAAGAAGAAGTAAAGCTGTCCTTATTTGCAGATGACATGATATTGTACATAAAAAAAACCGAAAGACTCCATCAAAAAACTAATAGACAATAAATGAATTTGGCAATGTAGCAGGATACAAAATTAACGCCAAGAAATCTATGGCATTTCTATACACCAATATTGAACTTACAGAAATACAGACTAAAAAAGCAATCCCATTTACCATCACACCAAAAAAATTAAGATACCTAGGAATAAACTTAACTAAGGAGATCAAAGACCTATATGTGGAAAACTATAGGACACTGAAAAAAGAGATAGAGGGAGATGTAAACAGATGGAAGAACATACCATGTTAATGGATTGGTAGAATGAACATCATTAAAATGTCCACACTACCCAAAGCAATCTATAGATTCAATGCACTCCCCATTAAAATACCAATGGCATATTTCACAGACCTAGAAAGAACTCTCCAAAAATTCATCTGGAATAAAAAAAGACCACGAATAGCCACAGCAATCCTGAGAAAGAAGAACGAAGTAGGTGGGATCTCAATACCAGATTTCAAGCTGTATCACAAGGCCACTGTTCTCAAAACAGCCTGATACAAGCATAAGAACAGACATATAGACTAATGGAATAGAATAGAGAATACAGATATCGACCCAAACCACTATGCCCAATTAATATTTGACAAAGGAAGCATGAGCATACAATGGAGTCAAGACAGTCTCTTCAATAAATGGTGTTGGGAAAATTGGACAGATACATGCAAAAAAAAAAAAATGAAACTAGATCACCAAATTACACCATACACAAAAATAAACTCAAAATGGATACAGGACTGAAACCTAAGATGGGAAACCATAAAAATACTAGAGGAATCCACAGGCAGAGAAATCTCAGACATATGCCGAAGCAATTTCTTCACCAATACCGCTCCTAGGGCAATGGAAACTAAAGAGAAAATAAACAAATGGGACTACATCAAAATAAAAAGCTTTTGCACAGCAAAAGAAACCATCAACAAAACAACAAGAAAGCCCACTGTATGGGAGAACATATTTGCAAATGTTATCACTGATAAAGGTTTAATCTCCAACATCTACAGGGAACTTATACAACTTAATAAAAGGAAGATAAATGATCCAATAAAAAAATGGGCAACAGACCTAAATAGAATCTTTTCAAAAGAAGACAGAAGGAAGACCAAGAGACCCATGAAAACATGCTCAAAGTCACTAATTATCTGAGAGATGCAAATCAAAACAACGAGGCAACATCTCACACCTGTCAGAATGGCTATCATCAACAAATCAACAAATGACAAGTGTTGGCAAGGATGCAGAGAAAAAGGAACCCTTGTGCACTGCTGGTGGGAATGCAGACTGGTGCAGCCACTGTGGAGAATAGTATGGAGTTCCCTCAAAAAACTAAAAATGGAACTCCCATTTGATCCAGTAATCCCAGTTCTAGGATTATATCCCAAGAAACAAGAAACCTATCAGAAAGGATATATGCACCCCAATGTTCATAGCAGCACAATTCACCATAGCTAAGATTTGGAAACAGCCTAAGTGCCCATAAGCAGATTAGTGGATTAGAAAACTATGGTACATCTACACAATGGAATACTACACTGCTATAAAAAAGAAGGAATTCTTACCTTTTGTAGCAGCATGGATGGTCCTGGAGAGCATTATGTTAAGTGAAATAAGCCAGGCAATGAAAGAAAAATACCACATAATCTCACTCATTTATGGAAAATAAAGAATATTATAACCTGGTGAACAAAAAGATAGATACAGAGTCAGTAAAGCACCAAACAGACTGTCAAACTACAGCGGGAAGGCTGAGGAGTGTTGGGGAGGGGGCGAAAGAGATCAACCAACGTACTTGTATGCATGCATATAAGCACACCAATGGACACAAGACACTGGGGGCGTGGGATGAGGGCATGCGACAGGGGATAGGGGAGGCTGGGGAAGGTCAATGGGGGAAAAAAAGGAGATATATGTCCTACTATTTGTTATACTTTAAACAATAAAAAAAAAAAAAGAACTGAGAAAGGTGCCCTCATAACATCTGTGAAGGAGAGATGGCTGGAAATTGAAGCACCCTTTTAAAGGGCCAACACACAACATTTTGACTACAGCAACTCATCTTGGGCTCTGGCAGAGGAAGGGCAAAGTGGACTGAAGCTGTGTAAGTATAAACCAGCATTGGGGGACCAGGTGTTAGAGCTTGGAATGCAGACACCCTGGTTTACTGTGCTGAGTCATTCCCTCATGCTGTGAAGGTCATCTTTCACAAACCTTTGCTATCCTGCATTTTTGCCTGCTGGGAAGACAGTTGACCCACCCTATTAGAAAATCCTTTGCCCCACCCTGTGGAGCTTCTGAGACCCATTAATAGCCTGAGAATAACAATTAGCCTTCAGGCAGAGGCAATTGTCCTACCCTATTGGGAAACTCTCCCCCCACCTGTGGACAATTGCTTAAGGATATTCCAGACTGAATCCAATCAGTCTCCCAGCAGAAGTGGTTCTCTGGAGGCTTTGAGACTTTGCGTGACCTAATTAGTCAGAAACAGAAGTTTGGGTCTCCGCCCCAGACACCATTGTGGACAGGTCAGGTAGGCAAAAGCCAGTGGGACCCCAGGAGCCTGAAACTGCCACCTGTGGGACCAACTCTGAGGGGGCAGAATACAGCTTAGAACAGGGTGATTCAAGGTGTGAGACTCAAGGCAGACCCTGCCTCTGGAGTCTGACCTCGGGACAGGTGGCCTGGGGGTTGAACCTCACTGGCAGCAAGTCAGAGGGGAGATTCCTCCCACATATAGGGCATCAACAATCAACTCCCAATTACAACAGAAGAGCCAAAACAATGCATACAAAGGGCATTCCTAGAGCATCCAGTTCAGGTGAACAAAGAGACTCCACCACTCAATCCCTCAAAACACTTTCTACATAAGGAAATCACACAAAGATTGGAAGGCATAACAGTTCTACCTAACAGATAGATGCAAATACAATGACACAGCTAAAATGGGGAGACAAGGAAACAATCCCTGAAGGAGAGAAAAGAAGGAATCTCCAGAAAAATAACTAAATGAGGTGGAGGCAAGCAACCTACTAAACATAGAGTTCAAAGAAAATGGTTATAAAGATGCTTAAGGAACTTAGTGCAAATTACAACATGAAAAGGAAGATAGAGGTCATGAACAAGAACCATACAGAAATAAAGAATGATATATCAAACATCCAGAATATTTACAGAACATTTCACACCAAAGCAACAGAATATATATTCTTCTCAAGTGGAACATTCTCAAAGATAGCCTACTTGATAGGGCACAAAACAAGTCTATACAAATTCAAGAAGATTGATATAATGCCAAACATCTTCTCAGATCACAATGGCATGAGTTAGAAATCAACTACAATAAAAAAAACTCAAATAAATGGAGATTAAATAGTATGCTATTGAGCAACCAATGCATTACAATGAGAGTAAGCAAGAAATTAAAAACTTCCTGGAAACAAATTAAAATGAACACACAATGGAGAGGAATCCAAGATGGCGGCATAGGTAAACACCTAAACTGCTGCCTCCCACAACAATTTAAACTGCAACTAAAAGACAAAATGTCTATCACCCAGAACCACGGGAAAGCTGGCTGAGTGGAAGTTCTACAACTAGAAGGAAAGAGAAAAGAGCATTGAGACGTGCACGAGCGCTAAAAAGCTGAGGTACTGAGGCGCGTGATCCGGGCTGGCGGCGGGCGACTGGGTGCGTTGCTTTTTTCAACCCCAAGGGGAGACAAGCCCCCAATTACTCTGAAATCCAGTCTCTGGGGAGACGCGGGGGACCCAAACTCCTACAGGGAGAAGCTGGACTGTCTGCCAGTGAGAGTGGCTTGCTTGCAGAGCTGCACGCAGGAATAATTGTTTACTGCACTGGGGCACAGGACTCCAGGACGCGGTCGGGGACACAGAGCCGGCTTACTAGCAGCCATTGCTGTTTGCCACGCCCTAACCTAGTGACGCCCTGAGACCCCGCCCCACACAACCTACAAACCCACCCAAGCTCCAAGCAGCTCAATTAGCATAAGAAAGCCTGCCCTATCGCAGCTTAACCTAGAAAAATTGCAGCCCGGGTCAGACAGCTCCAAAACCTCCAAACCCCAAGCAAAGAGGAGAAAACTGCAGCTCTCACTGTAGCTCCTTCTGAGTGGCCTCAGACAGTAGCTGACCTGCACCCCATTGGAGATCCAGAAGCCAGTGTACCTAGTGATCAGTGTGAGACACCAGATTTCAATTCCTCACATCCATAAGTGACACATTCAAGAGGCAGACTCAGTGAGCACCAAAGCCCCACTGAAACAAATCCTGCCCCATAAGTGTGTCTTCAGCGCAGCACTTCTTCCATTATAGACACAGGGAGTGCTCACAGCTAATTGGCCTGGAGGTCAATTCCTCCCAGTGTACCAACAGCAAAGGCTTAACTACACCAAGACTTTGCACTCAGCCCACAAAGGGGTGTACCAAGAGCATCCACATCAGGGGATTGGGGAGGCTGAGCTACTGCCCCCTATAGGTCACTCCATCAACACAGGGAAGCAGCCAAAATGCAGAAACAAAGAAACATGTCACGAATGAAAGAAACGGAGGAAAGCAAACTACTGGATGACATAGAGTTCAGAATCACATTTATAAGGTTACTCAAGAATCTTCTAAAAACCGCCGAGAAACTTGATGACACTTCTGAGGAGCTTAGTGAGACCTTCAAGGACCTTAATGAGAATGCCAAAAAAATGGAAAAGGATCAGTCAGAAATGAAGCATACACTGTCTGAAATAAAGAATATACAGAAACTCAACTGTAGATCAACATACCCCAAGAATCAAACCAAAGATCTGAAATATGTGGAAACAAAAAACATCCAACCAGAAAAACAAAAAGAAAAAAGAATCCAAAAATATGAAGATAATGTAAGGAGCCTCTGGGACAACTTTAAGCGAACCAACATCTGAATTTTTGGGGTGCCAGAAGAAGGGAGAGAGCAAAATATTGAAAACCTATTAGAAGAAATAATGACAGAAAACTTTCCCTACCTGGTGAAAGAAATAGACTTACAAGTTCAGGAAGCGCACAGAACCCCATACAAGAGGAACCCAAAGAGGACCACACCAAGACACATCATAATTAAAATGCCAAGGGCAAAAGACAAAGAGAGAATATTAAAAGCAGCAAGAGAAAAACAGTTAATTACCTACAAGGGAGTACCCATACGACTGTCAGCTGATTTCTCAACAGAAACTATGCAGGCCAGAAGGGAGTGGCAAGAAATATTCAAAGTGATGAACAGCAAGAACCTACAACCAAGATTACTCTACCCAGCAAAGCTATCATTCAGAGTTGAAGGTCAGATAAAGAGCTTCACAGACAAGAAAAAGCTAAAGGAGTTCATCGCCACCAAACCAGGATTACATGAAATGCTAAAGGGTATTCTTTAAGAAGAAGAAGAAGAAGAAAAAGGTAAAGATAAAAATTATGAACAACAAAATGACATCAAATACATACCTACCAACAAGTGAATCTAAAAATCAAGTGAATAAAAAATCTGAAGAACAGAATGGACTGGTGAATATAATAGAATCAGGGACATAGAAAGGGAGTGGACTGACGATTCTCAGGGGAGGCAAGTGTGAGGGGTGCGGGAAGAGATTGGACAAAAATCTTACTCCTATGGATGAAGACAGTGGCGGGGGGGGGGGGGTAAGGGCATGGGGTGGGGTGGGGAATCAGGTGGAGGGGAGCTATGGGGGGAAAAAAAGTGGAACACCTGTAATAATCTGAACAATAAAGATTTAATTAAGAAAAAAAAAATGAACACACAATGAACCAAAACCTATGAGAAACAGCAAAAGCAGTCCTGAGAGAGAAGTACATAGCACAAAGGCCTACCTCAAGAAACAAGTATCAATAAACTATCTAACCCTGACAATAAATGAATTAGAAAGCTAACAGCAAGAAAAATCCCAGAGGAAATAGAAGGAAAGAAATAATAAAGATCAGAGTAGAAATAAATGACACAGTGACAAAAAAAACAAAACCAAACAAACAAACAAAATTAAAAAAAAAAAAAACAGTGCAAAAGATCAATAAATCCAAGAGCTGGCTTTGAAAAGATGAATAACATTGATGAACCCTTATCCAGACTCATCAAGAAACAAAGAGAGAGGACCCAAATAAATAAAATCAAAAATGAAAAAGGTGATATAACAGTGGATACCTCAGAAATACAGAGGATTGTAGGCAAATCCCATGAACAACTATATGACAACAAACTGGACAACCTGGGCAAAATGGACAAATTCCTAGAAACATACAATCTTCCAAAATCAATCTGGAAGAATCAGAAAACCTGAATAGCCCAATAACAACTGATAAAATTGAACCAGTAATATGGACTGGATGGATTTACAGGTGAATTTTATCACACATTCAAAGAAGAACTAACACCTATCCTCCTCAAACAATTTCAGAAAATTCAAGAAGAAGGTACATTTCCAACTTATTTTTGCAAAGCTAGCATTATCCTAATTCCAAAACCAGATAAGCCCACTATAAAGAAAGAAAATTACAAACCAATATCCCTGATGAACACAGATACAAAATTCTAAACAATATATTAGCAAATCAGATCCAACAATATATTTAAAAAATCACACATCATGATATTGTACCTAGAAAGCCCTAAAGACTTCCCCAGGAAACTACTAGACTTAATAAATGAATTTGGCAAGGTGAAAAGATACAAAATCAACAACCACAATTGATGTCATTTTTATATACCACTAATGAACTCTTAGAAAGAGAAACTGAATAGCAATCCCATTTATCATTGCAACAGAAAATAACTAGGAATAAACTCAATGGAGGAGGTAAAAGACCTGTACTTGGAAAACCATAGGACATTGAAAAAATAAATAGAGGAAGATACAAACAAATGGAAGCATATGCCATTTCAAGGATTGAAAGAATTAACATCATTAAAATGTCTATACTACCTGAAGCAAGCTACAGAATCAACACAATCCTTATTAAAATACCAATGGCATACTTCACAGAGCTAGAATAGATACTCCAAAAAATTATATGGAGCCATAAAAGACCCCAAATAGCTGTAGCAATCTTGAGAAAGAAGAATGCAGTAGGAGGGATCACAATACTGGATATCAAACTACACTACAAAGCCATTATAAAAAGCCATTATAATCTAAGCTGGCAGGTGGACATCTGGCTGCCAGAGGGATGTCTGACTGCCAGCTTAGGCTCAATCCTCTGGGGAGCAGGACTAAGCTGGCAGGTGAACATCCCCTGAGGGTTCCCAGGCTGCCAGAGGGCACAGGCTGGGCTGAGGAACCCACCACAAGTGCATGAATTTTCATGCACCAGGCCTCTAGTATAAAATACTCATATAACTCAACAAAAGGAAGACAAGCAATCCAATTAAAAACTGGGCAGAAGACCTGTATAGACATTTCTCCAAAGAAGACATACACATAGCCAAGAGACACATGAAAAAATGCAATTATTAATCATCAGAGAAATGCAAATAAAAAACACAAGAGATATTACCTCACACCTGTCTAAATGGCTATCATCAAAAAAATGAACAAACAGCAGGTGCTGGGGAGGATGTGGAAAACAGGATCATGCACTATGAAAAACAGCATGGCATTTCCTCAAAAAATTAAAAATGGAACTTCCATTTGCCTGTGAGATCCCACTTCTGGAAATACATCCTAAAACCTCCAAAACAACAATTAGAAAGAATAAATGCACCCCTATGTTCATAGCATCATTATTTACAATAGCTAAGATTTGGAAATAGTCCAAGTGCCCATCAGTGGATAAATGGATAAAAAAAGCTGGGGGATATTTATGTAAGAAATTTTAGAGATAAAATAGGCAGGTTTAGGGAGTTTTAGGAATAAAGAGGGTCCATGGGGGAGGAATGCATTGGTGAGGGACTGTTGGAGACCGGGTGTAAGCTGACAGAGTCCTTGCACCCGAAGGGACCGATAAGATTCAGTCCCCTGCCCACACAGTGTTCCCTGACTTGTTTGGATGGCGATTCCCAATTGTCAGCAGAATGAGAGCGACCTTTCATGGCTTACTGGAAGTCTGTAACTATTTACTGAGGTTTGCTGTACCGAGAATTTGGCTTCCTGCTTTATCTCCCTTAGAGATTAAGAAGAACAGAGAGTAGTTCCTTTTGAACTGACCTCCCAGTCAGTGTTTGTGTATAAAAGGTATTGCGCAGTTAATAAAGCTGCTGCAGTCTGTCAATGGCTTGCAGTCCTCCCAATCCTGCTTTCATGTCTTTCTTTTCTTAATTCCCACCTCCCTACCTCAGTCTGGTTCACCTGTCAGGCCATCAGGTGGTCATAATAATCTGGCCACTCAGTGTATATTAAAGAGGGAGATCCTCAATTAACAAGCTGGACAGGGTTGGAGGAAAATGTTTCGTCTACCAACTTTGGTCTAAGTGGTCTTGAACTTGAAAAATAATTGATGACAGATTAATTCTGACTTAATAAATTTAAGAAAAGTTAAATTCACATAGAAGTACTGTATAAGGAGTAGATTCCCAAACAGTCAGAGGTAAGGTTTATATACCAGCTTAAAATGAGGCCAGAAAAAAAGGGTTCTGTGGAGGGCATAAAAAGATTTGATAAGGGCAGCAAAATTGGGAATTGATTGTTAACAATAGCCAGCTGCCCCTAAGAATGCACATAATTGTTTCTTTGTCTTTGGAAGAGAGATAGACAATATATTGACTCTATGCATTTATTTGGAGGTGAGTATATGAATATACTGAGATAGTTCATGATCTAAATAGTCAACAGATTTTTTAGCCCTTCAAGTTTATATCTGGGATCTGTAAAACCTCCATCAGCTGGTGTCTTCAAGAAAACTGTGCTTAGTTTGATTACAAAATAGGAGGTCATCAAACCTTGGACAAGAGGGGAGGCTTGGGTAGAGTTTATAGTCTATAAATCAGCTATAAGGACTTGGGAAAATATTGAGTGGGATTCACAATAGCCTGAGGTATGCAAGTTCACATTAGCTGTCTTTCTCTTTGTAAAAAAAAAATCAAAAAAAAATCAGTCAATGTGCAATGGTATTGAGAAGAAAGCTGAGCAGAGCTCGGCTACTAGAAACCACATTACATTGGCAGAGATCGAAATAAGGATGGTGGCTGATTTAGAGACTATGGCATAGCATGGGATCATGATAAAGTTAATTATTCCTAGAACTTGCATAAATCAATAGCTTTTATTTCTTCTCTAATCAAATTTATTTCTTCCTTCACTGACAAAATTAGGGTATTGCATAGTGAGGAGGTGAAGAAAAGGACACCTTGTTGTAAAAGGGTGTCTATTATAGGTTTAGTTCCTCATTCTGCACCTCAACAGAGGGGGGTTTGGGTTACAAATAGAAGAGGTTTGTTTTTTTCCAGGTAAGGTATGTGGGCTCTAAATTTTGTAAAAATGCAACCTGATTAGCATGTAAGGCCAAAAGGTAATTGGAACATCTTTTAAGACTGGATCTTTTTCAGGGCATTTGAATCAAAATGATTTTCCATTAAAGATAGCAGGAAGATTGAGATTTTGTCTAAAGGTAGGGAAATAAAGATGCTTTTTTTGTTGCATTGTATTTTAGCACTAAACTTACATAATAAATGTCTACCTATAAGATTTGCTGGTGAGGAGTCAGAGCCCCAAGACCAGTGGTGAGTCTTAAGAGACCCTAAGGATATCAGGATAGGCTAGGATATGGCAGCAAAATAAGTTGTTCAGAGACTCAACAGCCTGAATGGAATTAGAGGTGAGAGGCCAAGATAAATCATCTGAGCAGATGATAGAGAAAGTCACATCAGACTCAATTTAAAAATCCAACTCCCGATCATCTGTTTTAATGATTGGTTCTAGGGGTGTGACTGAGGATTCCATCATGTATCAAATAGTATGTTTTATTGGAAAATGACCTACAGAAGGGGGAAAAACAGACCTTCTGAAGATGCTGAGGTCTAGAGTAATCACTATTTACCTCTAAGCATAGGGCATTCCTTTTTCAAGGTCCTGGCATCATATAGTATCTAAAAGTGTACTGAGATAAATAGGCAAGGCTCTGTGGTTGATAAGAAGGATGGATGGGTTTGGGATTTCTATTAAAGTCATGTTTTTGTTCTTATAAAAACTTCAGTCATAGGGCAAGGACTGTTGTCTTTACTTTTTTCTTTTTCTTGCTTTCCACAAGCTATTTTCAAAGCATTGAATGGTAGCCTCAATGATAACACTAAGGGATTGACCTGCCCACCCAACTTCATCATTTTAGACTTGTTATTTTACAACGGAGAGATTTCAAATTAAGACAGAAATCAAATCCTTCTTATGTTCTGAGGCCTCTGGATTGAAGACAGTTGTATCTTTAGAATGTTTTATGCTGTGTTCCACAAAGGCTTTAGAATATTCTACTTCCTTCTGAGCATATAGTTCCACTTTAGCTTGTTAACTTTTGAAAGGAAGGTTTCTCCAATGACTCCTATCTGGCCTTGAATATCAGCCTCCAATTGACCCATTTCTTAATCATTTGTAGCAGGGCCTGGGAGAGGAGCTGGCCATCTGTTTCCTCAGTGAAGAGGATTTTTCTCCCGGTGGCCATCTGGCTTGCCATATTATTTATAATATAACCAGAGGTGGGAAGGACACCCATTGACAGTCAGTTGAGGTCTCCATGAGTGGCATTATAGAAGGCCACCAATTTTTCTAGTTCTCCTCTTAATGTGTAGGATCTCCAGTAAGTGTAGATAAAGGGGTTTTGTAATTTAGAATGTCAGCTGCTATCTGGGCTTCATAAGTTCTTTGTGGTGGGGAAAAAAGGTACTTGCATTAATGGGCATTTAATGGGAGGCATAAAGCTGGTGGGGCCTAATTGTTTGGGAGAGGATTAGAGTCACAGAAGGTATGCTGTGCATCTCCAGCCATCTATCTGGTAGTGCTGCTCCTTGGTTGACAGCAGTCATATGACTGACTTGACTGCTCTGTGTTTTGAGATCAGGTTAGAGAGTCTCTTGTAATTGTAAGAAAAAGGAGACATTTAAGTGGTTAAGAGATTTTCTGGGGAAGCTGGAGAAGTTTTGAGGATTAAAATAATTGGTTGAGGAAGTGGGTCTGGATGGGGGTGAATGGATTTGGGCTTAGCGTATCATTAGCATATCACCCTTTGATTGGTTGAACAGACAACTGGACAACCAGACACTTAGCATATTAGGCTTTTATTATATAGGATTGGCTGTTTGTATATCTTCTTGGCAGAGGTGTATTTCCAGGTTCTCTGCCCACTTTTTGATTGGATTGTTTGTTTGGTGTTGAGATTTATGAGTTCTTTATATATTTTGGAAATTAAAGCTTTGTCAGAGCTACTATTTGCAAATATCATCTCCCATCTGGTTCGCTGCCTGTTTTTGTTGTTGTTGTTGTCTGTTTATTTATTTATTTTTTTGTACAAAAGCTTTTCAGTTTGATATAATCCCATTCATTTATTTTGGCTTTTATCTCCCTTGCCTTTGGGGTCAAGTCCATAAAATGTTCTCTATGACCCAGGTCCATAAGTTTGGTACCTATATTTTCTTCTATGTAACTTAGAGTTTCAGGTCTTTTGTTTAGGTCTTTGATCCATTTTGAATTAATTTTTGTACATGGGGACAAACTGTACCAGTTTCATTCATTTGCATGTGGCTTTCCAGTTTTGCTAGCACCATTTATTAAAGAGACTATCTTTATTCCAATGTGTATTTTTGGCTATTTTGTCAAAAATTACCTGTCCATGTATGTGTGGTTTTATAGGTGGGTTCTCTATTCTGTTCCATTGATCTGTGTGTCTGTTTCTCTGCCAATACCATGCTATGTTGATAATTGCAGTCTGTAGTATAATTTGGAGTCAGGTAGCATGATACCTTCAGCTTCACTCTTTTTTTTTTTTTTTTCTTCTTAGAATTGCTTTGGCTATGCCGGGTCTTTTATGGTTCCATATAAATCTGATGATTTCTCATTTTATTTCTTTAAAAAATGACATTGGGATTTAGATGGGGATTGCATTAAATCTGTATATTGTTTTGGGTAATATGGTCATTTTAACTATATTGGTTCTTCCAATCCATGAACACGGGATATTTTTCTATTTCAATGTATCTTTTTCAATCTCTTTTAATAATGCTTTGTTACTTTCAATATGTAAGTCTTTCACATTCTTTGTTAAGTTTATTCTTACTTATTTTATTGTTTTGGTTCCTATTGCAAAAGGAATTGTTTTTTCCATTTCTTTTTCTGAAGTTTTGTTGTTGGTATACAGGAAGGCAATAAAAGCAATGGGTTTTTGCACATTGATTTTGTATCCTGCAACTTGACTGTTTATTATTTCTAGTATTTTTTTGGTAGAGTCTTAAGGATTTTCTATAAAGAGCTTCATGTCATTTGCAAAAAATGACAATTTCACTTCCTTCCCTATTTGGATGCCTTTCTATCTCTTTCTCCTGCCTTATTGCTCTGGCTAGGACTTCCAGCACTATCTAAATTATAAAAGGCCAGGGGCCATCATGAACTAAACAACCAGATGGACAACTGGTCACCAGGGAGTGCATGGAGCACCTCTAGGTTCCTCCCCCATGGCCCACAGGCTCCTATCACAGCAAGGCTGGTGTCCTGCAGGTGGGACAAGGCAGGCTTAGCAGGGGGCAGGCTAGAGGCTTAATTACTTTGCTGCTGCCACAGAGGCTGCAGATCAGGCCTGGAGAGAGGCCCAGAGAGAAAGGCAGGGCCTAATCAGCACCTGCCACAGAGGCTGTGGATCAGGCCTGGAAAGAGGCCCAGAAAGTGAGGCAGTGCCTGATTCACGGGTGCTGTGGCGACTGTGGATCAGGCCCAGAGATAGGCCTGGATACATTGACTGGCATAGAAACTGACCAATCAGAACCTAATCTAGGTGAACTGTGAAGGGGGAACCTAAGATGAGGGCTGAGAAGGGGTTTTAAGAGCAACAGTTCTCTGGTGTAAGGTGTAAGAAAGTGGTTCAATTTTTTAATTACTGGTTTGGCAGTATAGTGCATATGGCTGGCTATCAGTCCAGATATAAGGATTGTGTATTTTTGTCTGCCACGAGCATATCCTTCTGCTGAAAAAGTCTTCCCCCAATTTAAGTAATCCTATTCTATATAATCTATCTATACTAATAAAAGGGTAATATGCTTATTAGACCAGGTTGACCGGCCATCTTCTGGAAATTCTACTTCCTTTTGGACAAAGGCATGGTGGTGGGGGCTGAAGCAGAGGCAGTTAGGGGTGATCAGGCCAACGGGGAAGGCAGTTGGGGGTGAGATAAGGCCTGCAGGGGAGAGCAGTTGGGGACACAGGCAGGCAGAGAGGTTAGGAGCGATCAGGCAGGCAGGCAGAGTGGTTAACAGCAATCAGACAGGCAGGCAGGTGATCAATTAGAGGCCAGCAGTCCCAGATTGAGAGAGGGATGTCCGACTGCCAGTTTAGGCCTGATCCCATGATCAGGCCTAAATCGGCAGTCGGACATCCCCCAAGAGGTCCCCGATTGGAAAGGGTACAGACTGGGCTGAGGGAACACCTCCATGCAAGAATTTTGTGCACCGGACCTCTAGTCCTATATAATAAAAGCCTAATATGCGAAGTGTCCAGTTGTCCATTTAACCAATCAAAGCATAATATGATAATGATATGCTAAGGCCACTCAACTGCTCGCTATGACATTCACTGACCACCGGGGGCAGACCCTCAACTGGTATGATAGCTTGCTGCTGGGGTCTGGCTGGTTGGACTGAGCGAGGCGGGCTGAACAAGCCCTGGAGCCCGCTCTGGCTGGCCAACCTCCCATGTCCCTCCCCGGCCCCCATCATGCACTGGTAGAGTCCCTCAGTCTGGCCTGTGCCCTCTTGCAATCTGGAACCCCTCAGGGGATGTCGGAGAGCTGATTTCAGCCCGATCCTGCAGGCCAGGCCGAGGGACCCCAATGGTGCACTGGGCCTCTTTGAATAAGAGTTGTTGAAGTGGATATCCTTGTCTTGTTCCTGATCATAGGGGAAAAGCTAAAGAAGAAAAAATATATAGAGAGACAAAAAGATATATAGAGACAAACAAGAATGAGTATCAAAATCTCTTGGATGCAACAAAAGCAGCAATAAGAGGGAAGTTTATATCATTATAGGCCTACCTCAAGAAAGAAAAGAAATCCCAATTGAACAACGTAATGTCACATCTTAAAATACTAGAAAAAGAAGAACAAAGGCAACCCAAAGTTAGCAGAAGAAAGGACATAATAAAAATTAGGGCAGAATTAAATATAATAGAGAACAAAAAGACTATACAAAAAATCAATAAAATCAACAAAAATCAATAAAATCAATGGTTCTTTGAAAATAGCTGGTTCTTTGTAATAAAATTGACAACCCTGTGGCTAGACTCACTAAGAAAAAAAGAAAAAAGACCCATATAAACAAAATCAGAAATAAGAGAGAAGAATTTACTACAGACACCCCAGATATACAAAAGATCATAGTAGAATATTATGAAAGATCTTATACCACCAAACTCAATAACCTAGAAGAAATGGATAAGTTCCTAAAATACATAACCTTCATAGACTAAATCATGAAGAATTGGAAAATCTAAACAGAGCAATCAGTAGTGGTGAAATTGAAACAACCATCAAAAACCTCCCAAAAAACAAAATTTCAGGACCAGATAGCTTTACCAGTGAAGTTTACCAAACATTCAAGGGAGAATTAAAGCCTTTTCTTTTCAAACTCTTCCAAAAAATAGACAAAGAGGCCATACTTCCTAACACATTCTACGAGGCCAATATAACCCTGATACCAAAACCTGGCAAAGATAACACACACAAAAAAATAAAACTACAGACCAATATTTCTGATGAATACAGACAAAAATCCCAAACAAAATACTAGCTAACTGAATACAACAGTACATCCAAAAAATAATATAGCATAATCAAGTGGGATTCATTCCAGAGGCACAGGGATGGTTCAACATTCACAAATCAATCAACGTAATACACATTATAAAATAAAGGGTAAAAATCATATGCTCTTGTCAATAGATGCAGAAAGAGATATTTGGTAAAAAAAAAAAAAAGTCTTTCTTAGTGGTAAAAATTCAGTAACCCTTAAACTCCATTTAATATGAGCTAAGCATTTTTGTTTCAACTAACTTATGCCTTTGTATTCATGTCAAAATATGCATCATACTTTTTTAACTGCTCAAATGCCTGTGCGATATTTGGTCTGAAAAAATTGGCATGGTTCCTTTTTTTTTCCTCCAGCGCCGGGTGGCGAAGAGTGGACAGGGACTCAGCTTCTTCACATCCCTTCTCAGGCAGCAGGCTGCCTCTGGAGCAGGGACAGGGACACCTGAGCCACATGATCCCCTCTCCCAAACACCATCTCCACAGACTGGCATGTTTCTTTAAACAGAGATTGCTAAATTACTAATTATATTGCTTTAAAATTCAATTAACATCTTCTAAATGTAAAACCCCACCCCTTGTCAGTGGCAAAACTCAGAGCCATGTCACAAGACTTTAAATGGCAAAACAGACCAGCCATTTATCCTAACTCCCTCCCTAAGGATATGTACACACTATGTACACATAGATAGAATCTGATTGCATAAATACAAAATTCAGAAAATAAGAAACTCCAAAATGTCAGCCTGTGGAAATGGGAGAGAGGCTGTTGTAAGCCATTACTTTGATGAAAACCTCAGGTCTGTCCTTCTCACACCCTGGTGCCACCTCCACTTTCTGCCCACAGATTCTCCGGTAGTTCACACAGCAGCTTCTTCCCTTCTTGTCCCCTTCAAAGTAGCAGTAAGATAATTATTCTGATCTGCTCTACCCCAGAAGTAATTGGAAACCTTATTAAAAAATTGAGCAGGACACCATAATGTACTTTTCTGGAGAACACTGAAGATAAATTCACTGAACTGCTTCAAAGAACTAAATTTTCAGGCAACAGTAAAAAAGTACATTAATCATACTGTCTTTGTTTACCACTAGAAATGTTGATTACCTGATTTGGGGAGTAGGAATGAATGATTAAATGTATGAATGAATGAATGAACAAAGGAATGAGGAACTGAAGCTGCAAAAAGTTAAAAATTATAGCAACTACTATTTATTCAGGCTACTACATGCCAAATATTAGTCCTGAGTAAAACACCCTACAAATGAGGAAGGTGAATTCAGTTGCCCAAAAATACACATCTTTTTTCCAGCAGAGTAAGCTAGAATATATGTCCCACAGTACCTGACCCACTGCTCTAAATATATTTCCCTGTTAGTATTAAAGATTTGCTTGCAGAATGAATACTTTTGAATGGAAATTTGTATAATATCCTAAGTGCCTCTTCTAATTCTAAGAGTTGATTTCATTATCACTTCTCCTAGCTATAAAGCTGGGCCTAAGAGTCAGTGTGACTGAAAATAAGACCCTGAATAAAGACTCTAACTTAAGTAATTGTAAATTTTAAATGTATTTAAACTTACTTTGGATAAATTAAATGGAGGTTTTCCTACAAAATTCTATGTCAAGAACCATTTTATGACAAAACTGCTTTTTTTTTTTTACCCCTGAACACCTAATCATCTTATTTCACTTCCATATTTCCCCTAGTATCTATTGTCTTTTCTACACATAATATGCACCATTTAGGAAATACAAAAGAGAGAAATTTTAAAAGGACTATTGAAGTGTGTGTGTGTTTGTGTGTGTGTGTGTGTGTGTGAGAGTGTCTGTGTGAGTGTGTGCATGTATGTACAAAAAACGAAGCATTAGTAGCAAAAAGCTAACAAACAAAAAAAACAAAACAGAATTTAAAAGATTTAAATGTGGAGATTAAAAATGGTAGCAGAGTAAGTGGATGCTACACAGACATGCTCCCAGCAATAAACTAGAATTACAACTAATATACAGAAAAACTTCTTGAATAATCAATGGAAAATTTGCAGGAGAGAACCCTGATACCTGAGGACTGAAAATGGAGAATGCAGAGAGACTGGTAGGAGGGATGGAGGCACAAAAAAGCTGGCCAGGCTCCCACAGACAGCAACTGAAGTTCTGGAGAGATATCTCAGCTCTGGGGGGTTGCCACTGAGAACTCTTGGATCTAATCCCCAAGCTGGGCCCGCAGCAGAGAGAGCCCGAACTGAGAAGGGTACCCACATAACATCTGGCTGTGAAGAGTAGTGGGGTTGCTGTCTGTCAGGGAGTGACTGCTGAAAATTCAGGCACCCACTTAAATGGCCAATGCACAAAATTCCCTATTAGCCACTCACCTAGTGCTACAGCAGAGGGAGGGCAGAGTGGACTGGAGCTGTGTGAGCGGAAACCAGGATTGGGGACTCAGAGGTTAGAGCTCAAAAAGCAGACACCCACAGATTCCTCTACTGCAGGGGTCCTCAAACTTTTTAAACAGGGGGCCAGTTCACTGTCCCTCAGACCATTGGAGGGCTGGACTATAGTTTAAAAAAAAAAACTATGAACAAATTCCTATGAGCACTGCAGGCCCGGGACAAGTTGGCTGCTAAGCAGGACAGGCAGCAGCACCTGGCGGGCAGGATAAATGTCCTCGGCGGGCCGCATGTGGCCCGCGGGCCATAGTTTGGGGACCCCTGCTCTACTGAGTCATTCCCTCACACAGGGGAGGACATCTTTCTCACACAGACCTTTGCCTTGCCTGGAGGGGAGAGAGTTTATCCATCCTATTGGAAAACACTTTGCCTTAAGGCCACTTAAAAGACTAAAAATAACAATTAGCCTCTAAGCAGAAGCAACTGCCTGACCCTGTTAAAAAAATCTCTCCCCACACCCCAGGATGATTGCCTGGGGCCATTCAAGTTGAAATCCTATCAGTCTGTAGGGAGAGGCAGTCTCTGGAGGCTTTATCTTTGCCTAATTAGTCAGAAATAGCATTTGATGCTTTCTTACACTACAGATTGAGAGGCATATAGGATCTACCTAATACATAGTCACAAACCCAAACAGACAGCTAAAATAAGGAGCAAAGAAACAACCCCCAAATGAAAGAATAAGAGAATTCTTCCAAAGTAGACATAAATGAAGCAGAGATAAGAAATTTATCTGAAACAGAGGTCAGTGTAAAGATGGTAAAGATACTCAACAGCATGAAAAAAGATATAGTAACTAAAAAAAAAGTTGGAAATAAAGAATGACATGACACAAATAAAGAACACATTGGAAGGAACACACAGCAGATTAGGCATAACTGAGGATAGGGCTCAAAAAATAACTTAATCAGAGGATCAAATAGAAAAAAACAATTTAAAAAAAGGAGGACAGCTTAAGGGAGCTGTGGGACATCATGAAATGTAACACTATTAGTATAGCAGGTGTGACAGAAGAGGCATAAAGGGAGAAGGGATAGAGAACCTGTTTGAAGAAATACTAGCAGAAAACTTCTCTAACCTTGTAAAGGAAAAAGTCACACAAGTTCAGGAAGCACAGAGAACATGAAGCAAGAAGAATCTAAATAGGCTCATGCCCAGACACATCATAACTAAAATGCCAAAAAATTAAAGACAAAGAGAATCTTAAAGGCAGCAAGAGAAAAGCAAACTGCTACCTACAAAAGAGCTCCAATAAGCCTTGCACCTGATTTCTCATCAGAAACTCTACAGACCAGAAGGGAATGGCATCAAGTACACAAGGTAAGGAAAAGCATAGATCTGGAACCAAGATTACCACATCCAGCAAGGCTATCATTCAAAATAGACAGTCAAATAAAGAGCTTCCCAGACCCCCCCCCCCAAAAAAAAAAAAGGCTAAAGGAGAACCTCACAACCAAGCCAGCATTACAAGAAATGCTAAAGGGATTTCTGTAATGAGAAAAAGAAACAGATAGAGAAAACCTAGGCATACAGAATTAAAATGACAATAAATCAGTACCTTTCCTATATAATAAAAACCTAATATGCAAATCAACTGAACAGCAAAATGACTGGTCCCTATGACATGCACTGACCACCAGGGGACAGATGCTCAATGCAGGAGCTGCTTCTGGTGGTCAGTGTGCTCCCACAGGGAGAGCGCTGCTCAACCAGAAGCTGGGCTCATGGCTGGTGTGGTGGTGGAAGCCTCTCCCACCTCTGATGCAGCGCTAAGGAGCAGTGAGTCTGGCTTCTGACTGGCAAGTGCAGCAGTGGTAGTAAGAGCCTTTCCTTTCTTCACAGCAGCGCTAAGGACCCCTCAGGGGATGTCCGCCTGCAGGCTTAGGCCTGGTCCCCATGGACATCCCCCAAGGGGTCCCAGACTGCGAGAAGGTGCAGGCCTGGTTGAGGGGACCCCCTCCCCCCACCAGTGCATGAATGTCATGCACCAGGCCTCTAGTCAATAACAACCTTAAATGTAAATGGATTAAATATTCCAATCAAAAGACATAGGGTAGCTGAATGAATACAAAAGCATGACTCAACTATATGCTGTCTACAAGAGACCCACTTCAGAACAAGAGACAGAAACAGGATGAGAGTGAAGGGATGGAAAAATATTTTCCACGCAAAGGAAAAGAAAAGAAAAGCTGGAGTAATAATACTCATATCTGACAAAATAGATTTCAAAATGAAGGCCATCATATGAGACAACAAAGGTCACTACATAACACTAAAGGAATCAAACAAGAAGACATAATCCTTGTAAACATATATGTATCTAAACATATAAGAGTACCTTTACGTAAACATATAGGAGTACCTAAATGTATAAAAAAACTTCTAGTGGACCGGTTGGTGATTGCTGCTCTAAAAGTTTCATTAAACCAGTGGTCACCAACCTTTTGGACCTCACAGACCACCAGTGGTCCACGGACCACCGGTTGGTGACCACTGCTCTAAAGGACACACTGGATCAGATGGATGTAACTGACATTTATAGAACATTTCACCCCAAAGCTGTAGAATATACATTCTTCTCAAGTGCACATGGATCATTTACAAAGATAGACCACATGTTAGGACATAAAACAAGTCTCTACAAGTTCAAGAAGATTGAAATCATATCAAGCAGCTTCTCAGATCACAAGGGAACAAAATTAGAAATCAAGTACAGTGAAAACACCCAAACACCCAAAAACATTGAAACACATGGAAACTAAATAGCATGGTACTAAACAGTGAATGGGTTACCAATGTGATCAAGAAAGAAATCAAAAACTTCCAGGAAACAAATGAAAAGAAACACAAAACAAACCAGAATCTCTGAGACACAACAAAAGTGGTCCTGAGAGGAAAGTTCATAGCACCTCAAAAAACAAGAAAAATCAGTAACTATTTAACCCTACAACTTAAAGAACTAAGAAAAGAACAACAAGAAAAGTCCAGAGTAAGTAGAAGGAAAAAAATAGTAATTACAGCATAAATAAATGACATGGAGACTAAAAAAGCAATATAAAAAATTAATGAAACCAAGAGCTGATTCTTTGAAAGAATAAACAATGTCGATAAACTATTAGATCCATAAAGAAACAGAGAGGACCAAAATAAATATAATCAGAAATGAAAGCAGAGAAGTAACTACTGACACCACAGAAATACAAAGAATTGTAAGGAAATACTATGAACAACATATGCCAACAAGTTGGACAATATGGATGAAATAGAGAAATTCCTAGAAAATTACAATCTCCCATAACTGAACCAGGAAGAATCAGAAAACCTTAATAGGCCAATAACAACTCATGAAATAGAAGCAGTAATAATAACAAAACAACAAACAAACAAACAAAAAAAACTCCCAGTAAACAAAAGCCCTTATCTGGGTGGCTTCACAGAAGAACAAGATTGAAATCATATCAAGCATCTTCTCAGATTACAATGAAATAAAAATAGAAATCAACTATAGTAAAAACACTCAAAAACATTCAAATACATGGAGGCCAGATAGCATGTTATTAAACAATGAATGGGTTACCAATGAGATAAGAAAGAAAGAAAGATCTTCCTTAGAATAAATGAAAATGAACACACAACAACCAAAATCTCTGGGACATAGCAAAAGTGGTCCTGAGAGGGAAGCTCATAGCACTACAGGCATTCTGAAAGAAGAAAAGATGGAAGGAAGGAAGGAAGGAAGGAAAGGGAAAGAAGAGGGAAAGAAAAGAGAAATTAATAATAAACTATTTAAACCTATAACTTAAAGATTTAGAAAAAGAACAATAAGAAAAGCCCAGAGTAAATAGAAGGAAGGAAATAATAAAGATTAGAGCAGAAATAAATGACATAAAGTCTAAAAAACAATACAAAAAATCAATGAAACCAAGTGCTGGTTATTTGAAAAGACAAACAAGATTGATGAACCTTTTGCCAGACCCATCAAGAAACAAAGAGAGAGGACCCAAATAAATAAAACCAAAAAAGAAAATGGTGAAATAGCAACTGTCATCACAGAAATACAAAGGATTGTAAGAAAATACTATGAAAACTAACTATATGCCAACAAGCTGGACAATGTGGGTGAAATAGGCAAATTGTTAGAAAAATACACTCTTCCAAAATAAAACTTGAGTAGGACAATAACAACTGATGAAATTGAAGCAGTAATTTAAAAAATGACCAGCAAACAAAAGTCTTAGTCTGGAGGGCTTCACAGGGGAGTTTCACCAAACATTCAAAAAACTAACACCTGTACTCCTCAAACTATTTTAAATAATCCAGGAGAAAGGAACATGTCCAAGCTCTTTTTATGAGGCCAGCATTACCCTAATTCCAAAACCAGATAAAGACACTACAAAGAAAGAAAATTAAAGACCAGTATCCCTGATTAACTTGGATGATAAAATCCTCAACAAAATATTAGCAAATATGGCTCAGCAATAAAATAAAGTAAAATAATAATAGACCATGACCAAGTGGGATTTATTCCAGTGTGCCACATCCAGCACGGCAAGGGTTAAAGATCTGGAGAAGGGGCTACACACAAATGAAAACACTAGACAAGAAATATGAATTTAGAAGGCATAGGGGCCAGGCAGAAACTTCCCTCTAGAGGAGAAGCTCTCTGAAGCCCTTGACCTGTCAGCTTTTATTCGATTTTAGATACACATCTTGACCTCAGGCATGGAAATCTGGTAGCAGAAAGACTATCTCAAAGGTCAGTAAATATTAGTAAAGATTGATTTTCAAACTATTAGGTCAGGTAATTGCTTTGAGCCACCACTATCTCAACAGAACAGTCAGTGCATAGCTTCAGTCCTTCTGAGTTCCTTGTGGCATTTTCATGATAATGTTTGACAATGGATGGCTTCCCACACCAGTGATGCAAGGCTGGTACAATATTTGTAATTCAATAAATGTGATCTATCATATAAACAAATTGAAAGACAAAAATCACCTGATCATATCAATAGATGCAAAAAAAAGCATTCAACAAAATCCAACACCCATTTTCGATAAAAACTCTCAGCAATGTGGGAATAGAAGGATCATACCTCAATCTAATAAAGGTTAGATATGACAAACCTACAGCCAACATCATTCTCAAAGAGCCAAACCATTTCCCCTAAGAACAAGAACAAGACAGGATTCAACATAGTATGGGAATTCCTAGCCACAGCGATGAGACAAGAACACATAAAAGGCATTCAATTTGAAAAGGAAGAGGTAAAACTCATTATTCACAAATGACATGTTATTATACATAGAAAACCCTAAACACTCCATCAAAAAACTATTAGATTTAAAAATGATTTCAACAATGTAGCAGGGTATAAAATTAACACCCAAAAATTGATGGTATTTTTATACAGTGATGAATTATCAGAAAGAGAAACTAAACAATCCCATTTACCATTGCAAAAAAAATTTTAATATTTAGGAATAAATTTAACCAAAGAGTTTTAACACTTGTACTCAGAAAACTACAAGATGTTGAAAAAGAGATAGAGGAAGATATAAACAAGTGGAAGAATATAACATGTTTATAGATTGGTATAATTAACACCATTAATGTACATACTACCCATAGCAATCTATAGATTAAATGCAATCCCTATTAAAATACCAATGGCATATGTCATACGTCTAGAACTCATAACCCAAAATTTTATATGAAACCAAAAAAAGACCCTTAATAGCCACAGCAATCTTGAGAAAAAATAACAAAGTTGGAGGGATCACAATACCAGATATCAAGTTATACCACAAAGCTACTGTAATCAAAAATGCCTGGTACTGGCACAAGAATGGTCATATAGATCATTGGAACAGATCAGAGACCCTCAGAAGTTGACCAAAGCCATTATGCTCAATTAAATTTGACAAAGGAGGCAAGAACATACAATGGAGTCAAGACAGTCTCTTTAATAAATGGTGTATGGAAAATTGGACAGGTACATGCAAAAAAAAAAAAAAGTAGCTAGACCACCAACTTACACCTTACACAAAAATTAACTGAAAATGGATAAAAGACTTAAATATAAGATGTGAAACCATGAAAATCATAGAAGAAACCACAGGCAGGAAAATCACAGACATCTCTTGTAGCAATTATGTTTGAGGATATATCTCCCAGGGCAAGGGAAACTCAGAGGAAATAAACAAACGGAATTATATATTTTTTAAAAAGCTCTGCATAGCAAAAGAAATCATCAACTAAATGAAAAGGGAGCCCACTGTATGGGAATACATATTTGGCAATGATACATCTGATAAAGGGTTACTATCCAAACTATTCACCATAAGGAACTCATACCATTTAACAAAAGGAAGACAAACAATCCAATTTAAAAATGGGCAAATTACCTAAATAGACACATCTACAAAGTGAACATACAGATGACTAAGAGACATATGAAAAATTGCTCAAAGTCACTGATCATCAGAGAGATGCAAATTCAAGTGATCAAGAGGTATCACCTCACACCTGTCACATATCAACAAATGACAAATGCTGGTGAGGATGTGGAGAAATGAGAACCCTAGTACACTACTGGTGGGAATGCAGACTGGTGCAGCCACTCTGGAAAACTGTATGGATTTTTCTCAAAATATTGAATATAAAACTGCTATTTGACCTAGTGATCCCACTTCTAGGAATATATCCTAAGAAACCTGAAACATCAATCTGAAAGAATGTATGCACCCCTATGTTCATAGCAGCACAATTTACAATAGCTAAGATCTGGAAACAGCCCAAGTGCCCATCAGTAGATGAGTGGATAAAAAAGCTATGGTACATTTACACGATGCAATATTATGTGGCTATAAAAAAGAAATAACTATTACCATTTGGAACAGCATGGATGGACCTGGAGAGTATTATGCTATGTGAAATAAGCCAGTCAGAGAAAGTCAAGTATCACATGATCTCACTCAGATGTAGAATCTAATGAACAAAATAAACTGATATAAAATAGACCCAGAGACATAGAAACATGGTCCAGATTGTCAAATGTCATAGTGAAGGCAGGTGTGGGTGGGAAGAGATCAACCAAAGGACTTGGATGCATACTAGTATATGCATAACCCATGGACACAGACAATAGGGTGGTGAAGGCCTGGGTCGGGGGCAGGGGCTAGAAGGTGTCAATGGGGGGAAACAGAGAACATATGTAATACTTTCAATCATAACGATTAAAAAAAACCCACAAAACACAAACAAAAAGATCCACCTAGTGGCAGTCTAAGCAAGAGAGCTTGGAAGGATGCCCTTTGTGATAGATTTGGAAACAGGATTCAACTTATTTACATTATTGTACAGGTTGCACACGACTGTGCTTTCAGAAAGGGAACTCATCTCACTGAAAGGAGAAGTGTGATTTCCATCTATCACATCACTTTGAAAAGGTGCCTAGTATATTCACCAAACATAGATTTATATAAACTCAGCTACAGAAACATGTAAAGAAATGTTAAGGCCGTCAGCCCATTTGTGTCAGGTAAAAGACCTTCATTATCAGAGAAGGCTTGAGACCACTCCCCATCACCAGAGAGCCATGAGTAGGCTGCAGCAATGATGCGTTGGGGTTACTAATGAAGACTGAGGCATCAGTATGTGGCTAGGGCTGCTAAATAAGGAACCCTGAGAAGACACATGGTCATAGTCATGCACAGGTATTTCAGAACTGTAAGAAACAGTGAAGGAGAGGAATCCAAGATGGTGGCGTAGGTAAACACCTAAACTGCTGCCTCGCACAACAATTTAAACTGCAACTAAAAGACAAAACATCTATCACCCAGAACCACGGGAAAGCTGGCTGAGTGGAAGTTCTACAACTAGAAGGAAAGAGGAAAGAGCACTGAGACGTGCACAAGCACTGAAAAGCTGAGGTACGGAGGCGCGGGATCTGGGCTGGTGGCAGGCATTGCTTTTTTCAACCCCAAGGGGAGACAAGCCCCCAATTACTCTGAAATACAGTTTCTGGAGAGACGCCGGGGACCCAAACTCCTACAGGGAGAAGCTGGGTTGTCTGCTACTGGGTTGGAAAGTGAGGGGGGCCTGCTTGTAGAGCTGCGCACAGGAATAATTGTTTACTGCACTGGGGCACGGGACAGGACGCAGTCGGAGACACAGAGCCGGCTAACTAGCAGCCATTGCTGTTTGCTGTTTGCCATGCCCTAGCCTAGGGACGCTCTGAGACCCCGCCCCACACAACCTACAAACCCACCCAAGCTCCAAGCAGCGGCTTTTGCATATGAATGGACTGCAGCTTAACCTAACAAACTTTCAGCCCGGATCAGACAGCTCCAAAACCTCCAAACCCCAAGCAAAGAGGAGAAAACTGTAGCTCTTGCTGTAGCTCCTGCTGGGTGGACTCAGACAATGGCTGACCTGCACCCCATTGGAGATCCAGAAGCCAGTGTACCTAGTGGTCAGTGTGAGAAACCAGATTTCAACTCCTCACATCCATAAGAGACACATTCAAGAGGCAGACTCAGCGAGCACTAAAGCCCCACTGAAACAAGTCCTGCACCATAAGCGTGTCTCCAGCACAGCAGTTCTTATAGATACAGCGAGTCCTCACAGCCGATTGGCCTGGAGGTCAATTCCTCCCAGCGTACCAATAGCAATTAAGGCTTAACTACACCAAGACTTTGCACTCAGCCCACAAAGGGGTGTACCAAGAGCGTCCACATCAGGTGATTGAGGAGGCTGAGCTACTGCCCCCTATAGGTCACCTACCACACAAAGCCACTCCATCAACACAGGGAAGCAGCCAAAATGTGGAAACAAAGAAACATGTCACGAATGAAAGAAACGGAGGAAAGCAAACTACTGGATGACATAGAGTTCAGAACCACATTTATAAGGTTACTCAAGAATCTTCTAAAAACCGCCGAGAAACTTGATGACACTTCTGAGGAGCTTAGTGAGACCTTCAAGGACCTTAATGAGAATGCCAAAAAAATGGAAAAGGACCAGTCAGAAATGAAGCATACTCTGTCTAAAATAAAGAATATACAGAAACTCAACTGTAGATCAACGTACCCCAAGAATCAAACAAAAGATCTGAAATATGAGGAAACAAAAAACACCCAACCAGAAAAACAAAAAGAAAAAAGAATCCAAAAATATGAAGATAGTGTAAGGAGCCTCTGGGACAACTTCAAGCATACCAACATCCGAATTTTTGGGGTGCCAGAAGAAGAGAGAGAGCAAAATACTGAAAACCTATTAGAAGAAATAATGACAGAAAACTTTCCCTACCTGGTGAAAGAAATAGACTTACAAGTCCAGGAAACGCACAGAACCCCAAACAAAAGGAATCCAAAGAGAACCACACCAAGACACATCATAATTAAAATGCCAAGGGCAAAAGACAAAGAGAGAATCTTGAAAGCAGCAAGAGAAAAACAGTTGGTTACCTACAAGGGAGTACCCATTCGACTGTCAGCTGATTTCTCAGCAGAAACTATGCAGGCCAGAAGGGAGTGGCAAGAAATATTCAAAGTGATGAACAGCAAGAACCTACAACCAAGATTACTCTACCCAGCAAAGCTATCATTCAGAGTTGAAGGTCAGATAAAGAGCTTCACAGACAAGAAAAAGCTAAAGGAGTTCATCGCCACCAAACCAGGATTACATGAAATGCTGAAGGGTATTCTTTAAGAAGAGGAAGAAGAAGAAAAAGGTAAAGATAAAAATTATGAACAACAAAATGACATCAAATACATACCTACCAACAAGTGAATCTAAAAATCAAGTGAATAAAAATCTGAAGAACAGAATGGACTGGTGAATATAATAGAATCAGGGACATAGAAAGGGAGTGGACTGACGACTCTCAGGGGAAGCAGGTGTGAGAGGTGCGGGAAGAGATTGGACAAAAATCTTACTCCTATGGATAAAGACAGTGGCAGGGGGTAAGGGCATGGGGTGGGGTAGGGAATCAGGTGGAGGGGAGCTATGGGGGGAAAAAAAAAGAGGAACACCTGTAATAATCTGAACAATAAAGATTTATTTTTAAAAAAAGAAAAAAAACACAAAATTGATCACAGTCACTCTTCTAATTAAAGTTCCTCTGAAATTTTCAAAAAAAAAAAAAAAAAAGAAACAGTGAAGGGGTGTTGGGAGCCCTTGTTATTAGACAAGACACAAGAAGGTTCAGGCCCTGAAGAACATGCATGCATTGTGATATCACTGCTGGATGGCTCAACGTTGAGGAACACCAGCTTTACTACCTCCAAATCCCAACATCTCTGAAACCACTCAAGGAGAAGGCCCTGTCCACCTGATGCAACATCGGCCTGTGCCCTCACATCTCTCATGCTAGGAAACCACACACTTCCATCAACAAAATTATCCTTGAGGGATTCTTCTGAACTTGATGATGCTGGATCTTCTAAAGCATTTTTCATAGGTTCTGGTAAAATGACATCATATGTGATTGCCTCTGGGTTTTCAAAAGAAATTACATACCCATGGGACATGTTCTCAGAGATAAATGGCACAGCAGTAGTTGTGGGACTGGAGCCTGGAGAATCATCAGCTCCCATCTCGAGCTTGGAATTGGTCAATAAACTGTCTTCCTCACTGACATCAATAGATAAGTCTTGTGATGCTGTTATAGAAACTGTACTGTGGAAATCTGAGAACAGTTTTAGGGGCTAAAGTGCCTTCCAGAGTGTGAGGTGGCAGTTTGGTCACAGCCTGTGAAATCAAAGAAACATCTTTTTTCTGGGCTACTACAGTGACTTGTTGGGAAGTGAAATCTACAGATGTTTTTGGAATAGCACCCTTCTCAAATAATTCACTTCCTCTTGTTGGGGATCAGTTAGTCTTGGCCTCATTGTGTTTAAGTCCCTACATGATTGTACTTGGTTGTGACAGAAATCTGGTGTTCCTTTCTCTGTATTTGGTTTGTGGCGCTGTCTCTACCAGGATTCACAATAGTGTCTTCTTCAATGTTTTTTTTTTTTCCTCCTTTGAAAAGCAAACAAGATTTAATGAAACATAAGGTAAAAGAGAAAAACTAAATCTCAATATCTTACACTGCACTATACTGTTAATCTTCACTTGTGGGATCTTGGGAACTTCTCATAAAGCGCCATTCCATAGAAGCCATGCCTATATCCTGTTACCTTTCTCATCCATCCTCTAGACTCTAGAGAGATAAATTAAACTTAATGAAAACATCCCATTTATGGCTGCCTTTATTTTAAAGCTGTGGAATGAAGTATTTAAATTAATGCATATCACAACTTTGAAAGGAAGATGCATTGTATTTGTATTTATTTATTTACTGGAAGTGTTATTTCACATAGTATTTATTTTCTTGTTTTTTGTTTGTTTGTTATTTTGTTAGTCCTCACTTTAGGATATTTATTCCATTGCTTTTTAGAGAGTGGAAGGGAGAGAGAAAGAATAAGAGAGAGAGAAACATTGATGTGAGAGAGACACATCAACTGGTTGCCTCCCGCACATGCTCCTACTAGAGATGGGGAGTGAGAACCCACAACTCAGATATGTGCCCTTGACTGGAAATCAAACCCGCAATCTTTTGGTGCGCAGGCTGATGCTCTAACCACTGACCAACACTGGCTATGCCTATTTTCATATTGTTATGCTTCTCTGTTCAGTTCCTCTTGCAAGCTAAGTAGCAATTGACTTCTGGTAACATGAAATGGCAATGAAACAACTTATTTCAAAGACCAGAGTTATTTCATATTCACCATATTTCATTGTATATATTTATAATAAAGCACAATTTTTAAGCCACCCTAAGAGGAAGAGGTTTTTATTTTTGTTTTAAATGCTTTCTCCTTAAGACAGGCAGACATTTTTAAGACCACTTGTCAAAATATATTTCTAGTACTACTTTTTACATTTTGTGTTCCCATTAGAAACATTAATCAGTGGACCTAGTCTTTCACGAACAGTTAGTTACTGCAGTGGCCCAGAAATTATCTGGCTAAAGTTCAACCAAGACTCATATCCTCCAGTTTTGTTCTGTCTTTTTTAGAGAACTGTTCATTTTGTAATATGTTGAAGCATATATTTAGGAAACTAAACTGCCAAAGGTATCAAGATATGCTATTTTTTAGTCCATATGGGACATGATTTCGTCAGTTTGTTAGCATTGTCGTCTACTATATCATTAGGACCATGTCCCTTAAAAGAAGAAAAATGTGGCTGAGTACAAATTAGTCAATGGAACTTCAGCAATAGTAGTAGGAATAATCTGAATCTTAAACCATGTGTGCTCATGATCATGTGTCTCTTACACATGAAAAGATGCTTTGCATGAAACAAGTTTCCAAGATAATGATTGCATCGTTATCCACAGCTTAATTATTTGAGTTAAGTATTTTGTAAGGCATATGTGACAACTCTGAGAAATTAGTCAACTTTAATGATTTAGATTGTATTGATGCTAAACATGAATATTCTCTTAGATTCCCTAGACAGATTTCCTCACTAGTGGTCAGTATTTCTGCATGAAAGTTTGCATTCTATTTAATATCTTCCTCATAAAGACAAACCAAGTAATTTCACCAAATAATTTCCTGAAAAAGATAGTCACTTAATCTATAAGCCCAGAAACTTCATAAAAAGAAAATAAGGAAAGATTGCCTTGACTTGCTCATGGAGAAATTTTGTTGGTGCCAGATAGCTCTTCTTTTCTAGAAGTTCTCAAAAAAATTTTTTTTATAATCTGACTGAAAGTTTTGTTGAGGAACAATTACAAGTTCAGCAATATAGATGGTCTGAATTCTTCCTCATTTTTGCAAATCTGGATTTATGCTTACTTTCTGGTTTCACTCCATACACTCACCCTCTACCAAGACTCTTTCAAACATTTTTTATGCTCTATTCAAGCCTCCATTGGCCTCTCTTCTCCTCTTGTCTCAGCAGCAGATGACCTTACTGTTCAGAGAGAAAATAGAAGCCACAGACAGAAACGCACTTCTTCCTAACATTAGGACACCAACTCCACCCTGTTATCCAGTTGTTATATCTGTGTTTTAAATTCACTCTGTCATTTTCTTGGGAACTGAATACAATTGAGTAGAGTATTTCTCTTTGTTTTGTGTTTTTAATTTTATTTTCTCAACTGAATCATTCTTAGTTTAAATAAAGTAAACCCCCTCTATTTAAAAGGAACATAAAGGAAAAACTCTAATTCAACTTGTAGTTATTATTCCACACACCTCTTCTCCTTCACAAGTAAAGTTTCCAAAAGACATCATCTATATTCTTTATATGATCTAACAATCTTTATTAAATCACACAACATTATTTCTCTTTCTCTTTGCTTATATTCCCATATAAACACACTTTATTATACTCCTATCATAAGTTATGTGGATTTCTATAAAATTTTTCTTAAAACATAATGCTGTACACTTTTTTCCTGTTAAATCTGGGAAGAATTCTATACACATGTAAACACACACATCCCTTCTATTTCCTTCTGTTCTAGCAGATTTTAGGCTTTATGAAGTTCAGATACCTCTCTCTTGGTATCTGATGAAGGTGATGTGCCACTTATTAACCCTGCCCATAAAATCTTGCAAATCTTTATGAGGCCATATTGCCTCATATCAACATATCAAAAATAATATGTTATTCACTAGAGGCCCGGTGCACAAAATTTGTGCATCGGAGGGAGGGGGGAGGGTGTCCCTCAGCCCAGCCTGCATCGTTTCCAATCTGGGACTCCTCGAGGGATGTCAACTGCCCGTTTAGGCCAGATCCTGGTAGGATCGGCCTAAATGGGCAGTTGGACATCCTCTCATAATCTAGGACTGCTGGCTCCCAACTGGTCGCCTGCCTGCCTTCCTGATTGCCCCTAAATGCTTCTGCCTGCCAGCCTGATTGATGCCTAACTGCTCTCTTGCTATCCTGATGGCCCCTAACTGACCTCCCCTGCAGGCCTGGTCCCCCCCAACTGCTCTCCCCTGCAGGCCTAGGTCCCCCCAACTGCTCTCCCCTGCAGGTTTGGGTTCTTCCCAACTGCCTTTCCCTGCAGGCCTGGTCACCTCCAATTTTCCTCCTCTGCCTGCTTGGTCACCCCTAACTGCCCTCCCCTGCAGGCTTGATCACCCACAACTGCCCTCCCTTGCAGGCCTGGTCCCTCCCAGCTGCCCTCCCCTGCTGGCCATCTTGTGGTGGCCATCTTGTGTAGACATGGGGGCAGTCATCTTTGACCACATGGGGGCAGCCATCTTGTGAGTTGGATTGATGGTCAATCTGCATATTACTCTTTTATTAGATAGGATAGAGGCCTAGTGCATGGGTGGGGGACAGCTGGTTTGCCCTGAAGGGTGTCCCAGATCAGGGTGGGAGTTCCCTTGGGGCATGGGGCTGCCTGGGCGAGGGGTCTGTGGTGGTTTGCAGGCCGGCCACGCTCCCTGGCAACCCAAGCAGAGGCCCTGGGATCTGGGATTTATTTATCTTCTACAATTGAAACTTTGTAGCCTGGAGTGGAGCCAAGCCTTCTGCTTGTCTGTGGTGGCAGCCATTTCTGTTGGGATTTATGTATCTTCTATAATTGAAACTTTGTAGCCTTAAGTGGAGGCCTAGGCTGGCCAGGGTGTGTGGAAAGCTTGGCTTCCTCCATCACCGGGGGCAACCCTAGCCTCCTGCTCTTTCCAGCTCCATGGCTGCCGCCATTTCTGTTTGGATTTATGTATTTTCTATCATTGAAACTTTGTAACCTTGAGTGGAGGCCTGGGCCAGCAAGAGCAGGCGGAAAGCTTGGCTTCCTCCATTGCCGGGGAAACCCAAGCCTCCCTCCTGCTCTCTGTGGCCATAGCCATCTTGGTTGGGTTTATTTGCATATTCCCTCCTGATTGGCTGGTGGGCTTTGTTTGTGGGCGTGGCTTGTGGGTGTAGTGGAGTGATGGTTAATTTGCATATTACTGTTTTATTAGATAGGATGCTCTATGATTACCCTATACATATATGAAACCACAAATATTTCAATGGATACTGTTTCCTATAACTTCTTATGGAGTTATAGTAAATCTCTCTTCCACTATGGTTTTGATCTGTGTTACACCTGTTAACCTTCACAACTTCCTTTTTTTTTTTGCTTTTTAGTTCATATATCATGAACATTTCTCCATGTCATTTAATATTATTTTACAACCATTATGTTGTGGCTATATGATACATTTGTTGGACATTAGCATTAAAAAGATTTTTTTAATAAACATTCTTTAGTAGTGATGAGCATTCTTTTTTCTTCTTTGTTGATTAAGGTATTACATATGTGTCCTTATCACCCCATTGCCCCGCCACACCCTCACTCATGCCCTCACGCCCCTGTTGTCTGTGTCCATTGGTTTGGCTTATATGCATGCATACAAGTCATTTGGTTGATCTCTTCCTCTTACCCCCACCCTCCCCTACCTTCCCTCTGAGGTTTGGCGGTCTGATCAATGCTTCTCTGTCTCTGGATCTGTTTTTGTTCATCAGTTTATGTTGTTCATTATATTCCATAAATGAGTGAGATCATGTGATGTTTATCTTTCTCTGACGGCAACTTCCATTTTTAGAAAACTATTGCAAAGCCTTGATTATATTGGAGGTACTTTGTCTCTCAAAGTCATGAAATTCTATTTGAAGAGGATCTGAGAAAGATCTCAAACTATTTATTTACATATTCAGGCTTAAACTTATTACAAATACATTCCAGATATTTGCCATCTTCTATTATTCATTCCTACACGAATCAATGGAAGTTATTAAGGACTGAATGTTTGTCCCCTGAAATGCACCTGATGAAATCTTAACCTCCCATTGTGATGGTTTTAGGGGGTGGGAGTCTTTGGGAGGTAAGTAAGGTTAGATGAGGTTTTTAAGGGGGGACCCCTCATGAATGGGATTAGTGCCTTTATAAGAGTCATGAGAGAGCTTGCTGCTTCTACTCTGCTCTCTGCCATGTGAAAATACAAGGAGAAGTGAGCAGTCTGCAACCCAGAAGAGAGCTCCTTCCAGAACTTGAGCTTGCCGGCACATTAATTTTAGACTCCCAAACACCAGAATTGTAAGAAATAAATTTCTGTTATTTATAAGCTATTCAGTTTATGGTATTTTGTTATAGCAGTCCAGACTGACTAAGACACAAACTAAAGATTTGAATTTACAGTGCAAAAAATAATTTATTTTTTATGCCTTTGACTTGATTCATGTGATGATTTCTAGTACATACATATCCATGTGCATGTGCATATAAACAAGCAAGCATCCACACACACAAAAATATCCTTATCTGAATTCCGTGCAGTCTTGTTGAAAGGTGAACCAGTCATTTCAGTAAAATAATCCTTTGTAAGAAAGAATTGGTAGCTCTGCCGGTGTAGCTCGGTGGTTGAGGATCGACCTATGAACCAGGAGGTCATGGTTCAATTCCCATTAAGGGAACACGCCTGGGTTGTGGACTCTATCCCCAATAGGGGGCGTGCAAGAGGCAGATGATCAATGATTCTCTCTCCTCATTGATGTTTCTATCTCTCTCTCCCTCTCCCTTCCCCTTTGAAATCAATAAAAATATATTTTAAAAGAAGAATTGCTATGTTATATACATTATTGAGGTAAATTATACATGAGAAAACACAACCTAACTGCTATTTATTGCTAGATAATAGCATTAGTTATCACATTTTATGAGCTCGGACCCATATGTGTACATCTGCACACATTCGTACTACATACTATGTGGATTTAAACATATAAGTTTAGATGAATAGTACATTTGGGTTTAGGAATAAATATAAGATACATCAATCAATTTATCTTAATTTTAAAAATTAAGAAAATGTTACAATTTATAAATATTCTTAAATACCCATTTACTTGAAGAACATTATGCCAGCAGCAAACACTTATCATATGAACTAGAGGCCTGGTGCACAAAATTCAAGCATGGGACGCCAGGGGGTTGGGGGAGAGAGACCCTCAGCCTGGCCTGTACCCTCTGGCAATCCAGGACCCCTTGGGGGATGTCCTACTGCCGGTTTAGGCCCAAACCCTGCGGACATCCCTCTCACAATCCGGGACCACTGGCTCCTAACTGCTCACCTGCCTGCCTGCCAGATTGCCCCTAACCCCTCTGCCTGCCTGCCAGATCATCCCTAACCCTTCTGCTCGCCTGCCTGCCTGATGGCCCATAACCGCCTCTGCCTTGGCCCCTGCTGCCACAGCTTAGTCCAGAAAGACACCTGGAATGACATCTGGAAGGTCGTTCAGCTGTCCTGTCTAATTAACATATTACACTTTTATTATTATAGATAGTCCAAACACAAATATTCCAATTAAATGGACAAAAATTATATTCAATTTATATTTTGGTTCATATTTATTATCAACCTATCAATCATTGCTTAAGTTATTTATAAATAAACTATAGAAATATTAAGACTTGGTTAATATGATTTTAGCCTTTTAGAAAAATTTGACACTGAAAATTTCCTGATTTATAGCTATAAGTTGTAGCTATAATTATTTTTAAGAAACCACTGGCTTTTTAAAAAATATATATTTTATTGATTTTTTGCAGAAAGGAAGAGGGAGAGGGATAGAGAGTTAGAAACATCAATGAGAGAGAAACATCGATCAGCTGCCTCCTGCACACTCTTTACTGGGGATGTGCCTACAACCAAGGTACATGCCCTTGACTGGAATTGAACCTGAACAGTCCACAGGCCAACACTCTTTCCACTGAGCCAAACTGGTTAGAGCTATAATTATTTTTAAAATTCATTTTTCATTATCACAAAATCTTTGTATCTCTGTTATTTTTATTATCCTAATTAAAATGTCTTCTAGGTTTTCATATAAGAAGTATGTATGTGAATTATATGCCTATTTTTAAAGCTTAGCAATTAACCCTACAATGAATAATGCAACCTAAACTTTTATTAACACAATATCTGAAACCTAATAATTCAAAATAGCTTTTAAATCTTAAAACATTTGAACATAAAATATAACTATGATATCTTCATTATTTCTTTAGTTCCAATTAATTCAAGAAAAAGGTTCTATAAAATTAAAAACAAAATCATTAACATTTTTATTCAACTATTTCAGCCTTATGGATTTACATTTGGATGGAAAGAGGAAATGAAAAAAAGGATAAAATCTTTCAAAATAAAAATTTTGAATTTCAGTTTTCAACACTACTGAACACTGTATAACACACCCCTACATAAAACTATTTGAAATTGCTTTCAGAACCTTAATCTCTAGCCTCTGCTCCAAATCCTTTCCCCATGCCCATCCCAGTGCGATTGAAGCTAAGAAGGAAAAGAGGGGCAGTGAGGCTGACATTACTGAATGTAAAAAAAGAATCAAAGAATTTTCATCAATGCAGATTTTCTTTCAACCTTGCAGAAATGATAAAAGCATAGTTGGGAAAATGGCAGGGGATTTGGGGAGAAGTGACAGGATTTATTTTCTTACTACTATTCCTAACGTTTCTCTTCTAAGAGTCAAATAATTCTTCAGATTTGGACTCATAACTGTTTGTGCACAGGATGCTGCCCCGGGTAAAGTGGAGAGTGTTTTCTAGCAGGTCCAGACCGGGTTGGTGTTCCCAGCCTTCTCCCCAGCGCAACTCAGCTAATGCTGCCTATGCAAAGAATGTAATGACAAGGATCATTCAAGTCAGTTTTCCCAACTGACTAGAATCAGTATGTTTCTAGTACATGGATATCTTAATCCTAAAACAAGATTGTAAGTAAATATTAGAAAACGTTAGGCACAGGTTCTCTCTCCAACAAGAGATTCAGTCTCACTGCCAAATTACTGAGGGAGTAGAGAAGGATTTCTGCTCACTTGTCATCTGAGCTGCCTTGGTCATCAGGAATATGGGAGACAGGCTAACTGTGAGGGTTTGAACATTATTACAATGATGTTCCTCCATCTCCAAAGTTTATGCTCTTCACTATCCCAATGCTGTGTATGTTCTCTGTTTTATGCCTTACATATTCTCTAAGGAAATGCATATTCTATACAATTTTCAAATGCATAATTGCACTAACAGTAAGTATTTATCAAACCCTAGCCTGTTTTATAATATAGACTTCATGAGTTTGTTTTTATCTGGAAATTTCTAGGTGTTCAGAAATGTAAAACCATAAATTATAGTGATAAGAATAAATTCCAAAAGGATTTAGACAAAATCAACACTCTTCACTATATAGTTATTCAAAGTTACTTACACTTAACAATTTTCTGTGCTGTAAAAATGAAAATGTTCACTGGAAACAATCACAGTCTGAAATTTTAACTCTCAATTATTTTTCTTTTTGTTAAAACTCACTATGAAGGAGTTTGGAAACTTTTATTTAGATTATTATTGTTCTCTTTTTACTATTTTTGTCTCTACAAAACCCGTCTCTGCCCATATTTTCATACTCTATTGCTTAAGTTCCCAAATTAAAGTGATTCAAAATGAAATAATTCCTCTTAACCTCCAAGGTCGTGTTGGAAAGATGTCCTCCACTGAGTAAGGGAATGACTCAGCAGAGGAAACCATTTTGTTTGCCTTCTGAGTTCTAACCCCTGAGTTCCCAATCCTGGCTCAGCTCCCAAAACTGAATCAGAAAACCTGAATAGGCCAATAACACCTGCTGTAATAGAAGCAGTAATAAAAAAATCTCCCAGCAAACAAAAGCCCAAATCTGGATAGCTCACAAGGGAGTTTTACCAAACATTCAAAGAAGAACTAACACCTATATTTCTCAAACTACTCAGAAAATCCAAGAGGAAGGAACATTTCCAAACTCTATGAAGCCAGCATTATCCTAATTCCAAAACCAGATAAAGACACTACAAAGAAAGAGAATTACAGGCCAATATCCCTGATGAACATAGATGTTAAAATCCTCAAGAAAATATTAGCAAATTGGATCCAGCAATAAATTAAAAAGATCAGACACCATGACCAAGTGGGATTTATTCCAGGGATGCAAGGCTGGTACAATATTCACAAATCAATAAACATGATACATCACATAAATAAAATGAAAGACAAAAGTCAAATGGTCATAGCAATAGATGCCACAAAAGCATTCAACAAAATACACTTATTTTTTATAAAAACTCTAATTAAAATGGGAATAGAGGGAGCATATCTCAACAAGATAAAGGCCATATATGACAAACCTACAGCCAAAATCATATGCAGTGTGCAAAAACTAAAAACATTTCCCCTGAGAACGGAATAAGACAGGGATGTTTGCTTTCACCTCTCCTATTCAACACAGTACTGGAAGTCCTAGCCACAGCAATCAGACAAGAAGAAGAAATAAAAGGCATACAAACTGGAAAGGAGGAAGTAAAACTCTCATTATTCACAAATGACATGATATTGTACGTAGAAAACCCTAAAGACTCCACCAAAAAACTAGATTTCATGGAAGGATTTGAAAATGTAGCAAGATACAAAATCAACACCCCAAAATTGATGGCTTTTTTATACACCAGAAAGAGAAACTAAACAAACAATCCCATTTACCACAGCAACAAAATAATTAAGATACTTCTGAGTAAACTTAACCAAGGAGGCAAAAGCCCTGTATTTGGAAAATTACAGGACATTGAAAAGGGAGATAGAAGATATAAACAAGTGGAAGAATATACTATGTTCATGGATTGGTAGAATCAACATCATTAAAATGTCCATACTACACAAGGCAATCTACAGATTCAATGCAATCACTATTAAAATACCAATGGCTATTAAAATTCAATGCAACCTCTATTAAAATACCAATATTTCACAGAGCTTGAAAAAACACTCCAAAAATTTATATGGAACCAAAAAACATCCCAAGTAGCAACAACAATCTTGAGAAAGAAAGAAAAAGTTGGAGGAATCACAATACCAGATTTAAGTTATACTACAAAGCCACTGTTCTCAAAACAGCCTGGTACTTTCACAAAATCAGACATATAGATTAATGGAACAGATCAGATCTTTGGCTGTACAGAAGCTTTTTATTTTGATGTAATCCCATTTGTTTATTTTCTCCTTAGTTTCTGTTGCCTTAGATATATCCATAAATATATTGCTACGAGAAGTGTCTGAGATTTTGATGCCTGTGGTTTCTTCTAGGAATTTAATGGTTTCACCACTTACATTTAAGTCTTTTATCCATTTTGAGATTATTATTTCATATGGGGTAAGTTAGTGGTCTAGTTTAATTTTTTTTTTCATGTATCTGTCCAATTTTCCCCAACACCATTTATTGAAGAGACTCTCTTGACTTCATTGTATGCTTTTGCCTCCTTTTTCAAATATTAATTGAACATAATGGCTTAGGTTGATTTCCGAGTTCTCTGATCAGTATGGAGTTTCTTCAAAGAACTAAATATGGAACTGCCATTTGACCCAGCAATTCCACTTCTAGGAATATATGCTAAGAAAACTGAATCATTGATCAGGAAGAATGAATGCACCCGTAGGTTCATAGCAACACAATTTACAATAGCTAAGATCTGCAAATAGCCCAAATGCCGATCAGTAAATGAGTGGATAAAAAAGCTGTAGTACATTTATACCATGGAATACTTTGAAGCAGTAAAAAATAAGAATCTATTACCCTTTGAGATAGCATGGAGGGACCTGGAGAGTATCACACCAAGTGAAATAAGTCAGAGAAAGACAAGTATCACATGATCACACTCATATGTGGAATCTAAGTAATAAAATAAGCTGATGAACAGAGTAGATCCAGAGACATGGAAACATGAAATAGAGTGCAGAATCTTAGAGGGAAGATGGGGGAGTGTGGGTGGGTGGGAGGTAATCAACTAAAGCTTTTGTATGCATATACGCATAACCTATGGACACAGACAATAGGGTGCTGAAGGTTTGGGCAGGGGGGAAAGGGTGGGCTGGAAGGAGTCAATGGGGGGAAAGGGGGACATATGCAATACTTTCAATAATAAAAAATTATTTAAATAAAAGAGGCTGAAAACTTTAAATAAAAATTTAGATAATGAAAAAACAGATTGTCAATGGTTTTTTTGAGTGAACATTGAAAATTCATGTTTGTGTGATAATTGAACAAAAGCTCTTGGCTCATTCTGGTTTTATTTTGGGGCACTTATAAAGCCAGATTTTCCAAAAGAGCATGGTATCACATTAATATTCCTTAACACAAAAAAGCAACACTTATGTAGGTTGGCAAACAAGACTTATTTAATTGTTTGAAGGTAAGCCAAGTTTCACAGTGCAAAAGGTAAAAGCAATATGGACTGTGATCTCTTCAAATTGTGATTATATCCTATCTAATAAAAGAGTAATATTCAAACTAGCCATTACTCCGCTACAAAAATAGCGGCGCCCATAGCCACAAAATGGCGGCGCCCAGTCCTCTTAACGCCCAGCAGTGGCAGTCCGAGGTGTCCGGCTGGAAGGCGCCCACCCCCCAAGCAGCGATCCTGGCCCAGCAGCAGCAGCCAGGGGGTCCGGCTGGGAGGAACCAGAGCCCGGTGCAATCCCAGGCCACAGCCTGGGCTGAGGTCTCAGGCCAGCAGGGCCTCGCACACAAGCCGCGTGATCTTCTGACCAGCGGTGGAAGCCTGGGCTGGGGTCTCAGCCTGGATGGGGTGCACACCCTGCGGTGTGATCCCTGGCCAGCAGCAGCAGTTCAGGGTGTCCAGCTGCGAGGCGCCCAGCCCCCATGCAGCAATCCCCACCCAACTGCGGCAGCCTGGGGTGTCCAGCTGGGAGGCACCAGTGCCCTGCGTGATCCCTGGCCATAGCCTGGGCCGGGGTCTCAGCCTGACCTGGGCATGCACCCCCTGCAGTGCCATTCTTGGCCAGGTGTGGCAGCCTGGGCTGGGATCTCAGCCTAGCCGGGGCGTGCACCCTCCACTGCACCATCCCTGGCCGTTCGCGGCAGCCTGGGTCTCAACCACTGAGTCACACCAGCCAGGCAGATATGGAGGAATCTTAAATGTTTCTTTTTTTAAAATATATATTTTATTGATTTTTTACAGAGAGGAAGGGAAAGGGATAGAGAGCTAGAAACATCTATGAGAGAGAAACATCCATCAGCTGCCTCCTGCACACTCCCCACTGGGTATGTGCCCCCAACCAAGGTACATGCCCTTGACCGGAATTGAACCTGGGACCCCTGAGTCTGCAGGCCAATGTCCCATCCACTGAGCCAAACCAGTTAGGGGTGTCCAATATGCAAAAGAAAAAACCCTATCTAATAAAGAGGGAATATGTAGGGGAGGGCATTTGGGGGTGACCGGGTTGTCAGGGGAGGGTAGTTGGGGATAATCAGGCTGGCAGGGGAGCAGTTAGGCATCAATCTGGCTGGCAGGGATGTGGTTAGGGGGTGATCAGGCTGGCAGGCAGAAATGGTTAGGGGCAATCAGGCAGGCAGGCGAGCAGTTGGGAGCCAGCAGTCTTAGATTGTGAAAGGGATGTCCAACTGCCTGGATTGGGCCTAAACAGACAGTCGGACATCCCCCAAGGGGTCCCAGATTGGAGAGGGTGCAGGTGGGGCTGAGGGACACCCCCCCCAGTGCACAAATTTCATGCACCGGGCCTCTAGTATATCTATATACATAAAAGCCAGCGACCAGAACACAATAAGGACCGAAACGACTGGACTGGTCGCTATGATGCCCACTGTGGCCAGTGAACTGGCCAGCCAACACCCCCATGGCCCTTCCCCCCAGCTGGCCCCACCCCAATTGCCAATAGGGGGTAGGGCTGGCCAGCCAACCTCTTGCAGCCCCTCCCCCTGGCTGTTCCCACTCCCGATGGGCTTCCACCACCCCAATCGGCCTGTGGCCCCTTCCCTGAGCCAGCTCTGCCCCAATTGGGCTCCCACACACAAATCCCAGGTGGGGCTGGCTGGCCAACCTTCCATGGCCACCGCCCCCCCCCACCCCCACCCCAGCTGCTGACTCCTGATTGGCAATCCTCACCCCATTTGGGAGCAGAGCTGGCTGGCCCACCACCCACGGCCCCTCCTTATGGCTGGACCCTCCCCAAAATCGGCCCCCCTACCCCAATTGGGGGCAGGGCCCACTGGCCAATCACCTGCGCCCCCTCCCGCCAGCTGGCCAGGCTGGCCAACCTCCTGTCATCTCCTCCTCCTGACAGGTCCAGCCCCCCATCTGCCCCGATTGGGGCGGGGTGGGCTGGACCCCACCCATGCACAAATTCATGAACTGGGCCTCTAGTTATATAAAACAGTCATAGCAGGATGCCACAGCAGGGTAAGGCATATGTAGAGTGATTTAACAAAGACAATTGGTATACAATAATAGGAAACTGGGCTGATTTAAGTCACCATGCACTATAATTATAATTATCAAAGACCTAAAGCATGCATCTAAATAATGTCTCCATAACTGTATAATAATTAAATCTACGTTATAGAAGAGAAACACAATTACCTCAGTAACAATGAAATAAATATGTTTATGAATTATTTATTCATAAATATGTTTATGAATTATTTATTCATAAATATAATTTTCTGTGGGGAGGTACAGGACAGGAGTTGGCTGAAGGTGGTTACCCCCTCCTTGACTTTTCCAAACAAGTCTGAACCCCTGGGTGTTTTACCAGAATCTTTATTTTTAGTCTTTAGATGTCCTTGCTTAAAGGACACTGCAGATGCATGTGTCTTTTCAAGGATGCTTACTCTACTGATAGGATCTAATCGTTAATTTTAGTTCAAGCTGTTGTTATAATAAAAGCTTAAGGAGTCAGGTGAATAGGGCTGTTTGGTTTCTCAAGCCAAGCAGTCCCTTAGCCCCTTCTTTCACAGAAACGTGTGTCAGGGTAATCATTCATCCGTCGCTCAGGGTCTGCTGGTCAGCTCTGGCAGGTGAGGACTGGGGAATGCAATGAGATGTGACAGAAACCTCAAAAACAAAGAGGAAGAAAATGAAAGCAACTGTGCAGTAAGTCATTGGAGCCCACTAGGGATTTCCAAGTTTGAGGGATTGTTTCTCAGCTAAGGTTTCATAATGGGACAACAGTTGTCCACAGAACAGCAATATATCACAGTGCTTAAACATATATTAAAAGCAGGTAGTGCCTCTGTTACAGAAGAACAACTAAAGAGCCTGTTACAGACCATTGTAATTTGTAATTCTTGGTTCCCTGATGCTAGAACACTAGCCCTTAATCTCTGGGAACAAGTGGGCAGGAATTTAAAGAGAAATCAGGCCCAGGGAAAGAGAGTGCCCTTATCATCATTAACTATGTGGGCTCTTGTTTGAGCTTCACTATGCCCACTTCATATTGAGGATCAAAAGCCTACAGAACAACAGGAGGATTTACCACTGCCCCCTCCTCCTGAAGCAGAGCCTGTAGAGCCTAAATACTTAAAGCCCCACTGCTGGAGGAAAGATTTCCTGATCCTCCACCTCCAGTGTGGGAGAGTCCATCAACTAGACCCTCAGTTATAGGATCACGTGTCAGGTAAGCCATGTTAGAAGGAGAGCTTTTAGCATACCCAATTATGAAGATCAATATGATAATAGGATTAATGAGCCACTTTTCTTTAATGCCTTTAAAGAAATAAGGAAAAATATTAGAGAAAATGGAGCTAACAGTCCATTTACAAAAGGACTCCTTAATGCCTTGTCTGAAAATTACCATATAATGCCTTGGAACTGGCAGATTTTAACCAAAACAACTCTAGACGCCAGTCAATATCTATTATAGAGAGCAGAATATAATGAGAACTGTGAACAACAGGCTGTTAGTGGGTGTTCAATGGCCACCCCACCTGGTAGCCCTCTGGGCCACATTCTGACTGTAAGTCCCAGGCATTATAAGACATCTTCTGAAAGATCCACAGAAAGGATTCTGATTTATTAATCAGAAAGGACTCTGATATATTGTCTTATCTGTAGTTGTACACACCTATAAATATTGTATATAGAGTACCTCTGTTAATTGTTGGTTTGTGTCTTTGTTATTTGGTTTAATTTATTTAAAGATAGGACATATTTCACTTTGCTAGGGGCCCCAGCTACATGTGGTAGGCTGAACATGTGGCAGGGATTGCAGGAACTTACCAGCAGCTGTTTGGTTTCTCAAGCCAAGCAGTTCCTTAGTCCTCTCTTTCACAGAAATGTGTGTCAGAGTAACCATCCATCACTCAGGATCTGCTGGTCAGCCCTGGCAGGTGGTGCACCATGTGAGGATTGCATTTATGCCCTTTAGATTATGAGACTGAATAGAGCACCTGAATTAGAAGTTTAAATTTTTCTTAAAGTTTCCTTTAAGAAAATCCAGCAAGCAAAACCAATAAGCAGGGTCAGACCAACCCACCAGGAGTCAAAACATCATTTCACCAACATCATCTCATCGCCTCATGACTAATTACAGTAGTTGACGTCTATCGACCCCCAGGCCTACACATAGCTACATTCCTCACCCAAGCCCCTTCCCCTTTATAATCCTGTCCCCTACACCTTGCTAGAAGGCAAGATTTAATACTTTTAAGCACCCTTTCTTCTTAATTGGATTAACCATTACTTTCATTATAATTCTCTTTTTTTCTTATAGTTTGTAAAATCAGAATTTAAGCAGTAAATGTGCTTTGTGGACCCCGGCATTCCAAAGCAGAAAGTTCGCCACCTCTCTCTGTCTTCTGCATCCAGCAAAACAAAATAGTGGGAGATGTGGGGAGGCACAGGTCAGGAGTTGGCTGAAGATGGCTGAAGATGGCTGCCCCTGCCTTGACTTTTCCAAACAAGTGTGAACCCCGGTGTTTTACTAGAGTCTTTATGTTTAGTCATTGTGTCCTTGCTTAAAGGACACTGTAGATGCATGTGTCTTCTCAAGGATGCTTACCCTACTGATAGTATGTAATAGTTAATTTTAGCTCAAGCTGTTGTTACAATAACAGCCTAAGGACGCAGGCAAATGGGGCTGTTTGGTTTCTCAAGCCAAGCAATGCCTTAGCCCTCTCTTTTCACAAAAACATGTGTCAGAGTAATCATTCATCTGCCACTCAGGGTCTGCTGGTCAGCCTGGCAATTTTCCAAAAAGTATTTGAAAAGAATATACATTTCTGTTTAACCTTACAAAGGCTTCCTTGAAAAGTTTAAATTTTTTCATGAATATGAATGTATGCATTTATTTTAAAATAGTTTATAATAATATTTAATGGACACTGGTATATGGTGAGACTGTTGTACACAATAAATATAATTTACTGTATAAGCAATAACTTAATAACATTAGCCAAAGTTAAATGCACAATTTGGAAGATAGAGGTTTCCTTCACAGATATTGATTAGAATATTTAAAATCTATCATTGAAAGAATAAGGGCAAATATAAATGATCTCTGTCATCCTATTTAACAAAAGCAATAAACAATACAGTATTTAGAAAACAGTTTATTCAAAATATAATAGAATAATTCAGTATGACATACTACGAGGTTACTAAGGTAATGAAATAACATGATAAACAGTATAGAATGTTACTAAAAAAACCACTAATAATCATGAAATTAGCAGCAAATTAAAATCTATTTATACGTATATTAGCTGCATAAATAACAAAATTTACAAATCTTATAGGTATTATCAAGCTAACCCACAAGATAGTACTGCTGTCCAAACTTAAAAAACAATATTTAACATAATGCAAGATCAATGATGAATTGAAAATATATGGATTAAAACACCATTGCAGCCTTTAAGATTAGAGAGAATGAGTTATAAAATAACTAATATTTTCTCTATGAGAAACAGGAAAACCTCAAATGTTGGGTATATTGGCTTTTGATAAAGGAGTTTTTGAAGGAATAATTTATCTAAGTTTGTAACCCTTGGCTCTTAGGAGAAATATCATAGTGAAAACATCATAACAGTATGAAAAGTTTTAAAGAACTGAGACATTCAAGGAGATTAAATGGTGGATTCACACTAGCATCTCAATAATTCAATAATGTCCTGGTCCTTTAAGTAAATAGAAATTAACAATATTATTATTATGTACAAATGTGTAAGTGCTATAAATGTACAAGAATGTTGTACAGTATCATGTCATCTGAGAATAATGACAGTTTTACTTCTTCTTTTCCAATTTGGATGCCTTTTATTTCTTCTTGTCTGAGCACTATGTCTAGTACTTCCAGTACTATGGCAAACAGGAGAGGTGAAAGTGGGCACCCTGTCTTGTTCTTGTTCTTAGGAGAAATGGTTTAAATTTTTGCCCATTGAGTATGATGTTGGCTGTAGGTTTGTTATATAAGGCTTTTATTATGTTGAGGTATGATCCCTCTATTCCCATTTTGCTGAGAGTTTTTATCATGAAAGGGTGTTGGATTTTGTCAAATGCCTTTTCTGCTTCAATTGATATGATTATGTGATTTTTGTTTCTCAATTTGTTTATATGATGTATCATGTTTATTGACTTGTGGATATTATATCAGCCTTGTATCCCTGGAATAAATCCCACTTGGTCATGGTATATGATCCTTCTAATGTACTACTGGATCTGATTTGCTAGAATTTTGTTGAGGATTTTAGCATCTATGTTCATCAGGGATATTGGCCTATAATTTTCTTTATAGTGTCTTTATCTGGTTTTGGGATTAGGGTGATGCTGGCTTCATAAAAAGAGTTTGGAAGTGTGCCTTCCTTTTGAATTTTTAATATGAGGATAGGTTTTAGTTCTTCTTTGAATGTTTGGTAAAACTCTCCTTTGAAGCCATCTGGCCCTGGGCTTTTGTTTGCTGGAAGCTTTTTGATGATGTTGCACATATGAAACCCTAAAGACTCCATCAAAAAACTAGTAGAACTAATAAATGAATTCTGCAATGTAGTAGGATACAAAATTAACACCCAGAAATCTCTGGGATTTTTATACACCAATAATGAACTCACAGAAAGAGAAACTAAAAAAACAATCCCATATACCATTGCAATAAAAAAAAAATAAGAAACTTAGGAGTAAACTTAACTAAGGAAGTAAAAGACTTGTACTTAGGAAACTACAGGACATTCAAAAAAAGAGATAGAAGAATACATAAACAAGTGGAAGAATATACCATGTTCAAGGACTGGTAGAATCAATATCAATAAAATGTCCATACTATCCAAAGCAATCTATAGATTCAATGCAATCCTCATTAAGATACCAATGGAATATCTCACAGACCTAGAACACACTCTCCAAAAATTCATCTGGAATAAAAAAAGATCCCGAATAGCTGCAGCAATCTTGAGAAAGAACAAAGTTGGAGGGATCACAATACCAGATGTTAATCTATATTACTGTTCTCTGGTATTGGCACAAGAATAGACATATAGACCAATGGAACAGAACAGAGAACCCAGAAATCAACCCAAGTCATTATGCTCAATTCATATTTGACAAAGGAGGCAAGAGCATACAAAGGAGACAAGATAGTCTCTTCAATAAATGGTGGGAAAATATATATCAGAAAGGATATATGCACCCCTATGTTCATAGCAGCACAATTTACCGTAGCTAAGATTTGGAAACAGCCTAAGTGCCCATCAGCAGATGAGTGGATTAGAATACTGTGGAACATCTGCACAATGGAATAGTGCACAGCTGTAAAAGAGAAGGAATTCTTACCATTTGCAACAGCATGGATGGAACTGGAGAGCATTATGCTAAGTGAAATAAGTCAGTCAGAGAAAGATAAATATCACATGATCTCACTCATTTGTGGAATATAATGAACAACATAAACTGATGAACAAAAATAGAACCAGAGCAATAGAAGCATCAAATAGACTGTCCAACCTCTGAGGGTAGGCGGGGGGTGAGGAGGTAAGAGGTCAACCAAAGGACTTGTATGCATGCATATGAGCATAACCAATGGACACAGATGGGGGGTAGAGCTGAGGGCATGTGCTGGGAGTGGGGGTGGCCAGGGAGAGGTCATTGGGGGAGAAAGGAGACTTATGTAATAGTTTAAACAATAAAGAATTTAAATTTTAAAAAAGAATGTTGTACTTTGTGCCAATATATTCAGTCTAAAAGAACCACTGAGAAACCACTTCTGTAGAAAATAGACATTTGAATTATTTTTTTATATGTAATAAGCTTCATTTAAAATAATCAGAAAGTTTAAAATTTTGCCATAGTGAACAGACTAAAAAGCATAATATAAATAGCTAAGTGTAATTGTTTTCTGTGTGTGTGTGTGTTTGTTTTGTTTTTTTTTGTAAACTACTGGGCAATTGTTTTATGTACAGAAATTAGAGGGGTAGAATGAAACCAAGAGAGTAAAATCAAGTGAATGCATTCAATATAATTCATATTCCAATACACACTATCGGCTTAGAGATTTTTACATGATATATTTCATCAATTCCTATATGATACTGACCAATATGGTCAGTGTTGTGCTGCTAAAGATGTCATTTTCTGGGGGGATCAATATGGGGCACTTTGGTGAGGGATGACATTCTGTGGAGGAGCATGAGATGGAATAGCTGAAACCATGGTCAGTTAATCTGATACTCACTTTTTAATAAGACTTAGAGTTGACCTTCCATTTAAAATATAACCTGATTTTGAAAAAACAATGCTAAATAAAAGCATTAAGAAAGATGGTTATACCCACGCCATGAGACAAGTCATTAGAAATAGTATTGAATAATGATATTGCCCTCATGATGATAGTAGTAATATTTATTAGTCATCAATGTTAACTTGGGAAATATCTTGGCAAGTTTGTAGCTTGTCGCTTGAAAAAAATACATGATCTAACATCTAATGCTCTGACATATATTCTTTAAATGAAAAATTCAACTAGTAAGAACTATGATGAGGTAATTAATGAACAAGCTCATAATGGGTTAAAGTCCATGCTGTAGCAATATGGACCACAACCTCAAATCAATACACATCAGCTGTCCATCCATATGTAAGACTGAAACATGCTATACTTAATATAATTTGTGACCATTCATTTCCATTAAAAACTTGTAAAAATTTCAGTGAGAAGCCTCATGATAGGGATGATCAAAGAATATTTATGTATGTTTGAATATATTTAGAATATGCATATGTATTATGTGTATGTGTGTATATATACACACATACCTATCTATACTGATAAAAGATAAATATGCAAATTGACCATACCTCCACGGTGCCCACCAGCCAATCAGGGGTGAGTATGAAAATTAACCCAACAAAGATGTTGGGTTAATTTGCATATGCAGGCACAGAGTGAAGACTGAAGATTGAAGAGGCTTGGCTTCTCTGCTGCAGCTGAAGCGAAACCTGGGTCCTGGGTGCCGGCAGCCAGGGGAAGGAAGTCATATTGCACGAATCTGGTGGGCGTTGGCCACAGTGGGATGGTGGAGCAGGTGAGAGGGGGCATCAGACCAAGACGGGGTGCCAGTTGCTGTCATTGGAGCAAGCCTCTGGTGGTTACTGAAAATTCTTTGCTCCTGCGCGTCACAGTCCCACCCAGTGCTTGCACCTGCTGCTGGTGCCAACCCCACTCACCTCCCTGCTGGTGCCAGAGCCACCACTTGTACCTGCTGCTGATGCCCAGCACCAGCCCCAAAGGCTCAGCACTATCAGCAGGTGCGAGCAGTGGCTGCCACCCCGATCACCTCTAAGGGTTTCTCCACCTCCCCTTGCTCCTGAGGGGAGATTGGGGCAGCAGCCACCACTCAAACCCACTGACACGGTCAGCCCCACTCTCATCCACTGCTGGCACTGGCCCCAATCGCTCCACGCCATCAGCAGGTGCAAGTGGGGCCGATGCTGTCAGTGTGTGGGAGTGGCAGCAGCAGGAGCAGGGCTGCTGGCAGACAGGGGACCTGGGGCCGCCACAGGAGGGGCCGGTGAGGATGTGAAGGATGTACTGAGGTCCGCCCCTGTGCCCACCGCAGCCTCGAGGCCCACAGTTCCTTTCAAGGTTCATGAATTCATGCACTGGGCCCCTAGTACATATACTGTATAATTCCATTCTATTACTTTAAAACTGCTTGTACTAACAATGAAAGTCTTTAATTATGTAAATAAATAGTCACATTATGATAGTTAGCAATTCATTTAATTATTTCATGTTTTTAGATCAAAAGATTTTCCCATAATACTCAGAAGATGCATGCAAATAAAATACAATTAGAATCAACTTTTTGTTTTGCTTCTGTGCAAAAGTACTGGGAAATCAACTAAGAGAAAAGCACTCCCAACCCCCAACCAAATTACAAAAAGTTGATACAAATGTCTAAGATAAATTGTTGATATGCTTTGTATAGATATTTCAAAGTACCTCACATGATCCTTAGCATCACATATACTGGTATACTTACGACAAAATGCTTTGGGGGATGAAAAAGGAAATAAACACAAATGAAAACAAATCTTCATTATCCAAAAATATAAGTCTTAATGATTACATAGCTATTTTCATTTAATGACCATCACAGAGATTGCAAAAGGTTTTGCTGTTCTTATTTTACAAATAGAACATTTTGATATTCAGAATAAATTTACTGATTGTCTTGCCCCAGACCCACTGAATAAAAAATGGGTTCCACGTTTCACAAAATTACCTGTGATCCAGAGTAAAAAGAAAATCATTTTGCCTTCTGACCAAAAGGATATAAAATCAGAAAGAAGCTCCAATGCATCCAGTAATTAAATTAAGCTCATTTATTTAAGTAATATAAAGGCATATTAGACGGGCACTTATCAAGGTCATTGGAAGGCATGTTAACAATAAGTTGGTCACTGATTTTTCCATATAAACCATTAGTGTATATGGCTACTATTTGAAAGTCATCACTTAAATTGAGTAACAAATTACTGAGTATTGCACCCTAAAAGAAAAAATGTCAATAATTTTACAACTGTGTTATAATCAAGGAGTACTATCATGTACATATTTGTCCTTAGAAAATGTTTCCTCATTTGTCAATGTGAAATATTTATGTTCTATTAACCAAAGAAAATGTTTATCTTAACTTGAGAACCTACTAAAAAACTAGGCATTTTTTAGCTTTTAGAAATTCTGATTTAGTTTTAGAACGTTTTATTTTTAACTAGAATTCATAAATGAGTGTCAAACATGCAAATAAATATTTTAGACAAATAAACATATAGCATTTGCAAGAGCAAAATGTGAAAAACCAACTTATCTATTTATCTTAACAATATATAAGCTAGACAGTAATAGAATTATTATCTTCACATTATTATGAAATGAAAAATGATATATTCCTATAAATTCCACAATTTCCCCAGTTTATAGTGTCTTTATTCTAGTCAACTGATTTAAAAAGTTCGTGCAAATTTTATCTATTTTGTCCATATGATATTCAACACCACAATAACAGTTTACAGGGAGGTTTCCAGGGTGTGTAGGACTCCACCTATCTGAATGCAGAGTTCAGTGTCTGACTTGCAGTGGGATCTTCCTAGAGCTACACCCAGAAGGGGTTTTTTTCAACTAAATTCCAGCCTATGGCCAACAATTCCAATCTTCCCACTCCTGAGATACTCAGGTCACAGAAGGAATCCATACTTTATTATCCTTAGTTCATGTGCATGGTGGGGAGGAAGAGCAGGTAGATCTTTACTGAAGATTACCTGCCTTGGATCCCAAATGTTGTCTCAATTGATTACATGTGTGCTACTTACAGATTTTATTCCCCCTCAAGAGGACTTTCAAGACCCTTATTGTATTTTTCTTGTGCTGGTGTAGCATGATGGGGGAAATAATATATGATGGTATCAGAACAATGGGATTCCAGGCCCAATTCTTTCCACAATGGTGAGATCACAGTCCAGGAAGTTAACTGCTCTTTGAGTCTTTTTTTGTAAAGAGAAGCCACACTAGATGAACTCCAGTTCTTAAGTCTTCTGTATGTGACTACGCTTTAATGTTGTGGTTGGCTAATTAATGGTCTCCTGTAATTCACAGCATAATTAAGAAACTAGTTTAATTCACTGTAAGTTTTGATATAATTTAGGATTATATCCTAAATTATATCACCTCCTCCCCACTGAAGACCTTCATACGAAGTTTAAAGTAACTGAGGGCAAAAACATACAATGTTTGTAAGATCTCTCCTTAAAAATTAAACTATAATGTTACAGAGCATGAAAAACTAGGAAAATTCCTGGGCGAGTGGAATAGGAAACTGAGACAGGAAAGCTAAAACAAGGCCAAATAGTGTGTGCAATTTGCAGCCAGCTTGTAATAACAAGCCATTGTCTTCCCCAGCCAAGGACACTTGAAAGCAAATGGTTGAAAACCTCCCTAAGGAAAGAATGCAGGGATTAAGGCAGGAAAGGGAAAGGAAAAATGAGCAGTTTTACTCTCTAAGCAGAAAAGCCAGCAGTCTCAAGGTTTGGCAAGATAAAGTTGCCAGGTACTTCTCATAAATTCTGGGAAGGCCACAACAATGTGAAAAAGGGATCTTGAGAATTAATCTATGCCAAAATGCTCAGCAGAGGAATTTTGAAACCTATAGACTGGACTATACATAGCACCTCAAACCCACACCTAACTAGCTCTTCAGCTTAACTGAGAGCCCACCTGTGTTTCATAAGCCAAATGTATAGCTTTGTTTCTTTAATAAAGTGTTGTGGAGCGAGCACGAGTGAACGACCACTGGAGTCCAGGCCAAATTAAAATTTAGGGAGCCTTTATTAGACGGCCAGCTGGCCGGCCAGCCAGCTGGCAACTGCTCTGCCTTTCTCCACACAGGGAGTCCAGAGCGCAGCCATGACCCTTTGTGCAGGACCACTTTTAAGCACATTAACCACATCCTGTTTTTGCAGAGCAAGTAACACAAGACAAAACAGTTTTTCCTAAGCAACATCAGGATCATGCCATTGACGACCATGTTATTCACAGGATCATCCTGTTCTTCAGAAAGCTGACAGTGTTCTATGAAAGAAGGCCTACATGCTGGGAAGGGACTATGAGACTGTATCTCAAGGCCTGGCCTGGTGTCTGTGCTGACAACTCTATCTGGGGCATAGTCCACGGACTCTCTGGAATGGTAGTAGTAAGCATGCTCAAAAATTCCCACTCTCTAACATCCCCCATTGGTTTTATGTACATGAGTCAAATTATTGACTCCTTTGGGTCATTGTTGGTGAGGGAGTTATATTGACCATGAGGACTATAAGCTGGATAGAATTAATTCTCTGCTGAATAAAGTCAGTGGGCCTGTTTATAAGATAAGGGCCTGGAATGAGGGTGAGGACTAATCTTTAGAGGGTCCGAAGAGTCCTGGACTCTCTATTTTGCCTGGGCTGTCTTAAGCCAGGTGTGATGAAGCCACGCCGTGATCCCGTTGACCTTGACTGCTGTGGAGATGGTCCTTTCTAGGTAGGAGTCAGTCCTTGTGTGGCAAATTTCTTTATCCAAACGAAGTCACCAGGGTGGAAGGATGGACCTGATCAGACATGCTTCTGGACTGCTTTCTGGGTGGACTGTAAAGCCTGTAAGAACTTGAGTAAAGATTGGTTATGGATTTCAGCTTTTCTAGATTGGGTTTCCATGTAAGCTGGTGAGGTGGGTAGGTCAGGTCACTAGAATCTGTAGAGGCCCCACTGGTTTTAGGGCAGCCTCCCAGGCTGCTTCATCTGCAGCCTCTTTCCCTCTTGCTTCTGGGGAGTCCCCTTGTCTCACATAGGTAGAGACAGAAAGACTTAATCACATCTGGTAGTGCTGGTTAGCCCATCGTCCTTGCTCTGCTCATATCTGTCTAACTGACTAATATATTACCTCAAGGATCCTGGCTCTGAATTCTTTTAGGGAAAATGGATGTTGGTGGGCTCTTCTAGCTACTTCCTGCTGAGGCAGGTCAGAGGTTTCTCTCAGAGCCAAGAGATCCTTGCTGTCTGTCAGAGGGATAATGAGGCCTGGGCACAGAAGGAGGTGGGCTTGTGGCCTGGTGGAGACAAACTGTAACAAATGGTCTGGTGGAAGGGAAAGAAAACCTTTCAGTTTTAATAACTTCTATTGAAGTAGAATTTTTCTCCTCAAAATTACTCCCATGTTTATTAAAAGAGCCAAATTAAGACTAATTTATCTATTGTATTTAATTTGGCCTGATTGTTTGCATAAACATAACAAGAATGGTAACTGACTCCTTTGCCAGAATTTTATGATTGGATCTTAATGTGTCCCATAGGGCCAGCAAGCCAAGCTATCCAGCTGCCGTCAGGCCTGCCTGTAGTATCTGCTGAGTTAGGTGAATCCTCACCTGTAGTGGCTCTACCCCAGCCCATGCCCTAGGCTTCAAGGCCCATCTCAGCCCTCCTACTTGTCGCAGCTCAGAGTGTGTGGGGTTCCTGCAGGGACGCAGAGGAGCCCTTATTGCTCCCCTTCTACTCTGACCAACCACCAGTGATGGTAGGGCATGGGCCTGATGCTCCAGCACCAGCCATTTTCAGGGCTCCCAAGCAGGATACCAGGCTTTCTCCATGGCACTCTTATTGGCTTCAAATCTTCAGAGTTCAGGCAGGGCTCTTTAAAACATGATACTCCAGTCAAAGTTTCTGGTTAATAAAACCACTATGGGAAACTGGTCTTATTGAATTTATGCAAAAAAATGTATTGCCCTGATTTATTTATTAAATATTGCCAAATTTCAGAGGAATTGTATAAGGAGAAAAATATACTGACCTGCTTTAAGATAGAATTTTCCTTGCCAGTCCTTTTTATGGACTTTCTAAAGTAATATTTTCTGAACATATTATAACAAACAGTAACTGTTAAATTTCTTTTATCAGTCCCTCCCTAAGTACTTTGGCATAAGCTATTTACCCTCTGTTTAGGGAGGCAAAATGCAAATTATTTACTCTTCCTGGCTTACTGGCCTGTATTATTTGATTTCTTTTCAACATCTCTCTTCTCCTTCTTATTACATATACAACCCTTATTAATTTTATACTTCTAAATTAGCCTTTAACCCTTCTTTCTGTCCTTTAAAAATGCATAACCATGCCTCAGACCTTCGACTCAGTATTCCTTATTCTTTGAGACCTCAATCCTTTAATGAATCCTAAAAAGAAACAGCGAGAATTTTCTTAGATTAACATTTATGACTTAGACCTTCTGTGATAAAACTAAGAGCAGGTAAAAATATTTCTTTTTGACAGACAGAGATTTTTAAAACTTAAACTAGTTGTAATATTAAAGATATTATATCTTAAAGTTCCTTTGCTGAATATTCCACCACTGCCCAAGAAGTACCCAGTAACCCCTCCCTGCCAGGCTCGGACAATGAGATTTTCTTTATGTTTATTGGAAGGGTTAAAGAGAAGATCCACTGTGTTCTGCCAGCATAGTTAAGATAAGTAAGAAAACAAGGATGCCAGCAGAGGGGGTTGTACCCAGTAAAATCAACAAAAACCTATCTCTCCCTGCTCTCACTGCTGACGTGGCCCCCTTTCTGCATTAACCATTTACTCTGTCCTTAGCAGGGGACATAAGGCAAGCTGTCTGAGATCCTGTATAACCAGGCTTTTTACACTTAAGGAACAGCTGCTCTCCCTCCCAGATTTTCCTTCTTTATTCCAAGCTCAACCTTCACCACTTCTGATATCTCCAACCATCTCCCTGTCCCCCAGCCTAGGGCTTCTCTATCTCAGCAGGCTGAGAGTGAATTCCACCACCTCTACCTTTTCACACACCTGCTCTGGAGCAGTTTTAGGCTCTTTTCCTCCCCCAGAGAGAGACCCACTGTAAATCTATCAGGAAGGGCAGCCAGGTCGCAGTTCTCAGGACCACATGATTCTGTTTGCTAGAAGGGCTGAAAAGGCAGCCTATAAAGCAGTTAATTATGACTAATCTTAACCCAGCAAGCCTTTGTTTAAACTTCTCTGGATTGGCAACCTTTACAAATTAACCCTAGAATTCCAAAATTTTAAACTAACACAGCAAAATTATAAATCAAGGAAAAGCAATTAAAAGTTCTCTACTGTCTTCCCTCTAAAGCAGGGAGGTGCACTATCTTTAAACAAATTAAACAACAGAAAGAGATAACAAATACTCTCATGAGTACAGCCAGATGGCACAAAGTAGCTTTCACTTCACACAGACTCTCACACTTACATTTATACATCATACAGTCTGAGTTTTTTACTTACGTGGAGGCGCTCCTGCTCCAGCACTTCCCCATTCTCATCCGGCTCCCAAAATTTCTGTAAATCAAAAGCGTTAATGGAGGCTCCGTAATCATCTGCTTGCTGCTTGAATTCCTGAAATTCTTCAAAAAACATTGCAGGGGAGTACAGACAGAACATGAAGCAGACTGACCCATTCTAATGATAGAGACAATTAGACCGCAATAATACAAAATAACAAAGACAATGACAACCAACCGTCGTGCGCCAGGATCTGGTCTCAGAAGTAGTGCTGCATCCAGCCTTCCAGAGACCCTAGATGGGCACCCACAGAACCAGAAATAAGTTTCCTACCGGTAAGAACCGGGTCCAGGTGGCTCCAATCAGAATCAATTAGGATATTTAGCAGGCGGAGTCTCTGACCTCTACCAGTCCCCGGGGCTGAGGAACATCTCTCAGAGATCTCGCCCTAGGTCGGAGAGTCCGGGGACCCTGGTGGGCTCCGGACACAGGACCAGTCAAAGACTGGTTATCTCGCTGGGGCATCTCCAAATATTGTGGAGCGAGCACGAGTGAAGGACCACTGGAGTTCAGACCAAATTAAAATTTAGGGAGCCTTTATTAGCTGGCCAGTTGGCCGGCCAGCCAGCTGGCGACTGCTCTGCCTTTCTCCACACAGGGAGTCCAGAGAGCAGCCGCCCCTACCCTTTGTGCAGGACCACTTTTAAGCACATTAACCACATCTCATTTTTGCAGAGCAAGTAACACAAGACAAAACAGTTTTTCCTAAGCAACGTCAGAGTCATGCCATTGATGACCATGTTATTTACAGGGTCATCCTGTTCTTCAGAAAGCTGACAGTGTTCTATGAAAGAAGGCCTACGTGCTGGGAAGGGACTATGAGACCGTATCTCAAGGCCTGGCCTGGTGTCTGTGCTGACAACTCTATCTGGGGCATAGTCCACGGCCTCTGGAATGAAAGTAGTAAGCATGCTCAAAAATTCCCACTCTCTTAACAAAAGGTGCATACTTTAATTGATTGAATAAAATTGGCTTCATCACAACCAAATCATCTGGAGTTTTCTCATTTAAATTCATATAAATGATAAGATAAGTATCAAGGTTGGGGACAGAACTATCCCTCTGACTCAGGGGGCTGTCTGATAACACCTCTCAGGGGGCTGTCCCACAACACCTCTCCAGTGTCTGTGAGAGGTGCCTTTAACATTATCAATGCTACCATAGGCAATCAGTCAAAACACAGACCTGGCTGGCTACTTCAAAAGAACTGGCCACACGAGGGTTGGGCAGAGGATGTGGGTGCACTGGGATCCAGAGCTGCCCATGGATTCCAACTGGCTCCCTCCAGACGTTTGGGTGCCTGTCCAATGTTGGGAGGCAGGCTGAGGGCTGTGGCATCTCCAGGCTTTCTAAAGGCATATCCTTCAGCCCCCCACCACTGACCCTGATACTTACAGTTAGGGAGAACCAGGAAGTTCCCTGCATCAGCCAAGATGGAGCAAGAGGCGGTTCCTATACTGACATACTAAAAGCTAGAAAGATGAATGGACAGGGCCACAGACACAAAAAACTAGAAGGATGAATGGACAGGCTCAAGTGTGCCAAAAGCTAGCAAGATAATTGAATAGAGAGAAAAAATAAAAAGCCCTTCCCTCCTTATTCCTAAAAGAACTAGGGGCTTGAATAGGAAGGGAAGGTGGTCTTTGAGACAGAGTCCACCATTCTCCCAGGTTATGACACATGAATAATATCTTTCCTTTTGCACCAGCACCTGTCTCACAATTTTGGCTTTTGTTGCAGTAGGCAGCTGAACCTGCATTTCAGTTACTGCAACACAAGAAATTATTGATCACATAATTAGAACATCTTGATAGCCAACTGTCAAAAATTCACACTTGGCTTGGTCTTCTCTCTCTAACTGGTGATTAAGAAATGCAGACTTCTCAATCATAAACAATTTGAGATCTCTCCTATGGAACAAGAAGTCTGGTAAGATTCTCTGGCTCAGCCTCAATATTTTCTGGTTCTGAACTACAAACTTCAGAGAGGAAAAAAAAATACAGTTATTAATACAACCATCAGCCTTTAGGATTTTGACAAGTAAAATATGTTCTCTGAAAAAATTTTGCTGTATTTTATTTCAATAAGATGTAAAAAGTTACACTAACTCACTGTGGAACTTTTGTTTATGCCACTTTCTGTATATGAAATACTTCTTTCTCCCTGCCTATCTCTATCTGTTTAAGTCCTACCTTCCCATTCAGGTAAGGTCTCAGTCAAATGATCCAGCATCAGCCAAAGTAATGGCTCCTTTTCAATTGTCTGTTGTATTTTACTACTGCTATTAGAATAATTGCATGTTCTCTTATATTATTTTCTTTTCTGAGTAGGTCTTAACTCCTCTAGCAGACTATAAACATAAAAACCACAACTTTTTATTTCTGGATTGACTAGAATGTGGTCTTGAATATTTAGCATTAATTCATTTTTATAAATAAATGAACAAAGGCCATCTACAAGTTTCTGGCATCTTTATTTCTCTTGTTAGGTAACTGAAAGATGTGTTTAACTTGGAATGAAGGGAATTTCAATTATAAAAGATGGTCTGCTGCTGAACAGCATGTTGACAGAAAATCCGTGAAATAATTTAAAATTTCCAATCAGAGAAAATCATAGGGAACAAGTAAAACTATCATTTTAGTATTTTTCAGGTCTGCTGACAAAAATACCATTTTTGCATAATAAATTTCAGGAAATTGGAAGATTTGTTCATCTCATCTGAGAAAATAATGTTTAGAACTATTTCAGGAACTTAAAATAGAAGCCAAGCCTATACTGGGAATGGTGTGAAAAACTTAGTCCCAACAGAAAGAGTACTCTGATACTTTCTGAAGTACATTCATTAAGTCCAAGATTAATTAATATGCAAACAGAATCTGGGTTTATTGGTTAGTCTAAGGCTATCTACCCCAGGGTGGGGTGAGAGGTCTTCCAACAGGGGTGGGGCAACTGCCTTCCCCCATGGCAAAACTGTCTGAATAGCAAAGGTTCAATAGAGAAAGATGTCCTCCTCAGCATGAGGGAATGACTCAGTACAGGAAAGTGGGGTGTCTGTTCTCCAAACTTAGATTCCCTAATCCTGGGTGTGTTCACACAGCTCCAGTCCATTCTTCCCTCTCTCTGCTGAAGCCTAAGGTGAGCAGCTCCACAGGGAATTTTGTGTGTTGGCCTTTTAAGAGGGTTCCTGCATTTCCAGCCATCTCTTGCTGGCAGACAGCAACCCTGCTGGTTTTCATAGCCAGATATTATGTAGGCATCTTTCTCAGTTCTGGTGCTCTCTGCTTTTCCTAGCTCCAGGCCCCAGCTTGGGGTTTAGACCCAGAGTTCCCAGCTGTCAGAAACCCCCACCACTGAGATATCTTTCTGGAAATTCAGCTACTGTCTGTGGGATCCCGGCCAGCCCCTATGCACTTCCATACTTCCTACCAGTCTCTCTGTGGTCTCCATTTTCCATCCTTGGTTATCAGGGTTCTCTCCAGCTAGTCTTTAGTTGATTTTTCAGGGTGGTTTTCTGTATTTTAGTTATAATTCCAGTTTGGTCCTGGGAGGACGTCAGTGTAGTTTCCATTTACTCCTCTGCCATTTTGGAATCTTGCTTTGCTTTCTCATTTATGGATCTGTAAGAGCTTATTGATAATTTTAAAAATAGCTTGCACTTATATTTTAATTACAAATGAATCTACACTAATAAAAGAGAAACATGCAATTTGACCGTACCTCCACCATGCCCACAAGCCATGCCCACCAGCCAATCAGGAGCAAGTATGCAAATTAACCCAATCAAGATGGCTGCAGCCATGGAGAGAGCAGGAGGCTTGGGTTTCCCAGGCAATGGAGGAAGCCAAGCTTCCCACCCTGGCCGGCCCTGGCCTCCACTCAAGACTACAAAGTTTCAATTATAGAAGACATATAAATCCCAGATCCCAGGGCCTCCACTTGTGTGGCCAGCCTGCAAACCACCACAGGCCCCTCACCAAGGCAGCCCCACACCCCAAGGGAACCCCCACCTTGATCTAGGACACCCTTCAGGGCAAACTAGCTGGACCCCACCAGTGCACCAGGCCTCTATCCGATATAATAAAAGAGTAATATGCAAATTGACTGTCACTCTAACACACAATATGTGCCCCCATGTGGACACAAGATGGCCACCACAAGATGGTCAGCAGGGAAGGGCAGTTGGGAGGGACCAGGCCTGCAAGGGAGGGCAGTTGGGAGCAATCAAGCCTGCAGGAGAGGGCAGTTAGGGGAGACCCAGGCCTGCAGGGGAGAGCAGTTAGGGAGGACCAGGCCTGCAGGGGAGGGCAGTTAGGGAGGACCAGGCCTGCAGGGGAGGGCAGTTGGGGGGGACCACTCCTGCAGGGGAGGGCAGTTAGGGGCAATCAGTCTGGCAAGGGAGCAGTTAGGCATCAATCAGCATCAGAATGGCTGCTATCAATCAGGCTGGCAGGGGAGTGGTTAGGGGGTGATCAGGCTGGCAGGCAGAAGCGGTTTGGGGCAATCAGGAAGGCAGGCAGGCAAGTAGTTGGGAGCCAGCAGTCCTGGATTGTGAGAGGGATGTCTGACTGCCCGCTTAAGCCTGATCCCGGTAAGATCAGGCCTAAACGGGCAGTCGGACATCCCTTGAGGGGTCCCAGATTGGAGAGGGTGCAGGCTGGGCTGAGGGACACCCCCCTCCCCTGCTCCATACATGAATTTCATGCACCGGGCCTCTACTTTATAAATACTCTTTTTGTTGATAACCAATAAGTTAGTAATAAATTATAAAGTTGCAGCTAAATGTTATATTTTTAGATACTGAAATAGAGGGTTTTATGTGGAAAATATATGTAATTTAGAAAGTGTTAAAAAGATAAGCCTGCACTTCTCTCTGTAGTCTGTAATTTTGCCAAAGGGTTGCCCTTCTATAAGGTAGGACTGGATCTTTTAAATAGCAACCTATTTAATTCCATACACATACACTTCTTGGTATTCAAGCATAAAACTTGATAATTACCATGAAATAAGTTATTAATTTGTACTAATTTTCCAGCGGTTCCTTATATTTATTATTGAAATTATTTTAATTTTTTTATAAGGACATATACTCTACAAAGCACATTATCTGGGTTTAAAATCAGTAAGGGTTTTCCAGATCAACATATATCTCAGATGCCACATATAAGATACCAACTGATATAATAAATAGTTACAAAAATGTAATTTCCTTGATTATGGGGAGTTCAGACTATATTGAGGTCCCATTTCCTATAACAGGGCTGAATCACACACTCCCAGATTCCTTACTACAAGCTACATGTGATCTGGGTAATAGCTTAAGGAACACTCGCCAAGAATAAGAATCTGGTTTCTGCCACTCATTGCCTATGACAAACAATCCTGTGGTCCATGTCAAGTCACAGAATGTGAGAACTGCTTTGTACAAAGGATGCTCACATATAAAGAATGAGGATGTAGTCTCCTTTTTCATGGTGCAATAAATGTTCTTACTTAAAACTTATTTTTAATATTCAATTCTCATCCACTTGGTTGCAGACTCTTTTGACATACAAATAAAGGTGATGCTGTCTCTGCCTCTAGGAAGCTCATTCCAATGATAGCCTCTAACCTTTATATCTAATAAGCTATAAAATATAATGGATGTGTTTTGTTTCTAACTCCGTTTATACAGGAATAAAAATACACTTTTTCCAAAATATATAAAGAATTCAAATAACTTCTCAGAAGAAAGACAAACAATCCAGTTGAGAAATGGGTGAAGGACCTAAAGAGATATTTCTCTACAGAGGACATACAGATGGCCAAGAACATATGAAAAATTGCTCAAGGTCACCAATCATTAAAGAGAGGAAAACTAAGATGATAGTTATCACCTCATACCTGTCAGAATGGCTACTATCAATAAGTCAACAAATGACAAGTGGTACTAAACTGGCCTACCATGTAATGACAAATAGTTTGGAAGGATTTTAATAAAATAGAAATATAATGATTTTATTAAAAATATTTAATAAAATAAAAGCACATGACAAAAAATGGATAATATTTATTTAATTTGTTATTTAGTCATTTATATTTTAGAAAAGAAGATGGTTAAGTCTAGTTTCTATTTTTTAATCAATTGTCTAGTATTTACCAGACAGGATATTATAGTATTTAGTGTTGCTGGTAGAAATATAATTAAACTTCCTTACTTTGGGGCAATTTAATTGGAAAACTAAGGTAACATTAAATGCAGCTATTAATCACTGCTCTCTTGTGCTCTTTTGTGTGTGTGCGTGGTTAAAGGGTAAACAATGCTCACACATATCACATTGAAACATGACGTTTTAATGCCTAATCTTCAAAAGCAGATGATTAGTAAATTAATGTTATACATGGCAAAAATTCATTGCAGGGCTGAGATCAAAGAAACCTTTCCATGTACTTGGAAAGGTTTTAAGTCCCCAAAGAAAAGGCCAGTTCAACTTATTATTTATGAACTGGTCCATTCAAAGGGTAAAATGCAAAGCACTCTTCAGTAGATGAAACTGATTGAGTCCTCTGGGTATTCCCAAAGGCTCTGAACTCTGTGTTGGCTTCAAAAGACACAGAAGGCGATGTGAAGATGCTTCCCAGCACCTTCTCCATTGACTGACAAGGACAGTTATTTCTCTCCAAAGGAAGTCCCTGGGGGAAAAGACTCACTTTTTATTCATTAATAATCCAGCCTATTTGGTTGCAATCCCTACTAGCTGCTAGCTTTTCTCTGTGGTGGGTAAGGCACCCAGTCAGGTCAGGGCTGAGTGTCCACTCCTCAGAAACCTTCATACCTGCCTGGTGAGGCGGGTGGGCAGGGAAGCCCTGAAGAGAGTGCATCTGACTCCAGGCCTCACAGAGAAGCTGGTGCCTTATCCCAGCATGATATGGGTAGCTCCTACACTAGTGTTGAGCAGGCTGTAGCTTCCTGGACCCTGGGGAAGGCACCCAAGTGCCCACAGAACTGGGAGCCCGGCAGGGCGAGGTCTGGTGGATGAGGTTTAGGTGGTCTGGAGCAGACTACTCATGGAGATCCGGCAGGTGCCAAACATCTGTTATCCAAAGCTGGAGGTCCCATGTGCTAGGAAGTCATGACAGGATTGGCCAGTAGTTGAGGCCTGGATCCTTGTTGGATTGCTCTTTTCCCAGGAGCTGGACTTGCACGTGCACCTTTCTCCGTTGACGTTTCCATGGAGACATCAGAATCTCCTGGTGGTAATTCAGTGCATGCTAGAGTCCCAGAGAACTAGGAAGCAAAGGAGAAGCTCTCCCAGTTTCTATTCTATTCGCAGTTAAACTGACTCTAGATGGGAAATTTGGTTTCTAAATTTCATCTGTTAATACACCGCTGCTGCCACCTTGCCTTGCCCCGTGGCCATCATCCAGTGGTTATACCTATCCGCCCTAATGAACCCGCCTGCCCAGGATCACGCTGAGGCTCATACACCTGTAGTGGGCCCTAGTCACAGGCTGTTCCACCAGAATCATGCACCTGCAGTGTCTGGCTTTTACATAGCACCTGAAGGCCCTGTCCTCTTCCTCAAACTACATGCTTTCCTCTGGGGATCCTCCCCGTGGTCAGCTGGAAGGACCCTCCAAAGAAGCCAGCACTGTCTGCTCACAATTCCAGGCTGTTTGGGCCCTCCATAATGGTCTATATCCCTCCTCTAAAGCATAGATTTTCTTTCCTGCTTTTACTACCTGAGCAGGGAGTCAAGGCTGTGAAGCGGAAACATTGAGTACCATCCCACTTCCTTGTCCAAAGGAGAGAGAGATGAAGGTCCAAGAAGAATCCCTAAAAGGGATGGCAAAGAACGAAGCCCATCAAGTACAGAACAATGGACAGAGTGACTAGAATAGCCCCTATAACAGTGGGGATCCAGCCCTTATATCCAGTTACCTCAAGACCAAGGAAGTCCTCCCTTCCTGCAATGGCAGTCCTGGGCCTCTGGACCTCAATCCCAAGCACCTACAAGACAGCTTGAGAAGGAACGCCCAGATGTCTCCCAGATTCTCCTCCTCCAAAAGCTAGGTGATCACTTGCTCATGCAGCCACGTGGGACATGTCCTGCCTTGTCTGTCTGACCCAACCCCATGCTGCTCCCTGCTGGGAGAGATCCACAGAGGAAGTGATGCGTGACCATCCTCCTGTTATGCCCAGTTTTCATGATCCCCAAAGACCACCAGGGAGCCGAGTCCGATGCAATAGCAAAGAGCCTTTATTCGAGCTAGCCAGGTGACTGCTCTGCCATTCTCCACGCAGGGAGTCTGGAGAGCAGCCGCCCTACCCTTTGTGCAGGACCACTTTTTAAGCACATTAACCACATCCTGTTCTTGCAGAGCAAGTAACCCAAGACAAAACAGTTTTTCCCAAGCAACGTCAGAGTCATGCCATTGACAACCATGTTACTCACAGGGTCATCCTGTTCTTCAGAAAGCTGACAGTGTTCTATGAAAGAAGGCCTACGTGCTGGGAAGGGGCCATGAGACCGTATCTCAAGGCCTGGCCTGGTGTCAGCACTGACAACTCTATCTGGGGCATAGTCTACAGCCTCAGTAGTGCTCAGAAATTCCCACTCTCCAACACTCCCAGTGTGCCAGGGTCACTAACTTTGGGTAAGGAGATGGATACTGAAAAGCCATCAGGGAGCAATCCTCCATTGATTTCTGCTGGCAGGAAGGCCTGCAAAAGAAAAATGTCTGTGCCACTTCAACTACCACCGTCACCACTGCTGTGGGATGGAACTGAGCTGCCCCACTCCTAAGCCATCTTGCCTTGCAGGTGATGAAAACCTGGTCACTGACACTGAGTTTAGAGGACTGCACAGAGGTCATGGCTGACTGCAGTTCCACTCAGTGGGCCCCCTTCCTTCTCTCCTCCTGGCTCAGTGATTGCATGACCCCTGCCCCTGGCCACTTAAATTGGGCAGGTCCCTGCTCCTATTACAGCCAGGATATCTGAAGACTTGACCTCTCAGCCTGATGATGACATTGAAATGGACACTACTCCCCCTTGCTATGCTGTCACTGTCATAATGTACCTTGACTCCAGTATGAGATTCCTGCCAGTTTACCAAATCCATACACTGTGGAGCACAGGCGCCATGCAGTCCCTCCATCAGCCCACCTACATTGAAGGACTGCTGCCCTACCTCAAACCATCCCATTGGCTCCCAAACCACACATCAGCCCACCTTAGGAACTCCTGATGATGCCATAAGGGAACCTCTCTCCTCAGTGCTCCTGTTAGCACTGGACTACCAACAATGGTGGTTGGTGTTGCCACCAAGATGCCTAACACTGAAAACAGTAGCTCACTGTTTGCCAGTACATCTGTAGGCCCACTTGTGGTTATGGGTCTTGCAGCTGCCATGGATGGTGGGAGCTATGAGGTCAGACCCCACTCATTCACAGGCATCCAGAGCAACAACTGTAGAGATGGACTTAATAAAGCATGTAGCATTGCTTCTATAGCTCACCTTAGCTGTATAACCAGGGATCCATCTGGCTGCTGCAGGAGGAAGGCATCCATCACCTGATGCTCACATACACGGCTGGTTGGACCTTAAATCCTATCACCTGCAGCCCACTTGTCCACAACACAGGTGGTGTGGCAGAGTATAACACCATTCCAATGAAGGGAGGCACTACTGTTTCCACTTGCCATGAGTGTACTTGAGGCCCACCTGAACATAGAAAAACCTCCTACACTCGCAAAAGCCACCACCATGGAGAATAAAGTCATGGCAAGGGACATGTCTGTTTCCACCTTTTATCACCCACTGGGGGCTCCCCTGGCTACATTACATCCATTACCCATGCAAGTCCAGTATCATCACTGTGTTTAGACACAGTTATAGTTGCACTTTCTTTCCAAGCTCCTGGAACCCACCTGTGCAGAATGCAGATGATGCTATGGGAGGGTACAACATCCCTCCCATGATGGAAGGACCTGTTTTTCCCACTTTCTATCAGTACATCTGGGGTCCACCTGGCCAAAACACAGGGAAAATGTCTCACCTGTAATGAGAGGCCACTGTGTCACCACATGCCATCACATCACATGCAGCCCAACTATACAGACCACAGGTAGAGTGACGGGGGATAGCACTACACCTGCAATGACTGGATAGGCTTATGAACTCCCATTCATACAGAGCCTGGGCCTCCCCTGACCAAAACAGTAGTGTTGGAGGCGGGTAGCACTAGACAGTTATTGTTATAGAGAAATGTCTACTCTTAGTCAAAACACCTGCCTTCATCCCCCAAGTTAGGGTACCCCTCTCACTTTGGATGAACCACGATTGTGTTTGGAGCCCCTGCTCAGAGCAACTGGCCTGTACTCTGGGCCTGGCAAACAATAAATTTGCATTTGGGACACATGCCCAGAGATTCATACAAGCCACCAACCAATTCCATCACAAATCTCAGCAAATTAGGAGCAGATCTTTCTCTGCAAACTGTGTTTAACCATAAATGGACTTTGCTCCACTGGGAAGAGGCTTAGACCCCCTTAAGGGAAACTTAATCTGCTGATGGTCCTACATCAAGTCAGAGGACCACACCTCAGGGGCTGTGTGTTTGGGAGGGGGCATTTGACGTTGAGTGGCAAAATTTTTAGAAGTCCTATCACACATAGAAAGATGTAAGATGATATCTGTGTCTCAGACTTCAACTCTGAACCTCTGGTCTTTCTACCAAAAACAGGAAACAAAGCCAAGAGTTACATCCCATATCAGTAATAAGTGTATGGACAGTAAGCCTTGGGTCTGACGTGATGGTGGTGTTACTGTCAGGAAACCAGGATTACCCATTGTGTCATTGCTTCCTTACCTAGGAGCCTGGCTCCTCAGTTATGGGAGAAGAAGAAAGTTGGTGACCACAGGGGAGTTCACAGTGACCCTATGGCACTTTCAGAGCTATTTCACAAGAAGAGTTTTTGTTCCTCAAACCAAGGAGTAACCTTCAGGGCTTTATTGTTCTGTATTTACTATATCATCAGTGATGGCCAGCCTGCAGGAAAGAAAAGTAAAGTAATATCACTGTTTCTCATCATTCTGCAGGTAGTTTGTCCACCTTTCATTGAGGTTGGTTAACAGCAAATACTACAGAAAAGTCCTGCACTTCCTCGGCCTGCATTGCCTTTGATCTGAAGCCTGGTTCTTCAAACACAGGAAACTCATTTATAATCACTGATCTCCCCTTAAGATTGCAGCTCCCTGTCCCCTTTGCTCAACCACCAGGATATTGAATTTGCAAATACACACACACACACACACACACACACACACACACACACACACACACTAGCCAAGCCCTGGGTGCTTTCCATCAGTCCTAAATGTCCGCTAATTCACAACTAATGATCCTGGTTACAGTTTTCCTGCAAAAAAAATTAAGTGGTTTATGTGTTATAGAGTAGCAGTTTTTATTTTTGCTTTTTTAATTCATTTGGGTTTTTACAACTTGAAAATTCCTAAAATCTTAAATAAGAACATTGAAATAAGTTTATGACCTCTCTATTATACTGAACTTCAGTGAATAATTTTCTTAAATACCATAATCATTAAGAAACATTTATGCTAGCAATTTTCTAAATAAACTAGAGACCCAGTGCATGAAATTCATGCATGAGGGGCGAAGGGGTCCCCTCAGCCCAGCCTGGACCCTCTCCAATCCGGGACCCCTGGCTCCTAACTGCTCTCCTGCCTGCCTGATCATCCCTAAATGCCCCCCCCCCGCCAGCCTGATCATCCTTAATTGCCTCTGCCTGCCCCCTCGCTAACCCCCCTGCCAGCCTTGTCGCCCCACACAGCCTGCTGTTCAGTTGTTACTGTGAGGGCATCGTGACCAATTTGCATATGACCCTTTTATTAGTATAGATTAGTAACTACATTCCCTGATGTTGGATATATATATATTTATATATGCCCCTAAGTGACCATCGCAACTGAATGGATGACCGAACAGGCTGTGTGGGACAACTAAGCCAGCAGGGTGGTTAGTGAGGGGCAACCAAATGACCAAGCAGCAGGCTGTATGGGGTGACCAGGCCGGCATGGGGGTTAGTGAGGGGTGACCAAATGACCAAGCAGCAGGCTGCGTGGGGCGACCAGGCCGGCAGGGGGGGCAGTTGGGAGCAACCACACCTGCGAGGGGGGAGCAGTTAGGGGCAACTAGGCCTGCAGGGGGGGCAGTTAGGGGTGATCAGGCAGGAAGGTGAGCAGTTAGGAGCCAGTGGTCCCAGATTGTGAGAGTGATGTCCAACTGCCAGGATCGGGCCTAAACCATCAGTCAGACATCCCCCAAGGGGTCCCAGATTGAAGAGGGTGCAGGCTGGGCTGGGGGGACCACCCCCCACCCCAAGTACGAATTTCATGCACTGGGCCTCTAGTATCATATAGGCTTGCAAAGATTTTCTACTGTCCTTGATGCTCTCCCATCAGAGCTGATATGAAAGGAAAATGCAGTCTTGACTAAACAGCTTCTAGTTCTGAAATTGTTTTTCATTGACTTGGTTTCAGAGCAGCTTTAACAACAGCCATTATCTACATTTGCCAACTGCTTTGCTCTTTCTAGCTCCAAAGCACAAACAGGCATAAGATTAATATTTCATTATTAAAAATAGGCAAGGTACATTATGCTTCTTCAGTCTATGTTTCATTCTTGTGCACAATTTTAACATGTTATTAGTTTCCCACTGTGGTTTTCTACTGTGATGATTTGAAATAACCTCATTTCTAGCATCCTTTGCAAAAAGAACCTCAGTAGACTTTTTTAATAGACTTTTTACAAAACAATACTTTTTATGGAATTTTTCTATTTTACAATCTTTTCAAAAAAATTTTATTTTCCTATTCCACCTCTTTTATTTTCTCTTTTAATCACAAAAATTAAAGAGGCTTCTTGAACCTGTGCTTGACACCAGGCTCTAGTAGGTGTTCGAAACTAGGTGCACACTCAGTGTAACTATTTAATTTGCTACAAAAAATAATCTTATTATGCAGGATCATTGTGCTATAAAATGTCAGAAAACATTTAGGTTGAACATCATGTCTTTTTTTATATATTTCAGCAGAAGTTTAATAAGGACTATTTAGCAAATTTATCATATAGCAATCAGTGAAATGTGACCTACAGTTAAACTTTAAAATTTTTCCTTCCTTCCTTCCTTCCTTCCTTCCTTCCTCCCTTCCTTTTTCAATTACCATTTCATATTAGATCCCTGTGAGCTTAAACTCATAAAACTAAAGACATTATCATCTTTTATATCTCTGATTCAATCATTCAATAAATGTTTATTGAACACCTGCTATGTGCCAGGCCTTTTTTCCCTCAAGTTCTAGGGTATTGAAACAAATAAATAGAATTAACATCATAGGAGAACAAAAATAAATTAAGGAGAGGGAATTGAGAATGACCAAAGGAGGGAAGTGTATTTTGTACAGAATGTCAGGGAAAGCCTCTCTAAGGAGATGCGTTTGAGCAGGGACCCCACTGAAGCGAGTGGGAGAGAGAGCTTTGCAGACATCTGAGGCAGAACATTTCAAAAAGTGCTCCTGGAAGAAGTGGCAGCAAGTGCCAAGTTCTGAGGCCTCTTCCCATGCTCAAGGGACAGGAAAGCCAGGGTGGCTAGTGTAGAGTGATGACCTTAGAGTGATAGGAAATGAGATCAGAGAAGATATAAGTGGTCATATCATATAGTACCTGTCAGCCATGGTAAGGTGTTTATATTTTAGTCTGAGCGAAATGAAAATTTATTGGAGAGATCTTAGCCAAGGAGTGACACAGGATCTGAAGGAACTCTTACCATTTGCACCAGCATGGATGGAACTGGAGAGCATTATACTAAGCAAAATAAGCCAGTCGGAGAAAGATAAATATCACATGGTCTCACTCATTTGTGGAATATAGTGAACAACATAAACTGATGAACAAAGATAGAACCAGAGTCATAGAAGCATAGAACAGACTGTCCAACCTATGAGGGAAGGCGGGGGGTGAAAGGGTAAGAGATCTACCAAAGGATTTGTATGCATGTATATGAGCATAACCAATGGACATAGATGGAGGGTGGGAGGGGGGAGGTGAGGACATGTGTTGGGGGGTGGGGGCGGGTGGGGAGAGGTCAAGGGAGGAAAAAGGAGACTTATGTAATACTTTAAACAATAAAGAATTTAAATGAAAAGAAAAAATATTTCCTGTATAGATGAATAAAAAAAATAATGAATGAATGAATAAAGAGTTAGAAAAAGAAAAAAAAATTTAATCTACTGTGTGTATTAGTTTTCTCATGCTGCTTAAAAAAATTATTTCAAATGTAGTGTCTTAAAAAACATGTGTTTGTTATCTTACAGTTGTCATAGGTTCAGAGTTGGAGAGGAGGGACCATTTAGCAGGATTATCTGCTCAGCATCTCCTAAGTCTAAAATCAAGATGCCATTTGCATTGCAGAGTTCTGTTCCAAGCTTATGCAGACATTAGAAGAATTAACTTCCTTGTGGTTGCAAGATTGAGGTCCAGGTCCCTAACTTTTGTGTATTTGTTTTTGTCATCATAATCATTTTTGTACTGTAATAAAAATCATAACATAAAATTTACCATCTTAACCACTTGTTCAGTGCAAAGCTTAGTAGTGTTGTGTATGCTCATATTGCTGTGAAACATCTTTAAAACATTTAATCCTGAAGATCTGAAACTCTGTTCCCATTAGACAATTTCCCTTTTCCCCATTCTCCCATCTCCTGCTAACCACCAACCTGTGTTCTGTTTCAACGAGTTTGACAACCGTATAAACCTCATGTAAGTGGAATCCTACACTATTTGCCTTTTTGTAACTGGCTTATTGTTTGTTTGTTTTTGCTGGCAGTCAGCCTGGAACCACTCTTCCTTCTTAGCTCTGTAGAGTGTTTGAATTTTGGGGGCCATTTCAGAATCCTTCCTACAAAGTAAGGGAAAGAACAGAATTATGGAAGGGGCAGGAGAAGAAGCTGGAGACCAGGTAGAAGACACTGGAAATGTCTAAACCATTGCTTCTCAAAATTTAAAGTGTATATGAATCTCCTGGGGATTGTTTTAAAATTTGATTCTAACTTAGTAAGGCTATAACCTGACTTTCCTACCAACTCATTAGTCAACAGAGCCAAATATCAACAGTACAATGATTGAAATTTCTTTTGAGAGCCAAATTTTTTAAACTTAAACTATATAGGTAGGTACATTGTTATTAACTTAATTAGCATACTCCTAAACTGGCCTTTGCTAAAAACGTCCTCAATCTGATTGAGGTACGTTCCCTGAGGTAGACCCCTTCCAACTCTCCCATCCACACTCGTCTTGTATACTTGTTTCATCTATCTCCTTTCATTCATCCTCTATATGTCCAAACCATCTCAACATACCTTTCTCAATCCTCGACACTACATCTTCTTTCACTCCACAATATTCCCTAAAATTGACTTAATAAGCTTTACTTAAAGTTTTAAGTCTTAGTTAAATTGTAGGTATGTTGAATAAAACTTGATATCATACTTAATAACGATATTATTTATTGATAAAATTAAATTCCTTACAATATCCATAAAATTAAATCATGACAATGACTGACAAACACTAATGTGAACAATGTCCTTGCATCTCCTTGGAAAGTTGGGGTAAATCAGGTTTGTATGTTGTTGTTTTTCATTTTAGGCACGATTCCAGGTTCTCATCAATAAGACGACTTCTCAGTTTACTCTTGATAAGGTTCATGCTTGAAAATGATTGTTTGCATAAATATGTAGACCCGAATAAGGAAAGAACAGCAAACGCTAGTTTTTTCAGTTGATTTTGAGTCAGGAATACTATTCCAGGTGTTAAAAATCAACATATTTTCCTTTTCCAGGTCTTTCAAAGCAGACCACTTGTGCTGTGAACTAAGTTCACATTTGTTTTTCTCCAATATTTCTATATCAGCACAAAGACATTCAAATTTCGAGCTCCACAATTCTTTGTTTTTTAAATCCAGCAATTGCATTTCATAGTTGCCAATGTCAATATTAAAGGGAGAAAACTTTAATTCTGTTACAGTAGCATTAAGAAGTTTTTTAACAAAGGTTAACATCGCTTTGCTGTTTCTGAATTCCTAAAACCTGTTGAGAAAAGCTTCCCTTATATTTAAAAGTGTTGTTTTGAAATAGTAAATGTCAATATCAGAATTATTTCTTGGCGATGTTTCAATAGGCTTGGAAAGTGAATCAAAGTTTCTCTTTCAAAATCTTGAGCAAAAAGAAATAATTTGTTTTTGAATGAAATAACTTCCAACATCGAAAAAATTGTGTTTCCTTTCCCCTGTAGTTTACGATTAAGCTGATTTAGATGAGATAAAATAAAATTTTATTTACCATGAAATAAAATTTTTGGATCCACTGATCGTTCGTTAGTTCTGGATAGTGAAAACCCTTCTCAAGGAGAAATGCTTTAATTTCTGTTAATAAGAAAGCAAAACGTTTCAAAACGTTTCCTCTTGATAACCAACATACCTTGTTATGCAGCAGAAGATCTGCGTACTCACTCTCCATTTCAACTAAAAATTCTTTAAATCAGCGATGATTAAGAGCTTTAGCTATAATGGAGTTGATAATGTTAATCACCAATTCCATAACTTTGCAAATTTCTTCTGGAAATGTCTGTGCACAAGGCGCTTCTTGATAAATGATGCAATGGTAAGTATCTCGTGATTAATTTTTTCTTTCAAAATAGCAACAAACCCATTTCTTACACTGGTCATACTTTTTGCCCTGTCTGTTGAAATTGAGACAATTTTATTGAGTGGAATATGATGTTTTTCAATGCACTCAGTTACAGCATTTGCTATATCCTCTCCACGTGTTTGACCTTTGAGTGGCAATAATCCTAAAACTTCTTTAGGACCTGTAGATGAAATAAATTGTACAAAAAGTAAAACTTGTGCTGTATCATTTATGTTACAAGACTCATCAACTGCTGTTGATAAAGCTGAAATCAGTTTAAGATCTTCGACTTGCTGGTCGGTTATATTCGAAGACATTTTGACTGTTCTATCTTTCACTGTTTTAGCAGACAATGGTAACTCTTTAATTTTTTTTAGAATATCTGCTTTGTTCTTAAAATCCTGAAATAGCTCTTTGGATGCATTTATAAAACAACTTTTTATGTATTCACCATCGGTATATGGTTTTCCTCTCTTAGCAATCTCTTGACTAACCACAAAGCTTGCAATATTAACATTATTGGAAGATTGCATCCAGTAATTAAATACAGAACTTGATTTTTCTTGACTCTTCCGAAGTTCCTCAACTGCTTTCTTCCTTGCATCACCAACAGGATATTTAGTACTAAATGACACGTGTTTAGTTGTAAAGTGTCTCTCCAAATTTGATTTCTTGTTATGCGCCAATTTTTCCTGGCAAATAAGACAGGTTGGAAGGGCATTTAAGTTTTGAATAAATGCGAAAGTCTCGGTCCATTCAACTTTAAATTCATGGTTTTCGTCTTCTGTTTTTCTTTGCTTCTTCTTTGTAGCCATGTCAAATAGGGCACCTAAAAAAGTTTCATTTTATAATAATAAAGCCACCAACACAAAATAATTACAATTCTTAAATTGATGACAAAAATACCTGTAGGATTTTGAGCTGGTTGGAAAAATACAGGTACTTTATGCTTCGAGTAGGTACTTTTGTTACCCGCGCGCGATTTGTGGATGCGACTAGCACTAACCACTGCACAATGAGACTGCTGACTGACTGGCTCACTCAACTTGTGCATGAATCATGTGCACCTCCTCTGCCCTGTGTATCCCGCGGCCCGCCTGCGCCGCGTCTCCTGTCACCCAACCAACCAACACTCGCACTTCTTCTAATGCCACTTCTTCAAAATAGACTCGCCCAGGCTGAAAACCAACTTCTGCACATGGGCCACGAAGTTGCAATCGCACTGTATGCGTGCACCCGCACATGGTATTTTGTGGAAGAGCCACACTCAAGGGGCCAAAGAGCCGCATGTGGTTCGCAAACCACGGTTTGCGGACCACTGTCCTAGGTGACCACAATGCTGCTTGTGTAAAATCAAGACATAGGCTAATAATGACAGCAGGTTGGGCTAGGGTGGTAATAGTGGGGATAAAAATTGTATGATTAGTGGTATGATTTGAAGGTAGACCCAAAGGGCTTACTGAAAAGGAAAGAGAGACATCAGGATGACTTCTAAATTAAAGAGACAACAAAGATTATAGGAGGAGCTGTTTTTAGGGCAGAAAACAAGTGTTCAGTTTGGATAAACCAAATTGGAGTCAAAATAGAGATGATCACTAAATTCTTTGGGAAACAGCATATTTATAAATCATATGCACTGTTACTACAGAGTTAAATGTTAATATTTCTGTGAGCCACAACTATAAGAATCTTCCTAAGACTTTTGGAATTTATTTTACTGTATTAAATACGTAACTGATACAGAGGGCCTTCCTGATTCATGCTGCATTTTCTCTCTGTTTCTCTTGCATTGACGTTAATAAAACAGGCAGTGTTTCCTCTCCTCATGCCAGTGTTCTTTACAGTGAAATTAACATAGTATTACTCAAATCATTGGAGCTGTCCCTAGAAGTTGACATGCGCATCACTGTGTATATTTAAAGCCTATGATGCTCAAGTAACCTCTAGATATAGAGTTAGATTTTTGTTTAGCACCTGTCTATTTTGGTAGCTACCTCACTAGGAGATGAATGACCTAATTTTCCCTGGCAATATAGGCAGTTTCATGAGATGACTGATTATTATTTCTTTCCTGGGCTAAATTATGCAAAGTTAGTTTTGCCACATTATGAAAGCATGGAAGTCCCTCTTCACTGATTGCTTTATCACAAGAAGTAAATGACATAGACTGGGGTGGTATGGAGTGTGTATTTACTTATAATATCCCTCAACATCAAGCATATAAAATATTGTCTTACCCAACTTGTTTTAAGAAAGAAAAGCATTGTACAGGACGGAAGATGGAAACTGTGCTGCCACCCTGCTCTTTCCTGCAGAAATGCTAGTTTAGTCAGAGGGAAGTTTGGACTTGGACTCACAACATTTCATATATTTTAATAGACCTTTAAGTAAAATGTAGCTGCTCTTAGCTCTGCTTGGGTGCTAGCTACATAATATCCAGTGAAGTAAGGTGATGAGAAATGGTTTCAGGTAGGAGTGCATTGAAGGCAGCACAGGGCACTCTTGGTTTAGAGGACTGTTCATTCTGTGGAACAGATGAGCATTCACTTCACATTAAGCCAAAAACTTTAGAGAAAGCTCTGTTTTATTTTGTATAACATCAAATTATAAAACCTGGCAGGCTTCATGACCAGGAAAAAAAAAAATGGAGGAAAGAGGATAAAGATATTTCAAGGATGTGCTGGTGGTAATTTTTTCTAAATAAAACTTTGAACAGATAAAAATTAAACCACATCATTTAATGGAAGGGATGAGAGTATATCTGAAGGGGGCTACCCCATAGAGAGTGCTAAGGAATTCCTCACTATTGTTAGGACACTTTTCAATCTGGAACACTGGGCTAGGACTCACTGCCTTATAATACAGCTAGTGGCCCAGTGCACGAAATTCGTTCACGGAGGAGGGGTTCCCTCTTCCCTCAGCCCAGCCTGCACCCTCCCCTTCAGACATCCCTTTTGCAATCTGGGACCACTGGCTCCTAATCACTCACCGGCCTGCCTGCCTGATCGCCCCTAACTGCCTCTGCCTGCCTGCCTGATTGCCCCAACCGCTCTGCCTCCCTGCCTGATTGCCCCTAACCCCTCTGCCTGCCTGCCAGATCACCCCTAACAACCTCTGCCTGCCTACCTAATCGTCCCTAACTGCTCCCCTGCTGGTCTGATTGCCCCTAACTGCCTCTGCCTCACTCCACACCCTGGACTCGGGGTTCCCTCCCTCTGGCCAGCCACAGGCACCTAGGACCCAGGCCGGCTTCACCCAGGCCAGCCACAGCCACAGGGACCAGGGGCAGGTGGCTTCACCCAGGCTGCAGCCGCAGGCACCCGGGACCACAGGGTGTGCGGCTTGTCCCTCTCCTGGGCCGCAGGCACAGGTGCAGCTGCTGGTGCCCAGGACCTCGGGCCAGGCAGCTTGTTCCTCTCCTGGACCACAGCCTGGCTGGTCCCCATTCCTCTCTCCCCAGTGTTGAGTGTCTGAGCTGTTATGGTGTGATGGCATGAGAGCCTGATGATTAATTGCATATTAGCTCTTTATTATATAGGAATTTAACTTGTCACAGTCTGTCTTCAAGTGGATATTATACCACTTCACATCTTGTATAGACACTTCACTGTAACAAAATTTCATTTTTCCCGGGCAATCTTTGTGCTATTGTTGTCATGTATTTTACTTTCACAGATGTTATAAAACTGACATTATATTATTATTTGTTTAAATAGTTAATTATCTTTAAATATATTTAAATAATAAGAAACTTCTATTATATTTTTTCCTATGCATTTACTCTCTTTGGTGTTTTCCATTTCTTGGCATAAATCATTATTTGTATCTGGCAAAATTTTATTTCTGCTCGCAGGACTTCTTTTAACATTTCTTACACTACAAATCTGCTGGTCATAAAAAAATTCAATCTTTTATATATGAAAAATATATTTTAATTATTTTTTAAAATATTTTTCACTCAGTCTAGAATTATAAGTTGAGAAGATTTCCCTGTCTCCCCCCCACCATTGTGAATACTTTAATGATGGTGCTCTACTATCTTCTCCCTTACACTCTTTCTGATAAGAAATCTTTCGTAATCCTTATGTTTATTCCTGTGTATAGTGTGTCTCTTGTCTTCTGACTACTTGAAAGATTTTCCTTTTCATCATTGGTGCTGAGCAATATGATTTTTATGTGTCTTGATGTAGCTTTCTTTATGTCCTGTGCTTGCTATTCACTGAGCTTCTTTGATCTGTGGGTTTATATTTTTTACTATATTTTGCTAATTTTGGAAATTTTTGAATCATTCTTTCTTCAGATGAATATATATTTGGGTCTCTAGAGGGGGCTGGGGAGGAAGAAGAGTGAACCAAACCCAAACCGTAGGGTCAGGACCTCGGCAGGTAATTGATACAGGGACGGCCAGCAGGGCCAGTTCATGACCAGCTGCCTGAGACTGGCTCATTCCTCATTCCTGGGCTGGGTGGTTTCATGCATCTGCTCCGTGCTGCCCAGCAGTGTGGTGCCTGTCGGGGTTGTGTGTAGCTTATGGGGAAGGTACGGCCAGGGGAGTCAGAGCCTTGATCCCACGCAGTAACCAGATCCGGGCATTGGGGATGCACCAGTTTTCTGTACCCTGAGTCGCCCCATTGTTGCGCCCGGGAGCAGTCATGGTGCCTTCTTCCATCACGGTCCCTTATGCTCACAAGGATGGAGGTGTGCTGTCATAGGTTCTGGTGAAGAGAACATTGAAGACCCGTGGGTGATAGCAGGTGCTGGGTGCTGGCTGGGGAGGCAGTTGTGTGGGTTTGCGTGAAGGGCTCACAGTCACAGCTTTGAAAGACTCTTTCTTAGTTTCTAAGAGAGCTCAATGGTGAGGAAATGCAGGTCTCGTCCTGCGTTGCGGTTTCCATGGGAAACCTAGCTGTTTGGGATGTCAGAGGGGTTGGCTGGGAGCACCTGTGAGCACCTGTGGCAGAGAAACACCCTTCTCCCCTAACCTCTTCACAGGCGGACTGGTTACCGGATACCCGGGAACTGCTCAGCAGATCCCTGCTGTTCCACAGAGTTCTCTGAGAAGCCGTCCATCTTCCTTGGGAAGAAAGGTGTGTGCTTGTGCACAGTCACTGCCTGGTCTCGGGCCAGTGGGGGCACCCTGGCCCTGGACGTGTTCTCCCGCTGGGTTTGCAGAAGTTGGATAATCCTTGTCCAGAATTCCCTTGTTTAATAAAGAAAGTTAAGTTCCCAGTGAGGCCCCTGGTTAGAAAGGGAGGGGATTGAGGAGAGGAGGAGTTGAGCTGCGACCGCGGGAAGGCACGGAGCCCAAGGCATGATTTCCAGCCCCTTCACCTGCCCCAGGAGGCTGCTTCCAGAGAGACTGTGAAGGCGGGGCTCTGCTCCCATGTCCTGTTGGGTCTGAAAAGCAGGAGGCAGAGCCGTGTTCTCACCTGGGCCTCAGGGCAGTGGCCTCCTGGTTCTCAGCAGAGATGGTGGCCCTGGGGTCTGACTGCTCCTCAGTGGTTGGAACTGTGTGTAGGAGCCCGGAGCAGGCGCTCCCCTGGGAGGCAGATACAGCAGGCAAACCATGGGACCTCATTGCCTGGGCGATGATGCCAGTGTTCCACCCCACCCCCAGACACTCGGTGCCTGTGCATGTGCAAGCTGCCCACAGGCCCTCCATCTTTGTTGGGTTAATGTGCATACTCACTCCTGATTGGCTGTGGGCATAGCAGAGGTACGGTCAATTTACATGTTTGTCTATTATTGGGTAAGATTAGGCTTGCTATTGATTTGGAAGAGTGTGATGGCTTAAGAAAGCTGTGTTGATCTGTGCACTTGATCTGGTTATTCTGTTACTATAAACATTCAAAGAGCACTCGGGGAGTGTGGGAGCACAGGTCCTCCTCTGCCAGGAATTGGACCTCTGTGAACACTGGGTATTAGATGGAGAAGATGTGAGAAGTCATAGGTATGCAGGAGAGACTGTATTGCAGACCAAGTAGCCATTGTTAACAAGGAGCCATCAGACAAAACAGTTCTTCAAAGTAGCTTACAAAGTAGCCACACAAACGTAGCAGCCATTGTACACACAGCAGCCCTGCTAATACGGTAGCAAACATAGGATCCATTGTTAACAAAGTAGCCTGACCAAGCAGCCCATCCCCAGCTGGTCAACAATACATCTTTATACCAATTCAGACAAAAGAGGCTTCTTGCCAAATAGTGAGATATGTATTTGGGTTATAGAAAGCTATGCCTGTGCAGTGCATACAGTACAATCATTGTGTCCTTGCTTTTGCACCTGAGTATGGCAACTTGGCCTTGAATATCCAGTGTACTCTGGACAGAACCCCCACACTCAAATTGGCCTTGAACATCTGGAATACTCTGAATAGGGTTCCCACAGGCAGCATCCCCCACTGGCCAAGGTGGCAGGGGGAGATTCTTACACTGAGCATGTCAAAATTTAGAAGGATGAATGGAAGGGGCCTAAGTGTTCGAAAAGCTGGAAATATGAATAGATATGACCCTAGCACACCAAAAGCTAGAAAGATGACTGTATAGAAAAAAAAAACCCTCTCTTTCCTATCCCTATAAGAACTGCAGGCTTCAGCAGGAAAGGGTATGGTCTTAGAGACAGAAGTCCACCATACTCCCAGGTCATGGCACATGAATAAATCTCTTTCCTTTTGCACAGCAACTGTCTCTTGAGTTTGATTTTCCATGCAGCAGACAGCTGAACCTGAATTTCATTACAGTTCTATAGGACTCTTTTCATAGTGTCTCATATTAAAATCCAGAATCTAAATCTAGGCATAGTTGCTCTATGAATGGGTTCAAAGTTTTCTTAGTTTTTTCTACTGTTGTACATATTTTAATCTAATGGATTTACTCTAATATAAAGTTAAGTTTTTGCATGGTAATTTATGAAACTAACTCCTTATCTTTTTTTTGAGGGGGGGAGCACTAAATTAAAAAAAATTAGAGAAAAAGATATCCTACATATAATAGCCTCAAACAACCACCTGTCAATATTGATGAAGATCTTACACAAGTAAATATGAATCTGAAGAAACACATTTCAGAGTTGGCATAAAACATCTTAGGAAAACACATTCCTTCGTAACACTGGTTGGAAACATAAAATGTTTACATTTTGTTTGGGAACTTAATATGTTCATTGGACCTAGAGTATGTTTAGATTAGTTCTACTTGATTTTCCTTTGAATAACACACTATGAACTGGATAGAAACTATATGCCAAATAGACCAAATAGAGAATAGAAAATTGGAAGTTTAGAAAATACTTTGAAAATGTGTCCAAAACAATAAAATGACCAAAGTTATAACTTTATGTTCTCTAATAATCCCATATAATAAAGAGGTAATATGCAAATTGACCCTCATACCCTCACACAAAATGGCCGCCCCCATGTGGTCAAAGATGGCCGCCACAAGATGGCCAGCAGGGGAGGGTAGTTGTGGGAAATCAGGCCAGCAGGGGAGGGAAGTTGGGGGCAACCAGGCCTGCAGGGAAGGGCATTTGGGGCGACCAGGCCTACAGGCCAGGGCAGTTGGTGGTAACTGGGCCTGCAGGGGAAGGCAGTTGGGGGGAACCAGGCCTGCAGGGGAGGGCGGTTGGGGGCAACCAGGCCAGCAGGGGAAGGCAGTTGGGGGGAACCAGGACTGCAGGTGAGGGCAATGGGGTGATCAGGCTGGCAAGGGAGGGAAGTTGGGGGCATCGGGACGGCAGGGGAGCAGTTAGGCATTGATCAGGCTGGCAGGGGAGTGGTTAGGGGGTCATCAGGCTGGTAGGCAGGTGAGCAGTTGGGAGCCAGCAGTCCCGGATTGTGAGAGGGATGTCAGACTGCCCACAGGGATCGGGCCTAAACTGGCATCAACATTCCCCTGAGGGGTCCCAGATTGGAGAGGGTACAGGCTGGGCTGAGGGACACCCACCCTAGTGTACGAATCTAGTGCACCAGGCCTCTAGTATAACAATAATGATGCCTCCACTAGGTGATGTGATAAATTTAATGTAATATATAGTTAATTTAATCTAATAATTCCATCAATGGTTAATCACTTAATCACTCGGGGTTTTCTTTACTTGGGTATTATGGTTTGGTCTTGTCTTCCCAACCTCATACTATATTCAATAATTGGATATAAAAAAAGCAATCAACTAAAATGTAAGAAAACTGATTACTAGCCCTTCTATATAAAAGTTTAAAAATTACATATAATCTTTAAGAAGCAGTCTCTAAATGCTTTTTTGTGAGACTATCTTTTTTAAAATATGCAAAATATGATAATGTAAAAATCCAGTAAATGAAAAATAAATAAAATAGTTTTCAAAAATGAACATTTTTCCTTTTCTGATATGGTTTAATTGAAGTTGTATATATTGATATATATCAAGAAGTTAATTAGAAACAAATTTTTCATGGGGAAAAATATGCAAAATTATAGTAGCTATGTTGAAGTGCTTTAACATTAGTGAATTTTTCTCTATTTTCCCTATTTTGGTAATATAATTATTTCAATGTAGCAATTTAGTTTGCAATACCATTAGTGCTAGACTTTTTCTACATCAGTGCCTAATACATATAATAAATATATGTTGAATGAAAAATTAAGATAATTATTATGTTACTAGAGGCCTGGTGCATGAATTTGTGCACCAGAGGGTCCCTCGGCCTACGGGAATTGGGCCATACTTGGCTCTCTGACATCCCCTGAGGGGCCTCAGATTGTGAGAGGGTGTAGGCCATGCCAAAAGACACCACCGGTGCACAATCAGGGCCGGGAAGGGACATGGGAGGTTGGCCAGCTGGGGAAGAACCCTGGGAGGGCTCCAGGGCATGTTTGGCCCATCTTGTTCAGTCTCAATCAGCTGGACCCCAGCAGCAAGCTAATCTACTGTCGGAGCATCTGCCCTCTGGTAGTCAGTGTACGTCATAGTGACTGGTTGACTGGTTGACTGTCTTCCCCCTGGTGGTCACTGCATATCATAGAGAGTGGTTGAGTGGCCTTAGCCTATCATTAGCATATTACACTTTCATTGGATGAATGGACAACCAGATGGCAAGATAGTTAGCATATTAAAAAAAAAATGGCAGCGGAATAGACGGAAATGTCCCGAGCCCAGTCCCGGAGCAGATAGAGAGAGCAGCTGAGGGTCACATGGGGATTGTTTGTTGGTGAGTTAAGGGACAGCTATACTCCAGGAGAAGGTGGGGAACTGCTGGACGGGGCTCCCTTGACCAGGCAGCTCCTACTGCTGCTGGGTCCCCTCCCGGAGCCACCAGCTTGGACACGGAGACCACACCATCTTGAAGGGGAAAGTGGATGTTATTGGAAGCCTGAAAATCTGCAACTACAGCACCCATTGAACAGCAGCGAACCCCAGAACACTGGTCCCCAATTGGTGCAAACATGCAGATTCAGAGGAGCTCTACACTCCTCCATGAAAAGGTCACATTTCGCCTGGGATAAGGTGAGGTCTCTGGTCCTGGCAGGGCAGAGAAGCACACGCACTGCAGGAACTGGAGGATCGGGGGAAGTCTGCACCTAGAAGAATCCATGGCTGTTGGGGCTAGCGTGATCCGTGAATGTGGAAGGGGGTCCTCAGAGGTGCAGACAGGAGGGATCTCTAAAAGGCAACCCATTTTGATCTGATGCAGAAGGACAGCCTAGAAATTTTAAAAGTGTGCCAGCTGCTTGAACATGAGAGGGGGAAGAAAGGACTGCGCAAACTTGTGCACAGCCCCGGAGTTTGCACACTTGTGATTTCCCCTTTAAATCCTTGCTTCTTATTGCTAAGCCCAATACATATGAATATACAGTTGGGGACACCCTGGGAGACTGCAGGGGAAAGTTGTTTTTCTGGAACCTGGGGATAAGAGCGGGGAGTGACCGTTGGAGAACAAGCACTGGGGCAGCCCACTCCCACAAACCGGTTTTGAGTGCTACAGGGAAAGCAGGATCTAAGCACAGGCTAAAGAGAACCTATAGACTTGGAGGTGAATCCAGAAACACTGCCACCCAGGGGTTGAATCACAAATTGACTCTTGTGTAATCACAAATAAAGGAATACAAGAAAATAAGACACTCTGCTTGCTTAAAAATCAGGACTGGCTTACAACACTGAGGAGCAGTGGAACACAGGGAACTGCAATACCGTCCTGACTGGGAAACAGGTGTGCCAAACAGAACAATAGAGGAAGTGAATGACCTTCACTACTGCACTTTTTATTTTGTTTTATTTTATTTTATTTTTCATCGTTTACTTAAGAAACTATTTTTTTCTTTTTTCCTCACTTGATTTTACCTTTTGAATTATTACATTTTTATTTTCAATCAGTATTATTACTACTACTATTTTACTTTTATTTTTTAAGTGTCATTTTATTTTCTCTTTATTTTACTTTGGGAGTAGTGTTCTATGTTCTATTTTCATCTTTCCTTTAGCATCATTTACTCCATCTCAACTCTACCTTTATGCCAACACTGTCTTCCTAACTTTTCCCTTTTGTTGTCCTGTTTCTCTTACCCTTTCCTGCTTTAGATTTTCCCTATTGTTTCTTTTTACCTCCTGTTAAAATTTCACCATACTTATATATCTAATTTGCAATCCCCTGCTCTATGTCCATACACACCTCTCTCTTCTCTGTCTTCACTATCCAAAAAATTATTTTTCTCTCTGTCCTTTCATTGCAGTTTGCTTGAATGTCGATTATATCGATTTTTTATGCTTGTTTCTGAGATTGTTTTGCTTATTCTTTTTTTGTTTTGTTTTTTGTTTCTTTTGTTTTTGGTTGTATTTTGCTTCTATTTTCCCTTGCCACACTTGACATTAGTTGATTTTTGTAGTTAATATTCATCTCCAGGTACTTGTTGCTGGCATTTATTGGGATTAGTGGCTGTTCTATTGGAGTTTTCTCCCCATACATATAGTTTGTCCCCATTTTCTTTCTTATTCTCTTTCTTTGCTCTCTTACTTTGTTTTCCCTTTTCCCAATTTCATTTTTGGACCCCTTCCTTTTTTTTCTCTCTCTCTTCTCCTCTAATTTGCCTTTCTCTGGTGGTCACCTTTATTTGGGGTTATTAATATCATGAATAAATTTCTGTTCAGTGCCTTGTGCATTGTACCTGGTTGTGTTGTATTTTGTGCCTTTAAATTAACGCAGGAGAGAGAGAACTACATAACCAGACACCCGGAGAAGAGAGACCATGGGAAGACAAAAAGCAGCCCGCATATGAAAGAAAAGCAGGCATCACCAGAAAAGGAAGTAAACAAAATGGAGGCAAGCAACTGCCAGAGAAAGAATTCAGAGATATGGTCATAAGGTGGCTGAAAAGAATGGAAGACAAATTTGACAATATGAGTAAGAACCAAGAGGAAATGAAGAAGAACCAAGAAGTAATGAAAAATGACATCACTGCTGTAAAGAACTCAATAGAAAGCATCAAGAGTAGACTAGAAGAAGCAGAGTACTGCATCAGTGAGCTAGAAGACAAGGTAGGAAAAAATACCCAAGTAGAGCAGCTTCTAGAAAAAAAAACAAATTCAAAAGCAGGAGAACCTAAAGGAATTTTGGGACAACATGAAACAAAACAACATCCGCATAATAGGGGTCCCAGGAGGAGAGGAAACTGAGCAAGGAATAGAAAACCTGTTTGAAGAAATAATGACAGAAAACTTCCCTGATATATGGAAGAAAAAAACTCACACAAATCCAAGAAGCTCAGAGAGTACCAAGAAAATGCACCCCAAAAGACCAATGCCAAGGCACATTATAATTAATTTGGCAAGTACCAATGACAAAGTAAGAATCTTAAAAATGGCCAGAGAGAGACAGAAAGTTACATACAAAGGATCCCCCATCAGATTAGTGACTGATTTCTCAACAGAAACTCATCAGGCCAGAAGGGAATGGAATGAAATATACAGTCATGCAAAGGAAGGGTCTGAATCCAAGAATACTGTACCCAGCAAGGCTATCAATCAAAATAGAAGGTGGAATCAGGAGCTTCACAGACAAAAAAGGACTAAGGGAATTTATTACCACAAAACCAGCAATGCAAGAAATCCTAGAGGGTCTGCTGTAAAAAAAAGAAATAGGAACAAAGAAGGAACACAGGTGTAAAGAATAAAAATGGCGACAAATAAGTAGCTATCAATAATAATTTTAAATGTAAATGGATTAAATACCCCAATCAAAAGACATAGGGTAACGGATTGGATAAGAAAACAAGACCCATATATCTGCTATCTACAAGAAACCTACCTCAGAAAAAAAGACTCACACAGACTGAGGGGGAAGGGATGGAAAAAGTTTTTTCAGGTAAATGGAAGTGCAAAAAAAAACTGGGGTAGCAATACTTATATATGTCAACTTAGATCTCAAAGTGAAGGACATAACAAGAGATAAGGAAGGTCACTTCATAATACTAAAGGGAGCAATCCAACAAGAAGAAATAATGCTGGTAAACATATATTCACCCAATACAGGACCACCCAAATACATAAATAAAACCTCCTGGAGGATATCAAGGGAGAGATTGACAGCAATACAATCAAAGTAGGAGACTTTAATACCCCACTATCACCATTGGACAAATCCTCTAAACAAAAAAATCAGCAAAGAAACTTCAATCCCAAATGACTCACTAGACCAGATGGAATTAATTGACATCTTCAGAACATTTCACCCCAAAGCCACAGAATATACATCCTTCTCAAGTGCACATGGGTCATTTTCAAAGATAGACCATATGTTGGGTCATAGGCAAAGTCTCTTCAAATTCAAGAAGATAGAAATCATATCAAGCATCTTCTCAGATCACAGTGGCATAAAACTGGAAATCAACTACAATAAGAGCACTCCAAAAAAATCAAACACATGGAGACTAAAAAGAATGCTATTAAACAATGAATGGGTTACCAGAGAGATCAAGGAAGAAATAAAAAAACATCATGGCAATAAATGACAATGAAAACACAACAATGCAAAATCTATGGCACAGCGAAAGCAGTCTTGAGATCTTGAGAGGGAAGTTCATAGCTCTACAAGCCTACTGCAAAAAACAAGAAACAATGGTAATAAATGGTAATAAATTACCTAACCCTACAACTCAAAGAGTTAGAAAGAGAGCAACAAGAAAAGCCCAGTGTAAGCAGAAGGAAGGAAATAATAAAGATCAGAGTGGAAATAAATGACATTGAGACCAAAAAACAATACAAAAGATCACCAAAACCAAGAGATGATTCTCTGAAAGGATAAACAAGATTGATGAACCTCTAGCCAGGCTCACCAAGAAGCAAAGAGAGATGATCCAAATAAACAAAATCAGAAATGAAAGAGGTGAAATAACAACAGATCCCACCGAAATACAAAGGATTGTTAAAAAATACTATGAACAACTCTATTCCAACAAACTGGACAACCTGGAGGAAATGGACATATTCGTAGAAAAATACAACCTTCCAAAACTCAATCAGGAAGAATCTAAACATCTCAATAGGCCAATAACTATGGAAGAAATTGAAGCAGTCATCAAAAAAGCTTCCAGCAAACAAAAGCCCTGGGCCAGATGGCTTCACAGGGAAGTTTTACCAAACATTCAAGGAAGAACTAAAACCTATCTTCCTCAGACTGTTCCAAAAAATTCAAGAGGAAGGAACACTTCCAAGCTCCTTCCATGAAACCAGCATCACCCTAATACCAAAACCAGATAAAGACAACACAATGAAAGAGGATTACAGGCTAATATCCCTCATGAACACAGATGCCAAAATCCTCAACAAAATTCTAGCAAATCGGATCCAGCAGTACATCAGAAAGATCATACACCATGACCAAGTAGGATTTATCCCAGAAATGCAAGGATAGTACAATATCCACAAATCAATAAACATGATACATCACATAAACAAATTGAGAGGTAAAAACCACATAGTCATATCAATTGATGCAGAAAAGCATTTGACAAAATTCAATACCCTTTCTTGATAAAAACTCTCAACAAGGTGGGAATAGAAGGATCAAACCTCAACATAATAAAAGCTATATAGGATAAACCCACAGCTAACATCATACTTAATGGGCAAAAACTAAAACCATTTCCCCAAAGAACGGGAACAAGACAGGGATGCCCACTTTCACCACTCCTGTTCCACATAGTACTGGAGTATTAGCCATTGCAATTAGACAAGAAGAAATAAAAGGCATCCAAATTGGAAAAGAAGAAGTAAAGCTGTCCTTATTTGCAGAAGACATGATATTGTACATTAAAAAACGGAAAGACTCCATAAAAAAACTAATAGTCTTAATATATGAATTCGGCAATGTAGCAGGATACAAAATTAAGGCCAAGAAATCTATGGCATTCACTACACCAATAGTGAACTTATAGAAAGAGAGACTAAAAAAGCAATCTCATTTACCATCGCACCAAAAAAATTAAGATACCTAGGATAAACTTAAATAAGGAGGTAAAAAACCTATACACGGAAAACTACAGGATACTGAAATAAAGAGATAGAGGAAGATGTAAACAGATGGAAGAACATACCATGTTCATGGATTGGGAGAATCAACATCATTAAAATGTCCATACTACCCAAAGCAATCTGTAGATTCAATGCACTCCCTGTGAAAATACCAACAGCATATTTCACAGACCAAGAAAGAGTTCTCCATAAATTTATCTGGAATAAAAAAAGGCCCCAAATAGCCACAGAAATCCTGAGACAGAAGGACAAAGTAGGTGGGATCTCAATACCAGATTTCAAGCTGTATTACAAAGCCACTGTTCTCAAAACAGCCTGGTACTGGCACAAGAACAGACGTATAGACCAATGGAACAGAGTAGAGAATCCAGAAATCAATCCAAGCCATTATGCTCAATTAATATTTGACAAAGGAGGCATAAACATACAATGGAGTCAAGACAGTCTCTTCAATAAATGGTATTGGGAAAATTGGACAGATACATGCAAAAAAATGAAACTAGACCACCAACTTACACCATACTCAAAAATAAACTCAAAATGGATAAAGGACTTAAACATAAGATGGGAAACCATAAAAATACTAGAGGAATCCACAGGCAGAGAAATCTCAGACATATGCTGAAGCAATTACTTCACCAATACCGCTCCTAGGGCAATGGAAGCTAAAGAGAAAATAAATAAATAGGACTACATCAAAATAAAAAGCTTTTGCACAGCAAAAGAAACCATCAACAAAACAACAAGAAAGCCCACTGTATGGGAGAACATATTTGCAAATGTTATCACTGATAAAGGTTTAATCTTCAACATCTACAAGCAACTTATACAACTTAATAAAAGGAAGATAAATGACTCAATAAAAAATGGGCAACGGACCTAAATAGAATCTTTTTGAAAGAAGACAGAAGGAAGACCAAGAGACCCATGAAAACATGCTCAAAGTCACTAATTATCTGAGAGATGCAAATCAAAATGACAATGCGGTACCATCTCACACCTGTCAGAATGGCTATCGTCAACAAATCAACAAATGACAAGTGCTGGAGAGGATGCAGAGAAAAAGGAACCCTCATGCACTCCTGGTTGGAATGCAGACTGGTGCAGCCACTGTGGAGAACAGTATGGAGTTTCCTCAAAAAACTAAAAATGGAACTCCCATTTGACCCAGTGATCACACTTCTAGGAATATATCCCAAGAAACTAGAAACACCAATCAGAAAGGATATATACACTCCTATGTTCATAGCAGCATAATTCACCATAGCTAAGATTTGGAAACAGTCTAAATGCCCATCAGCAGATGATTGGATTAGAAAACTATGATACATCTACACAATGGAATACTATGCTGCTATAAAAATGAAGGAACTCTTACCATTTGCAGCAGCATCGATGGACCTGGAGAGCATTATGTTAAGTGAAATAAGCCAGGCAATGAAAGAAAAATACCACATGATCTCATTCATTTATGGAAAATAAAGAACATTATAACCTGAAGAATAAAAAGATAGATACAGAGGCAGTAAGGAAGCACCAAACTGACTGTCAAAATACAGCTGGAAGGCTGGCGAGTATTGGGGAGGGAGGGAAATAGATCAACCAAAGGACTTGTATGCATGCATATAAGTACACCAATGGACACAAGACACTGGCGGTGGAGGGGTAGGATGACGGCGTGTGACAGGGGTAAGGGGAGGCTGGGAGAAGGTCAATGGGAGAAAAAAAGGAGATATATGTACTATTAATGTAATACTTTAAAAAATAAAAAAAAATGCTTCCCCCCAAAAACCAAAAAGACAGCGCATTAGGCTTTTATTATCTACTAGAGGCCCGGTGCACGAAATTTGTGCACGGGGGAAGGGGTGTGTCCCTCAGCCCAGCCCGCACCCTCTGCAATCTCAGACCCCTTGAGGGATGTCCCACTGCTCGTTTAGGCTCGATCCTACCGGGATCGGGTCTAAATGGTCAGTTGGACATTCCTCTCACAATCCAGGACTGCTGGCTCCCAACTGCTCACCTGCCTGCCTTCCTGATTGCCGCTTCTGCCTGCCAGCCTGATCACCCGCTAACCACTCCCCTGCCAGCCTGATTGATGCCTAACTGCTCCCCTGACAGCCTGTTTACCCCTAAATACTCTCCCCTGCAGTCCTGGTCACCCCTAACTGCCCTCCCTTGCAGGCCTGGTCCCCCCCAACTGCTCTCCCCTGCAGGCCTGGGTCCCCCCAACTGCCCTTCCCTGCAGGCCTAGTCGTCCCCAACTTCCCTCCTCTGCCAGCTTGGTCACCTCTAACTGCCCTCCCCTGCAGGCTTGATCGCCCCCAACTGCTCTCCCTTGCAGGCCTGGTCCCTCCCAACAGCCCTGCCTTGCTGGCCTGATCACCCACAACTGTCCTCCCTTGCAGACTGGGTCTCTCCCAACTGCCCTCCCCTGCTGGCCATCTTGTGGCAGCCATATTTTCTCTACATGGGGGCAGTCATCTTTTACCACATGGGGGCAGCCATTTTGTGTGTTGGAGTGATGGTCAATTTGCATATTATTTTTTTATTAGATGACATAGAGTCCTGGTGCACGGGTGGGAGCCACCTGGTTTGCCCTGAAGGGTGTCCCGGATCAGGGTGGGGGTTCCCTGGTGTGTGGGGCAGCCTGGGAAAGGGGCCTGTGGTGGTTTGCAGGCTGGCCATGCCCCCTGGTGACCCAAGCAGAGGCCCTGGTATCTGGGATTTATTTATCTTCTATAATTGAAACTTTGTAGCCTTAACCGGAGGCCAAAGCAGGTGGAAAGCTTGACTTCCTCCATTTCTGGGGAAACCCAAGCCTCCTGTTCTCTCTGTGGCCGCAACCATGTTAGTTGGGTTAATTTGCATATTTAGTCCTGATTGTCTGGTGGGCGTGGCTTGTGGGTGTAGCGGAGTTATGTTCAATTTGCATTATTACCTCTTTATTTATAGGACTAGAGGCCCAGTGCACGAAATTTATGCACTGGAAGGGTGTCTCTCAGCCCAACCTGCACCTTCTCCAATCTTGGACATCCCTCTCACAATCTGGGACTACTGGCTCCTAATCACTTGCCTGCCTGGCTGCCTGATTGCCCCTAACTGCTCTCTTGCCAGCCTGATTGACATCTAACTGCTCTCCTGTAGGCCTGATCACCCCCAACTGCCCTCCCCTGCTGGCCATCTTGTGACAATGTGGGGGCAGCCATCTTGTGATGACATGGGAGTGGCCATCTTGTGATGACGTGAGGGCGGCCATCTTATGATGACATGTGGGCCGCCATCTTTTGACAGTATGGCGGCGGCTATTTTGTGATGACATGGGGATAGCCATCTTGTGACACGAGGTCATGAGGGTCAATTTGTATATTACCTCTTTATTACATAGGATATATATAAAAGCCTAAGCAACCTTTACGACCGAACAAGCAGAACAACTGATCTCTATGACGCACACTGACTACCAGCAGTGGTGGTGGCAGTGGCAGTCTCAGTGGGGCCAGGATGAGTGGCAGCGGAGCTGCAGCCATCCCTGACTGAGGCTCCTCCCTGACTGCCTGCTGCTTTGGCACTGCTTTTGCACTGCTACATCCCTTGGGGGGATGTCAGACTGCTGGGTTTCAGCCTTATCCGGGATCACGATCAGGCTGAAATCTGGCAGTCTGACATCCCCCAAGGGGTCCTGGATTCTGAGAGGGCTCAGGCCAGGCTGAGGGACCCCACCCATGCACGAATCCGTGCACTGGGCTTCTAGTATAGGACAGTAGTCAGCAAACTCATTAGTCAACAGAGCCAAATATCAACAGTACAACGATTGATATTTCTTTTGAGAACCAAATTTTTTAAACTTAAACTTCTTCTAATGCCACTTCTTCAAAATAGACTCGCTAAGGCCATGGTGTTTTGTGGAAGAGCCACACTCAAGGGGCCAAAGAGCTGCATGTGGCTCGCAAGCCACAGTTTGCCAACCACAGGTATAGGACAATATAATATTAATTAAATTCATAAAAACATATTCCAAATTCTGACATTTTTTGTACTGGCTTTGAAGGCTGTTACAAATAGAAGAGCTTACAAATGGAATGATTACTGGTTTTCAAAGAGAAGAAACCACTGGCTTGGAACTTGAAAGGGCCTCGTATTCATTGTGGAGGCACCTCACTTCCAGCTGGATCAAACCAATTTGCCTCTTTGAATATGCAAAGAATCATGATGTCATAGCAGTGACTGTGAATCATGACAAAATATACCTATTTAAGTGGAAAATTTAAAAGATTTAAGAGGTTTTTATTTTATTTGTTTATACTATGCTATGAAAAAGTAAGTGTGTATTTGGAGGACATTACATATGTCTCCCTTTTTTCCACCATTGACCCTCTCCAACCTGCTACCACCCCCCATCTCAGACCTTTTCCTCCCCATTGTCTGTGTCCATGGACTATGCATATATGCATACAAGATCCTTGGTTGGTTACATCCCACCCACCCGCCCTCCCGACCTTTCCTCTGAGATTACACACTCTGTTCCATGCTTCCATGTCCCTGGATTCACTCTGTTCATTCATCAGTTTATTTTGTTACTAATATTCCACAGATGAGCGAGATCATGTGATACTTGTCTTTCTCTGATAGACTTATTTCACTTAGCATGATACTCTCCAGGTCCCTCCATGTTGCCTCAAGGTGTAAGAGATTCTTCTTTTTTATTGCTGCATAGTATTCTGTAGTATAAATGTACAAACCTTTTTTATCCACTTACCTACTGATGGCACTTTGCCTGTTTCCAGATTTTAGCTATTGTAAATTGTGCTGCTATGAACACAGGGGTGCATGCATTCTTCCCGATTGGTGTTTCAGGTTTCTTAGGATATATTCCTAGAAGTGGGAACACTAGGTCGAATGGCAGTTCCACATTTAATTTTTTGAGAAAATTCCATAGTGTTTTTTATAATTGCTGCACCAGTTTGCATTCCCATCAGCAATGTACTAGGGTTCCCTTTTCTCCACATCCTTGCCAGCACTTGTCATTTGTTGATCTGTTGATGGTAGCCATTCTGACATGTGTGAGGTGATAATTCATTGTCTTTTTAATTTGCATATCTCTGATAATCAGTGACTTTGAGCATGTTTTCATATGTCTCCTTGCCATATGACATTGTAGAAGTGTCTATTTAGGTCCTTACCCCATTTTTTAATTGGATTGTTTTTCTTCCTTCTGTTAAGTTGTATGAGTTCCTTATATATTTTTGATATTAACCTTTTATCAGATGTATCATTGCCAGGTATGTTCTCCAATACAGTGGGCTCCTTTTCCGTTTTGTAAGTGGTTTCTTTTTCTGTACAGAAGCTTTTTATTTTAATGTAGTCCCATTTGTTTATTTTCTATTTACTTTCTTTTGCCCTGGGAGATGTGTCCATAAACATATTGCTATGAGAGATGTCTGAGATTTTGCTGCCTATGGTTTCTTCTAGGATTTTTATGGTTTCACAACTTACATTTAAGTCTTTTATCCATTTTGAGTTTATTCTTGTGTGTGGTGTAGGTTGGTGGTCTAGTTTCATTGTTTTGCATTTATCTGTCCAGTTTTCTCAATACCATTTATTGGAGATTTTCATGACCCCATTGTATGCTTTTGCCTCCTTTATCGAATTTTAACTGAGCATAATGGCTTGGGTAGATTTCAGGGTTCTTTGTTCTGTTGCCCTGATCTATATACCTATTCTTGCGCCAGTACCAGGCTGTTTTGATTACTGTGGCTTTGTAATATAACTTGAAATCTGTATTGTGATTCCTCCAACTTTGTTCTTCTTTCCCAAAATTGCTGCGACTATTCAGGGTCTTTTCTGGTTCCATATAAATTTTTGGAATAATTGTTCTTGATCTGTGAAATATGCTGTTGGTATTTTTATAAGGATTACATTGAATCTATAGACTGCCTTGGGTAGTATGGACATTTTAATGATGTTGATTCTACCAATCCATGAACACAGTATATTGTTCCACTTGTTTACCATAATTTTCCATGTATAAGATGCTTTTTTCCCCCTAAAATCATTATGCTGAAAATCAAGGGGTGTCTTATACACAGAAATCAGACGAGGAGGGAGCCACCCATACCTTGTCAAACAGGCTTCCTCCAATCATGAGCCTTATTGTTACTGACATTAGTTGATGCTATAATTGCAGGTGGAGGTGGAGAGTATGCAGATGCAACAGGGACTGGAGCATTCTGAGCCCTTAAAGATGTCAAAAAAATAAAAAGATAAATATTGGTAAATAATTGTCTTACTCTGCAAAATTCAAACTGAATGTAATCAGCTATGCAAAAGAGCACGGAAATAGAGCTGCAGAGAGACAGTTTAGACCTCCTCCCACTGAGTGTATGATCAGACAGTGGAGAAAACAGGAAGAACAACTCCTTAAGATGCCAAAAAAGAAGAAGGTTTTAAGAGGAAAACCAGCAAAGTGGGCAAACTTGGAGCAGAGGCTTAAGACTTGGATTATGGAGCAGCACCAGAGTGGATTATATGTGTCAACCAAGCTTAGTCAATGTCAGGCAAGAATGTTTGCAAACGAAGTGAACATTGTTGATTTTACAGGAAAGACAAAATGGTGCTTCAATTTCATGAGGAGAGAAGGGTTGGCCATGAGAACAGGAACAAAGTTAGCTCAGAAAATACCACCAGTTTATGAGGATGATCTCACATATAGGCAGTGACTCAGAAGACAGCAGTGTTACAATAGAAGTTGAATAAATTGATATGTCTGGAACTAATAGTGATGAAGAAGAGAGCAGTGATACAACAGAGGGCTGAATAAAGTGATACGCTGCACAATATCATAGTACTGATATGTAAACATTACCTGCAATGATTACTAAATAAAAATGTGTTCTGTTTTATGTTTAAAAGATTGATTTCTTAATTTTGGGTTGGAAAAGTGGGGGGTATCTTATACATGGGGGCATCTCATACATAGAAAAATATGGCATATCTTTGAACTTTTTTTTTTCATTTCCATTTGCATGGAAAAATTTTTTTCCATCTCTTTACTCTCATCCTGTGTGATTCTTTCGTTCTGAGGTAGATCTCTTATAGACAGCATATATTTAGGTCATGTTTTCATATCCATTCAGCTAGCCTTTGTCTTTTTATTGGAACATTTAATCCATTTAAATTTAAGGCTATTATTTATAGGTACTTATATATTGCATTTTAATTCTGTATGCCTATGTTTCTTTTTTTCTCTATTTCTTTTCCCCCCCTATAGCAATCACTTTAACATTTCTTACAGCGGTGATAATCTCCTTTAGCCATTTTTTCTTTTGTGTTTTGTGTGTGTGTGTGTGTGTCTATTGTGGTGTGTGTGTGAAGCTCTTTATTGCATCATCTCTTTTGAAAGATAACTTTGTTGGATATAGTAATCTTGGTTTTAGATCCTTGCTTTTCATTACCTTGAATACTTCATGCCATTCCCTTCTGGCCTGTAGTGTTTCTGATGAAAATCAGCTGACAGCATATGGGAGCTTTTTTGTAGGTAACAAATTGCTTTCCTCTTGCTGCCTTTAAGATTCTCTCTTTGTCTTTAATTTTTGGCATTTTATTTATTATGTGTCTGTGCATGGGCCTGTATGAGTTCTTCTTGCTTTGGTCTCTGTGCCTCCTGAACTGGTGTGGCTTTTTCCTTCACCAGGTTAGGAAAGTTTTCTGCCTTATTTCTTCAAGCATGTTCACTATCCCTTCCTTGCTCACTTCCCCTTCTGGCTCTCCTATTATATGAATACTGTTACATTTTGTGTTGTCCCATAGCTCCCTTAAGCTGTCCTCCTGTTTTTTTTTTTTTCATTTTGGTTTTCTGATTGAGTGATTTTTTTTTTCTATCCTGTCTTCTAATTCACTCATCTGATCCTTGGCTTCCTTATTCTGCTGTGCATTCCTTTCAATGTGTTCTTTTTAGTGATTTGTCACTCTTCATAGTTACTATATCTTTTCTTATGCCTTTGAGCATCTTTGCTATGATTATTCTGAACTCTATGTCTGATAAGTTTGTTATCTCCATTTCATTTAGCTCTTCTTCTGGAGAATTCTCTTGTTCTCTCATTTGGGGCTTTTTTTTTTTTTTTTTTTTTGGTTCCCCCATTTTGGCTGTCTGTGTTTGTGTCTATGTATTAGGTAGATCTGCTATGCCTCCCAATATCTAGTGCAGGACAGTGTCATGTGCTGTTTATGACTGGCTCTGAGTGTTCTGTTTGGAGGTATCAGTAATCCATAGCTTGTGTCTCCCTCTGCTGGAGGTTGGAGCCTTAGAAAGGACCAAGATGTGCACAAAAGTATGATTTTTCTATCCCTGGGTACCACATTAGATCATGCAAAGATTCAAAGCCTCCATATACCCACCTCTGCCTGCAGTCTGAGTGTATTTAGTCTTTGTTAGCCTTAGGATATCAACCACAGGTTGGAGCCAGAGGTTTTCTAACAGGATAGGGCAATGGTTTCTGCCTGGAGGCTAATTGTTATTCTCATTCTCTTAATAGGCCTCAGAAACTCCATAGGATGGGGCAAGGGATTTTCCAATAGGGTGGGTAAATTGACTTCTCCCCAGGCAAATGCTGCCCAAATAGTAAAGGTCCACATGCAAAAGATTTCCTCCTCAGTATGAGGGAATGATTCAGCACAGGAAACTGGTGTTTCTGCTTCTAATCTCTAACCCAGAGCTCCCAACCTTGGCTGCTGTTCATACACCTCCACTCCACTCTGACCTCCCTCTCCCGGAACCCAGGGTGAGAGTCTGTGTACGAAATTTTGTGTGTTGGCCCTTTAAAAGGGTGCCTGCAGATAGCAACCCTGATGATTTTCACAGCTAGATGTTATATGGGCACATTTCTCAGTTCTGTTGCTCTTGTCTAGGGAGACCAGCCTGGGGTTTAGACCCCAGCATTCTCAGTGGACACCCTCCACAGCTGAGATATCCCTCCAGAACTTCAGGTACTGGGGGAAGGGGGAGGGCAACCAACCCTTTCATGCCTCCACTCTTTCTACCAGTCTCTATGTGGTCTCCACTTTCCATACTTGGTTATCAGGGTTCTCTCCAGCTAGTCTTCAGTTGATTATTCAGGATAGTTTTCTTTATTTTAGCTGTAATTCCAGTTTGATCCTGGGAATGTTTCAGTGTAGCATCCACTTACTCTACTGCCATTTGGAATCTCTGGCACATCATTTTTTAATCAAACTTCAATTTACAGCTTTTAAAGTATGATTTTACTTATTACCTCAAATGAATACTCAGTATGTTTTTAAAATTTTTAAATTAAAGTATTTTTGGTATACCATATTTTATTAGTTTCAGGTGTACAACATCGTTATTCTAATATTTGCATACCTTACAATGTGATCACCATGATGTTTATTAGTCATCGATCACTGGGCAAAGTTATTACGCTATAATTGATTCTACTTCCTGTGCTGTACACTACATCCCTGTGCCTTATTTATTTTGTAACTAGAAGGTTGTCCCTCTTATTCCCCTTCACATTTTTCACCCATCTATCTCTCCAGCCCTCACCCCTCTGGCAGACATCAGTTTATTCTCTGAATCTGTGAGTGTTTCTTTTTTGCTCTTTAATTATCTGCAAAATAGATAAATTAATATTTATTGTCAATTTTTCATATTCTATAATATGCTTATATGTGGGAGCAATTATGTGTGCATAATATAATTCATATATAAAACAATATTAATATACTACTTTTTAAATGATAGATTGGAGTGTGCTATTTTAGATGACTTTAGTTTTCATATTTACTCATGTTCTGAAATGAGTTATAAGCAAATTATTTTGAATTATTAAGTGAGTTATAAACTCTGATAGCAATACGATATACTAGTAAGCATCTCTGTATAGTCTGCCTCATGAAAAATAATTACATAATTTACACATCAACATTAACTTGGGGAGCTTTTAAAGGATTTCTATTGCATTGTTTTGAGAGTGAATGGTAGGAATATTTTAATTTTACATTATTTTGTTTTATTTTTGACACTAGTACATATTTCCCCATTCCTTCCCCCTTTGCCCACCTCCACCCAGCCCATGCCCTCCCCTTCCCTCTGGCCATCACCTCACTGTTGTGTGTGTCTATGGGTTATACTTATATATTATTTGGCTAATATCTTCATCTTCTTTCATCCATTGCCCTCTCCACTCTCCCTGCTGCCGGCTGTCAGTCTGTTCCTTGCTTTTATGCCTCTGTTTCTGTTTCTGTTTTGTTCATCAGGTTATTTTGTTCATTAGATTCCACATATAAGTGAGATCATATGGTATTTCTCTTTCTCTGATGTTCTTATTTCACTTAGCACAATAATCTCCAGGTCCATTTCTGCTGTTGCAAGAGGTAAAATTTTCTTCTTTTTTACAGCTGCAAATATACCACAGCCTTTTTATCCATTCATCCACTGATAGGTACTTGGGCTGTTTCCAGATCCTGGCTATTCTATATATATAAAACCCTAATATGCAAATAGACTGAATGGCAGAACAACTGAACAGCAGAACAACCAGTAGCTATCACATGTGCTGACCACCAGGGGGTATGCGTGGAACATGGAGGGCATCAGCTGTGGCAGGATTATGGAGCAGGTGAGCAGGGGTGCCAGACCAAGGCGGGCACAGGTCACTGTCATCGGGGCAAGCCTCCTGGGGTTACTGAAAATTCTTTGCTCCCGCATGCCACTGTCCTGCCCAGTGCTTGCACCTGCTGCTGGCACCCAGCGCAGGTCCTGATTACTCAGCACTGTCAGTGGGTGTGAGTGGTGGCTGCCGGCCCCGATCACCTCTGAGGGCTTCTCCACTTCCCCCTGCTCCTGAGGGGCAATCAGGGCAGCAGCCACCGCTCGCACCTGCTGCTGATGCCAGCCCCAATTGCTCCACGTTATCAGCGGGTGCAAGTAGGCTGGTGCTGTTATCACATGGGAGAGGCAGCAGCAGAAGCAGGGCTGCTGGGGCTGCTGCCAGACAGGAGACTAGGGCCATGTTGGGAGGGGCCAGGCAGGGGCACAGAGGATGGGCTGAGACCTGCCCCTGTGCCCACTGCAGCCTCGTGGCCCACAGTTCCTTTAAAGGTGCACAAATTCATGCACTGAGCCCCTAGTTATAAGTAACTGCAATGAACATAGGGGTGCATATATTCTTTTGCATTGGTGTTTCGGGATTCTTAGATTATAATATCAAAGTGAGGTTTTAATTTTTAAAAGTTGTCTTTGTTTGATTGCCTTAATTTTTCCTAAAAAAGGCTGTATAAACTAAGAAAACACAGTGTACTTTGTATTTGCTGTAATATACCTTTCTAAGTTAAATAATGGGTGTTAATATACAGTGTATGTATAGGTTTTATGTGACAAGATATGAAATACTAATTCATTCCCTTTGGAGATGCATTTTATTTGTGTATTTTATTTAATGTATTTTATACAAATTAATTTACTGGCCAGATGTTTCTTAGAGCAGATTACTGACAACATATATAATACAGATGATTGCTTTAATGGCAGTGAGAAGAAAAGGGCAATTCAATACCATTAGCTATATGAAATACTAGATAATTTCATTGAATTAATCATAAGAATTTTATAATTTGCTTTTATTAAATTTTATAGCATTTTAAAAATTAACAATGAAAATATTAAGAGACAGGCTAAAGTAACATCTTGCACTCTTATTGCATAGAAATGAATATTTATAATCCAGAACATAGACACCAATCTCATTAAAATGTTTTCTTTTCTTATTTTTATCCCTTGAATTAATTGTATATTTTTCTTTCAGTACAACAGCAATTAAAAATTGGTACATTTTTATAGAAAAGTTGTTCTAAGTATTCTGACTTGATACTATTCAACACTGCATACTATTCAACGCTAGGGACCCCACCCTAGTATAGTATCAGTTTTTTCTAGTTTAAAAAGCTAAAATCTATGTGAAATTAAATAATGAACCCATAAATCACCATATTCACTAGTGGGTTCATTATTTAATCTCACATAAAGATTGCTATTTTTCTCCAGTTGCAGTACTTTTAAAAATTATTAGATGTACTTTAAAGGAAAATATTAGGATTCTATCTAGTTTTCTAACTTACTGGGTTGTGGGATCATTGAGATATTCTTGCTAGATTGTGATTTTATAGAAAGACAATATATAGGAAAAGGCCAAACCTAGATTTATTGACTAAAACAATATGAATATAACATCTAACATTATCAAGTAACTTAATTAATGAAATAAATAATGTAACATAAATTAGGGAAAATTATGGCCTGTTTTTAAATGTATATCTTTAAATAAATCATATGGTATGTCTTATTCAATAATTAAATTTACCTCTTTATCAAATTCTGAAACTTATAATTTCATTATTTATTTTTAGATATAGAATAACTTATAAGACATTTCATCAAAATAATATAGGTAGGCCAAATATTAGTATTTGCATATGACTGCATAAACAAGAACCCAAAATACTAGATTGCTTGATCCAGGTCGGCTAGGGAGTTAATAAAAACTAAGACTGGAAACTTGGGTTATTGGTGCGTGTGTCTTAGGACTAAGCTTTCAAGATTGTAGATAATAAATATATATACAATGCTTAGTCTGTAATATCAAAATTACACTCTTTTATTCTGAACACATACTTTAAAATATTTATCTTAGTTCTTTATTTCCTAACTAGAGGCCTGGTGCATGGATTTGTGCACATTGAAAGGAAATTAATTAGAAGGTGGCTGGCCGGGCAGGACTGGGAGAGACAGGCTGGACATGCCCTGGAGCCAACTTCCTGGGGTCCCTCCCTGGTCGGCCACCCTCGGTGGTGCCGGGGCTTGAAGGGCATCTACGGAGTGAGCAGGGTCCCTTGGGCAGGTGGGGTCCCTAGGCCTGGCCTGCAGGGATAGGGCCAAAACTGGCAGTCTGACATCCCCCAAGGGGTCCTGGAGTGCGAGAGGGCACTCTGCAAAGTTGCTGTTGGTAGGCAGCTCCTGCTTGAGTATCTGTCCCCTGGTGGTCAGTGCACATCATACCTACTGGCTGGTTGGCTGGTTGCTTAGCATTTTATATATATATAGATTGTCTAGTAGTCGATTCTTATCTTATCATTTAGATAGCTTATGTATACTACTGAGACATATCATAATAAATATTTTAGTCTCAACTAATGAATATAAAAACCAATCCAACTAGTTGTTGTTATAATATACAAAGTAACCAATTGATTGCATGCACTTTCATGTAGTATCCCATCTTGAATAAAAAAACCTAGGTTTTATAATACATAATTACTATGGATTTATCATTCTAACTCCTCAATTAAAGTATTTACTTTAAAATCAGATGTCCCATAAAACTTATGAGAAAGTCTATTTATAAGGTTATATGTGTTCACATGTGTATGAATAGTGTGTTTATATACTGTGTATGATATATACGGTAACTTGTTATGTATTTTATGTTACATATCTTACATATGTATCACATATATGATCACACATATATCTCATATATATGCACATAACTCTATATGAATGAAATATGTATGTATCTATATACACTTACATACATATTGTTATGAATATTTGTGGTCTTTAAAGACCTATTATAATAATAAAAGCGAAATATGCTAAATAGACCAGATGTCCTTCTGGATGAAGCCAGGGCTCCAAGGAAAGCCCAGATCCCAAGTGCTCACTGGCAGCTGGAGGGAAGCAAGCCCGGGTCCTGGGTGCCAGAGGGAAGCCGGTGCCGGCAGCTGGGGGAAGGAAGGCCTACTCTTGCACGAATTTCATGCATCAGGCCTCTAGTGTAATTACATAAGCTCACTTTGCATACAAATTAATGTACACTATTGGTTCTTAAACTTTTTATTTTTATTTTTTTTGGCTTTTTTTATTGTTTTAAGTATTACAAATAGTAGTACATATGTCTCCTTTTTTTTTCCCCACTGACCTCCCCCCGACCTCCCCTACCCCCCAGTACATGCCTTCACCTGCCCGCCCTCCCTCCCGCCCCAGTGTCTTGTATCCATTGGTTGTGCTGATATGCATGTGTACAAGTCCTTCGGTTGGTCTCTTACAGCCCCCCTCACCCAACCTCCCCTGTCTTCCCAATGTAGTTTGACAGTCTGTTCAATGCTTCTTTGCCTCTGTATCTTTTTCCCACCATTTCTTTCCTTTAAAAAGTTTTGCCTTTGCAGACTAGAAATAAACATATAATAACAAAACAAGACAAAACAAAAAAATGTTTGAGTCCCAATTTCAATGTCCAATAGTTCTGAGTCCCCGTTTCAATGTCTAACAGTTCCTTATGTGTACATGTCAGCAATGATATCTGGATGGTGGGCACATGGTGGCAATGCAGGTCCGACCCTCTCTGGTTTGGTCCTAGGCAACCTGCAGTGCACAGCTGCTGACTGCTCACGTGGCAAGGTGTTGTCAGCATCTTCCATCTCTGGACTGTTTTTCCTCTTGTCTTCGTGGTTGGAGCACACCTGTCAATTCCTCTCTGTTGCAGGAATCCACCTGGTCTTGGGGTTGTTTTCTGAAAATATACAAACATATTCTCGACCACAAGTTAATAAAGGAATCTTTTCTATATAATTGATTTGGGATCCTTTTTTTTTGTTGTTGTTCAAATGATTTTCCTTTGTCTTATTTAGACACCATGTGTGTTTTTAATGGCTGTCTTGCTGTTAGCATTACAAATGAAACTTAATTTGGTAAAGTAAAAATTTTCTAGATGTAATTTACTTATAGGACATTTTTCCTTACATGATATTGCCCTACTATCCCCCCCTTTTTTTTATTAATGGAGGTTTTTGTAAATTTTATAATGCAGTCTTGATAACTTTAAATTTAATTTTTTTTTTTTGCCCAAAAATATGACTGCTTTAGGTTCATTGCATATTCAGGAATTTTACCATGAGGTGAACTACCAATGGAAATTTTAGTTATTACTTTAAGAACAGCTTTCTGTCCAGTACAATTAAATTTACTTGAATATTCACTTATTTCAATTAGCCTATTTAAATTAATCTGAAAACTTGATTACTATTTTACTGTCAAATTTAATACTCTACCAACAATCTCAGTTTACCCTGTAAATATTAGTGGGAAGGATTATTTGCATTCTTGAATGGGCCCTGAGCATTCCAGATGCTAGGCTGAATTTAGATATAGGGCAGCTGCTGTTGGCCAAGTCTCTTGTCTGTTACCTGGGTCCCGATCTGAGCTGGGCCAAGTCTCTGTCTGTCACCTGTATCTCAATGTGAGCTGGGTCAAGTCTCTTTCTGTTGCCTGGGTCCCGATCTGAGCTGGGTGTGGGAAGTGCGAAGCAGCCATGGGGGCAGGAGACCTCCTTCAGAAGGGGCGAGGGTTCAAGCCCCTGCAATGTTGGGGGGGGTGAGGGTTTGTGCCCCACTTCTGTTGCCCCCCCAAGTTCTCTCCTGATGGCCCCTCTGGGACTGTGCCTATCTTAGGTTGCTCCTTTCTTGAGGAATCTTACCCGTCTCTGGCTAACCAGCCATCCTCCGGGGCCAAGCAGGGTGGTGTGAGGTTCAGTTCTGTCTCCTTGGTAGCCTATGCCCCCGTGGCCTCCACGCCCAGCACCTGCCTTGGGAACCCCTGGCCTGCTGGCAGGGTCCCGGTGCTGATCACATATCTCGGGGAACTCGGGTTTCTTCTCCAGTGAGGGCCCAGCTCACACAATTGGGCGTGAGACAGATCCCTGGTACCAGCCCCCACGAGGCTTCAAGCTCAGCATGAACAGAAAGCTCAGGTAACAGCTGAGGGCAATTGGATTGTGAGAAGAGGGTCCCTCTTGGCACAAAGGGCAAGAGGGGCCAATATAGGATGCTCAAGTGCCTTCCCAGTGCCTTAATTCCTTCTGCAAGGGATTAAATCCTTTCATGTCCTTTTTTTTTTTTTTTTTAATTGCTGCCAACCATTCAAAGAATTAGTTTGTAAGTTTGTTTGGGATAATTGTAAAATATGCTATTGGAAAATATCTAAAATTATAATGACATTGTAGAATGATATCATGTAAGGATATTCTTTGCCTTAGGCCCTGGCAATTCCATTTCAAACTGGCTGTCAATTTCTTTTTGTAGCTTTATATAAACTTTGTCAGGGAGGCAAAAACACAAATTACTTACTTTAGTTCAAGAGGCCAAATATATTGACTTTCAATTACAATCCTTATGACTTTTGAAGGAAACTTCTCTTTGTTTCCTTCCAAAATAATTTTCAGTCTACAGAGAGTTTCGTTTAAAAATTTTTGTCACATGAAACAATTTCTCTTAAGGTTTTGGTGACCACTAGTATTAATTAACTCTTTGATGGTATAATTATCTAAATGGAAAGTCTGTGGATAATAAATGAAATCACTCATCTGGCAAAGTCCCTGGTACTAAGTATATAATTACAAAGGGTGGTTAATATTATTAACTGTATCAGTCATTCTTGGTGTGTGGGACCAAAAATAGTGAAACTTGTTAAAAATGCAAATTTTGGGCTCTTTCCAACCACCCCAAATTTACTGACTTAGAAATTCTGTGGGTAAGACCCAGAAATTTGTTTTAACAAGTCCTCCAGGCTTAAACTTTAACATGAACTCAAATCACCTGGAGAAATTTGTTAAAACAAATTTCTGGGTCTTACCCACAGAATTTCTAAGTCAGTAAATTTGGGGTGGTTGGAAAGAGCCCAAAATTTGCATTTTTAACAAGTTTCACTATTTTTGGTCCCACACACCAAGAATGACTGATACAGTTAATAATATTAACCACCCTTTGTAATTATATACTTAGTACCAGGGACTTTGCCAGATGAGTGATTTCATTTATTATCCACAGACTTTCCATTTAGATAATTATACCATCAAAGAGTTCATTTTCTGTTTTCAATTGAAAAAAAATTTAAGTAATTGCTTTGTATGTAGCTGGATATGACTGTCTTCTTGGAGTTCAGCAGTATTTCATCTGTACTGAATTAATAAAACAGGGAGAGAAGTGCATTGATAATATCAGTCTGCCAACAAATCATCTCTGAGGTATCTGGTTTTGTAATCTCCAGTTGCTGTAGGACCTTCAGATACTGCAACAAGCAGAAGGCTGCTAAAACCACAGGGACTCCAAAGAAGTAAGTTCCTTTTCCCTGAGATTTATCTCAGTTACATATTTTACATGTTGCATTTGGATTATCTGGGCATTCCCCACTGAATCCTTTACCTTAAGTTTGGGTTCATAAACAAAGTGAATCTCTGCTTATTGTAACCAGCTCTTTGATCTAAGAACTTTACCTTTGAATTTTTAAATTATTTGAATAAAGTATAACATAATTATGTAGTAAATACCAACTAAGCCATTTTGCTACATCATGTCTTTTTCATATTATTTTACTAATAATGGCCAACAGAGGGCATAGAAGTACCATTGCTTTGATGCTTTTAACAGGTTTCATAGCACACTTCTTTTCAAGAAAATATCTTCTTATAGAAAGAGTATTGTTTTGCTTTTGAAATTAGAATCTAGCTAAAGGTCTGGTCATTCAAATTGTTCTCCAGCTCCTAGTTGTATACTACTGCCTTCGATAAATAAATAAATAAGTAAGGAGAGCAAGTGTCAAAAAGAAACAGGAGGAGGAGGAGGAGGAGGAGAAAAGAAAGAAAAAAGAAAGAAAGAGAACCAGCCTAGCACACTGATATGATGCACTTGGTAAACAAAACCTCAGTACATCTTATGTGATAATAATAGATGTCTCCTAGCATAGAGTGAATACTAGAGATTTCATACAAGTTCATGTAAGTCAGTTTCAGGAAAAAAAAATTTGTTTTATCCTAATTGTACCTAAACATTTTATAGTGATTTTAACTATAACCAAGTGCTATTATTGCCTAAACTATCATTTTGTTTATACTCAGAAGTATAATTCATTCAACAATTCTGACACTGCTTTTAAAATTAATTTTTCTATAATTATTAATATGTTTATATGGCTTTACTAGAGTGTTGCTGCATATATGACATTTATTTTGATCTTTGATCCATGAAACTGTGCTTTCTCTATAGGGATGAACTTATTTATAATATTAAAAATATTCAAACTATGGTTACTGAATATCTATATCAATATATTCAATTTGCATCAAAATGTTAATCATTCTGTAAATCACAATAAACTCTTTTTAGTTTAAGTTTTGCTAAACCTCAAAAAAAATCCATCTCTGTTTATTTTGATAGACAAGAATAGCATTGGGTTGTGTGAAAGGCTTTCCTAGCACCAGAAGCTTCTTCCTCACAATGTTGAAACAAACTGCATAGACAGTCAGGAGATCCTTTTTAGATTCAATATTTATTTGACCTCAGGATTGAAGAGAATTAGATCTAAAATGCATCACTGTATTTATTTATCTTCCCAGATCATGCCATTAGTATTACAAATGCCTCCTTTTCCTAGGATAAAAAAATATATATCAGTGCTAACAGAACAAGTCATGGTATGGTTTAGAAAAAAATGTTTTAAAAATGTTTTTTGCATTGAATTCTATAATGCTTTTTTTTTTTATTTGAGAGATAGTTTTAAGCAGAAGGTGAATATGTTTTTACAAGACTTTTTTAACCTGTCCGTGTATCTTTCATTTTTATGGTTGTTTTATGCTCTTTTTTAAAATTCATTTCCTCTATTTCCTCAGCAGTATTTTGTTGCATGCATTTTTGAAGGTTGGGTGTTCATAGAATAAGGTGAATAGCAGCCAGCAATTTTAGAGATTAAGCTCAGTACTGTGATACAGTGACTTGTCTAGGAATATACATTAAAAACAGTTATAACAAGAACTAACCATATTGTCTCTGTCCTTTTCTTGTCATGCATCTTAAATATAAAGATCCCAAAAGAAGTGTCAATGGCTCTTTTAGGGCAATTTGGGTCTGGAAAATCATCTGGGCTTTCTGCTCTTCTAGGGGAAGTGAAGGAATGTACAGGAGTAGTCCAAAGGAAGTTACTAGTAAAGCCAACAATGGATTCTTTCCAAATCTCCCACTGTAATAGGCTACAGCCAGCAGGTCATTAGTGTCAATAAGAATTTATGATTGAATTGAAGATGCAAGTATTTAATGGACATTTCTAGTTTGTAACAAACATTTCAATTTCCACAGAAATTGATTAGCTATGGATGGATTAGTAGCAGCATTCTGTCCTCTAAGTACTTCAGCAAATCATTTATGAATGCTTATGTAATTGTTTGATGATATTAACTCAATTGCAACCAATTATAGAGAAACAAATGTGATTTGTACTGTAACTTGATTAGGTTTTTAATTATCATTCATTGCAAAGTTTTCTAAGTGATTAACAGCCATTTCATTTATAAGTAGTCTTGTAGTTTCTCATGGTTGTCTCTTTGACTTAGAAAAACCTCATAGAAATAATAATATTAATAGCTTACATCTAAATTTCAGCCTTTAGACCCTGGAGAGGTCTACTCCCAGCCATTTATTCAATTCTTAAAGGTCAATAACAATAAGGATTCAATAAATTCTTAATTAGCTGGTTCTTTTCTAAAACACTAGACTATCTAATGAGTTTTTCTTAGACCTAACTAACTATTTGGTAAAATACTAGACTATCCCTGCTTCTCACTTCTGACAAGATGGAGAAGATCTATGGAGCTGAGACCAATTTCTTCACAGTTTCTCCCCACCTTGGAAAAATCAGCTCCAGAAAATGAAAAGACAAGACACAAACTAGGAGAAAATATAATATGTATCTTATAAAGGGTTGTATCTATAAAATACAAACAACTCTTATAATCAATAAATAGGAGATAAACAAATAGTCAAAAATAATGGGTAAAATATTTGAACAGACACTTCACTAAAGAAAAGATTTAGATGGTTAGTAGATAATGAAGGATGCTCAATTATTAGGAACTAGAAGATTGAAATAAAAAAATGCCACTAGACCCTCACTAGTATGATTATATTAAAACCTGGCAAATACAATGTTTAGGATATTGAAGTCATTTCATCCCTTCAGGACAGACACCTACTGGTGGTAATTGTTTATCCAAATGACTGCTGCCCAGATAAATTTAGCAAAATTTTAAATGTTTAAGTCATTTTGATTCATTGTTTGGTGCTGTGGATAAAAATTTGCCTGCTAAGTTCCTTTCATTCAAAAACTCAAATTTCATATGAGGGAAGTTCTGAAAGTCCAGAAGCTTGTTCCTGATTCTTCAATTGCATCCATGTCCACATTGTTGTAGATGCCAACAGCAATCTGGACCACCAGAGCATCTTAAAAACAGAATTTTAGAGAACTGATTGAACCCTAAACCTATTAAGTAAAATACTTTTCCATTCCCTTTTCTAAATGTAGTTTTTTAAAGTAATGTACATAAATTAGAATATGTTTCAAAGTTCAGCATAGAAAATAATGAATGTAAAAAAATAGTAATTTAAGAATTCCAACTCCATTTACTTTTCTATATACTACTAGAGGCCTGGTGCACGCATTCATGCATGGGTGGGGTCCCTCATCCTGGCTGGCAATCAGGGCCGTCTTGCCCAGTCCATGGGGAGGGACTGCAGGAGGGTGACAGGCCAGCCAGGGGGAGGGACCGCAGGAGATTGGCCTGCCAGCTGTGGGGAGGGACCTTAGGAAGATGACCTTAGGGTACAGGAGGTTGGCTTGTGGGAGTGCACTGATCACCAGGGGGCAGTTCCTGCATTGAGCATCTGCCCCCTGGTGGTCAGTGCGCATCATAGCAACTGGTCTGGTTGTAACAGTCACTTAGGCTTTTTTTTTTTCATATTTTTCTTTATTGATTAAGGTATTACCTATGTGTCCTTATCCCCCCATTGCCTCCCCACGCCCCCCACTCATGCCCTCACTCACCTGGTGTCTGTGTCCATTGCTTAGGCTTATACACATGCATACAAGTCCTTTGGTTGATCTCTCCCCCTTACCCCCACCCTCCATTGCCTTCCCTCTGAGGTTTGACGGTATGATTGATGCTTCAGATCAAACACTTTCTCTCTAGAACTGTGTTTGCTCATCAGTTTATGTTGTTCATCATATTCCCCAAATGAGTGAGATCATGTGATATTTCTCTTTCATTGACTGACTTATTTCACTTAGTATAATGCTCTCCAGTTCCATCCATGCTGCTGCAAATGGTAAGAACTCCTTTTTTACCACAGTGTAGTATTCCATTGTGTAGATGTACCAAAGTTTGTTAATCCACTCACCTGCTGATGGGCATTTAGGCTGTTTCCAAAACTTAGCTATGGTGAATTGTGCTGCTATGAACATAGGGGTGCATATATCCTTTCTGATTGGTGTTTCTAGTTTCTTGTAATATATTCCTAGAAGTGTGATCACTGGGTCAAATGGAAGTTCTACTTTAAGTTTTTTGAGGAAACTCCATACTGTTCTCCACAGTGGCTGCACCAGTCTGCATTCCCACCAGTCTGCAGTGCATGAGGGTTCCTTTTTTCCACATCCTTGCCAGCACTTGTCAATTGTTGATTTGTTGATGATTGCCATTCTGACATGTGTGAGATGGTACCGCATTGTTGTTTTAATTTGCATGTCTCAGATGATTAATGACTTTGAGCATGTTTTCATATGTCTCTTGGCCTTCCTTATGTCCTCTTTCAAAATATAGCCATCTTTTGATTGGGTTGTTTATCTATCTTTTGTTAAATTGTATGAGTTCCCTGTAAATGTTGGAGATTAAACCCTTATCGGTGATAACATTGGCAAGTATGTTCTCCCATGCAGTGGGCTTTCTTGTTGTTTTGTTGATGGTTTCTTTTGCTGTGCAGAAGCTTTTTTCTTGATGTAGTCCCGTTTGTTTATTTTCTCTTTAGTTTCCATTGCCCTAGGAGTTGTATCGGTGAAGATATTTCTTCAGCATATGTCTGAGATTTTGCTGCCTATGGATTCCTCTAAGATTTTTATGATTTCCCATCTTATGTCCTTTATCCATTTTGAGTTTATTTCTGTGTATGGTGTAAGTTGGTGGTCTAGTTTTTTGTGTTGTTTTTTTTTTTTTTTTTTGCATGTATCTGTCCAATTTTCCCAACACCATTTATTGAAGAGACTGTCTTGCCTCGTCTTGTCTTGTATGTTCATGCCTTCTTTGTCAAATATTAATTGAGCGTAGTGGTTTGGGTTGATTTCTGGGTTCTCTATTCTATTCCATTGGTCTATATGTCTGTTCTTGTGCCAGTACTAAAGCAGTTTTGAGAACAGTGACTTTGTAATACAGCTTGATATCTGGTATTGGGATCCCTCCTACTTTGTTCTTCTTCCTCAGGATTGCTGCAGCTATTCAGGGTCTTTTTTTATTCCAGATGAATTTTTGGTGAGTTGTTTTAGGTCTGTGAAATATGTCGTTGGTATTTTAATGGGGAGTGCATTGAATCTATAGATTGCTTTGGGTAGTATAGACATTTTAATGATATTGATTGTACCAATCCATGAACATGTTATGTTCTTCCATCTGTTTATGTCTTCCTCTATCTCTTTTTTCAATGTCCTATAGTTTTCCGAGTAGCAGTCTTTTACCTCCTTAGTTAAGTTTATTCCTAGGTATCTTAATTCTTTTGGTGCATTGGTAAATGGAATTGCTTTTTTAATATCTCTTTCTGTAAGTTCACTATGGGTGTAGAAAAATTCCATAGATTTCTTGGTGTCAATTTTGTATCCTGCCACATTGACAAATTGATTTATTAAGTCAAATAATTTTTAATTGAGTCTTTGGGGTTTTCTGTACAGTATCATGTCATCTACGAACAATGACTGTTTTACATCTTAATTTGGATACCTTTTATTTCTTCTTCTTGTCTAATTGCTATGGCTAGTACTTCCAGTACTATGTCAAACAAGAGTGGTGAAAGTGGGCATCCCTGTCTCATTCCTGTTCTTAGGTGAAATGGTTTTAGTTTTTGCCCATTGAGTATGATATTGGCTATAGGTTTGTCATATAAGGCTTTTATTATGTTGAGGTATGATCCCTCTATTCCCATTTTGCTGAGGGCTTTTATCAAGAAAGGTTGTTAGATTTTGTCAAATGTTTTTTCTGCATTAATTGATATAATCATGTGATTTTTATCCCTCAATTTGTTTATGTGATGCATCACATTTATTGATTTGCAGATATCGTACCATCCTCGCATCCCTGGGATAAATCCTATTTGGTCATGGTATATGATCTTTCTGATGTAATGCTGGTTCCAATTTGCCAGAATTTTGTTGAGGATTTTGGCATCTATGTTCATGAGGAAAATTGGCCTGTAATTTTCTTTTATTGTGTTGTCTTTATCTGGTTTTGGTATTAGGGTAATGGTGGCTTCATAGAAGGAGCTTGGAAGTGTTCTTTCCTCTTGAATTTCTTTGAATAGTCTAAGGAGTATATCTTTTAGTTCTTCTTTGAATGTTTGATAAAACTCCCCTGTAAAGCCTTCTGGCCCTGGGCTTTTGTTTGCTGGAAGCTTTCTGATAACTGCTTCAATTTCCTCCATAGTTATCATCCTATTGAGATTTTTAGATTTTTCCTGATTGAGTTTTGGAAGCTTGTATTTTCCTAGGAATATGTCCCATTTCCTCCAGGTTGTCTAGTTTGTTGGAATAGAGTTGTTCATAGTATTTTTTAAAACAATCCTTTGTATTTCTGTGGGGTTTGTTGTTATTTTGCCTCTTTCATTTCTGATTTTATTTATCTGGGTCCTCTCTCTTTGCTTCTTGGTGAGCCTGGCTAGAGGTTGATCAATCTTGTTTATCCTTTCAAAGAACCACCTCCTGGTTTCATTGATCTTCTGTATTGTTGGGGTTTTTTTTGGTCTCAGTGTTGTTTATCTCCACTCTGATCTTTATTATTTCCTTCCTTCTGCTTACACTGGGCTTTTCTTATTGCTCTCTTTGTAATTCTTTAAGTTGTAGATGATTTATTACCATTTATTTATTTTTCTTAGGTAGGCCTGTGGAGCTATAAACTTTCCTCTCAGGGCTGCTTTCACTGTGTCCCATAGCATTTGCATTGTTGTATTTTCATTGTGATTGGTTTCTAGGATGTTTTTAATTTCTTCTTTGATCTCTTTGGTACCCCAATCATTGTTTAATAGCATGCTATTCAGCTTCCAAGTGTTTGGATTTTTTTTATTGTTTTTATTGTAGTTTATTTCTAATATTATGCATTGTGGTCTGAGAAGATGTTTGATATGATTTAAATCTTCTTGAATTTGAAGAGACTTTGCCTATGACCCAATATGTGGTTTATCTTTGAAAATGTCCCATGTGCACTTGAGAAGAATGTATATTCCATGGCTTTGGGGTGGAATATTCTGAAGATGTCAATTAAGTCCATCTGATCTAGTGAGTCATTTAAGATTGCTGTTTCTTTGCTGATTTTTTGTCTAGAAGATTTATCTGGTCATGTCAATGGTGTATTAAAGTCCCCTACTATGATTGTATTGTTATTGATCTCTCCCTTGATATCTTCCAGGAGGTTTTTTTTTTTTTTTTTTTTTGGTGTTTTTTGTTTGTTTGTTTGTTTTGTTTTATGTATTTGGGTACTCCTGCATTGGGTGCATATATGTTTACCAGGGTTATATACTTATACATTTACTGATTCCAGTGTTTTAATGATTATTTTATTTATTCTTTTCTCTCTCAGCATCACTATTACTTAGTTTAGAATAAGGCATGACTTCTAGGACTTTTCCTGATGTGATTACACTTAATAAATACCACCATCTTTTAACATTAAGTATACTAAGATCCCCTATTCTTCTCAGTATCAATGGCTCACAACAAGCACCATTCTTGTGGAGTTCTCAGTATTTAATGTTCTTTGATGGAACATCAAATATTTGGAGACCATTTTTGAATTAATAAAATTTCTATTGTAGTTTTATTATTAAGAATGAAATGAGTCCTAGTTGGTTTGGCTCAGTGGCTAGAGTGTTGGCCTGCGGACTGAAGGGTCCCAGGTTTGATTCTGATCAAGGGCATGTACCTTGGTTGCGGACTCATCCCCAGTAGGGGTTGTGAGGAGGCAGCTGACCAATGTTTCTCTCTCATAGATGTTTCTAACTCTCTATCCCTCTCCTTTACTATCTGTAAAATTTCAATAAAATATTTAAAAAAGAATGAAATGAAAAACCAATTTTATTTGTATATGAAAAGCAAATAATAATTATAACAAAATATAAGGAAAATTGTACATCTGTGTGAAAATTGATCAACTTTTTTTTTTCAGGTCCTCTGATACCAGTACATTGGGTCCATACCTCTCAATATAGTATTTAGTTTCTGTTTTATTTATATATTGAGTGGCCAGATTATTATGACCACCTGACATTTGTAGGCAAATTAGCCGTACACTGCATCATATGGGATATGGAAGCCAAAGGCCTGTTCGAACACCTTTGCTGTCTGCAGTTACCAAGATAAAACGTCTCCAATTCGCACAGGAACACAAGGATTGGACAGTAGAGCATTGGGAAAAAAGTCATGTGGTCCGATGAATCACGTTTCCAGTTCCATCATGCAGATGGCAGAGTGAGACTTTGGCGGAAACAGCATGAAAGCATGCACCCCACATGCATGAGTATAAACCTTCAAGCTGGTGGGGACAGTGTTATGGTTTGGGACATGTTTTCTTGGCATGATTTGGGCCCTTTAATTCGTGTGGAACGTCTGAATAGCACAACATACCTAAGTATTGTTGCTGATCAAGTTCATCCTATCATGTTGATGGTGTATCCCAATGGAGATGGCTTCTTCCAACAAGACAATGAGCCATGCCACGGTGCTCGTATTGTGCAGGAGTGGTTTCAAGAACATGATGGAGACTTTACCTTGCTTAGGTGGCTCCCACAATCACCAGCTCTCAATCCAATTGAGCATTTGTGAGACGAAGTTGAAAGAGCCATCAGGCAGCTGGTTCCTCAACCATCAAATCTCACAGAACTGGACAGTGCTATCCATCAGGCATGGTGTCAGATTCCTCGCATCTTTCAACATCTCGTGGAGTCAATGCCAAGAAGAATCGCCACAGTATTGAAGGCAAAAGGTGGCCCAATGAAGTACTGATGGGGAGGTCATAATAATCTGGCCATTCAATTTATGTCTATGCCATAATTACTCTTATTATAAAGCATATACACTGTATATAGGGAAGGCTATGTGAAGACCGAGGAGAAGACAGCCATCTACAAGCAAAGGAAAGAGGCATCAGAAGAAACCAACCCTGCTGACACCTTGATCTCAGACTTCTAGTGTCCAGAATTGTGAGAAAATAAATTTCTGTAGTGTAAGCCAGACCATGGTACCAGACCATGTTACTTTTTAGAGCAGCCAGAATTGACTAATACACTCAGCATCTGCTTCCAGATGAACTGTCTTTACTAATTCTACTATGAGGTACATAATTTGAGCAAGAGAGCTATCACTCTGCCTTCAAGGGATTTGCAGTCTAGTGGATCTCTACCAATGATATGAATTGTCTTTACCGATATTTATTAATAACCTCATGTGAGACAGCATCTGTGGGCTGGAAATGCAAGGATCAGTTAGGTGGGAGCTTGTAGGCTAGTGAGAGAGACTGGCATGGGTATTGCCATTTCTATCAATAGGAGAGTAAACAGAGCACTGCTAGACAGGAAGGGAGTGAAGGAATCACTTCACTTGAAACACAGGGTGGGTAGAAGACTGCTTTCAAACAGGACTTCTTAAAATGAGTAGCTTTTGAATTGAAAAAGGCAATATGAGCTTCCAAGCAGAGTGAACTGCCTCTGCCCACATATGACAGGGCAGGCTACTCTGATTTACACACCACAGTCATTTGAGGGCAGCCTGGGGAGACTGGTTGAAAGATGAATTAGTATCAGAATAGAAATATCTTAGATTTATACTAAGAAATTTTATGTTGATCACAGATAAGGGGAAGAGGGAGATATGAGCATTCAAGGCTTTTAAGCAAGATGACATAATCACAGAATAAGTAATGACAAGGCAGAGAGGGTGGGCTGGAGAAAGGAGAGATTGAGTGACAATACTAGTAGTTAATGCTAATTGTTCCTATACTTGGTGTTGCATTTGTCCTAAATATTTTGTTTGCTTTATTAAATGCTCATGAAAAACGCATGAGCTGGGTGTTCTTATAATCTCACACAAACACACCAGATACTCACATATATATGTATCATGTTACTTTATAGTATATATTATTCCATTCCTGTCTTCCCTACCAAACTGTGACTTCCTCATGACAGAGACTCAGTTTCATTTATTTTTGAATCCCAAGAGCTAGCATAGCACCCAGAATAGAGTTATACAAAGAAGATATTTGTTAAGCAGTAAAAGGAAAAGAAACAAAGGCACTATATATATTAGAGGCCCAGTGCATGAAATTCATGCACAGGTGAAGTCCCTAGGCCTTGCTGGCGATCAAAGCGTGAGCGTCTGTCATGGAAGGGCAGGTCCCAGCTGACCTCTGGTCCCTGGGAAGAACCTGGGCCCCTGGGCCCCTGTGCATCCCCTTCCACCTGAGTCACAGTGCACAAGTCCCCAAGCAGAGATGCAATGAGTGCGGCCTGGTGCTACAGGCCGGGGCTGCCCAGTGGTGCCTCATGGAAGCTGGGTGGGCAGCATGCTCTCTCCCAGCCGGCCTCACAGACCAGCTCCTGTGTGAACCCAAAGGGAGCCTGACCTTCCCCTGTGGTCCCAGCAGCTGCGGCCCAGCTCTCCTAGAAGACACCACGTGGGTGCGGGGCAGGCTCTTCATAGGCGCCGGCACCTGAGTGCAGGGGCTTCCCTGGCGTGTGAGCCCTGGTGTCCTGGGGGAGGGTAGCAGGAGGGATGAGAGGAAGCTCGGTGGACACCCGCATTCTCACCACACCTCCGTCCCCATCACCCCCACCCCAGGTATCCGGCGAGGGGTCACAGCCCCCCACCCTGGCACTGCCACCCACCCCAGTTCCCTGTCCCAGCTCAGGGCCTGGCCCTGATCAGGCAATCAGGGCCTGCCACCTGCTGGTCACTATCTGTGGGGTGATCAGCCGGGCAATCATGCCCCCGCTCATATCTGGCTTGGCCTGGCACCACCCACTCACCTGCCCCACCATCCCACCGTGGTCCTGCTCTCATCAGGGCCCATCAGGGCTGGCAGCCCCTCCACTGCTGCCCACTGCCAGGGTCACATTGCTGACACCTGCCATGTTCCGCGCTGCCCTCTGGTGGTCAGCACATGTCATAGCAAGCAGTCAAACTCAGTCAAACTCCCAGTCAAGGGGACAATTTGCATATTAGGCTTTTAGTATATAGGACTAGGGGCCCAGTGAACAAATCCATGCACCTTGAAAGGAACTGTGGGCCGCAAGGCTGCAGTGGGCACAAGGGCAGGTCTCAGCCCATCCTCCCCGGCCTCTCCCACTGCGACACCCAGTCCCCTGTCTGCTGGCAGCCCCATCCCTGCTGTCACCACTCCCATGCACTGACGTTGCAGAGCGATTGGGGCTGGCACCAGCAGCAGGTGCAAGCAGGGCCAACACAATCAGTGGGTGTGAACAGCGGCTGCTGCCCCAATTGCCCCTCAGGAGCAGAGGGAGATGGAGAAGCCCTCAGGGGCGATCGGGGCCGGCAGCTGCTGCTCACACCCACTGATGGCACCAAGCGATCAGGACCGGCGCCAGACGCCGGTTGCAGGTGTGAGTGGGGCTGGCACTGACAGTGGATGTGAGCGGAGGCTCCGGTGCCAGCAGTGGGTGTGAATGGGGCTGTCACCAGCACCAGGTGCAAGAGGTGCTGCTAACCCTGATCACCCCTCAGGAGCAGGGGGAGGTGGAGAAGCCCTAAGGGACGATTGTGGCCAACAGCTGCCACTCGCACCCACTGATAGCACCGAGCTATCGGGCCAGCACCGGCACAGGTGCAACCACTGGGCAGGACTCCGAGCTTCCTCAGTAACCACTAGAGGCTCAGTAACCTTAGTCTGGCACCCCTGCTCACCTGCTCCACCATCCTGCTGTGGCCGATGCCCGCCATGTTCTGCACTGTGCCGCCTGCTGCCGACACCTGCCATATCCCACACATGCTTCCTGGTGGTCAGGGCACATCATAGCAACTGATTGTTGAGTTGTCCAGTTCTGCCATTTGGTCTATTTGCATATTAGGGCTTTATATATATGGCCTGATTTAAAAGAGGAAGTGAGAGGGAGAGAGAATTATCAATGATGAGAGAAAATTATTGATCAGCTGCCTCCTGCTTAATCCCCAGTGGGCATGTACCCTGACTGGGAATTGTTTTGATTCATAGGTCCACACTGAGCCACACTGGATGGGGCAAAGGAAAGCCATTTTACAATTATACATCACTGACTAAGTTCTGTGCTGCATGGGGAACTTTCAAACCATATCAGTAAACACAAAATAAAAAATAAATCCAGTAAATTGGTCTTTCCCATAATTTTCTATACATGGCTGTACATGTTAACTTTAATTCTCACATAGAGTGATGTATACTCCTCATTCTTGCTTCTTGTTGTACTTTTGCCAACAAGACTTGTACTAAACTTTTTACAGAAGAAAATGGGACATGTTGATTACTGTTTTGGTAATTTAGCTATTATTCTCAATTTCTTATGTGTCAATTGAAAAATTATCACTAGTGTCAATATATGGTTGGCAGCCAAAATTCTTATTTAATATTCTACAGGCATGAATTTTCAGAGTTAGGAAACTGGAAATTTTTTTCCTTCATTGTTGGTATCTATTTTGAATTCAAGCTATTAAGAGAAGAAAGTAGATATATCTGTTAGTTTGCACTATTTAGTAGCACTGGGAAATAAGGAGATGGGGGAAGGCTTTGGAATTCCAGCATAAAGAAAGGTTTGAGTGTTAATGTTGAATTGTTATCCATGCTTTACTTACTCTAATGAGCCCAAGATAAAAAAACAAAAAACTTCTCACTCAATATTATGTGTATGTATACAGCAATATGGAAAGATTTTAAAAGAAAGACTATGAATTATGACTTTAATCAAATACTTTTTGCAATACTATAGAATTTTTAAAAAGTAGGCAAGAATAACCAATATGAAATTTTTAATTTGTTATGAAATTGATTTATTTATAATGAATGAAGAATATTTGAATCAGAGTTTAAAAAAAACTTGCAAAGTACTTTTTTGTCTAGAAGCATATCATAATTTATTGTGAAATATGTATATACTAACTTATACTGGCACCTACCAAGAACTACCTTCTGAAATAGTAAAGGCAAAAAGATGACTGCAGCTTTCATTAGACTATTTTTGCTTTTGTTTTTGTAACCCAAGGAATGAAACACCATTTTTCAGACCTGTATTTTAGTGACACATAACGTCACATTTCTGCTACAGGTGGGCCTTATTGTTGTAATGGAAAGTGTCAGAGGAGCCCAAATGGGAATATACAAGGAACTACTGTTTAAAACCAAAAGCCTCATGAATTTGCTTCAAGCCTTCAGTGAACAGGTAAGGACACAATGAAAAATAAATCTAAGATACAGTGTGCTTACCCATTTTTATTACCTGATTTCTTATGTAGTTTCCTTTATTCATGCTGCTCAAGTCAGAAGCTGGGCACCTTCTTTTCTCTAGAAAAGAAACCAATACATTGGGATACATCAGCTAATAAACAACTTTATTTATGCTTTTTAACCAAAACTTCATGCCCAGGGTCTATTTGTTCATTTATGAAATAAGAGATTAGCTGATTTATAGATTCTATTATAAGTCTAAAATATAATGGATCTAAATATTCTACTTTGTTTTAAATTAAGAACAAGGACCATAAATACACATCGTATAAATATTTTTAACATCTGATTGCGTGTTGGGAAAGAGAAACAAAACTTTTGTTCCTATCTTAGTATTTTAAATTAAGATTCATAGATGTTTACGTAAATGAAGATGTTTGATCCTTACCTAATTAAGACGGGAATGTTTGAAATCTAGCATTAGCTTAATATTCCAGAGATCAGTCATTTCCCAGCTTTGAAACTGGGTATTCCATCAACTCTTTGTCCAGCTATATGGCTTTTCATGTAGACTACCTATACCTTTACAGTGTCACTGAGAAACCAGTTAACTATTTCATAATTTCAGGGTAAATGATGAAATATAAAGCTGTGTTTCAGTATTTCCTATGTAAACTAGTACCCATTAATTCACTTTACACTTTAGATAGATATAACGGTCATAAAAATATGAAATCAGTTTATAACAAGATCAGTGCAATTTATAGACTTGAATGCCAGAAATTAAAAAAAACACACACACACACAAAAAACATTTTGCTGATGTGTTTTCTCTTTTGGACTTAAGCTAATACACATTAGTTGTGTACTAGTATTTTTGTATTTATACTTTATATTCCTTTCTGAAATTCAAATATTCTATTTGTAGATCTATTCAGAAATATCTGATTTATGATCAGATGGCTTTAGTCATTTTTGTTTGGTATATTTCTAGTTACTAGAAGAATGTTAAAGGAATCTAATTTTAAAAATCACCTAAATTTGGTCTACAAATGATTTATTAAATATAATACAAATTTCTTCTCAAAATAAAAGCATGAGCATATTTATTGCATATAGGAAAGACTGAGAAATATTTTAATTTAATCAATTGCAGTTGACATACAATATTATATATCATTTTCAGGTGTGCATCATGGTGATTAGACATTTATATAACTTACAAAGCGATCACCCCAATAAATCTAATGGCTGTGGTCATTATTAGTAAGAGAAGCACCTTCTCTTTTCTTAATGGTGGCCATTTTCAAGCTATGTGATCATTTATGCTTCGTGTATAGGAAAGAGATGTCTATGAGCATGTGGCTATCGTTTTCTCTATCCCCAGCACCTAGGTATCCTCATGTGAGGCGAATAACAGCTACTCAGGAGCTGTTTGTTGCACAGGTGAATCTGCTTCCATTGTTTCTACAGGAAGCATGTCTTCTCAGGAGTTAATGGGATGTTTGAAATGCTATTAGCCAGTGTACTTTTTTTTTTTTTTGGCTATTTACTTTAAAGGTCACATGAAATATAGTGTATTACTTTGAAAAATATAGGCCCAAAAGCAGGTAATGTGTGAGTTTTAAGTTCAGTATTTAATTTACCATAAAATATGAAGAGTGTATCTTTTGGAATATGCTCTTGTTTAAATCCCCAGTTTTAGAAACAAGTATGCCTTATCTGCATTTATATACCTTCTTATGTACACTAGTCCTATATGGTAACAAATGCAAACCACTGTCATCCTTGAAGTTGGGCAAACATTAATAAATGTTACTACTTTACCATCAGAACTATGCAAGAGCCAGAAAAATGTAAATTCAACTTTTTTCTAATTACTTAAATATTGTATTGTTACTGTTAAAATTCAAGAAAGTAGTAAGTAGAAAAAATTTTGTACTAGAAACAGAGAATATGCTTTTGAAAATGAATTTACCTGGGATTTTGATGTTTTGGATACTGAATAAAAAATATAAAGGCTTTTTAAAAGCTGCCATAAAATTACGTTATTAATGATAATACCAGATAGATAGTTCTAAAAGGTCAGCCATATATAGTATAATTTTATTAGGAACCACACAAAGCAAGGCGAAAATATATTTTGATGATATGAAACACCCACCAAACAATAGCTTCAAACCTGGTTATATTCAGTGTCACATTCCTGCCATACTGCTCTTAGACCTGGGCCAACATGTCTCAGCCCTGTACTCCATGCTTAAGTTTAGAGAGTCCCTGCTCTGGCCTTTCCTGGCTGACTCTCTGGCCAGTAGGCCAAGGGGTTGTTCCCATCAAGGGTCCCCCTCTTATACCTCATTTCCTAACCACCCCAGGGATTTGGAGTCCCAGAGGTTTTCTCTCAAATGACTTTGGCTTGCTCCAGGGACCAGGTCTATGGTTCCTCATTTTTGCCTTCCCAAGGGTAAGCTGTTCCACTGGCATTCACTTTGTCTGGAGGATGTTTTATTCTTGAAGCGGGGTGGGCAGAGCCTGGACGTGTGGGCTGAGATGTTCATGATGGTGCAGGATGGAGCTAGATGGGAGAGAAGGGACCAGAGGACTTTACTGGGATCAACTCATGGGACTGCCATGTTCCCCAGAAGAACTCTCAAGAATCCAAACATTCTCACCTGAACCTCACCTTTCAGGTGGCTGGGAAGGTATATGTGTCAGGAAAAATAAAATTTACTTATGAGTCTGTTAGTGCAATCTATCTATAACTATTAAATAACTAGAAATATGACATGAGAGACTTTGTTGTCTCAGTTCCCACAGATGCTGGTGCAGGCCTGTCCCTGTGGGGAATTTCTTTTTCTTATTTGCGTAAGTAATATGAAAAAATAGAATTATAACTGAGGGCATTTTTATTGGGATTTGGGGGGAAAGGGACTGCCTGGACTGGGAGTGTGATTTCAGAAGTATAATCCCCAGTTCTAAAATCACTTTATGATTAATAATTTATTTATTATAATTTATATTGTTTGGTCATGAGTCTATTCAAGAATTCTTTTGAAAGGTACACAGTTCTTCCATTTTACAATTCTTATTAACTTATATAACAGCACAGTGAGAGTAAAAGTCAGCACTGGATTGTGGAAAAATAGCGGACCACTTTCAGGAGCCCTGGGTTCTAGTTCTGAGACTGCATAGCTATGTGAATCTTCATAGAAATTGAACCATGGTAACCTCCATCTTGGGTAAAACTGCTGTTTAAAATTTAGCCCTGCTATGCTGGCTTCTGTAAACGTTTATCTGCTTAAATAATAGGGAAAAATAAGACTACTCCCATTCCAGAGAGGCAATAAACTATGGCTTGGATAAAGATGTCAGTGCTGGCGCCAGGCCAGGCCTTGAGATATGGTCTCATGGTCCCGTTCCAGCACACAGGACTTTTTCTCAGAAGGTCCAGAAGTCTCATTCCAAATGTGAAAAAAAAGAGCTGAAAAACATAGGGAAGACTTCCACCATATTGGGCCCCAGAATTTGAGAAGCAAGATTTCCTCTGGGCCTGCTAGCGCTAGCGAAATGAAAAGGATTCCAAATAAATATGGCTTATTGATTAAGGTGTCTTCTGATTTACAATATAACAAAAGGATTTAACTTCTCTGGTTCTTCCCAGTTATGAGAAATAGAACTTGAACTAGAGCTGTTTTTCTTAGTGGCTGATATGGAACTGAAAAATGTACATTCTTATCACTCCCTTACCCACAAACTGCTCATGACCTAGTCTCTTTTTCTATCATTCTCACCCTCACTACTGGAGCTCATAGCAGATAACTTAGAAAAAGGTGTTTCAGTATAATTTAGGCTTGGGTTCTCTAAGGATCCTTGAAGCTCTGAAACCTACAGCTCTCACCTCATGGGAATATTATATCAGAGAATTAATCAGAGGTGAGAAAAGGGTTTCTAAAGAAAAATATGAAGACTAAAGATAAATTTACATATTTATAGGTTTAGTCTAGGCTAATTCCTTTTTAAAAATATATTTTATTGATTTCACAGAGGGAGGGAAAGGGAGAGAGAGAGATGGAAATATCAATGATGAGAGAGAATTGTAGATTGGCTGCCTCCTGCATGCCCCTCAGTGGGCACGGTGCCTGCAACCTGGGCATATGCCCTTACAGGGAATCAAAACATAACCTCCTGGCTCATAGGTCAATGCTCAACCACTGAGCCACACTGGACAGGCTCTAGGCTAATTCTTACCTACACTACTAATACTGATGATAGCTAAGAAGTCTTGGGTGTTAGTTATGTCAGGGTATTCAGAAGTTTTACATTTACTTAATCCTCCCCACAAAATCCTGAGTCTTCATGGTCCTGATTTTACAAAGAGATTAGATATCTTGCACAAGACAAGACAGATTGTGTCAGAATTTGAATCCAATGCTGTTTCATGCCAGAGGCTAACCAAACTCTTAAATGTTATATTAACCTATATAAGCAAACAATTCATAGAACAAAGAGAAATACCTTTTAATGTGGGAGCAACTACATTGACTTAGTGTGAAAAGAACAAGAGGCAAGATGCAGCTCTGCTCAACTCTCTCTTTCTCTCTCTCTCTCTCTCCCCTCTCTTTGACAGTTTTGGATCTCAGACAAGTCAATCATCTTATCTGCATTTTATTTTGTCTTGCATAATATTCTCTTTATTTGACTGGCTCTTTTTCAGTGCTCAAATTATATAATGCATGTGAAAGTGTTCTATACATTATAAATATATAAATTTAAACATTACTAGTATAAGCCATAAACATGAGGATGTGCCTTAGGTAGAAAGATGCTGAAACATCTCCAAATTGAATTTTCATTCTGTGAAACATGGAATCCCACGTTTTACAGAGGTAGTTGACATAAATTAGATTCTTCCATTAGGGGCTGGATGCTTACTTCTAGAAACATGAAAGCATAGAATTTATATGAGACCTTAGAAAACTTCTAATCTGATCCCTTCTTTTGAAAGATGAGAATTAAAATTCAAAAAATTTAAGTATCATACAGTGAAAAACGACCAAAACAATTTGGTTAGCTCTGAATTCACTAACTGTAACTTGAACCTCAGTCTTATAATTCTATATGTCTGATCTTGATATGTGTGACCTTCTTAACTTCCCTGTACCTCTATCTTTTTACCCCAACATAAGGGCTATTATTTCAACTTGTATATCTTTCATTATATTTCTTTTTGTTCTATGCATTGTTTGCTTATATGGATGTAAAAGTACTCACCATCTTCATCTCCAGCTCATGCTTTAAAATGACTCAGTGTAATCAACTCTAGAAATATACTGAAAGACCAAATCCTGGAGCAGACTGATAGCGAGTATTAGAATAATAGCAGACTGAATAGGATTATGAACTACTTAATTATATTTTTAAGATTTAAAATGCATTCTATAAAAAGTATTTGTACATTATAATGGATATAAATATACTTAGTGGTTGTTAAATTTTAAACTATGAGTTACAATGCTGTGTCTTAATTTTTAAGTGAGATGAATGTGACTTGATTTGGAAAACATATTCTCATTAAATTCTGTAATTTCTAGCCAAATTCTCGTAGTAGAGATCTACTCTAATTTTTCTTTTTGTTATATGTGTGTGAGCTAAAAACATCTCAACCCATAGTCTTCATACATACTATAGATGTGAATCTGAAAATAGGCTGTAGACATGAAAAGTCTGCAATGGATTGAGATGATTGTCAGCCAAGATACATGGCCTAGAAATATAGATTTGGTGTAGGAGTTAAAGAACTGTTTAGAAAAACAAAAGGGAGAGAAGGAGGGAGGGAGGGAAGTGAGAAGGAAGGAAGGAGAAGGACTGAGTAAGGAAGTGAGAGAAGGATGAGAACAAGTGAAAAACAATAAAACTTGGACCCTGATTAGATTTTGTTATATTATACTTTTTGTAAGTAACTAAAATGAGTAGTAATTGAAGCAAAATAGCCTAATTAATTATTTCCCCCAGCAGTTCTAAACAGGAGACTGAAAAAAAAAGGAAACAATAGAAATAAGCAAATTAAAAAGTATGTGGCTAAAATTACAGGGAGCAACAACTGGTCAAAATAGCTAAAATGGAGAATTTGACTCAAGCACCTCAAGATCCAATAACACAGAATTTTGTAGATTTGACCTTGAATAAAAGAATGGACCTTGAGTTTATTTTTTGTGAAAGACTGAACATTCCTAAGGATGTGTGGATGATGTGGAGGTTACAGGCTGGAGCTTTGCATATTTACCAGATTTAGCTGACTCAGTAAGTCAACTAAATCATTCCTCTTTGATCTTAAGGACCTTGGACTGCTTCTCTGCTTTATTGTCTTGTGTTGCCATCCAATTTCACGATTTCAGATACTTTCTATATGCAAATGCCTCCAAGTGTATATCCCTAGCCTGACCTGTCCTCTGAAGTCCAAGGTTTGTCAGCCAGCTGACCCTCCTCCTCTTTGTTTTCCCACACCATACAAAAACCTACCCCTGGTGCACCTTCTCAACCAATGGCAACACTGTTCTTCCAGTTACTTAGATAAAAATATCTTACAGTCACCCTGAACTCTCTCTTACTCCACATCTAATTCATCATCAAATCTCATTGGGTCTATCTTCTAATTATATCCAATAATCCAGAATTCAACCACTACTCATTACTTTCACAGCTGTCCTTTGTCCAAATCAGTATCATTTCTCACCTGGATTATTGTAATCGCCTTTTTACAAGTCTTCCTGCCACCATCCTTGCCTTGTACAGTCTGTTTACAACATATCATCCAAGAGTGGCTTGTTATACAAATATAAGTCAGATCATTTTACTCTTCTGCCCAAAATCTCCAAAGGATTTAAATCTCAGAGTAAAATCCCAGGTCATTTTACAACAACCCGCTAAAGCCTTGTAGAACCCGAAACTGTTTACGTTGCTTATCTCACAACCTCCTAATGCTCACCTTTACTACTCTGATCCAGCAACACTAACTCCTTGCTTTTTCTGAATCAACCAGTCATACTCCTACCTCAGTACCTTTGCACTATTTGAGGCTTAAAGCATGTTTCTTCCAAACATCTATATGGTTGGCTTACTCACCCATCTTCTATAGGTCTTTACTCAAATGTCAAGTCATTAATGAAAACTTGTTTAGCCACCCTATTTTATATCAACACTTTCTGCCTCCTCAGATTTTTTTTCCATAATTCTTATTAATTTTCAGCATACTGGAAATTTTACTTATTTATTCTTATTTTGTCTTTTTCTCACCTCTATGTTATAAATTTTGCAAAAGCAGAAATTGTCTATTTGTTCACTGTTTGTTCTATTCCCATCTAAACAATAAGTTTCAACTAAATAGCAAACAACATATATCTGGTGTTCAATACACATTGTTGAATGGATGAATAAATAACTAGAGATTGAAAGAACACTTAAGTCTTTTACTTCATCATTTATTTTATTTTATTTTTGACCATTATAATAATAGCTTTCATTTAAATGAGTGCCACTTTTGAAGGATCTCCAAGAAAAGCAAATCCAGAAGCAATGAAACAGACTTTGTGTGCTTTAAAGCAAGCATGTCAAATTTGCAGCCTGCGGGCTGCATGCGGCCCACAATGAATATTTTTGCAGCCCAGCCAATATAACAGTATGTAAGAAATGTTTTAATAAAAATTTTGTAACTTAATTTTTACAATATCCTGTTATACATAACTATTAATAATGAACTACAACGTTTGCTAATGACTGATTACTATAATCGTGTTGCATTCATTTCCCTTAGCGACTTATGCGCAGGCTCACCATTCCTCCCCACTAATACTAGCAGTGAATATTTTAGCAGCCAATTGCCACGTCATTAGTCTTGGACTGACTTGTTTGGTGTGGGCAACAGGAAATATTTCGCTTTCAAAGAACAAGAAAACTAGGTTTATTTGTGTTACGCTTATTAATTTGTGCAGTTATTCAGTGTCTGGTAAGTTAATGTTCAAGAAAAAATATTAATTTTTATTAAAATGTGCTATTATTTTATGTTAACGATTACTCATTTCAGCCCTTTGTATTCAGCATGTCTCTATTGAAATAAACCTACGTTTCTATGAAAATTGAAGCTTTTGTTTTTTTGCGGCCCACATAAACTTAAAACTTGTTTATTTGGCCCGTGTTAGCCTTTGAGTTTGACATGCTTGCTGTAAAGTATACACATCCCTAAATCACAAAGTGAGTGTTCACTTGTGTATGGTCTCCCCGGGCACTTAACAAGTTGCTTGATTAAAAGCTTCATACTTAAAAAAATCACTTAAGTATTGCTGTAAAATTAACATACCATTCCCTCTATAATAAAGCTGTTTTACTTATTTATAAAACCACTGCCAGTCATAATATCTAATTTGAACCTTTCTGAAGTTTCTGTAAACCATCTTTTCCTTGAAAAAGAAGCCCAATCCCTATAATATTTTGTTTACAGAATTATTTTCTAGACATTTCTCAAGTTGTGAAGGTTCAAAATGGACCCAGTATTTTGAAACTTACGTCTTCCATGAAGAGTACATTGGGAAGATTGCTTAAATTCCAATGTCATATTTTTGACAACACAACTGAATGTAAATCTTACTGTTTAATAGCTATAATAGAAGTGTCATTGGAGGTCCATGAATCCCCCATACTGATCTTTTCTAGTTTTTAATCATAGTAATTAAATTATTTTTATCTTATATTTGAGAGACTAGAAACCTATTTTAATGTTTCCAAAGTATGTGTATGTTTGCCTATTTCCTATGCATTTTCTAGTTTGTTACTTTCTATGCTATTTCCTATTCTTGCTTTCATTTTTTATCTACTTTACCATTTAGTAAGATAATATTACATGGATCAAAATTTTTCCTGGCTTTTCAACCTAATTTTCTATATTATCCAATTAGTGCAGGATTAAAATAGACTATGGATTGGAAGACACAAGCAGGCAGGAACTTTACAGCAGAGATTCTGCACAATGGAGTGCATTGAGATAGAATACAATGAGTGTTTCTCCTAGAAGGGTTCTTGGGGACGCTGTCTCACTGCCTACCAGGAGGAAGGTAGGAAGGAAGGGACTTTGACCAAATAATGTCTGAGAATCCCTCCCTCTGAAATTTAAAAATTAAAATTTATGACATTAGTTCAGTTTTATAATAGGGACTAAAATAATTTGAACTGTCTCCAACTTTTATTTTTATCTTAATTTATATGGCATATATTGATTATTTTATTTCCTAAAATATGTATTACTATTTTCCCTGAATAAAATAAATTGGAGATGTTATTTCAGTTTCTAGACTGCCCCCTTTTGGCTTTCATGTCAAACTGTTAATCACTGTAATCCTCCCAAATATACTCTACACTTTGCAACACTATGCTCAATTCAGGAATAATGATTTCAGTATATTAATTTTATATCTTTATACAAAAATAAACAGATGGGTATTGTGCCAGCTTTCCTGGGGGTTTCTGAAGGACAGAGCAAGACGCATTTTTAAAACTGCTCTACTAACATAAAATAATTTACTCTTTTAAAATTCAAATAAAACTTGTACAGCAAAGGACCCAGAACCAAATGCAGTATTTTTGTGGGGGAGGGGGGTCAATACCCTCCTCTATAATGTCCAATATATTATTGGTCTTTGCTACTCATATCTAACTAGGGGCTCGGTGCACAAAATTCATCCCTCAGCCCAGCCTGCCCCCTCTCACATACTGGGAGCCCTCAAGGGATGTCCTACTGGGAGCCACAGTCTGTCCTCCCTTTGCGGGAGGCAACTGGGCTGATGAGGGGAAGGCGCCAGCCCCATCACCCCACTGCTGCAGCCACTGCCAATCACCACAACCACCAGGGTATTTTCATCACCACAGACTCCAGTCCCTTCATCATGAAAAAATTACAACTTTCTTTAGGCATTTTCAGGATGTGTCTTTCATAGGATATGACATTTCTTTCTTTATTTTTATTTTTATCCTCACCTGAGGATATGTTTCCATTGATTTTTTTCCCCTTCCCTCCGCTTTAGGCTTGGGCAGGGGGCCCCACCCCTCCAATCACCAGCTTGGCCCCTTCCCAAGCCTAAAACCTCCACCGGAGGCTTTAGACTTGGGAAGGTCCCCCCGCCCCCGCCCCTCCGAAGGCCAGCTGGGAGTGACCTGGGTGCCAAGGAGGTTCCCAGGACCCGGGTATGTGTATGCAAATTAACCACCATCTTTGTTGGGTTAATTTGCATACTCACTCTGATTGGCTGTGGGTGTAGTGGAGGTATGGTCAATTTACTTGTTTCTCTATTATTAGGTAAGATTAGGATGCTTTAATTCCTTTTAACAGTTGGGTTTCATAGCATTTAATATATTAAGAATTAATATTTTGGCTTGACATCAATGCTCAATTTGCTTATCCAAATAGAAGCCATGCCAAGAGCTTAAAAGATACTGACAGTAATTAACCCAACTCATATACCAGGAACTATTCCAATGAACTGTCTGCACAATAGTGCATATTTTCCTGATGGTGTAGCTGATCCTACAAGGGGCATATACTGCAACCTCTCACAGAAAGTTTCCTGACACTCATGCCAGAGCGAGAAAGCGAACTACCAGACTAATCAAATCAGGCATTGCTCATTCTGAGAAACAATGTGGGACCATGGAGAAACGTCTCAGTCTGTTCATGCATCCATGTCTCCGGTTTTATTTTGCTTGTTTTGTTCATTAGATTCCACATATTAGTGAGATCCTGTGATATATGTCTTTGTCTGGTTTACTTCCTCTTAGCAAAGTAATCTCCAGGTCCATCCATGTTGTTGCAAAGGATAAGAGTTCCTTCTATTTTACAGCTTTATAGAAACTGTTTTTCTTCTGCTTCTCTTTCCTCCTGTTTTCCTTCTCCTTCTCCTCTCCCTATCCCTCCTTTTTTTCTTCCTCTGCTGTCTTTACTCTTCTTCGTGTCATTCAATATGTTGCAAATATTTCTTCCATAATACAATTCCAGAGGAATTGATGATTACTTGGTGACTGGTTGGAAATGTGCCAAGATGAAGACAGAGGAAGTGTGGTGGCCTTTATAAAGCCAGATAAAGTTTTAGAGGAAGTAGGAAAATAACTGGTCTAGTTTAGAGTGTGCATGACATGAACAAGCAGAGAGATAAAGTAGATGGCAAGTGAGTATTTCACTGTATGGATCTAGAGCTCAGGGAAGAGATATGCACTAGAGAAGTCAATTTGAAAATCGCTCACAAAAAGGGTTTTTGAAACTGTTGGAGTGGCTGAGATTGCTTAGGAGAGAGTGGAACATACATAGGAAATGATGACTATAACTGAGCCTCAGAAAAATGGACATTAAAGGGAAAACAGAGAAAAGAGCCTGGGGAAAAATTCAAATGTGTGGTGGTAAGGAAGTAAAAGGAAAGGTCTCTAAAAAAAGGGAGCAGTCAATTATGTTAAATGTCATGAATAGTTTAAGTGAAATGATTTTCAAAGTATCCCATGGATATAGCAATAAATATATTACTTATTTCATCAAGGCATAGTTGATGGAAACAGGTACCAGAATGTTTGAGAAGGAAAAGGTGATTTGGCAGGAAAATATTTGGCTACAAAAAAAGGCAAGAAGTAGGATGGTAACTGAAGGGGGACATAGGATTGACAGTTGGATCATTTTTTGGTGATGGTACTGATTTTTAAGAAGAGAAGAATGTATTGATCTCTATGGAGTGATGGGAAGGAGTCAGTAGATTAGAAAAGAGAGGGAACAACTCAGGATTTCCTAGATTTGCCTTAAGATAAGAATCCCTTGCTCAGCCGGTGTGGCTCAGAGGTTGAGCATCAACCTATGAACCAAGAGGTCGTCAGTTTGATTCCTGGTCAGGGCACATGCCTGGGTTGCAAGCTTGATCCCCAGTAGGGGTTGTGCAGGAGGCAGCCAGTCAATGGTTCTCCCTCATCATTGATGCTTCTAGCTCTCTCTCCCTCTGCTTTCCTCTCTGAAATCAATAAAAAAAATTTCTTTTTAAACCCTTAAATTGATTATTTAAAAGACACATTTCTAGAGGGGAAATCTTATCATTTGTATTTTTAATGAGTACTGTCAAGGTACTCATTGAGCCCTAGCTGGTTTGGCTCGGTGAATAGAGCATTGACCTGCGGACTGAAGGATCCCAGTTTTGATTCCAGTCAAGGGCACATGCCTAGGTTTGGGGCTCAATCCCCAGTAGTGGGTGTGCAGGAGGCAGCTGATCAATGATTCTCTTTCATTATTGATGTTTCAATCTCTCCCTCTCCCTTCCTCTCTGAAATCAATAAAAAAATATTTTTTAAAAAAATACTCATTGATAGGAAAGTATGGAAACTCTATAAGTAATAAACACGCTTTGAGAAAATGGGACAGAATGGGATTCAGATCATAAAGTTATTTTTAGATCTGAAAAGATAATTCATTTGTTACAGGAGAGAATTAGCAAAGGCTGAGTGGGGAAACAAATAAATATAGAGGTTTGGTGACTGACTTCCCTGACTGCTTCTACTTTTTCTATCAAGTAGGATGTTGGTCCAGCTCTGAGAGTGATGCAAGAATTTCTGGGCACTATTAAGAGCTCAGGTGGAAGGAAGATATTGCAGGACAAATTTGCAGGGTTGGGAGATTTTTTTGAAGTAGCATTCCACAGGTGGGGAGCAAGTGTGACAAGACTGCCATGTGCATTCTAATATGAAGGTTTAATGGAAAGAAAGTAGGACCTGAGAATTCAGAATATTACAATTTAGATGAAATGGTAGTCATGGAGTATAGACTGGGTAATGAAGAGAATAGAGAGAGGACATAGATTTGCCTGGATCCGAGCATTTCCTAAAATGGGGAAAGTCAATGCTAAAACCAGGAATAGTCCAAGTAAACTAGGATCTTTGATCATCCTATAGTGCAAAGATCATAGAAAGTTGGATTCAGGAATTTGTAGTCTAAATGGAATAAGAAACAAATGTAGTGAAAGTAATTGAACATACAATTTAGAAATAGAACAGGTATGGTCAGTTCAGTTTTCAGGGGTAGATTAGTTCCAGGTAATAAAGTTCATGGCTTAAGGTCATGAATGTTGATAGTCAAAGTAGAATGCAGATGAAGAACACCAAAAGTATGAAGGTCATGAAGTTGAAAAGGGATTGAGTTTAATACATTTGCTCATGTAAGTTATGACATCAACCAAGATGGTGGCAGAATCAGATGATGCCAGTCTTCTGATAGGCCAAGAGGCAAGTGGGTGAGAAGGCATAGATTATGGTATAGCCAAAGGCCTTAACTTAAACAATATAGGGATTTGGCTCAAGATTGAAGGATAATTATTAAAGTAGTGAAAAATCAGACAATATGCTCTAGCCCTAAAACATGTGGGATATGGGAAAATAAACATCTCCCTTTGAGAATATTAAAAGAGCAATGTTATCAGAGCAATCAGGTTGCTTTAAGGTAGTAAAGGGATATGTAACAAATGGTTGAGAATGTATAACTTTTAAAATGTGTGATTGATCTAAAACTTAAAAATGCCAATTGTCTTGCTTTATCAGGTGATCATTGGACAGAGGGAAACAGTTAGCTGTAAGAGCTGAATGGACGAGCACCAGAATAACTAGTAGTCTCTTCTTATTAACCACTCTAATATAAAAGGTTATACTGCATTATTAATAAATTCCATACATATTTCATTGAATTTGAGGAGGGTTGCTGTATAATAGTTTGAATTAAATGGAGCTGTTGAATATAATATTGTTTAATTAGTATTATATATTATTTAGCTGTGTATATTCTTGCTTACTAATGATAGTAACTAACATTATTTGAGCACTTATTTTTAAGTGCTCAGGACTTTGATGGCACTTTTCATACTTAAAAGGTAGCTACTGTTATTTTCCCAATTTGTAGTTGAGTGATCTGAGGGTTAGAGGGGTTAAACCTCTTTGAACAAGACCACAAAGCTTAGGAAATGTGAGAGTAGGCTATAAATCTAGCTTGTATGACTCTTAAGTACAGTAACCTAATTTTATATCAATTCTGCCTTCAGGTGAAGTTCTTAATCATCCAGAAATACCTCCAAGCCTTTGGGTGGGTCTGTGCATGGTTAAGTGTGGCAGAATGTGCTGGGTATTGAATAGTATCTATGACTTAGTTTTGGGGCAAAAGAAGCAAAACACATAAATGAGTTTACAAAATGGAAGCAAGTTAGAAGCCATAAACTTAATATCCATGGATTATTGGGATTAATGCAAGGGTGTTTTGTTTTTTTTAAAAAAGTCTAGCTGTTTCTCTTTCTAACCTAATTGATTCAAACATAAGCTTATTGCATCATTTTATTTCAAATAAAAGCTATGCCATAATTTTCAAACATTTTGGGATAATTCAAATACATGCTTTTAATTTACAGTATGTGAGAGTAAACCACAATTTACATGTGTCCACTCATGGACTTCACTAAATAATTTATTATTCTTATTTAATATTGACAATAATTACTTCAAATGTGTTATTATTCCCATTTTACAGCTGAGGAAACCGAGTTCATATGTTAAGCCATTCAGGACTTAACAGTCTTCATTACATGGCTACTCACTATATGTGTGATGCTTGTGATTGATGTGAAGATCAACAAATTGAGTCTGTTAAAAACTACATTATAAGTAAAGTTTAAAACTACAAGGCAAGCAATACTATGGCAATAAAAGGCTAATATGCAAATACACTGAACAGGGGAACAACCGGTCACTATGACGTGCACTGACCACCAGGGGGCATGTATGGAGCATGGCGAAATGGTGGAGCAGGTGAGCAGGGGCACCAGACCAAGGCGGGGTGCCAGTCGATGTTATCAGGGTGAGCCTCTGGTGGTTACTGAAAATTCTTTGCTCCTGCACACCACGGTCCTGCCCAGCACTTGCATCTGCTTCTGGCACTGACCCTGCTTGCACCTGCTGCCAGCACCAGAGTCAACACTCGCACCCACTGCCAGCGCCAGCCCAGCTCACACCTTCAGTCGCCGCCAGAGCCGCCACTCGCACCTAGTGCCCAGCGTCGGTCTCGATCACTTGGTGCCATCAGGGGGTACGTGTGGTGGCTGCTGGCCCTGATTGCCCCTGAGGGCTTCTCCACCTTCCCCTGTTCCTGAGGGGGACTGGGGCAGCAGCGATCGCTTACACCAACTGATGGCACTGGCCCTGCTTACACCTGCTGCTGATGCCGGCTCCAATCACTCTATATTGTCAGCAGGTGTGAACAGGGCCAGCACCATCAGCATGTGGGAGGCAGCAGGAGTAGGATTGCTGGTAGACAGGGGACCAGGGGCCATGCAGGGGCATGGAGGATGGGCCGAGACCCACCCCTGTGCCTACTGGAGCCTTGCAACCCACAGTTCCTTTCAAGGTGCACAAATTCATGCACTGGGCCCCTAGTAGTGATATAAAAGTAGTAAAAGAAAACACCGTGAGGACTCAGCAGGAGAAAGCCACAGTATTTGGAGGAGAGTTTATGGCAGTTCCTAAGGAATAGTTGGCACTAAATATTTGAGGTGACACTGAATGAATAGATTGAATTTTGTCAGATTGAGATCACAGAGAAAGAAGGTGATAAATGCAGAGAGGAAGATGTGAGTAAAGAGAAGGATGGAAAATTAATGAGGATGTAGGCATGAGTGATGATGCCAGTTTGTGTGGTCTTCAGGTTACTGGTAGGACAATGGGGGCACTAGAGGCTGAGAAGGTAGTTTAGAGATGGTAGTTGGAAACAGAAATGGAAAACTGAGAATTCGAGGGAAAAGAAGTGACAATTTACCCCCCCCCCCCCCCCGCCCATAACTGCTAATTTATTTTTAGCAGTTATGGGGGGGAAGGGGAATTTTTATTGGAGGGACTAAGGTGAGAGACCAGGGAGATGTTGGGATTGGCAGGGAAGAAATAATTAAGCATCTCCTGGAGTCTAGCTGGAGGTTAATCTAGTATAGAAAGATTTCTTATCTGACCCCTCTCTGTGTAACGCAAAGTATCTTGTTCAGTGCTAAACAATATGCAAGAAACAGAAGAAGACTGAATAAATAAAGGATGAATGAATGAATGAACGAGCATTAGAAAACTGCAATGCGATTGTAGGAAAGGGTTAGATAGAAAAGACATTGCAGTGAACACATATATAAGAATTGGTAATTTGAGGTTAAGAAGAAGATGTCAGTTATGATGTTGAAGTTGAGTTAGGTAACTGGAAGAACAATAATGACAAAAAATTTTATAAAAAACAGGAGGGAGTCTTAGTTGATGGGGCACAGTAATGGTGAATTTAATTTTGGTCACATTTAATAGAAAGTGTAGATATGTTTTTCTGCTATTTTCCCCCACCTCAGTAGGCAGACTAAAATGCATGACTAGAAGTTTGGGGACCAAATTTTATTTCTCTGTAAAATGAGTGGCTTAGACTAGGTAATATGTTTATTTCCTCCAAGCTCTAATAGTCTAAAGTTCTGTGTTTCTACTGAGACTTGGAGTTATTCTATAAGACATAAGAGAAGATGTGATCATTATGAATGAGGAATAAGAGCCACAAAGATGAGTGACAGATTCTTGGAGAATGCCCTTGTAGAAACAATTATGGGACGGCTTCAAAGAATATAAGGAGAGATAAATTCCTAATTAAGGGTAAAAAGAGATAAAACAACAATCACAATATCATGAACGCTCTGTTCTGGGAAACACGAAGTATTTTAGTTATAGGGGCTGAACCAAATGAAATTGCCAATATCTGGCCTTTTATAACTTATAAAATGGTAATTTCATATGGCTTAAATAATCAATTCTTTATTATACATTCTAATGAGTGACTCCTTAAACTTCATGATACTTAAACTTTCAGTTTTATCATTTATATAATATAGACCATTACTATCCAAATATTGTTGCACTGACTCAATTAGACAATATATGTAGACCATGTAGGAAAGTGCTGAGTTTATATATACCAAGACTGCTATAAATGTTAGTTATTATTTCACAATGGGAAAGATAAGTAATATGCATAAAGTTCTATGACTAGGAAGTGTTAGAGCCAGGATTTGGGTCCCTGTCTACCTGATTCCCAAAACTTTGTTCTTAACCATTTAATATTTCCTAAAGAGTTTTACTTACTCCACAAGCACAGGGTTCTGTACACTAATACAGTGGTTCTCAACCTTTCTAATGCCGTGACCATTTAATACAGTTCCTCATGTTATGGTGACCCCCAACCATAAAATTATTTTCGTTGCTACTTTATAACTGTAATTTTGCTACTGTTATGTATCGTAATGTAAATATCCGTGTTTTCCGGTGGTCTTAGGCGACCCTGCTAGCGGTTCTCAACCTGTGGGTCATGACAGATGAACCGCTAGCAGGGTCACCTAGGACCATTGGAAAACACAGATATTTACATTATGATTCATAACAGTAGCAAAATTACAGTTATGAAGTAGCAACGAAAATAATTCTATGGTTGGGGGTCACCACAACATGAGGAACTGTATTAAAGGGTTGCGGCATTAGAAAGGTTGAGAACCACTGCACTAATAGATCTGGTAAACAGAAAAGTATATCTTTTTTTTTTCTTTAAAGGTTTTGAGACAGTCTACAATAAGCTGAGCTTTTTTATTTTATTCAACCCAATGTTTTTCAAATCCATTTGAACATGGAAATTGTGTGTGTGTGTGCTGCCCGTTAACATCTTAAGCAACTTGTGTTTCATAGAATGTACTTTGGGAAAGTCCACATTATGATATGATATCTTCCCAGTGAAAAGTATGATGTAACAAAAGAAAAAAAAGGGGGGTGGAGAGTAGGGGTAGAAAGTATTTCAAGGAAGTTCTCAGTGGTTCTGAAATGCTGTAAAAATGTTTAAGAGAAAAAAGATTGAAGAAAAAGCCCTGACTGTAACATTGAGAAAAATATCCCATCAAGAAAGTGTGGGGAAAGTATAGAGATTGTCGATAGTTTAATAATAGTTTGATAATTAAGGAGTAGATGCATATTGTCCTTCACATAAGTTAGGTGATTTCAAAGAGTAAAAAGGATACTAAAAATATAATTAAAGAGCTATTTTTTAAATAGAGACAATTTATGTGTGTGAGTATTTAAAAGAAAATAGGGCACTTTAGAGAGAATGATAGCAAATTCGAAAATGATAGAGCCAGAGGAGATATATGCTTTTGGTAAAAGAAAATGAAGATAGAAACCAAGATGGCAGTATAAGTTATACACCTTTACGTGCTGCCTCTCACAACCACACCAAAACTACAACTAAAAGACAAAATGACTATCACCCAGAACCACGGGAAAGCTGGCAGTGGAAGTTCTACAACTAGAAGGAAAGAGAAAAGCACATTGAGACTGTGTAGGAGATGCAGAGCCTTGGAAAAGCAGAGGTACAGAGGTGTGCATAGAGAGGGCTAGCAACTGAGGATGCAGTTGTCTTTTTCAAACAAGAGGGAGACACAATCTCCCAACTTCTCTGAACTCCAGTTTCTGGCAAGTCTCTGGGGACCCAGACTCCTACAAGGAGAAACTGGACTGCCTGGCATCAGGTCGGAAAGTGAGGGTGGCTTTCTCACAGAGGTGCATGTAGGAATCATTGTTTACTGCACTGGGGTGCGGGACTCGGGGATGCGGAAACTCAGATATGCAGAGACGGCTGACTGGGAGCCATTGCTGTTTGCCACACCCTAGTGATTCCCTTATACCCTGCCCCGCACAATTTACAAATCCACCCAAACTGTGTGCAGCAGCTTTTGCATATGAATGGCCTGCCCTATGGCAGCTTAACCTAACAAACTGCAGCTGAGTCAGCTCCAAAACTTCCAAACCCCAAGCAAAGAGGAGAAATCTGCAGATCTTGCTGTAGCTCCTGCTGGGTGGCCTCAGACAGTAGCTGACCTGCACCTCATTGGAGATCCAGGAGCCAGTGTACCTAGTGGTCAGTGTGAGACCACAGCAGATTTCAATTCTTCACATCCATAAGCGACACACTCAAGAGGCAGACTTAGTGAGCACCAAAGCCCCACTGAAGCAAGTTCTGCCCCATAAGGGTGTCTCCAGCACAGCAGTTCTTCCATTATAGACACAGCTGATCCTCACAGCCAATTGGACTGAAAGTCAATTCCTCCCTGTTTACCAACAGCAATCAAGGCTAAACTACAACAAGACTGTACACCCAGCCTACAAATGGGTGCACCAAGAATGTCCACCTCAGGTTATTGGGGAGGCTGAGCCACTGGGCCCTATAGGTCACCTACCACACAAAGCCATCAACACAGGGAAGCAGCCAAAATGTGGAGACAAAGAAAGATGTCACGAATGAAAGAAATGGAGGAAAGCAAATTACTAGATATAGAGTTCAAAACCACAGTTATAAGGTTACTCAAGAATCTTCTAGAAACCTCCGAGAAACTTAGTGAGACCTCCGAAAAGAAAGAAAGAAAACTAAGATAAAAAACAATATAAAACTTGGGGCTTCTTTTGCAGCTTGCTTCTCCTTTCTTCTCTCCATCTTTTTTATTGAGTGCTCATAGTATTGCTTATAACTATTTCCATCAGGAAGTAAGCAAGTCTTGTGAGACAGATTTATGTTTGTTTTGTCATCTTCTTAACAACATTTATTGGGGAAGAGTTTTATTGATATCTAAAATAAAATATAAGCATTATCTATAGGTATGAAAGAATATGACTTAATGAGTTTGGTTTGGGATCAGTCAGAGTGAAGTTGATTGACTGACAGTTTGCAACTCATTGAGGAAAGAATAGATATAAAGGTCAGGGGTTGCCACTGAGAACTCTGGGATCTAATCCCCAAATTGGGCCCCACAGCAGAAAGCACCAGAACTGAGAAAGATACCCACATAACATGTGGCTATGAAAACTAGCAGGGTTGCTCTCTGCCAGGGAGAGATAGTTGGAAATGCAGGCACCCTCTTAAAGGGCCAATGCATAAATTTCGAGTGCAGCTGTTCACCTAGGGTTCCGGCACAGAGGGGACAGAGTGGATTGGAGCTGTGTAAACATAAGCCAGAGTTGGGAGCTCTGGGGTTAGAGCTCAAAAGGCAGATACCCAGGTTTCCTGTATTGAGCCATTCCCTCATGCGGTGGAGGTCATCTTTCTCAGTCAAAGCTTTGCTATCCAGGTGGTGTTTGCCTGGGTGGAAGTCAGTTGACCAACTTTATTGCCCCACCATGTGAAGTTTCAGATACCCATTAAGAGACTGAGAACAACAATCTGTCTCCATGCAGAAGCAATTTCTGCAACCTTCTGGAAAACCTCTCACCCTACCTGCGGATGATTGCTTGAGGCTATTTCAGACTGAATCCAATCAGTCTGCAGGCAGAGGTGGGTCTCTGAAGGCTTTGAGACTTTTTCAGACCGAATTAGTCAGAAATAGCCATTTGGGCCCTTGCTGCAGACACTACCCCAAACAGCACAGGAAGGTGAATGCCAGCAGGACCCTAGGCAACTGCAGCTGACACCTCCTGGTCCAGCTCTGTGAGGGAAGGGTGTGCAGCTCAGAACAGTGACAATCAAGGTGTGAGACTAAATGTAGACCAAGCCTCTAGGTTTGGGGTCCCTGACCACTGAACTACTAGGAGATTCAACCTCTTGGAACTCAATCTGGTTGCCCATGGCCAGAAAGGGATAGTGACTCACATTCACCTGCATAAAAGAAGCTCCTAAGAAGCCCAGCATATACACACCAAGGGACCAGATTCAATAGCATCAGAGCAAAATCCAGTATTCCCCACAAAGAGCAGACCCAAAGCATCTGTAAAACAGCTGGCACAGTGACACTGTGGTTGAACTTCACTGGTAGCAAGTTGGAGGGGAGATCCCTCCTAAACATGGGACCTAATTACAAAAGGAGAGCCCAAACAACATACACAAGGGATATTCCTGGAATACTCAGCTTAGGTGAACAAAGAGAATGCCATTGAACCCTTCAAGACACTTTATACACAAGGCCATCCCACAGAGACTGAAAGGCATAACAGTTCTATTTAACACATAGAAGCAAAAAACAAAGAGACAACTAAAATGGGAGACCAAGAAACAACCCCCAAATGAGAGAGAAAAAAAGAAGGATTCTCCAGAAAAAGAACTAAATGAGATTGAGGCAAGCAACCTATCAGACATAGAGTTCAGAGCAATGGTTATAAACATGCATAAGGACCTTAGTGAAACAGCATGAAAAGGAAAATAGGGGCCATGAATAAGAGCCATACAGAAATGAAGAATGATATATCTGACATCAAGAACACACTGAAAGGTATTAAATGTAGATTGGATGAAGCAGAGGAACGAATCAGCTATTTGGAAGACAAGATAGAAATAAATACCCAATTACAGCAGCAAATGGAAAAAAGAATTATAAAGCAGGAATATAGCTTAAGGGAGCTCTGGGACAACATGGAACATAGCAACATCCGCATTATAAGAATACCAGCAAGGGAAGAGAGTGAGCAAGAAATAGAGAACTTGTTTAAAGAAATAATGACAGAAAACTTCCCCCACTTTAGTGAAGGAAAATGTCACACAAGTTCCAAGGGCACAGAGAGTCCCAATCAAGACAAGCCCAAAGAAACCCACACCTAGACACATCATAATTAAATAGCAATAGTTAAAGACAAAGAAAGAATTTTAAAGACAGCAAGAGAGAGAGAAAATTACCTACCAAGGAGTTCACATTGGAATGTCAGCTAACTTCGCAATAGAAACACATCAAGCCAGAAGTGAGTGGCATGAAGTACTCAAAGAAAAGCAAGGGTCTAAATCCAAGACCATTGTATTGAATGAGGGTATCCTTTAAAATTGCAGGTAAAATAAATAGCTTTCCAGACAAAAAATGGTTAAAAGAGTACATTACCACTAAACTAGCAATGCAAGAAATGATAAAGGGACTGCTTTAAGAAGAAAAGGAGAGAAAGAGGATCATAGGCATAAAGCAAATAAAAATGGCAATAAATAAATACTCATCAATAATAACCTTAAATATAAATGGATTAAATTATGAAGTCAAAATGGATAAGAAAACATGACCCATATATATGCTGTGTACAAAACACCCACCTCAGAACAAAAGATACACACAGACTGAGAGTGAAGGAATGGAAAATATATTCCATGCAAATGGAAAGGGGAAAATAGCTGGGGTAGCAATACTCATATCAGACAAAATAGACTTCAAAAAAAAGGCCACAACAAGAGACAAAGAAGGCCACTTCATAATACTAAAGGGAATGAATCAACAAGAAAATATAAACATTTTAAACATATATGCACCTAATATAGGAGCTCCCAAGTATAAACACACACACACACACACACACACACACACACACACACACAAACAACTCTTGATGAACTTGAAGAGAGAAATTGACAGCAATACAGTCATAGTAGGAGTCTTTATCTCCCCACTGACATGACTGGATAAATCTTCCAAACAAAAAATTAATAAGGAGCCCTGACCAGTTTGGCTCAGTGGATAGAGTGTCATCCTGCAGACTGAAGGGTCCCAAGTTTGATTTCGGCCAAAGGCATGTACCTTGGTTGCAGGCACATCCCCAGTACAGGTTGTACAGGAGGCAGTTGATCGATGTTTCTAACTCTCTATCCCTCTCCCTTCCTCTCTGTAAAAAAATCAATAAAATATATATTTTTTAAAATTAACAAGGAGAGAATCCAAGATGGCGGCATAGGTAAACACCTAAACTGCTGCTTCGCACAACAATTTCAAAACTACAACTAAAAGACAAAATGTCTATCACCCAGAACCACGGGAAAGCTGGCTGAGTGGAAGTTCTACAACTAGAAGGAAAGAGAAAAGAGCATTGAGACGTGCACAAGCGCTGGAAAGCTGCGGTACGGAGGCACAGAATCCGGCTGGCAGCAGGCGTTGCATTTTTCAACCCAAAGGGAGACAGGCCCCCAATTACTCTGATTACTCTGACCCAAACTCCTACGGGGATAAGCTGGACTGTCTGCCATTGGGTTGAAAAGTGAGGGGGGCTTGCTTGCAGAGCTGCACGCAGGAATAATTGTTTACTGTACTGGGGCGTGGGGCGCGGGGACACGGGGACCCGGTCGGAGACACAGAGCCGGCTAACTGGCAGCCATCGCTGTTTGCCATGCCCTAGCCTAGTGACACCCTGAGACCCCGTCCCGCACAACCTACAAACCCATCCAAGCTCCAAGCAGCGGCTTTAGCATAAGAAAGGCCTGCCCTATCACAGCTTAACCTAGCAAACTTGCAGCCCGGGTCAGACAGCTCCAAAACCTCCAAACCCCAAGCAAAGAGGAGAAAACTGTAGCTCTCGCTGTAGCTCCTGCTGGGTGGCCTCAGACAGTAGATGACCTGCACCTCATTGGAGATCCAGAAGCCAGTGTACCTAGTGGTCAGTGTGAGACACCAGATTTCAACTCCTCACATCCATAAGTGACACATTCAAAAGGCAGACTCAGTGAGCACCAAAGCCCCACTGAAACAAGTCCTGCACCATAAGCGTGTCTCCAGCACAGCAGTTCTTCCATTATAGACACAGTGAGTCCTCACAGCCAATTGGTCTGGAGGTCAATTCCTCCCAGTGTACCAACAGCAATCAAGGCTTAACTACACCAAGACTTTGCACTCAGCCCACAAAGGGGTGTACCAAGAGCATCCACCTCAAGTGACTGGGAAGGCTGAGCTACTGCCCCCTATAGGTCACCTACCACACAAAGCCACTCCATCAACACAGGGAAGCAGCCAAAATGTGGAGACAAAGAAACATGTCACGAATGAAAGAAATGGAGGAAAGCAAACTACTGGACGACAAAGAGTTCAGAACCACATTTATAAGGTTACTCAAGAATCTTCTAAAAACCTCTGAGGAACTTAGTGATACCTTTAAGGATCTTAATGAGAATGTCAAAAAAATGGAAAAGGATCAGTCAGAAATTAAGCATACACTGTCTAAAATAAAGAATATACAGAAACTCAACTGTAGATCAATGTACCCCAAGAATCAAACCAAAGATCTAAAATATGAGGAAACAAAAAACAACCAACCAGAAAAACAAAAAGAAAAAAGAATCCAAAAATATGAAGATAGTGTAAGGAGCCTCTGGGACAACTTTAAGTGTACCAATATCCGAATTTTTGGGGTGCCAGAAGAAGAGAGAGAGCAAAATATTGAAAGCCTATTTGAAGAAATAATGACAGAAAACTTCCCCCACCTGGTGAAAGAAATAGACTTACAAGTTCAGGAAGCAGACAGAACCCCATACAAGAGGAATCCAAAGAGGACCACACCAAGACACATCATAATTAAAATGCCAAGGGCAAAAGACAAAGAGAGAATCTTGAAAGCAGCAAGAGAAAAACAGTTGGTTACCTACAGGGAGTACCCATATGACTGTCAGCTGATTTCTCAACAGAAACTATGCAGGCCAGAAGGGAGTGGCAAGAAATATTCAAAGTGATGAACAGCAAGAACCTACAACCAAGGTTACTCTACCCAGTAATGCTATCATTCAGAGTTGAAGGTCAGATAAAGAGCTTCACAGACAAGAAAAAGCTAAAGGAGTTCATCACCACCAAACCAGGATTACATGAAATGCTGAAGGGTATTCTTTAAGAAGAGGTAGAAGAAAAGGGTAAAGATAAAAATTATGAACAACAAAATGACATCAAATACATACCTACCAACAAGTGAATCTAAAACTCAGGAGAATAAAAAATCTGAAGAACAGAATAAACTGGTGAATATAATAGTATCAGGGACATAGAAAGGGCATGGACTGACAATTCTCAGGGGAAAGTGGGTGTGAGGGGTGCGGGAAGAGATTGGACAAAAACCTTACACCTATGGATGAAGACAGTGGCGGGGGTTAAGGGCATGGGGTGGGGTGGGGAATCAGGTGGAGGGGAGCTATGGGGGGGGAAGAGGAACACCTGTAATTATCTGAACAATAAAGATTTATTTAAGTTAAAAAAAATAAAAATTAAAATAAAAATTAACAAGGAAACAGGGGCCTTAAATGGCACAGTAGATTAGATGGATCTAACCAATATTTACAAAATATTTAACCCCAAAGCAACAGAATATACATTCTTCTCAGGTACACATGAAACATCTCAAAAATAGCCCACATGGTAGCCACAAAACAAGTGGCTAACACACAACCACCCAAAACCCATGGGACGTGGTGAAAGCAGTCTTGAGAGGAAGTTCATAGCACTACAGGACTACCTCATAAACAAGAGAACAGCAAGAAAAGTCCAGACGAAGAAGAAAGAAGGGAATAATAAAGATCAGAGTGGAAATAAATGACATAGCGACTTTAAAAAAATGTACAAAATATCAATAAATCCAAGAGTTGGTTCTTTGAAAAGATAAACAAGACTCGTGAACTGCTAGCCAGACTCATCAAGAAACAAAGAGAGAGGACCCAAATAAATAAAATCAGAAATGAAAGAGGTGATATAACAATGGACATCACAGAAATACAAAGGATTGTAAGTAATACTATGACAACTATACGCCAACAAACTGGACAAGCTGGGTGGAACAAATTCCTAGAAACATACAATCTTCCAAAACTTAATCAAGAAGAATCAAAAAACCTGAGTAAGCCAATAACAGCTGATGAAATTGAAGCAGTAATTTAAAAATTTCCAGCAAACAAAAGTTCTGGGCCAGATGGATTTACTGGTGAATTTTACCAAACATTCAAAAAGAACTAACACCTATCCTCCTCAAACTATTCTAAAAAATTCAAGAGGAAGGAACACTTCCAAGCTCCTTTTACGAAGCCAGCATTATCCTAATTCCTAAACCAGATAAAGCCACTGTAAAGAAAGAACATAGATGCTAAAATCCTCAATAAAATATTAGCATATCAGATCCAGCAATATATTACAAATATCATATACAGCGATCAAGTGGGATTTATTCCGGGGATGCAAGGCTGGTACAATATTCACAAATCAATAAATGTGATACATCACATAATCAAACTCAAAGATAAAAAGCACATGATCATATCAATAGATGCAAAAAAAAGTATTCCACAAAATCTAGTACCCTTGCTTTCATAAAAACACTCAGTAAAATGGGAATAAAGGGATCCTACTTCAAAATAATAAAGGCCATATATGACCATATATGAAGTGAGTGGCATGAAGCCAACATTATACTCAATGGGCAAAATCTAAAAGCGTTTCCCTTAAGAACAAGAACAAGTCAGACCATCCAACCTCAGAGGGTAGGTAGGGGAGGGTGGGGGTAAGGGGGAGAGATCAATCAAAGAACTTGTATGCATGCATATAAACCTAACCAATGGACACAGACAACAGGGGGGTGAAGGCATGAGTCGGGGGGTGGATGGAGGGCAATGGGGAAATAAGGACACATATGTAACATCTTAACCAATAAAGCAATTCAAAAAATCACAAGACAAGGATGTCTACTCCTACCACTCTTATTCAACATAGTACTGGAAGTCCTAGCCACAGTAATCAGACAAGAAGAAGAGATGAAAGGCATCCAAATTAGAAAGGAAGAGATAAGACTGTCATTATTCACAGATGGCATTATATTGTACATAGAAAACCTTAAAGATTCCACCAAGAAACTACTAGACTTAAAAAAAAAATTAATTTGGCAAGGTAGCAGGATAAAAAATAAACATCCACAAATCAATGGTATTTTTATACACCAATAATGAACTCTCAGAAAGAGAAAGTAAAAAGCAATCCTACATTTTCCTTTGTAACAACAATAACAAAAAATAAGATACCTAGGAATAAAATTAACCAAGTAAAAGACCTGTACTTGGAAAACTCTAAGACATTAAAAAAAGAAATAAAGGAAGATACAAACAAATGTAATCAATGTATTACAAGTTAAATACATGTTCATAAATTGGAATAATTAAAATGTCTATACTACCTAAAGCAATCTATAGATTCAACACAATTCCTATTAAAATACCAATGGCATACTTCACAAAACAAATACTCTAATATTTATATAAAACCATAAAATACACCAAATAGTTGCAGCAATGTTGAGAAAGAATAATGAAGCAGGAGGGATCAGAATGCTGCTTGTCAAACTATACTACAAAGCCATTATAACCAAAACAGTCTGGTATTAGCACTGGTACAGGCATATAGACCAATGGATCAGAACAGAGACTCCAAAATTGACCCACACCATTATGGTCAATTGATATTTGACAAAGGAAGCAAGAACATTCAAGGAGTAAAAGACAGTCTTCAACAAATGATGTTGGGAAAACTGGACAGACATATGCAAAAAGATGAAACTAGACCACCAACTTACACCAAGAATAAACTCAAAGTGGATAAAAGACTTAAATGTAAGGCATGAAACCATAGGAATCTTAGAAGAAAACATAGGCAGTAAAATCTCAGACTTCTCATGTAGCAATATGTTTATGGATACATCTCCCAAGGCAAAGGAAACTAAGAAGAAAATAAACAAATGGGATTACATCCAAATAAAAAGAAAAAGAAACCACAGCAAAAGAAACCAAATTAAAAAGGAACCCACTGGATGGAAGGACGTATTCGCCAATGATACATCTGATAAGGGGTTAATATCCAGAATATATAAAGTACTCATACAACTCAACAAAAGGAAGACAAACAATCCAATTAAAAAAATGGGCAGAAGACCTGAATAGACATTTCTCCAAAGATCACATACAAATAGCCAAGATAATGAAAAAATGCTCAGTCACCAATCATCAGAGAAATGCAAATTAAAACAACAATGAGATATCACCTCAAGTCTGTCAGAATGGTTATCAACAAAAAACAAGTACTGGTGAGAATGTGGAGAAAAGGGAACACTGGTTCACTACTGGTGGATATGCAGATTGGTGCAGCCACTATGAAAAACCATATGGAGTTTCCTCAAAAAATTAAAAATGGCACTTCTGATTGACCCAGCAATCTCTCTTCTGGGAATATATCCTAGAAACCCCAAAACACTGATCAGAAAGAATGTATGCACCCACATGTTCATAGCATCATAATTTACAATTGCTAAGATCTGGAAATAGCCCAAGTGCCCATCAGTAGATGAGTGGATAAAAAAGCTATGGTACATTTATTCCATGGAATACTATGCAGCAGTGAAAAATAAGTATCTCTTACTCTTTGAGACAACCTGGAGGGACCTGGAGAGTATCATGCTAAGTGAAATAAGTCAGTTAGAGAAAGGTAAGTTTCACATGATCTCACCCATATATGGAATCTAATTAACAAAATAAACTGATAAACAGAGTCGATCCAGAGACATTGAAGCATGGAACAGAGTGAGGAATCTTGGAGGGAATGTGCAGGAGGGTGGGTGGGTGGGAGGTAATCACCCAAAGACCCTGTTTGCATATATACATAGCCCATGGGCACAGACAGTAGGATGGTGAACGACTGAGGCAGCAGGCGAGGGTGGGCTAGAGTGGGTTAATGGGGGGGGGGAGGGGATATATGTAATACTTTCAACAATAAAGATTTTAAAAAATTAAAAATGGATCTCCTGTTTGACCCAGCAATCCCACTTCTGGGAATATATCCTAATAATCCCAAAACACCAATCAGAAAGTATATATGTATCCCTATGTACATAGCAGTGTTATTTACAATGGCTAAGATCTAGAAATCTCCCAAGTGCCCATCAGTAGATAAGTGAATAAAAGAGCTGTGGTACATTTACACTGTGGAATACCATGCAGCTGTAAAACAGAGGGATCTTTTACCCTTTGAGACAGCGTGAATGGATCTAGACTCTTATGCTAAGCAAAATAAGCCAGTTAGAGAAAGACAAATATCATATGATTGCACTTTTAAGTGGAATCTAAAGAACAAAATAAACTGATGAATGAAATATGTCCAGAGGTATGGAAGCATGGAACAGAATAACAAAACTCAGTGGGAGAGGGGTTAAGAGTAGGGGACAGGAAGAGATTAACCAAACAACATATGCATTATGCATAACCCATGGACTCAGACAATGGCATGGGATAGGAGGCCTGGGGTGGGATAGGGGTTGGGTGGAGAGGGGCAAAAAAGGAGAAAATGGAAGACATCTGTAATATTGTCAACAATGAAATAAGATAAAAAATAAATAAGTAATCATATAGGCAATGTTAAAATTAGTTCATAAATTGAAAAAATGTTTGTGAAAAATTTGAAAAACGTTTGCTCCAAAACATTTAGAAGTGGCACATGCTTTCTTTATGTGCCAAGGGAACTGATATAGAATAAATTTTTTAATTCATGATTATAAAACTCATGTCATTATTACACTTGTGAATAATTTTTGGTTTATTGCTATTTCAACTCATATACATAGCAGAAAATGTAATGTGATTAGAGAGTAAGACTAAAATGATGATCTGGAATGTGTGACAGTGGAATTCAACGGGAAGTAGTCATACATGTTAATGCAACTTCAATCACCACTAATTTCCTCTGAGCATCTGTTTCTGGTTCTTTCTTCTGAGCAATAGTGCAACCTTTTCCAGGTATTACAGAAAAGCCTCCTGCTTTTCCTGTATTGCTATATCTATAATTTTGCAGCAATAATAGACAAGAATTAATGTTTGCTTCAAATGTGTACCGTATGGTCTTGAAAACTTGTTTTATATATTATCTGATTTTTTAGTTGGATTCTTTCCTTTTTATTTCATCAAGTTTAAAAACACAAGGAAGAAAGAAAGCCAAAGAAGAAATGTAAACAAATAAGAGGCTTATTTTTCTCAGGTAGAAATAAGTCCTAAGGTAGAGGACAAAGTTGGCTAGAGTAGCTCCAACCCCGCTGGGCTGCTTCTATCCTTTGCTCAACCATCCATAGCATGTCTGCTGGTTGGTAATTGCAGTCTCGTTGCTTTATCTTACAGCATCATGTCTACATTCCAAGAAGAAAGGACTGGTAAGGAGCAAGACGTTTGCATGATCCAAATGTGTAAACTTAAAAAATAAAAAAAATAAAAAACAGCCTATGGTTTCTACCCAGTAATTTATGCTTATATCTCAGCAGTCAGAATTATGTCATGTAACTATTCTTAGCTGCAAAAGAAGCTGGGAAAGAGTTATAAAGAAGTAGATTGTTGCTGCTCCAAAAAATAACTGGGTTCTAGAAGAATGATTAGAAAATATAATGCAATAGCATTTAGCAGGGTCTGCCACTACTACTTTTTGCCACAAAGTCTTTATTATTGTGACAATATTATATTAGCAACTTAGGAGACAGAGGGTTAGTCATTACAACTAATAGCACAATTTCTAGTTTCCATTACTATATGAGCCAAGTTAGAAACTTTAATGTGGCCAGATGAACTCAACAGGAGAAATGTGTCTTTATGTGTTTTATATATAAATAAATATACAGTAATATATAGTTATAAAGCTGCAAGTACTATATAATTTGAAATATTTTATAAGGTATTTTAGGTAAGCCAAATAATAGTTAATGAGTGTAAAATACGCTCCATTTGTTCCTGCTTTGACATCCAAATAACTTAATATGAGTCAAAGCATTTCTTCTTTACACAAGTAAATAAATGTTTTACCAAGTCAAATTTATTCTTTCACATTTTATCAGGAGAATTTTCAATAACTTACAGAAATTTTAGACCTAGAGAATCAGGATCTTGAGAATATTAAGGAAAATATTAACCAATTTTGTTCTGGCATTTTCTTACAATCCCATGAAAAATTGGCAAGCCACTGAGCTTCTTTGTTCATTTCCTTTTCTTTCTATTTCCATCCATTCATAATATTTAGCATTTTCTATGTGTCAGACACTCACAAAAAACAAAGTAGTACTATTATCTCTATTTTCTATTTATAAAATCTTTGCTTGTCATAAATGGAAAGGATTAAATAACACTAAACCTTCAATTTTAACATCTGGTAAATGAAAGATCTTTCATGGATACTATCCAACAGTTTAATATTGAATAGAAAAAGTACTATGGGGGTGTATTATGGGTTGTCTAAAGAAGCACATTATTGGGGTTAAGCACTGACTGGAGAAGAATAATGATTCTACTTATTAGCTGAATAATCCTAGGGGAATTAGATCCATGCTTTTAATTTCCCTATCTGAAAATGGGGATAATAGCACCTACTCATGAATTTGCAAAAATAAAACTAAATTGGTTAGTATTACTAACATATTTAGAACAGTCTTGATACATAATAAACACTCTATTATCTATTGCTGAAAAACAAAAAATATTCAGTAGCTTAAAACAAAAATGTATTATCTGTTTACATCAATCAGGAATCTGGAAACCACTTAGCTGGGAGATACTGCTTTAAGATCTCTCATGAGATTACATTCAAATTTCAACTGTGGCTGCATCATCTGGAGCTCTGCCTAGAGAAGGGTCAGGCTCTCACATAGTTGGAAGGTGGTATTGGCTGGGTTATGCCTGTTCACCTACATATGACTCTCATATTCCAGGGCTTCCCTATCTGTATTCACCATCTAAATAGCCTGGTCTTCTTTACAACAAGTGAGAGTGCATGCATCCAACAGAGAAACCAGTCTTATTATAATCCAGTTTCAGAAGTGACATCCGAAGCACTTCTGCCCTATTCTGATCATTAGCAGTGAGTCGTTAAATCTTGCTGGGAGGTTGGGATCATAAGAAGCCTCATTAGAGGCTGCCTACCCCAATGAGAAACTGTATACATGTTAAATGAAATAAACATGAAAATGTCTCTATATTTCCTCATATATTTGAGTTCCTCAGTAATTGTAGTAAAAATAACAATGAAGGAATCACAGGAATTAGCAATGAAGAGTCAAGTCTACTATCTTTATTTAAGGGCTCATTTGAAAAGACTACAGTAATATAATAAACTTCTCTAAAAATATTTTTGTAGAAAATTTATCAGAATTTATTAGAAAATTATAAGTATTAACCATCAACCAAAGGATTACAGTAGCCTACTATGCAGGATTATTTATTAACCAACTAGATTAGTTTAGGTGTTGGCTCCACTATAGTTAGGAGTCATGAACTGGTATTCAGACTTATGGACACAGTGTTTATATAATATACTTCTAAGTCAGGGAAATAAGCAGAAAAGTAAGCAATTTCAGAGACAACCAGGATGCAGGGAACTAGGAAACAGCTGTTGAGGTTACAAGCCATGGGCATCAGGTCAGCTCTATCCCCACTTCCTTTCTTATTTATATACCTCAGAAAAGGACTCAGGCCTTGTCCTAAATGGAAAAAATAGAGTATCTAGCTTAAAACAAACTGCAAAGTCATATTTATTTACATTAAAATATGAATAACCTGTATACACACAAATTTAAGAGGCACAATCTGTTATGTACAATACATGTTACACAGTAATATCTGTAGATATATCAGTGGTTTGAGTGAAAACACAGTACCAAAACATTCCTGATACAAAATAAATTACTCATTCACATAATCTAATTATACAAGACATCTAATATTTTAAAAGTTATATACCTCAAAAAACACTAGCTAGATATACAGCTAAAACGTAGTTTGTTTTATGAAGAATGTCTTCAGATTATTATACATAAATGATCACTTTCAGAATCCATTTTTATCTTTTAAAGAAGCTACATTGATGTTGTCTATTTATTTATAGCCTGGTAAAATGATTGAAGACAGACATTACTTCATCTTTTAAAGTTGAAACTACACTAGAGAATATGTTAAACTATTGCCCAATTCCAACACTGACATCATAATTTTCAGACACAATCAAGTTATTTAAATTCCAATTTTAGAGTATGAGAGTTATTGCCCTATTTTGCAAATTGTTTCCTCTAAAAAATATGATCAGATTGTCCTCAACTATCTCATATTTTGGAGAAATTCAAGTTTAAAAAAAAATCTTAAAATGCTTTAGGTTAAAGCTGATTCTATATGTAGAGATTTTGAGAAATTGAACACTTTAAAGAGCTTCATAAAAAGATTGTTTTCAATTCTAAAATCTATTAAAGATTTACATGAAGTCCAAGAGAACACTTGAATATTTTCATAATGCAGTGAAGGTTTCATCTTTGGCATTTCTCCATTAGTTCTAAATGAAATACATAAACGAACATTTTGTATTTTTCTATCTACCTACTTCAGATATTTTCTGTACACAAAAGTGTTTGAAATTTCATTGCTAAGAAAGTTTTTTAGATCTGCAAAAAAGTGTTAACATTTAGCTTTTTATTGAGAAGTTGAAATGTTCTGATGTTGCTGAAATGAGTTTACTTAGTTCTTTTTCAAGAACTGAAAATTCAACATCCTGTCAAATTCAACAATGGATAAAGCAGGCAAAATTTAACAAAAATATTGACCAGAGTATAATTTTTTAATAATAATATGAAGCATGCCTCTACTAAGGAAAAAATATGGGCATCGGCATCACAGAAACAAAACTGCTATATTTTCTTTCTTGTTCCCTGTAGCTTTCCTAAAAGAAAAGACCAAAACAAAACTGCTACTAATGCTGATTAGTAGAAATATTTTTCACATTGCCTTCTGTATTAGATTTCCACATTACTTCCAATATTCACGGATCTTTTTATCTCTTCATACACCAACCTTAAGGCTAAAAATTGTCCAAGTGAAACTATTTTAAAAATGACAGTAGGAAATAACAGCAAGGTTTTTATAAGTGAGCATATTTTTCCTCATTCAAAACTAAATATGGGGAAAAATCTCAGTAAAACTGAATCAAATACCAGCTACATTATCCAGGACTAACTGAAAATAAGCCAAGAAATAAAACAAAAACATAAAACAAATACTGTAGCTAGTCACTGCTATTTATCAATGTCTGAAAAAATCTTGAATAACAAAAAACTGATAGTAAGGATGGTTTCATTATTATATTAATGTATTTTAAAAAGGCTATTAAAAATTCCCCATTGTTTGCTAACCAGGCAGAATCATGGAAATCCAAGCAGAGAATGATGCACAGCAGATAAAGGAACTAGAATATATAAATTGGGTATTTCTACTACCTAGTATTGGAACATTTGAATAAATCTGTAGGTATTTCAGAAAGAGAAATATATCCAATGAATATATTTTAAAAATCTGGAGAAGGCAGGTTACATGAATAGATACATAATGGGGTACTGAATCTGTGAAAGTAATTTTATTATATAATATGGCAATTATTGAACATCACTTTTATAGCTTATATTATCTCCCAGCCAATGCTAATAACTGACATCAACACTGTCCTTCAAGTATAGTTCAAATTATTAGTTACATGTGATAATCAAGTAAATTAATTGGCACTAGACAATGTTCACAGAAAACAATTTTAAGTGCATATAGTTAATCTACTTCCAGAATCCAGAAAATATAGCCATCCATGCTCCTAGTCTATCATTTTAGATGTATTTGGTAGGAATGGGATCTCTCCAAAATCAAATAGGATCAATCTGGTCACATAAAATCTTAAAACAAATGTTATGTAAATTTTATGTATCTGAATGTTGCCTTTTAGGTAAAATTTTGATAGTTTAGACACTTTTTTTTTGAGGAGGTGGTCTGATAAGATCATAAATAATCATTCCTCCATAATTCAGTTGAAATTGGTTTTTTGTAAATGCTTATTGGGAATTTCTAAAGCACTGACTTGAAGAGGCCAAGAACCTCCATCAATTCCTGCTTGGATAGCCACTCCGGTTACCACTGCCAGGTCAGGGTCTACCGACGTGTTGGGATCCTTTCCAAAAAACTCCTGAATGACTTGACGGATTCGAGGAATACGAGTAGAGCCCCCAACCAATACCACCTCATCAACTTCAGTCTTTTCCAGATGGCCTTCTTTCAATACTTGCTGAATGGGTACCAGAATTTTCTGGAAGAGATCTTCATTTAGGGTGTCAAAGAGCTCCCGTGATATTTCTGTTTCAAATAAAACCTGACTTTCTCCACTTTTCTTTTCAGAAAGGCCAGCTCCAAACATGCTGCTCACATGGTGGCCATCTGCTGGGGACAGTCTGTCCTTTGACAGTTCAGTGTCACTATTTGGAGTTTCCTTCTTGTCCTTTTCCTCTACCGTTAGTAACACTGACATTTGAGCAGACTGATGAAGAGTCAGATTTAATTTTACCATTTCCACAGCTTGTCTTAATCTGTGAATTTCCTCTTTCCTAGAGGGTAGGAAGCCGTAAGTTTGATAGATCTGTTTATATAAGTACTGAAGCAATCTCTGATTGAAGTCCTGTCCTCCAAGTTTGTTGTTTCCTAAGTTAAAAATAAGAGTTTATATTATAGTTATTCATATATGTGTGTAAACATGTAGTTATTTAGCACGTACGTATAAATATAATTTTATTGGAATAACAAAGTCTGTATTGAATATATTAAGATTTTATTCATACAAAGAATGATTAAAAACAACAGGGTTGAGATGACTTTAACTCGAATGTGTACTATGAAAAAAACAGTGCAGCCCTGGCTGATGTAGAGCATTGTTCTATATATCAGAAAGTGGTGGGTTCCATTCCCTGCCCCAGTCAGGCCATGTACCCAGGTTGCAGGTTCCATCCCTGGTGGGGGTGTATGCAGGAGGCAGCCAATTGATGTTTCTATCTCACATCAATGTTTCTCTCTCTCTTTCCCTTCCTAAGAACCAGAAAAAAAGACCTCCATGCCTTTCCACATGCCAGCCCCAGGAAAATTACCAATACTCTCCTCTGGCTATATTCCTACTTATAAAACACACACACACACACACACACTAAAACCCACAGAAAAACAGTGCACATCTGGGTTAATTTTTTAAATGATATAAAAGGAAATATCTCTTAATGACATCAAATATTTTTTCAGAAAATAGATTGAGAACACAGATTGACTTTTAAGTAACAATTTAGAAACACTAAATATCATTATTCAATACAAGAAAGTCCTTCTTATAATTAAAATGTACCAGCAGGCATTTCATCTTTTAAAAAAAAAAATCCTTTGCTTATATGGTTAGGAGCAGAAAAGCAGAAAAAATGATTTAAAAGGAAAAGAGTAATGGATTATAAATCTCCAGCACTAAACTTGATTCTAAAGAGAGTCCAATTAGGAGGAAGACAAATGCAGAAGTTAGACTACTTATAACTTACAGCTCCACTTTTCAAACAGGCTTATTCATCCCTTTAGCTAAATTAAAACAAAAACCTTTTAAAAAGATTTAGAATGCAAAATCCTATCACTTCCTAAAGAATACTAAAGCTATCTATTTTGTGAAACAGATTACCTAATGAAATCAACTGATCACCCTTCATTTTAAAAGAATTTATTTCCTTCTGTTCCCTTTACTATAGCCATGAAAAGCACTGACTCAGTGAGCTACCACTGGCAGTGTATTTATCTGACTTATAGGATGCACAATCATTTTTTGTACATATAAGTGTCAGCATAAAATTATATATACAGATTACCAAAATGAAGTCAAAGAATACTGAAAAAAAAAATTAAACACTTCATACATTAGATATGCTAATGTGCCCAAACCTCTTTAACTCTATATTTTTCTTACCAGACATTGCCCTGGTTAGAAACATTCCTCCTTGTTTATTCAGTAATGACACATCTAGAGTTCCTCCGCCCAAATCTATCACCAAGACGTGAAAGACATCAGCCTTGTGGAGACCATAGGCCATAGCTGCTGCTGTGGGTTCATTTATTACCCTTAATATCTTCAGTCCTGTATGATGGGTTGGAGGAAAGAACAGCTCATGAGAAGACACAATTAAGAAATTCAATCTCACTCAACCTCACGACGTTAGTGTCTTCTATAGATCAAATTCTGTTGGTACAAAAAACTCCTCTCAGTAATACTGAGAAAGAACAGTCATAAACCCAATAAAAACAACATAATGTTATTGTTCCTCTAAATAGGTATCATTAAAATTATTCTAAAAGATTACAATAGGATAAAATAAAGGCCCAGATTCAGTGGAACATATCATTTTATTCTTAATTCATACTCCATTAAAAAAAAAAAAATGAGCCTCTTCTCATTGTCATATTTTACTTGGGAATTTAATCATTATATATTACTAGAGGCCCGGTGCATGAAATTCGTGCACAGGGGCGGAGGTGGTAAGGAAGGGTGTACCTCAGCCTGGCCTGCACCCTCTCCAATCCAGGACCCATCGGGGGATGTCCGACTGCCGGTTTAGGCCCAATCCCACAGATTAGGTCCTGATCGCTTCTAACCAACTCTGCTTGCTGGCCTGATTACCCCTAACCACCTCTGCCTGCCTGCCTGATATCCCTAAACACTCTCCCCTGTCGTCCTGATCACCCCTCACCGCTCTCCCCTGCTGGCCTGCTCGCCCCTCTCCGCTCTCCCCTGCCGGCCTGATCACCCCTAACTGCCTCTGCCTTGGCCCCCGCCACCGTGGCTTTGTCTGGAAGGATGTCCTGTTTATCCAATCTAATTAGCATATTACCCTTTTATTAGTATAGATAACAAATTATGGAAATGAGATAAGTTTACTGTGCTCTTCTGTTAAAAATGGAAGATGAATAAACAGAAAATAATAAAAAAATATAGATGAGATGGTCTAATAGCTAAAATTATAATTTTAAAGAAATACTTAAAATATAAGACCCTGAAATATAAGAAATCAGCTGAATCTAAAAAATACAGCTAATCTGATTTTGATTTGTTGTCTATGTGCAGGCAAAGGATCAGATTTCCTTGAGCAAAATTCCTGCTTTAAAATACCTGCCACATGAGTGATCTGGAAAGTAATAAGGCTTTCTGTATCAGGAGCCATAAAACTATTCAGACTCTTATGAATTTATTCAGAGATCATAATACCCTTCATCTTAGTTCTCTGACTTGAACACTCACTCTGCCCTGGCCACACTGGCTAATGTACTATCTTCTTAATAGCAAATTCCCATTTTGTGGCTTCCCCACTGGCCATTCTCTCTCCTGCAACATACTTCCCCTATCTCCCTAGCTATCTACTTCGCTTCTCTTAAATCTGCTTAAATGTCATTTTCTCAATGAGGCCACCTGACCACTCCCTTTAAAACCTGCAAGACCCCCTATTCTCTAACCTTTTCTATTCTTCCCCTCCCTCTCCCCCATAGGATGTTACTTTCAGATATATTTATCTAGTTTCTCTACCAGAAGCCAGTTTACTCCTCCAGGGGCATTTGGTAATATCTGGAGGAAAGAAAGATTGTCACCCCTTAGATGGGGAGGGTTCTGTTAGCATCTGGTAAGTAGAGATTAGGGATGCTGCAAAATATCCTATAGTACACTGGACAGTCCCCCACAACAAAGAATTATCCAGCTCAAACCCTCAATAATGCTATAAGTGAGAAATACTTAGTAAGTATATTAAATACTCCATAATATACTTATCTTGGTGCTGATTTTGAGTTTCCCTCTAGTAGAATATAAGGTCCATGGGAATTGGGATTTATCTGTTTATATAGTTCAGCTTTATATTTAGATAAGGCATATATCTTTTCAATATAAATTCCATGAGAATAGATATATATTGAGCCACTCAGATTTGTTGAATGGTGCTAAATGAATTCTCCCCCACCTTAAGACTTTTTAAAAACATTATATTCGTCTTAACATTAAAGAAAGTTTAGAAGAAAAAACTTGCTTCTAACATGTGTCCATGTTATCTTGCAGCATTTGTCATGTGCCTGACTGGTTATTGTCAGTGATATATATATTTTATATTGTCCTATAGACTTTCTTAATTATCATTTGCAAACTTTTATCAAAATCCATCTAAGTTACCTGACATATAGTTACGTGCTTAGTTAGGTGGTTTGCAAAGTGATACATCTTACTATAGAAAATCAGCCTCAAAAAATTTTGATAAAAATGTAACTCAGGCAAGGGTAATATTACCTGCAAGGTTAGCAGCTTCAATTGTTGAATTTCTCTGTTTTAAATCAAATTCTGCTGGTACAGAAATAACAGCGTTGGCAACTGGCATTCCAAGATATTCCTCTGCCATTTCCTTTAATTTCAGCAATAGTCTAGAGCCAACATATTCTGGGGAAACGGTGATGGTCTCATTACTTGTCACAGAAAACTCAACCATTCCATTTTTGTTTAAAACCTGTAAATAATAGGAATAAACTTAACTAAGGAGATAAAAGACCTATACTCGAAAAACTACAGGACATTGAAAAAAGAGATAGAGGAAGACATAAACAAATGGAAGAATATACGGTGCTCATGGTTTAGTAGAGTCAACATCATCAAAATGTCCATACTACCCAAAGCAATTTACAGATTCAATGCAATCCCCATTAAAATACCAATGGCAGCCTGGCCGGCGTGGCTTGGTGGTTGAGTGTTGACATATGAACCAGGAGGTCACAGTAAGATTCCCAGTCAGGACATGCTGGGGTTGCAGGCTCGATCCCCATTGAGGGGCATGCAGGAGGCAGCCAATCAATGACTCTCCCATCACTGATGTTTCTATCTCTCTCCCTCTCCCTTCCTCTCTAAAATAAATAAAAATATGTTTAAAAAAATAAAACTCTCTCATCTTAAAACAAACAAACAAACAAACAAATAAATAAATAAAAATACCAAGGGCGTATTTCGCAGGCCTAGAACAAACTCTCCAAAATATTCATATGGAATAAAAAAGATCCCGAATAGCCACAGCAATCCTGAGAAAGAAGAATAAAGTTGTAGGGATCACAATACCAGATATCAAGCTATATTACAAAGCCACCGTTCTCAAAGCTGCCTGATACTGGCACATTGAACCAAGAACAGACATATTGACCAATGAATGGAACAGAACAGAGAACCCAGAAATCGACCCAAACCATTATGCTGAATCAATATTTGACAAAGGAGGAGGCAAGAGCATACAATGGAGTCAAGAATGGTGCTGGGAAAATTGGTCAGATACATGCAAAGAATGAAACTAGATCACCAACTTAGACCATACACAAAAATAATCTCCAAATGGTTAAAGGACTTAAATGTAAGGCGGCAAACCATAAAAATATCTTAGAAGACTAAAGACTCCATAGGCAGCAAAATATCAGACATATGTAGTAGCAATATCTTTACCAATACAGCTCCTAGGGCAATGGAAACTAAGGAGAAAATAAACAAATGGGATCACATCAAAATCAAAAAGCTTCTGCAGAGCAAAAGAAACCATCAACAAAACAACAAGAAAGCCCAATGCATGGGAGAACATGTTTTCCAATGCTATCTCTGATAAGGGTTTAATTTCCAAAATTTACAGGGAACTCATACAACTTAAAAGAAGATAAACAATCCAATCAAAAAAAAATGGGCAAAGGACCTAAATAGACACTTTTCAAAAGAGGACATACTGAAGGCCAAAAGACATATGAAAACATGCTCAAAGTCACTAATCATCAAAGAGATGCAAATTAAAACAACAATGAGGTACCATCTCACACCTGTCAGAATGGCTATCATCAACAAATCAACAAAAGACAAGTGCTGGCGAGGATGTGGAGAAAAAGGAACCCTTGTGCACTGCTGGTGGGAATGCAGACTGGTGCAGCCACTGTGGAGAACAGTATGGAGTTTCCTCAGAAAGTTAAAAAAAGAACTCCCATTTGACCCAGTGACCCCACGTCTAGGAATATATCCCAAGAAACCAGAAACACCAATCAGAAAGGATATATGCACCCCTATGTTCATAGCAGCACAATTTACAATAGTTAAGATTTGGAAACAGCCCAAGTGCCATCAGTAGACGAGTGAATTAAAAAACTGTGGTACATCTACACAATGGAGTACTACACTGCTGTAAAACGGAAGGAACTCCTACCATTTGCAACAGCATGGATGGACTGGAGAGCATTATGCTAAGCGAAATAAGTCAGTAAGAGAAAGATAAATACCACATGATCTCTCTCATATGTGGGATATGATAAACAACATAAATGATGAACAAAAATAGAAATAGAGACAAAGAAACACTGAACAGACCATCCAACCACAGAGGGAAGGCAGGAGAGGGTGGGAGTGAGGGGGTAAGAGATCAACAAAGAACTTGTATGTGTGCATATTAGCATAACCAATGGATAAGGACACTGTGGCAGTGGGGGCTTGCCCTGGGAGTGGCCGGGAGGGATCAATTGGGGAAAAAGGAGACATATGTAATTATTTTAAAAAATAACAAAATAAAAACCTGTGATAAGATTTGCAAAGAAAAGAAAAGAATGTAAAAGAATATATACACATACATACATACATACATATAAACTTACACACACTGGATTTTAATCAAAACGTACCTTTGCAAGGTCATAAAATTCATTTGTAATGTACCAAGTACATTTATTATGATTAGAGGTTATAAAAAGTTATACTTTAAAATCTATAAAATTAATCCACATCATAGTTTTTTGATAAGAGAAAAATAACATTCATCACTAAGCACATAGCTGAAACATAAAAGATTCTCAATATATATTTGTTAAATTAAAGAAAAAACGAATGATAAATATAAAGAACAGTTGCTAAATTATATATGTGACTAAGGATCTTTTTTTTTTCTTAAAATTAAGTTGTTCCAAAATTAATAGATAACTGAAAGAATGTTCTGGTACATATCAGCAAGAATAATTTTAGTACTTCATTATGTTCTTAGCCAAAAAATCAAATATCAGTTACATTCTTGTATCTAAAAAAATATGTATTAGCTCAATATCCCTGCTAATGTAGTTTCCATTTAAAAAACTAGATTAATTCTAAAACCTTCTATCCTAGATTCACCAAGAAGACTGCACTAATATCAACAGTAAAGAGAATTAGTCTGTTCTAAGTTATAAGAGTATTAATCCAAGTCATTCTAGACTACATATCTAGGTTTCAATCAAGAAACCTGTATGATGAAAACAAAAGCAAGCTAACACTATTAAAATAAGGTCCAAAGACACCAGTCCTGACAGAGCCCACATGAAACAGAAACAACAAAATCAGATTATTTAGAAACTCATGGACAAAAATGAAAAAAAAACTTAACTAGTGATCAGTAAATAATATACCTCAAACTATAATTTAGAAGAAAATTTATAGTTATATATTATTTTATCATTGCATAAGATTATAAATTAATAAAGTTTCCTAAAAAAGTACAGAAGAAACTTAAGAAATGCATGGATAATTTTTTTCTACTTTGAAATAGATTGAAAAATTGAGAATTTTTATGGATGGATTCAAATAAGCAACACTGATATAACCATCAGGTATTTTAAAACCTATCATTTAAAATCCCACTTTGTAATATACAAGAAAAACACTACATGAAATAAACATTAAAATGTTTAAAAGAGGAAAAATAAACAAACAGCAAAATCCAAACCTAAAAAATACTCATATAAAAGTATTAGGGAAAAAAAATACAAGTGGATAAGATTAGAAAGCCTTTGTAAGCACAATAAGAGTCCAAAACCATTCTAAAACATTATTAAGAGACAATTTTACTACATAAAAAATTGATACTCTTAACTGCTCAAAAACAAAATGATGTCATCAGGAAAAAAGGGAAAAACTACTGAAAACGTATCAGAAATGTATTTCATGACATCAGAAAAGATAAAACACTCCCCACCCCAAAAAAATAGGACAAAGAACAAGAAATGGGTCACTAAAGAAAATGAAAATGTGAATAAAGTAATTTTTAATTCTGACCTCACTAGAAATAATAGGGATTGATGCAAGCTATCATTTACTTTTCTATTGGCAAAAATTAAAGTAACTAGTGAAGATACAGGCACTCTAAAAAATGGTTAGGAACATAAAACCTTTTCGGTGCATAATTTGTCAATATAAATCAAAAGCCTCAATGTGTGCATTTGACCTATCAATTTCTACTTTTAGAATTCAAATTTAGGAACTTATCAGAGAAATGTAAAAAGATATATGTAAAAAGATATTTACTGAAGCTCTAACATTAGTGGAAAACCAGGGAAAAAATAAAATGTATTCTGATAAAAACAGTAAGTACTTGTATGGTCATTCCATGAAACCAGGAAGGATAATGATGTGAACATATTGACTAGTTGGCCATGACATGTTGATAAGTTTCAAACAACTCATAAAACACAATGCCTAATTTGACATTTTTTATATACAAATATGTATACATTCTATGTGTATACTTATACAGAGACTATTACCATCCATCCATAGAACATGGGACTTCATTAGCCTTCCTGCTACAATGAAAGACTTAGGTGACATTCTAAGGATGGCAGAGCAAGAATATAAGGTACTAAGTCTTTGACAGCACTGTGGAGCCACTGAATTAACTCACCCCGGACCTGCTATGAAATTGCTTGTTATACAATAACTTCCAAGCAAACTGAGTCAGTTGAAATAAAAAGTTTTATAACTTGTTACCAAAACATATAATTGAAATAATAATCTGACCTAAAATTGAAATAGATTTTAGCTTAACTACTTACCTTAAATGGGTATCTGCCAATTTCAGCCTCCAGCTCTTCTGGGGTAAAAATCTTGCCTATGAATCTTTTGGCATCATATATTGTGTTCTGAGGATTTGAATCTGCCAGCTCCAAGCTTTCATATCCCACATAAACATCATGGTCAGTAAAAGACACCATGCTGGGTATGCTGATATGGCCATTTTCATCTGGAATGACCTTTACTTTTCCTGTGCCAGGAAAAAAGACCCCAACAGAGCAGTAGGTGGTGCCAAGGTCAATGCCAATCACTTTAGGAGTAGGCAATGGTAAATACTGTTGTGACAAATAGCCAGCCAACAGGAGAGTCAAAACAGCTGATCCTGAAATACAAACAAATTAAAATATATGTCTTATCAAACTAGTACAATAAGCTAAATTACTATAGTAAAGTCCCTTTAATACCACTCTTTGAAACAAGACTAAAAAATATACTCTCAAAATATTTTCTTTTATAATACTAATGGTAACACTTCTCTCAAACATCAAGTTTTTCACACAGTAAATTGACAGCACTTAAAATGAGGTGACAAGAAAAACAGAAAACCTGTTTGTCTATTTCACTATGGGCGGATAAAGGAATAAAAAGTAAAAATATTTCAATAACAATCGTGCTGATGTTGACAAGAAAACTCATTCTTCTGGAGCAAATTAGATATAATCCAATTTCTTGATCAATTGATACTTGATTTTATAGCTTTATAATTAGCTTTATTTATCATTATTTAAAAAAAAACTCCATTACTAAAATTTCCACAGCAAAAACTCTCATACTGTAAAATATTGGAGATAAAGGGATAAAAATTATTTATCCCTTTATCTCCTTTTTTCTTTAAAGAACATGAAATCGATAAATTGGATAAAATGATTTTGAAAGCTGCTTAGATATTAAACTGTCAATTCATAACAGAACATAGTTAACTTTCTCTGTGTTGAAATATCAACTAAGGACACACTTCTATCACAAGTAATATCTAGAGAAGAAGCATCAAAGTGTGCTCTGCAAACTTGATGACAACATAAACGGAAGCTCCTCGCAGGCAGGTTTGCTCACTGTTGTATCTCCTACAGCAAGAACGGTTCCTAGCAAACAGCGGATGTTCAGTAATTATCAACTGATGAGAAAAACAAGTATAAACAAATGCCTGATGAAGAAAGGTGTCACTTCGCATATTACAATTAATTTATTTGGTTTCAGGAAGCTATGCCAACCTCCTGTGTCGTCCATCCATGTTACATATGACTTAAGACGTCAATTTGTAAGAGTCTGTTTTTACTAATTGTTAGCTCATCCTCATGAACACATAATTGGACGAAGTGAAATCAAGTGCCAAGCCCACTTTCCCCTCGCTCCCACGTGCAGAATTTCAGAAGCACTTCATCACCTTTTGTCCGGGGAGGGGGACTCTAACCAGGGCTGGCGGGGAGAGCCCTGTGCGGTACACCGCAGAGGCCTGGATCTCACACACCCAGCACGGCTGGAGCCCAGGCCCCGGACGCAGCGGGCTTCTCCTTCTCCACAAAGGGGAGCTGGAGACGCACGTTCTAAGGCCCCAACTCAACGTACGATCCGAAATCGACGTTGTTTTGGAAAGAACTGCTCCCAGGCCTGATGTCCCTGGGATGAACGCAGAAGGATGCCGCCCGCCCTACGTGGTGGGCCTACCGGGGCCTGAGCCATCCTAGAGGCGACTCCAAAGAGGCTTCCCGAACAGCCCCAACCCGCCTCTAAATCACCTCTTCGGCGCCATTCCTGTAGCGCAAGCTGGATCTAGAAGGCGTGGCAATCACCCCCACCCACCCGGCTCCTCACAAAGGCTCTAGTCAGTGCCCACATCAGCAACAGGGACCCCGGAGTACTGACCTAAGATCGTCATCTCTCCGGCCATCACAGTCCCGCCGAAGAGGTTTGGGATGAGTGTACCAGACGGGAGGCACCGCCCCCACGCCGCCGGGCGGCCCGCTGCCCCCTGGGAAATGTAGTTCTCTTGCTCTGACGCGGCCAGGGAAGCTACATGTCGGACCAGAGAAAGGACTTTCTTTACCATGAGGTCGCGAGGCTGAGAACCTCCATTCAACTGCTGCCAGGGACAACAGAGCCGCCCTCTCACGCACGGACTGCTGAGCCAATTGGGCTGAGGAGGAGGAGAGTCAAGTAGAGGGGTTGGACTCTAATCATCCAACCGAAAGCGCCTCGGGCCACCGGAGTTATGAAGTCTCTCTAGCTCCGCCCTGCCGCTTTGCTTTCTGGGAAGTGTAGTTTAGGCCTCCCCCTGGTTCGCCGAGGGGAGAGGACCGCTTGCTTTTTGTGCGGGGGGGCCTAGTCCGTAGCCAGGCCAGATTCCAGACCTTATGCATTTGTTCGGTCCACCTTTAGAGCGCGCTCCTTGCCCTGCGATCTAGAGTCTAGCTGGACTAGCGTTTGGTGAAACGCTGCCTAGCCTCCCTAGGATCCCTGCGCAGTCGGGCGCCCGGAAACTCCAATTAAGATGACCAGCCCCGTCTTTTTTGTTGTTGTTTTGGGCTAAATAAATTCAAGCAATTTTCAGGTAAGGCGATTTATTCAAGAAAGCAGGGACACATTTCCTCTATTGCTAACGATGAAGTAGGCCATTAAAAACAAGAAAGAAAAACAAAACACCTTAGCTTTCTCTTGAATTCAGTCCTTAAGTGGCAGGAATAGCTTTCAGAGCCATTTCAAGTGGCTTTTCAGGTTCTAGTCTACTAAAGACCTGATTTTTCTCACTGCGTGGTCACTGGTAATACATCATGGCTCCTTTTCGGAGTGTTTAGCTGTTCAAGTTCACAAGAACTGTGATCCTGGAGAAGTGAAATTTATTTCCGCACCTGAGATTAAACCAAACAGTCCCTGTTGACAACAGGTCAGGCGGCTGGGAGAATAAAGGGCCACAAGCTTACTGGTTGATTTACAAATGTGTAACAAACTTTTGATGGTATTGAAGCAGAATTATGGTTAGTGGGGATTCATATTTATAATATTCTCTCCACCTTTATGTATTCTAAGTATAATTTGAGTATACTTATAAAGAATGCATGATTCAAACATTTAGTGTCTTAAACACAAATATATTATTTTACAATTCCGTAGATTGCAAATTTGGTACAAGTCTTACTGAACTAAAGGGGGGAATTGTTTCCTGCTAATTTGATTTTCTGGCAGAATTTATTTCCATGTGATTGTAGGATCAAGGTGATACCTGAACCAGTGAGCAAGAATTCTTCCTGGGGTCATTTCTCACAGATTCGAAGAATGAAGCCACAGACCAGAAGAGTTCAAACAAGGCAGGAGTTTATTGCAAACAAACACAGGCTCCCAGGTCAAGGAGGGGACCCAAAAAGGTTGCCCTGAAGTATTCTGCTCTTCCACTTCATATCTGGAAAGGCCTGCTCTTTGTCTATCTGTGCCGCTCTGATTGGTTCCTGGACTTTTTGCAGCATTTTATTTTGCACTTGCAAGAAAAACATTCTTGTTTCAAAACACCCTGTTTTTCTGCTATCCTCTTTCTCTGCAAAACATTTTGTAATTTCAGCTACCTCCAGGATTCCTCCTTCCATCCCTTAACCTGTCTACCTAATTCTGCTTCTAACTTCTCTCAAAGGTCCCCATTTTCTTGCTAATTGTAAACTGAAGGCCATTCCTAGCTTCCTTCTAGAGGCTGCCAACATTCATTAGCTCAGAGACTGTCTTACCCTGTCTCCCAAAGCCAGCAACAGTGGGCCAATTCTTTGTCAGAAGACACCATGTGATTAAATTGGATCCACCTGGACATTCCAAGATTGTCTCCTGATCTCAAGCTCTATAACTTTAAAATTATCTGCAAAGTCCATTTTGCCATGTAAGGTAACATATCACAGGTTCCAGAAATTAGAGTGTGAACCTCTTTGGGAGGCTGTTATTCTCCCTACCCCCCATTTACTCTCTGGTCCCCAAAGATTTATATCCATCCACACACAAATGCTACGTGGTCTTATCCTATAACAACATTAACTCTAAGTCCAAAAACCTAATTTAACTCTCATCAGCTTAAAAATCCTAAATATCATGTTCTATTTCATCTAAATTGGCCAATAGCTGTTATCCCATAGCTCTTCTTGTTTGCCTGCAATCAGAGGAGCAATAAAATACATGGATAAGAATGCTGGTGAGACTAGACTATTCCAGTTGTTTCTCAGGGTTATAGTAATGTTATAAAGAACAGAAAGACAACAGATGGGAAATAAGGGTGAGTGCAGGAATGTGAAAAGAATGTGGATATACTGACTTCCTCAGTAAGGAGTTAATAGGTATTGTAAGTCATGAAAAATTTAAGAAATAGGAGCTTGGCAACCTGGCCAAATGGCTCAGTTGGTTGGAGCATTGTTCTGCCCTATACACCAGAAGGTTCAATTCCAGTCAGGGCACATACTAGTACCTAGGTTTCGGGATTCCATCACTGGTTGGGGTGTGTACAGGAGGCAACTGATTGATATCGCTCTCTCACATTGATATTTCTCTCTTTCTCTCTTTCTCTCTCTCTCTCTCTCTCTCTCTCTCTCTCAAACAAAAACAAAACAAAACAAAACAAACAAAAACATATATCTTCAGGTGAGAATTAAAAAAAAAGAGCCCTACCTGGTTTGGCTCAGTGGATAGAGTGTCAGCCTGCCGATTGAAGGGGCCCAGGTTCGATTCCGGTCAAGAGCACATACCTCAGTTGCAGCTTCTCCCTAGCCCAGGCCCTGGTCAGGGCGCATGCAGGAGGCAACCAATGATTGTGTTTCTCTGTCTTTCCATCTCTCTTCCACTCTCTCTGAAAATCAATGGAAAAATAACCTCAAGTGAAGAAGGAAGGAAGGAAGGAAGGGAGGGGAAGGAAGGAATGAAGGAAGGAAGGAAAAGAAAGAAAGAAAGGAAGGAACTTAAACAGAACTCTCTGGGGCCTTCTTTATAAGGGTACTAATTCCATTCATGAGGGCTCTACCCTCATAATCTAGTCACCTCCCAAAGGTCCAACCTCCTAATACCATTATTTTGGGGATTAAGTTCAATATATGAATGGGAATGAGGGGTATAAATATTCAGTCTGTAGCAATTATATACATAGAAAAATCAGTACTGTAAAAATATCTGAGAAACAATAGGAATTGAATGAGTCAAAAGACAACACTTTGGATAGGAAAGCTCAAATTTATTATAGAAAAGTTTAAGTATACACAAAGTAGGGAGAATTAATTACCATGTACCACATTCAATAATTACCAACTAGTGGCTAGTCATGTTTTATATTTATCTCTACCTGTTCCCTATCTCATATTACTTACCATACCACTGGGTAATCAAATAGTAAATGAGACAAGTCTCTCTTTATAAACATATGCCAGCTAACAAAAAAAAAAAAAAAAAGGAAAACTAGAGTAGCATTTTTCCTTAATGCTTAATAAATTCATAAGCTTGGGCATTATTCATCAACTAAAAGAGAGGCAACCACATATTATTTGTCCTTCTAATGGAAAAACATGACCAAAGACAAACTTGCAAGAAAAAAAGAAAAAGCACTTAAATTAGGTCAAACCTCTATATCTAACTAGCAATTTACACTAACTATAGACACAAAAGATGCAAACATATTTACACCATGGAGATACAATCAGCAAAATCAGACTATAGGAAACATTAAGGATCAACCAGGGGATCACAGCATTAGAAAGGTTGAGAACCACTGTTTAAGTGCCTCAAATTTTGCACCCTAGAAGCTTCACTTTTCAGGAGACATTCATTCACTTATGCAAGGGCTGATACACTTGTGCTTGCTTGCCTCCCTGATTCTAGCCCTGCTTTGTTTAATATTAATATAGCAACTCCAGCATTCTTTTGGTTAGTATTTGCTTAGTACGTTTTTTTCCATCCTTTATCTCTTCTTTCTTTTGGGTCCTTATACTTAAAATGTCTCTTATAAATAGTATTCAGTTAGACTTCAGTTTTAGTGAAATTTGACAATATTAGTTTTTGAGTGTTTGGTCCATTTACACTAGATATAGTTAGGCTATAGATCTATACATGGGTTTGTCTGCCACCTTACATAAAAAAAACCAAACAACAACAACAACAAAAAACTTGTTTTATTATTATTCTAAAATATTATGACCCATCTCCTTTCTCCCCCCATTCATCTCTCTCCATCCCTCCTTCCCTCCTTCCCTCCCTCCCTCCCTCTCTCCCTTCATTTCTCCCTTTCACAAATATTTTACACCTATCATTTGCTAGTCACTGTGCATGCCATAAAAAACCAGAGAGAAAGATTTTCTGAGCTCAGATGGCCTACTTAGAGGAACACAGACATTTAATAGCTAGTTGCTACATAGTCATATAATTTTATGTTATAACTGCTTTAAAGAAAGATTTATCTTGGTGGAGACTGGGATTTATTGATATTATTTTATCTTTATTTATATACACTTCCATGTATTAAAGGGAAATATTCACAGCCTGTTTTTTACTCAAATGAAAGTAAGATATTTAATTGATAATGGGCCAAATTTTCTATACAGAAAATACTACTTGTAATGCAGTCTACTTAGGACTCTTTTAGGTTAACTTTAGGATTGTTTTAAATATATTGTTAGCAACATTAGCTGTCCATTATCCTAAAAATTGTCCTTTACATTATACTAGGAGATAGCTTTACCCTTATTTCACTGCCATGTATTTTAAGAATTATAAATGTTAGAAATGAGTTGCTTTATTCATGCAGATGATGACCTCAGACAACTAGGTGTAATACACTGTGCCCAAAATTGCTTCTTTTTTATGTGAAATATTTTTGGAAATTTTAGGCCAGCTAAAAACATTTTATTTATATAGCTTATAAAATACTTAAACAATGCAGTAGTATGTAAAATTAGAAAGAAATCTTTTCCCTTTCAAACAATCCAATTTCCTCATGTGGTGTGTTTTCTTGAATTTTTTTTCTGCATATACATATAACATAGCTATAAATTTTTACTAACAGAGATGTACTCATATTACATATATTCTGTAATTTGTATATGTCCATTAACAACCTATATTGGCTATCTTTCCATGTTGTTATATATAATTCTGTACCAATCTAATAGTTATGTAATTTTCTAGTACACTAATACTATATAATAAAGATGTAATATGCAAATTGACCACCACTTCAACACACAAGATGGCCGCCCCCATGTGGTCAAAGATGGTAGCCCCCATGTGGACACAAGATGGCCACCACAAGATGCCCAGCAGGGGAGGACAATTAGGGGTGACCAGGCCATCAGGGGAGGGCAGTTAGGGGCGACCAGGCCTACAGGGGAGGGCAGTTAGGGGTGACTAGGCCAACAGGAGAAGGCAGTTAGGGGCGACCAGGCCAGCAGGGGAGGGTAGTTAAGGTGACCAGGGCAGCAGGGGAGGGCAGTTGGGGGTGACCAGGCCATCAGGGGAGGGCAGTTAGGGGCGACCAGGCCTACAGGGGAGGGCAGTTAGGGGTGACCAGGCCAACAGGAGAAGGCAGTTAGGGGCGACCAGGCCAGCAGGAGAGGGTAGTTAAGGTGACCAGGGCAGCAGGGGAGGGCAGTTGGGGGGTACCAGGCCTGCAGGGGAGGGCAGTTAGGGGCAAACAAGCTGGCAGGGGAGCAGTTAGGCATCAATCAGGCCGGCAGGGGAGTGGTTAGGGGATGATCAGGCTGTCAAGCAGAAGTGGTTAGGGGCAATCAGGCAGGCAGGCAGATGAGCGGTAGGGAGCTAGCAGTCCTGGATTGTGAGAGGGATGTCCCAGATTGGAAAGGGTGTAAGCTGGGATGAGGGAAACACCCCCAACCCCCATGCATGAATTTCGTGCACCGGGCCTCTATATATAAAAAGGCAATGACCATGACAATCAAAATGACTGTTTGACCAGTCACCATGCGGTGCTAGCATAGATGCTTAGACCCAGGTAAAGTCTATGAGTGAACTAAACATGAATAAGACAAATGCTTGCCTTCACAAAGCTCGCACTGTAAGAAGGTAAGGTCAGGGATGAGAATTCAAAATTGCCACCAGCACAGACCTGAGTTGCTGCTTCTCAGAGCGGCCAGAGATATACCCAGTAGCGGACTAGGGGTGTGACTGAAGGTGCCAACGTGAAGGCAGGGCCATTCTGATTTCCCTCAGGAGCCAATGACTACCTAGGAGGTGGAGCTTTTGATGCTGAATGTCCTAGAAACCAACCTATCAGAACCAAATTTGGGTGAACTGTGAAAGCAGAACCTAAAGTGGCAGCTGAGGAGGGGTTTTAAGGGCAACAGCTGTTTGGTGTTAGGTGTAAGAAAGTAGTTCAATTTTTTAATAACCAGTTTGGCAGTATATGCATATGGCTGGCTATCAGTCTGGATACAGGGGTAATGTATTTTTGTTTGCCAAGAGCATCTCCTCTTGCTGAAAAAGGCTTTTCCCCCCATTAAAGCAATCCTATCCTGTATAATCCATCTACACTAATAAAAGAGTAATATGCTGATTAGACCAGGTCGACCGGCCATCTTCCTGACATCCAACTTCCTTTCAGACAAAGCCATAGTGGTGGGGGCTGAGGCAGAGGCAGTTAGGAGCAATCAGGCCAGCAGTGGAGAGCAGTTAGGGGTGAGAAAAGGCTGGCAGGGCATTAGGGGCGACCAGGCCTGTAGGGGAGGGCAGTTGGAGGTGACCTGGCTGGCACAGAGGACAGTTGGAGGCGAACTGGCCTGCAGGGGAGGGCAGTTGGGGAGGGCAGTTAGGGGTGACCAGGTCAGCAGAAGAGGGCACTTAGGGGCAAACTGACCAGCAGAGGATGGCAGTTGGCGGTGACTAGGCCAGCAGGGGTGGGCAGTTGGAGGCAACCAGGCTGGCATGGGAGGGATGTTGGGGGCAACCAGGCCAGCAGGGGAGGACATTTGGGGCATTAGGCAGGCAGGTAGGTAAATGGTTAGGAGCCAGTGGTCCCGGATTGTGAGAGGGATTTCTGACTGCCTGTGGGATCGGGCCTAACCAGCAGTCAGACATCCCCCAAGAGGTCCCAGATTGGAGAGGGTGCAGGCCGGGCTGAGGGACACTCTTCCGTGCATGAATTTTGTGCCTTGAGTATACTATAATTTTAAAGACTAGAGGCCTGGTGCAAAAAATTCTGCCCTCAGTACAGCCTTCACCCTCTCCAATCCGGGACCCGTTGGGAGATGTCCAACTGCCAGCAATCCCTTTTGCAATCCAGTACTGCTGGCTTCTAACCGCTCACCTCCCTGCCAGCCTGATACCCCTAACTGCTCTCCCTTGCTGGCCTGATCACCTGTAACCGCCTCTGCCTTGGCTCCACCACCATGGTTTTGTCCAGAAGGTCGTCCAGAGGTCGTCTGGAAGACATCTGGTGTAATTAGCATATTACCCTTTTATTAGTATAGATTATTTGTGTACTGTTGGAGACTTATTTCTAGTTTTTGCTGTTACTATTCTGCAATAAAATTCTTCTACATATGTCCTTTATTCTGCAATCATTTCTGTGTATCACTTATTAGATGTTAAAAACTTTACACACTCAGAAATTTGATAGATATTGCTAATTTGCCCTCCAAAAAGTTGTACCAACTTGTACTCCTTTATGTAAATACTAGGGGCCCAGTGCATAAATTTGTGCACTTTGAAAGGAACTGTGGGCCGCAAGGCTGCGGTAGGCACAGGGGCGGGTTTCAGCCCAACCTCCATGCCCCCATCCAGCCTCTCCCACCACAGCTCCCCTGGTCTCCTGTCTGCTGTCAGCCTTGCTCCTGCTGCTGCTGCTCCCATGCACTGATGGTGGAGCAATCGGGGCTGGCACCAGCAGTGGGTGTGAGTGAGGCCAATGCAGGTGCGAGCAGTGGCTGCTGCCCCAGTCGACCCTCAGGAGCAGGGTGAGGTGGAGAAGCCCTCAGGGACAATTGGGGCCAGCATCTGCCACTCACACCTGCTGACAGCACCAAGCAATTGGGACCAGCACTGGGCACCGGCAGCAGATGCAAACAGCAGGGTGGCTCTGGTGCTGGCAGCAGGTGCGAGAGGGGCCATCACTGGCAGTGGGTGTGAGAGGTGGCTGCCGGCCATGATTGCTCCTCAGGAACAGGTGAGGTGGAGAAGTGCTGTTGTGTGATTGGGGCTGGTGCTGGGTGCTGGCAGCAGGTGCAAGCGGCAGCTCCGATGCTGGCCACGGGTGCAAGGGGGTCCAGCTCCGACAGCAGGTGCGAAGGCCCGGTGGGACTGCGGCATATGGGAGCAAAGAATTTTCAGTAACCACCAGAGGCTCGCCCCGATGACAGCATCTGGTGCCCCACTTTGGTCTGGCACCCCTGCTCACCTGCTCTACCATCCCACCTGCTGCCGACACCTACCATATTTTACGCATGCCCCCTGGTGGTCAGCATATGTCATAGCGACTGGTTGTTTGGTTGTTCGATTGGTCCGCCGTTCAGTCTACTTTCATATTAGGGTTTTATATATACAGACTAGAGGCCCAGTGCACAAAAATTTGTACACTTGGGGATGTCCCTCAGCCCGGCCTGCACCCTCTCACAGTCTGGGACCCCTCAGGGAATGTCCACCGGCCAGCTTAGGCACAGTCCCTGGGGGAACAGGCCTGAGCTGGCAATCAGACATCCCTCTGGCAGCTCAGGAGCCCTCGGGGGCCATCCTTAGTGCTGCCAAGGAGTGGGAAGAGGCTCCTGCCACCACTGCTGTGCTTGCAGCCGTCAGCCCAGTTTGTGGCTGAGCAGAGCTCCCCCTGTGGAAATGCACTGAACACTGGGGGAGCAGCTTCTGCATTGAGTGTCTGCCCCCTGGTAGTCAGTGTGCATCATAGTGATGGGTCATTCCGGGTTGTTCCACCATTAGGGTCAATTTGCATTTTACCCTTTTATTATATAGGATATGTGCCACCACCCCTCCCGCCTTGTGGCCAATGCTTCATATTGTCAAACATTGCTAATCTCATAGGGGGATTACATCACAGTTTCTTTTTTGCATTTATAAATTTATTAGTGATGTTAAAAATTTTTGTTAATGCTTATAATTTATGCTTATTTTGCTTATATCATTTACTTATTACATAGCTGGTCATTTTGTTTATTGTTTCATAGATACCTAGTGATATTCATATCAAAATTCTCAATTATATGTTGTAGTGGCTTTTACCAATATTTCATTTTACCTTTATTTTATTTATGCTGTCTTTTGTCACATTGAAGTTTAAAATTTTTACATAATCAAGTTTTCAATTTGTATTTTTATTTATTATTATTATTACATTTCAATTACAGTTTACAGTCAGTATCCTGTGTTAGTTTTAGATGCACAGCATAGTGATTATAAATCATGTACTTTACAGAGTGGTCCCCACAATGTTTTAAGTACCCACCTGGCCCCATACATAGTTATTACAATGTTATTGACTATACGTTGAATCTTTACTTTTACAGCTTCTAAGGTTGATGTCATGAATTGAAAGACCTTCCCACATTAAAATTTAAACAATGCTTCCATATTTTTTCTTACATACTTATTTTTTTATATGCATATCTTAAAGTTAACAGAAATTTATTGTAATGTACAAGAGTGGGCAAAAGTACCAGCCATCATTACCTAAAAGATAAATCATGAGTAAGACTATGAAATAATAATAACAATTATAATAAGACACAAATAATACAAATAAATAATACAATAATTAATAACTAAATAATAATATAAGAATAAACTGTTTCATGTACTCACAACTATAAACCTACTTTTGCCCACCCCTGTTGTGAAAGTTGTTTCCTATTCTATTTCTAAACATACATGCAATTGTTAAAATAATATTTACCAAGTGAGCTGTCTTTTTCACTGATTTGAAATGCTTCACTTACCAAATATAAAATTTCCATGTGCACTTGGGTCTTTCCAGTTGGTAGAAGTTCTTTATATATTTTGAATACTAATATTTTGCATGTTATACATGTCATACATATCTCTGTGCTTATCTTTTGAGTATCTTTACAACCTTTAATGGCATACATTTTAATTATATAATGTGATCAATTTTATCAATCTTTTATGATTAGTACCTTTTGTATCTTATTTAAAAACACCTAAGCTACTCCAAGGTCATTGATATATCCTTCCATATGATCTATTAGCTTTGTGGTTGGGTTTTACTCAAAATGGAATGGATTTGTGATAAGGATCCTACACCATTTTTTCATATGTATAACACTTAGTCCAATATTATTTATTGAAGTGCTCATGATTTCTGTAATGTTTTGCATGGCCATCTCTGTCATATATTAAGTTTCAACAGGCATAGGTCTGTTTGCAAGCTATTCTATTTCACTAATCAAATGGCCTAATATTCTTTTTATTATTATTTATAATAATAAAAGCATAACATACAAATTGACCAAACACCAGAATGACCATCTAGATGACATTCCAGATGACCATGCTATGACACGCACTGGCGCCAGGTCAGCCCAGGCAGGTACGATGCAATTGGTCAGGGGGGCCCGCCATTATCCCACAATCGATTTTCCCAAAGAGGGAGGCCTAGGCCACCAGCCAGTGGGGCAATTGATCGGGGGATGGGGGGAGCTCTGTTATTGCCCCAAAGAGGGAGGCCTGGCAATACTGTGGTTGGTGGGCGGGGCCTCCCTCTGTGGGATAATTGATCACAGCACCCTTGCCAGATGGGCGGGGCCTCCCTCTATGCAGCAATTGATCAGGCTACCTAGCCAGCGGTGCTGCGGTGGGTGGGCAGGGCCTCCCTCTGCAGAGCCATCGATTGTGGAGCCCTGCAATCTATCGCCCCACAGAGGGAGGCCCAGGGCACCAAAGCTATCGCACCCCATGCCTGTCACCTGCAGAGGAAGGTGACTAGGGGTGGGGGAGGCAGCACCGCACAGATGGCAGTGGCAGGGGCGGGGCCAGCTACCAGCTGCTGGGGAAAGGAAATCCCCGATAGGCCTTGATTGCCGGCCATGCCAGGCTAAGGGACACCCCCCATTCACGAATTTCATGCACCGGGTCTCTCGTCCTATCTAATAAAGAAGGAATATGCAAATTAACCATCACTCTGTCACAAAATTGTGGTGCCCATAGCCACAAGATGGCAGTGCCCAGTCCTCTCAGCCCCACCAGAGTCCCCCAGTCTCTGGGGGGCGGCTGCTGAGAGTGGGCAGCGTGAGCAGCCGGGCGGAATGCTTGCTTCATCGCCATGGCGACAAGGCAAGCATTCCACCCCAGCCGCCGAGAGCCTCTGGGCAGCAGGTATGGAGCAGCCCGGGAGGGGGGGAATGCTTGTGTCATCGCCCCAGCAATGAAGCAAACTGCACCCAGCCGCTGATAGGCCTCTGGCCGGGGAGGGCAGTTGGGGGCCATCATGATGGCCATCTGGGGAGGGCAGTTGTGGGCCATGAGGCTGGCAGGGGAGGGCAGTTGGAGCCATGAGGCCGGCAGAGGAGGATATTTGGGGGTGATCAGGCCAGCAGGGGAGGGAGTTGGGAGTGAACAGACCAATGAGGGGGCAGTTGGGGGCGAGCAGGCCAGCAGGCAGAGTGGTTAGGGCTAATCAGGTAGGCAGGCAAGTGAGCGGTTAGGAACCCAGATTGCAAGAGTGATGTCCAACTGCTGGTTTAGGCCTGATCCCACAGCACATCCCCCAGCAGTCAGACATCCCCTGGCAGTCGGACATCCCCTGTGGGGTCCCAGATTGGAGAGGGTACAGGCCGGGCTGAGGAACACCTATCCCCGTGCACAAATTTTGTGCACTGGGCCACTAGTAGTTTTATAATAGACCAGAGGCCTGGTGCACGAAATTTGTGCACTGGAGGGGGGCCCTCAGCCCAGCTTGCACACTCTCACAGTCCAGGACTTCTGGGGAATGGGCCTAAGCCAACAGTTGGAAGTCTCTCTTGCAGTCCTGGACCCCTCACTCCTTACAGCCCGCCTGCTCACTGCTTCGTACCACTCAGCTGGCTGCTCCTTAGCACTGCCACAGAGGCAGGAGAGGCTCCAGCCATCACCACTTCACTCGCCAGCCATAAGCCCTATCTTTCTGTGTAGTTCTCTATGGGCCAACTGCCCTCTTCCTTCTCATTTAGGGCGAGCAGCATGTGAGGGCAGAGCGTGCTGTCATGGAATGCAGAGGGCTGCCAGGAGCTGAGGGGAGTGGCTGGGCCCAAGGGGTGAGAGGTGGACACAGAGGACGCTATCTCACCCAATTGTGGGGCATGCTGGCCGGCCTTCATCTGCCTGACCCCACCTAGGGAAGGGACCAAGCAGGGTGTCTGCCTTTCCATTCTCTATCCTTCCATCTGTGACACCTGTCACCCTTGCCAGGCCTCCCCCAAAGTGAGTTCAGCTCAATTCCTGAATGTAAAAGGGGAGGGAAGGGGGAGCCTCCACTCCAGTGCCCCCTGATTCCCAGCGACAGGACCTGGTCTCAGGACAGTGACCACAGCGCAGAACATAGATCTGTTTCAAGAAAAGTTGAGAATGCAGACTTTCGTATGAGCCCCTATTCCAAAAGGTGGCAGTGTATTCACATTGTGGCAAAGACACCTCCAAGAGTAACATAAGTGGGTAAAGTCAGGACCAAGCTGGGCCATTTCCTCATCCAATCTCTCTGAGGTGCATGGACAGAACCAAGTCTTAGCTCTTCGCAGGGCACTTCCAGGGTTTTTTTTTTTTAAGCCTAAAGGACAGTAGTCTGTTCCCATTCTTATTCTATGGGATTTTTTCATTGTTAGATAAAAGGATACATATGTTGGGGCAATCCTCTCCAGATACGATATTCCAATTGCACCCATGTAACGATGACAGCGCCCTCAGAGAGAGGGAGCCAGCAGATGGGGAGCAGGGAATTCTGAAAACCAAAGCAAAGGTTCAGAACACGGAAGAAGTCCTTGGTGTTCTGCTGAGAACATTGGACTCCTTCCTCTGCAGTCACATGCCAGGCAGTCACTCAGAAATACCTTCACATCCGCCAACTTATGGAATTCTGCCTTCTCTCGGTTCTCCTGAGGCGGAATCCAGATGTTGACTGCGGCATTCTCTTGGTCATCTTTTATTTCCCCCCAAAACGCTACAAAGTTTATATGAGTATAACATACGAAGATGCAGCCTCCTTTGTAGGAACAGGGAAGGAAGGGGTGGTTAAGTAAGGCATACGGAGGGGCAGCAAGCACCGGCTGTGGGGAGGGCCAAGGGGAAGAGGAGGTTGGCACTGGGACCGAGGCCCTAGAGCTGTTGCTGGGGAAGTAGGGATCCCCTCTGAGTGCCACGTTCTGAGGCTGAACTAATTGGTCAAGCTGAGGCAGAAGTGGGTGGCCATATCAGCCACCTTTGGTGCTGTTTACCCTTTCCCACCCCAGCTCTGTTATAAAACTCCAGAGCCTTGGATTCCAAAGGCCCCATCCAGAGCAGAGGCCCTGGAAAAGGGTGAGAGGAAGTGAGTGGGGAAAGTTTGAAAGCCGATATGCCTGTGTGCTTAGGGAGGGCCAGAGACAGTGGTGAGAGGTAGCAGGGGAAGGGCTCTCATACATACCCTTCTGTGGGGGTCACAGGTGAAGGAGGCCAGGGGAATAGAGTAGGGATGGGCACGATGGCCCCAGCCTCTTAGGCATTCCTGTCTGTCGTTTGCAGTGTACATGGAGGAAAGGGGCTGCCTCTGAGGAGGGGCCAAGCCAGGCCAGGTGACCTTCTTGAGTTCTGGCTGAGGTGATGATCCTCATCCTGAGATGCCATCTAACTGGTGATGGACCCAGGCCTGACTGCCTGCCTGCTGGCATGCCTTGGGCACCCGGGACACAGGCCTGACTCCCGCTGCTGTGGGCGCCCTGGACATGGGACTAACTCCCACCGATGCAGGTGCCCGGGACCCAAGCCTGATTCCTGCCGCTGATGCAGGCGCCGGGGCACAGGAAGTCCCCCTGCTGTGCGCACAGCCTCCTGCTGGCCTGTTAATATGCAAACTGGTCGTCACTGTGACGCTGTTAGGACCAATTTGCATATTACCTCTTTATTATATAGATTGTGCTATGTATTAGGGCAGTGGTTAGCAAACCGCGGCTCGTGAGCCACATGCGGCTCGTGAGCCGTGGTTTGCCGCTCTGTTGACTAATGAGTTTGCTGACCACTGTTAGGACATCAATTTTGAACCTCTTTTTATTTCATGGCACACATAAACTAATTACTAAAATACTGTAGCACACTGAATGATATACATATATTTGCCAACCTGACAAAAAGATAGGTAAAATTTTGACTCATTCACACTGGATTGCTATTGTGTTGGCTGTTGCCATTTTTTAAAATTTGACCATGTAAAGGGAAGGAGCAATTTTGCTCCTGACAAAATAATCAGATATTGCATGTATTAAAAATTCTTTCAGCACACCAGTTGAAAATCACTGTATTAGGGCAAATACCTTCACTTTATTTCTTTTATTAAGAGTTTGTTGGCTATTTTTATTTCCTTTATTCTTTACATAAATATTAAATTTATTTTGTGAATATGAACAAACTGATTCTAAAATTTATGTGGAGCAGAAAAAGACCAAGTATAGCCAACACAATATTGCAGGGGAAGAACAAAGTTGGAGGACTAAAGCTATCCTACTTTAAAAGTTACTATAAAATTTCAGAAATAAAGCTAGTGTGATATTGGTGAAAGAGTAGTCAAATAGATCAGGGGAGAAAAATAGAGAACTCAGGAATAGACCCAAATAAATATAGGGAACATAAAGGATCAAAGTCAATACAATGGAGCAAGGTAGTCTTTTCAACAAACATGCTGTAACAATTGGACATTCTTATGCAGAAATGAATATAGTACAGACTTTACAATTTTCACAAAAGTTAACTCCAAATGGACCACAGACCTAAATGTAAATCATCCTATCTAATAAAAGGCCAATATGCAAATCGACTGAATGGCAGAATGACTGGTCGCTTTCATGCGCACTGATCATGATGGGGGCAAATGCTCAATGCAGGTGCTGCCCCCTGGTGGTCAGTGCACTTCCACAGGGGAGTGCCACTCAGCCAGAAGCCCTGAGCCGGGCGCATGGCTGGCAAGCACGGTGGTGGTGGTGGGAGCCTCTCTCTCCTCCCCAGTAGCGCAAAGGATGACCGACTGCGAGAAGGCACAGGCTGGGCTGAAGGACCCCCCTGCTGAGTGCACAAATTTCGTGCACTGAGCCTCTAGTAAAACTATAAAACTCCTGGAAGATAACATAGTAGAAAACCTAGATGAGGCTGGGTGTGGTAATAAATTTTTAACACAACACCAAAGCCATGGTATGTGAAATAATTGATAAATTGAACTTCATTAAAATTTAAAACTGCTAAAGAAAATATCAAGAGAACAAGAAGACAAGCTACAGACAAAGAGAGAATGTTTTCAAAATACCCATCTGATGAAGGACTGTTTTCTAAAATATACAAAGAACACTAAAACTCAACAATAAGGAGACACACAATGGGAAAATAAAATTGGCCAAAGATCTTAACAGACACTTCAACTAAGAAGATATGCAGATGCCAAAAAGTCATTTGTAAAGATGCTCTACATCATATGTTACTATGGAAAAGTACATTAAACAACCATATGATACCACTAAACACTTATTCTAATGGCCAAAATCTAGAACACTGACAACACCAAATGTTGGTGCAGATATGGAACAATAGGAACTGTCATTCATTGCTTGTGGGAATGCAAAGTGTTATAGTCACTTTGGAAGACAATTTGGCAGTTTATAGCAAAACAAAATATACTCTTAACATACAATTCAGCAGTCACGTTCCTTGATGTTTACCTAAAGGAGTTGAAAACTTATGTTTACACAGAAACTTGCACATGAATGTTTATAGCAGCTTCATTCATAATAACACTTGGAAGCAACCAGGATGTTCTTCAGTAGGTGCATCTATATCCTATATAATAAAAGGCCAGCCACCATAAACAAAACCATCAGGACAACCAGAGACCAGAACCACCACAGCCCCTCGTTGGGCTGGCCCTGCCCCCAAGCAAGCAGTTAGGGGTGATCAGGCAGGCAGGCAGGCAGAGTGGTTGGGATGATCAGGCAGGCAGGCCAGCAGTTAGGGGTGATCAGGTAAGCAGACGGCCCCTCACATGGCTGGTCCCTCCCCCCCAGCAAGAAGTTAGGGGTGATCAGGTAGGCTGGCAAGTGGTTAGTGGTGATTAGGTAGGCAGGTGAGCATTTAGGGGTGATCATGTAGGCAGATGGACCCTGGCAGGACTGGCCCTGCCCCCCAGCAAAGAAAGAGGGAGGCCCAGGCCACCTTTGGTGACTTTGTGGCAGGTGTGTGGCTGGCCAGTGATCGCCCCACAGAGAGAGGCCCAGGCCAGCCAAGCCATCACACCCCATGCCTGTTGCCTGCAGAGGGAAGCCACCAGTAGCAGGGGAGAGGGGACAGCGCTGCACAGATGGCAAGCAGTGGCAGCGGTGGGGGTGGGGGCAGCTGCCTGCAGCCGGGGAAAGAAAAGTCCTGATAGGCCCTGATCTCAGACCAGGCTTTGGGACCCTACCTGAGGGGTCCTGGATTGTGAGAGGGTGCAGGCCAAGCTGAGGGACCCTCCTCCCCCCTCCCTCCCCCCGAGTGCACAAATTTTTGTGCACCGGGCCTCTAGTATGTATATAAAAGCCTAAGCGACCATTACAACTGAAACAACCAAATGGATGGCTGAACAAGCTGCGTGGGGTGACCAGGCTGGCAGGGTGGTTAGTGTGGGATGACCAAACAACTGAGCAACCGGCTGAGTGGGGCAACCAGGCTGCAGGGGATCAGTTGGGGGTGACCAGACCGGCAGGGGGGGCAGTGAGGGGTGACCAGGCTGGCAGGGGGGGCAGTTGGGGGCGAACAGGCTGGCAGGAGGGCAGTTGGGGGTGACCGGGGGGGGGCAGTTAGAGGAAATCAGGCAGGCAGGAAGGTGAGCAGTTAGGAGCCAGTGGTCCCAGATTGTGAGGGGGATATCCAACTGCTGGTTTAGGCCCAATCCCCGGCAGTCGGGCATCCCCCAAGGGGTCCCAGGTTGGAGAGGGTGCAGGCTGGGCTGAGGGGACCCCCTGCCCTCCATGCACAAATTTTGTACACCAGGCCTGTAGTATATAAATAAACTGTGGTATACCCAGGCACTGAAATACGTGGAGTAACCCTTAAAGACATATTACTAAGTGAAAGCAGTTAATATAAAAAAGGGTACATATTGTATACTGGTAATTCCAACTATATGACATTCTGAAAAAGACAAAACTATGGGGATAGTTAAAAGATCAGTGGTTTCCAAGGTTGGAGTAGAAAGGATGGGTGAATTCACAGAGCACAGATGATTTTTCAGGGCATTTTCAGAAGTAGTCTGTATGGTGGATACATGTCATTATACATTTACCCAAACCTATGGAATATACCTCAAGAGTGAGCTCTAAAGTAAACTATTAACTTTTGGTGGTAATTATGCATCAATGTAGTTTCATCAATTATAAAAAACTAGAGGCCTGGTGCACAAAATTCGTGCATGGGGGTGAGCATCCGTTAGCCTGGCCTGCACCCTCTCTAATCCAGAACCCCTTGGGGGATGTCCAACTGCCAGTTGAGACCCGATCCCACAGGGATCCCTGCGTGATAGAGCCTAAACTGGCAATCAGAGATCTCTCTCACAATCCAGGACCGCTGGCTTCTAACCGCTCACCCGCCTGCCTGCCTGATCACCCCTAACCCTCTGCCTGCCTGCCTGATCGCCTCTAACCACCCTCCTCTGCCAGCCTGATCGCCCCTAACTGTTCCCCTGCCAGCCTGATCACCCCTAACTGCCCCTGCCTTGGCCCTCGCCCCCATGGCTTTGTCCAGAAGGAGGACCAGATGACTGGAAGATGTCAGGTCAACCGGTCTAATTAACATATTACCCTTTTATTAGTATAGATGTACCATTCTGTGGAAGATGTTGTCTCTACATGTATGGGAGTGGGGCCTATATGGGAAATCTCTGTACCTCCAACCCCTAATTTTGCTGTGAACCTAAAACTGCTCTAAAAAAATAAAGTTTTTTGTAAAACAACAACAACAACTTATGAAATTATACACTTTGACCAGGACAATATACCTGAGACTTCTTCAGTCTTGTGCAAGGCCCCTAGTTAAATCCATGAGTTAGTTTTAGGTTCATTTTCTCGATCTTACTACTGGTCCAGGATTTAGAGTAATCATTTTGGCATTTTCCTTCAGGGCTTCTCTGCCTCCTGAGGATTCATTTTCTTGGCTTTTCATTTGTGTTTCAGCAAATTTTTTAAAAATATTTTTGTCCCTTAGAGATTTTCCTCAAATTTTCAGGAGCCCAGAATGCAATAAAAACAACGTTTTATAGAAGCTCTAATTTTTAGTATTTTACTATTGAAACAGGGTTTATTTTTGTATTGTTTATTGGTTAATAATGTATTATTTTCTGTACAAACAACTATAAACCTACATTTGCCCCACCCTGTACAATTCCTTCAGAAGTGCAAGTCCTCCAGATTTTTCATGTTGCAACCTTAAAACCCTATGCCAAAAATGCCATTTTTTCAATTGACTGATGACCTTTGAAATGGCAATTTAAAAATATATTTTTTATTGTTTATAGTATAACTAATATCTCCCATTCCCCAGCCCGTTTTCCACCCTCCTCCTAGCCAAAACCCACCCACCCAGGTCTTCACTAACCTATTGCCTGTGTCCATGAGCTATGCATATAAGTATATAAGTTTTTTGGTTTATCTCTTTTCATCCGCCCAATCCCACATCAAGGTATGTGCCTCCCTGCTTCAGGTATTATTTTGTTGGTCAATTAATTTTGTTCATTAAATTCCACAAATAAGTGAGATCATATGATATTTGTCTTTCTCAGTTTGGCTTATTTCACTTAGCATAATATTTTCCAGGCCCATCTAGGCTGTACCAAAAGGTAAAATATCCCTCTTTTTTTATAGCTGGATTGTATTCCATAGTGTAAATGTCCCACAGCTTTTCTATCCATTCCTTTACTAATGGGCACTCGGGCTGTTTCCAAATCTTAGGTATTATAAATAACACTGCTATGAACATAGGGGTGCATATATTCTTTCGGATTAGTGTTTTGGGATTTTTAGGATATATTCCCAGAAATGGGATTGATGGGCAAAACAGAAGTTTTATTTTTCATATTTTGAGGAAACTCTACATGGTTTTCCATAATGGCTGCACCAATCTGTATTCCCACTAGCAGTGAACCAGTTTTCCCTTTTCCCTGCATCTTCACCAGCACCTATTGTTTATTGATTTTTAAAAAATATATATTTTTATTGTATTTAGAGAGGAAGAGAGATGGAGTGAGAGATAGAAACATCGATAATGAGAGAGAATCATTGAAGAGACTGGCTTTACTCTATAGTATGTTCTTGTCTCCTTTGTCAAATATTAATTGACCATAATGGTGTGGGTCAATTTTGGGGACTCTGTTCCTTTTTTTATTGTTTAAAGCATTACATATGTCTCCTTTTTCCCCAATTGACCCTACTCCTACCACCCCCACCCCCCAGGACAAGCCTCCACCGTCCCAGTGTTCGTGTCCATTGGTTATGCTAATATGCACCCATACACGTCCTTTGGTTGATTCCTTACTCCCCTCCCCCACCTTCTCTTGGAGCTTAGACTGTCCAGTGTTTCTTGATCTCTGGATCTTTAGTTTATGTTGTCCATTATATTCTACATACGAGTGAGATCATGTGATATTTATCTTTCTCCGACTGGCTTATTTCATTTAGCATACTTCTCACCAGGTCCATCCATGCTGTTGCAAATGGTAAAAGTTCCTTTTTTTTAATAGCAGCATAGTATTCCATTGTGTAGATGTATCACACAGTTTTTTAATCCACTCATCAGATGATGGGCACTTAAGCTGTTTCCAAATCTTAGCTATTATAAATTGTGCTGCTATGAACATAGGGTGCATATGTCCTTTCTGATTGGTGTGTCTTATTTCTTGGGATATATTCCCAGAAGTGGGATTACTGGGTTGAATGGGAGTTCCATTTAAATTTTTTGAGTAATCTCCATACTGTTTTCCACAGTGGCTGCACAGTCTACATTCCCACCAGCAGTGCACAAGGGTTTCTTTTTCTCCACATCCTCTCCAGCACTTGTTGTTTGTTGATTTGTTGATGATATCCATTCTGCCAGGTGTGAGATCATACCTCATTGTTGTTTTGATTTGCATCTCTTGGATTATTAGTGACTTTGAGCATGTTTTCATATGTCTCTTGGCCTTCTGTATGTCCTCTTTCGAAATGTCTCTATTTAAGTCCTTTGCACATTTTTTTTATTGGATTGTTTATCTTCTTTTTCTTAAGTTGTATGTGTTCCCTGTAAATTTTGCAAATTAAACCCTTATCACAGATAGCATTGGCAAACATGTTCTCCAGTGCAGTTGCCTTTCTTGTTGTTTTGTTGATGGTTTCTTTTGCTGTGGAGAAGCTTGTTATTTTGATGTAGTCCCATTTGTTTATTTTCTTCTTAGTTTCCATTGCCCTAGGAGCAGTATCAGTAAAGATAGTGCTACAACATATGTCTGATATTTTGCTGCCTATGGAGTCTTCTAAGATTTTTATGGTTTCCCGTCTTACATATAACTCCTTTAACCATTTTGAGTTACTTTTTGTGTATGATCTACGTTGGTGATCTAGTTTCATTTTTTTGCATGTATCTGACCAATTTTCCCAGCACCATTTATTGAAGAGACTGTCTTGACTCCATTGTATGCTCTTGCCTCCTTTGTCAAATATTAATTGAGCATAATGGCTTGAGTCAATTTCTGTGTTCTCTCTTCTGTTCCGTTGGTCAATATGTCTGTTCTTGTGTCAGTATCAAGAAGTTTTGAGAACCGTGGCTTTGTAATATAGCTTGATAATCTGGTATTGTGATTCCTCCAACTTTGTTCTTTCTTAGGATTGCTCTGGTTATTTGGGGACTTTTAAAAAAATTTATTCCAGATGAATTTTGGAGAGTTTGTTCTAGGCCTGTGAAATACGCTGTAGGTATTTTAATGGGGATTGCATTGAATCTATGAATTGCTTTGTGTAGTATGGATGTTGATTCTACCAATCATTGTAATGATTTTGATTGTACCAATCCATAAACATGGTATGTTCTTCCATTTGTTTATGTCTTCCTCTCTCTCTTTTTCCAATGTCCTGTAGTTTTTTGAGTACAGGCCTTTTACTCATTAGTTATGTTTATTCCTAGGTGTCTTAATTTTTTTTGGTCCAATGGTAAATGGAATTATTTTTTTAGTTTCTCTTTCTGTGAGTTCATTATTGGTGTATGAAAAAGCCATAGATTTCTGGATGTTAATTTTGTATCCTGTTATATTGCTGAATTAATTTATTAAATCTAGCATTTTTTTGATGGAGTCTTTAGGATTTTCAATGAATAATATCAAATCATCTGCGAATAATGACGGTTTTACTACTTCTTTTCCAGTTTGGATGCTTTTTATTTCTTCTTCTTGTCTGATCGCTATGGCTACCACTTCTAGTACTGTGTGGAACATGAGTGGTGAAAGTGAGCATCCCTGTCTCATTTCTGTTCTTAGGGGAAATGGTTTTAGTTTTTGCTCATTGTGTATGATGTTGGCTGTAGGTTTGTCATATAAGGCTTTTATGTTGAGGTCTGATCCCTCTATTCCCACTTTGCTGAGAGTTTTTATCAAGAAAGAGTATTGGATTTTGTCAAATGCTTTTTCTGCATCAATTGATATAATTATGTGATTTTTGTCTCTCAATTTGTTTATGTGATGTATCACATTTATTGATTTGTGGCTATTTTATCATCCTTGTATCCCCGGAATAAATCCCACTGGGTGTATGATCTTTCTAATGTAATGCTGGATCCTATTTGCTAGAATTTTGTTGAGAAATTTAGCATCTATGTTCATCATGGATATTAGCCTGAAGTTCTCTTTCTTTGTGGTGTCTTTATCTGGTTTTAGAATTAGGGTAATGCTGGCTTCATAGAAAGAGCTTGGAAGTGTGCCTTCATCTTGAATTTATTGGAGTAGTCTGAGGAGGATAGGTTTTAGTTCTTCTTTGAATGTTTAGAAAACTCCCCTGTAAAGCCTTCCAGACCACGGCTTTTGTTTACTGGAAGAATTTTGATTACTGCTTCAATTTCATCAGTAGTTATTGGCCTATTAAGATTTTTTTTTTATTCTTCCTTACTGAGTTTTGGAAGCTTGTATTTTTCTAAGAATATATAATTTCATCTAGGTTGTCCAGTTTGTTGGAGTAGAGTTACTCATAGTATTTTTTTATTTTATTTTTTACAATCCTTTGTATTTCTGTGGGGTCTGTTGTTACTTCACCTCTTTCATTTCTGATTTTGTTTATTTGAGTCTTCTCTCTTTGTTTCTTGGTGAGCTGGGATAGAGATACATCAATCTTGTTTATTCTTTCAGAGAATCAGCTCTTCATTTTATTGATCTTTTGTATTGTTGTTTTTTTTCCGTCTCTCTGTCATTTATTTCCACTCTGATCTTTATTATTTTCTTCCTTCTGCTTATGCTGTGCTTTCTTGTTGCTCTCTTTCTAATTATTTAAGTTGTAGGATTAGATAATTTGTTACCATTTTGTTCTTGTTTTTTTTGAGATAGGCCTGTAGCGCTATGAACATCCCACTTAGGAGTGCTTTCACTGTGTCCCATAGATTTTGGATTGCTGTGTTTTCATTGTCGTTTGTTACCAGGATGCTTTTTATTTTTTCATTGATATCTTTGGTAACCCAATCATTATTTAGTAGCATGCTATTTAGCATCCAAGAGTTTTTTTTTTTTTTTATTATTATTGTATTATTGTTTTTATAGTAATTGATTTCTCGTTTTATGCCATTATGATCTGAGAAGATGTTTGATATGATTTCTATCTTCTTGATTTTGAAGAGACTTTTCCTGTGTCCCAATATGTGGTCTATCTTTAAAAATCTCCACGTGCACTTGAGTGCCAGAGTCAAAGACCAACAGTAGTTAACATATAAATGCAAGAAGTCTGCTAGGAGGCTAACGGATTTTGTTATTTAGCAAGGGCTGAAAAATCAGCATTGTATTACCCTGCTGTTGCCTGAATGGCTGAAGACAATCCCCTAACCTGATAATCCTTTATTGTTTACCAACCCTTACCATTGATATGTCTGTCTGCTTTGCTAAAGGGCAAATATGTATTCTAGTAAATAAAAAACTAATGGGTCCAGGCATTATATCTCCGCTAGAGAGTAAGTTCTCCCCCTGGTTCCCCCCATGCCTTCTAAATTTATATTTCTTGTCTAGTATATCTGTTTGTGTGTCAGTCCCTCCTTCAGACCTTGAACTCTAGCCATGCCAGTTGTGGCTTCACACTTGAAGAGAATGTATATTCTGTAGCTTTGGGGCAAAATGTTCTGAAGATGTCAATTATGTCCATCTGACCTAATGAGTCTTTTAGGATTGATGTTTCTTTGCTGATTTTTTTTGTTTAGAATATTTATCCAGTGGTATCAATGGGGTATTGAAGTCCCCCACTATGACTGCATTGCTATCAATCTCTCCTTTTATATCTTCCAGAATTTTTAAAATATATTTGTGTACTCCTGTATTTGGTGCATATATGTTTACCAGAGTTATATACTCTTGTTGAGTTGCTCCCTTTAGTATTATTAAGTTGCCTTCCTTATCTCTTATTATGACCTTCACATTGAGGTTTAATTTCTCAGACAAAAGTATTGCTACCCCAGCTTTTTTTTATTTTTCATTTTCATTCACCTCAGAAATTTTTTCCATCCTTTCATTGTCATTCAGTGTGAGTCTTTTGTTCTGAGGTGGGACTCTTGTTGACAGCAGATATATGGGTCATGTTTTCTTATCCATTCAGTTACTCTATGTCTTTTGATGGCAACATTTAGTCCATTTACATTTAAGGTTATTATTGATAGGCACTTGTCTGTCACCATTTTTATTTTTTCATACCTGTGTTCCTTCTTCTCTTCTTCTTTCTTTCCTTTTTTCTTTTTTTTTTTTTACAGCAGTCCCTTTAGCATCCTTGCATTGGTGGCTTGATGGTAATAAACTCCCTTAGCCCTTTTATGTCTATAAAGCTCTTTATTTCACCTTCAACTTTGAATGATAGCCTTGCTGGGTATAGTATGCTTGGATTTAGTCCCTTGCTTTGAAACACTTTGTATATTTCATTTTATTCCTTTCTGGCCTGATGTGTTTCTGTTGAGAAATCAGTTGATAGTCTAATGGGAGCTCCCTTGTGAGTAAATTTCTGTCTCTATCTCTGGAAGCCTTTAGGATTCTTACTTTGTTGGTGGTGTTTGACAATTTAATTATGATGTGTCTTGTTATTGATTTTTTGGGTTCATCTTGTTTCGGACTCTGTGTGCTTCTTGAACTTGTGTGAGTTTTTTCTTCCCAATATCAGGGACGTTTTTTGTCATTATTTCTTGAAACAGGTTGTCTATTCCTTGTTCAGTTTTCTCCCCTTCTGGACCCTTATTACGTGGATGTTGTCCCAAAACTCTCTTAGGCTCTCCTCCTTTTTAAGTTTTTTTTTTTAAATTTGTTGTTCTGCTTGATGTGTCTTTATTGTAGCTATGTCATTCTTCATTTCTTTTTAGTTCTTTTCAGTTCCTCTTGATTCTTACACATGCTGTTGAATTTGTCTTCCATCCTGATGATGATTGCTCTGAATTCTTTCTCTGACAAATTGCTTGCCTCCATTTTGTTTACTTCCTTTTCTGGTAATTCCTCCTTTTCCTTCATAAGGGGGCTGTTTCTGTGTCTCTCCAATTTTGCTCCTCTCAGGATGTCTGGTTGTGTGGCTCATTCTCTACCACATTGACCAAAAGGCACAACATTCAACTGACAAGATATGACACAGAGGGAACAAAACACGAATGTAGTCATGAAACCAATAACCCCATTAAAGTTGACCACCAGAGAAAAGAGAATTAGGAGAGAGAAAAGAGCGCAAAAATATTGTTGAGGAAAAGAAAAATAGATAAGAAAGAAAAGAAAAAGGAGAAAAAAGAAGGGGCAAAAATATATATACATGGGGAAAAAAGTTTACAAATCAAACAAATAAACCAAAAAAGGCAAACAACAAACACCCAGAAAAAAAAGGGGAGGGGGGGACTGAATCTGAAGAGGTAGAGCTTTTTTCCAGAAAGTAAGGTAAAAAGAATTGAATGAACAGGAGAATGGCCACATTTCAGTATAGAAGAGGTAGAAAGAAAATGAGTGGATAAGAAGAAAAGTAAAAAATAAAATAATCAATAAAAAATATTCCCCCTTTCTTTAATCTATCTATCTATATATATATATTCATCTATTTTTGGAAAAGGAGAATAGAGTAGAGAACAAATAGGCTTGGGTTTGGTGAGTGAAACTAATTAAGCAATTAACAGAAGAAGAGACCAAGTGAGGAGAGGAAAAACAAAAGCATAAAAAATTGACTAGTGAAGAAAGAAAAGAGAAGGATGCATGGATTTGGAGCAGGGGAGAGGAAATTAGATATATGATTAAGCCAACAGAGAGTACTATAATAAGAATGCATCAATAAAGCAGAAAAAGAAAATCTATTTTTTAAGGAGTAAAAAGAAAGAAGAGAGAAAAACTAAAGCAGAAACAGGAGAAGAGAAACAGGATGAAAAAGGGAGAAGTAAGGAAGAAAATGTTGGCAAAAAGGAAAAAATGAGATAAAGTAATGATAAAAAATAAAAGTAAAAATGGAATGTAGAACACTAATCCAAAAAAAAACAAAAAGGTTAAAATAATAATAATAATAATAATAATCATAATAATAAATAAAATAAAGAAAAAAATTGTCTCTTTCTTAAGAAAAAGATAAAAAATAAAAAAGTGAAGCAGTGAAGTGTCGTTTGCTTCAGCTGAGTTTTAATGTCCCATGGGGGCTGGATTAAGACCCCTCTCTACTGGTTTATCTGGCACTTCTCAGTGTCCTTTTAGGTAGTCAGCACCGTATTGAAGTTTCCAGGAATGTACTGCTCCTCTGTGTCTGTCTCCATATCCTTGGTTCCAGGCAGACAGGACCAATCTGCCTGCTATGTTTTTTCTCCTGCTTTCAGTCATATTTGTACAAGCGTCTATTTCTGACATGGGTTCTAGGTGGTGTTGTTGCTGTACTAGGTTCTGGGACAAAATGTCCCCTCAACCCAGTCCCCAAGGGTTCCCTGGAGGTATTTAGAATCCTTGTTTCCCTGCAGAGCTCAAGGCTGGGTGCAGCTGCACTGCTAAGAGGGGCTGGCTCTTCTGGAGAGAAATGGCTGTTTAGGGTTGGATGGACCAGACTGTCCCAGAGCTTGCTTCCTGGTCACCTCTCCCTGCTTTGTTCTGCAGCCTCCATCAAACTATCTGCTGCAGCCTTGGTGAGTGTTTGTAATTAAAAGTTCCTATGTACTGGGTTTACTGGTAGTGAATAAAAGCAAGGAAAATATAAAGATAGAGAAACTGCGCCACTGCACATCTCTCTCCCCTGCCCAGCATTGCACCGCCAGTGCAAAACTTCAGGATGCCTTTCTGGGCACAGCCTCCCATGGCTGTGGACTTAGGTCTAGTCCCCTGTTACCAGAGCCCTGTGTACCCGCTTCCACAGTCGAGTGTTACATGTGTCCCCAAGGGACGTAGACTTGGTGCAGTGTAGTTTCCTTCTGATCCTCTCATCCTGGTGGTCATGCATCTCTCTCTCCAGCCCAGATCTCTTATTGTACTGTTCTCCAGTCATCCTCTGTGCTTTCTGGACATAGATTGTTTCACCAGCTGTGTTTAATTCACCAATTCCAGGTGGATGTTATTCAAATTAGCTGTTTCTTCTGTCTGCTTCATGAGAAGGTGCAGGACCTGTCCGCTATTTGGCTGCCATTTTGTCTCCCCCTGGACAAACTCCTTAGGTGCCCATGGCTGGGGAGGCTGGAGTCTCAGTGTTCCTGGGTTCCCAGCCAAGGCAGTAGGTCCCTGGCTGGTGTGGCTGTAGGGTCCCAGGTGGTGTCTGAGGGCTTCCTGGGTGGAGGTGAGGCTGGGCTCCCAGTCATAGCTGCTCTCCCCTTCAATATGGTATATGGCCTCTGCTGTAGAGCCAGCTTCCCCAGGAGAGATCACAGCTGTAGCAGAGGCAGCTCAACTAAGGGAGCCTAGTCTGTCAGCCCCCAAAAGTCTTGTGGAATATAACTGTCCCTCACTCACACACACACAAGCCCCACACATCCATGCAATCTTCTTTTGCTCCCTCCCTCACTCACATTCTCTTCCTCACTGCTGTCTTGTCAGCTGACATCTTGGATTCCACTCTCTGTTATACTCCATTGGTCTATATGCCTGTTCTAGTGTCAATACCAGACTGTTGGCTTTGTAGGATAATTTGATATCTGATATTATGATCCCTCCTAATACTTCTTTCTCAAGATTGCTGCAGCTATTTGGGGGTCTTTCATGGTTCCATATCAATTTTTGAAGTATTTGTTCTAGCTCTGTGAATATGCCATTGGTATTTTAATAGGGATTTTGTTGAATCTATTGATTGCTTTGTGTAGTATAGATATTTTAATCATGTTAATTTTTTCAATCCATGAATATGGTATATGCTTCCATTTGTTTGTATCTTCCATTTCTTTTTTCAATGTCCTATAGTTTTTTGTCCTTGGTTAAGTTTATTTCTAGATATCTTATTTTTTATTGTTGTTGCAATGAGAAATGGGATTGCTTTTTTACTTTCCCTTTCTGAGAGTTCATTATCTATACTAATAAAAGCCTTAGGTGGCCCTCGTGCCCTCACGCGATGCCCTCACATCATCATAAGATGGCTGTCCTGATGTTGTCACAAGATGGCCGCCCCCACATCATCACAAGATGGACTCCCCATGTTGTCACAAATGGTTGCCACAAGATGGCCAGCAGGGGAGGGCTGTTGTGGGTGATTGGGCCAGCAGGGGCAGGCAGTTGGGGTGATTGGGCCGGCAGGGGAGCAGTTAGGGGCAATCAGGCAGGCAGACAGGCGAGTGGTTAGAAGCCAACAGTCCCTGATTGTGACAGGGATGTCCAACTGCCGGTTTAGGCCCGATCCTGCAGGGGATTGGATATCCCCCCAGGGGTCCCAGTCAGACATCTCCTGAGGGATCCCTGATTGGAGAGGGTGTAGGCTGGGCTGAGGGACACCCCCTCTCATGCATGAATTTTGTGCACCAGGCCTCTAGTTGGTATATAAAAATGCCATTGATTTGTGGATGTTGATTTTTTTAATCCTGCTACCTTGCTGAATTAATTTACTAAGTCTAGTAGTTTCCTGGTGGAATCTTTAGGGTTTTCATTGTACAATATTATGCCATCTGTGAATAATGTTAGTTTTACTTCTTCCTTTCTAATTTGGATGCCTTTTATCTCTTCTTCTTGTCTGATTGCTGTGGCTAGGACTTCCAGTACTATGTTGAATAAGAGTGGTGAATGTGGACATCCTTGTCTTGTTCTTGTTCTTAAGGGGAATGCTTTTAGATTTTGCCCATTGAGTATTATGTTGGCTGTAGATTTGTCATATATGGCCTTTATTATGTTGAGATATAATCCCTCTATTCCCACTTTACTGAGAGGTGTGTTTTTTAAGTCAAAACAAGGGTGCTGAATTTTTGTGGAATACTTTTTCTGTATCTACTGATATGATCATGTGGTTTTTATTTTTAAATTTGTTTATGTGATGTATCATATTTATTGATTTGTGAATATTGTACCAGCCTTGTATCCCTGTAATAAATCCCAGTTGGTCACGGTATATGATCTTTTTAATATATTGCTGGATCTGATTTCCTAATATTTTGTTAAGGATTTTAGCATCTGTGCTCATCATGGATATTGGCCTATAATTTATTTATTTGTTGTAGCATTATCTGGTTTTGGAATTAAGATAATGCTGGCTTCATTAAAAGAGCTTGGAAGTGTTCCTTCCTCTTGAATTTTTTGGAATATTTTGAGGAAGACAGGTGTTCTTTGAATGTTTGGTAAAATGTACCTGTAAATCCATCTGAGCCAAGACTTTTGTTTGCTGGAAGTTTTTAAATTACTGCTTCAATTTCATCAGCTGTTATTGGCCTACTCAGATTTTCTGATTCTTCCCAGTTGAAGTTAGAAAGATTGTATGTCTCTAGGAATTTGTCAGTTTCATCCAGGTTGTCAGTTTATTGGCATATAGTTGTTCATACTATTTGCTTACAATCTTTTGTATTTCTGTGGTGTCCTCTTTCATTACCTCTTTCATTTCTGATTTTATTTATTTGAGTCCTTTCTCTCTGTTTTTTTGATGAGTCTGGCTATGGGTTCATGAATCTTGTTTATCTTTTCAAAGAACAAGCTCTTGAATTTATTGATCTTTGGTAGTTTTTTTTATTCACTGTGTCATTTATTTCTGCTCTGATCTTTTTTATTTCCTTCCTTCTGCTTCCTCTGTGCTTTCCTTGCTAGTCTCTTTCTAATTCACTTAGTTTTACAGTTACATAGTTTATTAGTTTTTTGTTTGTTTGTTTGTTTTGTTATAGGCTCCTCTCCAGACTACTTTCACCATGTCCCATGGGTTTTGGGTGGTTGTGTTTTTAATTACTTTCTTGATCTCATTCATTCATTGTTTAATAATATGCTATTTAGCCTCCACACATTTGAGTGTAATTTATTTGATTTCTAACTTCTTGCCATAGTAATTTGAGAAGATGCTTGATATTATATCAATCTTCTTGAATTTGTATAGACATGTTTTGTACCCTACCATATGGGCTATCTTTGAGAATGTTCTATGTGCATTTGAGAAGAATGTATAGTCTGTTGCGTTGGTGTGAAATGTTCTGTAAATGTGGGTTAGGTCTATCTGATCTAGTATGTAATTTAAGGCCTTTGTATCCTTGTTCATTTTTTTGTCTGAAAGATTTATCCAGTGATATCAATGGGATGTTAAAATCCTCTTCTGTGACTCTATTGCTGCCAATCTCTCCCTTAAAGTCCATCAAGAGTTTTTTTTTTTTTTTTTTTTATGTAATTGGGTGCTCCCATATTGGGATCATATATGTTTAACATGTTTATATTTTCTTACTGAATCATTCCCTTTAGTATTATGAAGTGGCCTTTTTTATCTCTGGTTATGGCCTTTGTTTTGAAGTATATTTTATCTGATATGAGTATTGCTACCCCAGCTTTTTTTCCTTCCCATTTGCATGGAATATATTTTTTCCATTCCTTCACTCTTAGTCTGTGTATATATTTTGTTCAGAGGTGGGTCTCTTGTAGACAGCATATATATGAGCCATGATTTCTTATCCATTCATTCACACTATGTCTTTTGACTGGAGCATTTAATCTATTTACCTTTAAGGTTATTATTGATAGGTATTTATTTATTGATGTTTTTGTTTTCTTTATGCCTATGATCCTCTCTCCTTTTCTTCTTCTCATTAAAGCAATCCCTTTATCATTTCTTGCATTCTTGGTTTGGTGGTAATGTGCTGCTTTATCCATTTTTGTCTGGAAAGTTGATTTCACCTTCAATTTTAAATGGGAGCCTCACTGGATAGTATTCTTGGATTTAGGCCCTTGGTTTTCATTACTTTCTGTACTTTATGTCACTCCCTTATGGCATGAAATGTTTCTATTGAGAAGTCATCTGACATTCTAATGGGAACTCCTTTGTAAGTAATTTTCTCTCTCTCTTGCTGCCTTTAAGATTTGTTCTTTGTCTTTGTTTGCCATTTTAATTATGATGTGTCTAGGGGTGGGTCTCTTTGGGTTCACTTTGATAGGTACTCTCTATGACTCCCAAAGTTGTATGAACTTTTCCTTCACTAGGTTGGGAAAGTTTTCTGTCATTATTTCATATATATATATATAATTATATATATATAATTGTTTTCAGGGAGAAAGGGAGAGGAAAGGAGAGATAGAAACATCAATGATGAGAGAGAATCATTGACTGGCTGCCTCCTTCACACCTCCTCCTGGAAATCTTGACTGGAATCAAACCCGGGACCCTTCCATCCACAGGTGATGTGCTATCCACTGAGCCAAACTAGATAGGGCTGTCATTATCTCTTTAAACAGGTTCTCTGTTCCTTGCTCATCCTCTTTCCCTTCTGGTATTCCTATAATGCGGATGTTCTTATATTCCAAGTTGTCTCAGATCTTCCTTAAGCTATTTTCCTGCCTTTTAAGTCTTTTTTTTTCCATTTGCTGCTCTAAATAAATAAATTGTATTTATTTCTACCTTGTCTTCCAAATAGCTGATTCAATCCTCTGATTCACTCAGTCTACTTTTAATACCTTCCAGTGTGTTCTTGATGTCAGATATATCATCTTCATTGCTGAATGATTCTTGTTCATGGCTTCTATTTCCCTTTTCATAGTGTAATTTGCACAATGTTCCTTAAGCATATTTATAAACATTGCTTTGAACTCTATGTTGGATAGGTTGCTTGCCTCCATCTCATTTAGTTCTTTTTCTGGAGAAATCTTCTTTTCTCTCATTTGGGGGTTGCTTCTTTGTCTCCCCATTTTAGCTGTATCTTTGTATTTGTTTCTATGTATTAGATAGAACTGTTATGCCTACCAGTCTTTGTAGGGTGGCCTTATGTAGAAAGTGTTGAGGGGTGCAATGTTGCAGTTCTTCATTTACCTGAGCTGGATACTCTAGGACTGCCCTTATGTGCCTTTTTTTGGATTCTCCTTTTGTATTTGGAACTTGATTGTTGATGTCACATGTGGGAGGAATCTCCCCTCTAACTTGCTGCCAGTGAGCTTCAACCCCAATGTCTTTGTGACAGCTGTTATACAGGTCTGCTATTTGTGGTGCTCACTGGATTTTGCTCTGATGTTGTTGAATCCAGTCCCTGGTGTGTCTATTCTGGGCTTCCTGGGAGCTTCTCTAGTGCAGGTGAATATGAGTCACTGTCCCTTTCTGGCCATGGGCCACCTGATTGAGGTCCAAGAGGTGATGCCGCTAGGAATCCAGTGGTCAAGTACTCTTTAGCCCAGAGGCTTGGTCTACTTTGAGTCTCACACCTTGATTGTCCCTGTTCTGAGCTGTGCTTCCTTCTCCCACAGAGCTTATCCTGCAGGTTTCAGCTGCAGGTATTTGGGGTCCTATCTGGCATTCACCACCCTGCTCTGTCTTGGGTGGTGTCTGCAGTGGGGACCCAAATGCTGTTTCTGAGTAATTAGATTAGGCAAGACTCAAAGCCTCCAGAGACTCATCTCTGCCTTTAGACTGATTAGATTCAGTCTTGAGTAGCCTCAGGCAATCACCCATGGGGTGGGGGTGGGGTGAGAGGTTTTCAAACAGGGTTGGGCAATTGCTTCTGCCTGGAGGCTAATTGTTATTCTCAGTTTCTCATCACGCCCCAGATACTCCACAGGATGAGGCAAAGGGTTTTCCAATATGCTGGGGCAGCTGTCTTCCCTTGAGGCAAAAACTTCCTGGACAGCAAAGGTCTGCCTGAGAAAGATAATCTCTGCAGTGTGAGGGGATCTCTCAGCACAGGAAACTGTCTGCCTTCTGAACTCTAATCCCAGAGTCCCCAACTCTGGTTTAGGCTTATACAGCATCAGTCTACTGTGCCCTCCCTCTGCTGGAGCCCAAGGTGAGTAGCTTCACTCAAAATTTTGTGAATTGTCCCTTTAAGGGCGTACCTGCATTTCCAGCTATATCTGGCTGGCAGACAGCAACCCTGTTGCTTTTCACAGCCAGATATTATCTAGGTACCCTACTCAGTTCTGGTGCTTTCAGGCGGGGGACCCAACTGGGGGATTAGACCCCAGAGTTTTCAGTGGCAAACCCCCACAGCTCAAATTCTCTCCATAACTTCAGCTGCTGTCTGTAGGAGCCCAGCCATCCCTTTCAATGCCTCCTACCTTCCTACCAGTCTTTATGCTATCTCCACTTTCTGTCCTTGGTTATCAGACTTCTTTCTAGCTAGTCATCAATTGATTATTCAGGATGTTTGTTTGTTTTTGTTTTTTGTATTTTAGTTGTAATTCTAGTTTGGTCCTGGAAACATGTCTGTGTAGCATCCACTTACTCTGTTCCATTTGAAATGGCTATTTTAACTTATTAATTAGGTCCAGTAAAAATGATCAAACACCTGTTAATTGATAGTCATTGGCACCAATTGTATACCAACAAGGAACCCCAATTAGGGGTGTAGTGATGAAAGAGACTTTATTCAGTGCAAACAGCTCAACATTGATACAGTATGGTGTTGAAAACAGCACTTCTGTAGAAGAGCTCTATATTGCAGCCGTGAGAACATCATGGCCTTGGGACAGCTCAATGTGATGCAGCACCAATGTCCAACTAGGCAGATCTCTTCAGCTAGGTAGATTTGCTCAGATCTCTAAGAGTCTGCTCCACTCTGCTCTGATGAGAAATATTCCTTGTTTCAGCTCTAGCCAGAGAAAGGCAGTCTTCTGTCTTCTGTCTTCTGTCTTAAGTGCACTCTGTCAGCTAGATAGCTTATATGTACAGAAGTCCCTGCCCTCAGTTTCTGATTGGCTTGTCCTCATGCAAGTTAGGATGCCAAATCATCACTTTTTGGTCCAAAACACACTGTCCTGATTGGTCAGAATAAAATTGCTCTGATTGGTCAGATCTGTGTAGCTCCAATTGGATGGGAAAAGCCTCAATCCTATTGGTTATAATGGGATTCCAGGAAACCTTTATAAGGGCTGATTTATATGGCAGAAACACAGTGCAGGCAGGCAATTCAATGCAGAGACAGGCAGTTCAGCACAGAGGCTTCTCTATGAACTGCAGTTCGTGTGAAAGGCCCTTGTGCAGAAATGCTGCTAGACTGTGTTTGTTTGTTTTTTAATTTAAGCCCAGTTAGCCTCCAAGAGCCTTTCTTAGTAAGTGTTGTTTTTTCCCCCTCAGAGTTCACATACCTTAGCTTCTGTCATTATAACCAATTGACGCAGGCCCTTGTTCTCTTTCTTTATTGTAACTAGAGGCCCAGTGCATGAAATTTGTGCCTGGGTAGGGTCCCTAGTGGCTGCCGCTGCCAGCCGGGGTCTCCTTTCCCTGGCTGCTGGCTGCTGGCTGAAGCCTTCCTTTGTTCTGCGCTGCCCCCTGATGGTCAGCGCACATCATAGCGAGTGATTGAACTCCTGGTTGGTCGAACTCCCTAGGGGACACTTTGCACTTTATGGAAGTTGGAAAGAACTGTATATCTAGATAGCTAGCAGCCCTTAACCTTCTTTATTTTTTAAAACAGAGATTATTTGTTCTTGAAATAGGGACTATATTAATCAATAATAGTGAAAAGCCACGCATGCCAAAATGAGAGAGACAGTTAAGAAAACCTTAATGTCAATTATTTATTTTAAGAACTTTAATAAAAACAGATCCAGGATGTAGGTATTCCTGAATGGTATTCCCCAGAACTAAGTATCTGAAACAAGCAAAACTAGAAGATTATTATGTTACCTCTTATTCACATTCAATGCCAGGTTTCATTATGACTCTAGGACACTTCAAATTAATTTTGAAAATATGAATTGGAAGTCTGCCACTTAGGTTCTTAGCCAGACCTTGCTACCTGTACTCATGCTTTCTATGATCACTGCAGTGTAGTCCATTACCATTTGACATGCTATAATTTGGATGTAGTATAAAATGGCCTTTAACTTTGCCTTTTAGCTTTATGAGAATGAACAGGGACAGAAATTATATCAGTGTTTCAAGCATTGTCCTTACCCAACAGACTGGATAGGATCATGCTGAGAGTACAAGCTTTGGATCTAGACAGACCTGACTTCATCTATAGTATACAATATGAAGGAAGTTCTCCCATGTGCTGTGAGTCTCAGACAGCCCAGCTGCAAAGTGGAGATCACAGTTCCTTCTTTGCCCAGGTTGTTGTGAGAATGAAGTGAGATATGCTTTTTATGAGTGACAAATAATAGGTACTCATTAAAAGCATATATTTCCTATTATAATTATTGGTATATAATTATTAGTGTCTTGTATATTTCATGACAAATCTATTTTTTTCCTAAAGAGAACAAAAATTATTCCTTTCTCTTAAGCAATATTTATCCTTTACTTGAGGAATGGAGCAAGGGAGGTAGAGGAGGGTGGCATAGAGTTCTCATTTACTAGGTTGATCATCAATATGAATCAGATTTATTGCTTAACCTTCTTCCTCATTTATTATTGTCATGGATAACAAGTAAATAATTTAATCATCATATAGAATGTATGAAGTTATATATGAACTGCCTTCCCTGTAGCTGAAATTTTGATCCAGATATTATTAACAAAGTAACTCAAGTGGAGCCAATCTATTTTAGACCACTTATGGTGAAGGTTGCTGCCAAACTAATCTTCCCTAAACAGTGAATTTATTAAGTTACTCTCTTTGAATTTATCAAAATTCATCTTTCTTAAGTCCTGATGCATCAAATCTAAACTTTCTGCTAAGCTTTTAAGACTCTCCCTACACTAGCCCCACACTTTCAAGCCAAATATTTCTTGCTATTCTCTCAGTCCACTCTTCTTTAGGGAAGCCTACTCCTTGCCCATGAACAAATGCTTACCAGGCTTTCCTTCCTCCCTTTCCATTACTCATGTTGTTCTCTTTGCCTGAAACAAATTTTATTAAAACCTCTGCCTCCTCAAATCCAGCCCATTTCTACAATGATCATTTCTCTAACTAGTCTCTAACCCAATATTCTTGCAGGAACTTTTATATGATTTAATTTAGTTCATCATCACTTAATTCAACTCAATTAAATGATGAATTTTGTTGTACAATATTATTTCATGTGAAATAAAGTAGTCTATACAATTAGAATATTGTATCCTTAAAAATAGGCTGTCTTACATTTCTATATCTCTTAAAATCATTGGTATTTAACACAGAGGGTTAATAAATGTCAATTGATGAACTAATTAATTATAATTAGCATATTTATATTTTCCCATACTTCAAATTTAGCCATGAACAATATCAAACTAACTACATGCAATTTTAGATACTAATTGTAATTATTGGTTTTTGAAATAATTTTTAAATCTTTGTTTTAAAAACATGAAATCTGAGGGAGCTAAAAGCAAATTACATTTTGTTTGCTAAAGCATATTTAGTCTTATCTTAATTAATCTGCATTATTTAAGAAAAAGAGATATATTCTCACTGAGTCAAAGTTCTCTTATAGAACTAATTTATCAATCACAATCAGCTGAGTAATGTTTATGTCTGATGTCTTTTAAGTGTTGCTGTAGTTGATATGGTAGCTATCTTGATAATTTTATAGCAGTGAAGAAAAACAAATCAGTTTTTTAGTGGATTATAATCATAATACAGTGTGAGGCAAAAGTAGGTTTACAGTTGTCCATATGGAAAATCTATATATATATAAAAGCCTAAGCAACTGTTACAACTGGTTGACTGGTCACTGTGATGTGTCCTGACCACCAAGGGGCAGACAATCAATGCAGGAGCTTCCCCCTAGTGGTCTGTGCACTCCCACAGCCAACTTCCTACGGCTGGCCAACCTCACACAGTCCCTCCCACGGCTGGCTGGCCCTGATCAGCCCCCATTAGGGCCAACTGGCCAACCTCCCACGGTCCCTCCCCCAGCTGGCTGGCTCCGATAGGCCCAGGTCCCGGGAACATCCTGGAGACCCAGGCCACTCCTAGCCTCTAGGCCTGCACTTAGGCCCTGAGCGGCAGGGGTCCCAGAACACCACCTGGCCACTCCGGGGCTATGGGTGCAGCTGCTTGCACGTGCTCGGGTGCCAAGCTGCGGTTTGGGTCCACACTCCCAGCCCAGAGCCCATGACAGGGGGCCGGCTGGTAGCCTCTGGGGTGTGCAGAGACCCCAGCAGCTGCCTCTGTGCGTGGCCTGGGGGTCCCCACATGCCCCCAGCCCAGTGCCCATGACGGGGGGCTGGCTGCCAGTCTCTAGGGTGTGTGAAGACCCCAGCGGCCACCACCAGTGGTGGGGACACCCCCCTACCCCAGTGAATACAATGCAGGCGCCGCATGAGCTGCAGAGGAAACACCTTTTTAAAAAATATATATATTTTATTGATTTTTTTTTTTTTTTTTTTTTTTTACAGAGAAGAGGGGAGAAGGATAGACAGTCAGAAATATCAATGAGAGAGAAACATCGATTAGCTGCCTCCTGCATAATCCCCACTGGGGATGTGCCTCCAACCAAGGTACATGCCCTTAATAGGAATCAAACCTGGGACCCTTCAGTCTGCAGGCCCAGGGTCTATCCACTGAGCCAAACCAGTTTGAGAGTAAATACCTTTTCTGACAGCTCGTTGGCTAAACTCCCTGTAGGCCACCACTTGCAGTGTTCTTGGTAACTTGGGTTATAAGAATCCAGGAAGGTGATCTAGGGTTTTTCCACCACACTCATGGAGGAAAAAACGAAGGTCCGCTACTGGAGGGGCTAAGAAATGTCAGATCCTACTCCAGCCGGTTTGGCTCAGTGGATAGAGCCTCAGCTTGCTTACCACAGGGTCTGGGTTCAATTCTGATCAAGGGCATGTACCTCCTCCTGGGCCTCGGCCAGGACTCATGCAGGAGGTAAACAATCAAAGTGTCCCTCTCACACTGATGTTTCTCTCTGTCTCTCCCTCTCTCTTCCACACTCTCTAAAAATCAATGGAAATATATCCTCAGGTGAGGATAAAAAAAAAAAAAAGAAAGAAATGTCATATACTATGAAAGACACATCTTGAAAATGCCTAAAGAAAGTTGTCATTTTTTCATGGTGAAAGGACTGGAGTCCGTGTTGATGAAAACACCTTGGTGACTGTGGTGGCTGGCAGTGGCTGCAGCAGCAGGGCTGGCGCCTTCCCCTGATCAGCCCGGTCGCCTCCCACAGAGGGTGGCCTAAGCCATCAGTAGGACATCTCCTGAGGGCTCCCAGTCTGTGAGAGGGGGCAGGCTGGGCTGAGGGAATCCCCCACCATGCACGAATTTCATGCACCAGGTCACTAAAATATAATAATAAATAATAATACAAGAATAAACCATGTTTAGCATACTAACAATTGTAAACCTACTTTTACCCCACCCTGTATAAACTTTTAGTGTTTCTCCACAATCATGACTTACATTTATTTTCTTTTTTAACAAATTATATGTTTTTAATGATTTCAGAGAGGAAGAGAGAGGGAGAGAGGGAGAGTGAGATAGAAACATCAATGATGAGAAAGAATCATTGATTGGCTGCCTCCTGCACACCCCCTACTAGGGATTGAGCCCGCAACCTGAACATGAACCCTGACCGGGAATCAAACTATGACCTCCTGGTTTATGAGTCAACCCTCAACCACTGACACACACTGGCCGGGCTGTCTTAAACATATTTGTTTTATAATTTTTTAAATCTTTGCCATATATACTATTATTATATACTTCCCAAAAGCAAAACTAGTAATTTTTTTGGTAAAGAAGAGTTGTATGATATACTTTAACTTTTAGTATCATATTACATTACACAAAATATGCCTAATCTATGCTAATAAAAGGGTAATATGCTAATTAGACCAGATAGACCGGATGTCCTTCCAGCAAAGCCACAGTGGCTGCAAGGGCCAAGGAGGGCCAGCAGCCACGGTGGCTGTGAGGGCCAGCAGTAGCAGCAGCAGCGGGGTGCTGGAGGCATGATCGGCCCAGTTGCCTCCCACAGAGGGAGGCCAGACTGCATCTTAGGCCCACTTCTGCTCCCCGCAGGGAGTGGGCCGAAGCCATTAGTGGGACCTCCCCTGAGGGCTCCTGGAATGTGAGAGGGGGCAGAAGGGGCAGGATAGGCTGAGGCACCCCCTTCCCTCACTCAGTGCATGAATTTTCGTGCCCTGGGCCTCTTAGTGTAATTATAATAAAATGATATTATCAAAGTTGTCTGGCTAACACAGATTTTCCCCCAGATTCAAAGTGAAAGATACATTCCATTGATTTAATAATATTTTCTAGATGAATCTCTCATCACATTCATGCTGTGAATTTTCAATGGTATAGAGACTATTGGGGGTAGGTGCAGGATATAGAGTGGACAAATGTATTTTGAGAATTTGAACAGTGAAATATATAATGACCAGCAGGTGTCTCTGTTATACAATGTAGCTGAGATTCTGGAAGCTTGTCTAACATTAACCCTATTTTATGCCTAACTAAATTCTCTTCAATTTTTACATTTAAATTTCCTTTCTTCTTGCAAATCCTTACTTCTTTTATGTTGTTAATGATGGCTCTGCCTTTTATTTTCTTTAAAATGCTGTATCTAAAATTATTTTCTAGTGCCTGGATTCTACCTTTTTTCTCTGAGTTTATCTTACTCCATGTTTTAGAATGAGGGCTGGATTAAGATATTTTGAAGCCCTCAGCAAATGAAAAGATTGTGATAACACTTCACATATGTAATTTTAAAATATGGTAAATTGTAAAGTAGTGGTAAAGGAGTTTGACAAAGTTGTTTTCTTTAAATTTAATTAAAAGTTAAATAATAACTCTGACAATGTGGCAATGTTTCCTAAATATATCAAACTTATTTTTTCTTAAAATTTTAGGGAAAAAAATCTGATGATCTATATTGAGGGGTTTCTAAATTTAGTCTCCCTTTTGTATAATCTGTCACTGTGTAAAAGATAGGGCCAAAATGAAATGCAGAATTATGCAAAACACCTGTGCCAGGAATATAAATCATAGACCAGACATAAAGGAGTAGATGAAGGGGGCCCAGAGACAGTTGAAGTAAACAGAGGAATGAACGAGTGTCTCTGGACATTGCCAGTGGGAGTGTAATTTGTACACTCTCTCCAATAAAAATCCAGTGCTTATTGATAGTTAATTATGTACTAAACTTTGCATTCATTATCTCATTTTGCCTCACCATAGCCCTTATTGGTGCTATGATTAATCTCATACCAAAATGAATAAACTGAGGCTCAGAGATGAGTTTCATTAGGTTAACAGTAAGAGGTTGGCTAACATTCTTAACCTCTATGAAATATTTTTAGAAGACAGTTTGACACTATATATTTTTTCAAATTAAAATTTTGCTACTCTTTGGCCTAACACTTCTAAGATTTAAAGAACTAATAATGGATAAGTGCAAAAATATATCTATAAGGTTTTTATTAGAGACTTTTATAAAATTGGAATTCTTAGTTAATGCTACAGAATCAGACTTCCATAAAAGTTTATTTACTACAAACTTCCTTTGGAAGAATGGGAAGCTGATTTAATGAGGATCAAGTTATCAAGAAGGAAGAGGAAAAAAGCAAAATTGTCTGGTAGCTAGCAGATCTGGTTTGGATGCCCTCATAACTCTAGCAGACACTACCTGTTGGGACAAGTGACCTCTAACATTTTTCTTTTGGAACCTCGGTTTTCAAAATTAATTCATTCCGGACGGCTGTTTGAAAATGGAATCATTTCCTATTAGAAGTAATGTAACTTGGATTAATGTGTTCCAGACCCCTAAATGATTCCCTATTTAACCTTTCTTATATACAGTACATGATTTAGAAATAAACACTTTAAAAACAAAAAGAACATGAAATATAAATCAAAATTTAATAAAAGAAAATAAAATGTACAGTAAAAAATCAACATTAAATAATAATAAACAGCAACAAAAGAAAGAAAATATTCATAGCACACTTTCCTGGATGTTAACAATGTGAGATTTAGTGGTAAACTGACTCATACTCATGCATTCTATCCTTTGTTGCCCTAGAGACACATGACTCAACATACAGGTATCAGCATGAAAGGGTTGTAGAGCTGAGAGGTGAATTGTTTGAGATAGGAGACGTTTGAGAACTAAGGTTTGACTGTAATTCAAAGCTCCAGTTTCTAAGTCCCAGGAGAGAGCCTCCAATTGGCCAAATTTAGGTTCAGTGATAACACCTGTGGGTTGAATCAAGAGAGCATTTTTCCCCTTTAGCTTCTGTAATAGAAGGCAATCTCTCAGAAAATTTCTCCCCCAAGACTTAAAATAATGTGAAAGAGTAACTTTCCTAGTTGGAAATTAGGGTGTTAATGCAGAGAGGAAATGAAGCTGGAAAGACCGAAAATAAAAAAGGGGCAAATGACTACTAGGCTACTTTAAAATAGATATATCCAGCAATGGAGGATTAATGGATTAATTATACCATATCAATCTAATAGAATACAAATGAAAAATTAAAAATAACATTGTAGAAAACTATTTCTTGACATTAAAAGGTCATGTTACACTTGTAAAATAAAATTAAAACAAAACAATATGTAATATATGAATCCTTTTTTGTAAACACACAGTCACAAATACGCATTCCTTTATGTGGAGTTAGGTAATGGTAATTTGATTAATTCTTAGTAGAACTAAGTACTTTCCTAAAATTGCCTGACAGCTTTTTCGTCTTAACAGTTTCTTCCTTTCCTCATGACTTCTTTACTAGGTCTCTCACTATTTATCAGTTCTAGTTCATAGAGAGGTGTTGTATGTGTGTGTACATGTATGTACATGTGTGTGCATGTGTGTACATGTGTGTGACCTAGAATTTGAATTTTCCCTTTTGTTATTTGTTTTGTGTGTAAATGTACTTGTGTAAACAGGTGCAGAGGCTGATTTAAGTTGCATGGATTAAATCATGAAGTGAAATCATTTGAGAGTTATGAGTAAGAATGATCATCACTTGATTTGAAATCATTAGAAAATTTGGGTGGTTTTAATCTCTTTGCTTCATGAATTTACATTACTTTTCCTATGTGAAAAATGCAATCATAGTGTTTATTGAATTTATAGGAACACTGACAAAATGTATTAAGTGATTGAGGCAAATTTTATTATAAAAGCATTAGATAGTAATGATAAGTTTTCATTTACAAAGATTGCTAATTTTCCTGCCTCTAATTTATAGCTAATTTTTAAAAAATATCATCTGGTCTTGAAAACACATCTGAAAAGGGCTTGAGACACAATCTAACAATGCATGTGGGATTATGCTGATGCTTGTTGAATGGTTCCTCTAAACAGTCCAAATTATTAACCACTGAAATGCCTCATAATTTAAATATTGTCCTGCATCTAACATGTGACTTGTACTTGCCTGGATTTCCAAATAGTGTAAAGAATTATTTGTTTAGACTAAATGTAATTTTGAACCTTCCTGTTCTCCCTGGTCAGCTGAGAATAATGTAACTCACATAAACTTCCTCAGTGCACACACATTCTTCTAGAAATCAAAGCTGAGCATATTTTGAAGTTAGAGTACAATGTTAATGAGGCCATGGAGATGGGTTTTATCAGGCAGTCAGTGACTACTTTTGCTGTGTTCCTAGTCCCAGTGCCTTAACACTAATTGTTTGTCAGATACATACTGCAGGAGAACTGGGTCAAAGTGTGTCTATGGATTATAGGTACAAGTGGAAATCTTGTACCTGTACTGGAGAAAGGAGTCAAGAGTGACATCATCTTCTTTATGTGAAACTCAAATCATTTATGAAACAAACTAATAACTTTTAAAAAATATTCATATTTTTGCAAAATGCAATATAGGATAAGACATGGTAATTTATTAATTAAATTGTCAGAACATATTAGAAAAGATATAAGAATTAAAAAAAATCTAGGAGTGTTTGAAATCTCATCTGGTGCCTGCCAAGTCTTCCCCTTGAGTGTTATTTGTGGAGGAGTTTGGGTGGTGGTGCTCTGGAATGGTCTGAAGCTGGCTACCGGGTGTGTTGGTTCTGTGGCCTCTTGGAAGGTGCAGGCCAAGGTCATCTGCTCCCTGTGCCTTGCCCAGAGCCACCTGGTATGAGCTACAACAAAGTTGCTCCTTATGCTGAGCTGGAGGTACCTGGGAGTGGCTAAGCTGCAAACGGAGGCCTGCTGCCACTAGTGCGGGACTTGGGGATGCTGAGCAAGAGGAGCAGGGCATGCTTAGGCCAGATGCTGCTTGTTTGAGGCTTGTGAACCTTTGAGAAATTTTAGGAAAGTTTGAACCATGGGCCAAAACAAGCCACTTTCAGGGAAAAGCCACTGGAAGAGCTTTGGGTGGGCCTACAGGTTGGGGGTCTCAGTGAATCACCAGGGTAGGGCAACTTGTTAACCAGGCTGATGGAGACAGATATGGTGCCCACATGCACCTGCAGGGGGACAGCTCAGCAAAGGAACAATGTCCTCTGCCAGCACTTCTGTTTGGGAGAAAGCTATCCCTTCAGCCTTTGCCCTGAAGCCAGATAATCCCATTCCTCCCCTTATGTCCATGCTGCCTTTCAAGCTCCTGCCTCAGTATTGAAGCTCCAGCAGTGAGTAAGCTCATGTGCAGGCTCTTTAAGAGGAACATCTGTTTCAAATCATAAGAATTCCTTCTTTTTTACAGCAGGGTAATATTCCATTATGTAGATGTACCACAGCATGGATGGAACTGGAAAACATTATGCTATGCAAAATAAACCAGTCAGAGAAAGATAAATATCACATGATCCCACTCATTTGTGGAATATAATGAACAACATAAAGTGATGAACAAAAATAGAACCAGAGACATAGAAGCATTGAACAGACTGTCCAACTTATGAGGGAAGGCAGGAGGTGAGGGGGTAAGAGATCAACCAAAGGACTTGTATGAATGCATATGAGCATAACCAATGGACACAGACAATGGCAGGGGGGAGGGCATGTGCTGGGGGATAGGAGAGGCCAGGGAGAGGTCAATGGGGGAAAAAGGAGACTCACATAATACTTTAAAAAATAAAGAATTTAAATTAAAAAATAAATTAATTTAAAAAAAGAGGAACATCTGGAACTCCAGCAGCCCTCTATCTCACTCAGCTACAGTCTTCACTTGTTATAAAAGTTATGGATACTTCTCTTCCTTTCACTGGAATCCTGGGCTGGGGAGTCTGGTGTGGGGCTGTGACTCCTCACTCCTCAGGCTCTACCTGTGAAGCTGAGCTGAGATATTCCTCCTGATTTTTAACCAACACACATGGGTGTGGGACCAGCTGGTTCCTCGTATCTGTTCGCCTACCAGTCTCCAGATGGTTTCTTCTGTACATCCTTCGTTCTAGAACTTCTATTCAGCCACATTTTAGGTGGTTCTTAATGATGATTATTCTATACTTCAGTTGTAATTTTTTTTTTTTTTTTTAGTTTAGTTGTAATTTTGATGTGGTCATGGGATGAGGTGAATACAGGACATATCTATTCCACCATCTTGACCCCAAATCTGCCAGCCAACATCTTGGCCTTGGATTTTTAGCCTCCAGAAGAGTGAGAGATTAAATTTCTATTGTTTAAGCAACTTAGCCTGTGGTATTTTGTTATGGCAGCTCTAGGAAACTAATTCAGACTAAATCACTGCTAATGTTCTCTCCAGACCAAAATTTTATTGCTGTTTTTAAAAGATGGCTGTTATTTCTCTTGAGAGTGAAAAGTGCAAATAATGGTGATGGTTCTATGGTAGTCTTAAGGAACTTTTTATGTCCTGTTGGTTTATCTTCTTCCTTTGCCTCAAGATATTTGCCATATATTGGTGGAATTCCACTAGCTGACAGTGTAGAACTCTAATATCATACACCATGAATCTACTCACTGGGATTTGTGTATATTTATTCATTAGTATATTTGGTGTTTCAACTCAGAAGCAGTGCCTGAGGATTAAAATATGAATTTTTCTGACCTTTTTTAAAAATTTCTTTATTGATTAAGGTATTACATATGTGTCCTTATTCCCCCATTACCCCCACCTCCCACTCATGCCCCCACCCCCCTATTGTCTGTGTCCATTGATTAGGCTTATATGCATGCACACAAGTCCCTTGGTTGATCTCTCCACCTTACCCCCACTGTCCCCTACCTTCCCTGAGGTTTGATGTTCTGATTGATGTTTCTCTATCTCTGGATCTATTTTTGTTCATCAGTTTACGTTGTTTATTATATTCCACAAATGAGTGAGATCATGTGATATTTATCTTTCTCTGCCTTATCTTTTCTATGACTATTACTGTTAAAATATTGATAAAATCTGTATGATAAATCTTCAAACGTCACATTTTGTTCCTAAAATTACTCTCTCTTCAGGTTTCCCGTGCCTTCATTATCAGATACTCCTCATTTCGCCCTTTTTTACATAATTTTGATAAATTATTAAAATCTTAATGCATTTGGTTTTATTATAGGTTAAATGATATTTTCAAGGTGCAGAAGGAAATATATATTGCATATTTTCATGATGACATAAAAAAACTTATGATAACCAGTACTTCTTGGAAAAATGATTGATTCTAGAACTGGATTAGGAAATAAATATACAAGATATCTCTGGACCATCTCCTACTTCCAGAAAATAAGGAAATGCTCACAAACAAAATCCATATTGATGGGAGTGTGTCAAATGGACACAAGGACCAACTGAAAGAGCTCTCAATGTCATAGTGGGAACAATTTAAACAATAAAATAAAGTAGTATTGGATTATAACCCAATGCATAAAATAAATATGCATGAGTCCAAACTGAAAGAATATCAATATGATAAATAATTGAATAAATAATTGTAGGAGAAGGAATGAATCTCTCATGTGCAAGAAGTCTAAGTAACTTCTGTAGCTACTTTGCCCTTAAGGAGAGGGAGTGTAGTTCACAGCTCCTTAAATATGAGCTGCACATAGTGACTTCCTTCCAAAGAGGACAGTATGGAAAGGGGAAAAGAGTAACTTTGGAGTGGAGACCCTAATAACTAACTCAGCCAGGTGATCAAGAACAACACCAAAAAAAGGAAAGGAGAAACTGTGTCTAGGAACTCCGTGTACTATCTTCTTAACTTTTCTGTAAATCTAAATCAATTTTAAAATATAAAATCCATTTTTAAAAAACTGAAACAGCGCTAGCCGGTTTGGCTCAGTTGATAGAGTGTAGGCCTTCGGACTGAAGGGTCCCAGGTTTGTTTCCTGTCAAGGGCACATGTCTGTTTTTTACATGACCGGTTTGCCAGCTCAATCCCCAGTAGGGGGCGTGCAGGAGGCAGCCAATTAATGATTCGCTCTCATCATTTATGTTTCTAGCTCTCTCTCCCTCTCCCTTTCTTACTGAAATCAATAAAAATATGAAAAGAAAAAAAAAACCCAAACTGAAATCATTCTTCAAATCTAGGGATTATAACAATATTTTGAGATGAGTGCTGATGATAATATTAGAGAAAGGGTTAAAGTATTTCTAAAACTTTATGAGGTAAGTCTTTACACAAGAATCCACCTTCCGACAGCCACCTTGTTTTAGCCATTCTCACAAATAAATTCCACCGATACTCTCCTGTCATTCATAAATGAGGAAGGTGCTAATTCTCAGACTCCTCAAAACATGTTCTCTCTCCTCATTGTTACTCAGCATACCTGACACATTAGGCTTGCATTTGATATCTCTAAAACCAGTGACAAACTGAAGAGCATAACTATCAGCACCGTTGTCATCTTACTTCATGGATGCTTCTGCCTCAATCATTACTCCTCCTAAATGAAACACACTGAATTCAGCTTATATCAAACTATGCTGGTGTGCACCTGTCCTTAGGATGCATGCTGAAGACACTAGTTCTGTTTCTCCTGCTGTCTGTTTAAACTGCTCAATGAAGTGGTTCTATTTTTTACCCTATCTGATATATTGGATTTAGCTCAGAACATTTTTTAATGGTAGTAATTTTTTTTTTTAGCTCAGAACATTTTTATTCTTTCAGATCATGAAAGAACTCTGAGCACTTTCAAATTCTCAAACAGTCTTGTTTTAGTAATAGATTCAACCCAGTGTATTAATATGAAGTCTTACTTTGTTTATAGCTAAATAACCACTCTCAACTTTGGCCTGCTACCCTCTGGAAGAGGTGAAGTCTTTGCCATTAGATTTTTCTCTTTCCCTGCTTTGAACTTTTCTGCCTCCTGCTCCAGGTTGTCTAGCTCTTCAAGATTTGGAATTGGGAAGAAAGGAAAGGCAGAGGAATATATGGGTACATTTCACTTCAGGTTTGAGAACATTAGTGTTTTTATCTTCCTCCTCTGATTCATTTCATTGTTCTCATTCATAAATCTTCCTGACCCCTTTCCACACTCAGAAGTTCCAGCTGAATTAATTTATAAAAAAAGGGTTTAAAGAAGAATAACTTTTAGGCTATGTGGACATGGTGTCCTCTAAGCACCTGGAGGTATAGATTAACCTAAGGGAAGGAAGAAAGCACAGGGTAAATAGGTTTAATCACTGAGATTTAGGTTCTTGAGAAAGAGAATGATAATGGATCACTTCAGGATTGACATTAGTTGCTTTTATTTGGTTTTGGTAATGTTGGTAAATAAATGTCACTTGGGGGATCAAGTCTTCATAAGAGCAGGACAGAAGAGCGAGGAAGCAACTGTGTGGAAAGTTCTGCGACACTTGCTGCTCATGAGCACATAAGTAGGCATTTCCATCAGGAAGCTGCCACGGAACTGCCCAGAATTAAGACACTGCTTTTGAAGTAACTTTTGAAATAATTCATCCTTTACCTCAGAAACTTTCACCTCCAGAATGTTCATGATTATTGGCTTCCTTCTTTGTCTTTTCTTTTCTTTTTGTTTCCTTTCCTAATTGAGATTTTATTTTTTTGAGGATCAGTACACAAATCAGTACACAGACATTTCAATTTGTACACAATTCTTAACATACATACCAAAAATGTAAAGCCATGTAATTGTGATTCTTTTCTAAACAGTTATTCCAGTGACTTTCCCGCTTGAAATTTAGAGGCTAACTTTCCTTAATAGAGTATCAAGTACCAATATCTTCAAATGTTGATACGCTGTTACATCAAAGTCCCACTAATTCACAATTTAATATCATATATACTACATAATCAAATTTTCAATCTTTCACAGCACATTGACAAAGTTACTAGGAAAACACCAAAGATGTTACAGATGCACAAAATTCTGACAGGGAGAGCCAAGATCAAGGAGTGGTTTTCTTTAGGAAATAATTCTACCAAAAACATGTGAATAGAAGTAATTTAAAATGTTCAAGACATAGCAAACACATGACTGACTCCAAATTGCCATTTAGTATGCTTTGTATTATAGGATATAAAAATTACCCCATCTATGGAATGTTAAGCTGACACCCAAGACAATCAAAGTCTCCCATATTCAATATCCCACTATTTTCTGGTTGTACCAAAAATTAAACAACCAGCAAATGATTTCACCTCTTAAAAAAAAGCATTTACACTTAAAAAAATGGGATGAGGTGGAATTCCCTTCTTCTTAAAGATGTTTCTAGAGCTACTAAAAAACTTGCATTTACAAAATAGTTGATAAAAATATTCCTCTGGATTGTACAAGAAGGGAGACAGGGACCACTGATAAGACATGGTATATGACATTAGCCAGACTTGGCTTCTTTTTCTCCTGCTTCATCTGAGGTTGGACTCTCCTCGTTTTTAGTTTCTCCGTTTTCCGCAGGTAGATCTTTAGGTTCCTGGTCAGCCACTTCGGCCTGCTTTGCCTTTGCTCCCCTTTTCCCTTTCGTTTGCACTTTTTTGTCCGCAGACTTATCCTTTCCTGCCGCCTTTTTGGGCTTCGCTTCCACTTTTGCAGGAGCAGGTTTGGCTGACAACCTGGCCGACCTCCTCTTCGGCTCCTCCTTGGCCGCCCGCTCCGTAGAGCTGACCTTCCTCTTGGGCATCGTGGCGGCGGGCCGGGCGCGTGCTGGGTGCCTGAGGGCGCGTGCTGGGTGTCTGAGGGCCGCGGCGCGCCCGTGGCTTGGCGAACCTGGGTTGCCGGGCCGCTGCCGGTCTCCCGCCGCCCAAGCTGCTCAGGCCCGCGATGGGGGCAGTGGGAGAACCAGATCCTTCTTTGTCTTTTCATAAAAGAATTTCAAAAATTACAGATGTTGCAGCTAATTTAAACTTTTAACTTTTTTCAGTTTTGAGTTAGGCCTCTTCTAATATTTAATTATCTTACGGAAAAGCTAAACTTTAGCCTATCATTCATCACTCTTGTTAATGCTGCTTTTAATGACTCTTGCCTCCATCTGCTCTGGCCCCTTATCCTGGCACCAATTCCACCTTAGGGGCCATTCTCAACTAGCTTTTATTTTTCTTGCCCAATAAAGAAATATGGAGACCGGTGGTATTCCTGTATTTTGGCAGGAGGTGAGAATGTTTATATTGGATGTATGGCCCCAAAAATACAGTGTTGAAGTAACTATTGATAATAGTGAAGGTGGCAGGTGAAATTACATGGAGCCCTAGCTGGTGCCCCTTTCAACAAATACACCATAAAAATCCTCATCCTTTTATTAATCAGATCAGAGGGGAAACCCTCTTCACTGTGTTTTTGTCTGGTTGTGACTTGTGATTATCTAAAAAGATGATGAGATTCTCTTCCTACATTTAAGCTGACTAGAGCTATAAGAAAAGAACTAGAAAGTAGTTATAGTATAAGAACAAATCCATCATTTGGGGTAAATGCCCCAGATGATAAGAAGGGGGTCCCATCCAGATAATCTCTTCAAGATTCCACTTCTTGTTATGATGACTTGGGCTCTAACATTACATCAAATTGAGACTATCACCAAACTAAACAACACAGGCACTATAATGATTATAGTAGAGTGAAGCAAATTCTTTGAGTTACAATTGTCACCTGTTTTACTAAGAAGTCTCATTAAGATAGGTTTTGTAAGGAGTTCTGCTTACTTGTTGCTGTTTTTTTGTTTATTGTTTTTGCTTCCGTTGGAAAATAGAATAGTGTTTAATAGTTAGCAAAGTTCTACCTGATCTATATAGCTACCTAGAAAGATAGGTTTAGAGACTCTTTAATTTCAGATTTTATCATCATAAAAATATGTTTTCTGTGAATAACTGATCCCACCCTTTCTATACATACAGCTTTTTGTTACACATGAAATTTAAAAATTACTCAGAACTTTTAATCATTAAAATTTTTCCCATTTACCTATTCTTATCTCCCTTCAACTCCACTTCACTATAATCATTGTTAATTATTTTATGATTACATCCTTCCAGATTTTTTCCAATGGGCTCCTTTTTATTCTCTCCATCATTTTCTTCCAAAAACCATACTGATGGACGTTGGCTTCTCTTTTTAAAATTACTCTTTTTCTACTTTTAAATTGTATACATTTGTGATGTGTTCTGGAAAAATTCTTCCATCTTTTCTTCCAAATCACTGAGTTTTTCTTCAGATGTGGCTATTCAAGCTACATATCAAGGTTTGTTTTTGTTTCATTTCAACAAATATAGTATATTGCTTCTTTTTCATAATCTGCTACCCATCCCCCTCGGTGAAATGCCTGCCAGCATCGCTTAAGGATAAAGAAATTTTATTTTAAATACCTTTCTGATAGTGTAAGTAGTTATTTTTATTAACATATCAATTCCTTTTTTGTGTGTTTTTTTCCTCATATCATTGGTTTTATCCAAAATGTATCAGTATGGTTGAGAATTCTAACTGAACTATCAGTAGCCAGACTGAGAGAAAGGTGAATCATCTGCCAAGGGCTTATCCTTCATCCTTTTCAGCTAGAGTGAAGAGAATCTAAACTCCCCATAAAACTGAACCCATGGATACAAGTTGGTGGTTGCCAGAGGTGAGAGGTGGAGGAGTGTGGGTGAGATGGGTATATGCCAATTAAATCTCAATATAAAAAAATCAATCCAGCAGCTGTGAGGATAATTGACTGGAGGAGAAAGAATGGAGCCGTTGCAGTAATCCAGGCCAGAGATGATTGCAGCCTGCAGTAAAGTGGTTGTATTAGAGATAGAAGTAGACTCACCATCCAATAAAACTTTGGACTTTCATATCTCCTTTATTTTTGCTAACATTCAATCAATTGTGAAATTTTATAGTCTCCAAACTTTACAGTTTCTCATACATGACACCCTATTTCCAAAAAAAACCCCAGTAAATTATTTGTTATTTCTTTTGGATCCCCAAGTCATAAAATTACATTATGCAAGTAATAATTGCTTTATCTCTTTTTTTCCCTAAAATTTAATCAATTAGCAAACTGTTTTCTGAGTTTTATTACATGAGCTCCACTCTTAAACTATTGATGACTTTCTGTTATTCCTATGATGCCTCTGGCTTAATTTGGGATGCTTTTAGCTGTCACCTTTTAATATTTTCTGTTGATTTCTAATAAATACTACTTATAATATTTAGGAAATTATTTTTTTCTACTTTTATATTAGAAGCATATATATATATATATATACACACACACATATATATACATATATATACACACTAGTATATATATATATATATATATATATATGCTAGAGGCTAGAGGCCTGGTGCATGAAATTTGTGCATGGGGAGGGGGGTGTTCCTCAACCCAGCCTGCATCCTCTCCAATCTGGGACCCCTCGAGGGATGTTCAACTGCTGCAGGGATCGGGCCTAAACTGGCAGTCGGACATTCCTCTGGCAACCTGGGACTGCTGGCTCCTAACTACTCGCCTGCCTGCCTGCCTGATTGCCCTTAACCACTTTTGCCTGCCAGCCTGATCGCCCCCTAACTGCTCCCCTGCCAGCTTGATCACCCACAACTGCCCTTCCCTGCCAGCCTGATCACTCACAATTGCCCTCCCCTGCTGACCTGATCTCCCACAACTGCCCACCCCTGCCAGCCTGATCACCCACAACTGCCTTCCCCTGCCGCAACTTGATTCCTCCACTGGACACCCCCTCTGCTGTGTGCATGGCCATCTTGTGATGACCATCTTGTGACAGCCATCTTGTGACGATGTTAGGGCATGATGCATGAGGGTGTGATGACCACGTAGGCTATTATTAGTATACAGTGCACAAAATTCGTGCGCATTAAAAGGGAATTAATTAGAGGAAATATTTTAATATTGCTATTTGCCCTTTCTCTATAATAGAAGTGTCAGAGATGAAAGAAAATTAGTAAAATATATATAAAAATCTTCCTCCTGTCAGAGTCTGGGGCACACCGCAAGACATAGAGTCAAGTCCTTGCCCACCACCCACATGCGCTTCGAAAACATAGGAGACCCTGACCCAGCCGGCCCCATCCCCATTCGGTGAGACCCAGACCAGGTCTGCCCTATCCCCATCAAGCCCCTCCAGGTGGGGGGTGCAACCTCAGGTCCCACAGCTCAGCACCAGGCAGAGGGCTCAGTCTCAGGTCCCCCGTCAAGCCCCACCAGGCAGAGAGTGAAGCCACAGTTCCCCTGGCTCAGCACTGGGGTGGGGGGCATGGCCTGAGGTCCACTGGCCTGGAACTGGGGTGGGGAGGCATGGCCTGAGGTCCCCCATCAAGCCCTGCCAGGTAGGGGGAGGCATGGCCTGAGGTCCCCTGTCAAGCCCTGCTGGGTGGTGGGTGCAGCCTGAGGTCTCCCAGCCTGGTGCCGGGGCGGGGGACGTGGCCTGAGGTCCCTGTCAAGCCCAGCTGGACAGGGGGCATGGCCTGAGGTCCCTTGCCCCCACCAGGCACAATGCAGCCTCAGGTCCCTGCTGTTTGGTTGTGAAGTTATGGCATCCTGGCTAATTTGCATATTCCTCTATGATTATTATGATATATATATATATATAAAATGTGTATATATATATAAAATAATATATATATTATATATTATATATTATATATTATATATTATATATTATATATTATATATTATATATATTATATATATTATATTATATATATACATTTATATATATAATATATATTATATTTAATCCTCACCCAAGGATATGCTTTTTGTTGATTATTTTTAGAGAGAGGGGAAGGGAAAGAGAGAGAGAGAGAGACACTGATGTGAGAGAGAAGCATGATTGGTTGCCTCCCCTATAGTCCTCAACTGGGGATCAAGCCCGCAACCCAGGTATGTGCTCTGAATGGAAGTCAAACCCAAAACCTTTTGGTGCACAGGATGATGTTCCAACCAACCGAGCCACACTGGTCAGGGCAGAAGTATATTTTTTTAAATGAGAAATATCTGCTGCATTTCATAAGGTTTTCTCTCTGAGAGACTAGTAACAATATTATATCAATTGGGGAAATACACCTGGCCTACTTGAATTTTATCTTTTTGCCTTGTATTTCTCTTGTCCCATTATGTTCATAAGTAAAATGTCTACTTACTTTTTTATCATTACCTTTTATTTTATGCATATGTATTTAATCACAGTGCATAATGTACTGAATCTTTCTCTACTAAATTGTTTTAGAAGAACCAATTTTGACCAAAATCTCACCAAATGCTCTCTTTGGCCATGTGATGCTGTGACTTTTCTCTTGTCTCTCAGTCTTCCACTTGGATCTATATTCTCTTTGGCAATTCTGTTTGTTCTGTGGTAGCAGAAATCTCAGTGGCAATGGAAAAGGATGACATTTTACATCTTCTGTGGCAGGAATAAACACTTCTGTAATATCTATCTTTATTTTGCTCTGTTTAACTTTAGCATTTATTAGCATTGAGGGATGATGTCTAAGCTATTTGCATCTTTATTTCTGCTGTTCTCGGGGTGGGGGCAAGAACATAAGTGACTTGGCATTATGGATTATTACAGTTATGATCCTCAAGTTAATTCTTAAAAATGGCTGGGGTGGGGTGGAGGGGCTGGCTAGAAGGGGTCAATGTGGGAAAAAGGAGGGCATGTAATACTTTCAACAATAAATTCTTAAAAATGGGACCTTTTGCACACAGCTAATACTGGATAGTTCATGTGTTGCTGTGTTTTTTCTTTTGTAACAATAGATCCTACCAGTAAGAACTTTAATGCATGGTATTTTGTCCTTTGCTTGCTATGCATAATGGTTCTAAATTTACTATCTATTTTTCCTTGACCTTTTACCATACTTTCTGTTTTGTTTTTCTTATAACAAAGATTGCCCTATTCTTTCAGCCCTTACTTATTTACTATTCTTTTTAATGTGGTTGCTATTCTCTGAATTTCTCCAATTTTTTTGGTGTACTTAAACAAAGAAAAGTCAGAACCTGAATGCTGAGGGCTTTTAAATGTCAAGTAGGGCAGGAAAAAAAATTTTCTTTACATGGGATACTCTTGTTAACAACAGTACCATTCAGTGTTTATTTTTCTGGCAAGAATGTTCATTATTTAACCACTAGAGGCCCAGTGCACGAAATTCGTGTACGGGGTGGGGGGGGTTGTCCCTCAGCCCAGCCCACACCCTCTCCAATCTGGGATCCCTGGAGGGATGTCCCACTGCCTGTTTAGGTCCGATCCTCATGGGATTGGGCTTAAACGGGCAGTCGGACATCCCTGTCACAATCCAGAACTGCTGGCTCCCAACTGCTTGCTTGCCTGCCTTCCTGATTGCCCCTAACCGCTTCTGCCTGCCAGCCTGATCACCCCCTAACCACTCCCCTGCCAGCCTGATTGATGTCTAACTGCTCCCCTGCCAGCCTGTTTGCCCCCAACTTCCCTCCTCTGCCTGCCTAGTCACCCCTAACTGCCCTCCCCTGCAGGCTTGATCGCCTCCAACTACCCTCCCTTGCAGGCCTGGTCCCTCCCAACTGTCCTCCCCTGCTGGCCATCTTGTGTCCACATGGGGGCAGGATGTTTGACCACATGGGGGCAGCCATCTTGTGTGTTAGAGTGATGGTCAATCTGCATATCACTCTTTTATTAGATAGGATAGAGGCCTGGTGCACGGATGGAGGCCAGCTGGTTTGCCCTGAAGGGTGTCCCAGATCAGGGTGGGGGTTCCCTTGGGGCGTGGGATGGCCTGGGAGAGGGGCCTGTGGTGGTTTGCAGGCTGGCCACGCCCCCCAGTGACCCAAATGGAGGCCCTGGTATCTGAGATTTATTTATCTTCTCTAATTGAAACTTTGTAGCCTGGAGCGGAGCCAAGCCTTCTGCTCGCTCTGGGGTGGCAGCCATTTCTGTTGGGATTTATTTATCTTCTCTAATTGAAACTTTGTAGCCTTAAGCAGAGGCCTGGGCCAGCCCCAGTGTGCGGAAAGCTTGGCTTCCTCCATTACCGGGGGCAACCCAAGCCTCCCTCCTGCTCGCTCTGTGGCTGCAGCCATCTTGGTTGGGTTAATTTGCATACCTGTTCCTGTTTGGCTGGTGGGCGTGGCTGGTGGTGTGGTGGAGTGATGGTTAATTTTCATATTACTCTTTTATTAGATAGGATCTTTTCTATTCTTCTTCTCATAATCTTGAAAGCAATACATAATGAACTAAAAATAAAACATAAAGCCCTGCCAAAATGGCTCAGTGGTTGAGTGTCAACCTATGAACCAGTAGGTTGTGATTCAAGTCCTGAACAGGGCACATGCCTGGGTTACAGGTTGGATCCCTAGTGTGGGCCGTGGCAGCTGATCAATGATTACCTCTCATAATTGATGTTTCTCTCTCTCTCTCTCTCTCTCTCTCTCTCCCCCCTTTCCCATCCTCTCTAAAATAAATATAAATATATATTTTTAAAAAGAGTAAAGAAACATAAAGCATGGAACAGATTTTGGGGAGTTATAGGAAGTTGGTATTATGATATCTCAACATTGGCCTAGCCCTTGTGATGTTTGGGATTAAAACAACAGTGTATTTCAATTATACAAAATTCAAATGCCCCCTGCCTCTATCAGACTTCAGCAGCAATGTAAAAAGAATCATGTTAAACATCCTTATTGCTGATATTATCATAATTCTGATTTAGTTTAAGAAGTTTTCTAGATTTTATTTTTATACTTCCAACCAATAACTTCATTTATCATTTCACTTTTATTCCAGATAAAATTCTATACTTCCTGATCAGAAATATGAATTCAAGTATTTTTATAACACTTGACAGTTTGTCAAGCACTTTCACGTGTATAATATCATTTGATCCTACAGCCTTATTGGGTAGTCATAAAATAGATTCTTAGCTCCATTTTACATGTGAAAAATCAAATCTCAAATTGCGTAAGAAGCTGTATAATGAGTAAAAGTGACTAATAACATGGATTCTCAGTAGTAGAACTTGGCTAGTGCATAGGTTCTTTGATTCCTGGTCAATTGCTTGTTCAAGTACCCAACTCTACAGGGAAAGTTTAGCTGTTATTTTAACTTCATTTCATCAATGAGCTTAGACTATGTTCACAACATAACAATGACAATAGTCAAAGGCAGATGGAATGAATGTGAGTCACAGAAGTTAAGAGGGAAGGAATAAAATAAGTCAAGGGAGGAGGTGGAGAGAGTAGTGTCATACAAATTGTCTCTAGGAACTCAGTGGAATGGTTGTCATAGAACACCAAACCAAATTTCATTTTAAATCTATCTCTGCCATTTAGTACTAATTATGTAAATTACGCCAATGAAGGCATCTATGGATATCTGGTACTTGTGTAATTAATCCCAGTTTGTGCGTGTGTGTGACTTAGCTTGTGTTTGACTTTTGCTTGTGTTTGCAATAACAAAATTAACTGCTGCTCTACCAAATCTTTCACGCTAAACCCTACCTCAGAAACTCCATTTCTGGAGCCTCACCCTCACCTTGCTGCTGCCACGAGAGCTGTTTCTTCCTTTAGGACTGGCATAGGTGCTGTTCTGCCCATGTGGTTTATTGCCATCTGATGGGAAGTCCAGCCCCCCCCCCCCTTCCCTGCTCCCACCCATAGTCTTTCAACTTACTTTTGTCGCCCAGATTTGTTGCAAATTTGGGATAAAAGAAAAATCATGACTCATGTCAGGTATCATTCTTATTTTTAAACTAGGAGCCCAGTACGTGATTTTAAATAGTGCAGTGCTGCCCACCCTCGAATTGCCGGTCCGGCCCTGCCTCCCTCCCGGGGCCCCGCAGCAGCCACAGCTGTTGCTGATCAGGCCCTCCCCCAGGACAGGTGCATGGAAGCCCCTGCTGCCCCGTCCCTGATGCTGTGTGCACAACCTCCTCCTGTCCAGTCAACCATTATGGCGTCTGGTTAATTAGCATATTTCTCATATATATATATATATATATATATATATATATATATGTATACACACATACATATATATATATACATATATATTAGAGAAATACGCTAATTATATATATGTGTGTGTGTGTGTGTGCTTCCAGATCTGAATCACAAAGTCAAATGCAGAGGTTTTCTTGTTGGTAAGTTGCAAAATGCAATAACAAAACTCGAAGTGTTTTTAGTTTTCTCTCAGTTCTGTTTGACTTCTCATCCCATGATGATTCTGTCAGGATTTTCCAGAATTATCAATGCATCTAATCCATTTCTTTTGTACTAACATTCTAGCTTTGAGTAAGTTATAGTTATGGTCTCTGTAGCATAAGACAGAGATTCACCCTCCCGGTGTTGTTCTGGCTTCTGTTTCTGGCTCACTGCCACTCTCTCCTGTGGCAAAGACCCAGAAGCCTGGAATCAGGAGAAACATACTATCAGTTCTCATCCACCTCCCTGGCTCTGTGCCACTCTCATTTGAGAGCACCTGAAAAATAACAACCAAGTTAGCTGCCACTTTACTGGCCTGGGCAAAAGCAAAAAGCCAAATGGGCACAGTATTCCTGATTTAAACTGCATTCAGTTTAATCCATCACATCCTTTTGAAAGCACACTCTGGGGTTGGCACAAAGCACACAAAAACGAATAGCATTTGCTTCAGATGAGGCAGATGCTTACAATATATTGTGACATGGGACTTTCAGTTGTGTGTACAAATAAGCAGTAGTGCCAGGGAGGCATTTATCATCCCAGTGAGAGGATCACTTACCTGTCCACATGAGACCTTCAGCCCTTTTCTATGTCATGACACTGGGAGTGCTCTCTGCAGCTCCACAGGGGCACTAGGACACCCATAGGAATCAGTAGACTGTTCTAACAGTCTTGATCTCTTGGAGTGGCTGACAGCCAATGGCATTAAAGGTATTAAAGGTCTAACCCTCTTAAGTTGTGGACTGGCAAGGGACCATTTTACCAGTTAGTACAAAAATCCACCAGCACAAAGACTATTTAAAAGATATCAGTAGCAAACTGCATTAAAAGCTGCCATGGCAATAAGCTGTCCTTTCAGACCCAGGGACACAGTAAGTAGACTGAGAAATTGTTGAGATAATATTGTACTATTGAACTACACCAGGGGTAATAGCATTGATGCAGGCCAGAGGGATTTATAAATAATGACTAATTAATTGTTGCAGAAACTTTGACAATAAATCAATAAGAATCATAGAGACAGATCTGGGTGATTAGATAAGTCTGTTCAGGTGTCTAGGAAGTCCTGCTAATCCTCTGCAGTCAGAGATGATGGTATATTTGCAGTCCTTCCTGCCAGAAGCCTTGAGAAGTTATATCTCCCTCTTGCTTCCCCAGTGTGGACTCTTCTGAATACCTATACTTCCTTCTTTGCTCATTACTGAAGCCTTAGAAACATCAAGGCTGACAAGTAAGAAGAAACTGGTAGCAACCCTCAGGGAAAAGAATTACCCTTTATTGTTTATTTTGTTTGATGAAACAACCAGAGGTCTAGAGATGATCAGGATGAGGGGAGTCTATTGGTTAGTAAGAGTGACCAGGAGAGATCTCTTTCTCTGTTTTCTACTTAACACTTTTGCAATTTGCATTTTGCTTTTCTCAAGATGCAAATAGCATTGGCTTCTCTGACCCTTTATCTCTCCTGTCATTCCTGTGGTCATGTTGAGAAAATGACATCAGCACAAAAGGTCAAGTATTTGTCATGTAAGGAAACGCCATCACTCTTTCTCAAAATTATAAGCTCAAGATATAGAGGTGAAAAGTTAAGTTATCAAATACTTCAATTGAGTTTATTTATTTCAACCACAAGGAATGAATCTACTTTATAGATTCTTTGAATTACATGGAGGCAAATCTTTAATGGAAGTTTTCATTCTTGTTTACTCTTGTCTTTCCTTGAGTCCTTAGCAGGCATTTAGAAGCTAAGCAATTCTCTTCCTGCTTGAAGTTGTCTTCAGGACCCAGTGAAATGATGAGGCAGCCATTCCAAACAAGTGAAAAATGATTGTGCCTTCAAAGACAAGTGCATCTAAGGGAAAATGATGATTCAAAATTAGCCAATTATCACCCTTCAATTTTCTTCAACTCCTAACTGGTATAAAGATACTTTCTGGACAATTTAGAAAGACTGTGAATTGTTTTCAAATGCTTATTATTTTATCTGTCTTTGTCATAATAACAGTTTATATACATATAATCTTTCTATGTGTACCTGACATGCATTGTCTTATTAAATGCTCACTGTGAATTTGTGTGATGGATCTTTTTTTACCACTCATTTTACTGGTAAGTTGATTATCCCTTTACCTCCTACTCACATCATCACCTATTGATTTCCCTCCCAGCTTACAACTCAAAGAGCCCACTTAGCTTCATATTCAGAATCAACTTGCTAGTTCAAGACACAATCATCCTTCTCTTAGCCTCCTGCAATAGGGTTCTCTCTCCATTCTGGTTCCCATCCAATCTACAAATAGCCAGAATACTCTTTAAAAGTGCATATTGATTCACATTGCTCCTCTCAGTAAAATCCTGGTCTGTGAAGTTCTGTGGAAGCTGGCCCAACACACCCTGCGGACTCTAACCCCACCTTCTCCTCCAGCCTCACCTTTTACCACCCTCTCTACAGTCATGCCACTTCAGGCTCATGCTGGCCTTTCCCTTCTAGAACACACATACCTGTTTCCCCTTCACATGTGCTGTTTCCACCAGATTTCCTGAAGCACTCCCTCAGAATTTGCCTGATTACCCCTGCTTCTTATTTAGGTCTCTGCTAAAACATTGTTTCTCAAATTTCCTCAACTTACCTATCTAAACTAGGTTCTTCTGCTATCTGCTTTCATAGCAGTGTTATCTATATCTATAGCTGTGTCTATACCCATATCTAGGTCATACCCACTGTCCTTTCACCTACATAGATCGATTTGGTCTCAGGCTCTTGCTGATTCTTATGTAGGCCTAGTCCTGTCAGAATTTTTCACAATATTTTGGAGGTACTTCTTGAGATTTAGAGGACAAGAGAAGGAACACCATACCATTGTGCCATATTTTATTCTAAAATCCTGGTCTGCAACATTCTCTGAGAACTTTTCTTGAAACCTTTGATTGTCCCTCCACACCTTAGCTCACCACTAAGTAGGATCTAGTCAATACAGGCTCACTAGAATCCCCACCATTGACTCCTTGAGGCCAAAACACTTCCATATCTGCTTCAAAATGCATAATAATTCTCTCTGGCCCACAAACCTCCACCAACTATCCCTTGGTCTACACAGGCAATTCAGCCACTAGAGCTGTTAAAAATGCTCTGGAGAATTAATGTAACTTATTGAATTTTTGTTTTGCTACATTTATTTCTGTGATAGTTTTTTTTTTTTAATTCCTACCTCCTCACTAGACTAAGCTCCATAATAGCAGATACCATGCTATTATGTTATGGTTATACCCCCTGCACCTAGCTTGACTCATGAAAATGAATCAATAAATAGCTCTTGAATGAATGGAATAACTTTCAGGAGGCTACACACAGCAGTTGGTAGTGGAGCCATAATTTGAATCCAGATATGCATCTTATTCCAAAGGATATATATATATATATATATATATATATATATATATATAATATATATATATATATTATATATATATAATGTTATAAAAGCCATGGCCGATGCAATTTTTGTGCAATGGGTATGAAAATGAGTATATTATGGCTTTATGAAGACTTTGTCTTTGTCAGTCAAGGGTATGACATATTTTTGTGGATGATATATCTAGAAAAAGAGCTTTAAATTCATTAATATCTAAGAGATATGAGCCCTAGAGGCCATTATGAGACCTTTTAGATGTGGTTATAACTTGTGTTTCTCCTGAAAGGGAACTACTGATCATTACCATGAAGTGTGGAAAGAAATCCCTGGCATCATCCTATATAATAAAAGACTAATATGCAATTGTCCCCTTGGGAGTTCGATTGACCAGGAGTTTGACCACTCGCTATGATGTGTGCTGACCACTGGGGGATGGCACAGAATGAAGGAAGGCCCTTGCCAACAGCCGACAGCTGGGGAAAGGAAGGCCCAGATGGGCCTTGATTGCCGGCCAGACCTAGGAACCCTAACTATGCATGAATTTTGTGCGCCAGGCCTCTAGTAGATATAATAATGCCCAATAAAATTTATTTTTCAAAGAATTGAATGTCAATCCCCTGCCATAGCAAGAGAAGATTTAAAGACATGCACTTGTGCAAAATTTTTGGGAAGCTGTTATATGACCTCCAAGGTTCGTGTTCAACTATTATATCAGAAGGATTTGTGAAGGAGACGTAACAGGATAACATGTGGCAATGCCCTGACCTAGCCACTGAAAAGAAGCATGCTCTAGAAGGTTCTCTCTGTGGTTTCTGAACAATCCAATTTAGTCTTCACACAAAAGCTACTTTTTATAAAAAATTAGCTTTTATTAACAATTTATCAATGGTAACTCATTTATTTATACATATATTTATTTGTGATGATCCTCAACATCACTTGCTACATCACAAGTAATATATTTCTAAGGTATACTTGCCCTCCAATTTAATGGTTTTGGTTAAAAATTTAATATATGACATTAGAATATTTGGAACATACTGGGAAAAGGTAAAGATTATTTTTAAAATATCCAATCCTGTGGCTAGCCACAATTGCTATTTTGGTGTGTGTCTGTGTATAGTTCAGATGCATTAATGCTTGCCCATACTCCTGCTATAAGTTATGGAAAAAGTAGGGCTACCCTCTTCTATAGAGCATAGAAATAAATTTTAGGACACTAAGACAAAGAGTTTCACATGCTTTTTATTCCATGTCAAGTGCAATGCTCAATCTCAACTCAGAAATAACCTGACTGGAGTTACCGTGATGGTGGCCTTCAGTACGCTGTGGTAAGGGGCAGCCGGTGCGCTGAAGACTATGCTTCTAGAAAGACAAGTGTTTCGAGGACTTAGGTCTATGGCTTCTCTCTCTTCAGAATCAGAAAACAGTGACAAAGGACTGCCACTAAATTCCAAGAAACAAAGTCCACCAAAAATATGGTGGAGCCCAAAGAGAGGGGCAACCTACTAACCACTTCAACAGCAGCTGAATTGTCTAAAATCTTAACTTCACCCAGTTCTTACTCATCAGTTGTGAATCTAGGTGGGACAGTACCTAGCCCTAACCCTGGTGACAACATGCTATTTACAGATGAAGGGGTTGCAAAGTTTTTGTCAAGAAAGACTTTGGTAGTTTCCTGAAAAAGTTCCATCTTCATTCAGAAAGCAGGGCTCTGCTTCAGAAACTCTTTAGAAGAGCAAGAGAGTGACAGACAGTTCATCTTCATCTTCATCTTCATCCAGCTCCTCTGATTCAGAGTCTAATGAGGAGAGAGATGGCTCAGAAGTTGATTCCCAAGTGAGCCCGCACCAGCCGCTGCACTATCCACTGCTCCTGCCGAGCTGTTTGACAACACTGCCTACAAGAATCTCCAGCATCATGACTACACCTTGTACACCTTCCTAGACGTGAACCTGGACCTCTCAAAATGGAGGTTGCTTCAGCCCTCTTCCAGTCGAGAGTCACCTCACCACTGAGAGCTCAGTTTAACAATCACTCTTATGTTGTCTGCTGCCTCCTTGCCTGCAAAATAAAGTCTGCTCAAGTCAAAAAAAAAAAAAAAAAAAAAAGGAACCTGACTCTACCTGATTCTCCTGGTCTGCTTGGACTGTCCCAACAAATACCGCAGACAGTGTGGCTTAAACAACAGAAATTAATTTTCTCATAGTTCAGGAGGCTAGAAGTCCAAGCAAGATCAAGCTATTGACAGGATTGGTTTCTTCTGAGGCCTTTCTTCTTGGCTGTAGTTAGCTATGTTCTCCCTGTGTCTTTTCATGGTCTCTCCTCTGTACGTGCCTCAATCCTAATCTCCTCTTCTCATAAGGATTAAGGTCCATCCTAATGACCACATTTTAACTCAGTTATATCTTTAAAGACCCTATTTCCAAATGGAGTCACATATGAGTTCAACATATGAATTTGGGAGGAGGGGGCCACAATTCAGCCCATAATACATACTAGTGCATAGTAAATTAAGGTTCTGAGGTTTAAACAATGAGTTTTCTGAGTCCAAAGTCTAGATTTTTCTACCACACCAAAGCTGCCTCTGTATCTAATTCTCTTCTCCACTGCCTTAATTCTATCTCTCTGGGCAACTCTACTTCTACCATTTTAAGGTGCTGCTACTTTTTAGTAAGATTGTAAGGAAATTAAAGTCTTTCTTCTCTTAAGAAGATAGAGTGTGTGAACTATAAGGAAAAGAGGCACCAATCATGGAGTGAAATGTTTGAAATATAATTAAGGAGGTTGTACAGTTATATCTGATAAAAGACATTTATTGAATACATATGGGTTATTTCCAAATAAATATTAGACTAATTGAATTATCCTCAACTAGTAGGAACTAGATTAAGGAGAAAATAGTAGAGAATATTTAGGTCTATCTGATCTTTGTTGCATTTGTTATTCACCAGAACCCTGGTAGGTGAACGGAGTTCCTTTTTTTTTTATCATCTTATATAATAAAAGCCTAATATGCAAACTGACCAAATGGCAGAATGACCAGCTGAATGACCAGTCGCTATGATGGGCACTGACCACCAGGGGGCAGACGCTCAATGCAGGAGCTGCCCCTAGCCTGCAGGCCCCAGGCCAGCCAAGGTGGGTGCCAGTAGCCCCCCCCCGACCCCCCTCCCACCACAATTGCCATGCTGGTCACCCTGCAGGGGGAGGTGACTGGTGGTGGTGATGGGGGGGTGGGGCTGGTGAGTGAGCAGTGCCAGGCCGGCCAAGGTGGGTGCCAGTAGGGGCCCCCTGATCGCCCTGCTGGTTGCCCCACAGATCAGCCTTGATCATCGGCCAGGCCTAGGGACCCTACTTGTGCATGAATTTCATGCACCAGGCCTCTAGTTTTAGAGAATAAGGAGATGAAGCTTTAAGAGTTTGTCTAACTTGTGCAAGAGATAGAACTAGGACTCCAACCCACTTCTTTTGAGTCAAAAATGCAGTGATGGTTTGCTTATACTGGCCACCTCCTTATTCAGTGCACCTACAGGATGCCATGTGAAGTTCTGTGGTAATTTCCAGATTCACCACAGGACATGCTCTCAGAGAACTTCCTTTGTGAAAGATCAAACCATCATATGCCTCATCTTCAATCCGCACCCCTTGAAGCCTGTGAGCACACCAGTAGATATGCATACCCACACTTGCTAAGTCCTATCATATGTTACACTGATAGGAATGTATTTTCTGAAAATGCAACTTACCCAGAGGGGTGTAGGCAACTAACTGCTACCCAGTATGATTGAGAAGTTCATAAGCTCACATCTGTTCTCAGATTCTCTATCTGTCTGCCAAGATGCCATACTTCCTCCTCTGAACTGATTCTAACATCTGATCTGTAAGGAGAGCTACAATTGGTTAAAAAAAAAAAGTAACTGTCTCTATAGCTGTGTTTTTCAGTAGAGAATTGTGTAATCAATTTTGTGGGTCAATACCATCATTTCAAATATGAAGTAAAATAAGATAAAATAGAAAATATCAGAGTGCACTGCACAAAATTAGAGGAAATATTGTTTCCTGAAACCTCTGTTTCCATTTTTTCTCTCTGTGTGAGCTCGCATACTGGATCCTTATGAAAAATGTATTTCTTGATCAAGGGTAGTGAAAAAAAGATTAAAAAACCATCTTTAAAAAATACCAGCTCTTTATACTTTTAAATTAAGGATTTTTTTGATAATATAAAAGTTACAGTTCCTCTCCCAAGATAAATGCACACATTCATATACCTATGTTTTTGAAACAATTTTTAAGGACTTACAGGCCACAAGAATGTCACCTGCTAGTCTCAAGTTCAGAGCAAATGATCTAGCTAAAATGACATGTTTTCCCTGGAAAAGGGAGCAATGGCTCTACAGATTTCTTTAGGGCCCCTTTTCTTAATATTTCCATATTATAGCCTGAATACCTTTAGTATTTTAGAGCTAAGAGCCTAGCCCAAAGAGGATGAAATAATTTATTCAAGATTTTAGTTAATGGTTTTTTATTGAATGAAATAAAGTTGTGAAGATAAGGATGTTCAAGCCGTATCAAACCAGCTCACCTGAGCTTAAGTTCTAAAAGGGGAGAAAGGCAAAAAGCAACTAGATGAGGTAATTTCAGATAGTTAAGTGTTCTAGAGGAAGTAATTGTGATGACGCAATAGAAACAACTGGAGAACAAGTGGTATAGGGTAATGAAGGCAGTTTATTTGGGGTTGGGGATCAGGCAGTGATTTTTTTTAATCCTCACTGAGGACATGTTCATTAATTTTTAGAAAGTGGGAAAGGGAGATGAGAGAGAGAGAGAGAGAGTGAGAGAGAGAGAGAGAAACATTGATCTGTTGCCTCTCCAACATGCCTGACCAGGGATCGAACCTGCAACATGGGTATGTGCCCTGACTGGGAATCAAACCTGTGACCTTTCAGTGTATGGGATGATGCTGTAACCAATTTAGCCACTCTTTCCAGTGAAGACAGTGTGTTATTTTATTTTATTTTAATTTTTATTGATTTTTTGCAGAGAGAAAGGGAGAGGAATAGAGAGAAACATCCATGAGAGAGAAACACTGATCAGCTGCCTCCTGCACACCCCCTACTGGGGATACGACTGCAACCAAGGTACATGCCCCTGACTGGAATTGAACCCAGTACCCTTCAGTCCATAGGCCGACGCTCTATCCACTGAACCAAACTGGTCAGGGCACTGTGTTCTTTTATTAGGTTGGATTTCTATATTAATATCCGTGGCCATGCCTCCCCTACTACATTATACATAACAAAGTGCTTTACCCTATTTCAAAGCACTTAATGAATATTTATTGATTGGTAATTTTCTTTAATTTTTTCAGAATAGATGGAGAAAATATTATGTCTAAGTGTATAGATTTTGGCATCAGATTGCATGAGCCTTTGTCTGCCATTTCCTAGCAATGTGGTTGTGGGCAAGTTACTTAAGTTCATTAAATTTCAGTTTTTTTTCAGGCTTATCTCTAACATGGGGCAAATTAGACTGTTACGAAAATTAAATAGGTTAATAATATAAAGCAATTGCTTGCATATTTCATTCTCTGATGTCCATCCCAGTAGCTAGTAGCTTTGAAAAACCATCATTTTATGATATCTCACAATTTTGTGGGTCAAGAACAAGTGCAGATCTCAACAGGAAGTTCTGCTTTCTTCTGCTTCATCAACTGAAATCACTCATAGTTGTGTAGCTGTGTGTGGTGGGGCGCAAGTGGCCTCATTCATGTGTCGAGCATCTGGTGGAGGTCCATGCAAGGCTGGAACTGTAGACCGAGCTCCCAAATGTGACATGTTCAGTAGGTTCTCTCAGGATAATCAGATATCTTATGTGAGGTCTCAGGACTTCCAGAGATAGTGTTCGTGGAGGAAATTGAAGCTGGTGGCTTCAGAAACTAACACAGAGACACTCTTGCTTTATTCAACTGGTTAGAAGCAATCCAGATTCAAGGAGTTACAGACCCCACCTTTCCATGGTAGAAATATCAAAGATTTGTAGCCACCTTTAACCTGCCACACTATGCACAGCACCAAGAAAGTACAAAGGAAATCTAAGTTGTAATTACTATGTTATGTTATATCTTTTAGAAATTCTGGTTGTATAGTTATTCCAGATTGTTATAACAAAAACAAACTTCAGTCTGTTATTTTCTTTACCGTCTTATACTTTTTAAAATAGGCCTCATCAGTAGGTAGCAGCTGGAGATTTAAAACCTGGTGTACCCCATAGAGGCCATTGAGCATTATCTGTGGGAATTTCTCTCCCATGATAGTGATGGTGTTTATTGATGTCACAAGTCATACAGAACTCAGTTTCAGTTTGTATTGGTAGCCCATAACCTCACCAACAACCTATACACAGCTGTTGTGCTTCCTCTCCAGAGGCAAAGGACTCAGAAAAAAGGTGATATCTGAATACATTAAAATTCATTGGCAAACAATCAAATTTTTCTTGACCCATATACTGCTTGACTGAACCCTCAGGCTCTTCTTTCCCCAAACCCCCAAATCTTCCAAATTTAAAAGAGCATACATAAAAAGCCACAAAAAGAGTTTAACACATTTAGATTTTAAAGTTTCTTATGAAAGACTGATGATTATGGGGCATTAATCTAAACAGACACTTCCTGTAACCACTTCTGCCCCATAAGGGGCAGCCCAGTAGGGATTCTGCTTTCTTATCTATGGGTTTGGCAGGGTCTAGCTGAGTATTTATTTGCTTTGGCCAACTCTGCCCATCCCGCCTTCCTTTTTATTTAATTTTTCCAGATTTAACATGCCCCTGAGGCACACAAATGCTCTTTTTGGTTTGTGCAACTCAAGGTCAGTTTAAAGGCAGGCCCCTGGAGAAGTGAGCATTTGTGGCTGGATCATCTATTTCCCTGAGTCTGTTACAGCTTTGAGATATGTGTAAGGAAGAGAAAGCAGATAAACCAAATTGTTTTTGAGGAAAGGGGCACCTACAAATGGAACACTATTGACCGTAAAATGTAAGCATAACTTTTTAGAGAAAAGATGCATTTAATCTTTTTCCCTTTCTTTTAAAATCAAAATGTCTTTTATTAAAAACAATTATCATAATGCAAGACATTTCTATCCCTTTCTGCGACAACCCCACCACCCAGCCCCAGTTCTGTCTATTAAGCAAATTCTGTTTGAGTTCATTATTTTTCCCAAGTTTCCCAGAATGACCGCTTTCCCTCCCTAAACTGTTTTAATTTGTGTACCAAGGCTACTTCTGAAGAGATATTTGCTAAGCGGAGTATTGATTCAGTAATGGAGTTGCAGTTCAATTGTGGTGACAAGAAGACCGATTTTTTTTCCTTAAGGATCATCAAATTATTTAGACTTGAGAGGATATCATTTGTACATGAATTTACTTTATTTTACTTGTGCCATTTTTCTTTTTCTTTTTTAACTACTTAGGTAATACATTTGTCTTAGTTTGCTGGAAGTTCACACATTCACACCTTTGAATAGCAATAGCGTTTAAAAAGAAGGCCCTCATTCCCTCTTTGGAAAAGAAAAAAATGCATTTTAACAGGTGGGAAGTTGATATTCCCTGGAGACCACCTGTCTCCTCATGTGTGACATTGTTCCCATTATCATACTGCACTCTCACAGGCTTTCCCTGTGCACAGTGCGGTGAAAAGAGCCTAATTAGGAGCCGAGGGAACCAGCTTTGATAAGCTCTTCTGCTCTTCCCTAGCTGCTTAAATTGGACCCATACTTAACTTTTCTGATCATCCTCCCTCTCTGCCATTTAAAGCAAGAATGAGGAACTATGTGATTTCATGGGGTCCTTTCAGTACAAAAGGCCAAAAAAAAAGTTATAACAAGCTTAAAATATTTAGCTTTGGTATGATTTTAGAATGGGCAGTTCAAATGAAACTTTAAAAACCTTTTTTGTTTTAATGTACTCTTAATGTTGACTTATGTAACTAATTTATTTCCTCTGAGATTTTTCACCAAGGTGGCCCCATTCTCTGTTCTTCTCCACATGAGGTACTCCGAGAACCCTGCACAGGGTGTGACTGTGGAAAATGTGGAGTGGATTTCCAGTCACCCAGTCCACACGGCAGCATTTCCAATCAAACTCACGTTCACAGTTCTATTTCTGGCAGCAAACTGCTTGGTCACAGGGTTTGTATAATTTTTCTCTCTCTCTCTCTTTTTCTCAGCACAGCACTTTCCCAGTTCATGTAAACTCTTAATTATTTTGGCTGTTAGCTGAGGAAGAAGAAAAGCTCACACTTGCTAAATCAAGGATGACAAAGTGGATTCAGAAGTGCTCTCTGTACAAAATGGTTTACTCTCTGAAGCTAATGCAGACCTCTGTTTGCCTCAATGTGTTGCTCACAAATATTGATTTATCATTTTTCTTTATTAGCTTATGTCCTCTTGGTAGTAGAATGCCTTTGATTTTTTTTTGTCTTCCAGGAGAAGGGAATGCTATAAACCAGGCTGACACTGTCAGCAAAAGTATTCCAGCAGTTTCTAGAGGTGGGGAAACAGATAATTAATGTTAGCCTCCTCCAATAAAAAACATAAATGTTAGAGAGTGGTGCTGTTCTTTCTCTCCATATCCTATGAAATGTTGTGCTGTGGTGAGGCAGGAAACACTGTGAAGCCTGGAGATTCTAACTCTGCGGTTAGCTCCCTAGACAAGGCTTTCTGTGCACGTTAAAGAAGGACCAGAGGCCATGTTTAGGATGTGCACAGCTGCCAGAGTAATATAAGTGTCTGGACAAAGGAGAGAATCTGCATGAGTCTTCCCCTCTAACTGCTTAAGGAATGTGTTCTTTTTGGTGCAAAGGAGAGAACTGAGTTGCCTTTTTAGGTCCCAGTTGATAAGCATAGTTTTAGCAAATAGAACTCTCTGGCTTCAAGTGTGAAAGGAACTGAGTTATTTTGCACAAAGAAGAGGTGCTTCACAGAACCAGAAACTGACATAAGGACCCAGACATTATCTCTTAGCATCTGTTTTCTTCTTCTCATTTTGCACATTGTTTTTTGTCATTTTGTCATCACTGTGGGGAAGATAAGACTCTTCCCAGCCCCTAGGATCATGTAGTCTTATTTCAAAAAATGGATCATACCAAGCTGAGGGTCTCTAATCCTAACTCCAAATCAAGGAGAAAGAGGTTTGTCTCAGCTCATGTCAGATGAGCACTCTTCCTTGAATAAACTGTGGCAAGGGAATTTGTTAAGAAAATGCATACTTGGCTGCTGGGAAGGTCTTCCCACCACTTCTTCACCTCCCCCACTACCATGAACCAGGGAAGCCAGGAATGGACAATTGCCCAAAGACCTTTGGCCATTGTCAAAGACCTGAACTTTCATAGTCACACCTAGGAAAGCGAAACCCTGTATTGAATTTAACTGATCTGCCTTTTATGTGCTTGTCAAGAGGGCCTTTCCTTTGTATCAAAATAGGAAATAAGGTCCAAAGCTAAGGATGACACATATTTACTACTATTTCTTTGAATTTTAGGCACTATTTGTTGACTTTCCACTTAAGAGGGGGAATTTGCTCTCTTTGACACACATCATCACTGCACCAACATACATGCTTGGTCCTCTCCCCTGCCTCCCCCATACAGCACTCTCACAAAGCACATTTTTTAGGCCTGCCATAAAGTTATATCATCATTTTGGATAGAATAATAATTACTGCTTTTGTTATTACAAACCTATAAATTTTATTTACAATAGAACCATATAAAATACTGTGTCAGCCTTAAGAGACTAATCCATATTACAGTAATGAACAATGCCAGAATTCCAGTGGCTTTTGCTTACACAAAGTTTATTCCAGGATCAAGTAACTCTCCTGGGCAGTTGTCCTTTATGAATTGGCCAAACAGTCCAGAATGTCTTCATTCCATGCCTGTACCAACTCCCAGCAATCTCTAAGACAAACGACAGAGAATGTGGTGGAAAATCCAGGGGCTTTTCACTGCTTTAGACCAGAAATGGTTATGTACCATTCTTGCCCACATTTCATTGGCCCAGACTAACTGGCTTTGTCTAACTGCAAGGGTGTCTCAAGAAAGAAAAGAAAACAAGAGAATGGGATATTAGTTATATGAGATTACTTTTTTAAAAGTTTTTATTTTTAAACTTCTTAGTTTAAATTCTATTTGTTTTGTTATTCTGTGTGCTTATATAGGATATGCCAGTTTCATACTGACAATATCTCTTCCTTAGCATTTTAACCAGCTCCAATATGTACTGGTTTTCTGGATATCAGTTTTACAGTTTTATTTTTTCTTGGAATTCTTTCTAATTCTCACTTATGTTGATTCCTTATGTTATATCTTCCTTCTAGTGGAACATGTTTTCCAGTGTTTAAGAATGGATAAATTGGAGGTAAATTGTTTAATAACTCAGATGCCAAAAATGTCTATTTTACTTTATTTTATTGGTAGTTTGGTAAGATATGCAAATCTAGCTTGAAAATATTTTTTTCAGAGTGTTAAATGGTCTTTGTCTTCTTATACATAATGCTTCTGGAGAGAAGGATAAAGTATTGTTATTTTATTTTTTAAGTCATCTTTTTTGGGGGGGATTCTTATAGAATCTTCTCTTCATTCCTAGGATTCTAACAGTTCACAGTGATATGTAATGTGTGTTTATTCATTATATTTGCCACTCAATGGGTCCCTTCAAGTAGAATCTTAGATCTCTCAATGCAAGAAATTTCATTGAAAAAAAATTAATGTAATTCTTTATTTTTCTCTGTTAAGCTTTTGGTATAGGATAGTGTACCTCCTACTCTGGTCCTATAAGTTTCTTATTTTCCCTATATTGTATTTAGTTTTAAAATATCCTTTAACATTTTATTTCATTTTCAATTTATACTGTAATATATTAAATTTCAAAGCTATTTCTTGTTCTCTGATTATTCCTTTGGTAGAGTTGGCAGTTCTTATTTCATGAATGAAATAGCTTCTCTTTTTTTCTCTGAAAATATTGATGATCTTTTCCCCTTTCTCCTTGCCTAGATACTGTTTCCTTTAAGTTGCTTTTTAATGTTGGCTTCTCTTTCATGTTAGAGACTTTCCTCAGATGTCTTGTGATTTTTGAATGTATGGGCATATAAAAAAACTGATTGGAGTATTTGTATATGTATGTGTACGTGTGTTTGTTGATTATAGGTTCAGCTGTAAGGTGTTCTTATTATGCTGTCCCCTTGGGGATCTCAAGTAAATATTTTAGATCTTCTTTTATTGTGATTAGTTCAGAATTCTTCAGATGAAAACCTTCTCCTGTCTGAGTGGTCTAAACTTGGCTGCCAGCATTCTCAGAGATAAGAGGGAGAAAGAACTGGGGATTTTTTAGTTTCTCAGTTTTTAGTATAGACTACCATATTTGGATGCCTGGTAATGGAATTGCCCAGTGAAATCTCTGGTGTTCTACAGGGGTGAAAATGACAGTTTAATTGCTTCTCAAATGGACTTTCAACCAATCTTCCTACTCTTAGTTACATTAATGCATACTTGCACATCTAAATGATCTCCCAAAACTTACATGTTTTTGAGAGTAAATTAAATTGTTTTTCAGATTTGCTCATTGCTACCTTAGGATTTACCTTCCTGGGGTCTGTAAATCATTTATTATTCATACTACTTTTCCAAATTTTGTAATTATAAATTTTTTTCATGTACTGTTTTTCTTGTGAGTTTAAGCTTAAAATTTTGTATTTGACACAAAAATGTTATTATGGAATCTTTAAACATGCACAAAAGTACAATAATAATAATAGTACAATAATCCTACATTACTCATCATCAGCTTCAACAAATACTAATATTGCCAATTTCATTTTAGCTATTCTTTGCTCCCTTCTCTCAATACTCTAACTCCCCACTAGAATATATTAAAATAAATCCTAGATTTATATAATTTATTTATAAACATTCTTCATGTTAATCTAATAGATGATGACTTAAAATAACTTAAAAACAATTATTATATCCAATCAAATTAAGAGTAATCCTATATAATAAAAGTGTAATATTCAAATCAACTGAATGGCCAAACAGCAGAATGATCATCTGGATGACCATCTGGATGACCATCTGGATGACCATCTGAACAACCATCCGGGACCATGCTATGACATGCACTGGTGCCAGACCAGCCAAGGCAGGTGCCATGTCATTTGTCAGGGGCCCGGCCATTGCCCCATGATAGCCTGCAGAGGGAGGTCCAGGCCATTGGCCAGCCGCCAGTGGGCTGCTGCGGGTGGGCGGGGCCTCCCTCTGTGAGGGAATCCCTTTCTCTGGTGCTGGTGGCTGGAGGGAAGGAAGGCCTACTCTTGGATGAATTTCATGCATCAGGCCTCTAGTTACTCATATAATCTAATACCCAAATCTATGTTAAATTCTCTCAGGTTATCACAAAAAGTTATTCTTTTACTTTATTCTTTTATTTTTCTTTAATCAGAATCTTTACATTATCTGGTTGAGCAGTAAGCAAGCATAGTTTGATCCAGTTATCACACTATGCTTAGTCATATTTTTAAATAGTACATGAGGAAATATGATTGCACTATTTGTGCTCATTTCTGTGGAGAGTGGCACAGGTAGTCATGACCATATATTCATGATTATTTTAGACAGCCTTGGCTTAAGCCTTCTATACAAGCACTTAGTAATAGTGTCATCAGTTATACTCATAAGTGTCCTGGTTTGGAAAAGAAATTATGTGGTCACCTAGGTATAGAGACAGGTCCTACCACCAAGGGAGGGTTCTGTAAGCAATTGCAATCTTTTAAGGTTATTTTCCTTACAAATCTAAAGTCCTCAAAAGACTCTACTTGTTAAAAATGGTCTCAGAAGGATCACTCTTTCTGCTGGTTTTCCTCCAGATTTGATTGGGGATTTCACAGCAAGGTGACTTTCCTTTACAGTGGGTGTAGCTGTTCTTCAAGATATCAACCAACTTTTTTAGCCCAGAAGTTTAGTGTGGACCTGAAATTCTCATTCTCCATCCCTGCACGTGGGGAAAACTGAAATTTGGTTATTGTGGGTGGAGAGAACTCCTAGGACAGCTGTTTTATCATTCTTTAATCAATTACCTGGACAGCTCTGCCTGCCAGCACCATCTCCAAGGCCCTGCTCCTTTTGTTCTTTATATGATTTTTTGCTTGAAAACCTCATCTATTTTGAGCTCCTTTTTGGCTATATGGGATTTATAGTTTCTTAGCTTTGTTAGGTTTCATTGTCAAACTCTTCCCACTCACTTTATATCTTCCAGGAATCCTTTGCTTTTCTGATTTGTCCCCAAGCTTTCAAGTGCTGTTACAGGTTTACTTTGATTGTTGTTTTTTATTTATCATTACAAATGGAACTTGAGAAAGCAGTGAAGCTGAATTCAAGAGTATTTGGTAAGTCATCTTGAATGAAAACTTTTATGTCTATTTTACTTCTTATTATAGACACTTGAAATACTTTCCTTTTTTTTTCAAATGTACTTCTTTAAAAAACTTGCAGCGATAATTTTCCATTGGAGAATCTACTGAATATGCCAACAGATATACATAATCAGACCTAATCTATAACTGCTAAAATCCCCCACCCAAGGAAAAGGACACGTCTTCCATAGAGGTGAGTTTAATTCTTTATGACTGTGAGGAGCAGTTCTACTTCTGGCATGACAGGTAAAACTGTTGGAAGTCAGGAAAATGCAAATATAAATAGTAATGAAGTGCCACCACACCCTTGCCAGATGGCTAAAATGAAAAGGACTGATGTTATCAAGGATTGGCAAAGAGGTAGAGTAGTTGAAACTCCTCTACCAGATCGGGGGAGTAAAAACTGGTGAAACTGTTCAGGAAACTGTCATTCTGTACTGATTTTGAGAACACAAGCCTTATGACCCGGAACATTCACATCTAGGTGCATATTTAAGAGAAATGCATGCACATGTACACAAAAAGACATTTAAGAGAATGTTCATATTAGTATTATTTTAGTAGTCCCAAGCTATAAACAACACACTGTCCATTATCAGAGAAAGGTATATGTTGTAAATACTCACATATTAGTATATACAGCATATGACTACTATACAGTGATGAAAATGGCAAAATGCTGCTATATATAACAAAGATCAATCTCACAAATGTTATAGTGAACAAAAAGAAGTCAATTAGGAAAGACATATATTGTATGATTCCATTTACAGAAGATTAAAAGGATGCAAAACTAATCTATGGAAGGAGGAAGGAGAGTGAGTTACTGGAATGGTTATAGAGTGAGACTTCAAGGGCTGACAATGTTCTGCTACTTAGCTGGATGGGGATTTCATGGATGTGTTCACTTTTTGTTAGTTTATCTAGTGGTACACTGGTTTGTGCACATTTCTGAATATATGTAATACTTCGGTTAAAACCTTTTATAAGAAGCCCTGGCTGATTTGGCTCAGTGCATAGAGCATTGGCCTGTAGACTGAAAGGTCCTGGGTTCATTTCTGGTCAAGGGTACATGCCTGGTTTTCAGGCTTGATCTCCAGTGGGGGACATGCAGGAAGCAGCCAATCAATGATTCCTTCTCATCATTGATGTTTCTATCTCTCTCTTCCTCTCTGAAATAAATAAAAAATATATTTTTAAAAAAAGTTTCAGAAGAAATAGACCTGCCTGCTTGAAACAAGTAAATTCCATTATGTCCATTATACATAATCAACCTAATTTCTAAATTATATTTCTGTAAGGATACTGATGTTCTTTATTTTTACAGTGTTTAGTAAGTTTCAGAGAACTGTCAAGTAAATTGTCTCATTTAGGTTTATGCCATTACTAGAGGCCCGGTGCAAGAATTCACGCAAGGGTGGGAGAAGGGGCTGTGGGCTGTTGTCCAGCCAGCCCCACCTGATCAGGGTCGGGAGGCTGATTGGGGTTGGGGATAGATGATGTGAGGGGCCGCAGGCAGGTGGCCAGCTGGCTCCATCCCCAATCAAGGTATTGGGAGCTTACTGGGGGCCAGGCCAGTCAGGTGGGGGGTACCTATCAGGGCCCAGATCAGGCTGGTTGGATGCTGTAGTGTGCGTCATAGCCACTGGTCATTCTAGTCATTCTGGTCATTCTGCTGTTTGGGTTGCTGGGCTTCTATATATATAGATAGTAAAACCAGAGGCCTGGTGCACATTGTGCATGGGTGGAGTCCCTCGGCCTGGCCAGCGATTGAGGACTATTGGGGGTCTGGCCAGCAGTGAGGAGGGGCTGCAGGAGATTGGCTGTGGGAGCACACTGACCACCAGAGGACAGCTCTTGTGTTGAGCATCTGCCTCCTGGTGGTCGGTGTGCATCATAGTGACTGGTCAACCAGTCATTCTGGTCATAATGGTCACTTAGGCTTTTATACATATGGACTAGAGGCACAGTGCATGAATTCATGCATGGGTGAGGTCCCTAGGCCTGGCCGGTGATCAGGAATAATTGGGGCTGTCTTGTAGGAATCACGGGAGATTGGCTGGCCATGGGGAGGGAGAGCAGGAGGTTGGCAGGCCTGGAGGGAGGAACCAGGGGAGGTTGGCCAGCCACGGGAGGTTGGCTTTGGGAATGCACTGACCACCAGGGGGCAGCTCCTGCATTGATCATCTGCCCCCTGGTTGTCAAGTGCATATCATAGCAACTGGTCAACTGGTCATTCCAGTTGTTCTGGTCATTTAGTCATAAAGGTCACTTATGCTTTTATATCTACACTAATAAAAGAGAAACATGCAAATTGACCATACCTCCTCTACGCCCACAAACTATGCCCACCAGCCAAACAGGAGCGAGTATGCAAATTAAACCAAACAAGATAGCTGTGACCACAGAGTGAGCAGGAGGTTTGGGTTTCCCCGGCAATGGAGGAAGCCAAGATTCCTGCCCGCTCTGGCTGGCCCTGGCCTCTGTTCAAGGCTACAAAGTTTCAATTACAGAAGATAAATAAATCCCCCCAAAAATGGCAGCAGCCACAGAGCTGGAGAGAGCAGGAGGCTTGGGTTGGCCCTGGCAATGGAGGAAGCCAAACTTCCTGGCCGGCCCTGGCCTCCACTCAAGGCTACAAAGCTTCAATTATAGAAGATAAATAAATCCCAGATACCAGGGCCCCCCCTTGGGTCACTGGGGGGTGTGGCTGGCATGCAAATCACCACAGGCCCCTCGCCCAGGCCACTCCATGCCCCAAGGGAACCCCCACCCTGATCCAGGACACCCTTCAGGGCAAACCAGCCGGCCCTGACCCATGAACCAGGCCTCTATCCTATCTAATAAAAGAGTAATATGCAGATTGACCATCACTGCAACACACAAGATGGCTGCCCACATGTGGTCAAAGATCCTGCCCACATGTGGACACAAGATGGGCACCACAAGATGGAGAGCAGGGGAATGCAGTTGGGAGGGACCAAGCCTGCAAGGGAGGGCAATTGGGGGTGATCAAGCCTGCAGGAGAGGGCAGTTAGGGGTGACCAGGTAGGCAGAGGAGGGAAGTTGGA